>OV281082.1:45000-2545000 GCA_923060345.2 Erebia aethiops
ACCTAACCTAACCTAACCTAACCTAACCTAACCTAACCTAACCTAACCTAACCTAACCTAACCTAACCTAACCTAACCTAACCTAACCTAACCTAACCTAACCTAACCTAACCTAACCTAACCTAACCTAACCTAACCTAAGCTAACCTAACCTAACCTAACCTAACCTAACCTAACCTAACCTAACCTAACCTAACCTAACCTAACCTAACCTAACCTAACCTAACCTAACCTAACCTAACCTAACCTAACCTAACCTAACCTAACCTAACCTAACCTAACCTAACCTAACCTAACCTAACCTAACCTAACCTAACCTAACCTAACCTAACCTAACCTAACCTAACCTAACCTAACCTAACCTAACCTAACCTAACCTAACCTAACCTAACCTAACCTAACCTAACCTAACCTAACCTAACCTAACCTAACCTAACCTAACCTAACCTAACCTAACCTAACCTAACCTAACCTAACCTAACCTAACCTAACCTAACCTAACCTAACCTAACCTAACCTAACCTAACCTAACCTAACCTAACCTAACCTAACCTAACCTAACCTAACCTAACCTAACCTAACCTAACCTAACCTAACCTAACCTAACCTAACCTAACCTAACCTAACCTAACCTAACCTAACCTAACCTAACCTAACCTAACCTAACCTAACCTAACCTAACCTAACCTAACCTAACCTAACCTAACCTAACCTAACCTAACCTAACCTAACCTAACCTAACCTAACCTAACCTAACCTAACCTAACCTAACCTAACCTAACCTAACCTAACCTAACCTAACCTAACCTAACCTAACCTAACCTAACCTAACCTAACCTAACCTAACCTAACCTAACCTAACCTAACCTAACCTAACCTAACCTAACCTAACCTAACCTAACCTAACCTAACCTAACCTAACCTAACCTAACCTAACCTAACCTAACCTAACCTAACCTAACCTAACCTAACCTAACCTAACCTAACCTAACCTAACCTAACCTAACCTAACCTAACCTAACCTAACCTAACCTAACCTAACCTAACCTAACCTAACCTAACCTAACCTAACCTAACCTAACCTAACCTAACCTAACCTAACCTAACCTAACCTAACCTAACCTAACCTAACCTAACCTAACCTAACCTAACCTAACCTAACCTAACCTAACCTAACCTAACCTAACCTAACCTAACCTAACCTAACCTAACCTAACCTAACCTAACCTAACCTAACCTAACCTAACCTAACCTAACCTAACCTAACCTAACCTAACCTAACCTAACCTAACCTAACCTAACCTAACCTAACCTAACCTAACCTAACCTAACCTAACCTAACCTAACCTAACCTAACCTAACCTAACCTAACCTAACCTAACCTAACCTAACCTAACCTAACCTAACCTAACCTAACCTAACCTAACCTAACCTAACCTAACCTAACCTAACATAACCTAACCTAACCTAACCTAACCTAACCTAACCTAACCTAACCTAACCTAACCTAACCTAACCTAACCTAACCTAACCTAACCTAACCTAACCTAACCTAACCTAACCTAACCTAACCTAACCTAACCTAACCTAACCTAACCTAACCTAACCTAACCTAACCTAACCTAACCTAACCTAACCTAACCTAACCTAACCTAACCTAACCTAACCTAACCTAACCTAACCTAACCTAACCTAACCTAACCTAACCTAACCTAACCTAACCTAACCTAACCTAACCTAACCTAACCTAACCTAACCTAACCTAACCTAACCTAACCTAACCTAACCTAACCTAACCTAACCTAACCTAACCTAACCTAACCTAACCTAACCTAACCTAACCTAACCTAACCTAACCTAACCTAACCTAACCTAACCTAACCTAACCTAACCTAACCTAACCTAACCTAACCTAACCTAACCTAACCTAACCTAACCTAACCTAACCTAACCTAACCTAACCTAACCTAACCTAACCTAACCTAACCTAACCTAACCTAACCTAACCTAACCTAACCTAACCTAACCTAACCTAACCTAACCTAACCTAACCTAACCTAACCTAACCTAACCTAACCTAACCTAACCTAACCTAACTCACCCTAACCTAACTCACCCTAACCTAACTCACCCTAACCTAACTCACCCTAACCTAACTCACCCTAACCTAACTCACCCTAACCTAACTCACCCTAACCTAACTCACCCTAACCTAACTCACCCTAACCTAACTCACCCTAACCTAACTCACCCTAACCTAACTCACCCTAACCTAACTCACCCTAACCTAACTCACCCTAACCTAACTCACCCTAACCTAACTCACCCTAACCTAACTCACCCTAACCTAACTCACCCTAACCTAACTCACCCTAACCTAACTCACCCTAACCTAACTCACCCTAACCTAACTCACCCTAACCTAACTCACCCTAACCTAACTCACCCTAACCTAACTCACCCTAACCTAACTCACCCTAACCTAACTCACCCTAACCTAACTCACCCTAACCTAACTCACCCTAACCTAACTCACCCTAACCTAACTCACCCTAACCTAACTCACCCTAACCTAACTCACCCTAACCTAACTCACCCTAACCTAACTCACCCTAACCTAACTCACCCTAACCTAACTCACCCTAACCTAACTCACCCTAACCTAACTCACCCTAACCTAACTCACCCTAACCTAACTCACCCTAACCTAACTCACCCTAACCTAACTCACCCTAACCTAACTCACCCTAACCTAACTCACCCTAACCTAACTCACCCTAACCTAACTCACCCTAACCTAACTCACCCTAACCTAACTCACCCTAACCTAACTCACCCTAACCTAACTCACCCTAACCTAACTCACCCTAACCTAACTCACCCTAACCTAACTCACCCTAACCTAACTCACCCTAACCTAACTCACCCTAACCTAACTCACCCTAACCTAACTCACCCTAACCTAACTCACCCTAACCTAACTCACCCTAACCTAACTCACCCTAACCTAACTCACCCTAACCTAACTCACCCTAACCTAACTCACCCTAACCTAACTCACCCTAACCTAACTCACCCTAACCTAACTCACCCTAACCTAACTCACCCTAACCTAACTCACCCTAACCTAACTCACCCTAACCTAACTCACCCTAACCTAACTCACCCTAACCTAACTCACCCTAACCTAACTCACCCTAACCTAACTCACCCTAACCTAACTCACCCTAACCTAACTCACCCTAACCTAACTCACCCTAACCTAACTCACCCTAACCTAACTCACCCTAACCTAACGGTTGTGTTATGTCACCACGTTTACAAACTTAACTTTACCGTTTTCTCGGTGTATTTTCCATTGATCGAGTTACACGTTATATTGGTCAGGGATATCTCATTATTTATGCGACTTTTACAATTTGTTTTTGGTTTGTTGCGTAGTTATCTTACCCGTTTTAAATACTTTTCATCTATTTGAGTTTTTCAATCTGGCATTTTTTGGAGGAAGACTGATTTATAAATAATAAATACAGAAAATATGTTTTTTCTTGTAATTCACTCTTGTTATAGTTTTTTGTCTCTTTTATTAGATGATTCTGATCTTCCGCATTCCAGTGGCATGACAGCATTGAGCGAGACAGTTTCGAATACTGCTGATTATAGCGGCCTTTAGATTTGACCTTGGTTGGGGTCGCCATCAAAATGATATTGATGCACCGGCAGCATTTCTTGATAATGTAACGACTGATTACCTATTTAATATGAAGATTAATAAATCAATAACAGTTGTTTTATTTCCAATTAGCTATGAAGCATTTTATCATTAGAAAAGATAGCACAAGCTTATTAACTAGGTATCATACTTCAGGTAGACATCCAGCTACGCAGGAATTTGAGTATCCTACTTCATTTTAAAGCCATAATATCTCTTGGCAAGAGCATTGTAACGTTACACAGCATTTTTTTACTTATTTCACAATAATTAAAAATGAATATACCTACCTAACCTCAAAATATTTTGAAACTTAAACTTAGTTTTAATAAAAAACCGCAAGAGTTAGAGGCTTAAAAATGTATGTTTGGTTATCAGGAATAAAAAATCTATTAAATCCTACATACGGCATGCTTGTACACGAATTTAAATAAGTGGGGTAAAGCTCCATACATAGTCTGGCATTTTCCTTTAGTACACTAAATGAAAAAGTCTCTAAATTAAGACAAGTGTAAAGACATTCAGACTGTAAGATACACTAATTAGACAATCTGAGTCGTCTCTGCCGATCTAAATCAGTTAGCATGCTGAATTTAGCCAAGTGTAAAGCGATTTAGGCAAAGAATGCGTTCAGTTGTCTGCCGACACGCTTCATAGGTCGCCGAACACATCGCAGTGCTTTCGAGCAGCGATGTCGAAAGAAAAAGAGATAATTTTAGAGTTATTAGATTTCTATAGGGAAATGCCCTATTTATGGGATAAAACCCATAAAGAATATAAAAATAAAACATATCGACACGATGGGCAACGAGTCCTTTTAGAAATTTATAAATTACATCTTCCAGCTAATACATTTAATATATAATTCGTTGTAGATAGTTTTTCTCTTAAAAGCAAATATTTTTTCACCCAACAATTCCTGCGTCTTTTTTTATTAATTAAAATCGAGCTCGACGCAACCATAGCCAACGCGAGCCCTATTCTTTGATGTTTTGATGGTCCCATAACTAGAGCTCTATGTAGGTTCGTGCGACAAGTTCGAAATTCGCGGTTATACTGAGTTTAGCCAGCTAATTAGGTCAAGTGTAAAGAGCAAGCTCTTTTTTCGCCACGCTCACTGACTGAATTTAGTGTACTAAATTTAGCCAAATCTAAAGGCCGCTTATGTTACGTCGTCAAATACTAGATCCATAAGAACAAGCGCCATCTAGTCGACACGGTTGAAATTATATAGTAAAATTACACAGTTTTGGTCGAACTATAAAACTGTATCTAGTTCAAATATTATTTAGAGTGGCCTGATTTCGTCAGGAAAGGAAACCATTCACATACGTCACCGATCCAAAAGTGCGCGCCGTAAAGCAAGGCAACGTCACCACTCGTCACAGCGACGATGACGTCATACAGCGTGTACTAATCAAACATTGCAACTTGACACGCGCCGTTCGTGTACTTGCATGGGATCAAGTTCCATACCTAGTTAGGTATGGAACTTGATCCCATGCAAGTACACGAACGAACGAAGCGACGCAGGCGACAAAACATAATAACTAGTTGTTCGCCCCGAACTAAGACCTCGCAGCGCCATCTATTGACATAAATGTGAAGTTCTGTTATAAATACTGAAGCTCATTAAAAATTAAATAATTCCGTTTCCTTACAATATTTATCTAATTTTAGTATTTGTTGTTCAAGTACAGGATATAATTGAAATAATTGATCAAGTTTCAGGCTCATCCTTTCAGAAAATTTAGAGTTCTGAGGTCATCTTTGGACGTTAGAAAATCACCACTTTGAAAGCCCCCCCCCTTTCGTCAATTTTGGGGAAAAAATTCAAAAAAAATTTTTTTGGACTCTATTCCTAATTATCTTTAAAATGATATACCGCAACCCTATGTAACTTTATAAAAAATATTTTACTTCGCATTCGCTTCTATGAGAGCCCCCCTGAAATAAAGATTTTTATTATTTTTTAAGCCATATTCGGCGGGAGGCCATTGGTTTACATATTATATTTAAAGCTGAAGTAATTGCGTTCAGTAATTCAGAAGTTATAATGCTCTGACAGACGGACGGACGGACGGACAAGTGCCAATTCACCCAAGTAGACTCAGAGACCTTCGCTTCGCTCGGTCAATAATATGATAAATAATGAATGCACGCCCCAAGAGGACTCGCAGTCGTCAGCCGCCACCTCGCGCCCTCAGCAAACTTCCCAAGCCCCAGCGAGTACAGCCCCGCGAAGGCCCGCAGCCGTCAGCCGCGGCAGCGTCCGCCCAGCTCCAGCAGCGATCGCGAACTCGGAGATCTCATAATCATTCAGCATATTATATAGTACATTACATCGCGAGACCGGGAAGTACGCGTTTTCTGGTCGAGTGTTAGTTAGACGGCTGTATACGAGACCAGAAATGCTCTCCCGGTCGAGGTGTGCATAGTACTTTTCTAAAAAATGAAACAAGTGACTTTTTTTAAATATATTATATTATGTAATTAAAAGAAAGTAAATAAAAAAGCAACCTACTAAAGAAATATTAAAAGTTAAATTATTTATACTTCTAATTTTTTTTTGCGCTGTGAGTGCTGAACGCGTAATACGGTAGAGTTCCAAATTTAAACTATTTAGGCTAAAGAACGTTATAACAAGTTACAAGATATTCAGGAAGAAAGATTCCAAATTCAAACTTATGATATGTAATGAAAATACATACATTCTTTACTGGCCTAGGCCGGGAAGTTTAACTCAAAGTTTTGAACTCATTTACAGGGTATGAAATGTGCACATTTCATATCATTTTTTAGAAATATACATTTTACACATATTTTTACATTTTATATTATTAAGTTAATTTTTGTAGCACAGCAAAGCTTAACTTTAGCATAGGGCATTAAAGTGATTTTAAATTTATAAGCATTCATCTAGCATCAATCACCTGGTTTCAATGTGTAAATTGCTTATCACTTGTCCGTTCATCTTCTTTCCTCTCCCCTGGGAGCATGTACGGTCCACAGTCCAACCGTACATTTTGCTCCATCAGAATAATGAACCTAGTTTTCATTACACATTAAAACTAACAATCAATCAGTGCGCAAAAATCATTATCGCGACCAGCACGCGAGTTACGTATACCTACGGCGTCATGGAAAATATCACTTTCGTTGCAAGATCGCAACCTTGCACCTCCAGCGAACGGCCATGGTACCAGTGCATAGTCAGCGGATTCCACGGAATTGCATCACGTCCGAAGAAACGTGACAGCAAGCATCGCTTAGATTTTAGTATGAAGATGTACGATATAAAAGCTAATGAAATAATGAGAAGTTCGTTCATTAATCCTGTCGTCTAACATCAACGCAGGATGCTAGTTAGGGTAGATTAGGTTAGCCCTATAGGTAGTCATAATGTGAACCGCTGCGTCTAAAATCGACGTAGCATTAGATTAGGTCATAATGTAAGAATTAGTTAATAAATTTAGTAGTAAATTAATCGTCGTCTCCTTCCGTAATAGCCCAGGCTACTTGTGCAAGCTATGTATGGGAACCCTAAAATAAAAAATGTAAAGCTGATTTTTGGCACAAGCGTTCCTTGGGGCCTGAGAAGTACTTCTTAAAAATTCCCCCCCCCCCTAGGCCGCGGGCTTAACCCCCCACCCCCCCAAACGTCTCCCCAACCGCAGTTTTTTGTAATTTTCTCAAAAAATATTAGTGCTAGAAAAAAACCATCTATGGTGAAAATAATTAACATTAAATAATCTACAATATGACACTTAAATCATTATGATCGGATAAATAGTTTTGCAAATATGCCGGCCTATTTGACGCATTTGTTTTTTTTTTTTTAAATCGTGTAAGTTTCTTGTGATTTGCACAAAATGTATAAAAGCTAGGAAAAAACGATAAGAACAAAATGAAAGTTCATAAAATTTTCTACAAAATGCTTTTTATTTCATTTCAATCGACCGAATACTTTCGGAAATATGACGATCGAAAACGTGCATGACAGAAAAATATTTTGCAATAATTTTGACTTTGTACCTACACATTCTATTTGATAATGATCGATGCTATATTACAATAAATTAATAGTAGGTAATAATCATGAAATCTTTATCTACAAAACAACACCACACTCAGTAAATAATATATTAAATATTATTATTTATATTCGTTTAAAGTTCTAACAAAGACAAGGCGTCGCGTCGGCCGAAGAATAACGAATAGGATTGCAAAGGAAATGCGGGTGGAATGACATGGTTCGTGTGCAAATGTTACCATTGATGGGGAAGAAGGTGATGATGACGACCATGATGATGTGCTTTAATAATACTAATATAATAATAATAAATACCTACGTCTCGAAGTCCTTTCAACTATATGTAGGTATGCAATATGCATCTATCTAAAAAAATATGTAAATGAACCACCAACATCCAACAGCTATCTTGCAGATAATTTTATCAGATTAACTTTTAACAGTTAACGGCATTCCGAACCAATGGTAGATTTACTGGACGATTCAAAAGCACTTGTAAAAGTTTACTTGAGTAAAAACATTTGATTTGATAGGTACTTGAATTGTAATACGATTACAAAAAAGCACAATCGGCTAGATATTTGAGAGGGGGAGGGGGGTCGTGGTAGGGGGGAGATGAGAGGGGGGTTGTGGGAGGTGCGAGTGAGGTTGTGGGAGGGGGGAGATGGGAGGTGGGAGGGGGAGGTCGGAGGTGGGAGGGGGGTTGTGGGAGTGGGGAGAAAAGAGGACATCATTTGCGCCTAAAATAAAAAATACGTTATTTATTTAGAGGTTAATTTCTATTTATTCCATAGTACTATGCTAAGTCTACATGACTACCACCGGTTCTTACACAACAGCAAGGTATATCTCGAAAACTATCTGTCCTATCAAAATAAACTAAACACTATTTTTTAGGTAAATTAATAATCTTTGTACTAAGTCCTGACAGCTTTTTTCCTAACTCTAATACTTTTTCTTGAAATTACAATAAACATTTACGGATTTTACAAAGGTTTAGTTTTTTATTCCAGTTAGGCAGCCATATTTCCGAAACTATTAGTTCTATCAAAATAAACTAAAAATTATTTTGAAGATAATTTAATGAAGTTCATTTTTGCTTCTTATGTTTTTTTTCCTAGTTCTAGTAGTTTCTGTGAAAATTCAAAAATATACCAACGGTTGTCGAAAAAAAAAAAATTCTTGGAATATAGGTTGCCATATTTCTCGAACTATTGGTCCTATCTAAATTCACCATTAGACTTTTTTGTGGGTAATTTAGTGAAATTAATTACTCTTCCGAGGATTTTTTCCAGCTCTAATAGTTTTTGTGGAAATTGCAAATAACATAGGATTCTAGCAATTTTTTTATTTTTTTTCGTACACTATACATGGATATATATTCGAAATTATTAGTCCCATCTTTATGAACTAATTTTTTTTAAATAAGTGGTTAAATGGTGTTTATTTTTACTTCTGGGAGTTTTTTGCCTAGCTCTAATAGTTTTCTAGAAATTACAGAAAACATATAAAAATTTGAAAAATATTGCTTTTATGTTAACTATGACAGGTATATTTTCGAAATTATTAGTCCTATCAAAATCACCTAAATACTATTTTGTAGGCAATTTAACTATGTTTCTTACTGCTTCAATCAATTTTTCCTAACTCTGTTATTTTTTTTTCGAAAATTAAAAACAACGTACACGATATTTGCATATTATTTTCTTTATCTTACACAATAGGTAGGCATATCTCCAAAAGTATTACTCTTATCAAAATAAACTAAATATCATTTTATAGCTTATTTAATAGCCTTTCATTTTGCTTCAGACAATATTTTTGTAGCTCTATCAGTTCTTATGGAAATTACAAGAAACTACATTACAAAAAGCCATACATGCAAAATATTTTCTTTTCATGCACAAAGGGTTAACATATCTCCGAAACTATTAGTCTTATGGAAATGAACAATAATATTATTTTGTAGATAATTTAATGAAGATAATTTTCACCATAGAAAGCTTTTTTCTAGCACTAATATTTTTTGAGAAAATTACTAAAAACTGCGGTTGGGGAGACGTTTGGGGGGGTGGGGGGTTAAGCCCGCGGCCTAGGGGGGGGGAATTTTTAAGAGGTACTTCTCAGACCCCAAGGAACACTTGTGCCAAAAATCAGCTTTACATTTTTTATTTTAGGGTCAATGTTTATTAGTCCCGTACTATAATCCTTCTGGCTGCCGCCCTACGTAAGTCGCGCGCCACTCACACCCACGCAATATCATTAACAAATGTGTAAGCCCACTTATCATTTAAGGCACATAATACTTGCATGTGCTATATCGTTCAGCTTTATTTAAATTGTTGTTTTATTATTTTATAAATATCCTGTATCAAATATTATTAAAGTTTTCATTATTAATATTTTATTTTTTAGACGATATATCAAAAACTATCATAACTAAAAATAATTAAAAATCTGTTTTAGAATGTACATAGTAAATTCTTTCATATGATACCCCACACAGTACAGTTATCTCACTTTTAAATTTAAACCCTCCGATTTCCCCCCCTTTTTAAATAAGAACAAAAATAATTTCCAATTTTTTTAATTCCAGTGTCTTTGGGCCACTAATATACACAACTATTCCAAATTTCATGTCGATAGCTTCGGTAGTTACTGAAATAATCGAGTGTGACGGACGGACAGACAGACGGAGAAAGTCGCACCATAAGGGTTCCATTTTACCATTTTGGTACGGAACCCTAAAAATGAAATGCGTTTTCTCGGCGCCTCATTCTTCTTTTCTGACATAGACCACCGTTTAATGCGACATAATTTTCATCTGGCAAGCATCTGCTGAAGTGAAGGTCAATCTTACTTGGGATCTCAGACCGTAACTTAAGAATAATAAATTATGTATTATACATAAGCAAAGAAAAACATTGTAATATTGCAATTGAGTGGTAAAAGAAATAAAAAGCTTTTTCTTTTTATTTTATTTAACAAATATTTATTTTTGAAATCTAAATTTCATTCATCTTTGTTACTCATTTCTTTCTTATTCTAATATGTATTTATTATGTATTATGAATGAGTAAATTTTTTAAACCAAAATAAAATAACTAATTTTAATTGGCTGAACTTTTGTTCGTGACACGCGTGTCCAGTTACCGGGCCACGTAAACAGAAAGTGTCATTAAAAATGCGCGGGCGAGGTCGCGTGCGGAGCGCGATCGATACTCGCGTCGTCGCCACGCCCTCCGCCAGTCGGCAGTCGGACGGTCGCCATGGCGCTGGCGGGCGAGCCGCAGCCGACGGCGAGCGTGGCGCTGGGCGGGCGCGAGCCGGCGTGCGTGGCGCTGGGCGGCGCGTGGCTGGCGGTGGGCGGCGGCGACGGCGCGCTGCGGCTGTGGCGCTGGCGGCGCGGCGCCGGCTGGGCGGCGGCGGGCGAGGCGCGCGCGCACCGCTACGGCGTCACGGCGGCGCAGTTCGCGCGCTCCGGCGCGCTGCTGGCCACGTGCGGCGCGGACGGCGCAGCGCGCGTGTGGGCGCCGCGCGGCCCGCTCGAGCGCCACGCGCTGGCGGCGCCGGGCGCGGCGGCGGCGCGCGCCGTGCGCTGAGCCACGGGCGAGCGCGTGTGCGTGGGCCACGACGACGGCGCGCTGCGCGTGTGGGCGGTGCGGCGCGGCGCGCTGCTGGCGCACGTGCGCGCGCACGAGGGCGCGCTGCACGCGCTCGCCGCGCCCGCGCACGCCGCGCTACTGCTCGCCGCCTGCACCGAGGGGGTGTTGAAAGTCTACGATTTTGAAGGTGAATATTTCGACTTCAACGTTTTTGGCAAACTTGTGGATTCGCGTCACCGATATGCTCGTTATGTTACGAAGACAAAAGGTCTTAAATATAAATATACTACATTGGTCATTAAAACAAATTATATTTAAAATAATTAAACATTTATATATATATTCGTTTCACTTCCATCGGCAGTCCCTATGACTGTCAATTTTTTTATTTAATGGTTTGCAACAGATCACAATCACAAAATAAAAATTGGCAATTTTTTTTTTATAAGGACTGCCGATAGAAGTGATATTTTTGATTTTTAATTTTTTTTTTAACTAAAATTTATAATAATAATAAAAATATTTCAACTATAAACCTTAAAACTACATTAAAGTTTAATTTACTATTTATACTTAAGACTTTTTGTCTTGAGAAGAACGGTGTCGATCTTGCGATTTCCACATTTTCACCCCCTACCAAAAAGTGCTCAACGCGCCTAAAGAAGTTTTAACTTCAAAAATTTAGCGTACACCTAATTACTGGCAAGCCGGCACGCATTCACCTGACCTCGCATGTGTGGGGTTTCCACGAGTAGGAAATAATATAAGGCCAGTGTTCTCTGATACGATCGAAAGTCGGGTGTGCAGAGCTGTGCGGGTCGGGCGCGGCGGGCGGGCCGGGCCCGGCGCCGCTGCTGTGGCAGGACGGCGCGCACGACCTGGGCGCGCTGTGCGGCGCGGGCTGGGCGCGCGGCGCGGCCACGGGCGGGCGCGACGCGCTGGTGCGGCTGTGGCGCGTGCGCGGCGCGGGCGGCGCGCGGCGCGTGAGCGCGGGGCGCGCGCTGGCGGGCCACGCGGCGGCGGTGTCGGCGCTGAGCCACGCGCGCGGCGTGCTCGCGTCCGCGTCGCTGGACCGCACGGCGCGCCTGTGGGACGCGCGCTCCGGCGCTTGCCTCAGCGTGCTGCACGCGCACGCGCGCTACCTCACGTGCGTCGCGCTCGCGCGTGACTTGCGGTACGTCGTCACAGGTAATTATAACCCGTCGCCGGCTCACTGCTGAGCACGAGTCTCCTCTTGAAATGAAAAATGTCGGTATAATCGACCGCTCGGCCGACATAACCGACCACGCTGACCGATTGCGAGTTGGCAGACTTCACACGCCTTCGACAACAAGAGAAAAGAAGAACCATTCGGCTTGCCGGCTCCCTCGCGGTGTTTCACGTCACCGTTTCAAGCAGCCAAGTGAGTGATAAAAAGCACATAGCTTCAAAAAGTTAGAAGTCCACGTTCGGGAATCGAACCCACTACCCCATAATATAAGCGTGTCGATTTTCTAAGCCCCAAGGCTACCACAGTTCAATGGCTTTAGAATACAATTCATAGCCATTGAACTGTGTCGCCCCTGGATAAAGGAAGTAATTAGTGCTGTTCGTGGCAGGCTCCAACGACAAGTCGCTCAGGACGTGGTCGCTGGGCGGGCTCGCGCTGGGCGGGCTCGCGCTGGGCGGGCTCGCGCTGGGCGGGCTCGCGCTGGGCGGGCTCGCGCTGGGCGGGCTCGCGCTGGACGACGAGCTGGAGCCGGCCTGCACGCCGCTCGCTCACTTCGGCCTCGGGGACCTCGAGGTACGACTTTGACCTCCGATTACTACTATTCACCTACCACTACGACGTACATTATTTTCACATATGACATTTTTTAACATTTAAAAAGTAAAATGTTCCTGTACTGCAATATAATCCGATGCCTAACATTAATGTTACCTATTATTAGGAACATAATTTTCAATTGTTAAAAATTAAAATTTGAAAAATTTAGTTCTTTCCCAAACAGAGGCACATTAATTGAAAATTGTCTGTAGCGTTATTTATGCATGCAATAAAATTGTAAAGAATTGCCCAACGGATAACTTTTGTTAAGAAAATCTGTGTTCATTTTATTTCTGATTGATAATTGACAGCAATTGTGTAACGTTATTAATTATCGTGCAGGGCATCGGGCCGGTGCCCGAGGAGGCGGCGGGTGAGAGCGCGGCGGCGGCGGCGGGGCGCGGCGCGGGCGCGGCGGAGGCGCGGCTGGCGGGGCGCGGCGCGGGCGCGGCGGAGGCGCGGCTGGAGGGGCGCGCGCCGCACGCCGCCGCCGTCAACTGCGTCGCGGCCGCGGCCGGCCGGCTCGCCACCGCCTGCAGGTCGCTGCTAATATCACTCACAGCAACACACAGACAAATCTGTGCAGCGTGCGACATGCACCGCCTACCCTCCCGCTTTTACACAAGCAGGAGAAGCAGGCAGACTATACGCGCTGCCACCTGCACTGTTTTAGAAGATGAATTGTGTGGCGTAGGGGCAGTGATTAGATTTGTCTATGTTACTAACAATTATACTATAAGCTAACTTTTGCCCGCGGCTTCGGTCGCGTTAAGTTCGATTGTCATACAAATTACAAGGAGTGAAATCGCTTGGTCACGTGACAGTTTTAATATTGTATATAACAGATAACTATTATTTAAAATTGTATTAATTTTTATTGGACAATTATTATGTGTATGCCATGCTTAAGGTAATTAACGTTTTTAATTTAAGGCCCTGTGTAGCGTAAAAGGGGGTTTTTAAAAGCAGTGTATCCATCAAACATTGACATCAAACGTTGACATAATGTATGCTTGTAAAAATAATGTGTTGTTTTCAAGAACTCTGAGCAGCCATTGACGCATCTCAAAGCACAATTTAAAAAAATCTCTGCATTGAAATTTATTTTAAACATACCTCTTAATTTACCTTTTAAAGAAAGTTTTCTCCTTATTGAAACCAATAATTAGCTCTAGAAATATAAGATTAAATTCATATTTCTAAATCAAACACATTGTCGGATTCATTTGTATTGAAAAGTAAATATATTTTTTTTACAAATTATTTCATGCATTTTTTGCAACATGCGCTTGCTCGATTTCACCCCCGCGCGCCTGTTTTTCATCTCGTGAGCTCACAGCGCCTTAATAATAAATAATATCATATTCGTCTAAATAGTTTAACAATTACCACTTTATATTAGACCAATTTTTTTTAAACTTTAAAATGGATATAGTAAGCTATCCTTAAATGATAGACGTAATTATACCTTTTCTGCAGACCTATAAAAGAGGAACAATTCCACTATACATCGTTTTCAAAGGGATTAGGCTGCGTTTTCGATGAAAGCTTCCAGTCGGCTAGATTTTTTCCGACATCTTGAGCAATCATCTTTATATTCCAACCAATTTACACAAAACATAAATAAATTATACACGTAAAACTTTCTATTGAATCACTGCGTCCATTGGTGCAAGCCGTATGATCAAATCAAGCAAATCGGTCCAGTATTTTTGAGTTTATTGCGTACAGACAGACAGGCGCGGAAGGGGGATTTTTTTTTGATTGCAATAGGAGCGACATTATTGAACTTAATCTATGTTAGTACTACATAACTAGAAGGGATGTCCTCTGGACGAGTTTCTCCATCACAGAAAGAAACGTTTTCCTGTGCCAGATGATAATATGCGCCACGCGGGGTTTCAGTGACGGCTGCGTGCGCGTGTTCGACGTGCACGCGGACGCGGCGGGAGCGGGCGCGGGCGCGGGCGCAGGCGCGACTCTGCAGCTGCGGCGCGAGCTGCGCGCGCACGCGTACCCCGCGCTGGCGGTGGACTGGGACGCCAGCGGCGCCGTGCTGCTCAGCGCGGGCATGGACGGCTGCGCTCGGCTGTGGGACGCGGAGGTGAGGCGCTGTCTGTGCACCGCCCGTCCCAGGGCAGCACGTCAACTTGACGAGCTGAAGTGGCAATGCACCGAGTGAATACACGTCGCGGTGTCGAGCCGCTGGAATGGTTACTCTGCACTGGAACGCGCAGCGTCGCAGGGAGCTGGTGGATCCAGGTGGCGCTTGATCACGGTGTGTGTGAGACTCTACGAGAGACCTGTGTTCGACCAGTGGACGTCCATCGGCTAACGATGAAGACGATCGCTTAAAGATTCTCAACAGTTCTGCTAAGGGAAAGTTATTTAAAACCTGTTTTAATCAAAGTCAAATATACTTTATTCATTCAAAATTGTTACCTTGTCACATTGTATCTTTTTTTATTTTTATTTATTTATTTTAGGACACCCAACAGGTTACAATTCAATTAACAAGGAAAAATATATATAAATTAAAACAGAAGTTATATGCACTATTGTATACCCACTTAGAGGTTGCCACAGCATGCTATAAGATGTTAAAACTACACTATAGATTGGAGAAAATCGATATAATTAAACAGAATCATTGCTGTATTGACTTCTAAAATGATCCAGTACTTTCTTTCGAAACTTAGGAAGGTTATCACCAATGATGTCAATATCTGTGACCTTACTAATGCCATTATAAGACGTCAACATTCTATTGATAGGTCCGGAATTCCCCAAATTAGTTTTGGAAAAACCAGATTTGAAAGGCAAGTAGTTCCTGACTCGACTATACGGCCTAGGAATCCTAACAGAAATTTTCGATAAAAGATTTGACGCATCTAGAGCCTCGTTAAGTAATTTGTATAGGAAACTTAAATCTAGAAGCTTCCTACGGTCTACCAAAGTCAGAAGATTATAAAGTTGCAGCCTGGAATAATAGCTGGGGTTTTTATTACATGACTTATCGCCGAAACAAACATGATACAGGAAGCGCTTTTGTATTCGTTCTATCCTCATCGAGTGTACATTATAGTGAGGATTCCATGCAACTGAACCGTACTCAAGTATACTCCTGGTCAGCGCATTAAACAGCAGAATTTTAGTATTCGAGTCTCGAAAGTTTTTACAACTTCTTTTTATAAACCCAGTAATCTTAGAGGCTTTTTTACATATGTTATCTATGTGAGTAATAAAACTTAATTTATGATCGATATAGATTCCTAGGTCCCTAATACAGTCTACATTCTTAATAATATTACCATTTATTTTATACGAGAATTGAATGGGATGAACTTTTCTATGAAATGAGATATAATAACATTTCGAATGATTTAATATCATTTTATTAGCTGCGCTCCACTGAGTTAGACGATTCAGATCTTCCTGTAACAAGATAGCATCATTGACAGAATTGATAGCTCTAAATGCCTTCAGGTCGTCCGCGTACAATAGAACTTCTGAGTAGATAAAACAGTTAACGACATCATTAATAAATATATTAAAAAGTACTGGACCAAGTATAGATCCTTGAGGAACTCCAGAGTGAGCAGTATAAGTTATAGACGACTCGAAACCACCCATAACCACTGTCATTAGTCTGCCAACTAGGTAAGAGGCAAGGAAGTGCAGAATATTTCCGACAAAACCATAATATTTTAACTTGCAAATTAGTAGGTTATGATCGACTAAGTCAAAAGCTTTCGAGAAGTCTGTATAGAGCCCATCTACCTGCGTATTTCTATCAACATGTGATGTTAAGTAGTCTACATATGTAACCAGATTTGAAAGAGTTGACCTAAGTTTGAAGAAACCGTGCTGTTTAGTTGATAAGATATCTTAAGTCTAAATAAAGAATTAAAAAGAAATAGTTAAATACCTAATAAGTAATAAAACTAATTAAAATCTCAAACTTATTAAAGTAAATGCTACGGAACCGCGCGCATTCCTTGCGGCTAAGCGAATTCGTTGGCCATTGCATTTTGCATACAAGCGCCTTCACGCAACCCTAAGTATAAAACCGGTTAGCGAGTTCGGCCGCTCACTGCTGTCGTGAAGTTCCGATGTTCGCCGCGCCCGCGCCGCCTAGATCATTCCATATCTGCGTTTGCTGGCGGACGGTGTATTACTGGATCTCCTATTCTTCTACTACGTCATACGTGGACATCCGTCCTGGTCTTATTTGGCTGCCTAATTAACCCGTTGGGGTGAGTTGCCATAATAACAAGTCTAACTTATTATTTGCTATAAATTGTGCTAGCTTAATATGAATGTAGGCTGTCCTGTGCCGCTGTAGTGCTTGTTCTCGGTCGCTGGGCTGGACAAGGGCTTCTACGGCGGACGGGGTTCTATCCCACGTCCCTAACGCCTACCGCTCTGGGGTTCCAGGTTTTCAAGGACGGGCTACCTACCTTTGGGGCCTGGATCGGCCGTTGCGAGGAGGCTTGGAGGACGCTCGTCCATCGTGCCTCGTGGGGCTTCCTACGGAGGCAGCCTTGAGACTTCGTATCCTTGCGCCGCTCGACCAGCGACGCCCTACAACGTTTGGCTGAAATCTGTGGCCCTGCTGCATCAGAAGCCCTGGATCTGGACCCTGGAGCTTCAGCCTTTCGTTCAGGCCAGTGCCGCTTCCGTGATCTAGTCTCTAACTGCAGTGTGAATAGGTGGAAGAGAAAAATATACGGCTTCTGAACCTATGCCCCGGGTTTTCTTTGCCATCGATCACCTACCTACAAAGACTCCTTATTCTGTGACGGCCTACCACGTCACAACCTGCACTGTAGATACACTTCTACAATGCATAAGACGTAATGATGATAATTACGACGATATCTTAAAACTATAGTTACTAGGGTTAAGCTACGGTTAAAGATCTCGTAATTGAGGTGCTCGCTGGCAAGGCCTTGTACAGAAAATGCAGCCCACTGAATATAAGTGGGCACGGGGCGGGTTGAGTGAGCAGTTTGAAACCCTTGGACCTTGCGAGAGACTTTCGCCCAGCGGTTGACAAAACGGTTGAGACGACGAACTTTAAAGTGCTCGTGAGAAGATGTTTATCTATTTATTTCCTTTAAACTTTTATAGACCAAAGCACTAGATTACAACAGATTAGCAGCCCAAATAGACCGTAGTCTGCGTTAGGGCTGAAAAAAATTTGCTTGTATCGTTTTGCGTCTGTTCTGCGTCAGTCAGGCTGTGAGCTGGCGGCGCTGTCAGCGGCGGGGCTGGGCGGCGAGGTGGGTGGCGGCGGTGGGGGCGGCGTGAGAGGCGCGCGCGTGGCGCAGTGCCGCGCGCCGCCGCTGTTGCTGGCCAGCGACGATGGGCTGGCGGCCGTGTGGGGCACTGACCCCGTCACGCCGGAGCCGCTGCAGTGAGTGGTTCCACCTGGTTCACCACATTTCAGTGGATTATGAGAGGCTGGCGTTAAATCCGTAAAGACACATCTCAAACGCGTCATTGGTGAAACTTGCCTTACCTTTGAAGAGTATGCCCAAGTCGAAGTTTGGGTATACTATTCTTAGTAGAAGTTTAACTTTACAGTCAGATTGACGATCTTTCTCCAATTACTCCTGGACACTTTCTGATTAGAGACGCCCCTATAATTGTTCCGAAGCTTAATCTAGAGGAACTCTCTCTATCTCATTTAGATCGTTGGCAATTGTTACAGCGAATGTTTCAAAATTTATGGTCTCGCTGGATTGCAAAATATCTTTGCACTTTACAAAATCGCCCTAAGTGGTCAATTAAAGTGGCTGAACCCGATGTTGGTGCTGTAGTCCTCGTAAAAGATGAGAAACTTCCTCCCGGAAAGTGTCTTTTAGCTAGATTTATTGAAAAGCATCCTGGCAAGGATGGTCTAACTAGAGTTGTCATATTAAAAATGAAAGGTCACATTTTCAAACGCCCTTTAACTAAAATTTAAAGAAAATCTCCACTTTGAAAGCCCACCATTTCGTCATTTTAAATGATATACCGCAACCCTATGTAACGCTATAAAAATATTTTACTTCGCATTCGCTTCTATGAGAGCCCCCTTGAAATAAAGATTTTTAATTTTTTTAAGCCATATTCGGCTGGAGGCCATTGGTTTACATATTTATTATACTATATATAGCTCGTTTATTATATATAAAGCTGAAGTAATTACGTACAGTAATTCACAAGTTATAATGCTCTGACAGACTGACGGACGGACGGACGCACGGACGGACGGATGGACAAGTGCAAATTCACTCAAGTAGACTCAGAGACCTTCGCTTCGCTCGGTCAATAATAACTAGTGGTTCGCCCCGAACTGAGACCTCGCGGCGCCATCTATTGACATAAATGTGAAGTTCTGTTAAAAATACTGAAGCTCATTAAACATTAAATAATTCCGTTTCCTTACAATATTTATCTAATTTTAGTATTTGTTGTTCAAGTCCAGGATATAATTCAAATAATTGATTAAGTTTCAGGCTCAGCCTTTCAGAAAATTTAGAGTTCTGAGGTCAACTCTGCACGTTATAAAATCTCCACTTTGAAAGCCTCCCATTTCGTCAATTTTGGGGGAAAAATTAAAAAAAATATATTTTTGGACTCTATTCCTAATTATCTTTAAAATGATATACCGCAACCCTATGTAACTTTATAAAAAATATTTTACTTCGCATTCGCTTCTATGAGAGCCCCCCGTGAAATAAAGATTTTTACTATTTTTTAAAACATATTCGGCGGGAGGCCATTGGTTTACATATTATATTTAAAGCTGAAGTAATTACGTTCAGTAAGTCAGAAGTTATAATGCTCTGACAGACGGACGGACGGACGGACGGACGGACAAGTGCCAATTCACCCAAGTAGACTCAGAGACCTTCGCTTCGCTCGGTCAAATATAATAAAATGCTAAATTAATATTTATGTCCTCTCTGAACGTCGGCATTCGGTTGAGACTCACCATTAACCATCCGCACTGGAGATGCACTCTGCATTAGATAACGTAACTCTAATTTCTTATGTGATCAAGCGATGGGATAGCAATATGAAAAGACCGGAGGGAAGAAGGAGGGTTACAAATAAAGTAAGTTAACTCACTAGCTCTGGGCTAGTTGAATGAGCATATTTTTTTGCAGAAAACCCCAGTACTGAACTATGTACGGCTCAACCCTGGAATCGAACAGGTCGTTCTTCCTCCTCATCAAGTGTTACTCGTGTGTCGCAGCGTGTACGGCGGCCTGTCGGGGGCGTGCACGTGCGCGGCGTGGGCGCGCGGCGCGCGTGCGGGCGCGTGTGGCGGCGCGGCCGGTGAGCTGCTGCTGTTCGCACCGCCGCGCGCGCGCGCGCTGGCCTCGTGCACTGACGCGCACGACCTGGGCGAGTTACTGTTCCACTATTCATATCTATACTCATACTGTTAATACGACAGAGTGCCTGTGACACTTTCACGGCATATTTTTGTAGCCAATTTTGACGAAATTTGGTAGGTACAGACATAGATTACATCCTGAGGAAGAAAACAAAAGTATGGTATTTTTCTAAAATCTCAATTCATTCAGAAGAAATCGCGGGCATCATCTAGTAATATCGCCACAAATTTTACTGAAATTGTAAAATTCGAGGGAATCGTTGTCATTATGAGCAACTGTCGGCAAACGGAGCGTCGCTAGGGATCGCATTCCCGACACGAACTAATTTTGTAAATGTCTGATTCGTTTATTTTTTTTTATTTTTCATTTATACTTAACACTTAATACTTATCGCACGTCATCGTGACGCAGGAGTGCTCAGCTGCGACTTCAACCCCGGCGCGGAGGGACGCGGCGAGGACGTGGGCGGGGAGCGGTTCCTGCTGGCGACGGGCGGGCGCGACGCGCGCCTCAAGCTGTGGTGGGCGCACGTGGGCGCGGCGGGCGGGCGCCTGGAATGCGCGCTCGCGCTGGCGGCGCACGAGGGTGCCGTGCAGTGCGTGCGCTGGGGCCGCGACGGCGAGCTGCTGGCCACGGGCGGCGACGACCGCTGGGCGCGCGTGTGGCGCGTGCGGCTGCGCGGGGTCGAGCTGGAGGTGCGCGCGGCGTGCGCGGTGGCCGCGGATGCGGGCGGCGCGCCCGCCGTGTGCCTGCTGGGCGCGGCCGGCGCGCCGCTGCTGGCCGTGGGCTCGCTGGCGGGCTCGCTGGCGCTGTGGCGGCTGCCGGCCGGCGCCGAGCCGGAGGACGCAGAGGACGAGGAGGGCGCGGAGCCGCGCGCGTGGCGCACGCCCGGCGCGCTGCGGTGGCTGCGAGAGTATGTCACCGGACCGCCGGGTGCGAGTGCCTACTACTTGTTTCATGAATTTCATCGATTCTAACTTGCACAGATTGACGAAACTCTAACGAGCGAGTGCGGTGCAGGCTCCCGGGTGTCTGCGGCGGCGGAGGCGCGCGCAGTGCGCGCGGCGCGCGGCGCGGCGCTGTCGGGCGCGCGGCTGCTGGACGCGCCGCTGTCTGAGCTGCTGCAGCTCTTCGCGAGAGGTACACGTATGCACGCCTCTAACGGCCGTTCCCAAAAACCTATCTATCGCCAGTTTTGGCCTACTAGAGATAAAATAATCTATCTATCGCTGGTTTTTACGTCCCAATACCCTACCGAACAGTAAGGAATCTTACTGCTCCACCTTATCTATCGATGGGAGGGTGTATCGCTTACCATAGATAAGGTTTCCATACTAAAATGCAATAAATGCGTCCCAATATAGTTTTGACAGCTAACTGTCAGTAAGGACGATACTAAAGATAACCAGTTTTGTCAATCCGTCAAATTGCAGGGATAGACGTTGTTACTCATTGTTTATAATTTTCATTTCTTACAAGTGCAGTGTTTAAATTAAATTAATTTCGGTTTAAAGATATTTATTTCTCTTAAAGAACAACTGTTCACTTAAAAAAAGAGATTACACATAAGTTTAGTGGTTACACAGAGGCATTTATTGTAATATTATTTATTAAGTGTGTGTAAATGTAATATTATCAATTAAGTGTAATATCATATAAATTAATTTCGTATAATACAAGTGCAGTGTTTTGTCCGTTTAAATTGATGTCTGAGTCTAGTGAGAGTGATCTTTCTATAATAATGGAATTATCCGACTGGGACAGTGATTCTGATTTTGGAGTTGAAGTCCAGAGAACATATAAAAGCCGCGTAGATTTTACAAGGGAATTGAGTGACTACGAATTTACATACAGATTTCGCTTAAACAAAACTGCTGTGAATAATTTACTCACAGAAATATATCCTTTACTGAAAGTAACCTCAACTAGGTAGGTGCCATTGAAAGCTTGTTATGTGGTTTGAAATTGATTGTGAAAGTATACCTAGGCTTTTAAAAAAATATTTATGTAAGTAGGTATTTCTTTATCATTTTCAGAAACCATGGGATATCTCCTCTGCACCAGGTCTTACTTACACTGAGATTTTATGCATTGGGTACAATGTTAGTTTCTGTTGCTGACTTTGTTGGTGTCTCCAAATCATCAGCTGGGCGTATTGTAGCTGACGTATCCATAGCTATAGCCAGGCTATATCCCAAATATGTATTTATTCACCACAATACTCAGCAAGATTTTTATAATATTAGCCAATTTCCTAGTTACCTACCTTATCTTATCCTAATAATATATTTTTTATTTTATGAATGTGTAAGCTTGGATGTTTGTTTGTTTGTAAGTTTTAACATAACAAACTATTCAATGAATTTTCAAATATAGTAAATCAATTCATTTTAAATGTAGGGTACCTATTGTCTCTAGGTCTAGTAACAAGTGACTTATAATTTGTAGATTCAAATATTGGTGAAGAGTTTAGAAATCGAAAAAGCTATTTTTCCATGAATGTGCAAGCTGTGTGTGATGCACATTTAAGGTTCATGAACGTGGTAGCTCGTTGGCCTGGATCAACTCACGATGCCACAATTTTTAACAATTCAACTCTGAGAGGTAAATGTGTTTGCTTTACACTATTTTTATTTTTGATACAAACTAATATAATTCAAAAGTTAAATAATGAATGATAAATCTTACCTACTCTGCCAGTAAGATTTATCATTCATTATTTTGTAACATCTAATATACTTATACATATTATGATATTTTTAATCAGATAATTTTATTTTTCAGCTGAATGTGAAAGTCGTGTGTATGGAAATCGCTGGTTAATTGGAGATAGTGCCTACCCATGCAAGCCTTACTTATTAACTCCTGTATTAAATCCAACTTCACACAGCCAGCAAATTTACAATGAAGCCCATATAAAACACGAAATACTATTGAAAGGTACCAAATTACTACGGCTAATACTTTATAGCCATAAGAGTAAAGAATTTACAGTTTGAACCTTTGTATTATAAAATGACTTTCTATTTTTGCAGGTGTTTTGGTGTATGGAAACGGAGATTTCCAGTAATGTCATTAAAAATACGGTTGTCACTGCCTACTACACAAGCTATAATAATAGCAACAGCTGTTCTACATAACATTTGTAGACAGATGAGTATAGAAGACGTAGATCCAGAGGTAGTAATACCTAGTTATGAAGCTGTTCCTATGATGGTATATGATTCCACAGACACTATCGCTAATGAGCGTCAAGACTTGATTAATAATTACTTTAACAGGTGTATGTTCCTAAGTCTTATATCATTAGTAATATTACATTGGCTTGACATTAACGTCTTGAAACTGAACTTGTTTTTTTGTTTTTCTGTTACAAGTTACAACAATAAAATTGTTAGGTTTATATGCTCCATATTAGATAAGATATGATAATTTATTTTGCCAAATTATTTATCATTTATGAATTATTTAATTTATTGTCATTTAATATTTTATTTTGAAATCATGAATCGTTCAGCATTAATTTTGTCCAAATTACTTGAATCTCAATTGACTTTGCATAGACAGTGGCACCTCAATTTTTCTCCTCTTTTGTCAAACTATAAATTGTTTCATTTGTTACAGATCAGAGTGAACATTTAGCAAGGGCATAAACTGAAAAAAACTTGAAATGAAATGTAATTTTGTTTTTAATAAAATAGATAAATGTGCAACAAGAATTTTTTTATTTACTACTCTCTTTTTCTAATTGTAATTTTAATTTTTTATTCATTAATAGCAAATTTTCTGCCTCTAACTCTATTTTTTTCTTTTTGCTGGCAAAATACTCTGCCATCGCCAGATTCCGGGCCGTCCGTGCTTTAACGTCTTCGTCCAGCAGCTTACGTTTTTGTAGTAAACTGTAGGTAAACACGCGTCACGCAGAAGCCAGCTGGAAGCCAGAATGCAGTTCATAGAACATAGACAACGTAGGCACCACAGCACAGTGACAGTTTACACGTTTTGTTAGTCTTTTCCGCGCCCCAATACCCAAAGGAAAACGGAAAAATTATAGAAATTTAGTACCTATCCTTATTAAAAATACTTGTTTCAGCAAACAAACATTATTTACCTATTAATTTTATTATTTTTGTGTTTCTTTATAGAAGAAATCTTACGATAAAGGAAAACTTTATAATTGTAAAATTTAGTAGTGGTTGTAGTAACAACACGCCCGGAGGGTCAGGTAGCAAACCTTACCAACAGATGGCTAGCGATAGATAGCTGTTACCGGCACTTGTGGGACGCAATGTATAGATAGATAGAGAGCTACAGTCTGCCGCCGATAGCTATCTATCACTTACTAAAAGTAGGTTTTTGGGAACGGCCGTAAATCTGCTTTCAGTTAGTTATCTCGACGTCCCTAGGGCGAAGGGTTGAGCCCTGTGGTCTTATAATATTATGTGAGTGATCCCAGGACAGAATCGAGTCGGGAATTTATAGTTTTTGAATTGTCTCTAGTCCTATGGGAAACTTACCCCGTGAACCATCGGACATGCCGCCGAGCGATTCAGGCGTTCCGATGCGTTATCGCGTTGAAATTAAATAAGAGTATACGTTTCATTTCCATTAAACTTACAATGTATGCCACTAGCATTGACTGCATTACCTCTTACCACCAGGTGAGATTGCCGTCAAGGGCTATCTTGTATTGGGATAAAAAAAACATCCTACCGCTAGCTGACCCCTGAGCTCAAGTCGCCTTTCAGAAGGATAAAATGAGCTGCAGCTGAACTGGCAAACTTCACAACCTTGGAAAACATAAGAACAACTTTAGGCATACAGGTTTCCTCATGATGTTTTCCATCACCAAAAAAAGCGAGTGATATTTAATTGCTTAAAAGGCACTATTTCCAAAATGATCGATACTTTCAAATAGGAGGCATACTATCTTAATCTTTCATCGCTAAAACTTTGATTTTATAATATCTTTGAGAAAATAAATCAATCGATTCATCAATACAGAATACATTACCGAAGGATCTGAAGATGAAGAGACGGTCGATGAAGATGAAAAAGATGAAGTTCTGCAGAGATTGCAGGACGAAATCCTGTGGCTGCGCCGAGACCCCGTGCCTTATGAATTGGTTCGCACTTATTAGTTAATTACTTGAATCACACCATCTCAAGCGGATATATGCCGCAGCATATCAGCTGCTGGCTTCAGAGCAATACATCGAGTAAGTCAACAAAGTAGTTAAAAAAATCGGTTAAGTGCGAGTCAGACTTGCTGAATAATAGCAATGTTAGCATTTTCTTAGTATGCGACGATTGACCAAATCAAAAGTGTTACAAACATAAGAGTAAATAGCTTCCACTTGATAGCCCTTGTCTATTTAAACAATACCGCGAACTAAGACCTCGCGTGCTGTGAGTTTGGACCTTTTTTTTGCTGGAAAAATGCATTTACGCATCCCGCACAAGGCGGGTATGTGGGACTCACAGACGGAAGCAGAATACCCACTAAAAAACCAGCAGCACAGTCCGCGTCTAAAAAGAGAGGACTCAGGGTCCCAAGACGTATTGGATTCGACTGAGACGTCGCGACGCTGAACCGACCATAGAGTCCTGGACACTATGGCGGGAGAAGATAGATAGATAGATAGATAAATTCTTTATTGCTACACAAGACATAAAAATACATAGAAAAGAAAACAAAACAAAACAAAGTGCGCAAGGGCGGTCTTATCACTAAAAGTGATCTCCTCCAGACAACCCATTAATTAAGGACCTTTAAGGTAGGAGCGGGATAGTGCAACAATATAGACAGCTATAATAATATACTACATAAACTTTACATACTAATAATACATAAATAATTTTATAAATACATATAAAAATAAATATATACCTATATAAACCTACATACACAATACTTAAATATTCTATAGCATACTAGCACTAGATAAGTAATGATCCTTTAAGCGATTCTTGAATATATTTATAGATTTCGATTGTCTAATGTCATTCGGTAGGACGTTCCAAAGCTTAACCGTCTTTACTGTGAAGGAATTCCCGTACACCTCCGTATGACTAGAAGGTATTCTCAATCTGTTGTCATCTTTAGACCGCAAATAAATAGACAAGTCGTTGCTGCCAAGAAAATTGAACCGCTCTTTTAAGTAAGGTGGCGTTTGAGGATAATATAGTATGGAGTACAAGAGAGAAAGAGCATGTAAGTTTCTACGGGAACGAATTGGCAGCCACTTTAACTGAGCACGAAATTCAAAGCAAAGCGTCGCCTTCTTCCCTCCTGTCGTCTTCTGCGGATCGGTGGAGCGTTAGTACCCAGCTCTCGTTCAGCTCCATGACATTTTCGCAGAAGGAGGTCATCACGTTCCAGCACGTCTCGCCGCCAATCATATCTTGGATGATGCTCGGCAGCGAGAGGCCCCCCCTTTATGTGTCGCTGAGGGCCCCCTGTGCCCCCACGCTGCACACTCCACTAGGGTATGGTGCGCTGTGTCCTCTGGAGCACCACACTCATGACAGATGGCTGTTTCCTCCCGCCTCGCAATCTGGTGCAAGTACTTACCGAAACAGCCATATCCCGCAAGTACCTGCACCAGCCGGTACGTCAATACTCCATGCCGCCTTTGGAGCCAGTGTTCGAGATGAGGTCGGATCGCCTCCACCGTCCAGATACCTGTGAGTTTGGACCTACAAATACTTAGACCTTCGCTTCGCTCAGTCAATAAGTTGTAAATTTCAAATGAAATATTCAAAGCGGATTGTGTGTGTGTGCAGGAGCAGGCGGCGCCGCACGCGCTGCTGTGCCCGCTGTCGCACCGCGTGATGCGCGAGCCGGCGCGCGCGGCCGACGGCTGCACGTACGAGCGGCAGAGCGCGCTGCACTGGCGACTGGCGAGCGCCGGTGAGGAGTGCCTTAGAGAGCACGTTAAGCCGTCGGTCCCGGTTACTTGATAATAGTCGTTAAAACTCGCCAACCTGCATTGGAGCAGCGTGGTGGGTCTAAACTCTAATTCCCTCTCTCCTGTGAGAGTTTAGGCTTTTGCCCAGCAGTGGGGCGTTAATGTGCTGCAGTAGATGTCCCACAGTTAGATGCCGTACGACATAACACTGTTGTAATAGAAATCCTAGCGGTTGCAACATTATTATTGTTGTTGTCTTATTTTCCTGACAGCTGAATTGATTTTTCTACTAGTGACTATATAATAGCATTTATATACACCAAAAATAACAAGGGTCCTAAGATTGAACCTTGAATGATACCTATAAAGTAAGCCTGTCCTGAGACTCGATGTCATCTATGCATACATTTTGAGTTCTGTCACTAAGGTGCAGCAAGCAAGGTAAGCAATTCGATTTAGTGCAACCGTTTTGACGCCATGGTGGCTAAGTTTCTGAAACACAGTTGTGTGTTCGATATAATCAAATGCTTTTTATTGAATTGCGGTAGAACGTAATATTGTTGATTTTCAGACGAGCTGGTGTCGCCGGTGACAGGGCGGCGCCTCCACAGCGCTGCCCTGTCACCCAACTACGGCGTGCGCGACGCATTGCGGCAATATCTCGGCTGGCCGCAGCCGCAGCCGCAGTCGAGTAGCGACCAGGAGAGCGACCAGTGACATTGCGACACTTTTTGTGGAAGTCCAACGAGTGTACGATATAAAGTGCCACAAGTATAAATTGGCGTGGCGGAGCGCCACTGTACACAAAATGAATGTATTATTAACTATCACTCGAAAGCACTTATAAAATATAGGTACGCAACGATGTCCACAATGAACTTTCAAATGTCGAAATGAATTTTTAAGATTACCGTTTTGGTAATACCTCAAAACGCCACTGCCAAGTTATACACGTGGCACTGTATCTATACTGTTATTATGGTATAATAAAGTAATGCACGAGTGCATACTGTGACGATTTAATGTGTTGATAAATTAATAGTTAATTATTAGTTAATTGTTTGTTGTTCTCTGTAAACGTGCAAAGTACGTTTACACTACAAAAACGTTGCCTGAGAATTTTATTTAACAAAAAAAGAGAGGAATCCGTACGTCCAGTATTTATGAAAGAAAGGTTTCTCACTCTTACAGGTATTTACATACTCGAACTATGTCTTCTGGTGAAAAACAATAGCCATTATTTTACAAAGAAATCGGAATTGCGCACCAGACCAAGTAGACAAAAAGATGGACTCCATCTGCCTCTGATTAATTGTAATATTTTCCGTAAAAGTGCATACGTTATGGCCATACGAGTGTATAACAATTTGCCTGATAACATCAAAGAACTGCCCCTACCCAAATTCAAGAGAGTTTTAAAGAATTGGTTGATAAGCAAAGCCTACTACAGCTTAGAAGAATTTTTTGAATGACGGTTGGCTGAATTATAAGCTGCGTATAGGGAAAAATCTAAATGTATGACATATCTCAATCTCATATTAATATTATCAAACTCAAACAATTTTTTTTTTTTGTTATTTTTTTTTAAAAAATTGACATATTATATTAAATATTTTTAAAATAATTAACTGAATACTATTAACTTTAATTAAGATTATGTTTAAGTATTGCACGCCAATTAATGGTAATACACTTGACTTTTTTGTCTTTTAAATACCACCTTTATAATATTTGTGTATAATGCAATAAATGATTTCTGATTCTGATTCTGATTCTCGATTTGAATTAAATCCGCTACAGTGCCGTCGAGACTACGATCCATGTAACTGGGTCCAAATATCGACAGGTTTAATCGTCTCTTTTATCGGGTATTGGTATTGTATGCAGTACCCGTGTATTACAATATTATGCCACGAAATAAGACTCAGATCATTGATAATCATTATTATCTTAATAGCTTTTATAACGCCTATCCACATGAAAGGAGCGAAACATTTAGTAGATAATTATCGGCCAATTTCTAAACTGTGTGTGCTAGCTAAAGTTCTAGAGCGAATTGTTTACGACCAACTGTACACAGTCCTAAAGTCGCGCTTCAGTCCCTTCCAACACGGCTTCATCAAGGGCAGGTCCACGGTAACCAATCTCGTTCTCTTCACTGACTTTGTGTCTAACAAGATGGACAATCAAGACCAAGTTGACGCCCTATACACGGACTATAGCAAAGCTTTTGACCGAATTGACCACGACATTCTGTTACTCAAATTATCCAAGGCAGGAATAAGAGGCGATCTATTTCGTTGGTTCTCCTCCTATGTAAGAAATAGATCTCAGGCTGTAGTGCTTAATGGTTTTACCTCGACTTGGTGCAGCGTTCCTTCAGATGTACCACAAGGTTCTTTACTAGGGCCTCTGCTCTTTATTATTTTTATCCAGGATATTGAAACCTGTTTCCATAATTCTAACTTTTTGCTCTTTGGTGACGACATGAAAATCTTTAGGGTAGTAAACAATTTTACAGACCAGATGCTACTTCAAGATGACTTACTTAGACTCGATCATTACTGCCTGGTCAATAGATTGGATTTAAACGTCTCCAAATGTTTTGCTATATCCTTTACACGTAAGCGTTCCGTATTCAAATCCTCATATAAAATCAAAAACCAAGAACTTAATTGTGTATCTGAGATACGTGACCTAGGTGTTATTATTGACAATAAGCTCTTATACGATAAGCATGTGGACCATATTGTAAATAAGGCATCTAAGATGTTAGGCTTCCTAATCAGGTCAACTTAAGATTTTAAAAAACTTTAAACAATTAAAGTACTCTATTGCGCCCTAGTGAGGAGTAATCTTGAATATGCGTCGCAAATCTGGAATCCTCAATACGACGTGTATATTCATCGCATTGAAAGAATCCAGAGAAAATTTGTTCGGCTTCTTAAGTTTAGGTTCAATCTAAATCCCAAACTAAGTTATCATGCTTTATGTACTCACTTACACCTTCTACCTTTAACCGTTAGGAGAAATGTCAGCGATATAACTTATCTCATCAATATCGCTAATAACACAGTCGATTTTCCGCCGCTTCGTGAAAAGTTATCCCTCAAAGTGCCTACCAATACCCATCCCCGTGCCCATTCTATTCTTCGCCTGCCGGCTGCGCCAAAGGCAAACTCCTATTTGCCAAGATCTTTATCATTCAATAAATTGTTAGAAAAGAATACTAAGCTAGATCTCTTTTGCACCACGACCACCTCCATGCGTAGAATTCTAGCCAATGAATTCTTTGACTCCCACAGCCTGAGTTGAAGTAGTTTGCTGGCTGGTAATCCTAACCTTAATAATGTCTAAATTATCTTCTCTTGTATTAATTCATATTCTTAACTATAAGCTTCTTTATTTTCTAATTACTTCCTATGTAGTATATATTATTATTTATTTTTCTATCTTTGCGAGCTATTTTTATCTCATGTAAATTCTATCTGTGAAAACTTGTAATTGGCGTTATACTTATTCTTTATTTATCTATCCATCTCTGTTGTAGCTGTAAGTTTTCTGTACTAAATAAAATAAAAATAAAAATATTTTTATTTCACTATAACTGAAATTCATATTAAAAAGCTAGCAATTAAGTTTTTGTATAATTATGAATTCAGGTTCTCAGGTTCTAATACTAATTGCAAGTGTTACGATTATGTCATATGTTGTTTGATGTTGAGTCGGGTGATTTATGTCGTGATAGCACAAACTTATTTGTAGAAATACTTTTCAATAATTAATTATTCTTACTTAAATATTATCAAAAACTATAAAGTTTATTTTTGAAATATTTTTCTACTCAATATTATAATATCTTTCAACCAAAATTCGGAGTGAATTAATAATAAGTTTCAGTGTGATGGCAGCCGCTTGAACACAGTATCGATGATCTAACCTCATAATACAAATAATTACTATTATCTACTTTTGTATCTTTTACTACAATGAAACTGTTATTATGCTTCGTTTTGTATCTTTGCACGAATTAAATTGTTTACAATAGAACGGATTTTTATTAGAATATTTTTTCATCTGATAATATCTTTAACTTTATGACAATATGCAGGGTGTCAGTATGGCTATTAGCCATTGTAAATACTGTGCCCAGTTCACCACAACTGCTTGGTATAATAAACAGACCTTGGAACTCCGAAATTACTGAACTAATGAAATATTCGTGCGCAACGTTCAAAATACTTCAATGAAGGAAAGGATGGTGCGAGGCGAAGTGATACACAGTCGTAAATGTTTCAACGATCTCATCTTTATTTATATTACTTACATTTATATATTTACAAGTGAGGCAGTAACAGTGTCGTCGAATAAAACTTACTTTATCTCCGTATCACTGCTTCGTCAAATTAACAAACGCCGGCGGGACCGCTCCGCCATCCTCGCTCGTGGCCCGCGACCGCGGGGATCAGCCGAAGTCGGGCCACGAGATCGGCGGCTAGAGTCGGACGCGTCGGTAACAAACGATAATAATATTCACACAAGACCGCTCCGTGTCGCTTGGCGAGGGAGCGAGGGATCGGAATCGAACGACTTCGATGTCAAACGAGACGCGCCGACCGCCGTGAAAGCGCTCCGGGAGACGCGGGAACTTTGGCTTCAGTTCATAACACAGCAGCGACCGGCTCGCGTGGCCCCGGAACGAGTTCAGCCGCGGCGCGACCGCGGCGAGCTCTATCGAAAGAGTTTATATTTTATATACTTTATTTTATATAATAATATTTACAAATTGTACAGAGCCCCGCGTCACTGCGCGGGGCTGTCGTCAGTGTGGCGGGCGCGGCGGCCGCTATTTTGGCGCGTCTTCATCATGACACTGCAACCTGTAAAGATGAAAACGCGTATTAGTTTCATTCAGTATTCCAGACAGTACCTATTATATATTGCGGAAATGACAAAGTGAAATATATATATATATATAGTTTATGTCATCTCAGAAACATTGATTCTTATTGCTTTGACAAAACCATGCAACCCAATGCAACCTCAAAATCCCAGGTCCTTCAATATCAGTAAATTCTTAAGTGTTCAAATGACAGGGGCGTCATGTTAGCGTGGCAAGGTAATACTCACATCACGAGTATCGTGAATGCGACGACGCACGAACGCGGCGCAGCGAGCAGCAGCCGCGGCGCGCGCGCAGCGCTCTGCAGCAGCAGCAGCAGCGGCGGCAGCAGCAGCGCGGTGGAGGCGCGCAGCGCGCCCGCCGCGTTGCCGTGCTGCATGGCGGCCGGCTGCTCGCCTGCACACACACCGAGCTGCGTTATACTCGCGTTACCGGCAATGTTGCTTGTTTATTTCATTTTTATTACTAAAAAATATTTAAAATCATTAGATCGCTTATTTTATTAAATCCAATTATGATCAAAATGTATGAAATTACAATTTTAATCTTCATACTGATTGAGGGAACGAAGATTTGTGATGAACTAATCGGAATCCGAACACAGTAGTTCGGTAAGTAATACGTCGCTCTTTTGCGGTGTTACCAACTGCAAGCGCGCTGTCGCCACTCGCCTCAGCGGCTGCGCTGCTTCACACAGTGCTATAGTCCCAGAAACATATCTGACCCGGTGACAGCGTCGCTAGTACATATCAAAAATAAAATAAAAAGTTCCAAAGGTCAGATAAGTTTGACGGACTATACAAATGAATGTATTCTATTGTATGCGAGGCTCGAGGCAGCCAGCAGGCCGCTCGGCGCAGGCTCACCGCTGAGCACGTGCAGCACGACGGAGGCGGAGTCGAGGTTGGAGGGCGAGCACGAGTAGTTGCCCGAGTCCTCGCGGCGGGGGTTGTAGATGACCAGGTTGCCGATCTGAAACCAGACAATCACTAATATACTATTATAGTACTCGATTTGTATTCAGAGTAAACATTATCTTCATTTAAATTAACTTTTACATAGTCTTATTTCATGCGTTAATATTTGGAAACTATGCGGAAATCGAAGAGCCGTAGGTATAGCCTTATTCTTTGCTTATATCTTCCTGTCGTCTTAACATTAATTAGTCCCTGAAGTTATAAAAGTTCCGCGTTTAAGAGGGAAATTTTGAACGAACGAATGTGTGCGCCATTGACACTCTTGGCCTCGTCGTCGTCCTTGTCGTCTCGCCCGCTAGACGTTCCCCGCCGGTCGAAGGTTGTCGCCTGCGCCGGTAGGCTAGGCTAGGGCTCCGCTGTACGCACTATACGCACCGTGGTGTCGGGCGCGCGGCGCTCCATGCGGATCTCGACGAGGCTGCGGTCGTAGTTGAGCACGCGCTCGTCGTTGTGGTACCAGAAGATGTAGGCGGGCTCCTCCAGCGCCTGCGTGATGACGCACTTCAGGCTCACGGTGCTGCCCGCCTTCACGTACAGGTCCGCCTCGCCCACTATCTCGATCTTCGGCACTGGAACCGCACACGTCACATACGGTTACATTCCGATAGTCTGCGGAGTCTTCTCATAGCATGATGGGACAGAAAATCTGACCTGACTGAGGAGAGATTAGGCGCAGGATGACTTATCGTGCTCTCCGAGACACGGAGCTGATAATACCAACTAACTCCCTAACTTTTGGGTAGTACTGAGAATTTCTTGTCCGTAAAACCCAAAACATAGTTATGATTCCACTGGAACCCGGGACCATGTCATCCGTAAAAATATGCTAACCACTAGACCAATGAGGCATTTATGAAGCTATAATATAAGGGAAGCGGTCTGTTAAGTTCTCTATGGGGGGGAGGTATGTTCAGTTCTCTAGGGGGAGGTATGTTCAGTACTCTATGGGGGAGGTATGTTTACTATACATTGCATTGCTGGCGGGGAGGTATGTTCAGTACTCTATGGTGGGAAGTATTTTCAGTACTCTATGGGGGGAGGTATGTTCAGTACTCTATGGGGAGAGGTATGTTCAGTACTCTATGGGGGAGGTATGTTTACTATACATTGCATTGCTGGCGGGGAGGTATGTTCAGTACTCTATGGTGGGAAGTATTTTCAGTACTCTATGGGGGGAGGTATGTTCAGTACTCTATGGGGAGAGGTATGTTCAGTACTCTATGGGGGAGGTATGTTTACTATACATTGCATTGCTGGCGGGGAGGTATGTTCAGTACTCTATGGTGGGAAGTATTTTCAGTACTCTATGGGGGGAGGTATGTTCAGTACTCTATGGGGAGAGGTATGTTCAGTACTCTATGGGGGAGGTATGTTTACTATACATTGCATTGCTGGCGGGGAGGTATGTTCAGTACTCTATGGTGGGAAGTATTTTCAGTACTCTATGGGGGGAGGTATGTTCAGTACTCTATGGGGAGAGGTATGTTCAGTACTCTATGGGGGAGGTATGTTTACTATACATTGCATTGCTGGCGGGGAGGTATGTTCAGTACTCTATGGTGGGAAGTATTTTCAGTACTCTATGGGGGGAGGTATGTTCAGTACCTATGGGGAGAGGTATGTTCAGTACTCTATGGGGGAGGTATGTTTACTATACATTGCATTGCTGGCGGGGAGGTATGTTCAGTACTCTATGGTGGGAAGTATTTTCAGTACTCTATGGGGGGAGGTATGTTCAGTACTCTATGGTGGGAAGTATTTTCAGTACTCTATGGGGGGAGGTATGTTCAGTACCCTATGGGGGGAGGTATATTCAGTACTCACCGACGACGTTGAGTTGTACGAAGTGGCTCATCTTGGGCTCGGTGCCCACCTGGCACTCGTACACGCCCGCGTCGCGCGCCTGCACGTACTTCACCTGTAACACAGCCAATACTACCTTCAACTTCTCTACTAACAAAAATATCTAGCTCCAAATTTGTTTTTGGGGTTTCGAGGCATGGCACGAGGAAGATTGCTTCCTCCTCCCAATGAAACAACCATAATTCATTGGGAGTTTTGTGATTGTCACAGATGTCCTTGTTGTGTTTTCCGTTACTGAAACGTTCAACCAAACAACTTTTGCAGACAATGTTTGCTACGTTGGCACCTCGGTTCTTTGTAATAATATGCAGGGCTAAGGAATTTGAGTCCTGTTATGGTAAACACCAGTTATATTTTAATATAATTAACAAAATGTTTTGCACCTGTTCGAGTTTTAAATTGGTTGTAACTGATCGAGTTCTGTTTTAGCGGAAGAAGGGTGAATCAGAAATACAAGGGACCGTTGTATTACGTCACGCTTATGTCCACTGGGAAGGTCTTTATACATATTGTGTAGACGCATGCAGGTAGCATCCAGTAGTATGTTTGAAAAATTATGGTATGCGGTACCTGCAGCGTCCAGGTGTCTGTGGCCTCGACGAGGAAGGCCTGGAAGCGCTCGTCGGCGATGAAGGTGAAGCGGTCCACGGTGAGGATGTGCGCGTCGCGGCGCCGGATCCACGACACCGACTTGTTGCTTAGCTGCCGCACCTGCAGCAAACACACACCCACATTTCTACAATAGGCTATCATATTTTTAAATACCCTCCCGACCGAATTTCAGCCACGATGGTCTATCTCCAGAGAGATTAGCCATCTGCACGGGAGATATTATAGTGCGCGCGCAAAAGTGTGTGCGCAAATACAGGTGCACTCTGTATTCCTTTACTCTCATAGTCCGATGGGACAGAAAATCCGACGTCTTTACGTGCTCTACGAGGCACAGGGTGAAACACCACCAACTTCCTAACTCCGGGCTAGTACTGAGAGTTAGGAAGATAAAACCCAATACTTATCAGGGACCTCGTCGGTTGCAGTTGAACATGTTAACCGCCTAGAGTCTAGACCAACAAGGCATTCTAAATACCCAACGTGGTATATCCGTTCGGAATGTTTCTGAAGCGCTCGGCTGCTTGGTGAATATTGAGCTTTACAGGACTTAACATCTGGTTTGTTCGGGGTGCTAACATATTATTGTGGGCTGGCCGCACGTTCTCAAGCACCTGATGAGACACATTGCGACACATCTGGAATTTAAGAGGTTGTTCTTTTTCTTGGCGAGGTGGCTGTGCATGGCCCCTGAGGACCCATTTCACTTTGTCTATTGCCAATCTATTGTGATTCAAGATTCAAGATTCAAGTCGTTTATTAAATATAGGTACACTGTAGGTACACTTATTTTCGTCTAAAAATTACTTACCTAAAAAGCATGATGGTGATAATGGGTAACGGTATCTTAAAACTAAAGCTCGAGGGTTCCAAACGCGCCCTGGTCTGAGAAGAGCCCACAACAAACTCAGCCGGCTTTTGTTTTTTTTTTATTATCACCATCTCACAAATATTCTTACTAAGGAACTATCAGAGACATTAGAGCAAATTATTGCCAGTCCTTGTCGTTTAAGTAGTCCTTTACATGGTAATAAGATTTTTCAATGAGTTTACGTTTTACATTAACCTTGATCATCACCATCAGCTAAAGTGCCTGACCGCTTGCCGCGAAGAACAGCACCGGCTTCTTGGCCAGGAATTCCTTAGCCATCTCCGGGTGTACTAGCCGCTTCTCTAGGTGAAAGCTGCGTTTTTGCACATCCTCGTGTGTTCAAGAATTAACTTGGGACGAATAAATACCGGGTATCTGCTAAAACGAATCGGGCGATAATATGGCAGCGACAGTGCGGGCAGTGGATCGATGACCTAAAGAAGATTGCGGGAAGTGGGTGGATGAGGAAGGCGGAGGACCGTGTGCGGTGGCGCGCTCTCGGAAAGGCCTGTGTGCAGCAGTGGATGCATACAGGCTGATGGGTGATGACGATGAGTGCGGGGCGCGTACCTTGCACGGCAGGTAGGCGTGCGTGCCGAGCTGCGCGGTGATGTTGTTGGGCGCCGAGGGGTCGAAGTAGGGCCCCGTGTACAGCCCGACGTAGCGCCGCGCGCGCGCACCCCGGCCTCCCCCGCCCGCCTCGCCACCGCCCCCGCCGCCGCCGCCGCCGCCGCCGCCCGCCTCGCCGCACGACAGCACTGGAACAAGGACAGAAACTATGAGAATATTTTCCTCCCGACAGAATTTCAGCCGCGACGTCTAGGCTCCGAATCCGAATCTAAAATGTTTTGATGACAGACGGACGGACGGACATGGATTCCTTGTAGACTACGGAACCTTAAAAAGTACTTTATGTTCGTCCACAGAATAGTAGGTACAGATGTTCGTCTACTTTATGCTTTTGTTTCTGGTCAAAAATATTCCGATTCCTACGGAAGTATAGATATATATTTGCACTATGACATCAACGAATTGCTTACTTACTGTAGGTATTGGCAAACTCGGTTTTTTACAAATTTCCACCGGTAATTTTCTTCGACAGTCAGACTGCGTCGTCGTAGTCCAAGGGTTAAAGAAAATATTTTAAATGTCAAAATATAAATTATTACTAAACTACCTTCAATGTCACAAAAAATGAAACATTGTAGATACGTCATTGTATGCGTATGCAGTATATGGTCAATATTAAACGTTTGTTTTAAAAGATAGGTAATCTTCTTTTATACAAAACGAGGATCACTCGCTGATTGATTGATCAGTGTCCACTCCGAACGCTTGCATCCAGAAAGCTAACATTTTGAATTGATGTGAATACGCTCGTGATTATATTAATGTATATTTGATACAGATTCAATACTACGAGTATATAAGATAAAGGAGTTTTGCAACACGCAAGCTGCCAACAAAACGTGCGGAGATCACTGTAGGTACAAGATGTCGGAAGTGATACGAGTAGGTACGACTCCAGTCTCCTCATAATACTCGTAATATAGAAATATGGTTGATAGCGATCAGCTGTGGCGATCGTATCATTGATTTATATCGGTCTTATTCACTTGTCTACGCGATAGCTCATATAGTAACAACAAAGTCGTAGCACGCTATCGTATTCTTTATTACTATAATAATAGGTTATTGTTTCCTGTGGCTGTATTCAGAGCGAGCCGCTGGCGTCTGGCCAGCGCCGGATGGAGGTTCTTGTTTGGCCCCGCACGGAACCCGTACACGGCCATTTCCTTGAGTAAAAGGCAATAATAATGTCTATGATAAATAAGTATAATACCTACATAATAATATATTATAATAGACGACTAGACGATGTCCGCGACTTCAACTGTCTTGATTTAGATTTTTGATGCATCTCGTAGAGGTTATTCATTGACTATTTTCCGGGTTAAAAATTTCCTATGTTCTTCCCCGAAATACGATTTATAAAACTAATCTGAACGAAATCTGGTACTAATATACGAGTACGTATATTAGTACCAGATTTCGTTGAAAACAGGCCGTGAAAGCATACATAGTAGACAAACAGATAGACGTAAAAAAGACAGACATTATCATGTTTCGTCATACACGTCATGGCGCCGCCTTCAAAAACTACCGACAATCAATGAGTTCTGGTTTTTTATATTCATTGGCTAAAAGTAATGATAAAATTATTAGACGCTTTTCAGTTTTTTAAGTCGGTTCACTTTAAAAAAAGTTTTATTCGTTCTACTACAAATTGACTGCGATCTCACCTGAAGGTGGGTGATGATGCCGTCTAAGATGGTAGAGGGCTTTAGGGGTACGGGGTAGGTACTAATCAGTTTCTACACGGCATCGTACCGGACCGCTATAAATCGCTTGGTGGTACGTCTTTGCCGGTAGAGTGGTGACTAGCCACGGCCTAAGCGTCCGTTCAAACCAGACTAGAGAAAATGCAGAAATTGTAAAGGGGCCAGGAGCGAACCAAATTTATATTTTACGTTAGGTACCTATTTTGTTGATATTTTGAAAAGGTAAGATATGGTACCTACTACCACACGCTACTACCAACATAATACAATTTTATTATTTGCTAAAATTTAGAAATTTATTGCAGTCTCTATTTCCCCGAGCGTGGTAGTGACCTGAAGGTATACTTCGATGACCACCACTGGAAATCCTAGACGCGTAGAGCTAGGTGTATCGAATTTGGGCTCAATTTGTTAGTTATGATGAGATTTTGCCTCAAGACTTGGTGGAGTGACCTGAAGGTATACTTCAACGACCACTACTGGAACTCCTAGACGCGTAGAGCTAATTGGATCGAATTTGGGCTCGTTTTGTTAGTTATGATGAGATCTTACCAGAAGATTTGGTGGAGTGACCTGAAGGTATACTTCGAAGACTTCTACTGGAACTCCTAGACGCGTAGAGCTAGGTGTATCGAATTTGGGCTCGTTTTGTTAGTTATGATGAGATCTTACCTCAAGACTTGGTGGAGTGATCTGAAGGTATACTTCGACGAACACTACTGGAACTCCTAGACGCGTAGAGCTAATTGTATCGAATTTGGGCTCGTTTTGTTAGTTATGATGAGATCTTACCTGAAGAGTTGGTGGAGTGACCTGAAGGTGCAAGGGGGTAGATTGGACGAAATGGAAATATACCCGGATACGGAATAATCTACCACCTTACAAAGATTAGAGGAAAAAAAATAATTAATTAATTGATTCTATCTACCTTTTAAAGAAAAGAAGCTAGCTGTCGACTCCCTTGTAATGTTTATGAGGTGTTATAAATGAAATTTGCTGGTTGTTAGGCAAAATTGTTTTTAATGATTCTTTTAACGGGGTTGCTTAATGCATAGTTATTCTAGCTTAGTGACAAGACTTAACTCTAGATACACTAGAAGGGCTTAGGTAGATAGTACATAAAATCTATGTTTTAAATTAAGTATACCATCGGCATGGAATAAGAATGGTACAGAAAAGTTTATAGAATTGTTTCAAAAAAAAAGAGAGAGCTCAGTGGTAAAGTCTGGGTTCCTACTTGACACACACAAAGACACCCATAACTAAACAGTTCCAGGATACAAAACTTTTGCTTACTTGTAGGTGCGAAGACTGCCATATAGCTGGGACGGCATCGACCAAAATCCAAAATGCAATTTACTTGACTCTTCCAAACCGAAATGTTTCATTACCAAAAGATTTTCACCAAGTTTTCTTTAGAGGGTTCCTACAGGAACAATCAAAATTTCCTTTCCATGAAACGAGATAGTGAACCATTCTTCATAAGAAAATTAAGTGGATTAAACAAATTTAGTAATCCATAAACCAAAATCGTAAGAACGTAAGTACGTAAGACGTAAAAACGTAAGATATAAATCGTAGATACGTAAAAACGTAAGATTTAAATCGCCAACGTAAATTGCATACGTAAGACCCTGTAACAAAGAAAAAACAAGGTTATAATTGAGCTGTGTGAGAAAACCACATATTGTATGAATTTTCCAATCAAACGCAACTCACCTATTGAACTCCTGGCCACAATGGTTTCAGGAATTCACCCACAAACCCAATATATCCTCATTCATTTGGAAAGTAAAAAAACAGTAACTGAAAGAAAATTCATGAGATTAGAATTTCCTAACCACAACCGCCATTTTGTCGAATGCCACCTGGCGTCACTTGATTTTTGACTTACCAAAATTGATAAAATATTGAAATATGTTAGGATGACCAAATTGATAATAATTGTGCTTTCCCAGGCGAAGCCATGGGTGAAAGAAAAGTGAGATTTTTCCGGGAACGAAAATTCGTCTTCACATGATGACAACCGGAAAAATTCTGATCTTGACAAGTCGGTGTTGCTAGACGACAACCCCAGTGTGTGGCCGCCTCAATAGCTAATTGAGCATGAACCAAATTGTGTCGGACTAAAAAAATATATTATAAGAACGAATTTTTGTAATAAATTATAAATGTTAAACGATACTATCGTATTTTATTTTATTTAACCACGACCTAAACGACAACGAAGCGCCATCTATTGTGAACTCGGAAGAAACTCTGACATCGAGCCAACGTAGTTCTGCACCTTGATGCTAGGTGGCGCTAACATCCTTTGAACAAAAATAAATTATCGATAAATACTCGAAGCTAATTAATTGTCCCAAAATTTACAACGTCACAAAGGTATACTTCGACGAACACTACTGGAACTCCTAGACGCATAGAGGTAGGTGTATCGAATTTGGGCTCGTTTTGTTAGAATGATGAGATCTTACCTGAAGATTTGGTGGAGTGACCTGAAGGTATACTTCGATGACTTCTACTGGAACTCCTAGACGCACTCCTCCTCCGTGGCGCAGTGTTGAGTGCTGTTGTCTTAACGATGTCCCGGGTTCTAATTTCTGAATTTTTCCTGGTCTGGTCTGGTGGAAGGCTTTGGCCGTGGCTATAGTTACCACCCTACTGGCATAGACGGGCTATGGGGTATGCGTTTTTTAACTGCCATGCCTCGAACAGGTTAGCCTGCTACGATCTTAGATTGCATCATCACTTACCATCAGGTGAGATCGCAGTCAAGGGCTAACTTGTAGTGCATAAAAAATTTATCACAGAACTAAGTGCACCCTGTTGGGTTTGGAGGTATCTACTGTTATCTGATACAAGATAAACGAACCGAACTTAGTTACATACTTTGTGCGGAGTTGCGAAAACTTATGCATAATAGGTACTTGGCTCAGAGTTAGTTATCAAAGGGCACAATAAAATATATCAATGTTATGGTTTTATCAGACCATATATACACATATCCATACTAATCCATACTAATAGTATAAATGCGAAAGTGTGTCTGTCTGTCTGTCTGCTACGCTTTCACAGCCCAACCGTTCAAGTACGGAAGGACATAATATGTCCCTTTTATCCCAGAAAATGTGTGTCCTTCAACGGGATGAAAACTATCCCTGTACCAAATTTCATCAAAATCGATTAAACGGATAGACAGATAGACAGACACACTTATATAATATTATGTTCGATTCGATTGTTGACCTCGCGACGCGTCTCCACGGATCAATCCTTAGTAATCCACTTCAAGTTGCTTAGGCTAAAACTTTATTCTGAATGTTTCGTTGCATTCTACTAATTGCTCCATTTATGAATAGGTATTACGGAGTTTGCGACTGCAAGCGAATGAAATGATGGAAGTGCTTTAAGCGCGATGCTGAGTGCCGACTGCAGGCGTCACATCACATCAAACTATTTAATCATGTTTGAACATTGCAGCGCTCGAAGCGCTTTCATATTTAGCGCATGAAGCAGCCGAGCTTCCGGTCCGGGGGGACTCACTTTTCATACGGTTCCAAATTATTATACGAGATAATATTATACGACAGTGGGTAAGTATATTATAGTACGCGCTTCTGGAGTTGGCGTCACAAGCGATAGAGGAGCACGCCTTACAAATAATATCATTCTGTACCTTCAACCTTGACATTGTGACATTGAAATCCCAATGGGAACTCATTTAGTGACACACGCTAGCTTCAATTTAGCGTTCTCTGCAAAAACAATCTCTGAGTATAACATACCTATTCAATAAAGTTCATAGTAGTGAATTTCAGGATCAACAATTTGTGCACTAGAATTTTAATTTAGTTTTACCCATGGTATACAATATTTTTAAGTGAAGATCTTATTTTTCAGTAAGTTCATTGCCATTACTGGTTTCGATCAGTGACGAAACAATATGTTTGTTCTTTAATTAGTTTGTCATCTTAATTGCACAATGTTTCTTGCAAATAAACGATTGATTGATTGATCAGCTGATGGAACTAAAACCCTTCCAATAAAATAAATTGAAGTTTCTTGACTCAGCAGTTAATGCTTCAGGTAAGTCACGTTATTATGACGCCAGTAAGTTTATTAAACACTTTCAATCGATCGAGTGGTTGTACATGATGGAAGAGTAGACTAATCAATTAGATACTTCCACCGATATTGACAGGGGATTATCGGTTAAGTGATAGCTGTCTCAGGGCCGCTTCTATGTACAGCTACTTTACCTATGCTGTGGTAAAGGTCGGGCCCCAATGGCGCGGCGCGGCGAATATTCTTTGTATGCGTTTGCATGGGCCCACTCGAGCGACGCGGACCGGGATGTAGGTACATAATTGCACTAAACATGGCGGCCGGTACGTGCCGCGCCTCTGCAGCACAGCAGCACAGCAGCTAAAGCGTCGCCGGCGGCTGGCGCGCGGACTGTACGTATACGAGCGTCGAATCACTCAGAGTCAGAGCAGAATGAACCTAAACGCTCAAAAACTTCAGTAACACTAAGTTTTATTTGTTAACGTAAATGCTCCAAGTGTCGACTGTGGCTCTATGTACGAACTTGAGATCCAAAACCACAAAACAACGTAGTTAAGGTTTATTGTACGCCAAAGTGTTTAGACGTTCGAATACGGTGGACGTCTGTGATGCGTCTGTCTGATATTATCAGCTCCCAATGAGCCCGCGAGCGATCAGTCGTTGTCACATCACCGTGATCACAAATGCCGCTGGATCCGCGGGGGATTCCCCGCCCCGTGAGCGAATAAATAAATAAATAAACCTTTATTTCAGATCTAAGATCCATACGGTGTTAGTAACAAAAAATCTTAAAACTATTTTAGTAATAAAAATAATTGACACTGAATTAATTTATCTTAATTTATGTACCTGTACCTCTTACGATACTTGGAGTTGACATGTAAGCCAACCCAGTACTTCATAATAGTAGATTGTTACACAAGGGACGTAAGTAAGCTATTACAGAACAAGATCCAATTTGGCGCCAGTGCGAGCGCAGATCGCATAGGGCGCTAATGGATCGCGTGCACCCGAGATATTTAGTCACACGAGCGAGCGCAGCGAGCGAGGGTGAATATAGTTCGAGGGTGTAATAGCTACTTGCAACCGAGGTAAGCATTCTACTTTATATCATTCTTGCGAGGTAAATAAAACATTGGTAATGCAAAATGAAATTTTAATTAGAATAATTAGCAAATTTAGAGAAAATGGACTTATCCGGCAAAAGGTTTTGCATCATTTGTTCTGCTTCAAGCAAACAAAAATCAGGCTCTCCTCCTTTTTCATCATCTGATGAAGTGCCTGACATTGTTGTAAATAACTTAAATCACTTTACGAACAAACTTCACAAACTTTCAGATCAAATGAAATGCCGCCATTTCATTTTTTTTTTTTTATCCATTACAAGCTAGCCGTTGACTGCGATCTCACCTGATGATGCAGTCTAAGATGGTAGCGGGCTAACCTGTTAGGGGCATGGCAGTTATATTAAACCCATACCCCTTCGGTTTCTACACGGTATCGTACCAGAACGCTAAATCGCTTGGCGGCACGTCTTTGCCGGTAGGGTGGTAACTAGCCACGGCCGAAGCCTCCCACCAGACCAGACCAGGGAAAATTCAGAAATTATAAATTCCCAAATTGACCCTGCCGGGGATCGAACCCAGGACCTCCGCACGTTAAGGCAACAGCGCTACACACTGCGCCACGGAGGTCGTCAAATAAATCGTAATTTTCGTAAATAGTTTTCCTTTTTTTTTTACGGCTCTGAGTTCCAAGGAGTTTTGCATAGTTTGAAATGTATGGAAATTAAATGCCGCCATGTTCAGTGTTTTTTTTCAGTAAAAAGTTTTCTTACCATTTTATAAGAAAAGAGATTGTTTACCAAGGAGTTTTGCATAGCTTGAACTGTAATGTGAACATTACAATTCAAGCATAGTGCGACGTAATGTTGCCTTGAATTGCAAACACCAACTTACAAGGAGACTTTCCACCATAGTAATCCCTAGTTACTGAGCAAGTATGATATAAAAGGGTTTTCCCACTTTCCTACCAATGTTTTCAGAATACTGTTGGTGCTTCCGCGCACTCTATTCATCACAGATGCCGCTCTTTTCCTCATTATACCATAAAAATTATACCATATATATAATTATACCATAAAAATTATACCATATATATAATTATACCATAAAGATGTTTGCGGAGACTCACACCGACGATCGGTGTGAGCCTCCGCAAACATCTGTGACGCACTGCAGTAGCGCGGCAACCCCATCAGCATCCTTACAATATTTATCTAATTTTAGTATTTGTTGTTCAAGTACAGGATATAATTGAAATAATTGATCAAGTTTCAGGCTCATCCTTTCAGAAAATTTAGAGTTCTGAGGTCTTCTTTGGACGTTAGAAAATCACCACTTTGAAAGCCCCCCATTTCGTCAATTTTGGGGGAAAAATTAAAAAAAAAATTTTTGGACTCTATTTCTAATTATCTTTAAAAGCATATACCGCAACCCTATGTAACTTTATAAAAAATATTTTACTTCGCATTCGCTTCTATGAGAGCCCCCCTGAAATAAAGATTTTTATTATTTTTTAAGCCATATTTGGCGGGAGGCCATTGGTTTACATATTATATTTAAAGCTGAAGTAATTGCGTTCAGTAATTCAGAAGTTATAATGCTCTGACGGACGGACGGACGGACGGACGGACAAGTGCCAATTCACCCAAGTAGACTCAGAGATCTTCGCTTCGCTCGGTCAACAAACATAATAAGCTAGCATCTAGTTTAAAATAGTGTGTTTCCCCGTGCCTCGGAGAGCACGTTAAGCCGTCGGTCCCGGTTATTATCACTAACTTAATAATAGTCGTTAAAGCCAGCCAACCCGCATTGGAGCAGCGTGGTGGGTCTTAGCTCTAATTTCCTATCTCCAATGAGAGTGGAGCCCTGTTATTCATAGGTGCTTTAATCAAAATGATTAAATCACCTGTGAATAAAGGATTTTATTTGAATAAAAAGCATCTGATTCTGAATTTGAGTCACTAGCATAATACGTGTTCTGCGAAGTCTTTTGTGGATTTAGGTTTTTTAAATTCCCGCGGGAGCTTCTTATTTTCCGGGATAAGAAGCCTATGCCCTTCCCCGGGATACAACCCATATCTCTGAACCAAATTTCATCAAAATCGGTTGAAAACGTGAGTGTAGCAAACAGACAGACAGACTTTCGCTTTTATAACATTAGTATGGATTCACGAACCACAATACTTTAATACACTAATCCCGCCATTCTTCTATTACACACCAACATAGATAACAGAAACAACAATTTTAGTACCTATATTTCTATTTCAATGCTACAGAATGTGTTGCACAGCCCCCGGCCCCCGGCCCCCGCCGCCATAGACTAGAGCCACACGAGTATAATATTATATCCGTACTAGAGTCCCGACTCCCGAGCCATAGAGGCAATAAGGCCTTGCACAGACTCGCTTCAATTTTCCGCCTAACAATAATTACTATGAGACTGTGATGAGACTGTGATGAGACTGTGATGAGACTGTGATGAGACTGCGCCGAGTTAAGCTTTCATACATACAATATTATATACTTTTGTGAATGCGACTCGATTTGGCTGTACTTGACTCCGGATATTACCTGGAACAAAATAAAGAGCGATTAGTTTAAATAAATCTCTATAGAAAGTGTATTTATTAGAGGAGCCTCCTATCTAAAACAATATTTGCCTTGATATACAAACCTAGAACAAACTTGATTTTACACCATGCTAGCCTTTTTTTCATACGAATTAATGGTTTTACTGGCCTCTTAAATCAAAGAGTTTATACGGAGTTTCGAAAAAATAAACCACGCGGATGATGTCGCGGACGTCCACTAGTCTCGAGTAGGTAAAGCTAAAAAGACGCACTGGTACTCGTGAAATAGACCGTACCAAGGTAGGGAGGCAATAGAGGACAGCTTCTCCGCGGCCGATCGACGCGTGTCTCGTAATGTGACACACGGCGTGATCCGCGTACTTAATGACGTCACGTGACACCAGTGACACCGGTGACAGCACGTGACAGCACGTGACAGCACGTGACAGCACGTGACAGCTCGCGCCGCCCGTCAGCGATCGCCCGTCTCGCCCCTGCCGCTGTAACAACTTGGACGTGACAGCTGTCAGAGCCGCCGCCGGAGATCCCGTTGCCTCCACTTTACCAACTTATTTACTTACATGATACAACAGTATTTTTCGTTCTGATACTCAGTATAAGTTTAGTCCACGGTTCGGCTCATGAAATTCAATGATGCATGCACGATACACACAGGTTTTAGTGGACCATTGTAAGTAATGTTAAGGCTATCCCTTAACTAAAACTCGTTAAAAAGGAGGTTTCTAAAGCTGTTTATCTATTAAGCGGTGCCAAATGTATGTTTGATGCCAAAGCACAGTGTTCATAAATATTGCACTATTAAGCAACATACATTTAATTTGTGCCTGATAATCCTTTTTAATCTGAGCAAACGTCAGTTAATAACACTTCGTGGGTAGTGAGTTTTCAAACTACCCATTTTTTTGCCGCTCGAGCCGAGGTCTCTCTAATTATTCATCTTGTTTTATTTTTATTTATAGATTAGCGCTTGGCTGCAATCAGGCTTGCTGGAAGTTATGATGCAGCTTAAGGTGGAGCGCGCTTGCTTAGAAGATAATATATAATGAAATAAGGCCCTTAGTCCAACTGCTTGGCTGTACAGTTGTATAGATCCTATTCGCTAATTGGCGGATAATGATTACTTGTCTTAGTTTCACTATACGTTTGAGTAAAATATCATCCCTTTGAAACATAAGTTCATAGTTTCGTTAACACAATATTATGATCAGCATCACTTCAGTCTTCAACCCACTTCAGCCCAGACGCACAGCCAGACGGCTCACTAATGAGCGCGAGTCTCCCAGAATGAGAAGGGTTTAGCCGTAGTCCACTTCGTCGACCGTGGGAAACTGGCAGACCCACACCTTGACATTTCACACGTCATCCTCACACGATACACAGGTTTAAAATAAAATGTTTCATTTTATTGCAGCAACTATTTTGGAGGTTCAGCCGCCGCGCGTTGCGTGTGACCAAGGCTTTGCGCGTAAACTGGTTCATAGATTCCCAAAACGGCAATATGTGACGCGAATAGTGATCGACGTGAAATGTGACACACGACGTGCGTAACAACACTACGAATTATATTCCCGTGACGTCACGTATCACGTCACGCCTGGTACAATCAAGTTCCCAGTTGAATACATTGAATTACTCGAGAAAATAACTTAGATGCATATTTTTAATAGTAAGGCAATGATTGGTGTTATGTTAAACCCATACTTCTCATCGGTTTCTACACGATATCGTACCGGAACGCTAAATCGCTTGGCGGCAGGTCTCGGCCGTGGGTGGTAGCCACGGCCGCAGTACCTACTCCCACTAGACCCGACCAGAGAAAATTCAGAAATTATAAAATATCGAACCCGAGACCACCCGCTTGTAAGACATGTGTGCTATCCACTGCGTCAGGGAAGTTGAATGCAAATAGTCAGTCATCAATACCGGCCGCACTGCTTGGAGCACGATCGGCCGACATCCTAGCCGACAATGGTTGAGCACACACATCCCCGAAGTAACTTGTATGGTATCAGAATGAACATTTAGCACAAAACTGTAGGGTACTGGCGCTTTACCGAAGCACGTTCATTGTTCACAGCGCTCGTTGATCAACACGCAAACAGTGGAATAAATAAAAGAATTCATTTATTTCAGTTTGTACAACAATGGGCTCGGGGCTCGGGGCTCGGGGCTCGGGGCTCGGGGGCAATCGATCAGTATTTGTTCAGAGCTTGTGTTTCGTTGTATTTGTTCGAGGCGCGTTTGAACGACAACTCGATAGAGTGCGTGCTGCGCATTTACAGTCCACTTCCAATGTATTCCAATCAATATTCATGTAATGATTGAAGTATTTAGCCTTGGTTTGTGATTTAGCATACTAATTCTACCGATGGAACGCTAAAATGGTGCAACACTCGTAATCGGAATACTAAAACATCTTAACATTTAAAACATTTAAAAAAATGTGACTTTTAACATATTTTGTGCGAGCAAAATGTCAAATCAGACACAACGAGACGACCGAACACTGAAATATCTATAAACCATGGAACTAATAAGTACTAGTTGTACGTAGTTCTTATTAGTTCCATGCTATAAACACAAGTACGCTCCAAATGCTAAATGCCAATTTTTGAATCAAAACGTCGAAAATCTTCGGAACAATATAACCGTTCAACCCATAGCCCATATATGGAGCCCATGGAACTAATAACGTAGTACTTATTAGTTCCATATATGGAGCCCATGGAACTAATAACGTAGTACTTATTAGTTCCATATATGGAGCCCATGGAACTAATAACGTAGTACTTATTAGTTCCATATATGGAGCCCATGGAACTAATAACGTAGTACTTATTAGTTCCATATATGGAGCCATACTTAACCATTTTACTGTTTTATATAGTTCATAAATATTGAACTACACGCGGAATATAAATCATACTATGGTTGGTTGGTAATAAATAACAAACATGTTAACGCATACGTTCCGCCGAGTCCAAACTCATCTGAAACTGTCTACAATTTGGAAACTATCCGCTAAGTACACACACCCCCCCCCCCACTAGTGACTGATCAGTGGACTCATAATCTAATGCGAGTCGCTACATCGTCACGAGGCCGTTTCCCTGGAACACCCTAGAGTAAGAAATATTATGTCCAGAAAAAGACGCTTATCTATTACTAGATAATGCTCTGACTTTGATCGCGTGAAAAAAATGAGCCTATGTCCTTCTCTCTCTCTCTCTCTCTCTCTCTCTCTCGGAAACCAACCCTCTATAATAATCGCTATAGCAAATTTCATTAAAATCGACTTAAAAGTTGGTCTGTGACAGCGTAGTAGATAGATTACACTTTCTCTTTTATAATATTACTAGCTAATGCCCGTGACTTCATCCACGTGGATTGAGGTTTTTCCTCCTCCTTAATTTTCCGGGATAAAGCCTATGTTCCAGACTATAATCTATCTCTGTGCCAAATTTCATCCAGATCCGTTCAGCCGTTGGGGCGTGATTGAGTAACAAACATCCATCCATACATCCATCCATCCAAACTTTCGCATTTATAATATTTACTAGCTAATGCCCACGACTTCGTGCGCGTGGATTGAGGTTTTTCGGATCCCGCGGGAACTCCTAAATTTTCCGGGATAAAAAGTAGCCTATGTGATATTCCAGACTATAATCTATCTCTGTGTCAAACTTCAGCCAGATCCGTTCTGCCGGTGGGGCGTGATTGAGCAATAAACATCCAAACAAACTTTCGCATTTGTAATATTAGCAAGATTAAATAAAATAAAATAAAAAAGCCCTTTAATTGCTGTTGTGGTACTGTAGCGCTGTTTCGTATTTATCGCATTGACTAGTCACTAGACCCGACTTGCCCCCGATCGCTCCTTCCTCAATACCTTCCCTTGTCGCTTAATCACTGCATACGTTGCCGCTGCACTGCCGCGCAAGCTGAACTCAGCTCTGTGCCGAGGGAACAAGTCTCAGGGTAAGATACAATGGGAGCTTGGTGCATATGAGACGAGATGTTCGCAAATTGCTTCATAATTGCTTTGTCTGCGTGTGCTGCAGTGTCGGGCGCTCGTAGGGAATCTTAAGTGTCGTGATGGATTAGTGGTTAGTTAGGATGGCATACGCCGAGTAAGCGACAATTTGCATTCGCGTCAGGCATCTGCTTGAACGTACAGTGGCTACACAATCGCTTGAGTTTTCGCTTCTCCTCAGCAGCTCATGAGCTGAGCGTCTGGTATTTAGCAGCACAAGCATTCTTCAAGATGCTCTGGGAGCGAGTCGGGCGTCAAAGCTGAGTATTTGAGAATTTCATAGTTTCTCTGAAAAGTTTTTCTTTTGAAATCTAAGGTATCCAGAATAATATGCCCTTCTGCAGGTGCTAATCTGTATCTATTGGATATCAGCTCATCGATCCATTGCGGCACAAAAAATTAATGATTGCGGTCTGATTGAGGCAAGAACTAACACACCCGTACAATAAACCAGCCAACCAACAAACAAACACACAATTGCTCATTTATTTACACTAGCGGCATTTATTTAGACTGACACCGGCTCAGATAAGTTTGTGGGACTCCTGTCATATTATAATATAATCCTATCATAAAAAAGTCTAATTTCCAGAAATCGATTTTGCAAGGTATATTTTAGCCTTAGCTGATAATTGATTAACTAACGAAATAAGATTTAATTCTTTGTGCTATCCTTCCATTTTCCTGTCCAATCTATGCTCCGATATTTCTTATCTAAGTAGGTGTGAGTTGGGGAATGACGTCTTCCCAGCGGCTATAATAGCGGCTATGCTGGAAAAAGAGGAAACTTGGAGGGCAGTGGTCTCATTCTGTGAAACCGTAATGGTTGAGAAGGAGGCTGCTGAGCGGGTCCGAGAGCTAGCTGATCCCGCCAGGAGACGAAGCCGCCGGGGCGGTGCCGTTAGCCGGCCAGTCCAGTCCATCCAATAGACCCGATGTAAGGGACCTCGAGGTCACGAGCGGCTGGTGTGGGGGCTCCATTCGTTCCATCGCCCATATAAGTGGCCTTGGGAAGATGGCTGCTTGCGGTGGCACAAGCAGACATATCTCATAGCGAGTGTGATGAGCCCAACGGGCATTGCGCAAGGGAGGCACCGATGCGTTCTTTATAGAGATCTCGGAGCCTCCCAGGTCCCAATACTCAGAGGATGCCACCGAGGGAGTTTTATTAGGTATAATTCCTACATAACCCGACTTCTCATTATCATTTGACATAATCATTTGACCTAATGATTTTATAACGAAATTCAAGGATGGAGGATAATACTCTTGAGAAGCCGAAATATAAGTCCTTATTTGCAACCAGTGGGTTCCCATACACACAATACTCATATTATTTATTCCATGTAGAACATACAAGGATCTCTTACGAGTATGTCTTACGCCTTACAAACACTTTCCAATTTTTAGTACTAAACTAATAGTGACTTCAATTGCTTCAGTAATAGATTGATATAAAACTTATTTAGGTAATTTTATGTTAAATAGGCACACAATTTAAACGGTCAGATGGTATTACTACCACTGAATAGATAAAAAGGTTGCCACAAATATATTATTTCAAAATGACAGTTTTATGTCACGCTTACCTTGATGTCCCTGAAATAAGGATTATAATTCTAAAACACGATCGTAAATAATATTAAAACAATACATCTTTATGGTATGATAGTATGCCCCCGTGTCAGTTTTTTAATAACATTGTTTGTTTCGTTGAGGTACACAATAAATTGAATCAGAAATTGTAATATAACAGTGGAAAGTTAGCGTTATATTATGAATGAATGCAATTATACGGTTGGCGAGAGGAAACAAAGCCTTATTTGCCGCTCGCCTCGAGCGGTGCGGTGCGGCGGTGTGCGGTGCGGCGCTGAGCGGCGCGGCGCGGTCTCGGTAAACCATCCTATTTAAAAATACAACTCCAATTATGACACGGATGCCTCGACTATCTCTAAGTTTACAATTCGATTTAAATTGAAAATATTATAACAAACTTTTGCTATTGCAATTAAAGCTCGTTGTTTATTGTGGTTTTATGAAATACGCTCAAACACTACGGTTTCCATGCTTTCCGAGGCATGTGGGTACACAAAATTTTGAACTTACGGCTGCTACTGAGAAGTTTTTTTACAGAAAAACTGGCATTGTTTCTATATATGGTTTCTCTGTCCAAAACTTTTATTACGCGATGCGACTCCATAGAAAATGGCAAACTTATCTACGTTAAAACGCAGGCCACGTGAAGAGTCACCTACCGTTTGATATTTCCGTAGCATGTCACGTCTCACCGCGTTGCCGTGTTTGTCGCAATGCTTTACTTCTACGTATTACCGTCTACTGTGGCTTTGTGAACCGAATCGGGAGTCGAAATTTGCAGCTGAGCTAACGACAAGGCAGCGAGACCAGTTTTATATTATAGGACGGACATACGGGTGTCTCTTATTCTACGTCATGTGTTTCATAATATAATTGCCATATAATTGCCATACCCCAAACAGGTTAGTTCGCTACCATCTTATATTGTATGTGACTGTAACATTACTTACTACCAGATGAGATTGCAGTCAAGGACTAAGTTGTAGCGGCGTAAAAAAAATAATTGTCCGGTGTAATCATCTCGCTAACTAGCACCTCGCCGCCCGGCTCCGCTCGCCCCGGGCGGTGGTTGGGCCGCTGCCAGATTCAAACTAAATCGAAGACAATACCGTCTCCTCTCTCAGAATTACCGTCGTCTCTCGGTGTCTCTTTGTTCAGGCTCATTTTACATAAAATACTGAACAAAACTTAACTATTTGGTTTAACAGGGAAATCATTTTATTTCAATGCCAATTCTTCTATTTACATAAATGTGATATCGAAAATTTTCAAAGGATTATTTTGAAAGAAATTGTGAATTGTGTGTAACGACATATCGTTATATCCTTGTTCTTCCTTCAATAAGTCGTTCAAGTAACGTAAAGTGTTTCCTCACACACTTGTACTACTATCATATTGTGTACTCCAACTGTAAGTACAAGTTGAACCGGCAACCTATTGACAGCTAATCAATATCATCATCATCACCGGACCATTACGAAGCGCGGCTCTCTTACAATGAGCACAAGTGTAGGCCATAGTCCACCACGGGCCAGTTGCGGATTGGTGCTGCACTACACACACCCTCGAGAACATTATGATCAACTCTCGAGCATATTACAGATCGACTTACGAAATGAACGATAGTTTAAGCCTCTACCACCGATTCAGAAAGCAAATTCTCCTGACAAAAGCACTTATTTTGCAGATTTCCATATTTCCTCAGGCCACTATACAGAACACTATTTATAACCTTTGTCAACTTTGAGTTCCTCGGCGAAGATAATATTTTTCTCATATAATTTCGTCGTAAAGTTGTGCTATTAGTTACGTCCTGACATCGGCTCGGCCAACTTTCACAATTTCCTTACAACACATCGTGCGCCACAACGAAGTGGTAACTTTCCTATTAAAAAGCATTATTTTCTAAAGAAAGAGCAAACATTTACTTACGACGTAGACTTAAACGTTTAATGAATTACTTAGCTTTAAATAATTATTTAATAGGAGCATCTATTTTGTGGTTTCTTTGAAAATGTAATTCCAATTAAGTATATCTTAAATCTCATGAACATCTTGAACCGTTTTTACTTGACATGCGTCAGCGGTCTGACTTCCAGATCTGTTACAAATAAATAGATACATAGATAAATTCTCTAATGTAAAGTATTGTTTTCGTTGAGGACCTTGTAATTTGTATCTTGATGTTATAAGATTTTGAAGCAATACATTATTCGTGACTTGAAAGTAGACTTTTTCGGACAAAATTATCGGTCAAACGTCATTTCTGAAAAATTACCGCTGAACTGAAATCTTTGAGCAATATTATAACAAGTTGGCCAAGCTCAGTCATAACACAGTCAGTCAGTCAAACGCATGGAACTGGGTTGTTGTACCCAGTAGGCACTTGTTACATCTATGTCCAAATGAACTCTCGAGGAATTCATCGAACGTCCGGCTAGCATGTTCACAGAATGATAGAACATATGATAGAACCAGAACAACCCATTCGGTCAGCTCACTACTGTGCACGAGTCTCCTCTCGGAACGAGAAGGGTTTGGCCGTAGTCCACCACGCTGACCGAGTGTGGATGTGCAGACACCCTTGTTACGGGGTTACACACCTTTGAGAACATTATGAAGGAATCTCGGGCATGCCAGTTTCCTAACGATCACACGAACAGGCAGCCGGCCGACTGAAGCACTACACTTACCTTCTGCCGCAAAATGTATACAATATCATTGAAATAATATCGTTGATATAAAACAACAAATTAGATAATACATCCTGGCAGTGCGGGGACGTGCCCCGGGTACAAACCCGAGCACGCGGCTCTGCGTGATGCCTTCGCGCTCCGGTGTGCACGGATGTTCCGGAACGTGGTCGAACGTTCTGGAACAAGCCGCGCTGTCGGAGCGCTGCAGTGCATACAACGTTCACAGCGGGCACACGTAGCAAATTACGAGTCGGTGTAGTGCTGAGGAAATACGAGTACATAGCATCTCAGCTATACAATCAAATGGATTGGCGCCATCGCCCATCACTACTCAAGCGTGCGAGCGGCAAGATGTCGTTGCGTGGTTTGCTCGCAACTTGGTTTCAAAACCCATTTTCGATTTGATACCTAATTACGAGTACATACCTTTGTCAAAATAAGTACCTTTGTCAAAGTAAGTGGTTTATTTATTGTGTATTTATGAAATTATATTTACGTCCGTATTGTAAATGTTTAGTTTATAAGTAAGTATTATGTCGTTTTTATTTAAGTAATACAGTGTACCGATGTATTAAGTATAATGATATATATCGATGACTATAATATTATCTCCCGCACAGATGGCTAATCTCTTTGGATATTGACCGCTGTGGCCGAAATTTGGTCGGGAAGACATTTTTATCTAATGTCCGATGAGACGGTTTTAATGTTCATTCGGGAACATCATTACAACGTACCGTGTAGCTTTGCACTAAATTTTAATTCTGAAATAGCTGTGAAAGAAGAACAGGAACTAATTTTAAAAGTGTCCACAAACCGCCTGCGGTCTGCACTCCGCACTCCACACTGCGCACTGCGCACTCCGTACTCCGCACTCCGCACTCCACACTGCGCACTCCGCACTCCACACTGCGCATTCCGCACTGCTTCGTGTCTGGTGTTTATTACATAACTCAAATTATGTGCAGACTGCAGATCCGATCTTAACAACTTTCAGGTTGTGTTATTCCTAAACGGATCTTAAGGTTGCAAGTTCTCTACGAAATACTTAACATCTTGATTTGGAAGACCTATTCAGGGATGTACCACTCAGTGTGGTACACAATTACCATCTCTACTACCATTTTAAGGGTTCCGTTATAGTGTCACCATGTCCATCCGTCCGTCTGTGGGCTGTATCTCATGAACCGTAATAGTTCGACAGCTGAAACTTTCACAGTGTGTGATTTGTATTGCAGCTATAACAACATATAGTAAACAAAAAACATAAAAAAATTAATGAATAAAGGAGGTTACCATACTATAAACTTGTGTACTTAGTACTGTTTAGTATTTAACATTACTAAGTACACAATTTTATAGAACCCGTGACTTGACCGGTTTTATTAAAACACCTCAATCCGCGGACCAAAGTCGTTGGCATCATCTAACCAATTAATTATTTTTTTCAAAAACTGCTTTACGACTACAGAATAGGTAAAAGTATAATTACGAGACGATGAATAATTCGTAATGAATTTATGCAAGTTATTCCAAAAGATTCAAAAACTTAGTCATTATATTTATGTAGATATGAATCAAACACTAAGCCGAGCTCGTACACGGGTGGCGTAAGGAACGATTTAGTGTCGCCTCCGTGAATGCGGAGTCTTCATGAAGTTGTGTTTTTACGCGCCCCGGCGTGGGTGCATTACCATCACTTTACAGCGCTATGCATGCGGACGTTGAATATTCATACCCACGTGAGGAATGTGAGTGCTTGCAAGTTACAATTTGTTACGCATTGAGACTTAGTCGTGAGTCACACGAGTGAAGCCCGCGGTTGGAATACGTCACAGTTTACACCAGGGATTCCCAAACTGTTTGGGGCAAAAGACCCCTTTTCCAACATGAACTGATTCCTCAGACCCCCATAGCCAAATTACTTTAAAAATCTTATCTCTAGTTTTTTTTCTTATTGATACAAATTACAAAATAATTACCAATTTAAAAACTTTGCGGTTGGTTATGTGAGTAAACTTGACATCGAATATTTTGACGATTGAAAGGCAGTCGTGGCCGGGATCGGGTGAGTGTTTTCTTTATTTTACCAAGTTTTTATAATTAACTGTGTGCATTGAATATCTCATGACGATGCCGTGTAGAAACTGAAGGGGTATGGGTTTAATATTACTGCCATGCCCCTAACAGGTTAGCCCGCTATCATCTTAGACTGCATCATCACTTACCATCAGGTGAGATCGCAGTCAAGGGCTAGCTTGTAGTGGATAAAAAAAAAAGTTTGGTATTTTGGTTGGTCAGGTTCTCCTTTCGTATATTTAGATTATTATTATTAATCTGGGTCATAATCCACACGGAGCTACAGAAAGGGCGGCAGATTTACCCGGGATGAACCCGGGACGCACCGGATGTTCCCAGCGCCCGGAAATGAGCCGTACGCATACAAAATGCGCCCTGAACTGAACAGGATATACGAGTAGTTCATATTATTATTATTTGATCTTAGTTTAATTGACACTGATTATTTATTTCTTTAATACTAATAAAACATATAATAATATATACAATTTCTTAAAAAATCTTTAAATCTATCTTAGTTTTGTTTATTTTAAGTACCTAATCACACTAATATTATAAATGCGAAAGTGTGTTTGTTTGTTGGTTTGTCCTTCAATCACGACGCAACAGAGCAACGGATCGACGTGATTTTTTGCATGGGTATAGTCGAGAACCTGGAAAATGACAAAGGCTACTTTTTATCCCGAAAAATTGAGGAGTTCCCGTGGGAATTGAAAAAACTTATTTCACGCGGATAAAGTCGCGGGCATCAGCTAGTACATAATATTTATTTTAAAAACTTCGTCTCTTTTCTTTCTCTGTGCTAAATAACATCAAAACCAGTTATGAAGATGGTGAAAGCTTAGCGGATAGACAAACAGACGGTTTCGCATTTGGAATATTATTACCTATGAGTTTAATAAATAGAAATGATTTAATCGTATAAAATCCCCTGACATTCCTGAGGAGTATAATTCTAAAACACGAAATTCAACAATAATGAAACAATTGCGTTGGCAGTACGGCCCCAGTGCGACGGACGCGGTCATTTGTCAAAAGTATCGTTTGGTAAGTTGGTTTGACACACTACAAGTTTTAAAGATATATGCGAACGTGCGTTGCATAATGTTTTATTGTATTTGATATTTTTTGACGAGTTTCTTACAACACACATGGAATTGGCTCTGCTAGCAGCTGCAAGACACGTGATAGGGTGTGTCGAATTAAGAAAAAATAGATGTAGTTACAAAACAAAAAAACTAAAAGTTTAATTTGACTTTTCAATCGAGCATTGTCGAGTCAACATCTTCTGAAGATGCTCCGATAAAGGAGTGAAACGTACGTTGAAAATAATTTGAAAGATTTGTGTGGTGTGGTGAATATCGCAAGCTACAAGTGCAAATACACACTGTACCACATAGATTTACCCACTGTAGCGGAATAATACCGAATTAAACTTCTAGTTCTTTCAAATGTAGCCAATTTTTGTCTCGTGATGATCGTATTGAATCTATATCGATGATATTGGCACGTTTTATTGGTTGTACTGTTTCAAAGTCTGTTTGAACATTAATTTATTGACCTCTCCGTCGGCTAATGATTAATTAATAATAATTACTATCTAAATAATAAATAACCGTATTTATTTGCTTTTCGACCTTCGAGAGTCGAGGTCTAGACGCAAGTTGGCGCCGGAGCTAATTTGCGCCTAATTTATATTTAATTGGTAGTGAATCGACGTTTTATGAAGCGTCGATGGCTGCCAGCCTCATTGGCTCACTCCCCTCCCACCCCTCCCACCCCGGGGCCTACTGCCAACGCCTATAGCAATACTTTAGCAATAATACGCAAAATGACAGTTTGATGTCACGCACCTTGACGTTACTAAAATAAGGATTATAATTCTAAAACACGAACGTCAACAATAATGAAACAATATAGCTTTAAGCTTTGGCAGCATGGCGCGCGGCCTCGCTCCACTTCCCTTTGAGTTCGCAATCTTGACTCGACATGGCCGCGTCTGCTGAATGCTGAATCACCGCTGACATCTGTACGGCTTTTTATCGATCTAAGTAACAATAATATGTTTAAGACGTTTAGAGATACTTAAATCGAACTAAAACAAAAATTTAAGTAAACGAGGGCGTGTGCTATTTCGGCCAAGACTAATATTATTTGCGAAGAAGCTTTTTTTTACTTTGCCGATAGATGGCGTTGACTTATCTTAACTCATTCAATGTGCTGTAGATTTCCTACTTGAATGTCAGAGAGGCCTGAAGAGAGCCAATGTACGTATTGCGTTTTTTGGAAAAAAAGTAATTAAAAACTACTAGATGTTGGCTTACATTGCTGGTCGTAGATAAGAAGTAACCTCCCATACAATGCAGGCGTACCTACTCCTCATTACAGCCGCGCTCAGCCGCTGCGAGCGAAACTTGGAGCGAGCAACTTTGTCGTTGTATCTTACTTAAATGCTACATTTTCATTCACGGACACAATTTCGCCTGAAACCAGACTGAAGTCAACTTCGTGAAAAGTAGGCACCAAGGAGAATAAAATAGTCCAGCATAGTCCAGCAGGGTCAATTTGAGAATTTATAATATCTGAATTCCATTTCCTTACAGTGGAAGGCTTCGGTCGAGGCTAGTTACAAATTATGGAAAAGACGTGCCGTTTTTGTCCTCATAAGCAGCGCTTTCCTTTTGGCAAATAACAGATACAAGGAAAGAAGATCCACCGACCAGTAAAGCCTGTAGCCTCGACGTGTATCGCAATAATAATGTAATTATAACCGACCGATATGCTTTGTGTAGGCTAATAGTAACACTAGTGTAGTTACATAATGTCAAGTAATATCCAATAGCGAACAGTTCCCGATTGTCGGCGATTGTCGGCGATTGTCGGCAATCAGCAGCGAGCAGCGAGCAGCGAGCATTACTGTTATTGCGGTGTAATCATATTATATTAGTGTCGTCTTCATTGGACCAGTCGGTTGCGTCCTACAATAATTACGCTCATATCATTTGAGGCGTTTGTGGATCGTAGAAGCCATAAATAAATAATGACCGCTGACTACATCTGTAGGTTTGCGGAAAGGAATCAAAACGCAGGTCGTCCAGCTTATCGGCTTACATCGTACAAGACACGGTCCTACAAAATAAATTCTAATTTTTGATAGAGGAATGTACGAGGATATTACTTTCTTACATTAGATTGTGCTATTGTGCACTTGTGCAAGGTTCGAGCTTTGAATACGAAACATTATTGTCTCGACTATCTATTGATAAATTTAATTATTATTACAGAACCGTGGTGCGCGGCATAGAGACCGATCAGGTGTATGGGTATAACTGCAATAGCCCAACAGGTGAGTCCGCTGTCATCTTAGAACGTATCATTAATTACCATCAGGTGAGATTACAGTCAAGGGCTAACTTATAGTAGCGTAAAAAATTTAGAACGCCTCTGTCACTCATGAGGGGCTCATATAGGGGCTTCACCACCTGTTCAACTGAAAAGAGAAGGCAAGAAATTCAATAGTTGTCTTTTTAAGAAGAAAGAAAAAATGTTGCGCAATTGTAATGTATATTGTAAAAAGAACTGAAAAATACGTGCCGAATTAAGAATGTGTTTTTATCTTGAGGCTGACAAAGAAAGCACGACTACCTGAGACGCAAATGGTAGAACTAGCTCAGGTATCAGGCGGCTGCCTGCGCAGTGTTCAACTTAAAACATTCGTAAATATTCCATACGATGATGAATTATATTTCGGTACTAGCTGATACCCGCGACTACGTCTGCGTGGATTGGTTCCCCGGGAGGGAACTTTTTAATTTTCCAGGATTTCCGGCGCCGAGTCGCGTGCACACAATTTATACTAATATTATAAACGCGAAAGTTTGTATGTATGGATGTTTGTTACTCTTTCACGCCAGAACGGCTGAACGGATCTGGATGAAATTTGGCAAAGAGATAGCCTATAGTCTGGAATAACACATAGAGTTCTCGCGGGAACCAAAAAAACCTCAATCGTGGGCATTAGCAAATTGTATTATTATTTACAAAGTGTAACATTTGTCCGTTTCTGGAAACAGCAGCTGCTTAGCTTCTTGCCGGCTCTTCTCAGTAGAATCTTTCCGAACCGCTGGTAGATTCTTGCGACTTATCAGAAGTGGCACACGTTGTCCTTCGTGAAATAAATAAATCATTCGGTATACGTATAAATATTCAGTCGGTTAGTTGAAATTTTATTGTACCTACCATAAAGATTTATATTAAAGTGATTAAAAATAATGGGAAACCCTCGTATCCTCCCTTTTAAGAGAACGGTGTTATAAAGAAAGACGTAGAAAGCAATCATACGGGCGAGGCGAAAACCTTTTTTGAAGATTAAAGCCCTTTTAACGAAAATTTAGAGGGCTTTTTAATTATTGTCGTGAGACTTACAAGGAGGTGTAATACAGAGACGCAGTATAAAGTCACAGCTACCATGATGGCGGAGTACGATACAAAGGATTTTGGTTCAAACTCCATGGATTGGGAACATTATCGTACCAACTCCTCTACCTCCTATAGGCACTTATACGAGGTACGCTACCTTGCAGCGGTCTTAAAATATTTGCGGCAGTTTTTAGCTCTTATCCAAACAGAGGCAAAGGACTCTGTTAGTCGATGATATTTATAAGAAAATCTAGAACAAATTTATAAGCACTTTCAATCCATCAATGTTCGGTACTTGACTGGTGCGCAGCGTTAGTCACACTGACTTTTGCCATTTATTGTTGTATCGTTTGTTTTAATATTCTAACGTTTTTATAGTCCCTCAAACTTAAATCTGGCCCGGTGACCAAAATTAGAACAAATTTTTATGCCTCTTTAGTTTTTGCTTTTATTCTAATTAGACGCTGTCACCGGGTCAGATATGTTTGTGGGACTACAAGGTGCTATTAACAGAGAAACGAGCGAATGAGGTCTCTATTCGGACAAAACCGATGATTTTTACCAATATATTTTACAGTTTACTAATGTCTAATTGCTGAAAATCAGTATAGTTATTCGATCGTACGATCCAAATGACTCATTAATGTAGTGTGTAATGACCGTGTGGGGCCGTCTGAGTTAATGACCGCTTCGGGCGGGGCGGAGGGGCGGCCGCCAGCAATTATGCAATTATGTCGGACCTACTCGTAGTGCTATTGGTGGTCGCTCACTGCGAGAGCGCGCGATAGCAGATACTTGCGGACGCGCAGTGCCTGCTCCTTGATACTGCGCATTGTGTCATATGGTGGTGCGGGTAATATTTGATAATTATTATTGTTTTGCACCCTTCAAACCATAAAGCATATTTTAAAAGGGCATGCCAGCTTCATCAACACCACATGAGATTAAAATGGAGAGAAACGAAAAAGTCTTTGCGATGGAACTTGTTTAGTTTCTCTGATCTGATTTTGATGAAATTTGGTACAGGAATAGGTTGTATCCCGGGGAAGGACGTGAGCCTATTTTATCTCGGAAAATTCAAGAGTTCCCGCGGAAATCAAAAACCTTAATCGACGCGGATGAAGTCGCGGGCGTCATCTACTAAAGAATATGTTTGGTTATAGGTCGGCAGTAATACTAGTGGTTCGCCCCGAACTGGGACCTCGCGGCGCCATCTATTGACATCATTGTGAAGTTCAGTTAAAAATACTGAAGCTCATTAAAAATTAAATAATTTCGTTTCCTTATCATATTTATCTAATTTTAGTATTTGTTGTTCAAGTCCAGGATATAATTCAAATAATTGATCAAGTTTCAGGCTCAGCCTTTCAGAAAATTTTGAGTTCTGAGGTCAATTTTGGACGTTCATTATGTTCTTAAAGGTTTGTGAAGTCTGAGAAAGCCTGAGAATCCTCACTTGGCCAGTGGTGAACTTTGACCAAACCCTTCTCATTCCGCGAAGAGACTCCTGCCCAGTAGTGAGCTAGGGCGATGGGTTGAAGTGATGGTGAGAAAGAGCTGTTTTGATTTGAGTTGATTTTAAAATGGCTGTGATATGTATATGTATATAGAGTGTAGAGTGACGGATTCGATGAAACGATTCCGGATGCGGAATCCTAAAACACCGCAACAGTGGCACGGCATGGCGATTTAATAATACTCATTGACATACTTAATTAATATAATATTGTATATGGATCATGTTATCTGAAATAAATAAATAAATTAAATTAAATTAAATGGCCTATCTCGTTGACTTTTTGACGACCTTCCTGGCGGAATGTTGAGCGCTGTTGTCTTAACGTGGTAGGGGTTCCTAGGTTCGATTCCCGGCAGGGTCAATTTGAGAATTTACAATTTCTGAATTTTCTCTCTGATCTGGCCTGGTGGGAGGCTTTGGCCGTGGCTAGTTACCACCCTACCGGCAAAGACGTACCCCCAAGGGGTATAGTATTCCGTAACCGACTAGTGTTATAATATGGATTATATTATAACTGCCATGTTAGTTAGTATATCAGGTTCGTCTGCTACCATCTTAGACTGCATTATCACTTACCATCAGGCGAGATCGCAATCAAAAGCAAACTTGTAGTGAGTAAAAAAAAATTCTGTGCCCTAACAATGCCCTTCGCGTGTCAGTGCACAGTAAGGTTCAACTGGAAAATTCATTGTATTGTTCAATTAAACACTCTCTACGTCATGGAGTCATTAAATTGTAATAACGCTTTATTGAAGTACTACACGCTCGTTAGAAGCCCGTTTGAATCGCTACAAATATGTACGCCTCTCGAGTTCTCATGAAACTGTTTTGATTTGTTAAAAGGCTGTATAAATAATAACTTTTTATTTATGACTGTACCAATATAAATTCTTTTCATACGTTACGCTACTTCATACAAGGATTTATTTAATGACTAGATGATGCCCGTGACATGCCCGCTCGGAGATAAATTGTAGTCTTAATCCTTCCCCGGGATACAATCTATATCTATTTTCATCAATATCAGTAGGATCGTCAGGCCGTTAAAGCGTAGCAGACAGACACACCGACACACTTTCGCATTTATAATATTAGTATGGATATTATGGATTCTCCTGGAAAATAAAGAAGTTCTGTTGATGATTATGTAAATGATAGAGGAGCATGGATTTGATCGCTCCAACAATGCTGGGGACAGCGGTTACTTATGTACACATTGATATAGTAATTGTAAATGAATTATTTAAAAAGAGCAACCACCGAGTTTCTTGCTGGTTCTTCTCGGTAGGAATGGCATTCCGAACCAGTGGTAGATTCACTTGACGATTCAAAAGTACTTGTAAAAGTTTATTTGAATAAAAAGATATTTGATTTGATTTGATTTGATTTGATTTGTTCCTTCGGCGAATCAAAAAACATAATCCACGCGGACGAGGTCGCGGGCACCATCTAGTATCCATACTAATCCATACTAATAATATTATGAATGCGAAAGTGCGTCTGTCTGTCTGCTGCGCTTCCACGGCCCATCATGTCATTAAAGGATGGTTTGGCCATAAAATAAACATGACGTGGTGTTGTCCGATTTACAGAGTAAGATGATGCAGTGACTATGATGATATCGACATTCATTTTGAACCGGTGGGTAAAGATACTGAAGATGTGACCTAAGTTATAACCGACTCTGCGTGCGGCAGTTAACCACCACGCGAGCTGCCAAAAGTTCGGGGAATACACGATAACGATCTGAAGAAACGATATAAATATTAATACGAGTGTGTGAGGCCCCTCCCCCCCCCCCACCGCCGCGCAGGCTCCCACAGGCCCCTCCGGACTCCCTGGAGGTGTAAATATTCATTCACCGCTGGAGGAGCGTCGCGTCAGAGCTATGATGCATGGTGATTGCCTCTCGCGAGGTGCTCTCCTCTCTTAATTACAGTACTCGCTATTCATTATGACCTGTTGGCGCGCGAGACGAGAACGTTCTCACAACTTGAGTCGGATATAGAAAATACTAGGCTTTAATTAAATAACAGAGCTTTACAATTATACTGGTGTCATTAGGTTTCGGAATCAAAAGATTTTTTATTCAAATAAATTTTTCTTCTGCCATAATCCCCAAAGTATTCTTTGAGAAGACAAAGAAATAAATTTTCTTTCATATTTATCGTAAATACATAATATTAATTAGTAGTGTATTGACTTTTACGCTCGTTCAGCTTATGTTGTTGTGACTCTGATCAATGATGAAATGATTTGATAAATGATTATCTCTTTATTCATCGTATATGCACACATGCAATGCATTATGCATGCAAATAAAGTATCTGAATCTAAATCTGAATTTCAATAACATAAAATAAGATTATAGCCAATCCATTTGTAAACAAATAATATTTTAGTAATAATGTCCCCGGAGGCGTTTCATTTGAAGCCGCAACACAAACACAAACAAGGCAGAGGAAGCGATTATTTATTAAAATCATTTCATTTTCGTCGTCTGCGTCGGCTCGCACTCACTTGTTATTATAAAAATAATATTTATTTCAGTAATTCCGCGGGACGCGACGGCCGACAAATTACGAGAACGGGTGGATAGTAATATTTAAAGCAGAATTTATTCCGTTCTTGTAGCAAAAACAATGTGAACATGGCGGCCCGGAGTGGAATTAATTAAATAGAACATCAAAGGGGTCGCGGGCTGAGGGGTCGCGGGGCGAGGGGTCCAGGGGTCGGTTGCGAGGTGGTAAATTAGGTGGAATAGAAAATAGACCCGGATACAGAAAAATCTACCACCTTGCAAAGATTAGAGGGAAAAAAAATTAAATAATTGTTTCTATCTACCTATTTAGAAAGAAGCTAGCCGTCGACTCTCTGGTATGTTGTGAGGTGTTACAAATGAAAGTTTGCTTGTTGTTCGGCAAAAAGTGTATTTACTAATTACTCACATTAAAATGGATTATGCTTAGACAGACTAGCTTAATTAAAATGCTAAATGTTAATACACAAAATGACTTAGGTAGATAGTCTTAAATTTAGAGAAACTATATATTTAAATTTAGTTTAACTTAAGGTTTATGAAGTTGTTTCGTGAAAAGTTAATAGCTCAGTGGTAAAGACTGGGTTCCTAACTGAACACACACAAAGAACACACCTGACTGAACAGTCCTGGATATCAAAACTTGTGCTTACTTGAAGGAATGGGCCGGCCACGTAGCTGGAACGTCTCAGCAAGCCCTCCCTGGTGTTTTCCAACAGGAACACATCAAAACCTCCTTTCCATGGAGAGAGTCAGTGAATCATTTTCATTAGTCGATGACGTGGATTTTCAGATTTAGACATCCATAGAACACGGCATCGTAAAACGTAAAACTTTTGTTGCAAACGGAAATACGTAAGTAAAAATTAAACGTAGAATTAAAAGTTAAGACCCTGGAACAAAGAAAAAACAGAGTTAAAATTGGGTGTGTTGAAAACCCCACACGCGTGGCATTTTCTTCCAAAGAACACAACTCACCAATAGAACTCCTGGCCGCTGGCGTTTTCAGGAGTTCACCCACGAACCCGATATATCCTCAAAGTTGTTGGGAAAGCAAAAAAAACAGGAACTGAAAGAAAATCATCGAATTAAATCTCTCCAACCACAACCGCCATTTTGTTGAATCAACCAGGCGTCTTGACACAAACACTATTCGACTTACCATAATTGATGAAATATATCTTTTACTTTAAGATGACAGATTTTATTATAAATGTGTTTTTCTTCCAGGCGAAGCCATGGATAGATAAGATGAGAATTCCCCGAATCGAAAATTTGTTCCTCACATATCGGAGTTCGGAGAATTTCTGATTTTTGACCAGTCCGTGTTGCCAGACGCCAACCCCCCAGGGTGGTGTACAGTCATTACCATAAATCACTCGGCGCCACGGATATTTAAAATTTTTCGAATAATAATGTAAAGCCAGAGGACCCTTAAAAACAACATTGGACGTCCATAAATTTCTTAGCCATAGACAGAATTGAGTGAGTTACAAAACGCAAAATCACTTGAAATATACCATAAATTGAACCCAGGAAAAAATTAAAGCTAATAAACTAAAGTAACATGAGCCGTAGGCGACTTAACGTTTAAAAGCAAATACTTAGAAAGTAGAGCAATAAATCAGAGGTATTTTTTGTGGATTTGCGAACAAACGCCTATGCAATATTAACAAAAAACGGAGATGTGTGGCGCCTAGCGCTAGCTGTTAACGAAAAAAAATCATAAAGGTGGATACATTTTGCCTTGACAAATCACGTTTGAACATTTTACTGTGGGAGTTACCTTTTCAGTTTCTCGAATGAGGGCGGAGCCCAAAGCTGGTGGAAGGGCTGAAGTTACTAGCTCCAGAGAGGAGACGAGAGACTTCACTTCGATTTTAGGACTCCGAGAAGAGGGTCAAATATAGAGTTAAGCTAGTAATAGTTTGATTCGGTGTTAATCTTGATTTGTAATATAAGCAATTGCACTTCTATTTTGGCATTGCTCAACTTAGCTCGATATTAGAAAGTATAATTGTATTGTCAGTCCCTATACATTTAACGCCAGTGTAAGAAAATTAGACGGGAGGTTCATTTTATAAGAATTTAAAGGGGTAATAATTTGAAGTCTATTAAATAAGTGAAAGGCGACGTGACACAAGACACCGGTACCGGGTAATGTATTCTAATTCAAATTATAACTAACGGTCTGAGTAGTTTCACAGATATAGTGTAACTTTTTTTATTTTTCACTTGAGAAATAATTATTTGGAAATAGCTATAATGGACCCAGAAACCGCCTTAGAGTTATTGTACTCGACAAAACAAAGGGACAGAGACTACACAAAAGTAGTTCTGGATTGGGAGTTTATTGCGATATTCGCGATGTATATTATATGGCTGCTCATAAGACTATGTAGTCTAATTTGGATATTCAGAAGGGGTGAAAATCTATAACGATCCATACAAGCCATTGTCTTTATCATGCCTGTCCAAAAGTATAACGGGAACAAATCCTTTTAAAAGGAGATGAACAAAGACCACCTATCTGTGAACCTATTTAAACGTGAAGTAAATATATAATTATAATTTTACTGTAAAATTAAGGTGTGTCCTTCTTCCTTTACGATGGTGAGAGAACGTGTGTATATATATATATACATATATCTGTTAGACGTAAATAATTATGTGGCATGTGTGTATTAATTATTAAGGTGTAACTAGAATAGATAGCCGCAAGGGTTTTTTGGCTTGGATATGTCGTTTTTCCCTTATTAGCATGGCTGTTTAGTAACGAGATATCCAATTGAATTTCGATATGTTATCACATTCGAAATTCAGTTTAAATAATCAAACAGTTTCTTTTTTTGATACACTCAAGTGTTGAGGAAATAATAATATATATTATGACAATAAACCCACCTTGAGTCAAACTTACCTTCTTTTATTGATATAATTCAAACATCCCTTTAGATTATTCAATACTGGGACATTCATAAAGTTCAAGTCTATTGTGTTATCGCTAGAAGACCGAGCTAAAGCTTCATTTAATTAACTTATGAGATGAACTAAAATGAATCAACCAATAATGAATTCTCTCTCATAACCTATTCATGACTTATATAAGAAGTAGAGCTAGAAAGAATCATATATTTTACCTTTACCTAGGTAAATAGTTCTAAATATATACCGAAGATAATTAACTAAAATTATCTCAGAACAGCTAGAGTTCTTTCCGAACAGAGCAGATAAAAACAAGTGAAGTCAAAATATAACGCAGTCTATAGAATTTTGACTTAGTTGCCTTATGTAACGAATAGTTAAATTAGTATCGAAACTCATTACTGAGTTTAGAATTCTATAAATAGAATTATTATCAAAAACTGCTAGTGTAATCTTATATACAACGAGTTGGAGTGTGGCCACGTGCAAGCGCAGTCGGCGAGGCGAGGCAGCCGGGCGGGTTTGTCAAGCAGGTAGGAAAAGGGTCTATTGTTTGTACTTTCTTGATTTTAAATTCGTAGGGTGACCATATTGGTACTGACGAATAAGGGACACCGAGGTTCGATTGGACATTAAATCATGTTATTGCAACTTGACTATATCAGTCAAGTTTTATAACCAAACAGCACATGGTTACCGGTGACGTTCTCGGCGGCGATTTTCCGGCACAACCAAACACGCCATGTCTTTACAGCATCGACTCCCGACCTAGATTTGGCCAAATCTAAACCTAACTGAAACAAATAAATACAAATAAATAAAACCATGGTTTCGGGGCGAGCTATTATGCTCAAATAAAAGAATGTACCAACCCGCATGGGTGTATGGGAACAACCACGCTTCGCAGCGTTCCAAGGGAGTCTGCTGTGCCCCCATAATACGGTTCAGAGCCATAGTGAATGGCGTAGGGATGTCCCCCGTGCTAGAGGGAAATCGGTCAGAACGGTGGCCCAAAAAGAGGCAAACACATACATCAGCTAACCATCCACTCTAACTTGTCCGTAAAATTAAAATTTCATGGTCTCCCTAGTTATTTCAAAGTGTTGGATAAAAGTCTCCCTAACATTGTCAATATAGGCTCAACTCGAGTCTCGCGAAACAGATAGAGTGAATTGGTTAGCCTGTCTGTTCACCTGACGCAATGTGCTGCCCAAGCCTGAGTGTGCGCATCCACTCCCCTTGGGAATACGCGAATTTCCAAAAAGACTGCCAGATGCCGAAGTGTCCTTTATCCTAAAGTATTATTATAAGAATCTGCTTTATTTAACTCAATCACTAATCGACAAAAAGACGATCACGATTGGTGCCATCACAGAAATTTGGTGCCGTGACCAGGATCTATGTCCTGTGTCACAGATCTGTGACCATGTAGGTCACAGAAATTTGATGCCGCGAGACCAGGGGTCTAATGTACGTATTCGAAATAAAGATATGACTAGATCTATATTAAGAACGAAAAAAAAAAACACAACGTAGAAAACATGAATGGGTTATATGAGCGAATTATTGTAAGAAATATATAAACAAAAATGGAGGACAAAGGAATTGGGACACACTGTGCATGTTATTATTATATTGTACATTTAATTATTATGTTGCACGGATATTTCAAGTATAGGGGGAGCAGAAATAAGCAGTATGTCTTATAAATGTACAATTTACAGGATTTCAAAGGAGAGCGCAGTGATCGAGATATTACGCTTGCTTATTTCTTAGACTTATTTACTTACCCTTGCTATATTTTGGGAATAATTTCTGTTGAATCTAGAGATTCTACATAAAGCGAAACGCAATTCGAGTATCGCTAACATCTGATGTTAATATTGTATCATTTGGCGGTTCACAAAACTACATAACAAATAAGTATTCGGCGAAGCCTAACGGTAAACATGTCAGCTAGGAAGGGACGTAAAACAAAGCAGGTAGTAGCGGAGCGACCCGACGTTAGTGCGGTGGATACGAGTGAGCAAACGGGAACCTTAGATAGCTCGGCGTTAGAGTTGATTTTGCAAAAAATTACTGAATTCGAAGGAAAACTACAACAGCTGAGTTCGAAAGTGAACTCAGTGCGAGTGTGACGTCACACGAGTCGGTTGGGGTAGCGAGTAATGAAAGTGACAGGTCCGGAGGACGGGGTCCCGGTTTCGAGTCCGCAAGTTCCAATGCATCGTCATCGGAAACCCGGAACATTTACGTAGTACAACCTTCTGTTACCAAGCCTAGCTTCGATGGGAAGCCATTCACGAATCCTATCGCATTTTTAAAGCGATTAAAAAAGTATATTAGAGCGGTAAATGGATCGGATCGAGAGATTGATATAGCGTTAGGTTGCGTCACGGGGCACGCGCGTCAGGTTATGGAGTTTTATTCCAAGAATTGGGCTACATTCGCAGATTTTGAAAACGATTTTAGGCGTACCTATTGGACAGAGCAAATCCAAGAGTCTGTGAGACATAGACTGATTAATGCAGTATATACAAACAATTCGGGCATGACGATGTCTGAGCATTTTGCTGCGCAGGTTGAATCAATGCAATCATTAACTATAGCGTTTAACGAGAGTGACTTAGTGAATGCGATTATGCGGCACTACGCGATTGATATACAACGGTTATGGTTTACTAGAACCGATGTAGTTAGCATAATGAGCGGGGCAAATTTTCTGAGGGGTATAGAACAAAACATAGTAGAAAAACCGCGGGAAGCCGCGAGAGTTATTGCTAGTAATAGTTTTAGAGGTAGGCGTTATAACGAATCACCGTTGACACGCCCTATTGTCGCAACAATTTTCAAAAATAGGTGGAGTACCAGGGGAAATACGACCAGACAACGGGGTTATCACCAGAGTAGGTCAGGGTATAGGGCGAATGTAAATAGGCCTGCATTGCCAGCTTTTGAACGAGTTAGACCGGCCATTACCTTTGTAAAGGAGGGTGAAGGCTCTACTTTATCGGAAAATGTGGGGGAGGGAAATTCAAAAAACTAGGTTTCCCCACACATACGAGGTCCAAAGCATTAGTGTTGTGTAGAGAGGGGAATACCGGGATCTCGGAACGCGAAACGGTAGGAGTGGCTTATAATATTTTGACTAAAAATGGATGGAAGCCAGGACAGAGTCTAGGCATTGGAGAAAAGGGTCTTAAGCGATTGTTAAAGAGTAGCGGACATAGCGACGAAAGTGACTGTCAGTCGGAAGTTAGAGGTATAGGTATATTATTGGAAAACCAGTTTAACAATATAGTAGAATGTAACGAGATGGGAATTTCGTGTGAGTTTTGTGTAAAAAGGGAGTTAAACGTATACACAATGTTCCATGAACTCGACGAGGAGGTTGATGTAGGAATTAATTACTCTTTACCTAAGTTACCTGAGGTATGTGTATGGTTGTACGGGAGGAGATTAGACGCTCTTATCGATACGGGAAGTCAGATTAGCGGTATGACTAGAGAGTTGTACGAATCTATTCTAGGTGAAAACATAATTTTACCTGAGGTCGCGATCCCAGTAATTAGGATACAGGGAGCATTTGGGTCGCGGAGCGAAAGCACAAATCGGTTGGTACTAATAGAGTTCAAATTAGGTAGTACTTTAGTTGAAGCACCTGTACTAGTTATGCGACGGTTGCCTAGGTCGTTAATACTCGGATACGATTGGTTGGAACGGGTAAAGGGCGTAGTGGATTGCGGTAACGAACGGACATTGACGATTGAACATTTGGGGGTCAAGTCCTGCGTTAGGTTAAATTCAGATTGTAAGATCGAAAGGTTGGGAGGAGAAGCGAATGCTGCCACAATTAATTCGATATTAAATCAAAATGATAGTCCGGTAGGGCATGGCGTATTGGGTAGACAATCGGACGACGACAAACAAAAGGGCTATTGTTTGAATGATTCAAACCTAAGCAAGGAACAAAGAGAATTGTTATTGCCTGTTTTAGAAAAACATTGTAAGGTATTTACAGACGAGTTAGGTTTGACTAGTAGATACGAGCATGTTATTGAATTATTAGACGAAATTCCTTTCGTAAAACATAGTTATCCAGTGCCGTTAGCATATAGGGATCAAGTTAAGGAGGAGCTAGAAAAACTAGAGAGATTAGGCGTAATCCGACAGGAGGCAACTCCGTATTGCAGTCCTCTCACGTTTACAAAGAAACGGGATGGGTCAATAAGGCTCTTATTAGACGCACGCGAACTTAATAAGAAGATGGTAGGAGACGCGGGTTCACCACCACTCACGTCTGAGATTTTGCAATCCTTTCATGGAGTAAATTATATCAGCTTGATTGACTTGAATAATGCATATTTTCAAATACCTTTGCATCAAGATTCTAGAAAATATACGGGTTTCTCTTTTATGGGAAAAACTTATACCTACCAAGTATTACCGCAAGGATTAAAGACATCTGTGGCAGGGTTCTCCAGAACAATGGACTTAATATTAAAAGAAGTACGTGGGTTTTGCGTAAACTATTTAGACGATATTGTTATATTCACTACAGGAGATATAAAACTACATTTAGAACATTTAGACCGCGTATTAGACAGTTTAGAAACCGCAGGTTTAACGGGCAGAATAGAGAAATGTCGGTTCCTATGTGTTGAAGTGAAATTACTAGGACATATAGTAAATACTACAGGAGTGCGTATGGATCCTGAACGAGTGGAAGCCATACTAAACTTCCCCATACCTCGAACAATAAAACAATTACGAGGATTTTTGGGATTAATAAACTATTTTAGAAGGTTCATTTCAAAATATAGCGAAGAGGTCCGACCTCTCTGCGATTTATTAAAACAAAATACCAAATGGTCATGGACCCAAGCAATAAATGATTGTTTTGAGAAGGTCAAGACATTATTTTTAGACACGGTACTCCTTATACACCCCGATCCGAAGGAGACGTATTATTTACAAACCGATAGCAGTAATTTGGGAGTTTCCGGGTACGTTTATCAACTGAGCGATACAGGTGAAGAGCGGATAATAGGATTTTGTAGTAAGGCATTGACGGATGCTGAACGAAACTGGACTGTTACAGAACAGGAACTGTGGGCAATCATCTTTAGTTTGTCAAAGTTCGAAACTTATTTAAGAGGAGCACGTTTAGTGATTAGGACCGATCATAAGAGTTTGATATTTTTACAGACATGTAAATTACTGAGTGCACGAATGATACGCTGGGTATACTACATAGGACGATTCAATTATACAGTTGAACATGTGAAAGGAAAATTAAACACGGTAGCTGATGTGTTATCTCGACATATAAAAGGAACTACAGATGTATTGACTAATAAGACCGCGGGGCCTGAGATGAATCTATTCAAAACATCATTAGGACGAGTAGTACAAACGAAATGGAAAGAAATAGGTAGCTATCAAAAGAAAGACAAGGTCGCTAGCGAAATATTTAGGCGAATGAAAGTATTAGGCACGTCTGAGTCAAAGTATTATATACTTAAGGAGGGAATCCTTTATAGGTCAGGAATAAATAGGGATAGTTCGAGACTATATGTCCCGGAAGTCTTACAAAGAGATTTGATTATTAGTATCCACGAAGAAATAGGTCATTTCGGACGTTACAAGGTACACGCTATGATGAAACGCCGTTACTATTTCTCGAATATGTCACGTGCGATAAACCATATTGTAAGAGCTTGTGAGGCATGTCAGAAGTCAAAACACGCGTTAGTAACACATACGGGACCAATCAAAACGGTGATAGCGAAAGAAATAGGAGAACGTGTCTTTTGTGACATTTACGGACCGTTACCGTCAGGTCAGTTTGGCTACAAATATATATTTGTAATGCAAGACGCTTATAGTAAGCTAATTAGGTTATATCCATTACGTCAGGCGAGTGGAAAAGCCACTTTAACATGTGTGAAAAAGTTCCACAAACAGGTAGAAGTTAAGACATTATGTTCTGACAGAGGCGCAAACTTTACTTCAAAGATTTTCGAGGCAGGTGTTCGTCAATTAAACATTGAGTTAACACACACTTCCGTTAGGAATCCACGACCAAACTCAACGGAGAGAGTTAATAAGGAATTAGGGAGGTTATTCAGGACGTATTGTTATAAATCACACCGGTCTTGGGTAGATTTGTTGACCGATATAGAAAATTGTTACAATCAAGTAGTCCATGCTACAACGGGCTATGCACCAAACGAAATCGTATGGGGAAAGCGGACTATACTATCGACTGATTTCGACAAGAGCGTACTGAGCGAAAACGATTCACAAAGAGAACCGTTAGAACAAATCAGGCAACAGGCGCGACGGAACATAGTTAAGGCGGCGAAAAGTAGAGAGTTCCATTATAATAAAAACCATAAGTTGATACAGTTCGAGATAGGTGACTGGGTGAAACTTAAGACATTTGCCAAGTCAGATGCCGACAAAAAATTAACAAAGAAATTCATGCGGCTTTATGAGGGACCTTACGTGATAGGGGCAGTCCCGTACAATAATGTATATACATTGATTGACGTTCATACGGACAAGACAAAAGGGAACTACAATGCGATTCACTTGTTCCGCTATTATAAAAACTCGTCAAAGGATGAGGATTCCACTAAGGAACAATGAATGCGAACAATAGATAGTAGCGAAGGGTAGAGACAAAGGGTCGAGTTTTTTTTTTAGAATCCGGAAGCACAAATATTGGTTGAGTAAAATTTAGGATTAACGCACAGATACATACGAGGAATAGATTTCCAAAACAACTAGGTATGGAAACTAAAGTATATAGTAGGACCTTGTGTATTTAAAAATCTATTCGGGGGAGTGTGTACAGTCATTACCATAAATCACTCGGCGCCACGGATATTTAAAATTTTTCGAATAATAATGTAAAGCCAGAGGACCCTTAAAAACAACATTGGACGTCCATAAATTTCTTAGCCATAGACAGAATTGAGTGAGTTACAAAACGCAAAATCACTTGAAATATACCATAAATTGAACCCAGGAAAAAATTAAAGCTAATAAACTAAAGTAACATGAGCCGTAGGCGACTTAACGTTTAAAAGCAAATACTTAGAAAGTAGAGCAATAAATCAGAGGTATTTTTTGTGGATTTGCGAACAAACGCCTATGCAATATTAACAAAAAACGGAGATGTGTGGCGCCTAGCGCTAGCTGTTAACGAAAAAAATCATAAAGGTGGATACATTTTGCCTTGACAAATCACGTTTGAACATTTTACTGTGGGAGTTACCTTTTCAGTTTCTCGAATGAGGGCGGAGCCCAAAGCTGGTGGAAGGGCTGAAGTTACTAGCTCCAGAGAGGAGACGAGAGACTTCACTTCGATTTTAGGACTCCGAGAAGAGGGTCAAATATAGAGTTAAGCTAGTAATAGTTTGATTCGGTGTTAATCTTTATTTGTAATATAAGCAATTGCACTTCTATTTTGGCATTGCTCAACTTAGCTCGATATTAGAAAGTATAATTGTATTGTCAGTCCCTATACATTTAACGCCAGTGTAAGAAAATTAGACGGGAGGTTCATTTTATAAGAATTTAAAGGGGTAATAATTTGAAGTCTATTAAATAAGTGAAAGGCGACGTGACACAAGACACCGGTACCGGGTAATGTATTCTAATTCAAATTATAACTAACGGTCTGAGTAGTTTCACAGATATAGTGTAACTTTTTTTATTTTTCACTTGAGAAATAATTATTTGGAAATAGCTATAATGGACCCAGAAACCGCCTTAGAGTTATTGTACTCGACAAAACAAAGGGACAGAGACTACACAAAAGTAGTTCTGGATTGGGAGTTTATTGCGATATTCGCGATGTATATTATATGGCTGCTCATAAGACTATGTAGTCTAATTTGGATATTCAGAAGGGGTGAAAATCTATAACGATCCATACAAGCCATTGTCTTTATCATGCCTGTCCAAAAGTATAACGGGAACAAATCCTTTTAAAAGGAGATGAACAAAGACCACCTATCTGTGAACCTATTTAAACGTGAAGTAAATATATAATTATAATTTTACTGTAAAATTAAGGTGTGTCCTTCTTCCTTTACGATGGTGAGAGAACGTGTGTATATATATATATACATATATCTGTTAGACGTAAATAATTATGTGGCATGTGTGTATTAATTATTAAGGTGTAACTAGAATAGATAGCCGCAAGGGTTTTTTGGCTTGGATATGTCGTTTTTCCCTTATTAGCATGGCTGTTTAGTAACGAGATATCCAATTGAATTTCGATATGTTATCACATTCGAAATTCAGTTTAAATAATCAAACAGTTTCTTTTTTTGATACACTCAAGTGTTGAGGAAATAATAATATATATTATGACAATAAACCCACCTTGAGTCAAACTTACCTTCTTTTATTGATATAATTCAAACATCCCTTTAGATTATTCAATACTGGGACATTCATAAAGTTCAAGTCTATTGTGTTATCGCTAGAAGACCGAGCTAAAGCTTCATTTAATTAACTTATGAGATGAACTAAAATGAATCAACCAATAATGAATTCTCTCTCATAACCTATTCATGACTTATATAAGAAGTAGAGCTAGAAAGAATCATATATTTTACCTTTACCTAGGTAAATAGTTCTAAATATATACCGAAGATAATTAACTAAAATTATCTCAGAACAGCTAGAGTTCTTTCCGAACAGAGCAGATAAAAACAAGTGAAGTCAAAATATAACGCAGTCTATAGAATTTTGACTTAGTTGCCTTATGTAACGAATAGTTAAATTAGTATCGAAACTCATTACTGAGTTTAGAATTCTATAAATAGAATTATTATCAAAAACTGCTAGTGTAATCTTTTATACAACGAGTTGGAGTGTGGCCACGTGCAAGCGCAGTCGGCGAGGCGAGGCAGCCGGGCGGGTTTGTCAAGCAGGTAGGAAAAGGGTCTATTGTTTGTACTTTCTTGATTTTAAATTCGTAGGGTGACCATATTGGTACTGACGAATAAGGGACACCGAGGTTCGATTGGACATTAAATCATGTTATTGCAACTTGACTATATCAGTCAAGTTTTATAACCAAACAGCACATGGTTACCGGTGACGTTCTCGGCGGCGATTTTCCGGCACAACCAAACACGCCATGTCTTTACAGCATCGACTCCCGACCTAGATTTGGCCAAATCTAAACCTAACTGAAACAAATAAATACAAATAAATAAAACCATGGTTTCGGGGCGAGCTATTATGCTCAAATAAAAGAATGTACCAACCCGCATGGGTGTATGGGAACAACCACGCTTCGCAGCGTTCCAAGGGAGTCTGCTGTGCCCCCATAATACGGTTCAGAGCCATAGTGAATGGCGTAGGGATGTCCCCCGTGCTAGAGGGAAATCGGTCAGAACGGTGGCCCAAAAAGAGGCAAACACATACATCAGCTAACCATCCACTCTAACTTGTCCGTAAAATTAAAATTTCATGGTCTCCCTAGTTATTTCAAAGTGTTGGATAAGAGTCAACCTAACATTGTTAATATAGGCTCAACTCGAGTCTCGCGAAACAAATAGAGTGAATTGGTTAGCCTGTCTGTTTCACATAACGCAATGTGCTGCCCAAGCCTGAGTGTGCGCATCCACTCCCCTTGGGAATACGCGAATTTCCAAAAAGACTGCCAGATGCCGAAGTGTCCTTTATCCTAAAGTATTATTATAAGAATCTGCTTTATTTAACTCAATCACTAATCGACAAAAAGACGATCACGATTGGTGCCATCACAGTGGCCGCCTCAAATAGCTAATTGAGCAATAAACAATTGTGTTGGACTACAAAAAAAATATTATAAAACGAATTTTGAACTAAATAAAAATTGTTAAAAAACACTATCATATTTTATATTATTTAACCAAAACCGAAACGACAAGGAAGCGCCATCTATGGTGAACACAGAGAAACTGTATGCCATTTAGCCAACGCAGTTCTGCACCTTGATGCTAGGTGGCGCTAACATCCTTTGAACGAACAAGTTTTCCGATAATTTCGAAGCTAATCAATTGTTCCAAAATTCACAACGTTACACGGTGTCGGGTCGCAGGTCGGCGAGTGGTCTCTGACACCATTCGACACCGGATTTGTTATTTCTTCGCGCTAAAAGCAGTAGATATTTATTTTCAAATCTATGGTATTTAACTAATCCAGACATTTGATCTGTATGTATTTTTTTAGGGAAAAAGCACACTACGGACCATAAAAATAATTCTAGTAGACAAAAATGGAGCTGCACAGACTACTGCGACAGAACAAAACATTATTGTCCTTTCGATAAGGATGTTTCACGCTGAGGCTATATCCCTAGTGTTGTTTTGTCCTAAACGCTTAGGAAACTTTGGGAAACAATTCTAATCTTCAGAGTTACAGAAAAAAATGCAAAATACAAAAAATAATATGTAAGAAAATATTAATTATAAAATGAGGTTAATATTTGTTCGTCGCGAGAGTTCATCTGGTATGTATTAAACTTGAGGTAATAATATAGTGGTTGAGTCCAGCGGCCAGCCTGCGCGCCCAAAACAAATATTATCAAAGCATTAAAATAATTTAAACATTATTATATCAATGCGTAAATTCGTCTAGTTAGTAATAATAAGACATTTCAGTTTTGTGTTAACCAAAGTTACAAAGAGAGAGATCAAAGGCACAATGATAGATAGGTAGATAGAGAGATAGAAAGGCACAAAGGTTAAGTTTCGTATTGTTTCGGAGGTAAAGATGTTTCTATCAGTTGGTTGGACTGTGACAAAATAAACAGCGAGCGCTAACAAGCTACGCCCGCGGCCGTGCTACGGCGTAGCTCGTAGCAGCGTATCGCCGTAGCGCCGTAGCACGGTGCTATACAGTGACGATCAAGATTCCTTGTTATTACCCTCGACGAAACGGAGACGCTATATGTGTTTGCCCTAAGAGGTTGTGTGTTTGTTTGTTTGTTTGTATGTTTGTTTGTTTGTTTGTTTGTTTGTTTGTTTGTTTGTTTGTTTGTTTGTTTGTGAACTTTTTTGTTACCGTTTTCCTGGAAAACCACTGAACCGATTGAGATGCGGTTTTTTGCATTAGATATGTATAGCTTGTGAGAAGGTTCTTAGATATATTTTAGGACCATAGACTACCAAGCTAAGCTGTACTCTATGATTTTAATTTTTCAATATGTTACCATTTTTCTCAAAAAGTACTGGGCCGATTGAGATGCGATTTTTTGCATTAAATATGGATAGCAACAACAACAACAACAAGGTTCTTAGATATATTTTAGGACCATAGACAACCAAGCTGAGCTGTAGTCTATGATTTTAATTTTTCAATATGTATTTTTCTCAAAAAATACTGGGCCGATTGAGATGAGGTTTTTTACATTAGATAAGTATAGCTTGTGAGAAGGTTCTTAGATATATTTTAGGACCATAGACAATCGTGCAATCGTGATTTAGTAATTGGTCATAGGAACTCCTTAAGTTCTCATCGTAAACCCGTCGTGTTTAGACTCTTTTGATTTGTCTTGACTAGCACTTTGTACCTAGATGCTGCTCAGGGTCTCATGATGGAGCCAGGAGATGGTCATGGGAACTCCTTAAGTTCTCATCGTAAACCCGTTGTATTTGGACTCTTTTGATTTGTCTTGACGAGCGCTTTGTACCTAGATGCTACCCAGGGTCTCATGATGGAGCCAGGAAGTGGTCACAGGAACTCCTTAAGTGATCAAATTTTTTTAACAATTTTTATCAGAATATTAAAATTGAACACTATTTGACACCTCTACTTACTACTAAGCACAAGTTTTATCTCGGAATGAGAATGGTTTGGCCATAGTCCACCACGCTGGTCAAAAAAACTACTGAGCCGGCAAATATGCAGTTTTGTGTTTTAGATATTATTTTATATATACTTTTGCTAAGTTCTAATTGTTGTTTCAATGGAACTCTGCAGTTCGTAGTGGGTTTTTTAAAATTTTTAATTTTATTACTTGTCTTGATTCTTGATTATAAGCCTAAGGGTGAAAACACACTAGGGACCAGACAGGAAAAAGTCCTCGTCACTCCTGGGTACAAGTGAGTGACGAGACAGACTAGCTACACTACGACAGGACAAACGTGTTTCCCCTAGTGTGTTATCACCCTAAGTGTTAGGTCAGGACTTTATGTCGCAAGGCTTAGTGTTTGTGTGTGATAAAGTCGCATTACATTGTCGAACACCGACCGCCAAACTTTGCAGCCACATTAACCGCTATTCAATATCAACAGAGTCAGATTATAATTTTTTTTTAAATAATTATAAATGATTATAAATAAATTGAGAGAGATTGTAAAATGACAAAGTTCTTATCGCTTGACTATGGAAGAGCTATAAACGTAGATTTGTATTAAGCATGATTGCCAACAATCATGCTTAATACAAATCAACAACTTGTCTAGAAAATGCCTATTCACTCCATAGATTTATTATTGGGTTCGCGCGCTTCACCCGCGCGAACCCAATAACTAGTGGTTCGCCCCGAACTGAGACCTCGCGGCGCCATCTATTGACATCAATGTGAAGTTTTGACAAAAATACTGAAGCTCATTAAAAATTAAATAATTTCGTTTCCTTACAATATTTATCTAATTTTAGTATTTGTTGTTCAGGTACAGGATATAATTCAAATAATTTATCAAGTTTCAGGCTCAGCCTTTCAGAAAATTTAGAGTTCTGAGGTCAACTTTGGACGTTAGAAAATCTCCACTTTGAAAGCCCCCCATTTCGTCAATTTTAGGGGAAAAATTTTATAAAAAATATTTTTGGACTCTATTCCTAATTATCTTTAAAATGATATACCGCAACCCTATGTAACGCTATAAAAAATATTTTACTTCGCATTCGCTTCTATGAGAGCCCCCCTGAAATAAAGATTTTTATAACTTTTTAAGCCATATTCGGCTGAAGGCCATTGGTTTACATATTATATTTAAATCTGAAGTAATTACGTTCAGTACTTCGGAAGTTATAATGCTCTGACAGACGGACGGACGGACGGACGGACGGACAGACAAGTGCAAATTCACTCAAGTAGACTCAGAGACCTTCGCTTCGCTCGTTCAATAAATCTATGGTTCACTCTTGCCTTGAAGGTACTTAAGTTATGCGTGGCAGGAAGCACGTGCGCTGGGAGGGCGCTCCACACCCCAGCGGTTCGTGGCAGAAACGTCGAGCAAACTGGACGTCACCCACATCAGGATGCCAATGCTGACCGTATTTTTTTATCTACTACAAGTTAGCCCTTGAATGCGATCTCACCTGATGGTAAGTGATGATGCAGTCTGAGAAGTCTTGCTATTCTGTGTGTGTGTATAATAATAAAATAATAATTAGTAGGTACTATTACCTATTCTCTGATAATACTGTTTTAAGTGATAGCAGTACAAGCCCCCTGTACTTGTTATGGTTTACGGATAAGTTAGTTTAAAGAATTTAATCACGTGGCAGAAGTCACGCGCTTACGCGAAACTAGTCAGTTCCCTTCTCGCGAGGTTTGAGTTAGCAGCAGTAACAGTGGCAGTTTGTACTGGGCATCGCGGCGAAACTAGTCAGTTCCCTTCTCGCGAGGTTTGAGTTAGCAGCAGTAACAGTGGCAGTTTGTACTGGGCATCGCGGCGAAACTAGTCAGTTCTCTTCTCGCGAGGTTTGAGTTAGCAGCAGTAACAGTGGCAGTTTGTACTGGGCATCGCGGCGTAACTAGTCAGTTCCCATCTCGCGAGGTTTGAGTTAGCAGCAGTAACAGTGGCAGTTTGTACTGGGCATCGCGGCGAAACTAGTCAGTTCTCTTCTCGCGAGGTTTGAGTTAGCAGCAGTAACAGTGGCAGTTTGTACTGGGCATCGCGGCGTAACTAGTCAGTTCCCATCTCGCGAGGTTTGAGTTAGCAGCAGTAACAGTGGCAGTTTGTACTGGGCATCGCGGCGAAACTAGTCAGTTCTCTTCTCGCGAGGTTTGAGTTAGCAGCAGTAACAGTGGCAGTTTGTACTGGGCATCGCGGCGAAACTAGTCAGTTCCCATCTCGCGAGGTTTGAGTTAGCAGCAGTAACAGTGGCAGTTTGTACTGGGCATCGCGGCGAAACTAGTCAGTTCCCATCTCACGAGGTTTGAGTTAGCAGCAGTAACAGTGGCAGTTTGTACTGGGCATCGCGGCGAAACTAGTCAGTTCCCTTCTCGCGAGGTTTGAGTTAGCAGCAGTAACAGTGGCAGTTTGTACTGGGCATCGCGGCGAAACTAGTCAGTTCCCATCTCGCGAGGTTTGAGTTAGCAGCAGTAACAGTGGCAGTTTGTACTGGGCATCGCGGCGAAACTAGTCAGTTCCCTTCTCGCGAGGTTTGAGTTAGCAGCAGTAACAGTGGCAGTTTGTACTGGGCATCGCGGCGAAACTAGTCAGTTCCCTTCTCGCGAGGTTTGAGTTAGCAGCAGTAACAGTGGCAGTTTGTACTGGGCATCGCGGCGAAACTAGTCAGTTCCCTTCTCGCGAGGTTTGAGTTAGCAGCAGTAACAGTGGCAGTTTGTACTGGGCATCGCGGCGAAACTAGTCAGTTCCCATCTCGCGAGGTTTGAGTTAGCAGCAGTAACAGTGGCAGTTTGTACTGGGCATCGCGGCGAAACTAGTCAGTTCCCTTCTCGCGAGGTTTGAGTTAGCAGCAGTAACAGTGGCAGTTTGTACTGGGCATCGCGGCGAAACTAGTCAGTTCCCTTCTCGCGAGGTTTGAGTTAGCAGCAGTAACAGTGGCAGTTTGTACTGGGCATCGCGGCGAAACTAGTCAGTTCCCTTCTCGCGAGGTTTGAGTTAGCAGCAGTAACAGTGGCAGTTTGTACTGGGCATCGCGGCGAAACTAGTCAGTTCCCTTCTCGCGAGGTTTGAGTTAGCAGCAGTAACAGTGGCAGTTTGTACTGGGCATCGCGGCGAAACTAGTCAGTTCCCATCTCGCGAGGTTTGAGTTAGCAGCAGTAACAGTGGCAGTTTGTACTGGGCATCGCGGCGAAACTAGTCAGTTCCCTTCTCGCGAGGTTTGAGTTAGCAGCAGTAACAGTGGCAGTTTGTACTGGGCATCGCGGCGAAACTAGTCAGTTCCCTTCTCGCGAGGTTTGAGTTAGCAGCAGTAACAGTGGCAGTTTGTACTGGGCATCGCGGCGAAACTAGTCAGTTCCCATCTCGCGAGGTTTGAGTTAGCAGCAGTAACAGTGGCAGTTTGTACTGGGCATCGCGGCGAAACTAGTCAGTTCCCTTCTCGCGAGGTTTGAGTTAGCAGCAGTAACAGTGGCAGTTCGTACTGGGCATCGCGGCGAAACTAGTCAGTTCCCTTCTCGCGAGGTTTGAGTTAGCAGCAGTAACAGTGGCAGTTCGTACTGGGCATCGCGGCGGAGTCATTAGCTGAGACGAACGATCAGCGGAATGCCGCCGCGGCGGATTACGAGGAGCTGCTGCCAGGTTAGCGACACCTCTGCAGAATAAATGATTACTTATTGCATTCTTACAACTAACTAACTAATTATTATTTTTTAAATTATGTATGGGAGCAGGTGATACGGCTCGACCGAAACAATAGGACACCCGGTCGGACGGAATAAAGTCTGACCGGGTGTCGTACTCGGGGACCACTGATTGACCGCGAAGACGTTATTATTTTGTACTTGCTGTGACGACTAACTTTAAAATGTGTGATGATAGTGCTAAGCTCACCAAAATTGCGAAAAAGTGTTGACGAGTCAAAATCACTTTTTTAAAGTTTATTTCAATCATTCTCTTTAAATAAATCTTCTCTGATGTGGTAGTGAGTACTAGAGTCTTCACCGGTTTACAGTGTAACAGATTTTGTCGGAATTTGGGGCAGATATCGCTTTCATCTCCTCATAGGCTACTTTTCATAGAGTACCGACGAAGTCAAGGACATCATTTGGTCTCATCCTCACAATATTATCTAGATAATTGACTGTATAGGCACAAACACGAAAGCTAGAATCTTCAGAATGTACGGCTCACATGTGTGATAGAGCTGATAGATAAGCCAGGACAACTGCGGTATAAATATGCGAGGTTTATACACAAACGGCGTCGCGCCCTCCGCTACCCGCCGCGCGCGATCATTTGTCTCCCGTAATGAATTCCACCGTGAGAATCCATCACACTACAAGCCTCCGTCACATCGCTAATGAAAATGTAGTTCTGTGAGCGAAGGCTAATAAAGTTTAAATGCGATAGTATGTTCACCTTACCCATACCAGTATGAACGACCTAATTTAATTCATTTATTTTATAATTTGCATAAACAAATAGAAAAATTATGTTACTTACCGGGATACTACCCAAATAGTTTGTTGACGAGTTCGCGTCAACTAATATTATGTCGTACACTTATATGGCGAGGTTTGAGTGAATTCGCAGAAATCTTGTGATGTTAATACAAATGATTTCGCTGCGACACGAGCGCGGTTCTGCGAATTGGTGAAGCAGACATACTTCTGGGGTTTAATTCAACTGTACATTATTTGATTGAATGTAATAATACTAGCTTTTGGCCGCAACTTTGCCGCGTGGAATTAGTTTCTATAAAATCCCATACAAATTTTCATAGCCTATTTAACCTCTTTAGGAGTGGAACTTTCAATCAGGAGATGTTGACTCAACAATGCTTCTATCCAACGAAAGGCATTGGTCCCAAGGCGGCGACGACAGCAGATTTAGAGTGACAAATGTATAGAAATGAGTAACCAAACTATAACAATGAAACGAAATTACAATGTTACAAGAGCAGGGAACATAAGTAAACCATGTATAGATTGAATAGTTAACGTAATTATTATATTTCCTCACTATGACGATTCATTCAAGTAAAGATATAAAGCTCGTTCCACGTTGTGCGGTGAAGCCCTGCGTGTCGCCACAAACTAACATCACAGTTTACATACATTCGCACAAAAGTCGTCTAATTTTAAGTAAGCGCACGCCACTTTACGGTAAACATGGAGAAACATAAGCGACATTGGGGCTGATTCTGTTTAACACAATCTCTAAACTAAACTAAGATGGCAGCTTTAAATCTAGTTCTGTCCCTTTCCGTAGGAAGTATTATGAAAGGGTTAGCAATATTTGGAATGCTCTAATTTTAGTTTAGTTTAGAGATTGTGCACTACAGAATCAGCGCCATTGTCTGTGGTTCAAAGAAAAAAAAAGAGAAAGCGTTTATTTGGGACCACAGTACAATTGTAGACGGTTAAGAGACAGAAATGTGAGGTCCTCCCAAAACGACTCCACACCTCATTTATTTACTATATTATGTGGTGTGAGCACAGGTATAATGGCGCTGGTCTTCGGGGGATCGACAAGTCAAGTAAGAATAAGTATGTACTCGTATTACAAAAAAATTAAATCTATCTATAAAATCTCTAGGGAAATGTGAATTATGAAACTATACATCAGTAATGCACGCCAAAACAAAAACATACGTACGAGTATATATACTAAATTAAACTTTAAATTTACTTATCAAAAAATATAAAAAATTATGATTTTATATTTGGACCAAAAATAATAATAATATGATGAAGCAATTAAAAAAATATCATAACATGAAGTGGCGCGCCGGTATTCGAAGTATATTAACTATACCGGGAGTCGAGTATAATTATTAGATTGTTTACTTTATTTATTGTATAGTACTAAAGCGTCCTGATTTTCGAGGAAGTGCTTCAGTTAGCGCAAATCAAAATAATAAATACTTATTTCTAAAAAATGATATGAAATGTGCACATTTCATACCCTGTAAATGAGTTCAAAAGTTAAACTTCCCGGCTTAGGCCAGTAAAGAATGTATGTATTTTCATTACATATCATAAGTTTGAATTTGGAATCTTTCTTCCTGAATATAAATACTGCATCATCACTTACTATCAGGTGAGATCGCAGTCAAGGGCTAGCTTGTAGTGGATAAAAAAAAAAATATATCTTGTAACTTGTTATAATGTTCTTTGGCCTAAATAGTTTAAATTTGGAACTCTAGCGCATTACGCGTTCAACACTCACAGCGCAAAAAAAAAAATTAAAAGTATAAATACAACTAATTTAACTTTTAATATTTCTTAAGTAGGTTGCTTTTTTATTTACTTTCTTTTAATTACATAATATAATATATTAAAAAAAGTCACTTGTTTCATTTTTTAGAAAAGCACTATACACACCTCGACCGGGAGAGCATTTCTGGTCTCGTATTTATAGCCGGCCTCGCGTAACTCGGCCGTCTAACACTCGACCAGAAAACACGTACTTCCCGGTCTCGCTATGTAATTTACTATTATATTATGGGTAATTTCGTAATAAAAAACATGTCGCGAACGCGAACTTTGTTATTAAATATAACTGGAGTTTGATACGGTGCAAGCCGCAGGAAAATGCTACTACAGTTACACTAAATGTCCACTAGATGCTTCGCGCGACTTCGTCCGCGTGGATTTATTGATTCCCGCGGAAACTCTTTAACTTTCCGGGATAAAAAGCCAATGTCCTTCCCCGGGATACAACCTATCCCTGTACCAAATTTAACTAAAATCGGTTGAGCAGATGGGCCGTGAAAGCGTAGCAGACATACAGACAGACGGACGGACAGACAGGCACACTTTAGCATCAATAATATAAGTTTTCAAACTAAAAAGAACATAAAATTATGATTTACTTAACAACAATTATAAAAGATTATGATATTATATTTATACAAAAATAATAATATGATAGCTATAAATGAGCAATGCACGAAAAATATAACAAAACATTATGTGAAACGGTATACGAACCCATGATCGCCATGTTTCGGTCAGGGCTCTCACCTAATACGCCACGACAATGTGGCTATAATCCGCGCGGGTTTTATCTGTATTGCACACTTTTATAATATGTATATGGATTTTTCTATTTAGCATCCGAGCTCTTTAAGTACCTACTGTAATTTATGGGATTAGTGCGAGAAGTTAGCTTATCTCATTAGCAGTGGATTAATGTCCGCGCCGGCAACCATACAAATTGCAGTACTACATTACTGCACGGTGCACTACAGTACTACATTGACATTATTGTAGTATGTGATAGAATGATAGCCCAGTGACTAGACTAGACTTAGCCTCTGGGCTCCGGTCGGGGGTTCCAATCCCGGATACGTATTTCTAGCTGTTTTTTATCTACTACAAGTTAACCCTTGATTGCGATGTACCTTGTAGTATGTAAAAGTGCAGTCTAAGATGGTAGCGGGCTAACCTGTTAGGGCAGCTATACTAAACCCATACTCCTAATCAGTTTCTACTCGTACTAGAACACTAAGTCGCTTGGCTGCACGTCTTTGCCTTAGAGTTGTAACTAGCCTTCCACCAGACCTAACCACAGAAAATCCAGATATGATAAATTCCCAAATTGACTCTGCTGATGTACGGATCTGGGACCACTTATAAAAGACCATAGTGCGGACTGTACGCCTGTAAGGTTGTTCTAGTTCTACTCGAGCGTGAACAAGCGATTAAACTAGAGCGGTTCAATACTGGTGTATTCATTATAGCGACAATATTATATTATACTAGCTGACCCGGCCAACTTCGTACCGCCTTAGTATGCAAAATTAAATGTATATTTTTCAATATTTTTGAGAGATTCTCTTAATATTTTTTTCCGTAAGAACCTTCTCCTAATAATAACAAATACAACAAAAAAAGAATTAGTGAAATCGGTCCAGCCATTCACGCGTGATGCCGTGACCAAGGAAAACGGGTTTCATTTTTATATATATATAGGCACAGGATGGCTCTCGTCGGTATCCATTGTTAATTATTCAATCCACTAAACCCAAACTATTAAATTAAACCACGAGTTATAAAATTACTATTATTATTATTAGAATTTAATAAAGAATTTGAATTGCGCCAGATAGAAACGATTCGTCGTGAAAGCGGTGCGCCGGCGGCAAAATGTTGGTTTTCCCGCCACGCTACAGCTAATGCGACGCTCCGTCAGAGTGACAACCTTTTTTAAAAAAACATCACTCTTGTCCGACGTCTTTTAATTGTCTATGTTATTACGAATGTCATTTAATCATGTTTCACTCCATTTGCGCCGTCATATATATAGATAGATAGAAGATAGATAGATAGATATATAGAAGATATAGATAGATATAGATATAGATTAACACCGTTCCGCTGATATTACATTTTAGTGGGCACTGAAACGCGCACCGACAGCGTATTACACGATATCGCATACGTGCTGCATACCGGACCGTTCATATACTTGTCTCATGTCTGTGATCTGATGACTGATCTGTTGGTGCACGCGCTGTTTGTGCAGACGAGGTGTTGAGAGCCCCAGTGCCGAGAGCTACACATGAATTGATACTTACTATATGAATTCACCATCAAAATTTCCTAGCTTCCTAGTTTTGAGGATTTCATGGAGTACGTGTGTACATGGGAGTGGAAATTTAGTAGGTTGTATCCCGGGGAAGGACATAGGCTTTTTATCCTGGAAACTTGAAGAGTTCCCGTGGGAATCGAAAAACCTTAATCCACGCGGATGAAGTCGCGGGCATCATCTAGTTTTAATATATTTTTAACCGACTTCCAAAAAAGGAGGAGGTTCTCAATTCGGCGCGTATGTTTTTTTTAATGTATGTCGGTGCATATCTCCATGGTTTCTAAACCGATTTGAATTTTTTTTTGATAAGTTTATTCCGCGTTTGACATGAAAAGGACAAATATAGAAAAACTAAGACATTTAACTGCCTCGTGGTATGGAGTTAGTACCTTATGTTACTCTTCAGGTCCACAACTATTCCTATGCGGAAACTTGCATTCATCCGTTGTTCTATTCATAACTCAATATTATGAATATGAAAGTTTGTTGGTTTGTTCTTCAATCACACTACAACGGAGGATCAGATCGGTGTGTTTTGCACGGATTGCTGTAGGTATTTAAAGGCTCCGTATCTTCATCTAGCCTTCATCTAGCTTTGCAACGAAAAAATCGTAATATTTCTAGCTCATATAAAATATTCGCTCACCGCGGTCGGGATTTGTCCGACGTGAAGCGCGGAGATTAGTGAGACAAGACATACTCGTGCGTCGAGCCAGGGGGGTTACTACCATCGCATAATGCAGTATTATGTCAAAATGACAGTTTATTTTCACGTACCTCACATCCTTAAAATGAGGATTATAATTCGACACCATAAATGTGAAGTAGTAGGTATGCCTCCGCCACTCGCAGTTGACTTACGTAAAATAGGTATGTCCATAAATACTTTTTGGTAGAATATATAAAAAATTCAATGGTCTGACTTTGTTTTTGTTGGTCTGGATTGTGCACCAATTAACTACTGAGCCGATCGGAACAAAATGTTTTCAAAAATGATATTTTACTAGAAATTGACATGTCCAGCCGAACAATTAGTTTTTCAATTTGATTCGGAAAAATGGTTTCCTTCAGGATGATAAACTAAAACGTTCCAGATAAAGCCAGGAGCAGTAGCTATTGCCTGAATAGGTACATACAAACAGAATGTTAATCACTGTTTTTTTAAGTTTCAAGTTTTATTTAGATTGTAGATATTATTCTGTGAACTAAAAGTAAATAAATTATGAAATCTATTTAATATTAAAAACACTAGCTGAGCCCGCGACTCCGACCGCGTGGCTGGTGTTTCTTAGTTCCCGCGGGAACACTTCAATTTCCCGGTGACAATTAGCCTCTGTGCTATTCTAGACTATAATCTATCCCTGTGTCAAATTTCATCCAGATACTTTTGGAATATGATTCAGCCCTTTGTAGCGTGATTGGGTGACAAACATACATTCATCCATCCAAACTTTCGCATTTACAATATTAAGTATAAATTATTTGCTAACTCAAAGCCCTAAATCTACAAACTCTAAATTTACCATCGATTTTATCGATAGCGTACACGTCGCTGTACTGAGAAAGGATTTTCATATTTGCCGCGTTGGAGTGGCGCCGGGTCGGGTCAGCGTGTTCAATGTGCTCGCCTGTACCGCACAGTTCTGAGCGATGGCTCGCGTAAGCCGACGGATTACTAAAGCCTCGCCGAGCCTACATATTGCTGCTATTATTCTAACAAATGTGTATCTTGTACGAGGTTCTCCGCCGCTCGCTCTATGAAGAGAGAGCTATATCTACGCCCGTGGCCTGTACATATTTCAGCGTCGCTTTGATCCTAAATAAGAGATTCTGAAACCTTTTTGGGCATAAGCTATGAGCTTTATTACGATTTCAGTGAAAGCCTACCTGAGCGAAATGTAAACATCGTTAAAAGAGACGAAATCACTCATTCGATGTAAAAAGCTTTAAATTCTGAAAGCGGTCTGAATTAAAAGCTCGTATTACGTGTGTTTTGTTACTTACTTACTTTTACAGAGTATTTCATTTATGAGTAGTACGATTTATTGCGATTTCACCTGATTGCTGAGCACAAGTTTTCTCTCAAAATGAGAGGGGATTAAGTCATAGTCCATCACGCTGCTCATGTAAAGATTGGCAGGCTTCAAGCTTTTCCAGAAAGTGGAGAACAGTCATGGAGGTTTCCTCTTGATGTTTTTCTTCACCGCACTGCAATAAAATTAATTACGTACGCAGTATCTTGACCAAATTTTAAATTGCTGGACGGATAAATGGTAGCCAGCCGTGGCTAAAGTGAATTGCGCCCGGCGGCGAATCCTTAAACATGATACGATAAATGTTATGGTATGGTAGTTAAAGCCTTAGTCTGAGCTCTTAATTTTGACCTTTTTGTGGAGACGGAAGTGACAAATAAATCGTCTATCTAAAATATCTGAGACATACAAAGCAACTCCAACGGAGAGGTCGTCAGCCTAGGTCTATAGCGGAAGGGTTCGAGTATAATATAAAACTCTCGCTTACGATTCCTGCAGTCGGCGAAGCGTAAGCGCGTTGCGTTCACTCGCGCTCATTGAAACCGAACAATGGCTCAAATTCGCAGCTGATCGAGGTTAACTCGCCGGCAAATTGCTGCAATTGTCATTACAAACAGCAGCGCCGGCAGGAAAGTTCGCTTCGAAATGCGAATGTATTGCATAGCGACGTGCGACGCCGCGCCGCGCGCACCTTGAGGGCACGAGGGCTTGTTCACATGACGTGTGAGGTACTTACAGGCCCATAAACTTATCTGAACCACTGACACTAGTATATATATTGTGCGGGGGTGGGTATTTAGTATTGATATATTATAATTTTATCGTTTGCTCGAGGCGGGGCGGCCGGTCGTGTCCTTTCTCTGAATTTCACTCAATTGTGGATATCAAAGTTTGTTCGCTTCCCTGTAACCCTCTATTCTGCGATACTCAAACACGAAGTTTGTTTCCATCTCATTACAAATAAGGGTCACAAATTGAGGGTCATTCGGTTAGGACGAACATTGGAACTTTGAATAACAAGGCCGTCTTTATTTGATACTATAAAATTGAGAACAATTAAAAGTTTGGAATTTGAAAAGTAATTTTCTTGTGAGGTCTAGTGATACAGTGCGGTAAACAACGCTTCTGATATGTTCCGGTGCAAATTGGGCTTATGTTAGACTATACGATGACCGCGACTTCGCCCGAGTGGATTTAAGACTGTAAAAATTTTTACTTTTACATTTTCCGAAATAATAAGTAGTATATATTATACTTCCATAATACAGAATATCTCTGAAACAAATTTTGATTAAAATGTAGCCAGTGCTCAGTAAAGTACACTTACACTGACTGGGCAGGAGTGAGGGTGACGAATCGTTTGCTTGGCGCACCGCGCATTAGCCGCCGCCGCCGTTTAATAACGGTTACGAAGGACAGAGAAAACAGAGCCGCAGCAGGAAATTGCCTTCTTCTACGCCCACGCCTTCCCCCGGGACAGAGGCTGAGGTGAGCGCTTCTTAGGCTGGACAACCGCACTATCAAAATTACACTGAAATGTTCCGGGATTCAGTTGGAAAATAATCGAAACCAAACACATATTCAGATTCCAATGTTTGTATCATCGAGTGAAGCTGCCACTGTTTCGGAATGTTAAAAATATTATAGACGCTTTCGCATTCGTCATAGCTATTGGTATGAAAGTATGAGTTGAAGCTTTCCTAATTAAATTAGCATAGTTCAATACAACCTACGTACAAACAGCTATGATGAAATTACGCTTCAAAATAAGATTTCATTTAGCGAGTTCCCATTTAACATTTTCACTCGCTGTCGTGCATCACTTCAGAAATAATGTAAAGAGCGTACATTTTTGTGGAATAAAGTTGTAATTATTTTAATGTCTCGCCTGTTTTCCCGTCGCCGGCTCCCGCCGGCCCTCGCGTGAGCACACGAGCACTCTCAGCCGCACTACTGTATTCCACGAGCGCGGAACGAGGGGACAAACAAAATGCATAATATTATGATAAGATGCAACGTGCTCTCCTATGATCGTTATCACAAACAATTTATGGACACTTCTATCAATACTAATCCATATTAATATTTTTTGAAACCTTTAATAGTCTGTATTTTAAATAAGCAATATTTTTTGCAGTTAAAAGATTTATATTATGCATTAGGGCATAAATTTATGTCACAAAGTTGGATCCAAGCACCCACAAAGGTACAAAAAAAAGCAAAATATGCCAGTATTCGGAGTTCGGACCCGTGACCACCATGTGTCAGGCACTAGCTCTCACCAACCGCGCCACGTCTATGCGTACTAGAAGCGTTGAAAAATATGTCTACAACCCTCGACATAGGCTACTTTTTATCCCGGAATATTATATAGTTCCCGCGGGAATCGTAAAATCTTAATCCACGCAGACGAAGTCACGGGCATCATTTAGTTTGAATATTATTCTCTATTATCGTCATGTTCATCATTATCATCTCAGTTGAACTTTTGATATCATATAATGCTTTCTGTCACGAGCGATCGATCTCATATATACTTGCGTTACGATGAAAGGTCGATATCGTAAGCTGTCCATGTAACGTGTTCGAACTTATGAGCTCCGATGCGGCGCACCGGACCCCTCGTTGAGTCACCAAATTAATTTTTCCAAAGCAATAAGGCCGCCATTCTTTGCTCCCTTCTGTATACTTTGTTTTGTTTTTATTTGTGTATATTATTTTGTTTAAGCGATTGAAATAAAGTGCATAGTTAAACAATTAAATTAAAGATAATAAAAAATTCTCACGGGAATTATAAAATCTTAATCAGTGATGCAAGAAGTCGCGAGTATCATCTAATGAATAAAAATTAAAAACAAAACTTGACACGTTCGTACTATACTATACCCTCACCTTTGTATTTGCATGCGATGAGTGCGAGCCACTGTATACCTACTCGTAGTGTAACTGGGAGTATTTGCAGAGCACCGCCGTGGTCTGTACACACTACCCGGTACTGAGGGTGTTATGGCGCGTTTACATTAGGTCAGTTTGGCCGTATGCGATGCAGCCGTTTTCGGTCACTGACTAATGTAATTCGAAGGATCAAGAAGCATTATTCGCTATAATCTACCAAAACCTAACCGAATGTAGGACGTGGAATGCCCTCCCAGCGCATGTAGTCCCTGCCGCGTGTCACTTCAAGGCAAGAGTGAATAAGCATCTTATAGGCAAACGCGCTCTAACCTACTCGTAGACTTCATCATTGCTTTGTATTGAGCAATGATGAATGATTATCGTCAAGCGCAAGCTTATTCTATGCTAAACAAATAAAAAAATAAGTTTCTTGTTCCTTGGTCGTTAAGGACTGCCCTGCCACAAATTACCGCCGGCTTCTATCCATAACTGTAATTCAGTAATACATTGGAACGCAGCCCGTGCGCGGTGACCGAGCTAATAGTGTATAATTTGTGACGGATAACTGTATTCTGTCATGTTCGACTTGTAGAACCTTTTTGTTGGCTGGAAATCAAATGCGATCAACGCATTCTGTCACCGAACGAATGTTAGCGAAACCGGTAACCGAACGCGGCTGAACAGATCGGTCACCGACCTAGTGTAAGCGCGCCATATTGCGGCCTCCCCACGCGGACGGCGAGTCATTATTTTTCCACTGCGGAGTATTATCTCTCTTCCCCTCTTTTTTACTAGCATCGCTTTCAGATGAATTTTCAACACACTTTAAATAATTGATACACGGTAGGGATTTTTTATTGTTGTCATTTTATAAAAAGTATCGTTGATATATTAAGATGTATATACAGAAACGTGCAGTACTAGAAACCAAGTAAAAAGTTCTAAACACAAACAAAAGTAAACTTGAACTTTTGGTCTGCTCAGTGGGCAATTTATCAATATACTAGATGATGCCCGTGACTTTGTCCGCTTGGATTATTATTTATTGATTCCCGCGAGAATTATTCAATTTTCTGGAATTAAATGAAGTCTATGTGTTAAGTCAGGCTATTAGCTTTGTCCATTTCAAATTACAGCCATATTGGTTTAGTCTTGCGGCGTGAAGGAGTAACAAACATCCAAACTTTTACATTGAATAAAGGTAAAGTTCATTCGTCTATTTTTCATATCACTTACCTCCAAATAATAGCAACAATCATTGACGTCAGCATGAATATCTCTTACCTGAAAAGACGAAATTATTAATGTAGTATTAGTTAATGTAGTTGCAGCAGCGAAAATAAATAAGGATTTAATTTATTTTTAAAATTACAATGAAACGCAGGCAGAGGGGTAGATGTGATTGAGCAAAAACAGCTGTGAAAGCGTACAACGATTCAAAATGATTCTGATGGGTGTTTTCGGCCATAGCCTAGCTCCCCGATTTAGTCGGCCTTACATTTATATGGTGAATTTAAGACTTTTTAGTAGCGGTAGGATTCGGCCGTGGCCACCCTACCAAAAAGACGCGTTTGCAAGTGATTTAGCGTTCCGGGATGATGCCGTGTAGAAACCCATTAGGGTGTGGTCAGGTCATCCCGCAACCATTTATCGTATCATCCACTTGCAGTGGAGTAAAAAAACCTGAACACATGGATGTCATAATACTGAATCATCCGGAAAACGCGTTCCTGGCGCGTCACAGCCACCTATCAAATAGCACTTTAAATTGATAAGGTAGGCTGTTATATCAATAGGGACCATACAGTATGAACAAACATTTCGACAGAAAGGTAGCAATAAATGCCAAAAAAGCGGCGATTCAAAATGTCATAGAGTCGCGCTGTGTGGCTGCTATTAAGAAAGACTAATATAGGGCGGCAATAAAAGCGGATTTATCTATTGCAGGTAGTGAGGGCGCCACTGTCGATGCCGATGAGGCGACGCGTGTATCATTCGCCATATTTACCGCTCTACGCAGGCCCGCACATTTTCACCTGTATAAAGTTCTACTGGCCCAATTTCAGTCGCGGCCTAAACCATACCATTTATTTACTATATAAATGCTTTTAATTATAGTTACTAGGTAAAATTAGTTGTTAAATCTGTATATATAAAATGCTCAATATTTTTTTATGCCCGGTTCCTATATCCCAGAAACGAATCGTTTTGCTTACGGATAGTCTTATTTGATACGTGGCGTACGTCAAAACTGTTCCAATAAAACACGCTTCGCAAGCTAAGCTACCGACCACATGCTGCGTACGGATGGGAGGGGGAGGGCTACCACTAACGAACTGTAGCAGAAATGTATGAAGATGACCGTTTTGAGTGTTTCTATAAAAATAAGGGAATCATAACAAGCCGTCAAAGTTACGAGACGTTTAGAATTTTCTTACCGCCCGATATCGGCCGGATTTGTAGTAAAGTTTTGCATTTTTTGCATTATTCGCTATAAATAATTGTACTATGTTTTGTTAGGATAGAGAATTAAGTTATTAAAGTAGGTATTCGAGTGGAATAATTCAGATTTTGATGAAGAGCTTGGTTTTATGTCCGGTTGCACTTAACTACTTTGAAGTAGAATTTATTTATTTATTTTATTTTGCTGTCATCTTGTCTCTTTATTATTTTACAACAGGTGTCATCTTTTTGTACCCGCGGGAGTTCAAAAAAATAAAAATAAATTCGATTTTATTCACCTATGTTCAAACGCTTTTTTAAAAATTAATTTGGATACAAAATATTTTCAACATGACTATTATCATTAAATATGTCGTCATGATTGCTTTTTTCACCTTCACGTATTATTTTTGCGCTATTTTTAGATTATTACTAATCTGCAGTTTTAGTTTGTCACACTAAACTATCTATCTGCTTAAAATACAAAAAAACAGGCTGGCCGTCGTCACGTGAAAGGGCAAGCTTTTTTGCTGTTCTAACAAGGCATTGGTATAACAGTAAAAAAAATGGATCTCGTCGGAGGGCATGGGTAGCGCGTTACCGACATCTGGTCGACGCAGGTACCTGACGCAAAATCTTTTAGGAACGCTCCAAACTGTTGGTTCCCCGTGGCTAGAAAACGCGCAGTAGCTGATGTACTGTGACGATTCGTGGATTATAGGAACCGGGCATTAATGTCGTTTTAAAAAATATTGAGCACTCGTATTATAGATATAAAAACTAATTTCAAAATGCATAATTCTCAAAATTACAATTAACAGCATTCTTAGCGAGGAAAGCTTTTCTTTGCTAGATTTTAATATGAATCTGTGTTAGAAACCACCAGCCATCTCCCTCGATCACTATAAACTATTATAAGTGTTTAAAAAACTATATGAGACGATCAAGTGTACTGTACACTTAGCCTTAATTTTTAAATTGCAAATTCGATTGATGGTATTGAGAGCTCGATCACATTAGCGTCAAAGTAAAATGAACCTTAACAGGATTGATTTAGAGCTCAGTATCGTGTATGCATTCCCAGCCAGCGCTCCAAACGATTCGTTTCTAAAATTACAGTTGAACTGAATTTGTAACTTTAAATCAACATATTTTGGGTCCACAGATGTAGTACTAATAGTAATACTAGTACTACATCTGTGTTTGGGTCCATTTTATTTTGACGCTTATGTAATCGAACGCGCAATAGGGTCAATCGAATTTGAAATGTAAAAACTCAGCCTCAGTAGGTGCACATACTGGTGGTAGTACTGGATGGTACTGGTGTACAGATCCCAGTGACATTTAATGCGAGATCGGATTCCGACAGGGAAGGTCGCGGCGATCTCTCATCTCGCGCGACGCCGATATGGCGGCCGTTACGAGCGCACCACTCGTAAACCGACGACAAACGCCATTACTGCCGCTTTTATTGCGCATCTGATCCAACATTCATGGAAGCTGGTTTCCTGTTACCCAAGGATCTCTAGATCCTAACTCCACCATATTAATATCCCAAGAAAACCCCCTATCATTATGGAAATAGAGAAAAAAATCTGACTTACTGGATAATATTATGCACGTGCAGATCAAACGGCTGAGTCAAGAAATTTAACATTTGAACGTTGGTTTTTTTTAAATATCCCCAATTACATATAATGTATTAACCTATTTCTAATACCTCACCATTTTCAAAAGTTTGATGTGAGTGAAGAGTGCTAAAGATCGACACGGAAAGAAAGACAAAGTTTAGAGCTTTGTATTAGATGAATATCATTCCGAACCAGTGGTAGATTCACTTGACGATTCAAAAGAACTTTTAACAAGTTTATTTGAATAATAAAATAGGAAGAGTCTATTCAAGATGCTGAGAATCAATAATTAGAAAATGATTTATAGTCTTAGTAGCAAAGTGGTATTAAAGTGTAAAGTGTTCAACAACCGATTCATTAGACAGAAAATTTTATCTGTAAAGTCTTTATCTTTAGTAAAACTATTTGAACATAGAGCGACAAAAGTGAGCGGAACACAATGTTGAGACGCCTCCGGTCGTTGTATGAGATTACACTGAAATCCATTGAATTTACCGGATTCTTTGTAAATAAATTGTATTGTCCTTCACAAAACTAATATTGAGTTTAAAGAAAATCATCTCGCGGGCAAAAGCTTTTAATGGAAAACATAATTTAATATTGTTTATTCGATTACATTTCCTCATAGTTTATTTTTCTTTTCCTTTTCAGACATTCTTTTTCCAATTATGATTTTATTAGAAATCTTCCTTCTTACTTCTTATCTTACTAATTCTTACTAATATAATGCGAAAGTTTGGATGTATGTATGGATGTATGGATGTATGGATGTTTGTTACTCAATCACGCCCCAACAGCTGAACGGATCTGGCTGAATTTTGGCACAGAGATATATTATTATAGTCTGGAATAGCAAATAGGCTATTCAAGATATTTAATTTTTATCCCGGAAAATTAAAGAGTTCCTGCGGGAACCAAAAAACCTCAAACCACGCAGACGAAGTTGCTGGCATTCGCTAGTTTGGAAGTTAAATTTTACAAATATTATAAATGTAAAAGTTGAGATGTTAGCATATTTGACATTTTTAGCTGGTATTTGGGATGGAACCCATACCCTGTATTATCGAATAGGCTACATTTTATCTCACACGAACCACAGCTATCACTGAATTCCACACGGACAAATTCGCCTCATCATCTTGTCAGGTTACAAAATTCTCTATGAGAAGGATTCTCATTTTAGTTTTAAATATTGTTAAGACCAGCTATGTCTCCAGTAAATGTGTTCCAGTTGACGTTAATAACAGATAGCAATATTGTGAAAGATGTCATTGCGAGTAGCTGGGCTGGCGGGCTGGTGGGCTGGTGGGCTGGTGGGCTGGCGGGCTGGCGGGCTGGTGGGCTGGCGGGCTGGCTGACTGGGCGGTGAATATCGCAAGCTGCAAGCGCAACATACAAACTGTACCACATACAATACAGCATTGTAGATTTGTTTAGTGTGGTGTGGCGGAGTGTGGTGTGGCGGAGTGTGGTGTGGCGGCTACGAGTAGTAGCGAATTGAAACTTCTACTTCTTTCATGAATGTTGTCATTGTTTAGTGGTTAATGTATTTAGATCTCCTATCTATGGCGCTGAGGGACGAGCACGGGACGAGTGGCCTAGCTTGTTACAACAGTCGATTGAGATCGTTTAGCGGCGTTTACTCAAGTCGGTTACTGTTTCTTAACATTTCGTTTCCTCCGTACATCGGAGAGCGCGTTAAGCCATCGGTCCCGGTTATTGTTTTTTTTGAAGTGAAAACTTCTTTAGACGCGTTGAGCACTTTTTGGTAGGGTGTAAAACTGTAGATTCGCGTGACCGTGACCGACATGCTCGCGAACAGCGACATGCTCGCGAACATATAAATGTACTATATTCGAAATTAAACTTTAGTGGCTTAGTGTTAAGGTTAATATTTTTATAATTTTAATTAAAAAAAAACGTTTTCACTTCTATCGGCAATCAATGGTTCTTTGACTGCCAATTTTTTTTATTCAATATAGGCTTACGCTTGACCACAAACACACCTGATGGGAAGTGATGATGTGGCCTAAGATGGAACGCGCTTGCCTAGAAGATGCCTATTCACTCTTGATTTAAAGATACCCGGATTGTCACTAACATCTGACGATAATCGTTACAAAACTTCACTTTTAACTTCTTTTATCTACTTTTAAATACTTTTAGTCGAGTCGTGTGCGGAAGGACGTTGGCACCCACCGCATTATTATCCCAAGAAAACTCCTACAATTATTTGATTCACGGAAAGGGGTTACGACCCTTAGTATTGAGGAATACTATGCAGAGAGAGAGATCTATGGCACTATAGTATCATTGAGTCAAGCTGTCCGTCCGTGTGTCCAGACGTCCATGCTGAGCAACAATGTACACTTTGGCGTCGGATTATACTTCCTGTACCATTGTGGGCCGCTATCAATGCCCGCCGTTACTCCGGTGTCTGTATGGGTTCTGCTGTTCGATTCACATTCAACAAGCCTTTATTTGGTTATAGCTCTTGCTTGCTATATTTTTTCCACCTGGATAATTATGTTTTCCAGTAGGATCTATTAATTTTCCTGGGACAAAAAGTAGATTTATTTAATCTTTTCACGCACTTTTCTTTACGCAGCGTTCCGACTGCTTTCAAAATTTATATCAGAATCGGTTTAGCCGTTTCGAAGATTATCCCAGATAAACAGTAGACGGGCTATCTGAAACAAATTGCTAAGAGCGTCGGACACAGGAAGCCTGACGTCTATCTTAGCGCAGCGGTGAGAGTATTACAGGTCCCGGGTTCAAATCAATTGTATACTATGTAAGGTGAATAGCTTCATCCTATCCTAATTGTGTACTATGTAAGGTGGCTAGCTCACAGTCTACCGGCAACAATGGCAAGCATAAAGTTCAGGAACTGTGCCCACAAACTCTACAAGTTAAAACAACAACAAAGTGTTAATTCTCAAGAGCCACACAAGCTACTACTAGCTCTGTAACGTAGTTCGATAAATATAAAATGAGACAATGTTACCGCAAGCAATATCCTTTGTTTCCGCTGTGTGTCTCAGAATCATGCGAACAAATGTCTCGGAGACTCGCGCGGGACAACAAATGGCCGGAGGTCTTAATTCAGATCGGATGTTACGGTTATTGCCGCTCCCCCACCCGCTCCCCCCTGCTGCCCCCTACTCCCCCCCTCCTGCTAAGCTCATCTTACATCCGCAGCGGAGTACTTATCTGTCGGCCTGGCCCCGGGCGTCACATTATTGCCACTGTAGACTGTAGGTACCTACTACTGCTGCGGCAGAAACTAGAAATACTCCACATGTGAATATGCTTTTCTACTTATTTAGAAGAACTTCTTTGAGGTCATTTGTCTATGTTATGTCATAATTTTTAGTTAAATTCAGATGTTTTCCTTACAGTTTTATTTGTTATAAGTTCATACATGTTGTTTTGAATATGCATACGAGTACTATTGGTGAATAAGTTAGGATTCTTGCCTTTGTGGATGCTAATGAATTTTTAGTTAGTCTAAATAAACAATGTTAGTTTAGTGCTTATACAAAATAAGGTTAAAGTTGCACCAAGCTCGCTTCGGCGGCACTTTTGGGAAACCTACAGGCAATCATTAAGGTTTCCACACCCAGCGGTACGAGGTGTGGCATTCAATCATAGTAATTTATCGTATGCACCGAAAATAGAAAAAAATTGATTGGCACAGTATTTTCTAATGAATAACCTACAACAAACATGCAAAAAGGTTTGGTCCCACAAACGTATCTGACACTGTGACCGTGTCGCTAGTAACTATTAAAAACAAAAAATAAACAGGCATAAAAATTAGTACCAACTTTAGCCACCGGGCCAGATAAATTGGTGGAACTGTAACCATTTAAAAACGATGACACAACACAGTACAGAACACAGTGGAACCGCTTTGTGCGTGTTGTAAATGCCGCCATAACCGCATCGCAGCCGATTACCGCCCGCCCCGCTTCCGCCGCCCGCCCGCCCTGCGCTCGCCCTGCGCAGCGCTTTATCTATACTCATATTGTATTATATAATATATAACATAAAATATATATTATATTTTTATATTGCAGAAAAGAGCCATCCGTTCTATTTATAAACTCGGATCACGCGAATCACTTCGTGAAAAATTTAAAGAGATTGGTATACTTACGGTACCTTCACAATACATTTACAATAATATAGCCTTTGTCAGGCGGAACATTAATCTTTATAAACAAACTAGTGTTTCGCCCTGTGCGCGAGCTGCTAAAGCAGCTCACGGGTTGTGGTTTGACTTACAAGTAGTACAGACTTGTAGTCACTTCAATATTGGCCATATAATATTTTCTATGGAAAAATAAATTCCGCCATCTTGAATTTTTTTTCTGTTCATCAAGTAGACCTTTAGGTCCTGATCATCTTTTGCCAAGAAACCACTCTTCCATCTTTTATACTTTCTGAGATAGACACCAAACAAATTTGTATGGCAGCCATCTTAAATCCGCCATTTTGAATTTTTTTTTTTGCTCTTTGTCAATTGGATGAAGTTCCGAGTGACATTAGTTCGAGGACCCACCACCTATCTTCAATACCTTGGCCGTGCCCTTTACCCGTCTCCGAAATCTTCAATTATCAGCTGTCTCCATATTTTTGTTAAAGTTATATTTCCTGATTTCTACATGAAGCCATCAGTGAAAAAAAAAATTTCATACAAAATTTTACAGGAGGACATTTTTAGGGAAAATCTCGAAAACTACCCATAATGTGGCAACACTGTTTAGATATCTCGATACTGCCGGTCGAGTTACACACTCGATCCATACATGTCAACTTTCCCAAATGTTGCCAACTGCCTCAAAATCATGATCGAAATTTTCAAAAACACAAAAATAATACAAAATGGCCGCCACCTCGTTTCACAGAAACATTTGACATAGTTTCATAATTTTCCCGTGAACTACAGGATATACCGCTCCTGATGACGTTTCAATTTTTTATCTCACTTGCACCCAGCCGAAATGATTGCTCCTGAAAAAAGACCCTGTCGAAAATCACTTTTACTTTGATAAATTCCAGTGTTGCCAGATCTCGGCGACGAAAATACCCAAATGTCATTGGTACAAGTGGGACACGTAGTCGCTCATACTCGAATTTCGTAAAAAATACGTATTTAGATTTTTTAATTTTTAGGGTAAATCTTAAAAATTTCCCGAGAAATGGGGTAAAATTTTTCCCCAATCCATTCTTCGAGTCGGTTCACACAATCGCCTCGTACAAGTCGAAACGCTCCTACGTTGCCGACTGTGAGAAAAATGAATTTTAAAATTGCGTTTTTTCGTACCTCAGACCGAACGGCCGCCGCGACAGCCGCCATCTTGAATTTTTAAAAACCACTCCCGTTCTGACAAAATACAGGATAGTTGTAGGCGAAAAGAGAAAAAAATATTACGCTCGACCACGCCGTTTCGGATCTGTGGCACCGCGGTTCGGGGTCGAAAAATAAAAAATTTCAAAACACTACAGCTCGGCCGCCATCTTGTTTTTTCAATTTTTTCCACTTTTTCTATGAATCGTTTCCTAGTTTCTTCAATAGTTGCGAGTTTAAACGAAATCGGTTGGAAAACAAAAGAGTTGCGAGAATCACGTCGGCCGCCATCTTGTTTTTCCGAAATGTCATAATTTTTCCCTACTCGACTCCCGCACCCGAACACATCTCCCGTACATCATAGTATCGTTTTCTGTCTCTTTCTAGGAGAACAATTATGTCAATGAGTGAGTCAGTCAGTCAGTGAGTGGTAATTGAGCTATATATAGTATAACTAGTTTTTCGCCCTGTGCGCGAGCTGCTAAAGCAGCTCACGGGTTGTGGTTTTTGGGATATTAGGGATCCTCAGTTATCGAATTTGAACGAAATCGGTCAATTTTTCTTTTATTTTTATTGCGTGATAGGCTTGCGCTTGACGACAATCATGCTTAGTGCAAAGCAATGATGAGATCTAGGTTGGAACGCGCTTGCCTAGAAGATGCCTATTCACTCTTGCCTTGAAGGTACTTAAGTTATAAGTGGCAGGAAACACGTGCGCTGGGAGGGGTGTTCCACACCCTAGCGGTTCGTATCAGAAACGTCGAGCAAATACGCTTCGTGCGAGCAAATTGGACGTCAACCACATAAGGGTGCCAACGCTCGCGGTTTCTCGCTGTTCTGTGGTAGAACGGAGAAGGAGGAACAAGGTTATGAAGTTCCAGAATTAACAAAGAATTTCAAAATGGCGCTGATTTTTTAAAACTTTGGTAACAGTTTCCTGTATTGAAATCCCAGGGAGCCCTAAATATCGATTTTGAACGAAATCAGTCAATTAACAAAGAATTTCAAAATGGCGCAGATTTTTTAAAACTTTGGTACCAGTTTCCTGTTTTTAAATCCCAGGGAGCCCTAAATATCGATATTGAACGAAATCGATCAATGTACAAAGAATTTCAAAATGGCGCTGGTTTTTTAAAACTTTGGAATCAGTTTCTTGTTTTGTAATCCCAGGAAGTCCTAAATTTCGATTTTAAACGAAATCGGTCAATTAACAAAGAATTTCATAATGGCGCTGGTTTTTTAAAAATTTTGGTAAGTTTCCTGTTTTGTAACCTCAGGGAGTTCTAAATATCGATTTTGAACGAAATCGGTCAATTAACAAAGAATTTCAAAATGGCGCTGTTTTTTTTTTAAATTTTGGAAACCGTTTCCAGTTTTTTAATCCCAGGGAGCCCCGTCGTGGGTAAAACGGAACCGTATCAAATTCTAGTACACTTGTAGTTTCTTCAATATTTGCCTTATATTTTCTACGGAAAAATAAATTCCACCATCTTGAATTTTTTTCCTGTTGATCAAGTAGACCTTCAGGTTCTTATCATCTTTTGCCAAGAAACCATTATTCCATCTTTTATACTTTCTGAGATAGACACCAAATAAATTTATATGGCAGCCATCTTAAATCCGCCATTTTGATTTTATTTTCAGCTCATTGGCTATTGGATGAAGTTTCAAATGACATTTGGTCGAGCACCTATCTTCAACGCTTCGATCAGTTAATTTCGGCAAATCGGCGGCCATCTTGTTTTTGCCGAAATGTCATAATCTTTCCCTACTCCCATCCCGTTCCCGAACATATTATCTCCTGTACATGAACTACCCCGTTTCGGATCTGTAGCGCCGCAGATCGGGGTAGAAAAATCAAAAATTTGAAAATACTACAGCTCAGCCGCCATCTTGTTTTTCCAATTTTTTCTACTTTTTCTATTGATCGTTTACTAATTTCTTCAATCATTGCGAGTAGTAACGAAATCGGTTGGAAAACAAAAGAGTTGCAAGAATTACGTCGGCCGCCATCTTGTTTTTCCATATTTTTCTACTTTTTCTAAAGATTGTTTACTTATTTCTTCAATCATTGCGAGTTGTAACGAAATCGGTTAGAAAACAAAAAAGTTACAAAAAGCACGTCGACCGCCATCTTTTTTTTCCGAAATGTCATAATCTTTCCCTACTTTTATCCTGCACGCAAACACATCTTCTATACATAAACTATCTCGTTTCGGATCTGTGGCGCCGCGGTTCGGGGTCGTAAAATCAAAAATTTGAAAACACTACAGCTCGGCCGCCATCTTGTTTTTCAATTTTTTTCTACTTTTTCTATTGATCGTTTACTAATTTCTTCAATCATTGCGAGTAGTAACGAAATCGGTTGGAAAACAAAAGAGTTGCAAGAATCACGTCGGTCGCCATCTTGTTTTTCCGAAATGTCATAATTTTTCCCTACTCCCATCCTGCACCCGAACACATCTCCCATACATCATTGTATCGTTTTCTGTATCTTTCTAGGAGAACAATTATGCGGGTATGTTGGTAGTTTTGTTTTTTTTCATGCACCCCCCTCTTTCTTCAATACCCTGGCCCTGCTCTTCACCCGTCTCCAAAATCCTCAATCATCAACTCGCATCACATTTTTGCTCCCAAAGATTCGTTAGAATGAGGGAACCATAAGTACCTTATAGTTCCTAATCGCCATATAATTTGGTACGAAAAAAAATATTCCGCCATCTTGAATTTTTTTTCATTTCGCTAAATAGACCTCCTCGTCCTGATCATCTCTTGCCAAGAAACCACACTTCCATCTCTTATACTCTCCGAGATAGACACTGACGAAATTTGTATGGCGGCCATCTTGAATCCACCATTTTCGAGTTTTTTTTAAACTCATCGCCAATTGGATGTGGTTCCGAGTGACATTAGTTCGAGGACCCCCCACCTATCTTCAATACCTTGGCCTTGCCCTTTACCCGTCTCCGAAATCCTCAATCATCAGCTGTCTCCATATTTTTTTTCAAGTTATATTTTCTGACTTCTATACGGAGCCATCAGTGAAAAAAAAATTTTCATACAAAATTTTACAGGAGGACATTTTTGGGGAAAATCTCGAAAACTTCCCCAAATGTGGCAACACTGTTTAGATATCTCGATACTGCCAGTCGAGCTACACAATCGATCCCTACATGTCAACTTTCCCAAATGTTGCCAACTGCCTCAAAATCATGATCGAAATTTTCAAAAACACAAAAAGAATACAAAATGGCCGCCACCTCGTTTCACAGAAGCATTTTACATAGTTTCATAATTTTCCCGTAAAGTACAGGATATACCGCTCCTGATGACGTTTCAATTTTTCATCTCGCTCGCACCCAGCCGAAATGATTGCTCCTGAAAAAAGGCCATGTCGAAAATCACTTTTACTTTGATAAATTCCAGTGTTGCCAGACCTCGGCGACGGAAATACCCAAACATCATTCGTACAAGTGGGACACGTGGTCGCTCGTACTCGAACTTTGCAAAAAATACGTATTTCGATTTTTTAATTTTTGGGGAAAATCTTGTAAATTTCCCTAGAAATGGGGTAATTTTTTTTCCCCAATCCATTCTTCGAGACGGTACACACAATCGCCCCCTAGAAGTCGAAACGCTCTGACGTTGCCAACGGTGAGAAAATTGAATTTTAAAATTGCATTTTTTCGTGCCTCAGACCGAACAGCCGCCGCGACAGCCGCCATCTTGAATTTTTAAAAATCACTCCCTTTCTGTCAAAATACAGGATATTTGTAGGCGAAAAGAGAAAAAAATATTACGCTCGACCACGCCGTTTCGGATCTGTGGCGCCGCGGTTCGGGGTCGAAAAATCAAAAATTTCAAAACACTACAGCTCAGCCGCCATCTTGTTTTTCCAATTTTTTCCACTTTTTCTATAAATCGTTTCCTAGTTTCTTCAATCGTTGCGAGTTGTAACGAAATCGGTTGAAAAACAAAAGAGTTGCAAGAATCACGTCGGCCGCCATCTTGTTTTTCCGAAATATCATAATTTTTCCCTACTCGACTCGTGCACCCGAACACATCTCCCGTACATCATAGTATCGTTTTCTGTCTCTTTCTAGGAGAACAATTATGTCAATGAGTCAGTCAGTGAGTCAGTGAATCAGTGGTAATTGAGCTATATATAGTATAATAACTAGTGTTTCGCCCTGTGCGCGAGCTGCTAAAGCAGCTCACGGGTTGTGGTTTGACTTACAAGTAGTACAGACTTTACTATACGATTTTGAACGAATTCGGTCAATTAACAATTTCAAAATGGCGCTGATTTTCTAAAACTTTGGTATCAGTTTTCTGTTTTGTGATCCCAGGGACCCCTAAATATCGATTTTGAACGAAATCGATCGATTAACAAAGAATTTCAAAATGGCGCTGATTTTTAAAACATGGATATCAGTTTTCTGTTTTGTAATCCCAGGGAGCCCTAAATATCGATTTTGAACGAAATCGATCGATTAACAAAGAATTTCAAAATGGCGCTGATTTTCTAAAACTTTGGTATCAGTTTTCTATTTTGTGATCCCAGGGAGCCCTGAATATCGATTTCGAACGAAATTGGCCAATTAACAAAGAATTTAAAAATGTCGCAGATTTTTTAAAACTTTGGTATCAGTTTTCTGTTTTTTAATCCCAGGGAGCCCTAAATATCAATTTTGAACGAAATCGGTCGATTAACAAAGAATTTGCAAATTGGCGCTGATTTTTAAAACTTGGTTATCAGTTTTCTATTTTGTGATCCCAGAAGTCCTAAATATCGATTTTGAACAAAATCGGTCAATTAACAAAGAATTTCAAAATGGCGCTGATTTTATAAAATTTCAGTAACAGTTTCCTGTTTTGTAATCCCAGGGTAAAACGGAAACGTATCAAAATTTTGCATAGTTCTTTCTACACTTGTAGTCTCTTCAATATTCGCCATAATTATATTTTCTATGGAAAATAAATTCCGCCATCTTGAATTTTTTTACTGTTCATCAAGTTGAACTTCAGGTCCTTATCATCTTTTGCCAAGATATTATTCTTCCATCTTTTATACTTTCTGAGATAGACACCAAATAAATTTGTATGGCAGCCATCCTAAATCCGCCATTTTGAATTTTTTTTCAGCTCACGGTCTATTGGCTGAGGTTTCGAATGACATTTGATCGAGCACCTATCTTGAATGCTTCGATCGGTTCATTTCGGCTAATCGGCCGCTATCTTGTTTTTCCGAAATGTCATAATTTTTCCCCACTCCCATCACGCACTCGAACATATCTCCTATACATGAACTATCCTGTTTCGGATCTGTGGCGCCGCGGATCGGAGTTGAAAAATCAAAAATTTGAAATTACTGCAGCTCGGCCGCCATCTTGTTTTTCAGTTTTTTCCACTTTTTCTATTGATCGTTTACTAATTTCTTCAATAATTGCGAGTTGTAACGAAATCGGTTGGAAAACAAAAGAGTTGCAAGAGTCACGTCAGCCGCCATCTTGGTTTTCCAATTTTTTCCACTTTTCCTATTTGATCGTTTACTAATTTCTTCAATCATTGCGAGTTGTAACAAAATCGGTTGGAAAAAAAAAAAGTTACAAAAAGCACGTCGGCTGCCATCTTGTTTTTCCGAAATGTCATAATTTTTCCCTGCTCCTGTCCCGCAGCCGAACATATCTCCAATACATGAACTACCCCGTTTCGGATCTGTGGCGCCGCGGGTCGGGGTTGAAAAATCAAAAATTTGTAAATACTGCAGCTCAGCCGCCATCTTGTTTTTCCAATTTTTTCAATTTTTCTATTGATCGTTTACTAATTTCTTCAATAATTGCAAGATGTAACGAAATCGGTTGGAAAACAAAAGAGTTGCAAGAATCACTTTGACCGCCATCTTGTTTTTCTATTTTTTCCACTTTTTGTATATATCGTTTACTAATTTCGTCAATAATTGCGAGTTGTAACGAAATCGGTTGGAAAACAAAAGAGTTGCAAGAATCACGTCGGCCGCCATCTTGTTTTTCCGAAATGTCATAATTTTTCCCTACTCGAATCCCGCACCTTAACACATCTCCCATACATCATTGGATCGTTTTCTGTCTCTTTCTAAGAGAACAATTATGCGGGCATGTTGGTAGTTTTATGTTTTTTTTTCATGCATTTGGTCGAACACACCTCTTTCTTCAAAATCCTCAATCATCAACTCGCTTCACATTTTTGCCCCCAAAGATTCGTTAGAATGAGGGAACCATAAGTACCCAGTCCTTATAAAGTTCCTATTCGCCATATAATTTGGTATGAAAAAAAATATTCCGCCATCTTGAATTTTATTTTCATTTTGCTAAATAGAACTCCTCGTCCTGATCATCTCTTGCCAAGAAACCACACTTCCATCTCTTATACTCTCCGAGATAGACACCAAACAAATTTGTATGGCGGCCATCTTAAATCCGCCATTTTGAATTTTTTTTTTGCTCTTTGTCTATTGGATGAGGTTCCGAGTGACATTAGTTAGAGGAACCCCCACCTATCTTCAATACCTTGGCCGTGCCCTTTACCCGTCTCCGAAATCTTCAATCATCAGGTGTCTCCATATTTTTGTTAAAGTTACATTTCCTCACTTCTACACGAAGCCATCAGTGAAAAAAAAAATTTTCGTACAAAATTTTACAGGAGGACATTTTTGGGGAAAATCTCGAAAACTACCCCAAATGTGGCAACACTGTTTAGATATCTCGATACTGCCGGTCGAGCTACACAATCGATCCATACATGTCAACTTTCCCAAATGTTGCCAACTGCCTCAAAATCATGATCGAAATTTTCAAAAACACAAAAATAATACAAAATGGCCGCCACCTCGTTTCACAGAAGCATTTGACATAGTTTCATAATTTTCCCATGAACTACAGGATATACCGCTCCTGATGACGTTTCAATTTTTCATCTCGCTCGCACCCAGCCGAAATGATAGCTCCTGAAAAGAGACCATGTCGAAAATCACTTTTACTTTGATAAATTCCAGTGTTGCCAGACCTCGGCGACGGAAATACCCAAACGTCATTCGTACAAGTGGGACACGTGGTCGCTCGCACTCGAACTTTGCAAAAAATACGTATTTCGATTTTTTTATTTTTGGGGAAAATCTTGAAAATTTCCCGAGAAATAGGGTAAATTTTTTTCCCCAATCCATTCTTCGAGTCGGTACACACAATCGCCCCATAGAAGTCGAAACGCTCCGACGTTGCCAACTGTGAGAAAATTGAATTTTAAAATTGCGTTTTTTCGTACCTCAGACCAAACGGCCGCCGGGACAGCCGCCATCTTGAATTTTTAAAAACCACTCCCGTTCTGTCAAAATACAGGATAGTTGTAGGCGAAAAGAGAAAAAAATATTACGCTCGACCACGCCGTTTCGGATCTGTGGCGCCGCGGTTCGGGGTCGAAAAATCAAAAATTTCAAAACACTACAGCTCGGCCGCCATCTTGTTTTTCCAATTTTTTCCACTTTTTCTATAAATCGTTTCCTAGTTTCTTCAATCGTTGCGAGTTGTAATGAAATCGGTTGGAAAACAAAAGAGCTGCAAGAATCACGTCGGCCGCCATCTTGTTTTTCTGAAATGTCATAATTTTTCCCTACTCGACTCCCGCACCCGAACACATCTCCCGTACATCATTGTATCGTTTTCTGTCTCTTTCTAGGAGAACAATTATGTCAATGAGTCAGTCAGTGAGTGAGTCAGTCAGTGGTAATCGAGCTATATATAGTATAATAACTAGTGTTTCGCCCTGTGCGCGAGCTGCTAAAGCAGCTCACGGGTTGTGGTTTGACTTACAAGTAGTACAGACTTGTAGTCACTTCAATATTGGCCATATAATATTTTCTATGGAAAAATAAATTCCGCCATCTTGAATTTTTTTTCTGTTCATCAAGTAGACCTTTAGGTCCTGATCATCTTTTGCCAAGAAACCACTCTTCCATCTTTTATACTTTCTGAGATAGACACCAAACAAATTTGTATGGCAGCCATCTTAAATCCGCCATTTTGAATTTTTTTTTTTGCTCTTTGTCAATTGGATGAAGTTCCGAGTGACATTAGTTCGAGGACCCACCACCTATCTTCAATACCTTGGCCGTGCCCTTTACCCGTCTCCGAAATCTTCAATTATCAGCTGTCTCCATATTTTTGTTAAAGTTATATTTCCTGATTTCTACATGAAGCCATCAGTGAAAAAAAAAATTTCATACAAAATTTTACAGGAGGACATTTTTAGGGAAAATCTCGAAAACTACCCATAATGTGGCAACACTGTTTAGATATCTCGATACTGCCGGTCGAGTTACACACTCGATCCATACATGTCAACTTTCCCAAATGTTGCCAACTGCCTCAAAATCATGATCGAAATTTTCAAAAACACAAAAATAATACAAAATGGCCGCCACCTCGTTTCACAGAAACATTTGACATAGTTTCATAATTTTCCCGTGAACTACAGGATATACCGCTCCTGATGACGTTTCAATTTTTTATCTCACTTGCACCCAGCCGAAATGATTGCTCCTGAAAAAAGACCCTGTCGAAAATCACTTTTACTTTGATAAATTCCAGTGTTGCCAGATCTCGGCGACGAAAATACCCAAATGTCATTGGTACAAGTGGGACACGTAGTCGCTCATACTCGAATTTCGTAAAAAATACGTATTTAGATTTTTTAATTTTTAGGGTAAATCTTAAAAATTTCCCGAGAAATGGGGTAAAATTTTTCCCCAATCCATTCTTCGAGTCGGTTCACACAATCGCCTCGTACAAGTCGAAACGCTCCTACGTTGCCGACTGTGAGAAAAATGAATTTTAAAATTGCGTTTTTTCGTACCTCAGACCGAACGGCCGCCGCGACAGCCGCCATCTTGAATTTTTAAAAACCACTCCCGTTCTGACAAAATACAGGATAGTTGTAGGCGAAAAGAGAAAAAAATATTACGCTCGACCACGCCGTTTCGGATCTGTGGCACCGCGGTTCGGGGTCGAAAAATAAAAAATTTCAAAACACTACAGCTCGGCCGCCATCTTGTTTTTTCAATTTTTTCCACTTTTTCTATGAATCGTTTCCTAGTTTCTTCAATAGTTGCGAGTTTAAACGAAATCGGTTGGAAAACAAAAGAGTTGCGAGAATCACGTCGGCCGCCATCTTGTTTTTCCGAAATGTCATAATTTTTCCCTACTCGACTCCCGCACCCGAACACATCTCCCGTACATCATAGTATCGTTTTCTGTCTCTTTCTAGGAGAACAATTATGTCAATGAGTGAGTCAGTCAGTCAGTGAGTGGTAATTGAGCTATATATAGTATAACTAGTTTTTCGCCCTGTGCGCGAGCTGCTAAAGCAGCTCACGGGTTGTGGTTTTTGGGATATTAGGGATCCTCAGTTATCGAATTTGAACGAAATCGGTCAATTTTTCTTTTATTTTTATTGCGTGATAGGCTTGCGCTTGACGACAATCATGCTTAGTGCAAAGCAATGATGAGATCTAGGTTGGAACGCGCTTGCCTAGAAGATGCCTATTCACTCTTGCCTTGAAGGTACTTAAGTTATAAGTGGCAGGAAACACGTGCGCTGGGAGGGGTGTTCCACACCCTAGCGGTTCGTATCAGAAACGTCGAGCAAATACGCTTCGTGCGAGCAAATTGGACGTCAACCACATAAGGGTGCCAACGCTCGCGGTTTCTCGCTGTTCTGTGGTAGAACGGAGAAGGAGGAACAAGGTTATGAAGTTCCAGAATTAACAAAGAATTTCAAAATGGCGCTGATTTTTTAAAACTTTGGTAACAGTTTCCTGTATTGAAATCCCAGGGAGCCCTAAATATCGATTTTGAACGAAATCAGTCAATTAACAAAGAATTTCAAAATGGCGCAGATTTTTTAAAACTTTGGTACCAGTTTCCTGTTTTTAAATCCCAGGGAGCCCTAAATATCGATATTGAACGAAATCGATCAATGTACAAAGAATTTCAAAATGGCGCTGGTTTTTTAAAACTTTGGAATCAGTTTCTTGTTTTGTAATCCCAGGAAGTCCTAAATTTCGATTTTAAACGAAATCGGTCAATTAACAAAGAATTTCATAATGGCGCTGGTTTTTTAAAAATTTTGGTAAGTTTCCTGTTTTGTAACCTCAGGGAGTTCTAAATATCGATTTTGAACGAAATCGGTCAATTAACAAAGAATTTCAAAATGGCGCTGTTTTTTTTTTAAATTTTGGAAACCGTTTCCAGTTTTTTAATCCCAGGGAGCCCCGTCGTGGGTAAAACGGAACCGTATCAAATTCTAGTACACTTGTAGTTTCTTCAATATTTGCCTTATATTTTCTACGGAAAAATAAATTCCACCATCTTGAATTTTTTTCCTGTTGATCAAGTAGACCTTCAGGTTCTTATCATCTTTTGCCAAGAAACCATTATTCCATCTTTTATACTTTCTGAGATAGACACCAAATAAATTTATATGGCAGCCATCTTAAATCCGCCATTTTGATTTTATTTTCAGCTCATTGGCTATTGGATGAAGTTTCAAATGACATTTGGTCGAGCACCTATCTTCAACGCTTCGATCAGTTAATTTCGGCAAATCGGCGGCCATCTTGTTTTTGCCGAAATGTCATAATCTTTCCCTACTCCCATCCCGTTCCCGAACATATTATCTCCTGTACATGAACTACCCCGTTTCGGATCTGTAGCGCCGCAGATCGGGGTAGAAAAATCAAAAATTTGAAAATACTACAGCTCAGCCGCCATCTTGTTTTTCCAATTTTTTCTACTTTTTCTATTGATCGTTTACTAATTTCTTCAATCATTGCGAGTAGTAACGAAATCGGTTGGAAAACAAAAGAGTTGCAAGAATTACGTCGGCCGCCATCTTGTTTTTCCATATTTTTCTACTTTTTCTAAAGATTGTTTACTTATTTCTTCAATCATTGCGAGTTGTAACGAAATCGGTTAGAAAACAAAAAAGTTACAAAAAGCACGTCGACCGCCATCTTTTTTTTCCGAAATGTCATAATCTTTCCCTACTTTTATCCTGCACGCAAACACATCTTCTATACATAAACTATCTCGTTTCGGATCTGTGGCGCCGCGGTTCGGGGTCGTAAAATCAAAAATTTGAAAACACTACAGCTCGGCCGCCATCTTGTTTTTCAATTTTTTTCTACTTTTTCTATTGATCGTTTACTAATTTCTTCAATCATTGCGAGTAGTAACGAAATCGGTTGGAAAACAAAAGAGTTGCAAGAATCACGTCGGTCGCCATCTTGTTTTTCCGAAATGTCATAATTTTTCCCTACTCCCATCCTGCACCCGAACACATCTCCCATACATCATTGTATCGTTTTCTGTATCTTTCTAGGAGAACAATTATGCGGGTATGTTGGTAGTTTTGTTTTTTTTCATGCACCCCCCTCTTTCTTCAATACCCTGGCCCTGCTCTTCACCCGTCTCCAAAATCCTCAATCATCAACTCGCATCACATTTTTGCTCCCAAAGATTCGTTAGAATGAGGGAACCATAAGTACCTTATAGTTCCTAATCGCCATATAATTTGGTACGAAAAAAAATATTCCGCCATCTTGAATTTTTTTTCATTTCGCTAAATAGACCTCCTCGTCCTGATCATCTCTTGCCAAGAAACCACACTTCCATCTCTTATACTCTCCGAGATAGACACTGACGAAATTTGTATGGCGGCCATCTTGAATCCACCATTTTCGAGTTTTTTTTAAACTCATCGCCAATTGGATGTGGTTCCGAGTGACATTAGTTCGAGGACCCCCCACCTATCTTCAATACCTTGGCCTTGCCCTTTACCCGTCTCCGAAATCCTCAATCATCAGCTGTCTCCATATTTTTTTTCAAGTTATATTTTCTGACTTCTATACGGAGCCATCAGTGAAAAAAAAATTTTCATACAAAATTTTACAGGAGGACATTTTTGGGGAAAATCTCGAAAACTTCCCCAAATGTGGCAACACTGTTTAGATATCTCGATACTGCCAGTCGAGCTACACAATCGATCCCTACATGTCAACTTTCCCAAATGTTGCCAACTGCCTCAAAATCATGATCGAAATTTTCAAAAACACAAAAAGAATACAAAATGGCCGCCACCTCGTTTCACAGAAGCATTTTACATAGTTTCATAATTTTCCCGTAAAGTACAGGATATACCGCTCCTGATGACGTTTCAATTTTTCATCTCGCTCGCACCCAGCCGAAATGATTGCTCCTGAAAAAAGGCCATGTCGAAAATCACTTTTACTTTGATAAATTCCAGTGTTGCCAGACCTCGGCGACGGAAATACCCAAACATCATTCGTACAAGTGGGACACGTGGTCGCTCGTACTCGAACTTTGCAAAAAATACGTATTTCGATTTTTTAATTTTTGGGGAAAATCTTGTAAATTTCCCTAGAAATGGGGTAATTTTTTTTCCCCAATCCATTCTTCGAGACGGTACACACAATCGCCCCCTAGAAGTCGAAACGCTCTGACGTTGCCAACGGTGAGAAAATTGAATTTTAAAATTGCATTTTTTCGTGCCTCAGACCGAACAGCCGCCGCGACAGCCGCCATCTTGAATTTTTAAAAATCACTCCCTTTCTGTCAAAATACAGGATATTTGTAGGCGAAAAGAGAAAAAAATATTACGCTCGACCACGCCGTTTCGGATCTGTGGCGCCGCGGTTCGGGGTCGAAAAATCAAAAATTTCAAAACACTACAGCTCAGCCGCCATCTTGTTTTTCCAATTTTTTCCACTTTTTCTATAAATCGTTTCCTAGTTTCTTCAATCGTTGCGAGTTGTAACGAAATCGGTTGAAAAACAAAAGAGTTGCAAGAATCACGTCGGCCGCCATCTTGTTTTTCCGAAATATCATAATTTTTCCCTACTCGACTCGTGCACCCGAACACATCTCCCGTACATCATAGTATCGTTTTCTGTCTCTTTCTAGGAGAACAATTATGTCAATGAGTCAGTCAGTGAGTCAGTGAATCAGTGGTAATTGAGCTATATATAGTATAATAATATAATAATAATAATAATTGATACTCACAATCTATGTACTAGAAACCGTCATAAGCTTGTAACAGCGTCATATCGTGTGCGCAAGGTGCAGAAATCCTTTGTGGGGTCGAGTGTACGCTTTTAAAACATGGTTCCAATTCCAAAGAGTTCCTAGATTTGCTATTACAAAAATTTTAAGACTGTGTTAAACAGCATTTGTTAAGTCGAGGTGCACTATCGATGATTTTCTGAATAACAAAGTTGCATGGAAGCAACCGGCCTCGCATCCAGTGACCCACAAGTCAGTGTAATACTTGTAACGTAATGTATGTGTTGTATTGTTACTTATTGTAACCTTTTTCTTTTTTAAGAAAAGAGCAACTACTGAGTTTCTTGCCGGCTCTTCTCAGTAGAATCAGTTTTCCGAACCGGTGGTAGACTCTTGACGTATCATAAGTGACACAAGTTGTCCTACATGAAGTAAATAAATAAATAAATAAATATTATCTATATTAATATTATATATAACATTTATTTCCAAAATTGTGGAAATAATTTTTTTGTGTTGTTTGTGACGTTTGAGGGGGTAATCTCTGAAACTACTGAACCGATTTTGAAAATTCTGGTACTAATAGGAAGCCAAATGATTTGTGAGTGTCATAGGCATATTAACCCGAAAAATTAGGGGGTTCCCGTGGGAATTTAGAAAAACTTATTTCATGCGGACGAAGTCGCAGGTATCTGCTAGTCGGCTATAAACATACAAGTAAGGCGATGTTTCAATATGTCGGTGTTGTGGCGCAACATGTTGTTGAGCGCTGTTGTCTTGACGTGTGGAGCTTTCCCATTGTATACACGGCAGGGTCTCAACACATCTCCTATACATGAACTACCCCGTTTCAGATCTGTGACGCCGCGGTTTGAGGTAGAAAAATCAAAAATTTTAAAGCATTATATCTCGGCCGCCATTTTGTTTTTCCAATTTTTTCTACTTTTTATATTGATTGTTTACTAATTTCTTCAATAATTGCGAGTTATAATGAAATCAGTTGGAAAACAAAAGAGTTGCAAAAATCACGTCAGCCGCCATCTTGTTTTTCAATTTTTTTTCCACTTTTTCTATTGATCGTTTACAAATATCTTCAATCATTGCGAGTTGTAACGAAATCGGTCGGAAAACAAAAGAGTTGCAAGAATCACCTCGGCCGCCATCTTGTTTTTCTAATTTGTTCTACTTTTTGTATTGATCGTTTACTAATTTCTTCAATCAATGCGAGTTGTAACGAAATCGGTTGAAAAATAAAAAAGTTACAAAAAACACGCCGGCCGCCATCTTGTTTTTCCGAAATGTAATAATTTTTCTCTACTCCCATCCCGCACCCGAACATATGACCTATACATAAACTAACCCGTTTCGGATCTGTAGCGCCACGGTTCGGGGTCGAAAATTCAAAAATTTGAAAATACTACAGCTCAGCCGCCATCTTGTTTTTCTAAATTGTTCTACTTTTTGTATTGATCGTTTACTAATTTCTTCAATCATTGCAAGTTGTAACGAAATCGGTTGGAAAACAAAAAAGTTACAAAAAGCACGTCGGCCGCCATCTTGTTTTTCTGAAATGTCATAATTTTTCTTTACTCCCATCGCGCACCCGAACACATCTCCCATACATCATTGTATCATTTTCTGCCTCTTTTTAGTAGGTTCATGCATTTGGTCGAACTCCCCCCTCATTTTTCCCCAATCCATTCTTCAAGACGGTACACACAATCGCCCCCTAGAAGTCGAAACGCTCTGACGTTGCCAACGGTGAGAAAATTGAATTTTAAAATTGCATTTTTTCGTGCCTCAGACCGAACGGCCGCCGCGACAGCCGCCATTTTGAATTTTTAAAAATCACTCCCTTTCTGTCAAAATACAGGATATTTGTAGGCGAAAAGAGAAAAAAATATTACGCTCGACCACGCCGTATCGGATCTGTGGCGCCGCGGTTCGGGGTCGAAAAATCAAAAATTTCAAAACACTACAGCTCGGCCGCCATCTTGTTTTTCCAATTTTTTCCACTTTTTCTATAAATCGTTTCCTAGTTTCTTCAATCGTTGCGAGTTGTAACGAAATCGGTTGAAAAACAAAAGAGTTGCAAGAATCACGTCGGCCGCCATCTTGTTTTTCCGAAATATCATAATTTTTCCTTACTCGACTCGCGCACCCGAACACATCTCCCGTACATCATTATATCGTTTTCTGTCTCTTTCTAGGAGAACAATTATGTCAATGAGTCAGTCAGTGAGTCAGTGAATCAGTGGTAATTGAGCTATATATAGTATAATAATAATAATAACTAGTGTTTCGCCCTGTGCGCGAGCTGCTAAAGCAGCTCACGGGTTGTGGTTTGACTTACAAGTAGTACAGACTTTACTGTACTAAACTGAATTAATTTATTATGGTTAAAGCAAAATTATTAAAAATGGCGTTGATTTTTTTAAACTTTGGTATCAGTTTCCTGTTTTGTGATCCCAGGGAGCCCTGAATATCGATTTTTAACGAAATCGGTCCATTAACAAAGAATTTCAAAATGGCGCTGATTTTTTAAAATTTTGGTATCAGTTTCTTGTTTCGTAACCCCAGAGAGTCCTAAATATCGATTTTGAACGAAATCGGTCAATTAACAAAGAATTTCAAAATGGCGCCGATTTTTTAAAACTTTGGTAACAGTTTCCTGTATTGAAATCCCAGGGAGCCCTAAATATCGATTTTGAACGAAATCGGTCCATTAACAAAGAATTTCAAAATGGCGCTGGTTTTTTGAAAATTTTGGTAACAGTTTCTTGTTTTGTAACTTCAGGGAGTCTTAAATATCGATTTTGAACGAAATCGGTCAATTAACAAAGAATTTCAAATTGGCGCTGATTTTAAAAACATGGGTATCAGTTTTCTATTTTGTGATCCCAGGGAGCCCTAAATATCGATTTCGAACGAAATTGGCCAATTAACAAAGAATTTAAAAATGTCGCAGATTTTTTAAACTTTGGTATCAGTTTTCTGTTTTGTAATCCAAGGGAGCCCTAAATATCAATTTTGAACGAAATCGGTCGATTAACAAAGAATTTGCAAATTGGCGCTGATTTTTAAAACTTGGTTATCAGTTTTCTATTTTGTGATCCCAGGAAGTCCTAAATATCGATTTTGAACAAAATCGGTCAATTAACAAAGAATTTCAAAATGGCGCTGATTTTATAAAATTTTGGTAACAGTTTCCTGTTTTGTAATCCCAGGGTAAAACGGAAACGTATCAAAATTTTGCATAGTTCTTTCTACACTTGTAGTCTCTTCAATATTCGCCATAATTATATTTTCTACGGAAAAATAAATTCCGCCATCTTGAATTTTTTTCCTTTTCATCAAGTTGACCTTCAGGTCCTTATCATCTTTCGCCAAGATATTACTCTTCCATCTTTTATACTTTCTGAGATAGACACCAAATAAATTTGTATGGCAGCCATCTTAAATCCGCCATTTTGAATTTTTTTTCAGCTCACGGTCTATTGGCTGAGGTTTCGAATGACATTTGATCGAGCACCTATCTTGAATGCTTCGATCGGTTCATTTCGGCTAATCGGCCGCCATCTTGTTTTTCAGAAATGTCATAATTTTTCCCCACTCCCATCCCGCACTCGAACATATCTCCTATACATGAACTATCCTGTTTCGGATCTGTGGCGCCGCGGATCGGAGTCGAAAAATCAAAAATTTGAAATTACTGCAGCTCGGCCGCCATCTTGTTTTTCAGTTTTTTCCACTTTTTCTATTGATCGTTTACTAATTTCTTCAATAATTGCGAGTTGTAACGAAATCGGTTGGATAACAAAAGAGTTGCAAGAGTCACGTTAGCCGCCATCTTGGTTTTCCAATTTTTCCACTTTTTCTATTGATCGTTTACTAATTTCATCAATAATTGCGTGTTGTAACGAAATCAGTTAGAAAAAAAAGAGTTGCAAGAATCATGTCAGCCGCCATTTTGTTTTTCCTATTTTTCCACTTTTTCTATATGTCGTTTACTAATCTCTTCAATCATTGCGACTTGTAACGAAATCGGTTGGAAAACACAAGAGTTACAAAAAGCACGTCGGCTGCCATCTTGTTTTTCCGAAATATCATAATTTTTCCCTGCTCCTGTCCCGCAGCCGAACATATCTCCCATACATGAACTACCCCGTTTCGGATCTGTGGCACCGCGGTTCGAAGTCGAAAAATCAAAAATTTGAAAACACTACAGCTCGGCCGCCATCTTGATCTTCCAATTTTTTCTACTTTTTATATTGACTAAAGAAATTGGTATTCTTCAAAAATTGCGAGTTGTAACGAAATCGGTTGGAAAATAAGAGTTGCAAGAATCACGTCGGCCGCCATCTTGTTTTTCCTATTTTTTCCACTTTTTCTATTGATCGTTTACTAATTTCTTCAATCGTTGCGTCTTGTAACAAAATCGGTTGGAAAACAAAAAAGTTACAAAAAGCACGTCGGCTGCCATCTTGTTTTTCCGAAATGTCATAATTTTTCCCTGCTCCTGTTCCGCAGCTGAACATATCTCCAATACATGAACTACCCCGTTTCGGATCTGTGGCGCCGCGGATCGGGGTTGGAAAATCAAAAATTTGAAAATACTGCAGCTCAGCCGCCATCTTGTTTTTCCAATTTTTTCAATTTTTCTATTGATCGTTTACTAATTTCTTCAATAATTGCAAGATGTAACGAAATCGGTTGGAAAACAAAAGAGTTGCAAGAATCACGTTGACCGCCATCTTGTTTTTCCTATTTTTTCCACTTTTTGTATAATATATCGTTTACTAATTTCTTCAATAATTGCGAGTTGTAACGAAATCGGTTGGAAAACAAAAGAGTTGCAAGAATTACGTCGGCCGCCATCTTATTTTTCCGAAATGTCATAATTTTTCCCTACTCGAATCCCGCACCTTAACACATCTCCCATACATCATTGGATCGTTTTCTGTCTCTTTCTAAGAGAACAATTATGCGGGCATGTTGGTAGTTTTATGTTTTTTTTTTTTCATGCATTTGGTCGAACACACCTCTTTCTTCAAAATCCTCAATCATCAACTCGCTTTACATTTTTGCCCCCAAAGATTCGTTAGAATGAGGGAACCATAAGTACCCAGCCCTTATAAAGTTCCTAATCGCCATATAATTTGGTATGAAAAAAAAAAATCCGCCATTTTGAATTTTTTTTCATTTCGCTAAATAGACCTCCTCGTCCTGATCATTTCTTGCCAAGAAACCACACTTCCATCTCTTACACTCTCCGAGATAGACACTGACGAAATTTGTATGGCGGCCATCTTGAATCCACCATTTTCGAGTTTTTTTTAAACTCATCGCAAATTGGATGCGGTTCCGAGTGACATTAGTTCGAGGACCCCCTACCTATCTTCAATACCTTGGCCGTGCTCTTTACCCGTCTCCAAAATCCTCAATCATCAGCAGTCTCCATATTTTTTTTCAAGTTGTATTTTCTTACTTCTATACGAAGCCATCAGTGAAAAAAAAATTTTTTATACAAAATTTTACAGGAGGAAGTTTTTGGGGAAAATCTCGAAAATTACCCCAAATGTGGCAACACTGTTCAGATATCTCGATACTGCCGGTCGAGCTACACAATCGATCTATACATGTCAACTTTCCCAAATGTTGCCAACTGCCTCAAAATCGTGATCGAAATTTTCAAAAACACAAAAAGAATACAAAATGGCCGCCACCTCGTTTCACACAAGCATTTTACATAGTTTCATAATTTTCCCGTAAACTACAGGATATACCGCTCCTGATGACGTTTCAATTTTTCATCTCGCTCGCACCCAGCCGAAATGATACCCCCTGAAAAAAGACCATGTCGAAAATCACTTTTACTTTGATAAATCCCAGTGTTGCCAGACCTCGGCGACGAAAACACCCAAATGTCATTTGTACAAGTAGGACACGTGGTGGCTCGTACTCGAACTTTGCAAAAAATACGTATTTCGATTTTTTTATTTTTGGGGAAAATCTTGAAAATTTCCCGAGAAATGGGGTAAATTTTTTTCCCCAATCCATTCTTCGAGTCGGTACACACAATCGCCCCATAGAAGTCGAAACGCTCCGACGTTGCCAACTGTAAGAAAATTGAATTTTAAAATTGCGTTTTTTCGTACCTCAGACCAAACGGCCGCCGGGACAGCCGCCATCTTGAATTTTTAAAAACCACTCCTGTTCTGTCAAAATACAGGATAGTTGTAGGCGAAAACAGAAAAAAATATTACGCTCGACCACGCCGTTTCGGATCTGTGGCGCCGCGGTTCGGGGTCGAAAAATCAAAAATTTCAAAACACTACAGCTCGGCCGCCATCTTGTTTTTCAAATTTTTTCCACTTTTTCTATTAATTATTTCCTAGTTTCTTCAATTGTTGCGAGTTGTAACGAAATCAGTTGAAAAACAAAAGAGTTGCAAGAATCACGTCGGCCGCCATCTTGTTTTTCCGAAATGTCATAATTTTTCCCTACTCGACTCGCGCACCCGAACACATCTCCCGTACATCATTGTATCGTTTTCTGTCTCTTTCTAGGAGAACAATTATGTCAATGAGTCAGTCAGTCAGTCAGTGAGTCAGTGGTAATCGAGCTATATATAGTATAACTAGTGTTTCGCCCTGTGCGCGAGCTGCTAAAGCAGCTCACGGGTTGTGGTTTGACTTACAAGTAATGACTACGAATGAGTACAGACTACTGTACTAAACTGAATTCATTTATTATGGTTATAAAGAATTTCAAAGTGGCGTTGATTTTTTAAAATTTTGGTATCAGTTTCCTGTTTTGTAACCCCAGGGAGTCCTAAATATCGATTTTGAACGAAATCGGTCAATTAACAAAGAATTTCAAAATGGCGTTGATTTTTTTTAACTTTGGTATCAGTTTCCTGTTTTGTGATCCCAGGGAGCCCTGAATATCGATTTTGAACGAAATCGGTCCATTAACAAAGAATTTCAAAATGGCGCCGATTTTTTAAAACTTTGGTAACAGTTTCCTGTATTGAAATCCCAGGGAGCCCTAAATATCGATTTTGAACGAAATCGGTCCATTAACAAAGAATTTCAAAATGGCGCTGATTTTTTAAAATTTTGGTTTCAGTTTCCTGTTTTTTAACCCCAGGGAGTCCTCAATATAGATTTTAAACGAAATCGGTCAATTAACAAATAATTTAAAAAAAACGCTGATTTTATAAATTTTGGCAACAGTTTCCTGTTTTGTAATATTAGGGATCCTCATATATCGATTTTGAACGAAATCAGACAATTAACAAAGAATTTCAAAATGGCGCTGATTTTTAAAATGTTGGTACCAGTTTCCTGTTTTGTAATCCCAGGGAGCCCTAAATATCGATTTTGAACGAAATCGGTTAATTAACGAAGAATTTCAAAATGGCGCTGGTTTTTTAAAATTTTTGTAACATTTCCTGTATTGTGATCCCACGGAGTCCTAAATATCGATTTTGAACGAAATCGGTCAATTAACAAAGAATTTCAAATGGCGCTGATTTTTTAAGATGTTGGTACCAGTTTCCTGTTTTGTAATCTCAGGTAGTCCTAAATATCGATTTTGAACGAAATTGGTCAATTTACAAAGAATTTCAAAATGGCGCTGTTTTTTTTAATTTTGATAACATTTTCCTGTTTTGTAACCCCAGGCCCAGGGAGCCCTAAATATCGATTTTGAACGAAATCAGCAAATAAACAAATAATTTCAAAATAGCGGCGGTTTTTTAAAATTTTGGAATAATTTTCCTGTTTTGTAATCCCAGGGAGCCCCGTCGAGGGTTAAACGGAAAAGTATCAAAATCTTGCATAGTAGTTCTACACTTGTAGTCTCTTCAATTTTCGCCTTTTATATTCTATGCAAAAATAAATTCCGCCATCTTGAATTTTTTTCCTGTTCATCAAGTAGATCTTCAGGTCCTTATGATATTTTGCCAAGAAACCTCTCTTCCGTCATTTATACTTTCTGAGTTAGACAACAATTAAATTTCTATGGCAGCCATCTTAAATCTGCCATTTTGAATTTTTTTCAGCTCATTGTCTATTGGATGAAGTGTCGAATGACATTTGGTCGAGCACCCCCCTATCTATTTGTTATGCTTCGATCGGTTGATTTCAGCAAATCAGCCGCCATTTTGTTTTTCCGAAATATTATAATTTTTTCCTACTCTTATCCCGCACGCGAACACATCTCCTATACATGAACTACCCCGTTTCAGATCTGTGACGCCGCGGTTTGAGGTAGAAAAATCAAAAATTTTAAAGCATTATATCTCGGCCGCCATTTTGTTTTTCCAATTTTTTCTACTTTTTATATTGATTGTTTACTAATTTCTTCAATAATTGCGAGTTATAATGAAATTAGTTGGAAAACAAAAGAGTTGCAAAAATCACGTCAGCCGCCATCTTGTTTTTCAATTTTTTTTCCACTTTTTCTATTGATCGTTTACAAATATCTTCAATCATTGCGAGTTGTAACGAAATCGGTCGGAAAACAAAAGAGTTGCAAGAATCACCTCGGCCGCCATCTTGTTTTTCTAATTTGTTCTACTTTTTGTATTGATCGTTTACTAATTTCTTCAATCATTGCGAGTTGTAACGAAATCGGTTGAAAAATAAAAAAGTTACAAAAAACACGCCGGCCGCCATCTTGTTTTTCCGAAATGTAATAATTTTTCTCTACTCCCATCCCGCACCCGAACATATGACCTATACATGAACTAACCCGTTTCGGATCTGTAGCGCCACGGTTCGGGGTCGAAAATTCAAAAATTTGAAAATACTACAGCTCAGCCGCCATCTTGTTTTTCTAAATTGTTCTACTTTTTGTATTGATCGTTTACTAATTTCTTCAATCATTGCAAGTTGTAACGAAATCGGTTGGAAAACAAAAAAGTTACAAAAAGCACGTCGGCCGCCATCTTGTTTTTCTGAAATGTTATAATTTTTCTTTACTCCCATTCCGAACACATCTCCCATACATCATTGTATCGGTTTCTGCCTCTTTTTAGTAGGTTCATGCATTTGGTCGAACTCCCCCCTCTTTCTACAATATCCTGGCCGCGGTCTTCACCCGTCTCCGAAATCCTCAATCATCAACTCGCTTCACATTTTTCTCCCAAATATTCTTTAGAAGTACCCAGTCCCCATAAAGTTCCTAATCGCCATATAATTTGGTATGAAAAAAAATATTCCGCCATCTTGAATTTTTTTTCATTTTGCTAAATAGACCTCCTCGTCCTGATCATCTCTTGCCAAGAAACCACTCTTCCATCTTTTATACTTTCTGAGATAGACACCAAACAAATTTGTATGGCAGCCATCTTAATTCCGCCATTTTGAATTTTTTTTTTGCTCTTTGTCTATTGGATGAGGTTCCGAGTGACATTAGTTCGAGGACCCCCCACCTATCTTCAATACCTTGGCCGTGCCCTTTACCCGTCTCCGAAATCCTCAATCATCAGCTGTCTCCATATTTTTTTTCGAGTTATATTTTCTGACTTCTATACGAAGCCATCAGTGAAAAAAAAATTTTTCATACAAAATTTTACAGGAGGATATTTTTGGGGAAAATCTCGAAAACTACCCCAAATGTGGCAACACTGTTTTGATATCTCGATACTGCCGGTCGAGTTACACAGTCGATCCCTACATGTCAACTTTCCCAAATGTTGCCAACTGCCTCAAAATCGTGATCGAAATTTTCAAAAACACAAAAAGAATACAAAATGGCCGCCACCTCGTTTCACACAAGCATTTTACATAGTTTCATAATTTTCCCGTAAACTACAGGATATACCGCTCCTGATGACGTTTCAATTTTTCATCTCGCTCGCACCCAGCCGAAATGATAGCCCCTGAAAAAAGACCATGGCGAAAATCACTTTTACTTCGATAAATTCCAGTGTTGCCAGACCTCGGCGACGAAAATATCCAAATGTCATTCGTACAAGTGGGACACGTGGTCGCTCATACTCGAACTTTGCAAAAAATACGTATTTCGATTTTTTAATTTTTGGGGTAAATCTTGAAAATTTCCCGAGAAATGGGGTAATTTTTTTTCCCCAATTCATTCTTCGAGTCGGTACACACAATCGTCCCATAGAAGTCGAAACGCTCCGACGTTGCCAACTGTGAGAAAATTGAAGTTTAAAATTGCGTTTTTTCGTACCTCAGACCGAACGGCCGCCGCGACAGCCGCCATCTTGAATTTTTAAAAACCACTCCCGTTCTGTCAAAATACAGGATAGTTGTAGGCAAAAAGAGAAAAAAATATTACGCTCGACCACGCCGTTTCGGATCTGTGGCGCCGCGGTTCGGGGTCGAAAAATCAAAAATTTCAAAACACTACAGCTCGGCCGCCATCTTGTTTTTCCAATTTTTTCCACTTTTTCTATAAATCGGTTCCCAGTTTCTTCAATCGTTGCGAGTTGTAACGAAATCGGTTGGAAAACAAAAGAGTTGCAAGAATCACGTCGGCCGCCATCTTGTTTTTCCGAAATGTCATAATTTTTCCTTACTCGACTCCCGCACCCGAACACATCTCCCGTACATCATTATATCGTTTTCTGTCTCTTTCTAGGAGAACAATTATGTCAATGAGTGAGTCAGTGAGTCAGTGGTAATCGAGCTATATATAGTATAACTAGTTTTTCGCCCTGTGCGCGAGCTGCTAAAGCAGCTCACGGGTTGTGGTTTTTGGGATATTAGGGATCCTCAGTTATCGAATTTGAACGAAATCGGTCAATTTTTCTTTTATTTTTATTGCGTGATAGGCTTGCGCTTGACGACAATCATGCTTAGTGCAAAGCAATGATGAGATCTAGGTTGGAACGCGCTTGCCTAGAAGATGCCTATTCACTCTTGCCTTGAAGGTACTTAAGTTATAAGTGGCAGGAAACACGTGCGCTGGGAGGGGTGTTCCACACCCTAGCGGTTCGTATCAGAAACGTCGAGCAAATACGCTTCGTGCGAGCAAATTGGACGTCAACCACATAAGGGTGCCAACGCTCGCGGTTTCTCGCTGTTCTGTGGTAGAACGGAGAAGGAGGAACAAGGTTATGAAGTTCCAGAATTAACAAAGAATTTCAAAATGGCGCTGATTTTTTAAAACTTTGGTAACAGTTTCCTGTATTGAAATCCCAGGGAGCCCTAAATATCGATTTTGAACGAAATCAGTCAATTAACAAAGAATTTCAAAATGGCGCAGATTTTTTAAAACTTTGGTACCAGTTTCCTGTTTTTAAATCCCAGGGAGCCCTAAATATCGATATTGAACGAAATCGATCAATGTACAAAGAATTTCAAAATGGCGCTGGTTTTTTAAAACTTTGGAATCAGTTTCTTGTTTTGTAATCCCAGGAAGTCCTAAATTTCGATTTTAAACGAAATCGGTCAATTAACAAAGAATTTCATAATGGCGCTGGTTTTTTAAAAATTTTGGTAAGTTTCCTGTTTTGTAACCTCAGGGAGTTCTAAATATCGATTTTGAACGAAATCGGTCAATTAACAAAGAATTTCAAAATGGCGCTGTTTTTTTTTTAAATTTTGGAAACCGTTTCCAGTTTTTTAATCCCAGGGAGCCCCGTCGTGGGTAAAACGGAACCGTATCAAATTCTAGTACACTTGTAGTTTCTTCAATATTTGCCTTATATTTTCTACGGAAAAATAAATTCCACCATCTTGAATTTTTTTCCTGTTGATCAAGTAGACCTTCAGGTTCTTATCATCTTTTGCCAAGAAACCATTATTCCATCTTTTATACTTTCTGAGATAGACACCAAATAAATTTATATGGCAGCCATCTTAAATCCGCCATTTTGATTTTATTTTCAGCTCATTGGCTATTGGATGAAGTTTCAAATGACATTTGGTCGAGCACCTATCTTCAACGCTTCGATCAGTTAATTTCGGCAAATCGGCGGCCATCTTGTTTTTGCCGAAATGTCATAATCTTTCCCTACTCCCATCCCGTTCCCGAACATATTATCTCCTGTACATGAACTACCCCGTTTCGGATCTGTAGCGCCGCAGATCGGGGTAGAAAAATCAAAAATTTGAAAATACTACAGCTCAGCCGCCATCTTGTTTTTCCAATTTTTTCTACTTTTTCTATTGATCGTTTACTAATTTCTTCAATCATTGCGAGTAGTAACGAAATCGGTTGGAAAACAAAAGAGTTGCAAGAATTACGTCGGCCGCCATCTTGTTTTTCCATATTTTTCTACTTTTTCTAAAGATTGTTTACTTATTTCTTCAATCATTGCGAGTTGTAACGAAATCGGTTAGAAAACAAAAAAGTTACAAAAAGCACGTCGACCGCCATCTTTTTTTTCCGAAATGTCATAATCTTTCCCTACTTTTATCCTGCACGCAAACACATCTTCTATACATAAACTATCTCGTTTCGGATCTGTGGCGCCGCGGTTCGGGGTCGTAAAATCAAAAATTTGAAAACACTACAGCTCGGCCGCCATCTTGTTTTTCAATTTTTTTCTACTTTTTCTATTGATCGTTTACTAATTTCTTCAATCATTGCGAGTAGTAACGAAATCGGTTGGAAAACAAAAGAGTTGCAAGAATCACGTCGGTCGCCATCTTGTTTTTCCGAAATGTCATAATTTTTCCCTACTCCCATCCTGCACCCGAACACATCTCCCATACATCATTGTATCGTTTTCTGTATCTTTCTAGGAGAACAATTATGCGGGTATGTTGGTAGTTTTGTTTTTTTTCATGCACCCCCCTCTTTCTTCAATACCCTGGCCCTGCTCTTCACCCGTCTCCAAAATCCTCAATCATCAACTCGCATCACATTTTTGCTCCCAAAGATTCGTTAGAATGAGGGAACCATAAGTACCTTATAGTTCCTAATCGCCATATAATTTGGTACGAAAAAAAATATTCCGCCATCTTGAATTTTTTTTCATTTCGCTAAATAGACCTCCTCGTCCTGATCATCTCTTGCCAAGAAACCACACTTCCATCTCTTATACTCTCCGAGATAGACACTGACGAAATTTGTATGGCGGCCATCTTGAATCCACCATTTTCGAGTTTTTTTTAAACTCATCGCCAATTGGATGTGGTTCCGAGTGACATTAGTTCGAGGACCCCCCACCTATCTTCAATACCTTGGCCTTGCCCTTTACCCGTCTCCGAAATCCTCAATCATCAGCTGTCTCCATATTTTTTTTCAAGTTATATTTTCTGACTTCTATACGGAGCCATCAGTGAAAAAAAAATTTTCATACAAAATTTTACAGGAGGACATTTTTGGGGAAAATCTCGAAAACTTCCCCAAATGTGGCAACACTGTTTAGATATCTCGATACTGCCAGTCGAGCTACACAATCGATCCCTACATGTCAACTTTCCCAAATGTTGCCAACTGCCTCAAAATCATGATCGAAATTTTCAAAAACACAAAAAGAATACAAAATGGCCGCCACCTCGTTTCACAGAAGCATTTTACATAGTTTCATAATTTTCCCGTAAAGTACAGGATATACCGCTCCTGATGACGTTTCAATTTTTCATCTCGCTCGCACCCAGCCGAAATGATTGCTCCTGAAAAAAGGCCATGTCGAAAATCACTTTTACTTTGATAAATTCCAGTGTTGCCAGACCTCGGCGACGGAAATACCCAAACATCATTCGTACAAGTGGGACACGTGGTCGCTCGTACTCGAACTTTGCAAAAAATACGTATTTCGATTTTTTAATTTTTGGGGAAAATCTTGTAAATTTCCCTAGAAATGGGGTAATTTTTTTTCCCCAATCCATTCTTCGAGACGGTACACACAATCGCCCCCTAGAAGTCGAAACGCTCTGACGTTGCCAACGGTGAGAAAATTGAATTTTAAAATTGCATTTTTTCGTGCCTCAGACCGAACAGCCGCCGCGACAGCCGCCATCTTGAATTTTTAAAAATCACTCCCTTTCTGTCAAAATACAGGATATTTGTAGGCGAAAAGAGAAAAAAATATTACGCTCGACCACGCCGTTTCGGATCTGTGGCGCCGCGGTTCGGGGTCGAAAAATCAAAAATTTCAAAACACTACAGCTCAGCCGCCATCTTGTTTTTCCAATTTTTTCCACTTTTTCTATAAATCGTTTCCTAGTTTCTTCAATCGTTGCGAGTTGTAACGAAATCGGTTGAAAAACAAAAGAGTTGCAAGAATCACGTCGGCCGCCATCTTGTTTTTCCGAAATATCATAATTTTTCCCTACTCGACTCGTGCACCCGAACACATCTCCCGTACATCATAGTATCGTTTTCTGTCTCTTTCTAGGAGAACAATTATGTCAATGAGTCAGTCAGTGAGTCAGTGAATCAGTGGTAATTGAGCTATATATAGTATAACTAGTGTTTCGCCCTGTGCGCGAGCTGCTAAAGCAGCTCACGGGTTGTGGTTTGACTTACAAGTAGTACAGACTTTAGTATACGATTTTGAACGAATTCGGTCAATTAACAAAGAATTTCAAAATGGCGCTGATTTTCTAAAACTTTGGTATCAGTTTTCTGTTTTGTGATCCCAGGGACCCCTAAATATCGATTTTGAACGAAATCGATCGATTAACAAAGAATTTCAAAATGGCGCTGATTTTTAAAACATGGGTATCAGTTTTCTTTTTTTTGATCCCAGGGAGAACTAAATATTGATTTCGAACGAAATCGGTCAATTAACAAATAATTTCAAAATGGCGCTGATTTTTTAAAACTTTGGTATCAGTTACCTGTATTGAAATTCCAGGGAGCCCTAAATATCGATTTTGAACGAAATCGGTCCATTAACAAAGAATTTCAAAATGGCGCTGGTTTTTTGAAAATTTTGGTAACAGTTTCCTGTTTTGTAACTTCATGGAGTCCTAAATATCGATTTTGAACGAAATCGGTCAATTAACAAAGAATTTCAAAATGGCGCTGATTTTAAAAACATGGATATCAGTTTTCTGTTTTGTAATCCCAGGGAGCCCTAAATATCAATTTTGAACGAAATCGGTCGATTAACAAAGAATTTGCAAATTGGCGCTGATTTTTAAAACTTGGTTATCAGTTTTCTATTTTGTGATCCCAGGAAGTCCTAAATATCGATTTTGAACAAAATCGGTCAATTAACAAAGAATTTCAAAATGGCGCTGATTTTATAAAATTTCGGTAACAGTTTCCTGTTTCGTAATCCCAGGGTAAAAAATTTTGCATAGTTCTTTCTACACTTGTAGTCTCTTCAATATTCGCCATAATTATATTTTCTATGGAAAATAAATTCCGCCATCTTGAATTTTTTTACTGTTCATCAAGTTGAACTTCAGGTCCTTATCATCTTTTGCCGAGATATTATTCTTCCATCTTTTATACTTTCTGAGATAGACACCAAATAAATTTGTATGGCAGCCATCCTAAATCCGCCATTTTGAATTTTTTTTCAGCTCACGGTCTATTGGCTGAGGTTTCGAATGACATTTGATCGAGCACCTATCTTGAATGCTTCGATCGGTTCATTTCGGCTAATCGGCCGCTATCTTGTTTTTCCGAAATGTCATAATTTTTCCCCACTCCCATCACGCACTCGAACATATCTCCTATACATGAACTATCCTGTTTCGGATCTGTGGCGCCGCGGATCGGAGTTGAAAAATCAAAAATTTGAAATTACTGCAGCTCGACCGCCATCTTGTTTTTCAGTTTTTTCCACTTTTTCTATTGATCGTTTACTAATTTCTTCAATAATTGCGAGTTGTAACGAAATCGGTTGGAAAACAAAAGAGTTGCAAGAGTCACGTCAGCCGCCATCTTGGTTTTCCAACTTTTTCCACTTGTCCTATTGATCGTTTACTAATTTCTTCAATCATTGCGAGTTGTAACAAAATCGGTTGGAAAAAAAAAAAGTTACAAAAAGCACGTCGGCTGCCATCTTGTTTTTCCGAAATGTCATAATTTTTCCCTGCTCCTGTCCCGCAGCCGAACATATCTCCAATACATGAACTACCCCGTTTCGGATCTGTGGCGCCGCGGGTCGGGGTTGAAAAATCAAAAATTTGTAAATACTGCAGCTCAGCCGCCATCTTGTTTTTCCAATTTTTTCAATTTTTCTATTGATCGTTTACTAATTTCTTCAATAATTGCAAGATGTAACGAAATCGGTTGGAAAACAAAAGACTTGCAAGAACCACTTTGACCGCCATCTTGTTTTTCTATTTTTTCCACTTTTTGTTTATATCGTTTACTAATTTCGTCAATAATTGCGAGTTGTAACGAAATCGGTTGGAAAACAAAAGAGTTGCAAGAATCACGTCGGCCGCCATCTTGTTTTTCCGAAATGTCATAATTTTTCCCTACTCGAATCCCGCACCTTAACACATCTCCCATACATCATTGGATCGTTTTCTGTCTCTTTCTAAGAGAACAATTATGCGGGCATGTTGGTAGTTTTATGTTTTTTTTTTCATGCATTTAGTCGAACACACCTCTTTCTTCAAAATCCTCAATCATCAACTCGCTTCACATTTTTGCCCCCAAAGATTCGTTAGAATGAGGGAACCATAAGTACCCAGTCCTTATAAAGTTCCTAATTGCCATAATTATAATTTGGTATGAAAAAAATATTCCGCCATCTTGAATTTTTTTTCATTTTGCTAAATAGACCTCGTCGTTCTGAACATCTTTTGCCAAGAAACCACACTTCCATCTCTTATACTCTCCGAGATAGACACTAACGAAGTTTGTATGGCAGCCATCTTAAATCCGCCATTTTGAATATTTTTTTTGCTCTTTGTCAATTGGATGAGGTTCCGAGTGACATTAGTTCGAGGACCCCCCACCTATCTTCAATACCTTGGCCGTGCCCTTTACCCGTCTCCGAAATCCTCAATCATCAGCTGTCTCCAAATTTTTGTTAAACTTACATTTCCTGACTTCTACACGAAGCCATCAGTGAAAAAAAAAACTTTCATACAAAATTTTACAGGAGGATATTTTTGGGGTAATTCTCGAAAACTACCCCAAATGTGGCAACACTGTTTAGATATCTCGATACTGCCGGTCGAGCTACACAATCGATCCATACATGCCAACTTTCCTAAATGTTGCCAACTGCCTCAAGATCGTGATCGAAATTTTCAAAAATACAAAAATAATACAAAATGGCCGCCGCCTCGTTTCACAGAAGCATTTTTCATAGTTTCATAATTTTCCCGTAAACTACAGGATATACCGCTTCTGATGACGTTTCAATTTTTCATCTCGCTCGCACCCAGCCGAAATGATAGCTCCTGAAAAGAGACCATGTCGAAAATCACTTTTACTTTGATAAATTCCAGTGTTGCCAGACCTCGGCAATGAAAATACCCAAATGTCATTCGTACAAGTGGGACACGTGGTCGCTCGTACTCGAATTTTGCAAAAAATACGTATTTCGATTTTTTAAATTTTGGGGTAAATCTTGAAAATTTCCCGAGAAATGGGGTAATTTTTTTTCCCCAATCCATAGTTCGAGTCGGTACACACAATCGCCCCATACAAGTCGAAACGCTCCGACGTTGCCTACTGTGAGAAAAATGAATTTTAAAATTGCGTTTTTTCGTACCTCAGACCGAACGGCCGCCGCGACAGCCGCCATCTTGAATTTTTAAAAACCACTCCCGTTCTGTCAAAATACAGGATAGTTGTAGGCGAAAAGAGAAAGAAATATTACGCACGACCACGCCGTTTCGGATCTGTGGCGCCGCGGTTCGAGGTCGAAAAATCAAAAATTTCAAAACACTACAGCTCGGCCGCCATCTTGTTTTTCCAATTTTTTCCACTCTTTCTGTTAATCGTTTCCTAGTTTCCTCAATCGTTGCGAGTTGTAACGAAATCGGTTGGAAAACAAAAGAGTTGCAAGAGTCACGTCGGCCGCCATCTTGTTTTTCCGAAATGTCATAATTTTTCCCTACTCGACTCCCGCACCCGAACACATCTCCCGTACATCATTATATCGTTTTCTGTCTCTTTCTAGGAGAACAATTATGTCAATGAGTCAGTCAGTCAGTGAGTGAGTGAGTGGTAATCGAGCTATATATAGTATATAATAATAATAATTGATACTCACAATCTATGTACTAGAAACCGTCATAAGCTTGTAACAGCGTCATATCGTGTGCGCAAGGTGCAGAAATCCTTTGTGGGGTCGAGTGTACGCTTTTAAAACATGGTTCCAATTCCAAAGAGTTCCTAGATTTGCTATTACAAAAATTTTAAGACTGTGTTAAACAGCATTTGTTAAGTCGAGGTGCACTATCGATGATTTTCTGAATAACAAAGTTGCATGGAAGCAACCGGCCTCGCATCCAGTGACCCACAAGTCAGTGTAATACTTGTAACGTAATGTATGTGTTGTATTGTTACTTATTGTAACCTTTTTCTTTTTTAAGAAAAGAGCAACTACTGAGTTTCTTGCCGGCTCTTCTCAGTAGAATCAGTTTTCCGAACCGGTGGTAGACTCTTGACGTATCATAAGTGACACAAGTTGTCCTACATGAAGTAAATAAATAAATAAATAAATATTATCTATATTAATATTATATATAACATTTATTTCCAAAATTGTGGAAATAATTTTTTTGTGTTGTTTGTGACGTTTGAGGGGGTAATCTCTGAAACTACTGAACCGATTTTGAAAATTCTGGTACTAATAGGAAGCCAAATGATTTGTGAGTGTCATAGGCATATTAACCCGAAAAATTAGGGGGTTCCCGTGGGAATTTAGAAAAACTTATTTCATGCGGACGAAGTCGCAGGTATCTGCTAGTCGGCTATAAACATACAAGTAAGGCGATGTTTCAATATGTCGGTGTTGTGGCGCAACATGTTGTTGAGCGCTGTTGTCTTGACGTGTGGAGCTTTCCCATTGTATACACGGCAGGGTCAATTTGTAATTACTGAATTTTCCCTGGTCTGGCCTGGTGGAAGGCTTCGGTCGTGGTTAGTTACCATCATAGCGGATAATACGATATGCCACCAAACGATTTAGCGTTCCGATACGATACCGAGTAGAAACCGATTAGGGGTCATTTGTTTCCAATTCCATCCCAATAGTAAGGGAACAAATTCCTTTATAGGTCATGCGTGAGTCTCTGACAACGAGGACAAAATAATATGATCGCCAGACTAAATAAAAGTTATATACCTATCGAAAACAACTGTATAATATCTAACTTTGCCGAGTCCAGGATAACTACAATAACAACAAAAAGTTAACAGGTGATACGAAGCTTTGAATATCTATATATCTTAATAACAACAGATATGGAATTAGAACAGGACAAACAGGGATATGGAGACGGGGACGCGGGGGGGACGCGGGCAGAGCGACAAAAAATGGAATGAGCACAGTTTTTCTGAGGGTGAGTGTACACTGAAGCATTAACTTCTAACGAAACATCGTGTTACTCGACGCTTTTTTGCAACTCGATTTTGCAAGTAACTGAGCGAATTTGTGTAACATTTTATCGAGCGCGGTAAACTTTCATTTGCCACTATTTCTCTTTTTCTTTTTTCTTTATAAATAACTCATCAATATAATAAAGGTATACCTACATAGTACATGATCTGCAGATCCAACATTTCAACGAAGAGTAAACGCAAACTAGAGAGTACAGGTATAAAGAGCTCATGGCGATTCGCTCCTAAAATTAGCCCTCGACTGCAATCTCACTTCTAACTCGGCGTCGGACATTTGCAGAAACGTTACATTAATCAAAATGCTTTTTAAAAAGAATTCAGCTTTAACTTGTATCATTTGTAAGAATGTCGAAATCCATAGAAATGCTCAAGAAAATGCTCTGTGTATACTCATACCCTTATAGTATACGATGCGAGTCACGCACCGCGCGAGCTCATTTCACCGACCTTTCATAATTGTAATCTCGTGCCCGGCTATAATTGAAATGATAACACTGCGTGTGGTTTATATTCATTATTTTTAAAACGCTTTTTCTCCAAGTACTTTTTTAATCTCTAAAGCATAAAAATGTAGCTGTATATTTTGATAAAGGGACATCCGTGTAGTTTTTACGTCTTCTTAACCACCCGCGGTCCTCAATTGTAATTCTGAATGGAAATATTAGCGCTGTAATTATTTTCTTTAAAGTGTAAGTATATGTTTAACTAGCTCTAATTTATTTATCCCTATAATTGCTTATTATCGTTAACATATTTTGATAATTATAATCGACAACTTCGTCGAAATTATATATATTCTAATTATTCTAATTAGGTATAGTCGTGTGGGGAAGGATCTGGAAGCCCATTTTTACCATTCCAAGAAATGCGCTCGGAGAATGGTGTAGATTTAGAGGAAGGTGTCAAAAAAAATAGAGAGAGGAGATATTACATATAGTAAAAAGTAGCCTATGTCGCTTTCCAGGTCAAATATGTCCATGCGAGAAATGCACGCCGCAACAGAGCAACGTCAATTCGTTGCTCTGTTGCGGCGTGATAGACGGACAAACCAACAAACACACTTTCGTACTTATAATATTGTTATGCAGTCTCATTACTTGTTGTACCGCGAAAATATAAAGTGTCTTACTAATGTTATAAATGCGAAAGTATGGATGGATATATGGATGTATGAATGTACGGATCGATAGTATGATAACCTTGACGTAAGAAATGCTGTTTAACACAGTCTTTAAAGGCAAAGCGAGAAACACTTTTGGAACCATATTAACACTTGTTATGTGTGATCCGCAGTCCGCACAGCAGCGTTGGCGCCGTCGCCGCGCCGTGTTTACGTCGGTCGTAAACGCGAAACGCGCCAGTTCCGCGGAACACGCGATTTCCGATCCAATATACGCAATACGCATCGCAGTCCCGTCTCTCATCAAAACTTTACTCGCGTGCCGTTTCATACACCTGCCAAAACATCGATAAAATAACACATAGAAACGACGTCGATGACTTTTGCCATATACTCGTAGATGAAGTGTGATATGGGTTTGCTTAGCAAACCCATACTTCCATACTTAATATTATAAATGTGAGTGTGTCTGTCTGTCTGCTACGCTTTCACAGCTCATCTGCTTAACCGATTTTACTGAAATTTGGTATAGGGATAGGATGTATCTCGGGGAACGACATATGCTACTCTTTATTCCGGAAAGTTGAAGAATTCTCGTAGGAATGAAACTACTTAGTTCAAGCGGACGAAGTCGTGGCCATCATCTAGTTATAAATTTGAAAATAAGTTGTCTATTTTACATTCGATTTGAAGCACGATATTAAAAGCGGAAGGGAAAATGGAGGTTGGATTGGTATTCCACATCCCAGGGGTTGGAATTAGAAACGAGGAAGGAAATCACTTCGTACTCGTCCGTGGAATTTCGGAGCCAAATCCTGATGCGGTATGTAGACCGTACGTTATAGTAGAAAGGTGTGAGAACAAGATCAACAATTCAATGGGCAAAGTGGGTGTTATGCATCCTGTACAATTATTACTACTACCACCTGTTTAGTGACTACTACCAATAGGTGCAAAGTGTAACAACCGTCAGTCTTTCGGATTTCATACCGCTAGTTCAACGTTGATTAAAATATGAGCGTTCAAAATATATCAAAATATCCTATCTCGGTCACACTACTGTTGAGCAATGAGTCTCTTCTCGGAATGAGAAGGGTTTGGTCGTAGTCCATCACGCTGGGTAAGTATGTGTCGATTGGCAGACGTCGCACATCTTCGGAAATATTACGAAAACACAGAGCAGATAGGCAGTCTAGTGGTTAAACCACTGGGCTATCACCGCTTCTTCAGTTATAATTCAAAGATTAAAATAGTTCTTATAAAAAACCCTGGTTTAATACTCTTTTAACGCTTTATCGTATAAATGCGTTAATTAAACACACAGCTCAATATAAAAGCTAATTTACGAGTAAGATACTAAACTTGCGAAACTGTTGTAACATAGTTGTGTGAAGTGTTGTGAAGGAGCGGGTCGCGGGAACTTAGCGAGGAACAATGCAAACACTTGGGGCGGCCAGTTAGCGTAAGTGGGGTCAATCTGATTACTGCCTCCTGATGTATATCCTGGGGCATACTACTATTCCTAGAAAACAGTATTGTTTTAATACTGCAGTTTTATATCATAATCATAATCAAGTATCTTGACGTCCCTAAAATAAGGATTATAATTCTGAAACAATGGTCAAAAATATCAAAATAATACTGCACGCCCCCTATACAGACATGGAGGCTCCCTATATAACTTCTACCAGTCTATGGAGTAACGTTCTTTCCTATACCAGTCGTTCGACGAAGGCGTTTAGACAGAGCTATGCTGCGGGATGACAGGGACGTACGGAGGATACTAGCTAAAATTTTAGTAAAAAATTCTGTCTCTCTGATGTTCGTATGCAGTTTCCTACCTCTCTCGACCATAGGCGACCGGAAATCTAGATGCTACAACTGTCAAGGCAGCCGGATCGGTTATTTGTATGGGCGTGGACCCACTGTATGAATTTATACTCATGCTGTGTTCTTACTGTAACTATGTTGTTGAAAGTTTGCAGATTACGTGCCGGCTTAAGACTGATCCAGCCGGAAATACTACGCGGCTTGAGGTGAGAGGAGAGGAGTGCACTATACAACTAATAAAGTCTATGTTTTGTAACCATTGGAATATTATAGAGGTGTGCTTTGGTGTGGGAACTATTTAATTTTCCGGAATAAAATATACGTTTGTTAGTTCAGGTTAAAAGCTATCGTCATTTCAAATTTCAGCCAAATCGGTTCAGTTGTTGCAGCGCACGGCATGAAGGAGTAAGAGATATTTACAACATTACAAACATCCAAACTGAAACATTTTTATAATATTAGTAGGGTAGGATAGGATTTTGAATTTTTTAAATATAATAATTTATCTCATCGTAAAAGAAAAAAAACCATGCAGTTAGAAGTATGATATATCAGAATTTCCTTCAGCTGAATAATATAAAATACGTTGAGTTCTTCCGGGAAGATTTTTTATTATACTCGTAACTAGAAAGAAGAGTAAAGGTTCAACTGAAGCTGATGTTCCTGTTAAATAAAATGTCCTAATTATATTTTCTGTATGAAGTAGGTAATTAAATCTTTCGTTATTAAATAAAATCATGAACATTTAAACCTTAATCAACAGATTAATTAATTAAAACTTCAGTATAAGATGGATCCCGCTTACTTTAAAAAAATATGAAATCCTCCTCGGGGGTAAATTAAGGAGACTCGAGAAAGCCGCCAAATTTTTTCAACAAACATTTACAAAATTACACGAGTGAAAAAATTCGGTGAACCTTTCAGGATTTCGCTGCGGGATTCGAGTAGTGGAGAGTAGGGGGCGCGCAAACGAAGCCCCGTGACAAGGGCGGGTTTCATTACCTAATTGGAAGCCGCTAATGAGATCCGCACAATGCAAATACGCGTGACCTTTGCCAACACCCGCCGCCGCCGCCGCCCTATCCCTGTACCAAATTTCATCAAAATTGGTCGAACAGGTGGGTCGTGAAGGCGTAGCAGACAGACAGACACACTTTCGCATTTATAATATTAGTATGGATGCGAAAGTTTGGATGGGTAGATGGATGTTTGTTGCTCAATCACGCTAAACGGATCTAGATAGGCACAGAGATAGATTATAGTCTGGAATAACACAGCTACTTTGTATCCCGGATAATTAAAGTTTTCCCGCGGAACCAAAAAACCTCAATCCACGCGTTAGAAGTCGCGGGCATCAGCTAGTGTGTCGTAATGTATCGCCAGTCGGAAGGATTTAGCGATCGCGGCGCTGGAGCGGCGCCAGCGCGCGATTAACTCGCGGGAAAAATTTATTAGCTCCCACAGAACGGCACGATATAGTTGCGATATGTTTATGATATCCGGGTATACACCGCGCCGATAACTTGCCTCCGATAGGTGCTGCGTTATTCAAAGCGCTATAACTCCTATCTGTATAATGTGCTCTATAACATATTGAGTTATTAAATGGAAACTCACCTTTATAAAAATAATAGAATTATTGTTAAATACAACTATCACTACTTTTTCATTCCCTATTTAGCCCCTTTGGTTCAACTTTCAACACAACTGAAACACGTATTTCTTTATTTTTAATCAAAAGCCCAAATACAAAAATTTCATTGATATGACTTGATAAAAATGGCGGACTTTCATACAAAATTTCACGCCCCTTGAGGGTGGAATTTCGAAAAAATATTTTCTTAATTCTTCTCTAGGGTACCATTCAGTTGTTTGGGCTGTAGGTTGTCTGTCAGTCACTCAAGACTCAGGGAGCCTTTTATATTTAATGAGATCATAATTGTGCGTTATCGTACAGATCATACCTATATGTGCCAGTGAGGCTACGGGTGGGTCAACTGTCCCACGCTCAGAGAATCGTGTCCAGGTATCAGTGTAATTCGCTTTATTCCTTCGCAAGCAGACACAGCACACAGCACGCGTCGCAGGTCGTGCGTGTAACACGGCCGCGACTTGCCGCTTGGCGCCAGTCGCCAGCCACGACAGAAAAATTGAAAAGCCGTGCCGTACCACCATCATTGCTTAGATATTAGACAGTTTCGGGCTTCAAGCATAAAAAATATACATTTTGTGAAGCAGCTTTGTGTTTCAAACATAATATAGATTGCGATCACCTGTTTGGACGTGAAGAAAGCATGAGACAAAAATGAACTAAGGGGTGTCATTAATTTACTCAGTTGAAAACCGATTGAATACTTACATTTTCACCCTGGAAATGTATCCACGATTAGCTTTTGCCCGTGACTTAGTTTGCGTGGACTACACAGGTTTGAAACATGATGACATGACATGATGTCTACATCACAATAGCTGTCTGCATGCCAAATTTCAACCCGATTCATCGAGTGGTATGAGTTATACGTTGATAGGTCAGTAAGTCACCCTTTTCTTTTTATGTAGTAATTCAAAATATTATCTAAAAATCAACTAAAGGAAAACTTCAGTTGCCTACTTCAGGTACAAGGGCAAAGTATACGAAGCCGGGCGAATCTATTAGAGAACAAAATATTATGACCGCAGAGTTTAATATTTGGAACACCATTTGTACAACACAGCGTTAAAATTGAAAAATGTTTGAATACTTTGTATCATATTGTATCAAAGGCTTTGATTTCCTCGCCTCACTGAATGGAGCTGTTGCTAGGACTCAACAGCGAAACGATATACGAGTATGTTTTGAAAAAAAAACAAATTAAAACTATTCAAAAATGGCACCATTTCGTATTTATTCTACTTATTATTCTTAACATTTAAGAGTAAATATTTATAACTAAAATATAGATATCAGCAAAATAATGTATTTCAATAGTATAAAAAATATTTTGGATTTTTAAATCTAATAGTTATAAATATTTTAGCTATGTTGCTCCATTTATGTCAAATATCTTTACTATGAAAGGCGGAATTTTTCAAGAAATTTTCAGTGTTTTATATCCTTTAAGGCCCTATACCGTAAACGGAGTTTTAAAAGCAGTGTATTCATCAAACGGTGTCATAATGTACGCTTGTAAAAATAATTGGCTATTTTCAAGACTTTTAAGCAGGCATTGACGCATCTCAAAACACAATTTAAAAAAACTCTGCATTGAAATTTCTTTTAAACATACTTGTTAATTTACATTTTAAAGCAATTTTTCTCCATATTGAAACTAATAATTTTCTATAGAAATATAAGATAAAATTTATATTTCTACATCAAACACATTGTCGGTTTAATTTGTATTGAACAGTACATCCTTTTTTGATTTCCTGCATTTTTTGCGATATGCGCTTGCTCGATTACACCCCCGCGCGCCTATATTTTGATCTCGTGAGCTCACAGCGCTATAAAATGAAAACCTGACTGTTATATCAAAGTATACATGTTCAGATATCTTTTGCAGGTGCACTGTATAATTTAGAGCCCCACACAAAAAACAAAATCAACGCGTAGTAAGTCACGCAAATTCTATTCTTCCAACCAATTGCTGATTGGTTATAGTATAAGACAATTTAAAAAATTAATTAAGTGATATGTTCAAAGAGAGACTAAAAGTCTTTTAAAACAAAATTAGCTACAATTAGCTTTTAAGACAAGACTACGTACTTAATAATAAAGTTAAAGTTGAGCATCAGCGCGGCGCCGGAAGTGCGCTGGTGCAAGGCAAGCCGAGTGCGACTAACTAGCGAAGTTTGTCGTCTCGGAGGCTATTATTCCGAAGTTGGGAAAAAGGAGCTGTCAGAAGACTATTAGCGAGCTAAGCCTGGGGCATTAACTAGTTAAGACAGGCACGCTGTGTGTCGGGGCGGAGGACGGAACTATTCGCGACTTGAGAAAAAAAGAAAAACTTTCCCTAAAGGGATTGCGACGAGGAATGGGCATGAATTTTATTTACTTACTAAGTGAGTTTTGAAATTGTCTTTGTTTGCATTTTGAGCCTGTTAACTGTCCACTTTATGGTTATATTATGTCAGCTTTGTGTTTAAAATTGAGTTGAATTTTTAGAAAATATAAAAGATTGTGTATTTGTTTATTGACGAAGGTTTAATTAAGTTGATATTTGACTCATTCGATGTAATTCACTCGGTCAGTTTGTTGAAGGGGATACGCCATATTGGATTAATTTGCATAAATACGAGTATTTTGACTTTGTTGAGTTAGTCTGTTGCCGACAGACTCAGCGATTATTGAATACCTTTGTATTTGGATCGCAATTTGTTTTAGAGCTTAGCAGTAGCAACTGCAGCCTGATCAAATGATTAATTTATTGTTGTTGTGATGCTTTGGCCAAGTTTTTATAATTAACTGTTTACATTAAATCTCTCGTGAAACCGCTACACGTTTAACCATTTATTCGTGCACGTTTTAAAGAGAGTACAAACATATTTTAAGAGTAATTTTAATTATTTGCCCGCCCTTCTGGAATTACGCTTACAATTATTCACAGGTTTTTATTTAAGAAAGAGCAGTTTAGTGAAATAAGCTTATAATTGTTCGGGTGAGTAAAATCCTCGAGATTATTTATTAGTGAAATAATTATTTATTGCACTTTTATCTACTAATACTAATTTCTGTCATAATGAACACAATAACTAATTGACTTATTTATCCATACACACACACAGATGAATATAGCTTTCAGTAGTACACAATAAAATAATAGTTTAAATAAGTTTTGATGTAACTCAGACCACAAACTTTGATTCGTTCAGAAAATAAATTTATTGGCTAAAACACGAACCTATCACTGGTTTTATCAATTACCATTACTTAGGTGGTTCAAGATAACAAAAACTACAATGTACAAAGACTAATGAATGCAATCAATCATTGCAGTGTCGTGTGTGAGTGATTGCGATTACAATCCGTGCCATTGTATCATGTACACAATCTTCATCGGCGTACTACTATAAAAAAACTATTAGGTATGTTGGGAGTAATTTTTCACGGCCCAGGTTATAAATGATGTTATTAATCAAAAGTTAATGCTTTGTCTGAAAAAAGTTTAAAAACTCACCAAGTTGCACGAAATTTGACGTTTACTTCTTACTAGATGAACCCCGCGACTTCGTTCGCGTGGATCGATGTTTTTTGATTCCCGCGGGAACTGTTCAATTTTCCGGGATATAAAGTAGCGTATGTCCTTCTTTCACATATTTTATAATAATATTATGAAGTTGTTGTCTATACTAATACTAATATTATAAATGCGAAAGTCTGAATGGATGGATGGATGGATAGATGTTTGTTACTCAATCACGCCAGAACGGCTTGACGTATCTGGATGAAATTTGGCAGAGACAGATTATAGTCTGGAAACACACAATTTATCTTCTGGGATAAAAAGTAGTCTATGTCCTTCCTCGGGATATAACCTATCTCTGTATCAAATTTCATCAAAATCGGTTGAGTAGTAACAGACAGACAGGCAGGACGAGGTCTCAGGTTCGAATACAAGGTCGGGCCATAACAAGTACTTATTGGGTTGTCCTGACAAGAAATTCTCAGTACTAGCCCGGAGTTAGGAAGTTGGCGGTGTTACCAGAGAGAGAGTGCCCCAGAGAGCGCATTATAAGCCGTCGGTCCAGCGCCTGATTTTTCTCCCGTCGTGTCAGATTTTTCGTCCCATCAGACTATGAGAGTAAAGGAACAGAGATTGCACTTGTGTATACACACACACTTGTGCACTAGGTATAATATCTCCCGCGCAGATGACTAGTCTCTATATGGAGATAGGCCGTCGTGGCTGAAATTCAGTCGGAAGGGCATCATCATATAATAAATACTTTTTTAAAACCCTAAACCTACGTAGGCCAAGTAGTGAGCTTCAGCTATAGTTCAGTAATTAATAAAGTATAATAAATATTAATTAAATCCGAACTACAACATTTCGCGGCGTGTCGGTAATTAGTTACAGCGGCTACCGCGGGGCACAACTCCGGAAAGTATTTTAGTTGAGCGCTGAAGCGGTGCGAGTGGAATTTGTTCGTATGAGCACCGCCATTATTGTAATTGGTGCGAGGCTCGAACACAAGCACGTGCGACGTAAACTGCTGAAATTATCAGAACCCGGGAACTAAGGCCAAAACAGACGAAGTACTGGACAGCACAAAACGTCGCCCCCGTTCCACGTGGGTGTACCTATCAGGCGCACGCTTTGCCCCAGTGCCTAGCGTGTTTTATCCCATATCGCAATGTCCTTTCCCAGGATGCAACCTATATCTCTATGAAATTTCATCAATAATAATATCGTTTGAACAATCAATAAGATGATCGCTGAAATCGGTTTAAAAGACGGCCCGTTATTGCGTAGCAGACAGGACATAATATTTTGTGTGAGAACATACAAAAATTTCATACAGTATTTAAATGATAGGTAATTTAATTGTAATAAAATTTAAATCCATACTAATATTATACAGTCTGTCTGTCTGCTAGGCTTTCCCGGCCCATTGATTCAACCGATTTAAACGACTATCCTGGGAAAGGACATACGATACTTTTTATCCCGGATAATTAAGAAATTCCCGAGGAAATCGAAAAATGTATCCACTATTATTATCATCTCGTATTATAATATTTACGAGTAGGCGGGCAGGATAGAATGAAATGTAAACGGGCAGTCAATAAAGTCGCCTTTGTTTGAGGAATTAGGCGGACGCGGCGTTTTTTAATTAAATCACAGCGGAGGCTTTGAGAACAGGCTTTTACAATTATTATATACGCGGGTATTTGTGTTGCAGAGCGTGCGGGGCGCTTTTAGCAGGTAATTGATATTAACAGCTTAGTGTGCAAGTGAAAATTCCGTGAAAATACAGATTTTCAACGATTACGTGGATTGACTCACTCCAGAAAGGCTTGGAACTGTTACTTACATATATCTACATGATTATGATTGTAGTTTATTCATATATTTTTCTTCAAAGGATCGACAGCTGAGTTTCTTGTTAGCCTGCTTCTTGTTAGCCTGCTCACTGCTCAGTAGGAATGGACTTCCGACTTGCGAACCACTGATAGACACTCTACGATTCAAAAATAAGCCACAATGATAGCGACTACTACAAGTTTTATTGGAAGCGCGCAGGTCTAAGATAGATAGACGGATAAACCTCTTTATTGCACACACTTAAAAAAGAAAGAAATAAACAAAAGTACAGTAACAGAAAATGAGATAAAGATTTAGCATTAGATTTAGTCACAATGTCGCCTGAAACTGTTTCTCAATATCCAATTTATTTATTCCAAGTAGGACATACAAGTGTTTTTTATGTTAGGAACGTTATGTTTTGACTGTACCACCGGTTCGGAAAGCAGATCAACTGAGAAGAGCCGGCAATAAACTCAGCAGTTGTTCTTTTTTTTCGCCAGCTCTTTGTCCGTAACATTTGTTGGTTATTTGAGTCTCCATGTCGACTCGTGAGTCTTCGAGTTAAACGAGTTAATTCTGATGTGCCGCCATTCTGCCTCGATCTCGTTACGTTGTTGTGTTACACGCTAGTTAACTTAACCGCGGGTTAATGGTTAACCCGGCTGAACTCGCTCGTGTGTATGGGTCGGGTATTGTTCTAATGATCAAACTTGTTATGGTTTCTGCTTCGTTAACGCCATTCACAGCTGAAATAATCAGGCTTTCCTAATTTAAAAAGTTAAATCTTATCATACTTGTACTTGTTTGGTTTGTATCAGTATCGATTGATGTTGGGGACTCCAAATGCTAGAATGGTGACACCGGAAAACACAACGTGGGCAGACTCCCCATTAGGACGGGCCGAGCGAGTCGCAGGGAGCCACTGGATTCAGATGGCGAAAAAGCGCCCAATGTGAAAGCCCCTACCAGAGAATAGTGTCCAGCAGTGGACGCCTATGTATTAACCGACTTCTAAAAAATGAGTTCTCAATTCAGCGCGTTTTTAAAAAAATGTAACTCGGTGCATATCTTCGTGGTTTCTGAACCGATTTGAAATTTTAAAAAAATGAGTCTTTAGAGAAAGCCCTCGAGGTGGTCCCATAAAAAGGCTAACTCCAAATCCTCAACCCTGATTCTAAAAAGTTAAAAATAAAAATCAGGCTCGCCCGACTTCAACATAGTGGGTAGAAATAAAAATTATTTTTTACTTTACAGTGGCTTTGGAGGTCGCTTTTTTGGAAAGATTTTTTATATTTAACTGATTTTGACAAGCGCAGTACGCTTTATCTACGTATTTTACATTGCAAATTCGATTGATTGTAATCGAGCGTCTGATTACATTGGGGTCAAAGTTAAACGGACTGAAAAGCTCTTGATAGAGTCACGAATTTAGTACAACCACTTTTAATTTTAAACGTTTCAATTTGGAGAAATTGTTGAGCATGCATACACGAAATTGAGCTCAAAATCAATGCACTTTTAAGGTTTTACTTTGACGCTAAATGTGATCGAGTTCTCGAATACGATCAATGAAATTTGCAATGTAAAAATTTTTACTAAGTGTACTGTACCTGTCAAAATCAGTTGAACAGATGGAAAAGCATAGCAGACAGACATCTACACACTTTCACATTAATATTATTAGTGTGGATATACTGATATACTTTCCATTTCTATTTGTATTACTACGCAAATTATACTACCTACACACATAACAAAAAACAGTGTTTTTCTCTGTAAGTGAATTGTACAATTCTTTTGAGAAAAATAAATTTTTAACCTGAACATTTTAAAAGGATAGGATAGGGCCAAGCACGAACACAAGTGTAGGCATATTTATAAATCTCCTCTTTGTTTCGAGTCGTTCACCGCACCCTTTTCACGAATAATCATTTTCAAATAAAAATCCCTCGTGAATATTAAACTAGTAGTCTAGAAGGGTGTATGAGACATGTACCTAGTTGCTACTTGAATCTGAATCACTCCCCCCCCCCTCCTCCCCCCTCTCCCTCGCCCCCCGCCCACGCGGGGGGACAGCATGGCTACGTCTTTGTCTCTATTGTTTGTGTTTAATTGTCTCGAAGGCTTTGATTGGGAAAAATATTCCATTCTTTGAGTGAGAGTCTTTTCGCGAAGTCGTACTTAATTAATTTTCCTGCCGTGGGCTTTTTGTTTGTTTGTCTCAATTACGAGAAGCGTGTGATTCAAAGTTAGGTATTACGTGATTGTTTGGCTGTCAACTGGTATTGTGAAAGGTAACTAGCCTATACCGGCAGCTTTGCTCACGTTAAGTTCGATTTTCATACAAATTTAACCCCCTCAGGGATTGAATTTTCAAAAATCCTTTTTTAGCGGATGCTACGGCATTACGGCTATCTGTATACCAAATTTCAACCATCCGTCCAGTGGTTTGAGCTATGCGTTGATAGATCAGTCAATCAGTCAGTCGCCTTTTCCTTTTATATATTTAGATAACTATTTCTAGGTAGAGGCTAATTAGTACAAACGTGTAGGCCAACAGTTTGACGGACTAAGTAATTGTTTTATACGGGAACAATATTGCAAACAGGAAAAATCAAACTGAACAAATCCAGTTATACAAACTGCATGCCTACGAGTACGTAGATGAAACATTGTTTGAACATGTACGAGTATGTTCCACGTGACTCGATGACTCGCACAAATAACAATCAACTGGCCCTCTCTCTCCTCTGTTGCTACGTGAATGTTCAAATCCATAAAGATCCATACTATTTTAAATGCACTTGTGTTTTGTTTGTTTGTTTGTCCTTCAATCACGCTGCAACAGAGCAACGGATCGACGTGATTTTTTGCATGGGTGTAGTTGAGGACCGAAAAAGTGACATAGGCTTCTTTTTATCCCGGAAAATTGAGGTCTTCATGTGGAAATTAAAAAAAACTTTTCCTTGTAGACGAAGTCATGTGCATCAGCTAATTGTTCATAAAAGTTAATTAAAACTGCCACACTCATCCATCTTACCACCAAGTGAGATCGCATATCGCATTCACAGACTGACTCGTCATCAAATTAAAATAAATATAGACGCAGAACTTTTCAAAAGATGCAGCTTACAGAGGTTTTTGAGTGTTTTTGCAAAAGATATTTCTACTCCAGCACACTCAGGCTCGATTCAATTAAAACTATGACGTGCGTTTCATATAAAAGCTTTACCCTTTATATGAACCCTTTGCCTGAATTTTGGCCGCGCAATGAAAATAAACTAAGTTATTTAGCTGCTATGCTAAGGGTAAAAAGGGTAATAAAACCTTTTTTTTTTTTTTTTATCCACTACAAGTTACCCCTTGACTGCGATCACACCTGATGGTAAGTGATGATGCAGTCTAAGATGGTAGCGGGCTAACCTGTTAGGGGCATGGCAGTTATATTAAACCCACACCCCTTCTGTTTCTACACGGCGTCGTACCGGAACGCTAAATCGCTTGGCGGCACGTCTTTGCCGGTAGGGTGGTAACTAGCCACGGCCGAAGCCTCCCACCAGGCCAGACCAGAGAAAATTCAGGAATTATAAATTCCCAAATTGACCCTGCCGGGGATCGAACCCGGGACCTCCGCACGTTAAGGCAACAGCGCTATACACTGCGCCACGGAGGTCGTCAAAACCTACACCTAAGGGTAGAATAAATTAGGTCTGCTTTTTGATAAAATATGCTTTGTTTTAACTGCCTCCTTGGTCTAGTGGTTAGCATGTTCGAATGCGGCCGACGAGGTCCCGGGTTCGAGTCCCAGGTCGGGCCATAATTAAGTATTGGGTTTTTCTGACTAGAAATTCTCAGTACTAGCCCGGGTGGTGGTGTTTCACCCCCTCGCCTCGGAGAGCACGTTAAGCCGTCGGTCCCGGTTATTGTCACTAACATGATAATAGTCGTTAAAGCCCGCCAACCCGCATTGGAGCAGCGTGGTGAGTCTAACTCTAATTCCCTCTCTCCTATGAGAGTGGCGCTCAGTGCCCAGCAGTGGATGTAGTAATGGAATCCCAGTAATGGACTGTAGTAGTGGTGGTAGTGTTGGATGCGTTGTTTAATTTAATAGGTTAATAATAATTATGACAGATGAGAAGTGTAGGTATAGCAATAGTGAAGGACTGGAGTGAGACAGACAGACTGAAGCAGTACCTACTATGAAAATGGCGTCTGCCAAAATTATCATTATAGACAAACCATGGAGCGAATAAGCGTGATGTGGACACACCAGAGAGGATCATTCAAACTTATTCTATTAATTTTTCGCTCCCTGTCTAACATATATCTCGTCTATACCGCGCCTTTCGTCGCGTGGTTTTATGTTTTAAATTCCCGTGGAACCTCTTTGATATTCCGGGGTAGGTATAAAGTTACACAGGCACCTTGTCACATTTGTAATATCTTTATGAATTTATTAAACTACTAAGTTTAATTAATATAACTTTTTGCTCGTGCTCTGTAGAATTACTACAAAACAATTTACATTGCATTTTGCAGTAGATCATATTGTTAGATATATTGTAATATTACATAACATTACTCGGTAACATAGCATGAAGTATTCAGGAATTTCTCAGTGTATTATTTTGATAGTGTAACCTGCCCAGTTATTACTGGCCGTTACACGTAAATAGTGGGCCAAATTGGCCGTGATTCCTATAATTATACCCCCGTCCTGGCCGATATGCCGATACCACACGGCTGTGTACATTATATACATAGATGGAAGTGTACTGGAATGAACGTAAAGATAGGTTGGCGTGCGTGGCTGCATTAAGGCGATGGAATGAGAGTAAAGTAATTTTTTTGGGTTCGGTACCTATTCATTCCACGATGAAAATATGAAATTTTATTTGCATGGAATTTAGACGTACATCTTTAAATGTAAAATAACTACTAACACTCAAACATAATATTGCTTCAATATGTTTGAGTGTTAGTTGTTATTTTATAATAGTGAGCATGAACAGTGAACATGAACATAGACTAACACCGGACGGGACAAAGCGAAACGTCCACGGCAGAAGGGATGGACTTTTTGTCCTGTTGACGACAATAGAAATTGCGTTATGTGGACTTTCTTCCCGCCAGTGTTTGTAGTGTGGAAACACAAACCTCAGGGCTTACTGCCATCGCTTATAGCTGTATTACTTCAAAATCACATTTGTATGACACGTACCTTGACGTTCCTACAATAAGGGTTATAATTGTAAAACACAAACGTCAAAAATATTTAAATAATACCGCTCTACGCGAAGGCAGTATGACCCCTGTACTAAACACAAATCACTTGTACCCGAAAGGAAAGATTGGCGTCTTACTTATTTGAAAGCGCTGAGTCATCAGATTTAGTTGATACAACCTCGTCCAGAGTTACCTCAGCCGTATTTCCCGCGCTCTTCAAACCGTCCACACCCCTTAACCCCTTATTAGCAGCGCACAGCAAACTAGCCATTTCACGAAGTAACTATTAATTACTGAATTTTAGCGGCGTGAAAGTCAAAATGGAGTCTAATAAGTTTTAATTTTGACGATCATAAAATTGGTGTTGACGTCAACTGCTAGTAGCCACGGTTAAAGCAGCTACCACCAGAGAGAACTAAGAAATCATTAACTTCCAAATTGAACCTGCCAGAGACTAAACACAGCATTCCCCATTGAAATGAAATAAAGTGAATCCATACTAATGTACGAATATATACTCGTGTGCTAATGTTACAAATGCGAAAGTGTGTCGGTTTGCTACGCTTTAACAGCCCATATTTTCAACGATTTTTGATGAAATTTAGTATGGCGCATCCCAGACTTTTAATCCAGAAAATTAAGGAAATAAAAAAATAAATTCACGTGGACGAAGTCGTGGGCATCGTCTAGTTTTTTTTTTTTTTTTTTAAATCTTAATTGATTAGGGACTTTTGTCCGACACGGACACGCCAGCCCCATCGTAAATCGTCTAGTTGAAAATATGTTTATTTCATGTAACTTGTGGTAATATTACAGGACTCTGCCACCTGTTCGCAAAGCACCGCTGAGCAAAAGCCGAGTTCATCAAAAGTACATAAACAAACACACAAACTATTACAATTTGATAGCAGTGGAGATGTAACACATTATAATATAATAGCCCACATCGGCTAATGGGCATAGCTTTCAGTGGAATTACACGCTCACTTGTTAAGTGAGTGATTACTTTATTTGCGCTTTTATTGGTTCACTTTGAGGCCATGTTAGATATTAGCGTATAATAATAATAATAACAATGTATCGGGGTCTGATGATACTTTGCTATATTAAAGCTTTTCGTTGCAAGAATACAATGTAGGTATTTTTATATTCCTTATACACTTTTTAGTCAAACTTTCTCAAACGTACCACCGTGCAGGCACAGGCAACGCGTCAATAATTCTTATTCCCAAATTGGCGTTTTTTTCTAACTACTGTTACTAGTGGTGGTAACTAGCCACGGCCGAAGCCTCCAACCAGATCAGTCCAGAGAAAATTCAGAAATTATAAATTCCCAAATGAGCCCTGCCGGGAATCGAACCCGAGACCTCCCACGTTAAGACAGCACTCAACACTGCGCCAGGGAGTTATTTGTCGGTCTTAGCACCTCGTGACCTCGGATCCGTTCGAACTGTGAGCCCGTGCCCGTTCTCGACTTGTCGACCTATGTCGGTGTCGTATCGATTCTTTGTATGGAGAGTGACATCTCTTACTCTCTCTTAGCATCGTATTCCTCATTACTGAGGGTCGTAACCCAATTTCCATTAATCACATAATGGTAGAAGTTTTCTTGGGATAATAATGCTATGAGTTCGCATAGTCCTTCCGTATACGACTCGACTGAGAGTATTAAACTACTATTAGGTTACTATTAGGTTTTTGTAACGATTATTTACAGATGTTAGTTATAATTACCGGGACCGACGGCTTAACGTGCTCTCCGAGGCACGGACGAAACGAAAAGGCCAAATTCGGACTTCCAAATTCGGTCTCCCATCCAGTTACCGACTTGGTTCCACGTTGCTGAACATTCGCAATTGACTGATATGCGTTGTCACAACTAGGCTACTCGTCCCTCGAGTGAGAGTGACATAGGCTACTTTTTATCCTAGAAAATCAAGGAGTTCCTCCGGGACTTTTAAACCTTCGTCCGGACGAAGTTGAGATTAAAATATAGTCTCTTATAAGTTGTTCAAAATATAACTTTTAATGATATTCAAATCAACTAGTAGCACGTACACCGCACGTAGACCGGTCAATTCCCGAGCGCAGTGTGTACATACCATTATAACTCAATGGTACATACAGCGATGTGGGTTGTGATCGAATAGCTCTCCGGTCCATATGATCGACTATTGACTTGTATGGCTATTGGCGCCACTGCAATATTCCTGTGCAGATATGACTAGTTCCGTCGCTCTAACTGCTTATTTGATTGTTATAATTAGTCACTCGAACTACGTACTCGTATTTGACAGTTATAATATTGACTCGTGATGGAACGAGGCAGGCAACATGATGTTTATCTATTTGTATTTATATTATTATCATTTTCCCCAAAAAGTATCAACAGTACTGATTTTACGGGAATTTGAAAAAAAAAACCAGCGGCACACTGAACATATAATATAATATGAATATGTATACATGTAATGTATACATATTCATATTACACATAATATGTATACATATAATATATATAATATGTATACATATAATATGAATATGGGACACTGAAGTGATTTTAACAGACTTCAAAAGGATGTTCCGTATGTTATGTATGTTTGTTTGTATGTTAACGCTTTTTCGGAAACCAATGAACCAATTTTAATGACTTTTTCACTATTGTAACCTACGTTCTTTTACGAAGGTTTCAATATATAATGCACCTAGGTATCTTCCTTATGCACGATGTCATATACATAAATGTACAGTGATGTCACAACTATGCTTTACTAGCTGATGCCCGCAACTTCGTCCGCGTGGATTGAGGTTTTTTGGTTCCTGCGGGAACTCTTTAATTATCGGGATAAAAAGTAGCCTATGTACTATTTCAGACTATAATCTATCTCTGTGCCAAATTTCAGCTAGATTCGTTCAGCCGTTGGGGCGTGATTCAGTAACAAACATCCATACATCCATCTAAACCTTCGCATTTATAATATTAGTAAGATAAGATAAGATTAATTATTGATCAATCCTATGCACCATACCGCAATGTGAGTGCTGCACATCCATGTTATTCCAGATCTATTTCTATATCTATCTCTGTGCCAAATTTCATCCAGATTCGTTCAGTCGGTTTGGCGTGATTAAGTAACAAACATCCATCCATCCATTAATACAACCATCCATCCATCCAAATTCCATTTATAATATTAGTACAAAATTTATTTACTTTTTTTCCTTGATCTTACTAAAATTCTCCATCATTACCCAGCCAGTTAACGACTCAACCTTGATTAACCAACACAATCATTATTTATAGTATAATATCTAGGTACCTACAGTATCGCAAGTAGGTTTCATAGAATTCCTATGTGTAAACCTCCCTGTGACATTCTAAATTAGAAATATTGTCACGTTAAAATATAGATCGAATATCTATATAGGTCATAGATTATACATGATATAGGTCACGGCATTTGAGCGAAGTCGACAGCTTGTCGCAGTGGAGAGACAGTTCACAGTCGAAAGCCTCCCAATGGTGTCTGATTTTTATTTCTAAAGACGAATTAAACGGAGGGCCCTTTCCTTCTAATACCTTTTTAGGGCTGACATTTTGCAATATTTGAACTAAACGGAATGGTCCTGTCCGGATAGAATAACATATGAATTAAAATAAACTTCTATTAAGTTATTATTAATAACTTATTATAACCAACCTTATTATATTATTAATGAAGTTTTGTAAGTTATTATTCTATATTTCTCTATCTATACTAATAGTATAAATGTGAAAGTTTGGATGTATGAATGGATGTTTGGCACAGAGTTAGCCTTATATAAATGTATATAGAGAGATAAATATAATTAATAACATTAAGCTCAAAAGTTCCCGCGGGATCCAAAAACCAAATCAAAAATCAATCCACGCGGACCAAGTCGCGGTCATCAGCTAGTATTTTATAAAGGTTGGTTTGTAGGTAATTATTACGTGAACATATTTTTTTTTTATCCACTACAAGTTCCGTAGCCCTTTACTCCGATCTCATCTGGTGGTAATTGTTATAATTGTGCTATAAACTGTCAGGGGTAGGTATAGAAGTTATATTCAACTCGTACACCTATTCGGCATCGTACCGGAAAGCTAAAACGCTTGGCGGCATGTCCGTTAGTGTGGTAACTAGCCACGACCGAAGCCTGACACCAGACTAACTAGATTATCTATAGGCAATAGGCATGATGACTGATTTTGAAAAATGGTCAGATTATGTTCGGAATTATCTACTATTTTGAAAAAATATCTTATTTCAGCAGAAAAATAAGGTTTGGTAGATGAAATTGGCATTTGAAATTTAAATTTTAAAATTCACGCCAAAACGTTCGGCGGTGTCATGGCGTCGTTTGTGACGTCACTATTATTTTTACCAATGTACTCTGTGCAGTGTGCAGTAAACAATAGTGTGATTGTCAAAGTTCGAAAATAATTGTGACGTCATTCGCTTCATATTGGTGTTTTAACCAATATGGCGGATTGCTGTATTTTATAGTTATATATATAATTTGAATTTGAATTCAAAGTATATAGCAATCTTACTCGAAATAGGAAAATAAAAACGTTTTTTATAATCCATGAATCCAATTGTATTAGATAAATTTATAATTTCATTGATTCTTTGTTACTGTCATCATGCCTATTACTATCAGAGATCAAGAAGGAGGCTCAAGTACTCGCATGCCGTGCATTGTTTTACGGAAATACCCTACAATTTTAATTTATTATGTATGACGTTGCTTGTTTACCTTTAGATTTTATTTACCTTTACCTTTTTGTTTACTTGTTGTTTTACTTTTACCTAATTGTTTATTGCTGTGTTACTGTTATTTTGTACCGGATTATGTGTCCGCATAATAATTGTATTTATGTACCAGATTTTAGAGGAATGTGCTGCCCCCAGACAAGTCTTAATGGTGCTAAGCAACCGTATAAATGTAAAAAAAATCTATGTTTATAAAAAAAAATTGAAGAAATGGAACCGATAGACTTCCACTTTTGGACATAGTTGTCTCGTATAGGGGCGTGTTCCATCAGTAGCGAAGGGTATTCCAACGCTACGCTCTGCAGCGCAGTGCTGGGTCGTCTTCCCAGCAAAACCGAATATAGCATTAGAATAGTTAGATTCCTGCACTTTCTAAGAAAACAAATTACTGAAACCGAAATGTTTTCTTTTAAACTGCTGTTTTCTTAATATAGAGGTAAAGTAAAGTTGGTATTTATTGCAGTAGGAAGTAGTGGGCGTGTGGTTTATCGCACCGCGCACCGCTCGCACTAAGAGTGGCCATTAAGCGGCGCACTACACAAATAAAACTAGCTTGACCTTTAGCCTTACTTGTATATAAAGAATCCTTCAGGTAGAGATTCCTTACTTTACTTAAAAACGCATCGCATTACCGCTATTTTCGCTAACGTTCCACGTTCGTTCATTTCATTTATTCAAATCGTTTGACTGTTACATAGTTAAAGATCTTAAAATAGTAAATATTAATTTTACACAGTAGGGACAGTCTACCTCTAACTGGCATTCACGATACGATATCAGGAAGTTTAGAGCAGATAATTTAACATAATTACAGTTTAAATATTAATATTCGACTCAAACAATTACTTATTGTACAGTAGATATATTTATTAGTAAAAGGAGAGCATTGTTCGTGGCGTGTATGCGCTGTAGTATGTAACCATTCGCGCGGAAACTCGTAGGAAACTTCACTAGGCTGGATCATCATCGCAGATCCGCTAATATTGCTTTCGGATCCACCGCGTTTTGAGCTCGCCGCCGATAATATTTCATACAAAATGTATGTCACAACCGCGGATCCGCTTCCGCGCCGTTGCCCACCGAAAACGCAGCCTTAGACTATTTCGCGAAAAAACATAGTTACTTCTTTCTCTCTTAAATCCACGAGGACGCAGTCTAAGCTAGTTTTCCATATCATGTCAGTGAAAAGTGTTGAACTTGCAAATTTAAAGAGCTCTCATCGCGCGGTCTATTTCGGTCCGTTGTCGAACTAATATCGCGCGGAAGTTGGTCAAGTGTCGCCGCGGGCGCTCGTTACTGTACGTCCGTCCGTCTGTAACACTGCACTCACTGATGTGTATATACCTACTTCATCGCCCTCACTGTCTCAGCCCGAGGCGATGCTCTACCACTGAGTTTAGTATTTTTATTTATTTAATTATTGCCTTTAAAGAAATGAACAAGATTATATCTTGTATCAGCGGCCATCAGTGGATGCGTTGCATTATGCAAATGCCCTCGCGCCAGTACTAGACGTACTATTAGCTATTCCGTGGTACTACGAGTAGGTAGCGTGTTCGGTTCGCGGCCGCGCGCGCCGCATCCGCAGGAACTGCTCGCGTCGCATTTGCGTCACGCTGCCGGCGGGCGGCGGGCGGCGGGCGGCGGGCGGCGGGCGGGAGGCACGCTATCGGCACTAAATAGACACAGAGGGCTCTATAATACTTTGTTTGGTGCCTCTTCTTTTGTTTTTGTTCCACCACAAAAGCATTAATGTGAAACTGTGGCCAAGTTCAATCTTAAGAATATTAGTGGTTCGCCGTCAAAAGTATTGGTATCTTTATATTTTTTGCACATATTAGTAATTATTATCTAATATATGGCTAATCATTTTATCTATTTTATGTTGCACGCATATTATACTATACATATAAATTATTGAACAAATATTAACATAAAACGGCTGACTGAAAAAAAAAACAAATAATGACAATAAACTATACTGAGTTATTAAGGGGTAAAAAGTGTCTCCAAATGGTTCGTGTAATCCAAAACACGATTGGATTCCTCTTTCTTGGATCTTGGATTGCCGCATGTCTAGATTCTACCAGGAAGAGCAGAAAAATATTCCACAGTTCCTTTCAAAATAAAATAACAATATGCAAGTGACATTACTACTGTAACAATTTATTTCCCTAGCTTGTGGCAAACTGAAAGCACAGCCAGTCGTTTCTGCGTTAGAAAGCGAACGCGCTGCCGACAGCACCACCCGCAGCGATACACGGAAACAGTCACAACAACGAGCCGTGTCTGATGTTTCATGTAATTCTACAAACAGTACTAAGCTTTTCCATTTGAGTTGGTGGTTAGTGTAACTCTGACAATTATATCCTTTTAGCAAAATTCGGAAATATTTACAAAAATCAAAAATTAAATTACATTTGACACGTAATTCTAAATAGTGCGATTATTACAGAGTCAATTTTAAACAGCAATAATTTCACAATTATTTAATCATTCAAATGTAATAGAATTCCTTAACAAAGTTCCTAACTGATCATACTCATTTTTCAATCACTAGCTGATGCCCGCGACTTCGTCCGCGTGAAATAAGTTGTTTCAATTCCTGTGGGAACTTATTTCATTTCAACTTATTAAATTATTTTCCGGGATAAAAAGTAGCCTGTGTCACTCTCCAGGTCGTCAACTATGCACATGCAAAAATTACGTTGATCTGTTTCTCCGTTGCGGCGTGATTGAAGGACAAACCAATAAACCAACAAACAAACACACTTTCGCATTTATAATATTAGTATGAATGTTAAGGATCAGTGAAAAATTACGTGCTGCCCAAGTGAATTTTATAACTTCATAATGCTTTTTCCTCGGTTACGGAAGTGCAAAGCGCAAGCTTAACTAATATCGCAGTGATTGACGTTAAAGATAAAGGAATTCTTACACCTTTATTTTCTTTCGTCCTTTTATTAAATTATCGCATGGAATTTTAACACGCACTTGTCTTAAAAGGATTATACTAACGTTTAAATCAAAGTTATTCATGCATAGTATGATTCTAATATCTTATAAATAAAGGTGAACACGGATTGTTTGTATCATATGGAACAACTAGCGAATGCCCGCGACTTCGTCTGCGTGGTTTGAGGTTTTTTGGTTCCCGCAGGAACTCTTTAATTTTCCGGTATAAAAAGTAGCCTATGTACTATTTCAAACTATAATCTATCTCTGTGCCAAATTTCAGCTAGATCCGTTCAGCCGTTGGGGCGTGATTCAGTAACAAACATCCATACATCCATCTAAACCTTCGCATTTATAATATTAGTAAGATAAGATAAGATTAATTATTGATCAATCCTATGCACCATACCGCAATGTGAGTGCTACACATCACAAACTGTGGTCAGTGATATATTTTATGTTATTCGTGATACAGACTACGTTGACAGCAGGCTAACTTGTTGGGGATATGGCAGTCTTATTAAGTTTATACCCCAAATCGATTTCTGTTCGGCATTGTACATGAACGCTTAATCGCTCGGCAGCTTGTCTTTACTGGATGGGTCTAGCTTTTAGAAAATCAACCTGGGACCTCCCACTTATCACGATTTCGAATTCACTCACGATTGCGAATATCATTTGTTATAAGTTGTGGCTTGTGTAAAGGTGACGAGGATGATGAAATCGGACAACATAACCAGAAGGCCAGCAAACTAGCTTGTATCACTGTGACGTGATGTGGCACGTTACCCTATGCCTGTAGTAACGTACTCGTAAGTAGTCTCAACTATAAGTATTAAAGGTAATATCACATTATATTAAAGTAATATTATAAATGCAAAAGTGTGTTCGTTTGTTCGTTTATTAGTCATAGTCATAGTCATAGTCATTTATTTATTAAATATAGGTACACTGTAGGTACACTTATTTTCGTCTAAAAATTACTTACTTAAAAAGCATGATGGTGATAATGGGTAACGGTATCTTATTGGTTTATTGGTTTGTCCTTGTCCTTCAATCACGCCGCAACGGAGCAACGGATCGACGTTTTTGGTATGGGTATAGCTGAGGACCTGGACAGTGACATAGGCTTTTTATCCCGGAAAATTAGAGAGTTCCCGCGGGAATCAAAAAAAACGTAAACCACGCGGACGAAGTCGCGGGCATCAGATAGTTAATAGTAGATTATACACCAAGGGGATAAAGCACTGTTTTATGTCACGGGCGCTACATTGAATCCTGAACGTAACGAAGGACTCCAAATTTAACTCCCGAGCGCAGCGAGGGTGTTATAAGTTAATTCCCGAGCAAAGCGAGGGAATTAAGATTGAGTCCTGAGTGGAGTGAGGGATTCAAGCGCCCAAGAAAAAAACAGTTTTATCCCAGTGGTGTATACTCTACTTTTCTCACTTTATGCGAGACAATAAAAAACCAGGCTTAGTAGATAGTGTTTATTACAGCAAATTAAAAGTGCAAATTGATATTGGAGATATTAGTCCAATTATGGAAAGATAACGTTATATTTTAATTTGGTACTTTTATCGAGGTTGAGCTAGAGTTTATTTGAGTTGTGATAGAATCTTCCAAAGGTACTATACTAGCTACGGCTATCATCGATATATATGTAGGTACTAGATGGGCCCTTTCATAGAAAAATGTCGGGTGTCCGACTTGCTGAACACGTTCCTCACCTGTCTTTGTCCCCGTCGTAGCGCTGTCACGGTCGCTCGTCGTGTAGATAATTTGTTAATATTAAGTTAACATCTAAAGTCATAATAGTTTGCAGGCACTGTATAATTTTTATTTTAAGGTACCTAAGTGTTTCAATTCGCAATTATACATTTCGAAAAAAACCTTATTTAATCTTCACAATTAATATTTTTATCCATTACGCAATCATTTAATTTCCGCGGCAAACTGTATGATATTTTTTTTTACATAACTGGCGTACGGCTATGACCTAATAATATTATGTATGACTGAGTCATACGTTTCCAAGCTTTCATTCAAGATGGGGCATATGTTGCAAGCAAGTTCCCGCTTTTCAGACTAGATGGCGTTACTAGACATACGCCCACATTCTTTGTTTGACAGGGCCCGTGTATGTAAATTGAGGTCGTTGACGGCTATAGCAACTTCTTCCAGCTGGCGTGGCCTACTCGATTTGACAAACAAATGAAGTTCGTCTCAGTGCGAATCTAGTGGGCCACGGCTTCGGTTTTAGAAAATCGAGTTGGCCGCGCCCGCTGAGAACACATTCTGTTTAGCGAAATTAGACTTTGTCGCCATAGCAATAAGAATTATGAAAGTGAAAATCACATTATTGACCAGCGGGTTATAATGAAATTCAATAGAACATTATAACCCGGCTAAAGCCAAGAGATATATAATGTCTTGCTTTCGGTAAGGTTTACATGATATATAATTCGGCATTGTCGAGCATGTGGTGTGAAAAGATAGTTTGTTATAGCTCATTATTTGTTAATCATGAGTATGTTTTTCTGTTCTAATTTTAAGTATAATAATAAATCTTGTTCCTTTAAGCGGCTATATCCAGCTATTAATTTGTAAAAATGTTTACAAATGAATTCATTTGAAAACTGTTATGGTTTAAATGTTATATTATATTAGTATATTTGCATGTCATTGTTTGTTTGTTTGTGTGTGTGTTTTCAAAAAATAAATAAAATAAAACGCCAGCTCTCAATAATTACAGTAAGGTTTAAATAATTGTCGTCAGGGATGTTTATTATAACCTTACATAATAATATATGAATACGGTTGAATTCGCGTAAACTTTCAGAATATTCCCGACTAGATTCGAAACCATCTGGGGTCATTATTGATAATACAAAAATACGATAAGCTATTGAGATCAGCCGTCATTCAAAGGCACTTTCAAAGCGCTTTCACCGCTATCTTTCATGTAAGTTTACTATTTACGAGCTTACTTCAGTTGGTACTTATTAGGCAATAAATTTTCACTAAAACGCTATCGAGAAATAATGTTTCGAACCTAGAGCCTCTTTCACGCTCGGCTGAGCTAAATAATAGACTGGTAAAATAGCAGCTTATACTAGTGACAGTGTAAGCTAGCTTGTTACTGTAGGCTTCAGTGGAATAAGCGCGATATCGGAGGTCTTTGAAACACACTTGATATTTATTGAAAGCGATTACTCGCTTCACTTGGCAGCAATTAAATTGTGTTCGGTCAATTTGATCGCTTTGACGATGCTTCGATTTGATTCGAGGCATTTTTCTGAACCTTCCTCCCAGCTGATGTATTGTGATCTGTTACGTCAAATACATCAATCGATGTATTCAGCTTCACTTCACTCATTATTCCGTTCATTATGGCATACTAGTTGATCACCGCGAATTCGCCTGCGTGGTATTCGGTTTTTTTTAAATTCAAGTAGGACATTATTGATTTTTCAGAACAAAAGCATTCTAAAACAACAACACAACAATAATTTTGTGAATCACTTATACGAGTACATAATTAAGTATTACTTTATGTGTATGTACATTGTACATTTATATTTTACTGCACACCACAAAGTTACAAAAATCAATCAAATCAGTAAAATTATTTGGCGTCCTAAGCCAAATTTCCCACGAGCAAAGTCTAGTGAATGGGCTAGTTTATTGTAACATAGAGTTTTGTATGCAAAAATGGTAATAAACCACTCAACATAATTATATTTACGTAGCTCGTAGCGCCGTAGCCGTCGTAGCGCCGGTACGTCACCGCTACGACAAGCAACTAAATTACAATTTAACTATGTTAGTTTTATAATTATGGCGCACAGCTTTATTGCAACTAGAAAATTTCACTTCTCTGTTATATTACAAGGGTAAGATTGTGGAAGTAAAAAGAGTTAAAATATAATATTTTTTTCTATTATGAGCGAAACACTCGCGTCGTAAGGGAACTACGTTTCGTCCTATCGCGCCAGTGTGTGTAGCTCCGTATAATAGATCATGCGGAGACTTTTTGCTTGTTTATCTTCTTAATTGTATCAATGTGATTCACTTTTGTAATGTCCGTGATGATCCTTTATTTTCCGCGTAAGATATTATAAGCTTTATACGAGTATGTATAATACCTTTGTTCTTAAAAAATCATGTAAATCCGATTAAGGTTTTTAATAATGCCGTTGGTCGTCTGATATTCCGTAATAAAAAGGGGCTTTTTAGATTTTCAGAATATAATTAATATTATATCCCTGCAAAAAAACAGGTGTATCGTTCGCTCCGTTACGGCGTGATTGCAGGACATACACACAAGTAAACAGTAAACACGCTTTCGTAAATACATAAAATATTACGATCTCGGTTTGCTCCCTCCCGGGTTCGTTTCAATAAAGGCGACTTCAGTTTTAATATATGATAAGGGGAACTACAATGTCAAATTATAGCATTCTTGGTATAAGGGTTAAGGGCTGGGCGTTGATGAGTGCGTGAGGCACACTTTTCCGTTTATTGTATGACGAAGAAGATTGTTTTTCCGGGAAATAGGTATTTCCGGTTCTTACGAATCACTCGGCACCAATGCGAGGCTTGCGAAGGCGAAGACAGAAAAACTAATTATCTTCCCATCGAGAGGCGGAAGATCCTTTGGCACGAGTACAAAGTACAATAGACACCGATATCGAAATGTATTGCTTTCATTTGTCCTGTCATTGTCACGCTGCTGCGAGGACGTGTCACGGGCAGTGTCCCTTGTGCCCCCTCCTTCCCCCTCTTTCCTTCTTCCCTTACTGTCCACCACTGTTCAAAGTGATCTATATTCCTTCGTCAAACTATAATTTGTTAAAGTTATGTATATCTGTTTTCATTTCGAAAGAAGAATCTTCTTTTAAAACCGGCGCGAAAGTATTTTTTAAAGAATATTATAAAGCAACGAATTAAAAAAACTACTAATGTAGTCATTTCTAGACTAGATAAGTTACAATACTATATTTTTTGATGAGAAACCTTGCCTTGAGAAAATGGGAAACTAATTAAAACTAACACATCAAGATAAAATTCATTTCATTAAGCATATTCTAATCTATCACAATAAAATTTGGCCTAGATTAGACCACTTGTGTAAGATAAGACATATTATACCCATAGAGTCCACAACTCTTGCCGGCGAAGGTGGACGGCGGCAAGTTTTTGTCTAACCATTATTTAATGCGGGAAATATTGAATATATTATCATCATTCACATCCCTATGTGCCAGAGTACATAATGGACAAACAATTTCTAAGGAGCATTCCTTCAAAGTAGAAAGGAGTTTGATGAACAAAGTTTTGGCTTTGCCTCTTAGCGCAATATACGCCTGTTCAAAGTTTAAGCGCTCGCGACTACACACACGATAATAAAGGATGACCCGAATTTACTTTCTTGCGCAACTCCTACATTTTACGAATAAAATTTATTTATTGGTTTACTTTGGTTTAATGTTCGTTGTTGAAATACCATTATTGCTAAGTTTTATAAAGACAAATACTTAGGTAAGTATGTTTGTTATAATGTTAAGGCATGATTCGATCGTACTTTGATTCAAATTCAACGTAGAACCGACGATCATGTTCTCCTCGGTATAATTTGAGTTGAGTTGAACATGACACGCCATTGCAAAAACTGACTCAAATATACAACATCGGTGGCTAAAAACATAGAGGTAGAGTAAGTAAGTGTTAGATGCCATCAGTATTATACTTTTAGATAAACTTATGTTGTAATAATGTATACGTTTAAAATTATTTAATAAGTATGGCAATGGTATTGTATCTGTGAGTAAAGGAATGAAACGGAGTGTGAGCCACAGATTTGTACTTAAATCTGTGGCGCAAGTAATGTCTGTGGTAATGAGCGAGGGTTGTCTGTGTTCACCTCGTACATTTTGAGTCTTAATCTATGGTTGAATCATAGGTTTGGGATTGGTCTTTGCTGGGCGTAGCGGAAACCAATCTTTAATCTATGGGTTCAATAAATCGAGTCACTACGATTCATCACTTTACCAACCGCCTAAGCGGGCGCTTCCCGCCAAAAATACGTATAAGGATATACTAGTCTGTGCTTCCCGCCGATGGAACTGACCCGGTGACAGCGTCGCTAGTAGTAGTATCTAAACTAATATTATAAAGAGGAAAGATTTGTTTGTTTGTAATGGATATACTCAAAAACTAATCAACTCAATTTTAAAAATTATTTTTCCTATAGATAGCTACGTTATTAGCGAGTAACATAGGCTGTATTTTAGTTTGAAAAAATTAGAGATCCTTACGAAAATTGCAATAATGTCAACGAAGTCTCTTCTGAGAGCTTACGTGGCGTGCGCTGCCTAAATATAGTTATAAGTTCTAAAAGAAAATCCGGATAGCATATATTTATCTTTTAAGGTTGACTCACAATAACCATTTTTATGATTTTCAAATTTGGTCTAAACCAATGCTTTACTTGCGTAGGTGTTTTACCGACATAGTATTAATCCTTATCAAAATAAATATATTAGTCACCTCGAGTATTTAAGTAGCATAAAAATTGCCCTTTATTTAATTAGATTAATATCTTATCAGATATCATATAATATATAATGAAACGATGAAAGGGAAAATGGCGCTACTCCGGCCGGCGCTCAGATAATGTAAAACCTGCCCACTGCCCACTGCCCACTGCCCACTGGCTACATTGGGCATTGGGTATTATAATATAGACTATTAGGATTATTAGTGCGAACCCTCTACTCGTGCGAAGCCGGGGCGGATCGCTAATTAAAAATAAATAAAAACAAAAAATAAACAGGCATAAGAATTAGTTCCAATTTTGGCCACCGGGCCAGATAAGTTAGTGGGACAAATAGTAGTTGCCGTGGCGAGGTATACAGTAGGTAGGTACGTTTGAAGGGACTGACCTTTGATGAGATGCGCGGCGAGCACGAGCGCGGCGGTGAAGGCGTGCAGCCGCCACGCGCACGCGCACATCGTGCCGGCGCCGCCTGCGACACACAAACACACACACGTTGTATTGGTGAAACACTGCAGTAGTACCGTGAGAGTGGGGCTCGGACCCCGCGCCTCGGAGTGCACGTAAAGCAGTCGGTCCTGCGTTTGATCTCTCTAACGTTGTGTCAGATTTTCTGTCCCATCAGGCTATGAGAGTAAGGTTTTTTTATCCACCCTACATGCGATCTGACCGGATGGAAAGTGATGATACAGTCTAAGATGGTAGCGGGCTAACCTGTTAGGGTATGGTAGTTGAATTAAACCCATACCCCTAATCGGTTTCTACACGGCATCGTACCGGAACGCTTAATCGCTTGGCGGCACGTCTTTGCCGGAAGGGTGGTAACTAGCCACGGCCGAAACCTCCCACCAGGCCAGACCAGAGAAATATCAGAAATTAAAAATTCTGTAATAATAATAATAGTAACCGAATTTCGGCCAAGGCGGTCTATGTCCAGAGAGATTAGCCATCTGGGCGGGAAATATTATAATGCACAAGTGTGTGCGCATACACATATGCACTCTCTGTTCCTTTACTCTCATAGCACGATGGAACGGAAAATCCGACACAGCCGGTGAGACGTCAGGCGCAGGACCGGCCGCTTAATTTGCTCTCCGAGGCACGGGGTGAATCACCGCTAACTTCCTAACTCCGGAAGTTAGGAACAAGGTAAAAGTTTAAAACTAATATTGAATACTATATAACAACAACAACACTTGTTACAATTTATTTTATATGACGAAAACACTCGTTACAATAGGTAGATTAAAAACTAAGAGATTTAGATTATAGATAGCGCGTTATTAAATTTTTGAGTAGTTGTGTGTTTGTTACTTTTATGGCATACCAATTTCTTCTAAATTACGCGAGCTAAAAAGGCACCTTTTTTGCGTACCCCTATCCGTTTTATTGAATGCCGTTCGGGTGTGATCTGATATGTGTAAATCTCTCGGCGGAGTCACTTTAGGGTCGCAGTAAGTAGTCGTGATAACAGGCGGCCGTAACTCAGCGCGAACTCGGCGAAACTATCGCGCGACAAGCGCCGATATCGCCGGCTTAGGGCACCAGCACACGCAGCGTTTGATAAGCCGAGCCGTAAGTACACGCACTCGATGAATATCGGGCTCTCTGCCATAAACGATCTGAGTAGGTTCAAGGCAAACGGTTAGAATGGTCGACTGCACATCACGAGGGCCTGGGTTTGATTCCCGGTTGGGCATAAATATTGTTAAGTATTGGGATATTTAGTCAAGAAGTTCTCGCCAAGATGGCGGCAAGTTGGCGGTGTTTCACGTCGGCGGTGTGTGGCGGTGCCTCGAGCCGTCGGTCCCGGTTATTATCACTAACATAATAATAGTCGTTGAAGCCCGCCAACCCAAATTGGAGCAGCGTGGTGGGTCTAAGCACTAATTCCCTCTCCTATGAGATTGGAGGCCTGTGCGCAGCAGTGGGACGTTAATGGGCTGTAGTATCCCAATGTGTATGGTACACTGACTGGTGGACCCCTGTATGACAGCAGCGACAACGTGAAGCATCGATAGCTCTACCGAACGATACGGCAGTAGGGGCGCCCTCTCTATCTATCTATCTATCTATCTATGTCGCCTGATCGCCGCATCGCGACCAGTGTTCACATTGACGACTAAACGGTTAAATTTATCATAGAGCTGAAATTTTATTCAATTTGTTCGCTGAATATTATACGTTACCCTCCTGTACGTACTGTAACGTGTATCTGTATAATGGTCGTGACATTGTATTGTTTTTTTTTAATAATATGTTATTACAATACTCAAATCTATCCTTACAGGTGACCTGAATGTGAAAGATAAGCTTACTTCATTTTGATTCGACATTTCTAACGTTACTTTAACATTTACATTTTTCAGTCGCAATTAATTAATTAGTGTACTCAGCAAACGAGGAATACAAACTCCTTTATTTTTTTAGCAAATTAGAGCATTTTGGATCCTTTCGAATATTTCCCGTCCCCCGTTCCCCTATCTCGCATATATATACTAATATTATAAATGCGAAAGTGTGTCTGTCTGTCTATTGTCTGATTTTAAAGAAATTTAGTATAGAGATAGATTGCATTCCGGGGCTATGCTAGAGCCAGGCGAGAGCTTTTTAAAGAATTAAAAAAATTGGCAGTCTTAGGGACTGCCGATAGAAGTGAAAACGAATATTATTTATTTTAATTATGAAATTACTTTTCTAATTAAAAAAATAATTAAAATATAAACCTTAAAACTATAGCATTAAAGTTTAATTACGAATGTGCTATATTTTTATACTTAAGAACTTTTGTCTTAAGAAGAACGGTGTCGGTCACGCTAGACAGACACCGTTCCACATTTTCACCCCCTACCAAAAAGTGCTCAACGCGCCTAAAGAAGTTTTCACTTCAAAAACTTAACCAACGCGGACCAAGTCGCAGGCATCATCTAGTACGTATAACACATTGTCGCGGCGACGTCACGTCAAGGTCGTGGCGTGCTGCGGTCCCATCAGGCGCGGCCATCGCAACGGAGCTCCAACTAATCTCCTACGACATTTGTATGGGAATGAGAACCACACGCCGTTTGTCACGACTTACACGAGCCGGCGAAACCTAATCGCGAATTGATTTCACTTGCTTATGGAGATGAAATATACGCCAATATATGATGACATTAAACGATATGTTGCATGTGGCAATACAAAATATATTGTGAACTACACTTGTACTGTACAGTGGTGAGCGCTGAGGACTCACCAGTTCGATCCCCAGTAAGGTCAATTTGGAAATTTTTAAATATCTGAAATTTCAAAAATTTCTGAATTTTCTCTAGTCTAGTTAATCAAGGGCTAATAATATGTGTGGAATAAAAAAACTATTAACTAGATGATAGCGATTTCGCCTGTGAAGAGTTATAAAATCTCGTAGGAATTTAGATATTTGATTTTTCTGGATAAAAATTAACCTAAATTCGCGTCCGGGATACAAGCTATTTTTGTACCAAATTAATCTGTTAGCAAACAGGCCTTTAAAAGGTAACAGATAAACAGACAAAAAAGTAGCTGTACCCTGTACAAAAAAAAATCCACCATGCGAAGGCGATCATGACACAATGACGGTCTCACTGAGAAAATTTGGCGCTGTTTTGAACCTTAGATTCTTATTAGAATTTAATTTTCAATTTTATTCGATTCCTTAACTTATCATAACGCCTAAAAAGTTGGCCTACTGGCACACGAAGTAAAACAAGTACCTACAAGTAACACCAAAATTTATTATTTCAAGTGCTCTTATAGGGTAATTAAGATTTGATAAAGTGAGTAAAATAGTAAAAGAAAAGGTTAATTAAGAGCATATTTCACACGAACACAGAACTAGAGGTCAAGTTTTGTACAGTTTAATGTAAAGCGATTAGTGTCCAACCTTTGCCCGCTATTGGTAATGGAATAGCCGGTGAAGTTAACTGAATATTAATCGTCTAATACATACACCGGCTAAGCGGCGCGCGCCCTCTTGCGGCCGCCTAATGACCAGCCTCTATTCAAATGTGTTTCAAGTAGAGTGACCAAAACGCACATTTCTGATAGGATATTTTCTTTTACATTGAGATTTAAGAAAAGTCTACCTCAATCTCTCTCAAGCACGGCCTGTAAATAAGTAAAGAATTAATCACCGTAATCAACACGATGACGGTGCCATTTTAAAACTGAAGCTCGGCGGTCACTCGGTGGTCCTTTTGTGGTCACTGAGGTTATTCTTCTGTTTTCAAACTCAAACTCAAAAGCAACTTTATTCAAAATAGGTACCTACAAAGTGCACCTTCTGAACGTCATCCTTATAATAATAATAAGGAATAAGACTTGATGGTGATAATGGGTAACGGTATCTTAAAACTAAAGCTACGAGGGTTCCAAACGCGCCTTGGTCTGAGAAGAGCCCACAACAAACTCAGCCGGTTTTTTTTTTAATTTTAATTATCACCATCTCACAAATCATCTTAACTAAGGAACTCAGAGACTTTAGAGCAAATTATTGCCAAGCTTCCTTGTCGTTTAAGTAGTCCTTTACATGGTAATAAGACTTTTCAATGAGTTTACGTTTTACATTAACTTTGAACTTATTCAGAGACATCTTCAACATGTCTTCTGGGAGCTTATTATAGAAGCGGACACTGTTTCCAACAAATGAATTGCTAGTTTTACTAAGCCTAGAAGCAGGCATTACAAGTTTATTTTTATTTCTAGTATTGACATTATGACAATCACTTTTTTTCTTGAATTTATCAATGTGCACGTTTTTTATGTATTAGAAAAATTAGTGAAGATCCGAATATATTTAAATCTTCTTTCCGTACCTTCATGAGATCATAAATCCAGCAAGATAAGGTAAATCCGCTAGGTAGCGTCAAAGCTTGCCAAGTTCTCTAAATGAGATTGCTTTAGGGATATCATGATCGCCTTTGTGTGATTAAACTTGATTATATCGTACGTACGACTTTGTATACGGAATGTTCTCAAGGTGTGTGGAGTCTGCCAATCCACACTTGGCCAGAGTGGTGGATTACTGCCACAAACTTCTCATTCCGACAGGAAATACGTGCTCAGTAGTGAACCGGCAATGTGTTGAAGTGTTGATGTGACTGTGTATAGTTGTATGCAAGATTTCTGTAAGTTCGCGCTAGCTCCTTGTAATAACAGACACTATATAATAAGACCAACCTAACATAGACAAGACAGTAGCTGCACTGGTACTTAATTACACGACAAAATATTCACAAGATACTATGAGCTAAGCACGAGATTATAGAGACAAGAGATTACTGGAAATATATTATATTTGTCAACGAAGGGATCAGCCTACCCTGTCGCCCCCGGCTGTGTCAAGCTGTGTGCTGTCTCAATGCTTTCTTGACAACCAGGGACAAACTAAAGGTAGCACTATCCGGCCCGGGCCTCTGGTGTAGAGGGCCCTTCGAATGATGAAATATTTATAGTCAAATCCCAAATATTTTCACTAAGTTCTACCTAGTTTGTAATTGGAGTCCTCTAATGATTGGTTTAGTTGACTTCGATCTCAGCTGGATATAATGTAATAATGCGTTCTGAGATGATAGAGGGCTAGTCTTTGGTTGAGGTATGGCAGTGATGTCGCTTCTATAATATTAGTAATGAAATTAATTTTCCACTCATTTCACTGTGGTGCTTTCTTGTGCTAAAGAAAAGTGTATTATAACCTCCCGCTACAGACACCATAAAGAAAACTAGAGGCCTCATTCATTGAACTGATGCTAGCCAGGTCTCCGATGGGCCGAGTCCGCCTCTGTTAACGTCTCAACGACGGAGTTTCAACGTCTCAAGTGGGTGTAATTACGGCGTCCCACTCTTTGTGACGGCGCACAGCAATGCTTTGTGTCCTCGGAAGGAACATGGCATTATACTCGAGTGAATGCACAGTAAAATGAGTAAATCTCTCCACGCAGGCAATATAAACGCTGTGAAGGCGTATACGAGTACATGTTTGTGGTTTTTTTAATGCCTGCAAAGTTATATGGCCTGTCAAAAATAATATGGAATGAGATTTAGTTATTTATGATATACTAGATGATGCCTGCGGCTTCGTTCGCATGAATCTCGGTCTTAGAAAAATCTCGTGAATATCAAATATCAAAGAGTTCCTCTTTGATATTCCGGTTTTAAACCATATGTCCTTCCCCTGGATGCAACCTATCTCTGTACCAGATGCAACCTATCTCTGTACCAGATGCAACCTATCTCTGTACCAGATGCAACCTATCTCTGTACCAGATGCAACCTATCTCTGTACCAGATGCAACCTATCTCTGTACCAGATGCAACCTATCTCTGTACCAGATGCAACCTATCTCTGTACCAGATGCAACCTATCTCTGTACCAGATTTCGTCACTTGAACAGATGGATCGTGAAAGCGTTGCAAACAAACAGAGAAACGGACATAAACTGAGTGCCGCGGAAAAGAAACAATGTGGCCAATTCTATTTAGACGTGTCATTTAAGTATAGTTTAGAGATTGTATACATCAGTTGTATACATATGACATGTCTAAATATAATGCTACCCCTTTCATAACACTCCATGCGGAAAGGGACAGCACCTGTCCTTTAGATTATTGTGTGCAACAGAATTAGCCACAATGTGTTTTCACTCTAACGGAATAACCACTTACTGTAGTAATCAACTGTATTAATTATATACAGAATGAATTGAAAATCATAATCTTATTAGTTAGTAATCTATCTGGAACGTTTAGATGTTTTACTTCATTCATTTATCCCAATTCTCTTTTTGAGGTCAGTAGGTACTACTCGCATTATACTTTTACAAAAAATCTGTTTTAATCAGTGGCATAGTGTATATTCTGGTTAAGTCTCGTTTTATTTATAACTTCGTGTATTTTAACAAATTGTGGTAGCTGTGTGTCCGGAAAGCGAGCGGTGTCGGTAAAGTGAGGGGTCGTGTGTTGGCGCCAATATCCGGCGCTAATGAACGCTTGATCGCCGGCCCGATAACGCGCTGACGCTATTTCTTATCGTTTCAAACAATGTTGGTATCATGTTGTCACGCGGGCAACGTTCAAACTAAGAATAGGAACAAATGCCGTGACGTAAATACTAGAAATATTCATTCTTCGTCAAAATCGGTTGAAAAGATTGGCCGAGATTGGCCGAGAGAATGTGGCAGTCAGACAGACACACATTTTGGCATTCATTATTTATCACAGTTATGTTTATGTTTTAATTTAGTTTTTGCAGATTTTCTATATTTCCCTGTTTCTTGGCCAATATTCAACTCAAACTTTGTAACGTTGACCTTTCGTAAGTAAACAAACATTTTTGATTTATTATGTACCACAACATCGACATCATCATTAGAGATATTCTAGGCCAATTTTTATAGAACATCCTATTTCTGGACTGTCTAGAGTAACGAGAAACCAACTATAAATAAAAAATAAATAAATAAAAGATTGCTGTAATATTGTTTTTCACAAAAGTTATAGTCAGTGTCACTCAAGATGATGTAATGATTCCAACTATACCTCATCCATCGAAATCTGTTCAGGCAAATAGAAGTCATGGTGGAATAAAGCAACTCACATTAATATATACATGAACCCTAAAAACATTACACTCCTTTTTTGTCAGTCGTGTAAGAACGCCTATCAGGCTATCCTTTGTGTTCATTTGTGTCACATGTTGATTTATGTCACGGCACGAGTAGGTACATTTGTGTCTCATACGTTTCCGCCCAACACTGAAAAGTTTTACGACCTATCCGATCTTTTGACTTCATTAGCACACAACTAACTAGCTACTAACGGAAATAGGTGACTTTTAAACGTAGTTAAGACTTAAATTATTACTGTCGTTAATTACTATTCTCTACCGAAAATAAATTTAAGTGGAAGTGAGGTAGGTACATTAGTTGTTTCGCTACGAGTAGTTTTACGAAGCTGAAGTTGTTACAAATTACCAACAGTTACTTTAATCGTCCGAGAAAGCTATTTTTGGAACAGATTCGAATCAAAATGGTAAAATGGTTTTTACGTAACCACTTCAAGTCGAGTACAAAGTGAGTACAAAGTCGCTTGTCTTAAGTAACTGGTCAAGTCTGTATCAGAACACGCATAGGGCTTGGTTCCGTAGTCATTCTAGCTGCTTATGACTTTAGTTAATGTATCGTAAACGGTAGTTTTTAGGTAGGTAGAGAAACCTCGTCAATACTTATGTAAGTTTTCGATGTTCATGTAAACGAGATATTTCGCCTTACAGCTTTAATGTTGTTTTTTATAATACCAGTGACATACACACAAGAAGGTGGATAGACACAGACGGACTGAATAAAGCTATAAAAGTTCCATGTTTTACTAAGGATCCTCAAAATACAATTTCCTAACGTAAGAAATTTTTTAATTTCTATGATTAGTTAGAAAAATTTGAAATATGCAAAAGATGACGTTTTTTGTTTAACGTTAACCTCAACTATATAAAGTTTTTCAGACATTTCACCCGTGCCTCTGCTTAGCTTGTTTATCCATTCGCCCGCCGCCCCGGGGGACTTGCCCCCATTCGAGTAACTGATTGGTTTTGCTATAATTCGTCAAACTTACTGTAATATTTAGTAATTTTTGTCTCACTTGCTTCAATGATTCTTCTCTGGGACAGTGACTCAGAGTATTTCAAAGTCAAAGTCATTTATTTAAAGTAGGTAGTTGAATTAGTAGGAGTTCACTATACATATCTATTGGACAGAGCTGTTTGGATAGAGAGTCATACATGTTCGTTTACCTGATCGGTTTCTTCATGGCATCAAACCGGAACGCAGATAGCCACTGGTAGGGTAGCCGCGGCCGAAGCGTCACCAGTCCAGATCAGAGAAAATTCAGTCATAATAAATTCTTTAACTGACCCTGCTGGTAATGGAACCCGGGACCACCCGCTTATAACTAAACTACGCCAGGGATATCGTCAAATCTATATACTAATATTAGAAATGCGAAAGTTTGGATGGATGGATGGATGGTTGTTACTCAGTCACGGCAGATCGATAAAACGGTTTTGGATGAAATTTAGCACAGAGATAGATTAAAGCCTGGAACAACACAAAGGCTACTTTTTTATCCCAAATAATCAAAAAGTTCCCGCGGAAACTAAAAAACCTCAATCAACGCGGACGAAGTTGCGGGCATTAGCTAGCAGTGGAGTATAAAAAATACCTATAAACATGATACAAACAAAGACAAAGGCAGAATGTGCTCGCGATTTGCCCTCTTGGGACTCGAGACAGAGCACTCGTGGGCGGGCGGGGCGGAGGGCGGGTGACTGATGCAACTCCAGCGGGCATTCCTTCACGCAATGCATTTTGTATGCTATTCCGATGCTCATACCAGGCCAGAGTAAATGCTCCCAATATGCTATAGAATGCCGAACATGAAACGTTTCAAGCCAAGCACAAAGGCGTTACAAACTGTGCACTTTTTCTATTGAGATTGCTTGCTAACTCGCTGTCCTAGGTAAGCGACAGAATCGGTGCTATATAAATGACAAACTTGTCTAGGCGTCAACGTAGGTCAGGTGAAGGGTCAGCTACTGTTTGATACTGTCGCGTCGTATCGAGTCGCGGTGTCGCGTTTGCCGCTCACGTAGAACGACGGGTTAGGGCCAAGATAAGGATTAGGATCATCTAGTAAAAAAATAGTTTGCAGATCTCCGCATCTGAGCGCGCGTCCATTGTGCTTGTTTTATACATTTCATCTTTCGCAGCTTTTATGCGGAACAATAGCGATAGTGCTCACCGCTGCGAACGAGAACTAGGCTTCCGCGGCGCTGGAGTTCAGAAACGAGGCTGATTTAGTGCTGAAAGCTGATTCAGATTTATAACAAAACGAGTCCGTGGCCTCGATACCGTTACAGGAATTTATACTAATATCCATACAAATATAATCGCAAAAGTATGTCTCTGCTCAAATAAGTGATACTCACAATCGATGTACTAGAAACCGCCATAAGCTTGTAACAGCGTCATATCGTGTGCGCAAGGTGCAGAAATCCTTTGTGGGATCGAGTGTACGCTTTTATAACATGGTTCCCAAAGACTTCCTAGATTTGCCATTACATAAATTTAAAGACTGTGTTAAACAGCATTTGTTAAGTCGAGGTTATTACATGCGCTATCGATGATTTTCTGAATAACAAAGTTGCATGGAAGCAACCGGCCTCGCACCCAGTGACCCACAAGTCAGTGTAATACTTGATGTATGTGTTGTATTCTTTACTTATTGTAACCTTTTTCTTTTTTAAGAAAAGAGCAACTGCTGAGTTTCTTGCCGGCTCTTCTCAGTAGAACATCTTTCCGAACCAGTGGTAGAGTCTTAACGTATCATAAGTGACAAAAGTTTTTCTACATAAAATAAATAAATCATTTATCATTTATCTGTCTGTCAGCTAATTTAACATATACAACAGCAGAGATGTATTCCTGACGTGGTGGTACAGTCACGTACTTTTACTTATGAAATGAGGAGATTCAGATATTTCGATTTTCATGAGAATGTATTTTCTGAGTGTCTCTTATAGATGCGACAGAGCAAAGCGCCGTCGCGCTGAATGCAATACAGTGTACGTGATTGTTCAATACGATCAAACGTGCCTTATCTCAATATTCCATCTTTGTGTTTGGGATGCTGCAATAACTTGCTTTGTAGGACAAGAGGAGGACGTGCACGATTTCTGACCGAATTCAGTTCTAACCATTGAAATAAAAGTACATAGAGATCGTTTGTTCTACTAAGCTTCTATTCATTATACCATATTTCTGTCTTTACTGAATATAGTAAGCGAACCTAACTAAAGTTTTTAGTTATTTTCATTAATGGAACAACAAAAGGTATTTTTTTTAAAATTGATTCAGGTATCATATGCTTCTTCTAGAGTCTCTAAATTACATTGGTCTGAACCGATCAGCGAGTGCTGGCAAATGTGTGTAAACCTTCGATGTTTCAGTGAAATCCCGTAAAAGTTAGACAGCTCGCCAACGCGGGCAGCACGCACGAAATGTACGCAAATCAAGCTAAGCCAAATATCTCTCTTTTTTCGTCCTCATATTGCCACTTAGTCTAAATATAAAAGGAAAAGGTGACTATCTGAATGATCTATCAACGTACAGCTCAAACCACTGGACAGATCGGACTGAAATTTGGCATGCAGATAGCTTTTATTCTTTATTCTATATTTAAAATCAACCCCTAAAGGGGAAAATAGTGCTTTAAAATTCTGTATGAAAATCAAACTTTACGTAAGTAAATCTGCGGACCAAAGGTAGTACGCTAATATGAAGAAGGTCCTGATTAAATTTTGTGGAACTCAGTCGTTTTCGAGGATAGAAAATAACTATCTCTGAAAATGGATGTGTTGTGTATAGAGTTAACTGAAAGACAAACATGCATACTTTCGCATTTAAAATATTATATGACCACTGCGCCAGGAAGGTCGTCACAACTTTCTTTAAATTAAATAAATGAAAATTGAGATACTTTTTAAATTTGAATATTTTATTGTGCACTAGTTGATGCCCGCGACTCGTCCGCGAGATAAGTTTTTTTATTCCTGTGCGAACTCCTTAATTTTCCGGTATAATAAGTAGCTTATGTCACTCTCAGTCTCAACTATATCCATGCCAAATATCACGTCGATCCATTGCTCCGTTGCGGCGTGATTGAAGGACAAAGCAACAAACAAACGCAATTCTCATGTATAATATTAGTATTTAGTAATATGATCCATGCATGTGTATTTTATTGTGTGTCTATAAGTGTTAGTAACAAGATTATTATTATTTTTATCCACTACAACTTAGCCCTTGACTGCGATCTCACCTGATGGTAAGTGATGATGTATCTCAGTCTAAGATGGTAGCGGGCTAACCTGTTAGGGCATGGCAGTTATATTAAACCCTGTAGTGTGGTAGAACACACTACTTAACTTTAATGGTCAAACTTACCCACATCGCCCCACACGGTTCTATATTCTTTAACATTTGACATAATCTGTGGATCTATTAAAACTAATCAATATAAACTGGCAACCACAGTAAGTGCTGCCAACATAACAATTCCCGCGCATGCGCGACTCAACCCTAAGGCTATCTCTTTCGCACTCCCAATACCGAGGGATAGCTGTCTCAAGACTGGAGACGCGGACAAGCTTCGACAGTCGGTTTCGAGACGTGAACTAAGAAGGACGCGTCTGGTAGTAGCTTAGACCCGCCATGATTGGTTGAGGCCGACTCACACGACGGCTGCCGACAGGTATGCCTAGTGTAATTTTTATCCTCGTTTCTACGAGCTAACTAACTCCTTTTAGGAGACGTAATTCTCCCCATCCGCGAGATGGATCTAACCTCTCTATCTCCTCTCGACTCGGTTAGGCCAAGCCGCTAGTCGAGGAGACTTAATCTCACTCGTGGCGCTTCCTGCCATTTTCCTAGGAAGAACATTCGTCAACTCTCCGTGGAATGTATTCGACGTAACGCAATCAACGAAGTCCATTTGTAATGGCAGTGAACTGAGTGCATCGTATTAAAGTCGAGCGGCGCCGAACGCCCTCGACTAGTGCAGTGATCTCCAAAAGCGCCAAACGCGCCGTTAAGTGTTCGTCGCGAGAAAGACTATCTTCTTCTACGTGAACGTCGTGGACAGGAGGTTGGCAGATTTGTCATCGCCGCCTCCTCACAGTGTCGTCCCAGCTGATCCCCTGACGGGATACCTGATCGTGCGCCACGCCACTGGCGTAACGACCCCCTTCGGCATCGCGGCGACGCGCCCTCCCTTAAACCAGTTTGTGTCCCTCACGTAGAGTAAGTCTTATCCATAAGTTAGAAATTAAGAATCCCTTTGAAGAACTAGTATTAAAGTTTATTTTTAGAACATTCCAATCTTTAACATTTAATCTTGACCTCCCTACCCGACCGCCGTGAAAGGAGAGACCGTGAGATTCGCACCGGACGGCCTTTGTAATCCAAAGGTCCGACCTCCTGCTGACTGAGGCATCCCAGCAAGTCTCCGGAAGTAAGTACGAGAAGTAAGTACCCTAGCGGTAACCTCTATTTGCCCGCTGCGCGTCCGTTGGACGCCCTCTGGCGCCGATCGGCGCGCACACAGCGACCCATCTCGCATCCCGCTCACACTCCGTACTTCGCCGCTTTCTTTTTCACACACGACAACCCATACCCCTATTCGGTTTCTACACGGCATCGTACCGGAACGCTAAATTGCTTGGCGGCACGTCTTTGCCGGTAGGGTGGTAACTAGCCACGGCCGAAGCCTCCCACCAGGCAAAAAATTATCCTATATTAGTATTATAATTACATAATAAACATAATAAGTGGCAGTATAGCTGAGTCTATGTTAGTTAATATAATTAATACACTTACAAACTAAGTTCAACAACAACAACTACTAAGTAACAAATTACCTATGTTATTATAAGTTGTCATTATTTCATTATGGCTTATATTAAAGAAGATTCCGTTTTAGTTAGAACTTTAAATTGTGAGTAAAACGTATATTTAGTATGAATGGAATCGCTGAAAGTTTTTGCGGGAGCGCGGGCGGGCAGCAGGGCGGCTGGCGGCAGGGTTGCCAGATGAAATTTTATTATTTCCCCCAAATCTATTTTAATTTTTCCCCAATATGATACGTTTTAAACCAAAAATCCCCCAATTTTGTCACCAATAAAAATAAATATAAAATTAAAACTGCTTTTATTTTACTGAGGAAAAAAATTGAATGAAATACTTGACTAAGCATTGAATTTTTTATTCTTCATTAAAAATAGCAAATACTTCATTTACTTTGTCTTCATCTTCTGTTTGATAGACAATGAAACTTAAATAAACTTAACATTCTAGAGCTTGGCTCAAATTTTGTGCACCCGCCGTGGTGTTGTATGGCACTTCTCACTCTCATAATATGATCAACAGTTTTCGTATGCATTCTGTTTCGCAATTTATTTTTGACGATGTTCATCATCGAAAACGCCCGTTCTACTGCAGCGTTAGAAAATGGCAAACTCAAAATAGCCGTGGCAAGTTTTGTTAAATTAAAAAAAACCGTCTCTCTGACAAAACGCCCCAAGTCGCACGCAACGCAACACCCATCTTTTTTTTCTGGTCGGTGACACCCATACCACAGACCCATACGCCACCCATACACACAACACAACATCGCAAAACCACAGACTAGACAGACGGCAGACCATACACAGACAGTCCGAAAACCACAGACAGAGAGATTTTTTATATGGCTCTGGATTCTTGTATTTTAACCATGATATATTAGCTGAACGAAAAGTACCTTCGTTTTATTACGCTTTCTATTTTTTAACATTTTTAAAAGTTTTAGCCCCAAAGTTCCCCATTATTTTTTTTATTTTCCCCAAAATTTTCCCCAAAGATTCTGTTTCCCCAGTTTTTCCCCAAGAGTTATTTTTTCCCCCAAAATTGCGAAAAAAACCCCCAATCTGACAACAGTGGCTGGCGGCAGTGGCGGCAGTGGCGGCAGGCCCAGCGGTGGTCGTTAACCATGGGATACCTAATTGTTCACGTCGAGCAAACAATGAGAGCCGCGTACACTGCTCTGGCGTGAAAGTGACGATTGTTTTTGCGTACGTATACTAATTATGCACATAAATACACTGAAATCTTTATTATTTTCATAGATTTTTTTTCATAGCATGGGATCTTAGTTTGAAGATGAGGAACTCTGATACATACTTTAATGGTATATCTATAATATACGTGGTCATGGACAAGGACCAGGACATCGTCCAATTATTTAGGATCTACGAGTCCACGGGTGGCTGGAAGCTAACTTGACCAACATAATAAACTTGCAACTTGCAGAACATGCATGCATGCAAGCAGCCAGCTTTTTGGGAACATTGCTTCGTTGCAGTGGTTTACGTAATCAAATCAAATCAAGTCAAATAATGTTTATTCAATATAGGTTTAACTATTACTATATATATTACACTTATTGACGTCTAGTTATTTATAAAAGGGCGCGTCCTACAACAAACTCAGCTGGGTTTTTTTTTCATTATCACCGTTTCACAAATCATCTGAACTAAGGAACTATCAGAGCCATTAGAACTAATCATTGCCTAGATTTAGTTTTTACCCGACTACAGCCAAGCCAAAAGGAAGGGTTATTATTTTAGCAGTCTATGTACATGTGTTTGTATCTATGTGTGTTCCACCGTATCACCTATTCTATTGAGCCAATTTTGGTGAATGAGGTGTCGATCGAATCGTTAGTCTGGTCCGGGTAAGATAGGCTATATTTTACATGAACAAAATAGATATGACAGATCTTACATCCAAAAAGTGGGGGTCTTTGAAACTTCAAATAGACTCGCTTGGCGTTGTTATAACGCAATGTATGTTTGAAAAAGGCGCTTTTGAAATAATATTCGTATCAAGCTTAGGATATTACAAATGATTATTATTTATGATGAAAAAAAGCGAGACGAAAGTTCAAACGAAATCCCGTGGAGAAATCAAAATATTTACTCTTAAAATAATATTGAAAAACGTTTATCCAATACATTGTTTTGTTTACACATAACGTTAATGAAAAAACACTGCTATCGGAAACCCTTTTCGCTCAGATAACGCGTACTAAAATTCTACATCAATGGATAACGCAAAGCGAATAATATCCAACTGAAAGGTATACGAAACGTCCGGGAAAATTGCCCATAAAAATAATTTCCTAGAGTACTAATTATGCGTATAAATTTAGCTAAATACTCGTACACACTACGGAGTCTGTGGTGTGTTTTTGACTTTAATATTTAAAAAAAACTTTTATTATTTTCTTCCAGATTTCTTATTCCTGCAGTTTCCTTGTGTTTAACACGTAGGCTAGATTTTTTAAATTTCAATAAGTTTCAATGATCTCCTATTTACTTAAGACTAATATGCATATTTATAGTTTAAATGACCTTAATCAGTCAAAAAAAAATTTTCTGGCTGACTGGCATGTACAGGGCGAAACAAGCATGTGACAAACAAACAACATAGCAAATAACATGGAATAACAAACAGACTCATTGGATGAGAGTGAGAGGATATAGAAGGGCATTTTTGTATGAATAAAAAGAAATACAGTGGAACTTCGTTCACCATGTTTAGAAGTAGCTTTTCAATTTGCAGCCAGACTGTTATCAGTCACCAAATACAAACAATTTTAATTTTTGTTTTGCAAAAGAGGGCGATTCGATCAATATATAAACTCAGATCACGCGAGTCCCTTCGTGAAAAATTTAAAGAAATTGGCATCCTGCATCGCAGTACATATACGATAATATAATGTTTGTGAAACAAAATATTCATCTCTATAGACAAAGAGGGGATACACAAAATCGACTTACTCGAAACCGGCATAAACTAGTAATGCCGCGATGTCGTCTACGCAAGGTGCAGAAATCCTTTGTGGGGTCGAGTATAAGACCTTTTATAATATGGTTCCAAAAGAACTTTTAGATTTGCCATTGCACAAATTCAAAAAAACCGTAAAAGAACACTTGTTGAGTCGGGGCTATTATACAATTGACGAATTTCTTAATGACAAAGTTGTATGGAAGCAACCGACTTTGGGTCCTGCTCCCCACAGGATAGTATAATAACTTACACTATTGTATTTTATTTAACTTACATACTTACTTATGTATTGTAATAGATTGTTTAACAAAAAAAAAGAGCAACTGCTGAGTTTCTTGCCGGCTCTTCTTGTCAGAATCTGCTTTCCGAACCGGAGGTAGAGTCAAAACATGACGTAGCATAAGAGACACCTGTATGTCCTACATGTTTGAAATAAATTGAATTTAATTGAATTGAATACCGTTTCAATACTTATTTTTCTCAACTTTATGTTTAATTTAACACCAACCTATTTTAGCGAATTTCTCAGGTTTTTTTTTGTTCGCGTACATGCTTCATTGTTAACGCTCAAAATCAAAATTATTAAGACTATATCTATTATGATTACTACGCAATATTTGTAAGTGACTCTAGCGCTCATACACATTAGGCATGTGAGTGGACAGTTACAACGAGAGCATAATATTTGAAATAAAACAGAAACAAAGCTGCGGGAAGGGAATGAATACATTTATGAATGTAAATTTTATTCCTATGGCCATTTTGTTCAAAAAGGTTCTTATACTATGCGAGTACTTTACGCAGCGACACGATATTTTGAATAAAAGCTTAAGTTATGGTTTCGAAAGGCTGTCTACGATTAAATTTTTATCAGTTCTTTGCGAAAGTAAGGCCCACTTGCACAGGGACTCTTAAATTGATTTAGTTATTTTTTTGAGTATTTGAGTATATAGGTCTATCTATTATATAATCATGAAATAAAAAAGTGATAGATCAAAAAATGTATATACCTATTTCAAGTTTTATACTTTTAGTATTTTTTCACGGTAACATGTTATGTCCAGTTACAAGACTGAAGAATGAGAACATTTAGAAAGGCTCTTTCTCAATTACAGTGCGCCGGCGCGGCGATGGGTTGAAATGATACTGGTTATCTGGGACTGAATCAGTTGTTCCGACTTCCAAAAAAGGAGGAGGCTCTCAATTCGGCGCGTATCTTTTTTGTTTTAATGTATGTCGGTGCATATCTCCGTGGTTTCTGAACCGATTTGAAAATTTTTGATGGTGAATTCATATAGTAGGTATCAAGTCACGTATATACGATTCAACTCTGAGTCCCAACTCCTCAACCCTGATGCTGCAGGGTACAGAACTTCTTAAAAATAGTGATTTAGGATTTTTTTGTGGTGAAGTCATATTATAGGTGTCAAGCAACGACTTCATACTTTTTTTTTTTTATCCACTACAAGCTAGCCCTTGACTGCGATCACACCTGATGGTAAGTGATGATGCAGTCTAAGATGGTAGCGGGCTAACCTGTTAGAGGCATGACAGTTATATAAAACCCACACCCCTTCGGTTTCTACACGGCATCGTACCGGAACGCTAAATCGCTTGGCGGCACGTCTTTGCCGGTAGGGTGGTAACTAGCCACGGCCGAAGCCTCCCACCAGGCCAGACCAGGGAAAATTCAGAAATTATAAATTCCTAAATTGACCCTGCCGGGGATCGAACCCGAGACCTCCGCACGTTAAGGCAACAGCGCTACACACTGCGCCACGGAGGTCATCATACTTAAACTCAAGTCCCAACTCCTCAACTCGGATGCTGCAGGGTACTACATTCTTATTTTAGTATTATTTAGTATTTCTGTGAGGATTTAGAGTAGGTACACTAAAAAATTGAAAAAAAAAATTCTTTCCAAAAAACCGACTTCCAAAGCCACTGTAAAGTAAAAAATAATTTTGATTTCTACACACTATGTTGAAGTCGGGCGAGCCTGAAAAAAGCCAAAATTATTTTTTACTTTATAGTGGCTTTGGAAGTCGGTTTTTTGGAAAGAATTTTTTTAAATTCAAAAAGCAATCCTACTAGGCTGGATGACCTATGTCCCTGGATGGCTAGTCAAGATGGCCCAGCGTAATTCCTATGGCAGTGTATTTTTTGCTGTAACTCATCGGGCTGAAATTGTGTGGCCATTATTTTTAAAACATGAGAAAATACTTAAAATACTGTCGTATCCCTAAATTTGATGTCGTGGCGTCAGATGTCGGATCGCATAAATAGCTCACAAGGCATCGTCACATCACAGTCGTTTCGTTAATTAACTTTTCTGCGGAATTTATTGCGATACAGTTAATAGGGCCCTCTTTGACCTGGACCCGTAATTTATTGCTTTATTTCAACCGTTCACATTTCCTTAATTTAAAGCTTTCCTTTTTTAAATGTAATGCTCGTTTTATGTGGCTTTGTTTTATTCACATAATTTATGCATGACAAGTTAAATACAATTCAGTACAATACGATTTCATAAACGAATTGCTCACAAAGGTGCTTAAAAAAATCTGTTCAAGCTCTCTTGAGATTATAAAAAAAATATTTGCTGTATTTTTTTTCGTTAAGTTGCTTTTAATTCACCACTATTAACACATTAAAGTGGACCTTCTCCACCCTTGGCTAGCAAAATTATTACGTCACAGCATCGTCACAGTTATTAACTTACAAGAGTGTGGTTATATTACTCATTATCGCACTAGTGCCGTAATATAATATCCGCCATGCAAAGAACAGCTGTTTCGATGCGTTTCTTTGCTGTTGCATGTTGATTTGTGTTGTTGACATCACATAGTAAACTTGTAGCATTAAATATACTACCAGTCCTTTAATCTAGAAAATTTGCAAGAAAGCCTTCTTCCACTCCGTAGATGTATTCGTAGCAGCGAACCCCTTTCATAGTCCCTGCTGGGGACTTGTAAAGGAATTTAAGAAATCCCGCCCAGCTTTTCAGTAAAATTTTTGCACAACCTGGTGCTAATGTTTTAACAAAAACCAACACAGCGTGCCACATTTAAAACAAGTGAAACAAAATTGGCTGAACTTTTTACATATTCGCCAACATTGGCTCCGAAATTTCCGAATTGTACGAATTGTGTTTTTTCGACCAAAACTTTTAACTGCCAAAGTTGAAATCGAGCTGCGGCGCTGGTGCCGCAATTCCATCTGACCCGGGACAAGAGTCCGCCGCGCGCCTTCCCGGGAGCCTTCCATCCGACGCTCATACAAATACCTAGAAACCAGCCCTTTTGGCAGTTAAAATGGAAGGGAGCAATCTATTTCTAAATTCATACTTTCATACTAATATTATAAATGCGAAAGTGTGTTTGTTTGTTGCTTTATTGGTTTGTTGGTTTCAATTACGTCACAACGGAATAACGGATCAACGTGATTTTTGGCATGGGTAATGTTGAGAATCTGGAAAATGACTTAGGCTACTCTTTATCCTGGAAAATCAAGGAGGAGGAGGAGAATTAAGAAATCAAAAAAATTTAAACCACGCGGACGAAGTCGCGGGCATGAGCTAGTATCTAATATATCCAATTCTAAAAGTGTACTTAATTTCCCGCTTACTTAACAGCGGTTACTTACGAGTAGGTAAGCCAAAGTTTAATTTTGATTGCGATTTTAATTTTTTGTATAAGGAATCCAATTCGGCACTACTGTCATCGATTTATTTTTATGAATAACAATAACTCACATAAAAATCTTGAATAATTTTAATACGATAGCTGATATCGCTGTGAGAACTCAAATCATAACCAAATAGTGGTATGGAAACAAAGAACTCACAATATCATATTTTGACCGGTCCAGTGCCGTCGTTTGGTATGACTATACTTTTACTTCTGTCTCAGTGGTTTTCGCGAATTACAAATAGAAAAAAATAGTCAATAGTACCTACCTATAATATTATTACAGCCTTCTCATAGTAAAGAAGAGAAGAGCTTTACCACTATGAATACGGTGAACCGAACATTCAACGTAACAAGCAAGCCTTGTGAAGCATGAGTTCGCATAAACATGGCCGCGTTTCCTTTGAACATTATAAATACAAGCGCCTCTGACCCAGGCAGTAGGGACGTTGCTGGGGTACGCGACGAGAAAAAGGTCAATTAATTTTATCAAAGCCATTTACGAGATTCAAGTATTAAAAATAACGATGTCATAATGAGAATAAATGAAAAATAATAAGATGACAACCTCCCTGGCACAGTGGTGAGCGATGTGGTCTTATAGTGGTTCTGGGTTCGATTCCCGGCTAAGTCAATTTGGGAATTTATAATATCCTTATATTATCTTTTTCTCTAATCTGGTGGGGGGCTTCGGTCTTGCCTATTTACCACTCTACCGGCAAAGACGTACCGCCAAGCTATTAAGTTTCTATTCAGGGATATGGGGTTAATAAAACTGCCCCTAACGAGTTCACCCGTTCACATCATTCGAGATCACAGTCGAGGGCTAACTTGTAGTGGAATAAAAAATACTATAAATAGTAGGGATTTAAATGGTATTGGAATCACTTTTAGTTGGTAACTCTTGCACGAGGTGTGGCAATGACCGTTTTCTTGATAGACAATTTACCAACATAAATCCCAATTATCACAAACTGGCCGGATTCGTCTGCGTTTTAAAAACTACTACTATTATGTTTCCGTCTCCAATATTTCTGTATCGAATTACATCTAGACCAACCTAGCGCTTGAAAACAATAAAATAGATAGACAGACCAACTTATTAAATTAAGTATGGGTTTTATACGAAAATTAATTGATAGCAACTTTATTGAAGAATTAGTTCTTCAAGTAAAGCAAAACCACCAATAATCGCAACTTTATTTTAGATTGGTTTTCAAACTTAAGTGATTAATTTAAGCGAGATTACTTAGCTTAGTGGATGCGAGTATATAATATTTATCGTAGACGCTAAAGTTTAGCATAAAGCGCTGAAGGCTTTAATCTCCGGCCGAGGCGGAAACGTGGCGTAAATTACACGATATTCATATTATAACAACGGATTATATTATAGTTAATATTATGCGGAATATGTTATTATCCGAACCCATCGCCAGCCTACAGCAACTGAGTACCTCTGAGAATGAACACAGTGTGGTCCATAGTCCACCAAGCCGACCAAGAACGGAGCTGACAAACTAGATACGCTGTTGAGACATTTTAGGAGAACTCAATGGAGGAGACCCTACTGGCATGGCTGGGAACTTACCAGTGAGCCCTAGAGCTGGTATTAATCATATTTTTCTAAGGGCCTCCACCACCACTACAGTCCATTAACAACTCACTGCTGTGCACAGGCCTCCACTCTCATAGGAGAGAAGAAATTAGAGCTTAGACTAAGCACGCTGCTCCAATGCGGGTTGGTGGGCTTTGACGACTAGTGATAATAACCGGGACCGACGGCTTAACGTACTCTCTGAGGCACGGGGGTGAAACACCGCCAACTTCCTAGCTCCGGGCTGTACTGAGGATTTCTAGTAAGAAAAACACAATACTTGATTATGGCCCGACCCGGGCCTCGAACCCGGGACCTCGTCGGCCGCAGTCGAACATGCTAACCACTAGACCAACGAGGCAGTTAAAGAGGCTTTTCTAAGGGCACCTCTGAAGTATGATGGTAAAAAGTAAAAACCAGCTTGCAAACGCCCCTCTCTGGCGTAGTACTTCTCTGACAACACCAAGAGCTCAGTTAAAAGAAAGCTGAAGACAGGTCCAACTATAAATAACCATACTATAAATAGTAGAGCTAAGAAAGGTTTAAAGCAGCAACCTGTGTGAATAGCTGAACATTGTAAAATATGCGCTCATGAATTTCATCAAAGCGCTTTACTCGTCGTGAAGGTTTTCACTCACGCTAACTCAGGGAATCTGTTAAGCGCTGTAATCGCGTTTTGATAAAACACGTGTTCAACAATGCACAAAGTTTTGAAAAACGGTTGGCATTTTAATATCGTGCACTATTTATTATTTATATTTCAGGAGTACTGATTTATAGCTTTGACTTTACGTGTTCTTGTCGATAAAGCTCGCTGCATTTTATATAGCTATCGCTCATTACATTTTTAGCATACATAAACAACACAGTTTTCGATTTCTGAAAAAGAAACCAACCAAACGGCTTAATATAAGCGCTTTATTTTAGAAGCTCTCACAATCTGAAGCGATTTTAAAACCCATCGCTTAATTATCTCAATTAAACTACTTTACTACCATTACTGTATGATTAATGGAGAGGATTACAAGAATAACCTATACCTACCTATAGGCTGCACTGTGGCTACACATCAAGATGCGATATAAGGTTAGAAAAATAAATTCTCTAATCGAAATGATTAAATACCTAGTTAACGTACATAATATTGCAAAGTATTTTTTTAAACCACGTACGATTCAATACAATTTATCTAGCTATAGTTTTTGCAATTCACGAGTGCGCGTGGCTCATGGTTGTGTTAACGCCCTATCTGTATACATTTGCATATGTGCGTGTACGTGATTGCGCCTGCGACTGATCGGTCCGAGTGGCGCCCACACCACACTTACGCAATGTGCATAACTACAAGTAAAGTTCACGCGCGCTCGTCAATTGCAAAGACTATGCTTCAAGTCCAAAGGATGTCCTGATTGAAGAAGCTGCGCCAGTGGGACGGTAAAAAGGACCTGGGACGCTGGGTTTGTTAATGGTTTCAGTTTAAACAGTGAAATTACAATGTCAATGGTACGTAAAAGAGCTGCAAAGCAGGAAAAAAATCGAGCCACATTATACACTATTCCTTCTGGACAAAATGTCGTTTCCCTCGGACGTGATATGCTGATCTCTTCGGACGAATCTTCGTATAATTATGATCGAACTTCACTTACAGGTAATTAATCAAGGACGTTTAATCATTAATTAAAGAGTCGAACACCACCTTTTTTTAAAAATATATAGGCTAGCGCTTGGCTGAAATCAGACTTGCATGCAAGAGGTGATGCAGCCCAAGGTGGGACTAAAATAAAACTAAAATAAAATAATTTTACCTTTTCGCCTAAAATCACCGACTTGTTCTTCACCTAATAAAAATGGAAACCATAAATAGAAATCGATTATTCGGACATTCCCGTACTTATTTGTCTGCTCTTTATTATTACACCACCGTATCATCTGTCCTAAATAAACCAAACAGTATATTTTTAGTCAAACAAGCTATTTGTATCATGCTGCGAAAACTCTTGTCATCAAATATTTACAATACAAAACTTTGGTCATTTTTCAAACTGAATATTTTACGTAGCTTTTTTTCAAAATGCGCCATGTGTGTGAATTTTGGGAAAATATTTGTACATCGTTTGTATTGTACACAAAGCCAAAGAAACTCAATAAAACGGCTGCATTTTTTTGTCAACATACCTAACATTTTTTACTAATACAAATAACCTTTTTCTTTACATTTCGTTTGTTGGATTTGTTTTTCTAAACTGTTGACTGTTTGTCCCTCTAGGTATTTGAACTGGCTGATAATGCAAAAGTTAGCCTTTGTCTGCGATCTCGCCTGTGGTAAGTGATGATGCAGTCTAAAATGGTAGCAAACTAATCTGTAAGGGTATGACAGTAATTATATTAAATTCATACCCCTAATTGGTTTCTACTGCACGACATCGTACCGGAACGCCAAATCACTTGGCGGCACCTCTTTGCCGGTAGGGTGGTAACTACTAACTAGCCACGGCTAGAGCCTTCCATCAGAAAAAGCTTAAACGATTTATCTAAAAATCTATTCATAAATTTCTAACAAAATATATTCCTCAAAAACTGGTCTGAAAGCCGAAAGTCAACATAATTTTGATGGATATAGGAAAACGGTTTGCACGGCAAATATGAAATATAGCGAACTGCTGGCCGCCATCGCACCGGCCTCAAATAAACTAGGCTGGGACTAAAAAGGCGCTTCTACTCGTAGCGTATGAATCAATAACACTGCCTGCTTCGCCACGTATTGCGAATTCACTAATACTATAAATGCGACTGTGTGTCTCTGTGTTTGTCGGTCTGCTAAGCTTTCACGGCCTGTCTTTTCTACTAATTTTGAAAAAAAAAGGTTTCATCCGGGGAAGGACAAAGGCTCTTTTTTATCACGAAAAATTTAAGAGGTCACGCGAAAATTAAAATAAAATTTAAGCCCCACGGTCGAATCCACGGGCATCAGCTAGTGATGTTACAATGCTTGCAGTTAGATTTTAAATTCTAATTAATATATTGTTACTTTTTGGAAATTTCTTCATTCTTACTATCTTTTTTGGAAGCTTCAGACTTCACTTTTAATAATGCCTTATTTTTCCAAAATAAAAATATTATAATGCGTGTAATATGCAGATTTTGATATATTTCCGAAAATATACCTATATTTTATAGATAAACCGATAGCTGTAAAGTTGTAAGGTAACAAATGTACAAACTCCCATCGTTCTAAACTCTGCCAAAGCAGTACATAAATCTAAAGTCTAAACATTTGTTTTATAGTCTATCTTCGTGGGGTAAACAAACATTCAATAATTTGCGAGAAATTTCCCAATCCGGTTTTACGGCGCTATTACACAGATAGGATCGTAAATTGTAAAATTTTCGCGCCCCGATATCAAGATTCATGAGCCATAAATAATAAACGAGAAACAAAAATCCCTCCTAAGCATGTAGGTACATACACTTTATTACGGGGTTTGTGTACTGTTACCCAGCGAGCATATTACCCGGGACAAATATTATCATTAAAGTAATAACTCGACGCCCGGTCCACATTATCCCAGTTCGTATCCCAGTTAAGTTTCGTGAGCCTTTGAATATTTATTTACTAGCAACCCTAACTTCTCGTTACTCTCCTCTTGTCGTGACCGCCTCGTTGGTCTAGTGGTTGGCATGTTTGACTGCGGCCGACGAGATCCCGGGGTCGGTCCATAATTAAGTATTGGATTTTTCTGACTAGAAATTCTCAGTACTAGTCCGGAGTTAGGAAGTTGTCGGTGTTTCACCCCCGTGCCTCGGAGAGCACATTAAGCCGTTGGTCCCGGTTATTATTACTAACATGATAAAAGCCCGCCAACACGCATTGGAGCAGCGTTGTGGGTCTAAGCTCTAATTCCCTCTCTCCTATGAGAGTGGAGGCCTGTGCCCTGGACTGTAGTGAGAGAGAACCCGAACTTCATAATCATATTGCAGAGGACATAATAAATATTACTATCTCTTGTAATAATCACTATCATCACACCAATACCACCCAATATACTAACAAAAAACTTAGTCTAAAAATACTGAGATTATTAAAGGGGATCGCATGGACTAGAATAGACCATGTCAATTATTCTGAGTGAAATTGCTGGGCTGGGGTAATGTAAACTTGCCGTTATGATATGTGAGTTCGGGTGAAATCTGTTCCCAAGTGACAAAAATTTCGTAAGATAACGTTCGACCCTAGGGACATAAATTATAGGAAACTTAATTTATATTTACGACTCTGGGGTGGCCAATAACCATTTGTTCAGCGCAATCGTAAATGGGCCAAAGACAACTTTATCTAGGGGTGAGTCGTACGACCACTACGATGGCCGAGTGCGGCTCTTTGGCTCTCTTCACACATCTTTGAGCACGTTTAATTAACTAATTTAATTGTTTTCATTGGCTGAATTTATGGTATTTTTTCTGCGTGTATTGATTTTGGCCAATAGGTACAATGGGTGCTGTCATTTGTCAACCAATAACTTATGCATCAGCATAGATATTAGCTGATACCCTGTTCGTAAAACATCGAAAGTGACACTAACACTCCGGGCTATATCATCGAATGAACGAAATGAAAGTCCTTGATTAGGTCAATTACGCCGGAGTAGTCTACGTGCGAAACTGCCAGTTTCGAGAATTTACGTAGACATTCAGTTTAAATTCTTCCAAAATTGAGCCAACCAGAGATGGTTATGATCGTTACACTATATCTATCATCGCTCAATCGCCCCCCTGCTTGCTGAACTCACTTTCGCTGTTGGGCAAAATAATATATTCAAAATAGAATTTGTGACCGAGATCGTCAAAGGAGCCGGTACCGGGAGCCGCAGGGTGGCGACTGGTTAGCGGGATAGCGGGATAGCGGGGTAGTGCGGTAGTGCGGTAGTGCGCTGAACTCCCGCGGGGAAACTAAACATGTCAACACGGGATGATTTACATCGAGACCATAATACTTTAATCCTACTGAGATCCCTTTAGCGGTACCTACTTATCTTGTTTAATGCTTGTATATTGATTTATATTTCATCGCATTTCAGTAACGGCGGTCAATGTTTACAGATATTTTTGACTTGAAAATACTGAAGTTATACATGACAGGAAAGTCGGACGTCGTCCTTCGTAATCAAAAAACGTTAAATTAAAATGCTTACACTATGAAAGTTTTCTTTAACAAGAAATCTATCTATCACCCAAACCCAACAGCTAAAAAACTGTATGGAGGTATGCGAAAAACTCAGTAGGTAGGTATATATTATTGAAATGTGACTTACAATAATAAACTTGTGTAGTTGAATTCAGTTGTTTTTTATAACCAATTTTCCAAATTAACAGTATTCACAGCATACAGTATAGAAATCTTCAATTACCCTTTAATATCCGAATGTTTGTGCTTTCAAGTTCCATTGTGTCCTGAATTCTCAAACCACAGACAGATTAATTATAGACATTGTTGGCACGAAGCAGCCGACCTCTAAACAAAAAGATAAATACACGCACAAAGAAAACACACCCGTATAATCCTTTATATCTTTACAAAGGATATAATCTGCAAACAGGAACATCAAACAAAAGCCTCACACCGCACTCTCTTAATTCGGGGACACTACAGGAGCTGGGGTCTAAACAGACAACCTCGCTGTGCAGGGGTCTTAAAGTGGGAGGTCCAGGGTTCGAATCCCGGAAGGGGTAATTTTATTTTTTAATGGAAAGATAGGCTCGCGCTTAACGATAATAATACCTAGGTATAGAAAGCAATCATGAGGTCTACGTTGCCCACTTGTCTCACATTTTTAACGATTCCTATATATTATAGTCAGAAAACTCAATAAATGAGCCATGATTTGAGCTCTGTATCCAAGCCACTGTACTACCGAGACAATCAATGTCTGTGAGTAAAACAGTTATGTATGCCCTGAGGTACTCGTATAAAACGGTTAAAGAAATACGCAAAGACAAATAATTCGTCACGCGTGCCGACTACGCACATTAAAAGTTGGGGATTGTAAACGCCGCCATTGCATAAATTATAATGGAACTTGTTCAGGGCTAAACAATCACAAGACGTGACGTGAGCGGAATGACGACTGACGGCTTACGCATCTAGCACACGTGCCAACAAGTTTCCTATTTAATGTCCGAACCAACTGTTGGTATGTCAGGTAAAAAGCTTTCTAACGAAGTGACCTATAAAAATTACTTCTACTAGTGGTTCGCCCCGAACTGAGACCTCGCGGCGCCATCTATTGACATAAATGTGAAGTTCTGTTAAAAATACTGAAGCTCATTAAAAATTAAATAATTCCGTTTCCTTACAATATTTATCTAATTTTAGTATTTGTTTTTCAAGTACAGGATATAATTGAAATAATTGATCAAGTTTCAGGCTCATCCTTTCAGAAAATTTAGAGTTCAGAGGTCATCTTTGGACGTTAGAAAATCTCCACTTTGAAAGCCCCCCATTTCGTCAATTTTGGGGGAAAAATTAAAATAAATATATTTTTGGACTCTATTCCTAATTATCTTTAAAATGATATACCGCAACCCTATGTAACTTTATAAAAAATATTTTACTTCGCATTCGCTTCTATGAGAGCCCCCCTGAAATAAAGATTTTTATTATTTTTAAGCCATATTCGGCGGGAGGCCATTGGTTTACATATTATATCTAAAGCTGAAGTAATTGCGTTTAGTAATTCAGAAGTTATAATGCTCTGACAGACGGACGGACGGATGGACGGACGGACGGACAAGTGCCAATTCACCCAAATAGACTCAGAGACCTTCGCTTCGCTCGGTCAATTATCTAATCAGTAGGTACGTTGGTTGCTTAAAATATAGAGTAAGTAAAGCTAATTTGGTTTTGTTCAAACACGCCTTTTGCTACAAATGAACTCTTATAGTTCTTATTGACAAAATTATACTAAACTAATTGGTTTTCCATTCTTCTACACACGAGATGATAAAATATATTGTAAGAGCTGGCATAAAAGTCAGCGGTTTTTCTTACTTTTATGCCGCTAACTTTTACGCCGGCTCTTCACAGTAGAATCTACTTTCCGATCCGGCGGTAGTCTTCATATTATATTTCACAAGCTACAAGCTGGCCTTAAGTGAAATGATATTTTTAAATATGTCAAAATTGCTTTCAGTTTCTATGCTTTTTTAAATTACTAATTTTACAGAGTACCGTGACATTGATTGGCTTCAACAAAATTGGCATGTCTACAAGAAGCGTTATAAGCCGAGGGCGTCTGTTGTCGACGCGGTCCCCGCGTGTCATTGTTCGTTCCAGACTCACTGCGGGGGACGTTGTCGGGACATTTTCTTTTACGGACTCGGCAACGAGGTGTGGCGGAAGCCTTATACCTACTCGTCTCAAGGTTGAGAAGCGGTGACTTTGAATGCAAGAATGAAAAGCTCCAGGGGTCTGTACCACTATTCGGTTTCTACACGACATCGTACCGGAACGCTAACTCGCTTGGCGGCACGACTTTACCGGCAGGATGGTAACTAGCCACGGCTGAAACCTCCCACCAGGCCAGCGCAAAGAAAATTCCGAAATTATAAATTCCCAAATTGACCCTGCCGAGGATTGAACCCGGGACCTCTTACGTTAAGACAACAGCGCTCAACACTATGCAAGGGAGGACGTTAAGTAATCATGAGGTTATTACATTTTATAACCACGGCCAGGTCTAGGCATGAGGCTAAGCCTCTACGTGAGTAGTCATGCGACACCATACCACCACGACACACGTACGATACGATTCTAATGAAAAATATTGAGAACTAGATGATTCCCGCGACTTCGTCCGCGTGGATTAAAATTTTTGATTCCCGTGGGAACTCTTTAATTTTCCGGGATAAAAAGTAGCCCATGTCCTTCCCCGGGATACCATCTACCCTTGTACCAAATTTCATCAAAATCTGTTGAACAGATGGGCCGTGAAAGCGTAGCAGACAGACAGACAGACAGACAGACACACTTTCGCATTTATAATATTAGTATGGAAGTATGGATAGTTTGGATTTACTTTTTTGAAGCTGCATAAAAAAGACAAATAATATTATTATGATTGATAATAATAAGTTGTCTAGCATCGCAATCTCCAATGTTCAATGTGTCTTGAGCATCCCTAAAGATTCAAATATCAGATTAATTTATAAAGTTACAAATCTACTCTGATCCAAACCCCAGGAGAGGTCGCGAGCGGTCGCTAGTCGCAAATGGAAAGTTCTCGATCTCTGCGGCGGCGAGAGACGGGAAACCATTATTAGATTGAAACTTCATCTGAAATAATTGAAATAAGTAGAGAATCGCGGAAAATTGGAGAGAATAACAAGTTGTAAGCCGAGATTAGCCGGCTCGCGGCGCTGACTTGCTTAATAACATTTGCAAGTAGTTGGTGCGGAAAATAATTTTGTTTTGCTTATGTTTTTAAGTATTTGTTTAAGTTAAATGTTTTTTTTTAAATCGACTACAAGCTACTTAGACCTTGACTGCGATCTCACCTGATGGTAAGTGATGATGCAGTCTAAGATGGTAGCGGGCTATAGCCTGTTAGGGGCATGGCAGTTATATTAAACCCATACCCCCTTCGGTTTCTACACGGCACCGTACCGGAACGCTAAATCGCTTGGCGGCACGTCTTTGCCGGTAGGGTGGTAACTAGCCACGGCCGAAGCCTCCCACAAGGCCAGACCAGGGAAAATTCAGAAATTATAAATTCCCAAATTGACCCTGCCGGGGATCGACCCAGGGTCTCCGCACGTTAAGGCAACAGCGCTACACACTGCGCCACGGAGGTCGTGAATAGATACATGGGAGTCGGGAACTTGGGATTGAAGCACAGAAATAGGAATCCGCTTAATTACATCTCTCTCGGAGACGTATCGTCCGTTTTCAATGCTGGTACCACACTGGCAATGCTTAAAGTTACATTGTTTCATTATTGTTGAATTTCGTGTTTTAGAATTATTATAATCCTTATTTAAGGAACGTCAAGGTACGTGACATCGACTGTTATTTGGAGTAATATTGCTTAAGTATTGTTTCAAGCGTATGCAGTACGGCCTCAGGTGGGAATATGGTCGATTGATTTGTTCAATAACTCAGCTATTCAACACAACTAACGACAAAGTTGCATGGAAGCAACCGGCCTCGCATCCAGTGACCCACAAGTCAGTGTAATACTTGTAACGTTACGTATGTATTGTATTGCTTAAAATATTGTAACCTCTTTCTTTTTTGAGAAAAGAGCAACTGCCGAGTTTCTTGCCGGCTCTTCTCAGTAGAATCAGTTTTCCGAACCGGTGGTAGAGTCTTGACGTATCATAAGTGACACAAATTGTCCTACGTGAAATAAATAAATCATTTATCATAACTGTTAGGCTGTAATATCGTTCGATTATCTACAACTTTAATCGGACAATCGTAACGATACGAGACATTAAAGTACATATATATGACGTATATATCTATATGCAGGCTAACTCAGGTGTACAATCAAGGTGATCTATAAAATAGAACAATATTATATAAATTATATAACGCCTTCATGTTCATAGTCACGTCTGATTAGAGGCTTTGCGTAAGTGATTTTTAAATTTTAAGTAAAAGCAAGTCCATCACCAATTTACAAGCCTGGCAATTTATTCACTCGTTTATTCGTACACATCATCGCTGCTAGTTGAGTATACCTAGTTGATAACTCTGTACTCTTAACAAGTTCAAATAACAGCCATAAGTGGTCCTCATATATGTTTGTTATTTGAATTGATACTACTTGAGGGCCTGATAGGCAGCTCCTCGAAATTTAGCAGGTAAGTGGAGAAGGTGAAATCAAAGCCGAATCTTGCAGCGGAGTAACAGTTATTTTTATTTGAAACTAGCTGATACCCGCGACTTCGTCCGGGTGGTTTAAGTTTTTGATTCCCACGGAAACTCCTTAATTTTCCGGGATTAAATATGTCATGTCACTCTCCATGTCCTCAACTATACCCATGCCAAAAACCACGTCGATCCGTTGTTCCGTTACGGCGTGAGTGAAGGAGAAACCAATAAACAAACACACTTTCACATTTATAATATTATATAGAATATATTATATAGAATATATTATATAGCATAGTATATAGTATTCCTATAATATATACAAGGATGAACCATAGACTGATTAATAAACAATAGCCCTATAAGCACTTTTTACATTATAGTGCTCGTTTGAATAGTCCACGCTATGAACTACTACGTTTTACTAAGCCTAGAAGCAGGCATTACAAGTTTATTTTTATTTCTAGTATTGACATTATGGCAATCACTTTTCTTATTGAATTTATCAATCTGTTTATGCACGTATACTAAATTTTCAAATATATATTGGTTGTGCACTGTCATAATATTGATTTCTTTAAATTTATCTCTTAGTGACTCTCTTGGTCCCATATTCGAACAGCTCTCTTCTGCAGCACAAAAACAGAATTAATATCAGCAGCATTACCCCATAATAATATACCATATGACATAATGCTGTGAAAGTAACCAAAATAAACCAATCTCGCCGTTTCTATATCTGTCAACTGGCGAATCTTTTTAACCGCGTATGCATCAAAGCTAAGTCTGTTCGATAAGTCATTTATGTGATTGCCCCATTGGAGTTTAGCATCTAACGTTATTCCGAGAAAAACAACATAGACTTAGGGATAATTTTTTGAAGTAAAACTTATTATGCGAATACAGACTTCACGCCGATTTTTAATAAAGATTAGGGGACATCGTGATTTACCAGACACTTGGTTTCACAGTTTGCATTTTCGTTGTTTTAGATTAATTAGGATATTTCTAGTATATCACCACGTTTAGTTCCTACCTTACCAGTAAACTATAACTAGGTACTATTATTACTAACTAAGGTTACTAACTTCCCATGCAATATAGAAACTGATCTGAGTGTCTATTGGGAGATTTCGCTCATCGATAACTACAATTTTAATGGAATCGTCAAACGCTCGATAACAGCTGATGACAGGTTGTGCTAGATCAATTTCATGTTATGATAGAGTAATTTAACTTTAACGCAATCGAGTAAGTGAAAAAACTACCGCTTGGCCCTCTCAGGTATTAATTTTACAAACTGCCTTAGCTCCTAAATATTTGCGGCATTGCGTCGTTACGTTATGTTACGCGGAATCATTTATAAAGGGTTTGCGACAGTTTAACCCCAAAAGAGTCAAACGGCATATTTGACAGAGTACCGAATTTCTGTTTTGTGTAAATCCTCCCCAAAGCTTGTATGGGCAAAGAGCTCCCTAATTAACTAGAAAAATACACGCACAGGTGCGCTCAATCCATTTGAGAGGACTCTCCCTGTCAAAATTGAAGACAAGTGTCCTCGTGACAACACTCACGTCCCCCTCCGGGGGGAGGCTGGGGGAGGAGGGATCCCCCTCGCTCCCCTCGCGATGAAGTGTCAGTACGTGACTAGGAAGCACCGATAAAATGATTCGAACAGGCTGAGCTACACGTTTTAAACATTTTAAGCAAAATATACGGTCGTACGGGAAAATGTATGGAGGTAATGAGATTTCTGACGGTATGGCGACAGGAAATTTCATCAATTATTTATGTACCTATTGATTGTCCTAGATACTACCTAAATTCCAGTAGGTAGCTGAATCGGTAATTGAACTGTCTCCATTCCCTGTTTTTATTTAGCTGTTTACAGTATCATATATTTCCATCATGTTATATCTCTTAATTTCATATATGTATCGGGTAATAAGTTTTATTGGTAGAAAAGTTGGAGTGTGGCGGTAATGTGTTATTTGTTATTACTCTTGGCAAATATTCCACCCAGGCCCTCTTGCATACATAGTTTAGCTTTTACTGTTTTGTATTATTTGCTCGTTTTTATAGTTTTTTCTTATTTTAGGTAAATTCCCCACCCAGTTTCTGCATGTTGTCAGGTGTAGTAAGATTTTTATGGAAAAACATGTGTCCACCACCACCACCAACCTGTCAAAGGAGGTCGCAGGAGTTAAAGAAGAAAAGTAATTATATTTATCGCGGCTTGGAAGTTTACGGTTGAAATGAAGGGATTTATTAAATATAAATCAATTTGGCTTACAATATGGCCGTATTAAATGTTGCTACGCGAAATACACATTAAATTGTCGGTACAGAGCAGTAAAAACGGAAACTGCTTTTTTATTGCGGTGTCTAATGGATTGTTTAACTCTAGTTATCATTTTTTTAAATGACTGGTTGAGACGTCTTTTTATTTCTATTAATTTAAATTGGGTGGTTAATTTTTATGTAATTTTAATCAATAATCATAATTATTATCTACGATATCTGTATTACTTTTGTCCATCTGACTTTCTTAAGCACTTTTAGAAGTCTAAATTTATACTAATATTATAAATGCGAAAGTTTGGATAGATGGATGTATGGATGGATGGACGTTTGTTACTCAATCACGCGGTTTACGCCAGAGCGGCTGAACGGATCTAGCTGAAATTTAGCACAGATATAGATAATATATAAAATAAACAGACGGAGAGGAAAATAACAGTGTTCCCGTGGGAACACAATAATCCACGCGGATGAAGTCGTGGGCATCAGCTAGTCGAAGAATAAATATAGCTATTTATGCAAATATTATAATAATAACCATTTCCCAGTAAGTATAGTTCAACTCTTAAAATGATTAATGTGCAGTTAAACTACTGGGAAATAAAACCTTAGTTCATCTGTTTAACTTAACAGTTGTGTTTAATTAAAACATATTGGAAGCGACAAATCCCTTTTATTTTAACTTTTAAGCACACATAAATTGAATTAGTCAATTTTCCACATGGAAAATTGGACCAGTAAAAATATAATATAATTTTCACATGGAATAATTTGACAAGAAGAAAATAATTAATTATGACAACTAATACAGACAATATAAACGTCAAATTTTAGTATAGTGTCTATGGCCAGTGTTGCGAGTGCGCGTACAGACTCCCCCGCTGGAATACCCTTGGGTATTACTGGGTATTTTCGGTTTCGCAGAGCAGAGGGCAGAGCCTTGACAGCGTTCTGCGGACAGCGCCTTTTTGTGTGTAGATCTCTGCTACTCTGGCCACCCCGTCTATTCCAGGAAATAGTTGTTTAATTCGTCCCAAACGCCAGTGCAATGGTGGGCAATTTTCTTCCTGCAGAAGTACCAGGTCTCCCACTCGCAGGGTGCTGCCCTTCTGAGTGCGCCACTTCGTGCGCTGTTGCAGCTCGCTTACATATTCATTTTGCCAGCGTCTCCAAAAGTGCTGGCGTGCTTGTTCAACTCGCGCGTAACGTTGCAGGTTAGACGTTTTTTCTGCCTCAAGCGTCGGGTCCGGCAGCGATGTTAGCGGCCTACCAATCAGGAAGTGCCCTGGGGTGAGAGATTGGAGATCATGAGGAGAGGATGAGATAGGACACAGGGGTCGGCTATTAAGGATAGCTTCCACCTGTGCGAGCAAAGTGGAGAACTCCTCGTAGGTTAAATTACAACTACCCACAGCGCGTTTTATATGATGCTTGGCTGACTTAATACCGGCCTCCCATAGGCCGCCAAAATTTGGCGCGTAAATAGGAATGAAGTGAAATTTAATTTGTTCGTTAGCGGAAAAGTCAGATACAAGATTTGGTCCGTTCTCCAAGAAGCTAGCGAGCTCCTTGGCAGCAGCGACAAAATTCCTCCCATTGTCACTATAAATTTCAAGCGGTTTACCCCGGCGCCCGATGAATCTACGCAGCGTTAATATAAAGGCCTCTTTGGAAAGCTCGGTTACAGCTTCCAGGTGAACACATTTATATCTAAAGCAAATGAAAAGACACAAGTAGCATTTTGAAGTCTTTGAGCCGCGACCTTTGCGATTTAAAATAGTAAACGGGCCTGCGAAATCAATGCCAGTCGTTTGGAAAGGAAATGCTGGCATAGTACGCTGCGCTGGAAGTTGACCCATTAGGGGTGTGACCGTTTTTCCTTGAAAACGTCTGCAATTTACACAGTTGCGTACCGTTCGGCGTGCCAGTTGTCTTCCACCTAATGGCCATACGTAATTTCGCACTGTGTACAATAATAGCTGGGGACCCGCGTGCATCTGACGAATGTGCTCATATCGAAAAATGAGATCAGATAAGTGGTGCTTCGAATGCAATAGCACAGGGTGCTTCTTGTCATAGTCATATTCTGAGTGTTCTAGCCTGCCACCGACACGCATGACACCTTGTTTATCTAAAAATGGACTGAGAGATTTAAGATTGCTTTGAGCCGGAATATCACGGCCGTTAGATAAGGCATGATGCTCATTTGAAAATGATTCAAGCTGAGCAAATTTACAAAGCTGCGTAAAAGACTGGCTTAATTCATCGACTGACAGATGTCCCGTTCGTTTAGCACGAGGGTTTTTAACATTGTGTACGAAGCGCAAAGTAAAGGCAAACGCACGTTTCAGCCTCATTAAGTTAGAAAACCTTTCGAAAGAGATAAAATTTTCAGATACTTGCACCGAATGCACCTTTATTTCAGGAAGCTCGCTTTCGACCTGCTCTCCCAAAACAGGCCACAAGGATTCCGACTCAGTTAAAAATTCCGGACCTGACCACCATAAATGAGAATCCAGGAGGCTGCTAGCCGTGGTGCCTCGAGAGATCAAATCCGCAGGGTTACTGGATGTAGGCACATGGCGCCAGTTTGCTGGCGTAGTGCTCTCGCAGATTTCTACGACTCGGTTAGCAACAAATGTCTTTAGTTTACTGGGGTTAGTGCCTAACCAGCCAAGGACGACAGTAGAGTCACTCCAATGGATACAACGTGAAATCGTGCACCGAAGAGACTCGAGAGCGGATTTGCACAACCGAGCAGCCAGTAGGGCGCCTAACAATTCTAACCGGGGAATCGTAGTCGGCTTGCTAGGGTTGACCCTTGATTTAGCGCATAGCAATCTGACCGTTACTTGTCCATTATTGTCGACGGACCGCAAATAAAGACAACAACCGTGTGCTGTAGCAGATGCATCACAAAAGGAGTGAAGCTCCAGGGTAACAAACGAATAGCAAGGGGCTACTCTGGGAACTTCAACAAGCTCTAATTGGCTCAGGTCTTGTCTTAACTCGTCCCATGTTTTCTGCAAATCACAAGGCACTGGTTCGTCCCAGTCAACGTTACGACGCCACAATTCTTGCATGAGTACCTTGGGTCGGATTGTACACGGGCTGATAAGGCCCAAAGGGTCAAAAATTTTAAATGAATGTGAAAGTATCAATCGTTTAGTTATAATATAATCGTCAGTGTGATCGGGAATGCTTACTACAATATTTAAGGTGTCAGTGGAGGGTTTCCACTGCAACCCCAGAGTGCTAGTGGATTCGCTTAGCGTTAAATTTTCGAGCGGGTCTATCATCGGACTTTCGAAAATAGAAGGTACGTTGGATTTAAATTTTCGCAATGGAAAACAACCTGAGCGCAAAACGGATACGACTGCATCCAAAATATGACGCAACTCCGATATAGAGTCGGCTCCAGTTAACAGATCATCCATATAAAAGTCGTGCTGGATGATCGTCTTAATAAAATCGTCATCACATTCTTCACCTAAACGCCATAGACATTTAGTGCTAAGATAGCTAGCGCTCGCGTAGCCGTACGTTACCGTATTGAGTCTCAGAGTTTGCAGGGGGCTATGCTCATCATTTCTCCAGAGAATAAGCTGCAAGTTGCGGTCCATCTCGTGGACATCTACTTGGCGGAACATCTTTTCGATGTCCCCTGTTAACACGTATCGGTGCTGACGGAAACGTAGCAAAATGGAGAATAGCGTGTCTTGAACCGTTGGGCCAATGTATTGCAAGTCGTTAATTGAAAGACCGGACGACGTGGAACACGACGCGTCAAACACCACCCTTAGTTTAGTTGATTCGCTTTGTTCCTTAATGACTGCGTGATGACATAAGAAATAGGACGGTTCCACTCGGGGACCGTTTAAGATAGTGCAGTGCCCTAATATGATATATTCATCAATGAATTTAATGTATTGAGCTTTGAGCTCGGGATGTGCCCTAAAACGTTTTTCCAAGTTTAAAAATCTTTTCTTGGCAGTGATGTACGAATTTCCTAAGCAATCTGGAGAATCCTTGAGAGGCAGTCGCACGCAAAATCTGCCTATGGAATCTCGAGTTGTATGAGCCTGGAAGTGCTCCTCACAAGCCCTTTCATCTGGGCTCAATAATTTCTTGGGTGAGAATTCTTCCAGCTCCCAAAATCGAATGAGCAACTTGTCGAGATTGTCTGATGGGGGACTTGCAACTTGGAAATTGCAATTTATATTAGAGGGGCGAGTTCCTGCATAAATGGGGCCAGATAGAATCCAGCCGAACTCTGAACTTATTAGGTAAGGTTTGTTTGAACCTAATGATTGACGCTCACTTCCTACGATGTGCCAAAATAGATCAGCGCCGACTAGCACGTCGATTGGTGACGGCTTATGAAAATTTGAATCGGCTAACTGAACATCTGAAGGAATTTTGAGATTATTTGTGTTGATTGATAACCTTGGTATATCACCTGTGAGTTCCGGTAGCACTGGGCATGTCAGCTTCACTACATAGTCACTGTGCAATGATTTCAAATGAAACGAACAAACTTCGTTTGTACAGTGAGAGATTGCATTGCCTATTCCTATTAAGTTAACCGGTTCCATAGGGGATGACTGTAACTCTAATCTATCGTGCAAATTCTTGGATATGAGGCTAGACTCCGCACCACAGTCTAGTAAAATACGCACGATTTCAGCCTTGTTATTGACTGGATTGACCGCCTCGACCAAGGCTGTGGACAGAAGCGTAACCTTATTAACAGTGTCTCTAGCTAAGTTAACAGTGAGCTCTGTTGCAGGTGGGGAGACAGTTGCTATCGCAGGTGCAGCATTGTCCTGAGGGGCTAATTGTTGGCTATTACTGCAGATTAAGGAATTATGACGCCGTTTACACTTGCGACAAGATCTCGCGCGACAGAAATATACGTCGTGGCCCCTTCGGAGACAGTTCCGGCAAAGCTTTAAGCTACTTACTAGCGCCTGCCGTTCTTCAATAGTTTTATTTTTAAAATTTTCACAATCGTAAATTCGGTGAGTGCCTTTGCATGCCTCACATGTGGGAGTGTGACCCTTAACAGTCTCGTTCTGCTCAGATAATCTAGCCGTGAACACGTTGGCCTGAGCCCGCTTCTTCTTGCTATTGTGGTTCGATTCAGTATTAGTATTACCGCTTGACCTTGGATGGTTGTAAGTTTCTAGTATGTCAGCACGGTCCTTAAGAAACTTATTAAACTGTTCGAGAGAAGGAGCGTCAGGGATTGAGTTTCTGTACTCTTCCCACTTCATACTAGTTTGACTTGCAAGTTTTGAAGAGACTATATGAATGATTAAAGTATCCCAGTGTGCAGTGGGCTCACCGAGACTTGAAAGTGCACGCAAGTTTTTATTAATGTTGTCTACTATAGATCTAAGCACCTTGTCAGACTCGCTTGACTTAATATCAAAGTTCAATAATGAATTTAAATGGCTTTTAATTAACAACCGCTTGTTGTCGTAGCGTTCCCGCAGCAGGTCCCAAGCTTTATTGTAATTGGCCGCAGTGACTTCAAGATTACTGATTACCCGTGAAGCCTCACCTTCCAGATAGGAGTTAAGATAGCAAAACTTGATCGGAGCAGGTATGCGCTTGTTGTCATGGACTAGCGAGCAATAAAGGTCTCGAAACTCGAGCCACTTGTTGTAACTCCCATCAAATTTTCCTATCTGCAAGGTAGGCGGCCTGAAACCTATACCCGATTGCTCGTTGCAACAATGAGAGGAGCCGTTAACATCTACATTAGAATTGCTAGCTTGATTGTGAGCATTCTGAAATTGTTGAGCTGTAGCAATCAAGGTAGCAAATTCTAGCTCAATGGAGTCACGCTCCTCAAGTTCCTCCTCCAACTGTGTCGGATTCAAAACTTCTATCTGACTCTGTATTTCATCGAAGATGTTACATAGACTTTCAATCTTGCCTAGCTGGATATTCAATTTAGATTGTTCTATCTCATCTAATGATTTTAGCGACTCAAGTTGAGTTAGGAAATTCTTAAATTTAGTTAGACGTCCCTTTACTGAACTGCGCTTAACAATAAGTTCCCTTAATTTAGCCTCAGACATGATCCTATTTGTAAATTAATCAATAGAAATAACAAACAAACAAAAAACTTATCTTATCTTACTCCAATTGTAATAGGATTTGGTATTTTTATAACAAACTTATCTGAATGTATCTGAGTCTTATCTGGATAAGCATTTGTTAAATGTAATAAAGTACAAGACTTGATATAGGCACATCAGCAAAGCTGCCTAAGCTATGATTAAGAATTATATGTAATAATGTTCTGTTGAATAATAGTGTTTACCTAAACAAACTTGATGAATGTTTAATTCAGTAAACTATGTGAACATTTGCTAGAGTAGCTAGGTACCTTTACCGCACAGAATGGAAACTACACTTGGTAATGTTAGGTGGCTTATGTATGAGATTTGGAGGGAAAGGCAGGGACACTTAGCTGACTTGGCTGACTGCTGCGGCGCTGATTGCTGACCGGCGATGACTCGATGCTAATGTGTCGTGGCTCTGCGACCACAATGCTGCTGCTTGCCCGTGTGGTGTAATGTAAAACTTGAAGGGTATTGATATCGCTTCTTGGGCCCGCTGCTGCGATGCTATTTGTGACCGGCGCGTAATTTGCCCAAAACTTTTGTTTTACGTAGGTAATGATGTCCTGTCACGGTCGCCAAATGTTTAATTAAAACATATTGGAAGCGACAAGTTGTATGTAGGTACTATTGAGCACCAGCCGACTTTAATACGTCAACCTTACTATTTACTACGACTCTAATAGTGACAGAAAGCAAGAGTTTACTGTTTTTACTGATCTTCTCAGACCAGGGTGCGTTTGGAACCCTCGTAATTTTCAGATACTGTAGTATATTATCACTATCACGCCTTATACTTTGTATAATTGACCTTCAATATACCAATTTTGAGTACACAAACATTTCAAGGTGAGATGCACGTAGCGGCAAATATTGTTTGGTACGGGGCCGCATCGCGCAGTGCATCTCTGTGCCGCGTCGCTGAAGTGGGCCAGCTCCATACAACCTCATACAAAGAATATTTGCCGCTACGTGCCGCGCAACTAGAGTGGGGCTAGATTTTTACTGATCCAGGTCAAACTGCAGTCGATATCTAATAGCTGCGGCTTGAATGCGACCGACACTCGCACCGAAATCAATAGTACCTAGTTAATAAATAAAGGATGATTTGAATCGTCTGCAGTGGGCACAAACAAAGAAAATAATATTGTATTGGCTAAGTTCCAAGTTTGGATGATATCAGATTTCAAAATGGCGCATATGGTTATGATAGTTCTACAGTAAAATTAAATATTTGTACATTTTTTTGTGTTTGAATCACCTTTAAGATATATTTTTATTAATAATGTTTTTCGTGGAATCAAATAAATAAAACACTGTCACAATTCAAAATATAAGATAGCGACAAACAGTATTATTAAGTATTATGAAAGTCCTCTTTTTTTATAAATAATAATATAATTTTGCCGTTATTAAGTAGGAGGAGTATATTTTTATCGTTTTACACTTCGTTTATTCTATTATAATGTTAAGTTATCTTCGCCCCCGCAACCCACGCTGATTAAATTCATAATCCTACGATCGTTTCTATTTTAGTGTCTATAAAATATCTCATATAATATTGAAGCGGCAATTTTAATATCCGTCGAAGCCGTTTCCTTTCTGAAGCGTCTACGAAATTCTAGATTCTAATTCTAGTCAACAGGAATATTTTGAATAAGAAATTTATCTTCTAGTGATTCACTGACTGAGCGAGACCTAAAGGAGTTGGAAAGTTACAAACTTTTTTTTTTTTTTTTTTTTTTTTTTATCCACTACAAGCTAGCCCTTGACTGCAATCACACCTGATGGTAAGTGATGATGCAGTCTAAGATGGTAGCGGGCTAACCTGTTAGGGGCATGGCAGTTATATTAAACCCACACCCCTTCGGTTTCTACACGGCATCGTACCGGAACGCTAAATCGCTTGGCGGCACGTCTTTGCCGGTAGGGTGGTAACTAGCCACGGCCGAAGCCTCCCACCAGGCCAGACCAGGGAAAATTCAGAAATTATAAATTCCCAAATTGACCCTGCCGGGGATCGAACCCGGGACCTCCGCACGCTAAGGCAACAGCGCTACACACTGCGCCACGGAGGTCGCTAAAACTAACTAACTTAGTCTCTCTCAAATCGTCATATTATTTGAATGTACACTTTTCAGCATGTAATTAACTCACTCTACCTCTATCTGACGCGCTCGAGTATTAATGATGATCGATTTTGTTTATTTACTATTCTGATCTGATGTCCTAGATACAGTATACAGGGCTCATATAGGATGGTGAAGGTACTCTACAGGGTCCAAATTATCCCCCTTTATAATAATCTGCCACGCTGGAGGAAATCCAAAAATCCCCTCTTGGACTCCCCTACTAATTATTTGAGATTGCTTGGACAAAGAAACAAAATAAAATAAAATAATTCGTCTATTAAAGATTATGTAATACCTGCCCAAAAGTATTTTGGCCGTTAAACCAATTGCCAGAAAAGTAATATCAAGGCATGAGATTTGAGCTGTATCGTTTCGAGGAATTATTTAATAGGCAATCTTAAGACCTAAATACATTTCTACGAATAGAGTTCAAACAATCGAAAAAATTGACGAACAGTAGACGGGTCATCTTTTTTTTAATATGTAGGCTAGCGCTTGGCTGCAACGCCCGGAGTTAAAAAATGGTATTCCACGTGGACGAAGTTTTAATTTCCTCGGATGAAATGTAACCTATGTCACTCCCTGGGATACAAAATTACATCAAAATCGGTGGAAAGAAAGGCCGTGTATGCGAAGCAGACAGACAGACAGACAGACGGACAAACAGATACACTTTCAATACATGCTTAATATATTTATAATATAATATTAAGCATGTATTGTGTATGAAGTGATTAAGTGATTACCGGGTATTAAGTGATAACCGGCACCCATGAATGTTTGGTGTATCCGAGCAACTGGAATTGAGGATGTTTTTAAGCCCCATGTTATTTGTAGTTCTGGGGGAACACAGAAGAAGCATTCGAAAAGAATCAGCAAAAAACTGATGCTATCAATTAATTATTTTGTTTAGTTCCCTATTTAAAACAATTGTTCATCAATAAAATAATCTCGCCTATAAGAGCAATATTTAATAATTGTTCTAATAATAATCTGCGTAGGTGTCCACTCTCAGTTCATATTGCCCGCCGAGACAGAAATTATTATTATTCAAATGATAAATGATTTATTTATTTCATGTAGTACAACTTGTGTCACTTCTGTTACGTTAACACTACCATGGCCGCAACAAACACAATCACATATCGTAATATATCGTTACTTATCTCGTTATTTCTCCGTGATCATGAATCATTACATTATCTCGTCAAACCACGCGGGCTTCACAGACATCTGTCACTGCTTGCAATTCGTCCGCGCACTAAATGTTCACAAGGATAGCCTTATTAATACATTCCCTACCATATTCGGCGATCATGTATCATTACATTAGCCCGTCAATGTGACGCGGGCGTCACAGGCATCCGTCACAGCTCGCAATTCGTCCGCGCACTAAATGTTCACAAGGATAGCCTTATTAATACATTCCCTACCATATTCAGCGATCATGTATCATTACATTAGCCCGTCAATGTGACGCGGGCGTCACAGGCATCCGTCACAGCTCGCAATTCGTCCGCGCACTAAATGTTCACAAGGATAGCCTTATTAATACATTCCCTACCATATTCGGCGATCATGTATCATTACATTAGCCCGTCAATGTGACGCGGGCGTCACAGGCATCCGTCACAGCTCGCAATTCGTCCGCGCACTAAACGCTCACCTATCCTTATTAATGCCCTTGTAAATCTAGCTCGTTTTGACACACACATAGCCGTTTATCACCCTCAGTTAAACAACTAACTGTTAATTGTGACGCCGCATAGCCTTCTCTTTCAGGTTGCATAGAAATACAGGGTATTTCTCCATATGCGTGCCTATAACTTGAACTACACGCTTACGAAGTCGTGGGCATCATTTAAATTTTAAATGGTAATAAACTACACCAGTGTATAACAATCCCGAAAAGGACCGCAATAAGGACCGTTTTCCCAATTTACTTTATTATAATTTCGGTAAATAAAGTTAAATGTACGACGTGTAAAGCTAGTGAGACGCTACATTACCTATTTTTATGTGAAATCGGAGCCATCGGAAACGGCCACTGAGAGAAAAAATAATATCAAGCTAACTCAGAACTAATATCTGAGCAAAACTTCGATCAATATCTTCATCCAAGAGAAATTCAACTTTACGACTTTAATATTAGGATCTAAAATTTAATGGGTTCCGCGACCCATCCACTCTACTTAATTTTAGGTTAGTCTCCACTTTTATGAATATGAAAGCATTTGGAGCGTAACATATAGTTATGACGTCTTAAAACTTTGAGAGGAACGGATACGTGTCTTAAGGCGCTGTCAGCTCTTAAAATCAAAACACAAATCGAGAGGTTGGCTCTCCTCAGTCCTCACCCCTCACGCCAGTTATGCCCACTTCGGCCGGGTGGCGCTCCCGTCGCGGTTTTCTTTATTTTCGCGCGCTTGTCATAGCATGTCACGGATGCCCTCGGATGACAAAACACGGTAACTCAAAATTTGTGAAATTGATAGAATAACGTAAGTGAGTAAATCACGTACCAAAGTCTCTTACATGAGTAGGTAATTGACAAAATACCTATTGTAAATCGCATATCGTGTGCAAATCCATTTTAATACTTAATATTATAAATGCGAAAGTGTGATTGTTAATTGAATTGCCCGTCAATCACGCCGCAACGGAGCAATGGTTCGACGTTATTTTTGGCGTGGGTATAGTTGAGGGAGAGTGACTTTTTATCCCGAAAAATTAAGGAGTTCCCGCGGGAATAAAAAAAACTTCAACCACGCGGACGAAGTCGCGGGCATTAGTTAGCCCAGCATACTAATATCCATACAAAATATAATAAATGCGAAAGTGTGTCTGTCTGTCTGCTACGCTTGCACGGCCCAACTACTCAAACGATTTTGATGAAATTTGGTACAAAGATAGATTACATCCCGGAGAAGGACATAGGCTACCCGGAACCATTATCCTGGAAAATTAAACAGTTAGGTACCGCGGGAGTCAAAAAATCTTAATCCATGTGGACGAAGTCGAGGGCATCATCTAGAGTTACATAAGTATCTTATTTACATAAACTACTTACGTGAGTTAATTACAAGTATAATTGTGGCATAAATCAATATCATACGTATATACAATGTACTTACCGACTAAGAGTCTGATATTCATTTTTTGTCAGAAACAAGAAATACAGATGTTATTTCAAAAATTTAAATAGCAAAAAGATGTTGGAAATTGATCATTGAAATCAATTTCTAGTCTTTTGCAGACATATAGTATTATTTACAGTGTTTGAAAAATACTCAAAAATAAAAAACGAAGAAAATCATACAATTTTGGTGTCATGATTTTTTATCTTTACATACAGAATTATCTATATGGTAGAACTTCGTAAGAGCCAAAACCGCAAATTAGCCAATTTATGTAAAATTTCAAATTTGTACGTTGTTTCCGTACTCTAAAATTATAAGTTTGATTGACAACATTATGTCCGAAGCAAAACCTATTATATTAATTAACTGGACTTAGGTTGGGTGAAACTAAACAAATTAACTTTTTAAAAATCCCACTCAATCAAAATTAAAAATAAATCTCGGGAACGGCAAATTTTCAACTCAAGGAAACGGGAATAAAATTGGGCGATTCCCGGGAATTCCCGAGAATCGGGATTTTTTTAAAAATAGTTATTGCTACTTTTATGTACCTTATATCCAGTTTTTTTTAAATTAAATACAAGTTAGCCGTTGACTGCGATCTCACCTGATGGTAAGTGATGATGCAGTCTAAGATGGTAGCGGGCTAACCTGTTTGGGGTATGGCAGTTATATTAAACCCTAGTCCATATCCCTAATCGGTTTCTACACGACATCCTACCGGAACGCTAAATAGCTTGGCTGCACGTCTTTGGCGGTAGGGTGGTAATTGGTAACTAGCCACGGCTGAAGCCTCCTACCAGGCCAGACCAGAGAAAATTCAGAATATTTAAATTCTTGAAATACAATGCAAGAAAATATTGTTGTCGTGAATTCATTACGGTCCTTTAAGAAACTCTTTCGAAATTGTCAGTCAATTGAACAAATTGGTACTCAATGGATTTCTAAAGGTTTGTACACGGTTATGCTTTTACGGCCCCGAGTTTTGCATTGGAAACGAGTATTGTATATATTAAATTATTCAGGTGTAACAATGGCGCTGACATCTGGTGAAATGACAAGGCGGCATATAGAGAAATTAAAGAGGGACTCTTAAAAGTTCAAACAATAATATATAAGAAAATAACACTTGGAGATCGTAAAATCTAGAACAAGAAAAATATCCGAGGTGAGATAAAATATCAGAAAGGGAGAATCGAAGAAGACAAAACGCAAAAAAAATTGTTACTTATAATCATTCTTACAATGTGATTTAACATACTATACATTGGTTGGAAGTTCTACTTATATTTTATAGACGACATTTTACATAATTTAAGTACAAAATAAAGAATAAAGAGTTTAAAATACTCAAAAGTACCTACTACGACTATTATAGTTTTATGGTAAGAAAGTACAATAATTCTTAACATTGTGATCAGTGCCCTTACTTTTCCTTTGAGTAATTGTCAAGGTTCCACTGACAAATTGTCCTCTCAAAAAATCCTCCAAAAAGTTTGGACAGATGGATGTATGAATGGATGTATGGATGTTTGTTACTCAATCACGCCCCAACGGCTGAACGGATCTGGCCGAAATTTGGCACAGATATAGATTGTAGTCTGGAATAGCACATAGGCTACTTTTTATCCCGAAAAATTAAAACGTTCTCGCGGGAACCACAAAACTTCGATCCACGCGTACGAAGTCGCGGGCATCGGCTAGTATTGCATAAATACTTATAATATTGACAATTTATCATTAATATAAGTTATTGTTATGTTATATTTAAATATATATTTTTTATCGTAAACTAACTTACTTGCAAAAACAAAAATAAAAAGCATTGTCTATTTCAGAAGTTATATAATAAATTATGACATAAATTTGCCTTTACGTTAGTCAAAAGAACTAAAATTATCAAATTTTGATAGTGTTTCTGTTATTTTATGTTTGCTGTCCTATTTTTGTGATTGGCATGATTGGTAAGACTAGTAAAACACTTCTGTGAATCTTATCTAAAGTTGTTTTTTAAGTGCCTTTTGTGAGATAAAGTTTAGTTACTCAATGGAATAATTCTCCGTCACTTAATTTTAAAATGATTGTTTTTTTTACTATAATTTAACATAATATTTGTAAACAGTGCTACTGCTCATAAAGATAAATAACTAAGAAACACAAATTTATCAATAAAATAACAAAACATGATGAAAAAAAAACATCGATTTTATTTCATGTACAATTTTACAAAAATACGCCCAATTCCCAAATTCACTCTGCTGGGGATTAAACCCGGTACATCCCACGTTAAGACAATAGTGCTCAGCACTGCGCGAGTGAGGTACCTAGTCAATAGGGCATGCTCCCGATAATTCCTGGTACCAAAAATTCCCGGTACTTCTGAATAATTTTCAGTCCCGGTTCTCCACACCATAAAACCGGTACTTTTGATACTTTTGAGACTCGAAGTACATACATTCTGTCGATTCTTCTCTAATTAAGTGTGGATATTTCTGCATGTAACAATAATTTAATTCACTATACTGTATTTTATGCTCACAAATTCGAGGTATTAGTTTAAAAACCCCTATTTTTACTTTGGCTATAACGATTATTTTACTGCCACTTCGTACAGTTTCGTATATTAGTCTTTCTGGTAAGTATTATTTACCAGCAGAGAAGAGCTTTTTTGAAGATCAATGAATTGATGGATCTGTCACTGGAATAAAATTTGTTCAGCCATAATAAATTACAGTAGATTATGCTATATTCTGTTAATTGTATCGTTACTTTCATAAATTTCACATGAAGATTGACAGGAAAATATTGATAGACTGTAATATAAAATATACCTCATAAGCCCGAGGCTACTAAATTTTGATTTTTGACTCCACTGTCAATTATACCAATAGCAGAGGGAAAGAAAATATGGATATCCGTATCCATAATTCCCTAAGATGCTCAGGAGTTCTCCATACAATGTTATGTAAAAACCAAGACTGTGAACAGTCCAATCTTTTTGTATGGATGTGAATCCTGGACAGTAACGCAGCAGTAACGAGGCTCTTTATGGCTGATAGGAAACGTCTTTAGAAAATCCTAGGGCCCTCGATCCTAGGATCCTCCATACGTACGGGGAGGACGGTGAATGGATACCAAAAATACTAAGAGGTCCATATCCAATATAATTGTAGAGACCAAATCAGCGTGCGGCAAAACCAAAAAACGGCACAGAATAGGAGAGAGTAACATCTTCAAGAGATTCTCTTGGGAATACTGAGTATGGGTTGGAAAATATTGTTGATTTAGATTAACATTTGTAATTCTTTGAGGTGAGGTTACTACGTACGCCTGTCTATAAAAAAAGACCCGTAAAGGATCACTTTGTTGTCCGTGTATCCAAGCCTCAAGGCTTGTTTCTCATAAACTGCTTGATGTAGTAAATTTATATTTGCACTGGCTTCTAATTGCTATAAAAGTAGTTATAATTGCTATATATTGTTATGAGCGTATCACGATAAAAAAAATTCAACTTTTCAAAGTGTATTTTCATACAAGACGCAATCTCTGTAAAACCTATGAACTACAATAAAACTTTGAAATTTGTAACGAAGCGAGTTATGGTACAAGTACATGAAAAAATCATGAATTTACAGTCCTGTGTGAAATATTATGCGATAAATTTTTGTATAATGCCTAATGAATAGTAATATTCAGTATATTCCTGTGTGAAATATTATGCGATAAATTTTTGTATAACGCCTAATGAACAGTAATATTTGGTCTATTTCATACTTTCTGTAATGTCTTAGCCGTGTTTTTGTGATAATTTAAGGTAGTATCGAAAGTATCGAAAGTCCCGGGAATTCCCGGTTCCGTGCCAATATCGGTCCAAAATTTCCCGGTACTCAAACACAGCACCGAATGCATGCCCTAGTAGTCAGGGAGAATTATAATAAACAAGTTAAGAGATCAACTTGTTCTCAAATATTTCTCAAGAGATAAGTTAAAAAAATACTCTGTACACAAAAACGGGAAATCACAAAAAAAACCAACGACGTATTTCCCGGAAATTTCTAACTCCCGGGTCCCAGAAACGAAACCCTAAGGGTATCTAATATCCAATCAATTAGTAATAAAACTTGCAATAGGCACTTATTTGAAGTATTTGAGACACTACTAGGTCCTTACTCAGCAAGCTTTCGATATAATAATATTATCTGGTTGGTCTGGTCCAATGAGAGCGGACGAGTAGGCAGTAGCAAGCTGAAGTGGCAATGCTTGATTTTCAGTTTTCCTTTCTGTCTTACCACTGTTTTGTTATTTTCCATTCATATCAAAAATTGCACTGGAGGCATACTACTATCGCTTAAATCCGTATTGTTTTAATATTGTTGACGTTCGTGTTTTTAGAATTATAATCCTTATTTTAGGACCTTCAAGGTACGTGACATAAAACTGACATTTTTAAGTAATACTGCTTTAAGCGATGGCAGTGAACCCTCTGACACTAATTGGATGTTTGACAACTTACCTACTTCTTGGAAATATTAAAAGACGTCATTGTTACAACCAGCAGGAGTTTTTTTTTTAAATAGTGAAGCGACGTGCCTTTTTATGCGATATTTCGCAACTCGTATGTCAATCTAGTAATTACTAGTACGATTTTAATTTTGAAAATAGTTTTCAAAATAATTACGAAGCTGCAACACAAGCTCACTTGATTGTCATTTAAGTAGCGTCATCTTTGGCGTTGGATGGTTTCTATGACCTGCCTTATTGATGTTGCCAAATAATAAAATATACATTTACAGCATTGATTCACCAAAAATATTTATTTTAATACATAAAAAAGACATTTAGACGCCTGGGTATGTTTATAAAACAATACAAAAAGTTGTAATATCAATGTGTCAAATCGATTAAAACTTCTTCGTAAATGAAGTCGATTGTTGTCAAAAATCGAATGGATAGCGCATTACGGCATCATTATTTCGAGCTGTCAAAAGTTTGGTCAGAGAACACATATTCATACTTTATTTGATTATGTATTTTTAGTTATATAAAAGAAGATAGCTCACGAAAGTTGTAATATCCACGTCTTCTGTCAATTCATGTTGAATAAACATTAGTCTTATTCATGTTATGTTTGAAAACCATTTTAAAATATCGATTTAAACGCTGGAGCAAAGGAGCACAGATCCATCGTCTGTGAAGTTCTTTCGAACACTGGGGGAGGTGAAAATGAGCTAGCGCTTCTCGAAAAACCGGAATACAATGGAAAAACAGAAAATATGTGTACATTTTAATAAATATTAATAAATCAATGGATGTCATTTAGAATTTGGAATTTAATGATATATTTTTCAAGTAAATTGAGGTTTTCAATTTGGAGATGTGTTGATTTGAAAACTGAAATAAGAGGTATGTTTGAATTTATTTTTTATGCAGCGAAGTTGTTTAAATCGTGTTTTGGGATAAAACAATATCTGAGTTAAGGTCTTGAAAACATCATATATTTTTTTCAATCTTCCATATGCCACCATTTAATGGATACACTGCTTTGGAGACCCCCCCCCTGACCACACACAGCGCCTTAACTATTTAAGAAACGTAGACTAAAGTTATCTGCTGAAAATTAAAGGTACTCCGACTTGAACTAATTATTTAAAGCTTATATTACGTCAATCAAACAACATGTAAATTAAAAACTAATAATAATTGAACTATTTTATATTACCTTGCATCTGTGCTATATGACGTTGCTTCGTACCAAATTTCAAGATTCTGAGTTCACCGGAAGTACCCTGTAGGTTTTGATTCCCTTGCGAGTATCGAAAATTTGCAGCGTAAACGACTGTATCTTTTGATTTCGTTGGCTTAAAAGTTTTCTTTTTCCACAGCTTCAAGGGACAGTAGACCTGAGTATTTGATATGAATTTCAGCTTGATATGCGTTCCTGAGAAAAGGGTCTTGACACACAGACGGTCAACAATGTGATCCTATAAGGGTTCCGTTTTTTCCTTTTGAGGTACAGAACCCTAAAAAGAGTAGATAAGAGTCCATTACGAACGAAATAACTGATTTGTTATCCAATCTGACAACTCTTTGTTCAGAAGTATCAAGGTTTATATCTCCATCAATTACGATTTCTTGTACATCAATCAAATGCAAATTTAAAGTAGTACTTATCATAAGCCACAAAAGATCTACAATGAGGTCAACATTTGAATGGGTGACCTGGTAACGTGCTCCTATAGCCTCCTTAAAAGCTGGCACATTACCTAAATCTATTATGAGTGTTCTCATTTGGGCACAATACTTTCTTGATCGTCCTCGATTTAGAGCATATCAAATCCAAATTCAGTACGGATTGTGAAATAATGTTCTTTTATCGGTTCTAGCGATCAAATTGCAATTGTAATCAGATTTTAGTATCGCTTCATTTCAGAGATGTATTCTAACGTCCGCGTGGATTGAGGTGTTTTGGTTCCCGCGGGAACTCCTTAGTTTTCCGGGATAAAAAGTAGTCTATGTGTTATTCCAGACTATAATCTATCTCTGTCCCAAATTTCATACAGATCCGTTTAGACGTTGGGGCGTGATTGAGTAACAATTATCCATCCATACATCCATACATCCATCCATCCAAACTTTCGCATTTATAATATTAGTATTATTAGTAAGATGAAATCTTGAAAGAAAAAGTGGTGACCTTAATAACTACTAAGTTTGTAATTATGAAGATGTTTTTGATGATAATAATATAGAGATGGATATCTATACTGGATGGAGTGCCCTCTCAGAATGAGAAGTGCTTTGCCATAGTCAATACGCTGGCTACGGGCGTATTGGCAGACTCAAAATTAATATTTGAAATGTCTGCCTGCTATATTTTCACAGCTCATCAGCTTATCCAATTTGCATGAAAATTGGTACAAGGCAAGAGCATAGGCCGGAAAAACAAAAAGTTGCTTACCGTGGGATTTTCGAGAAACCCCACATCTGTATACTTTGAAGCACGTACGCCAGATATCTGGACAAAACGTCCTTCCGCTGATGCAGACGTCACAAGTGGAAGTTTGTCCTGCGCGATCCGTAGTGTGTTTTAGCCTTAAAATCGTTTCATACAATCTATATCGATTAGCCGGAAGCACTCAAACAAAATGAGCAAAACGTTAGGAAATTAAAATTATGAACAGCAAACCTAGCAGGTACGAGTAATCTCTTAATTAAAGTGTAATCCCCGCTTTATCTCCATTCAAGTTGAAATACTGCGAGATGAATCCTTGGACGCAAGCCATAATCATGAAAGCGTTTTATATATTTCATGCCTTTTTGTACTGTTGCATGATTCTATTAAAACTATAGAAATAGATTTATCAGCATAAAAGCTTTTTAAATATAATTTAATCACTTAAAACGATGCATTTATCTGGACATTCAAAACAGAACATCCCGTTTAATGTTAATAAATAAATTTAAATGGCAGAGTTAACAGAAGCGTATGAAGGTTTAATGGAAGTGTTTTTGTTTATTTTTTATTCACTTGTACAGAATTTTAAGCCGAAGATAATTTATTTATAAACAGCGTGCAATAGGAAGTATAGACTTGTGCAGACAAAAATAAAATTAGAATAATATTAAACATAATAATATATAAACAATTTAATGCGTTTATATTATTCTTTTCTGTAAATTTCGCGGCTTTTGCTTATTAAACATGAAAACAATAAATGATTTATTTATTTCGCGTAGGAAAACTTGTGTCATTTATGATACGTCAAGAATCAAGACTCTACCATCAGTTCAGAAAATTGATTCTACTGAAAGGAGCTGGCAAGAACTCAGAAGTTGCTCTTATGCTGCCCCCATCTCCCTCTTTTAAACATGCTAAGCTATGTTGATTTTTTTTCCATCTAACTAAATCGGCTTCGATTTCACAGATATATTAGAGCAACATAATATATAACTTATTTAAATTAAGAACTCTTTAAGTCTTTAAGCTTCTTCTTTTCATTAAATCTGCTAATATCAAGTGGGTATATGCCGGAGCTGTGAGCGAACGCAGGCTCACTTGGCGTCTGAGATGCTCTCGGAATGGAGTAAGATGGCCGCTAATGCATCCAATTGACACAGTTAACTGCACTGACACACTTTGGCTTTTTTAGGGTTATGTATCGAAATAAAGAAACCGCAACTATGTACGTCAGTCCGTTTATATTTATATTTCAGTAACTACAAATCATGCTATAAATTTGAAACTTAGAATAGGTATTAACATTGCTTGCCGAACCTTATTGCAAGTGATAGAATTAAAATATATTACTATTACAAAAGGCTCAAAATAAGGGCGCCTTGTGATGAACTAGAAGATGCGCGCGACTTCGTCCGTGTGGACGTGTGTGTGTGGTTGTGGTGTGGTTTGGTCCGTGGATTTTTCTGCAGGAACTCTTTAATTTTCCGGGATTAAATGTAACAGCTAAGTGTTTATTTAGGGTACAAGCATTTCCATTCAAAATTTTAGCCAATTCTATTCAGTCATTTCAAACGGTTCATACAAACTTACAAACAACCAAATTTTCTCATTTATGATATTAGTAAGAAAGCCTTACTAAAAATATCTACTAAAACTCATCGAGGTGAATACGGATGCAGTAACGATAGTCGCATAACCACGGATCACAGATGCCAATATCGTGTGTGTAGGGGGCCCTTACCCGTTGTCCTAGACGACGACAGAAGCGACGCCACGCGACGCGACGCGATACGACGCCATAGAAAATGACAGACGTATCTCGCGACAACGTAGGCCACGTGAAAAGTAATTTAACAGTTCAAATACGAATTTCGTATTAATTATTATTGCGGACATCCATCATCGTGGCTTGTTGTATAGACATCCATCTAGTTTTTCATTGAACATGCTTTTAAACTTTGTATGTTCGATTTGACGCCTGAACAATTATTAATAGACGATTCCTGAAAGCACGGGCTATGGTGAATAGCGTTTTATGGTTCAGTCCTTTAGTATTCGTTAAACATTTAGGTTAATGATTGTACTGGATCAAGTTCAGCTAAAACATGACAATACTGTTGTACCTATTATTTGTGTTCTCTATTGGTGATTGATATAGAATGTTATTTAACCTAGATTTCTGCTAGCCTCGATAGGTTGTCTAGTAACAAAATGACTGGGCAATTTATTGGATGAGTATATATTTCATTCTGTACAAGCTGATGTCAGCGACTTCGTCCACGTAGAATAAGTTTTTTTTTATTTCTACGGGATATCCTTAACTTTCCGGGATAAAAAATAGCCTATATCACTCTCCAGGTCAATAGCGTAGCTAGTAACGTAGCGTGATTGAAGGACAAATCAATAAACAAATTGTTTCACATTATTATGCTAGTGGTTCGCCCCGAACTGAGACCTCGCGGTATCCATAAGATAGTTATACTATATAATGCGCGCTCATCTTTACGTTCATAGACATCAGTACAATCAGTAGACTATTATTTTATTCCACGCAATATGGTGCTAACGTCTATTATTTGTAAGTACGAATAAAATTTTACAGAGCGCTATCTATTGACATCATTGTGAAGTTCTGTTAAAAATAGTGAAGCCGAAATTAAATAATTTCGTTTCCTTATAATATGTATTCAATTTTCGTATTTGTTATTCAAGTGCAGGACATAATTTAAATAAATGATCAAGATTTCAGGCTCAGCCTTTCAGAAAATTGAGAGTTCTGAGGTCAACTTCGGACGTTAGAAAATCTCCACTTTGAAAGCCCCCCATTTCGTCAATTTTAGGGGAAAAATTAAAAATATATATTTTTGACTATTCCTAATTATCTTTAAAATGATATAAAGCAACCCTATGTAACGCTATAAAAATATTTTACTTCGCATTCGCTTCTATGAGAGCCCCCTTGAAATAAAGAATTTTTTATAACTTTTTAAGCTATATTCGGCTGGAGGCTATCGGTTTACGTATTATTATATTTAAATTTGAAGTAATAACGTTCAGTAATTCAGAAGTTATAAGGCGGGCGACGGAAGACGGACGGACGGACAGACAAGTGCAAATTCACTCAAGTAGACTCGGAGATCTTCGCTTCGCTCGGTCAATTACTACGATTATCTACGGTTCTGGTTTAAGATATTTATTGTTTCATTAAGAATTAAACAGGCTAAGGAGATTAGGCATTTTGAGCGTACAACATTAAGATTTAGATAATTAATTACAACTACATACAATTCGATGCAAAATATTACTTTCTTTCTTTAATTTATAGTGAGGGTAGTCTTATGACCTGTACAAAAACGTACCAACGCATACACCGATAGTTTGCCACGGAGCTGTGTGAACATAGATATATTATATTAACTAGAAGTGTCTTGTGTAAAAAATTATTAAATTATATTTTTATTTAAGTTACGTACAATTACTACGATTATTTGCTGTAGTAATGGTTTTTTTGACTCACAGTTTGTTTTCAAATCAAATCAGCTTCAAGTAGCTTTTAGTTTCATGATACCGTAACTGACTATCACCATCATATTTTATTATGTATTTGGACGTCAATAAGTGAACGGGTGTACCTAATTTGAATTTGTAAATGAATATTGATTGATTTATTGATATTTATGCTTGCTCGAAAAATGCACTTACAGAGGCAGTAAACAGGGCTTGTAAGTTAAATTTCTGCCCTCTTGCAGTAAATATTTACCGCCCTCATGCAGTTTTTTTTTTAATTTTTGTAAGTCCACGTTACTTCTAAATAAAAAGTTTTCTTGCAAGAAGGTTCATAATGATATTGACTTTGTATGTAGAAAACCTAAAAAATAACGATATTTAGATGTGAATTGATGAAATCAATTCATAAAATAAAAAATTGTATTTAATATTATATAAAATTGTATTATATTAAAAATTGTATTAAATAACATTGTTTTAGGTTTTATAAATCAAAAAAGTAAAGGCTGAATAGTTCAGGCTGTTACTGAGTTAAGAACTAGAACCTAGAGCCATGAACCCAATTTAAAAAAAAGCAATTACAACAACGCGCCGTAGATACAATTCATACAAATCTTTAATTTGTGCGCGCTATTTTTAAAAGTTTCATTGAGTATTTCTTATAAATAATTAAATAATTTATGTGGTTTAAGTGATGTGGGATCATAAACTTAAATCAACAATTAGGTATTTTAGCTGTGAGAAAAAAATCGCGCTTGTAATAGCCGCCAAAAATCTCGACTAAGTATGGGCGTGAAAAGCCATTTTCTAGTGAGTACCTAGTACCTTCCTACTCGACTTTTATTTTCAAGTTTTGTCACAAATGTATTGAAAAATATCGTGTGATACACGGGCCTTAAGGTTTCTACTTTCTACATACTCGTGACGATGGTCAGCCCTCGACTGGCGTCATCGGGCTGACATTAGTCAACTCTTATGTAAAAACCTATTTACCGCCCTTATATCACAAACTACTATTAAATACTTCGTAAAAAAAAGCCGTGAATTCGTTAACGTTCTGACTACGGAATTGGGGTTGATTTTCGAAAAATCTATTATTAGTGCACCCTGCGGACTTTAACTATTTATACTCGTATTTCTAATTTTAATTTCCTATTTGGAGCAGTTTTAGCTGTCAACTGCAATCTCTACATAGGGTAATAACAGACACAATCTGCTTTTGTTTATTTGCTTTTTCTGCAACTCCAGTTAATAGTCCCACCAACATAACTGACCCGGTGGCTAAACTTGGAACTAATTTTCATGCCTGGTTATTTTTGGTTTTTCTTTAGCGACGCTGTCTCCACGTCAGTTAAGTTGGTGGTACAATAGATTACTGGCTGATGCCCACGACTTCGTCCGCGTGGATTGAGGTTTTTCGGTTCCCGTGGGAACTCTAAAAAGTAGTATATGTGTTTTTCCAGACTATAATCTATCTTTGCGCCAAATTTCATCCAGAGCCGTTCTAGCGTGATAGAGTAACAAACATCCAAACTTTCGCATTTGTAATATTGGTATAGAAGTATAAATAATATTATAAGTAGGTATAGATATCGAGACGCATGGCGGTGTGCCAGGCCAAGGTCCACCCTATCGCACGCAGTGTGTATCTTTACATAAAAAAATTCACGCTGTTTTGTACTCCCCTCATAAGTTTGGTTCGCGTCATAGTAAGATTATTATTTAATCATTTTACTCAGCTCTACGAGTACCACCATACATGCAATGCCATTAATCTATGAGCGAACCCGAAGTCCAAGTTGCACTAAGCACAATTTTTGAGACAATTAACCCTAACAAAATGTTATGGTAAAATTATAACATTAATAGAAACCATATTGTTATTTTACTATTATTAGTCTTTAACTACGAATTATACTTCTTGGAACTTGCTAAGGTAAAGCTTTATGAACACTTTCTTTTTTACGTCACTACAAGTTAGCTCTTTACTGCAATCTCACCTGACGATAAGTGATGATGCCATCTAAGATGGTAGTGGGGTGGTTACCCACCCATGGTGTAAGGGCTACGGTAGTTCAGATCGTACCGGAGCGCTTGGCGGTACGTCTACGTCTACGGTAGGGTGGTAACTAGCCACAGCCGAAGCCTCCTACCAGGCCATATCAGAGTAAATTCTTAAAGTTCCCAATTAACTCTACTGAGAATCGAACCCAAGACTCCCACTTATAAGGGCACCGCGCTCACTACTGCGCCAGGGAGGTCATCAAGTCAAAAGTCAAAAGTTTATCGTAAAGACGGAAGTTACCAATTGTGATGATGACAACTGAATCAAATCAGCAACTCTTTAACAAACTTAAAAACGCGCTCCTAACATGGAAGTTTGTATGAAATACATAGTTGTGACGTCACTTTTTTTCCTTAATCTATAGTTTGAACTGGTTATCAAACTTAAAATTAACCGAGGATGTGAATTTTAAGTCTTTTTCTATTTAATTATCAGCAAGTAATATTTATTTTTTACGTAATTCAATTTCAGCAGAACCTCCACCTCCATAACAATTAGTCAACTAGAGGCCGCACTAAAGCTTCTATTACGTGTTTAGGTTTCCTCCACAGCGCCGTAAACTTCAAAGGGAACTTCACGTTTCGCTTAGCTAATATTTTTTTACGTTTACTTTAGTTTTACAACTTTATTTATTACTTTACTTTACAACATACCTACGAGTATGTTGATTTTTAAATAAATTATGACCGAGTTAGATGAAAAAATTAATGTTAGAAAAGAAAGGATAAAACAGGATAGCACAGCTAAAATCATTACAGAGTCCTACAATGTTCGAACACAAAAAAAAAACTCGCATGGGTTTTTATTTTTCCCGGATGCGTGTTCGCAGGCCCCGGCCAAATCCCGCGGAAGCCGCAGATAATGCCGCTCAAGGCGCGTCTTAACTGATTTCAGACATGTTTTCCACTAACCGCGTGTTTTGCGTGTGTATTCCAGGGCCACGGCTCGCGGGTCTATCGCATAAGCGGGAGCGAACCCGTGATAATATCAGTTAATTTGGACGTATTTCTTACGGGTATTTTCCCGTTCAAGGCATGCTTCTAACCTATTCAACAAATTCAATACCATTACAAAAACAAATTAAAAAAATGAACGGTTTGAAGTTGTACCTTTTAATTGTCAGATGAATCGAGCTGCACAGTCGTGAGCAAAAGGTCTCGTTGTAAATGCGGGAAAGGCTACTCCCGGAAATTTAAGAAGTTTCCGCGCGAATTAAGAAAACCTTAATCCACGCGGACGAAGTCGCGGGTATCATCTAGTTGTCTTATAATTTCCAAGTTAACTAAGGTCTGTTCTGGTGGAAGTCATCAGCTGTAGCTGGTTATCACCCAGATGGCAAAGCCATATCTCGTTTAACGTTTAGGTATATTATGATGGGTACAAATTTGGTTTTAAGTTTTGAAAAAAATAAAAAAACCTATATATTGCTATTTGTATTTAAGTTTTCGGTTCGGGTAAATACATTTAACAGTCGCTTCTGCAAGAAGGCCGTGGCCCCGCCATAAAACATAATAAAGTACCCATTTCCTTTTGAGCCTGTTTTCCTTATGTAAACATGGGATCATTAATCCGTGGAGCTACGCGTTTTTTGACATACTCCGAGGAAGGAAGGTAAGGGAGCTTTGAAGACAGTTTTTCATCTTTCTTACCTAACTTTTTCATGTATTATCGAGCTTTTATGTGTCAAGTTATTTACGCTTTGTAATTTTGAGGAACAATGTGGTCTAGTTGCGACAACGTTCTATTTCGCGGCTAACCAATGTTGATCGAATTCAGTAAATAGATGGGTGACTGATTTTTGGAGGTCTAAACTTGGCCATTTCATTATTTTTTTCGTGCATTGGAAGGCATGGAAGAGAAAGTTAATATAATTAATTTCCCTAATATTCGTGTCAAAATTGCAATGTATAAAAAACTTCCTTTAAATAAACTGTAATAAAAAACAACAAAGTAGGATAAATAAGAAGACATATCCATACTGATATTATAAATGCGAAAGTATGTCTGTCTGTCTGTCTGTTTGCTACGCTTTAACAGCCCATTTTTTAACCGATTTAATTGTCATTATTATACATTCAGCTCGAGTTATTTACACTAATATACATATGTAAAATCTAATCTACCTACGTATGTAACTTGATATCAATTTAGCCGTTATTTGCTTCATGTATAACAAATTATTGTAGCATTTGCTCAGCGCCCGAACGTGTAATAAATGTTAGCTTATTCTCGAGTATCCCTCCTCCCCCCCCACTCCCCCCGCCCCGCGCACGGTTTGTCTGCGACAATTTAATTTTGTGACCCAATTTGGCAAACTAACACAGAATTGGCAACTATTTAAACGGACAAATTCGCGTCGACGGTGAAACGAAATTTGTAACGCTGCCTGAATAATTCACGATCATAGAGTTACACCTGAACGATAGAGCGGCTTATTGTGATCGTAGAACCTGACTTCTCTGATAGTTATGCCTTTCAAACTGGTATTGAAATAAGAGGTTTCTGTTCAAGACACTTTATAGATCATAGTGCCGATTTCACCAACTCCGAATAAAGTTTGACCTCACGGTTTCTGTACAACATCGGTCAAAACATTGCACATTTATTTCTAGGTTACGCATCCGGAGTTGGTGAAATCGGCACTAAGACTCAACCACGTCTGATTAACGCATCTTTTCATCAGTAGATCTCAGACAAGCACCAACTTTACATTTTATTATAATAATGATGGCCTCGACTTCATCCATGTAAAATGTGGATGAAGTGGTGAAGGTGTTAACAATGCCGAGCTTATGTCTGTGTGCAAATTATTTCTCAACCAAATTGTATTAATAACGGTTTAAGGAATGGGTCCATGAAAAGGTAATCTGACTGACATACTTTTGTATTTGTAATATAGTATGGATATACCTTTTAATCTGTGACATAATAATTATTTAACGTGCAACTTAAATCACTGGGTAAAAAAATAGAGATTTTCGAAGTAGTAGTAGTAGTAGTAGTAGTAGTAGTAGTAGTAGTAGTAGTAGTAGTAGTAGTAGTAGTATTTTTTGTAAAAGTTTTCAAATATTGAAGCTGAACGAACCCGGACAGGTCAGTTATTCAAAATAAAAACCTGTAAAGAAAATTTAGAGCAGATTTATGTTCCAGTTAAATAATATAGCAGTCAGGCTTTTTAGCATTCACTTCAACGAGCTTAGTAAAATTATATAATTATTCAACATTGATAAACGCTGTACACTTTTTGAATACTAATATTGGATTTAAAAACTGAATAGAAATGACGTAATGGTGTTAATTCCTTACCCAAATTTAAGCTTAAAGCTAATAAAAATCCAACCAAACTCTGGCCTAGGGAAACACAACAAACTTAGCCGGGTATTATCTTTATTACCTGACTAGCTGTCCGCTAGCTGTGAGCTAGCTGCCCGTGACTTCGTCCGCGTGGTTAAAGTTTTTTTGATTGCCGCGGGAAATCCTTAATTTTCCGAGATAAAAAGTAGCAGTCACTCTCCAGGTTTTAAACTATAACCTTGCCAAAAATCACGTCAAACCGTTAGCGGCGTGGTTGAAGGGCAAAAAAACACAGTTTCGCATTTTAAATATTAGTATGATTACTGTTGCGGAACTGTCCAGTCCTGTCTATGATAAAAATAAATTTTAAATATCACTGTTCAAAAGCTATTCATTTAAACACTGTGAATAATTCAGGGCTCAGAGGGCCAGCTGAGGGTTCTATAGCCCGATAAGTGGCACTCCAATCATTATTAAATTACACTCATGCTAATTGTATGGTTAGAGAATGAGGATTTTAAGGAAAATAAGTGACTTTAAGCACCATCCAATTTTGTTATAAAAATTATAAATATACCATTGTAATAGTTAATTTTAAACGGAGCTAGCCTAGTGACACACTCTTAGGAGACCAATCCTAAATGAGTGACTGATTAAGACTTTGAATGTTCAACGGGTCCGGAGTTTGAATCCGGGTCATGTAAGTTTAACTTTTTGGAGTTAGATAGGTATGATTATTTTAAGAAATTAAATATCACTTGCTTTCACGGTGAAAGTAACATCGCGAGGGAACTGGTATGTCTGAGACTTTTATTTTGTATTAAGATATCCCAAGGGTCGCACCTAAATTAAATACTGCTCCTACTTTAATTAGGCATTCAAAAGCACACGTAGAAGTGTTCAAGATCAGTTCGTTGCTCATAAACAAGGAGAAATTGCAGTCAACGGCTAACTAATATAGTGGCGTACAAAATATACATTTCCTTATTCGTGAAGAATTTGCGAGGATAATAATTAACTGCAGGTCATCGTGAATGTCATTAGATATTCAATCGTTGTTCCGGCGATAAAAACAGAGAGTCCCCCCCCCCGGCGATGACAATCAGATCCTAACGAGCATTATCTGTCGCGGACGGGATGCGGCCGTTCTGAGATGTCATCGTGATCTTCAACTTGTTTTGTGAATGGCAAAAAAGCAAAAAAGGATATATTTTCTTGAGGAGATTTTAAGTGATTGGAACTCTTAAGACTTTTAGTGAATAATGTTTTGTGTTTGATATCACTTGTATTATGTACTTTGAGACTAGCTGATGCCCGCAACTTCGAAAAACTTTTTTTTTAATTCCTACGGAAATTGTTCAAATTTTCGAGATAAAAAACCTATGTCACTGTTGTTAGAGACAATCCAGAAGTAGGTATTAATGAAACACTTTTAATATATTTGTACTCTCATTGGAACTTGCACGAACAAATGGTTAAACGTGTAGAGGTTCCACGAGAGATTTAATTTAATTAGATAAAAGCTGGACAAAATTACAGACAATATACATTTGATCCGGCCACGATTGCTATCGTTAAGCTCTAAATCAAAATGCGATCTAAACACAAAAGTATTCAATAATCGCTGAGTCTGCCGGCAGGAGACTGAATTACCATCGTCAAAATACTCGCATTTATACCAACTATTTTCAATATGGCGTCCGTATTGAAGTAGACACCCTACATGTGTTCCTAGCGATTCCATGAATTATTTCGAATTTTAAATACATAGCGCAACACTCGTAAAACTTCGCCAGAGACTTAAAACCAAGGGTCAAATTTTTTATTGAAAATACAAGAGCTTTAGAAATTATAAAAGTTAGCTTAGGATATTTTTTTTTTGAAGCAATAAACCATAGAATTTCACACTAACTAAGCTCAATAAAGCTTTGTAAGTTATTACGGTTGAGACAAAGAGGTCCAAATTCTGACAAGCCGCTTGAAAAGGGCGAGGTACGTAATTGACGGGGTTTTTTTGCGGCATTTCTTTCGTGGACAAGCGTCAAGACAAAAACTTTAAGATACCAGATGTGGCACAAAATTGGCGCGAAACATGCTAAAGCGGGAACGTGACCATGCGTTCGACTATTGGCTAACACATTGACGCGTCATTGTTTGACGAATCATGTTTGAGCATTTGATTGTGGCGGAAATTTGTGTTTTGCAGTGGGAGAAAGGAGCCAATGGAGGGAGAGAGAAGGGAGATCTTTGGCTCGAGGCGTGCGGAACGACACTTCGATTCTAAGGCTCCGAGAGAGCAGTCACCTATATATATAGTCTAGTAATAGTTTTGATATAGTGTTAATCTTAGTTTTGTAATATAAAAATTACATTCTGATCTTGTATCTCCGAGTGGGCGGTCAACTAGCCAATAGTCTAGAAGTAGTTTTGACATAGCGTTAATCTTAGCTTTGTGTAATATAAATAATATAAAATTGTTTAAACTTCAAGGTATAAGGCCAGGTAAAGTGTTTTAGTGACAGACGCCGAGTTGCTGTTATTATTGGTAATGTACTCAATTTGTTTTCTTAAGGTGTTATAAACGAGGCTCACAGTAAATTCTAGTAATTTAAATCATTCAATAAAGTACTTATTTATTATAAGTGAAGTCAAAATGGATCCGGACACTAGTTTGGATATCATGTATGAAATGACGGGGAAAAATAGAGGAAGTACATGGTCAACCATTGACATTATTACATTAATAATGAAAATTATGGGTATTGCATTTCTACTTATAATGTTGTATAAAAGAACCAAAGTAGGAGCCAGATTATATAAAATAATCACATGTTGTTGCATCCAAAATACCTCCGGATCAGATATAGAATCGGAACCGATAAACTGAATTAATCAAATTAAAAGTATATAGCCGTGAGCCTTGTCGACACATTGTAAATATAATTTAATGTCTAAATTTATGTGTGTGTCTTAACGCTTTTTTTTTATTGAACTGATGATTCATAAATGTGTACGTGTGTGTATATAGTAAAGTATAAGGTGTATTTTAGGTTAAATGGTCGTAAGGGTTTTTATCTTGGATTTCTCTTTTCCCTTACAAATTAGTATGGCCTAGGAACGAGAAATTCCACCGAAGTAAACGTTTGCACAAACACTCGAATTCGGTGTAAATAATTTAAACCAGTGTCTCTCTTCTTATTATCACTCAGTGTCGAGTGAAACAAATTAAGTAAATTTTGGGAAAATAAAAGTAAATTATATTCATAACCATTCCTTTTTATTATACAGTTAAGTTTACCTTACAGATTTATTATTGGAAGTTTATTTTGGTCTAAACTTTAATTATGGTTTATATCATAATATATTACATTAATGACTTGTGTTAAAGATTATGGATAACACTCCAATAATGAATTTCATCCCACATGTCCAAGTTACAGTCACGATTCTTAACCCTGAAGAAATGAACTAGGTTAATTTTATAGGTCATCGCAATTAATTTAGGTCTACAGGATAATTTCATAGTTCGAGCCTATGAACAGATTTTGTTGTAAACAAAAATCCATTCACTACTTTTTATACAATAGAACAGATAACGGCTCCTCAGAAAGTTTTCAAATGAGATAAGACGACCTAATGCAGTCTAAGAGGTTCCGACTTACCCAAATTTGGCATAAGGGTTAAAATAGATCTAAATTATATACATAAGATATTTGCGAGAAATAGGGAACAATAGGTTTTATTAATATAGGTATATAGCATCCGAACGAGAAGGCGGTCTACAGCGACGAGAGCGAGAGTGAAAGCGAAACGAACGGGGCATACGCAAAACAAAAGAGTCAGGCTACAACTATTGTTTCGAAAGCAGGGACGTACTCGCAGAGTGTGGAGCACTTTTGGTTGATTGGGGAACCAAATCAATCTTGATAACATGTTTGACAGTGATTGACAATATAGTCAAAGTAATCGGCTACATGGCTGCGTGGTGACAAGTTGGCAGCAATGGTTCAGCACACCATACACACACTCCTCTCGCAGATCGACCTCCGACCATGAATTGGCCAATTCATAAAACTTACTATATGAAATGATAAATAAATAAAAGTCCATGGACCAGGGGCGGGCTAATAAGCCCATAAAAGATAGTACCAGCCGCTAGCGGATGTGGGAATAAATTCGCTTCTCAGCGCAATAAAGGAGGTTGACTGCTGCCCCAAATAACAATGATTAAGGGCCTCGTGCAGGCGTAGGGACCATTCCCCGTGCTCGGTTACCATTGGTCAGCTAAGATGCCTTTTTAAAGGAAATACATGTAACAGCAACCACTCAATCCGGCCCTGATTTGCAAACTCGAATTATATACTTGTTACTAAACTGTAATTTAAACATTTCTAAGATAGACTTCGCGCTAAGGTATCAATAAAGAATACTATGATTCAGGCGGATTGATTAGGTCTGCCTTACAATGTTCACCCAGCGTACTGTGCTAAGTACCAGTTTTACTGGTAAATCATAACCAACAAATACGACGACCGGATACCTAAAGTGCTACTAACTCTGCAGTGCTATTTTCCGTTTCTAAGTTTATAGAATTTTTTTTCTCTTTTTCACATATACAAGCCACGATATTTAACTAGCCAAGACGATCACGCCGGTACCATCACAGAATTTTGGTGCCGTGACCAGGATCTATGTCCTGTGTCACAGATCTGTGACCATGTAGGTCACAGAATTTTGTTGCCGAGCGACCAGGGGTCTATGTACGTATTCGAAATAACGGTATGACTAGATCTATATTAGAAAAAAATATATAAACACAACGTAGGAATCGTGACTGAAAAAAGGGAGAAAAAAAAAAAAAATTTTTATATATACATAAAATAAATAAAGAAAGGGTTAAGACACACTGTGCATGTTATTGTATAAGAGATGTGTTTTTCTTTATAGGAATAGCCGAGATGAGCAGTATATCTTATAAATGTAAAATTTACAGGGATCGTCGGGAGATTGATCGCAGTGACCGAGATACTAATCTTGCCTTATATCTTAGATTTATTTTCTTGAATTTAAGAATTCATAAAATCAGTATATACTCCTAAGTTCAAACATCTGGTGTCAGTATTGCATTGGTTTTACATTATTACAATAACAAACTGTCTGACGAGTTCACGAAAGTCGCGCAAGTAAAACGAGTAATTTAGCATTTAACGGGAATTTAGCGAAAAATAGCAAATAGAGAGGTTTAAGTCGAACTAGAGACGATGCCAGCAGGTAGAAAGGGCCGTAGTGCGAAGCAGGTAGCGGAGAACGGACCGGAGGCGAGCGTTGTAGGTACGAGCGAGCAAACAGTGACCGTAGGGAAAGCGACATTAGAGTTGATTTTACAAAAAATCAGTGATTTCGAGAAGAAATTACAAAATTTGGGTTCGAGTCCCAGTACGATATTGAATGAAAGGGCAAGTGTCACGTCACACGATACGGTTAGCGTGGTACGAGGTGAAGGTGATGAAAGCGAAAGGCAGGGATCTAGTGTAGAGTCTACGAGTTCTAGTGTAGCGTCTTCCGAGACTCGGAACATTTATGTGGTACAACCATCGGTTAGCAAACCAAATTTTGATGGAAAACCCTTCACCAACCCTATTGCATTTTTAAAACGATTAAAGAAGTATATAAGGGCTGTAAATGGAACGGATCGCGAGATTGATATAGCGCTAGGATGTATATCGGGACACGCGCGTAAGGTTATGGAGTTGTACTCAAAGGATTGGGTTACGTTCGCAGATTTCGAGGCTGACTTTAGGCGAAACTACTGGACCGAACAGATTCAGGAATCTGTGAGATATAGGTTGATAAATGCAATTTATACGAGCGATTCAGGAATGACTATGTCTGAGCACTTTGCCGAACAAGCCGAATCAATGCAGTCTTTGACTATTGCGTTTAGCGAGCGAGATTTAGTAAATTCTATTATGCGACACTATGCGATAGATATACAGCGATTATGGTTTACTAGAACTGAGGAAGTTAGCATCATGAATGGAGCGAAATTCCTAAGGAGCCTAGAACAAAACATTGTCGAGAAACAAAAGGGAGTCGCGGGAGGTATTGTAGGTAGTGGATTCAGGGGACGGAGGTACAATGAGTCGCGGGTGGCGCGTCCCATTGTTGCAACAATTTCAACTAACAATTGGGCTAGTAGAGGTAATTCGACAAGGGGACGAGGTTATCGTCGAGGTAGATTAGGTTATAGAGCGAATTTTAATAGACCTACATTATCCGAAACTGAAAGAGTCAGACCAGCTATTACTTTTGTAAAGGAGGGCGAAAGCTCTAATTCATCGAAACATGTGGGGGAGGGAAATTCAAAAAACTAAATTTCCCCACACAAGTAAGGTCCGATAGCTTAGTGTTGTGTAGAACGGGGAATAAAGATATATCGGGACATGAAAGAATAGGCTTGGCTTATAAGATCCTAACGAACAATGGATGGAAACCGGGACAAGCTTTAGGGGCCGGCGGAAATGGAATTAAGCGAACGTTGAAAGGCGGAATGAACAACGGTGGTTATAATTTCCAGTCAGAAATTGATAGCATAGGGATCTTATTGGAAAATCAGTTTAGTAACATATTAGAATGCGACGAGATAGATAACGCATGTAAGGGTTGTTTGAAGCGAGGTTTAGACGTGTGTACAATGTTTCACGAACTCGATGAGACGATCGATGTAGACATTGACTATTCTTTGCCTAAATTACCAGAAGTATGTGTGAGATTGTACGGTAGAAACATGAGTGCGCTTATCGATACGGGAAGTCAGATTAGCGGAATAACTAGGGAGTTGTATGACTCGATCGTAAAGGAAAACATAATTTTACCAGAGATTGCGATCCCAGCAATTCAGATACAGGGAGCATTTGGTTCACGGAGTGAGAGTACGAATCGGTTAGTACTGATAGAGTTTCAGTTAGGTAGTACTTTAGTTGAAGCACCTGTATTGGTTATGCGACGGTTACCCAGGTCATTAATACTAGGGTATGATTGGTTAGAGCGAGTAAAAGGAGTAGTTAACTGCGGTAGCGAGCGAACCTTGACGATCGAACACCTAGGCGTTAGATGTTGCGTAAGATTAAATTCGGAATGTAAGATAGAAAGGCTTGGGGGAGTGGCAAACGCCACCACAATTAATTTAATATTAAACCAAAATATTAGTCCGATAGAACTTGGCTTATCGAGAATAGGAACGGACGGTGAAGTTCAAACAGACTATCACTTAGATGATTCGTGTTTAAGTAGTGAACAAAAGAAACTGTTACTGCCTGTGTTAGACAAGCATCGTGAGGTATTTACGGACAAATTAGGGTTAACTAGCAGATACGAGCATATTATTGAGTTGGTAGACGAAACTCCTTTTGTAAAGCACAGCTATCCGGTACCTTTGGCGTATAGGGAACAGGTAAAGAAGGAATTGGAGGAATTAGAGAGGTTGGGTGTGATAAGACAGGAGGCAACTCCTTACTGTAGTCCACTCACATTTACGAAAAAGCGGGATGGGTCAATAAGACTCTTATTAGACGCGCGCGAACTTAATAAGAAAATGATAGGTGATGCAGGTTCACCACCACTCACATCTGAGATTTTACAATCTTTTCATGGAGTGAATTATATCAGCTTGATTGATTTGAATAATGCTTATTTCCAAATACCTTTGCATCGGGATTCTAGGAAATATACAGGGTTCTCTTTTATGGGGAGAACTTATATCTATTGTGTGCTGCCTCAGGGATTAAAAACGTCTGTGGCAGGATTTTCAAGGGCAATGGATATTATACTAAAAGAAGTGCGTGAGTTTTGCGTGAATTATCTAGATGACATTGTCATATTCACTACAGGGGACATAGAACTACATTTAGCACATTTAGACCAGGTACTAGACAGATTAGAGACCGCAGGATTGACAGGTAGGCTAGGAAAGTGTCGATTTTTATGCCTAGAGGTGAAGTTGTTAGGGCACATAGTGAATACAAACGGGGTACGGATGGATCCAGAACGAGTAGAGGCCATATTGGATTTTCCCATACCTCGAACAATAAAACAATTACGGGGATTTTTGGGATTAATAAATTATTTCAGAAGATTTATTTCGAAATATAGCGAAGAGGTTAGACCGCTCTACGACCTATTAAAACAAAATAACAAATGGTCATGGACGGAAGAAATAAACGATTGTTTCGAGAAAGTCAAGAAATTATTCTTAGACACAATACTTCTCGTACATCCAAATCCGAAAGAGATTTATTATCTGCAAACTGATAGCAGTAATCTTGGAGTTTCGGGATATGTTTATCAAATTGAACGAAGTAGGGGAAGAGTGTATAATAGGATTTTGTAGTAAGTCATTGTCGGAGGCAGAGCGTAAATGGACGGTTACAGAACAGGAACTGTGGGCAATCATCTTTAGTTTGTCGAAGTTTGAAACTTATTTGAGAGGAGCACGGTTAGTGATTAGGACAGATCATAAGAGTTTGACATTCTTACAAACATGTAAATTACTGAGCGCACGAATGATACGTTGGGTGCATTACATGGGTCAATTCGACTATACAGTAGAACATGTGAAGGGTAAATCAAATACAGTTGCGGATGTATTATCCCGGCACATAAAAGGGACCACCGATGTATTGACAAATAAGGCGACGGGGCCTGAGATGAATTTATTCAAAACGACGTTGGGACGAGTGGTACAGGCGAGATGGGGAGAGATAAGTAGTTATCAAGGGCGTGATAAGGTTGTTAGCGAAATAATTAGGCGTATGGAAATAACAGGTACACCAGAATCAAGGTATTATGCGACAAAGGAAGGGATTCTATATAGGACGGATAAAATTGGAGATAGATTAAGACTATATGTCCCCGAGGACTTACAAAGAGATTTAATTATTAGCATACATGAAGAGTTAGGACATTTCGGACGTTACAAGGTATATGCTTTGATGAAGCATCGTTACTATTTCCCAAATATGTCTCGTAAAATAGGGCAAATCGTAAGGGCTTGCGAGTTATGTCAAAAGTCAAAACTTGCGTTAGAAACCCACACGGGACCGATTAAAACTGTGATAGCAAGAGATATAGGAGAACGAGTCTTTTCCGATATTTATGGACCATTGCCAACAGGACGGTTCGGGTACAAATACATATTTGTGATGCAGGACGCTTATGGCAAGCTAATTAGGTTATATCCATTACGACAGGCGAGGGGAAAAGCTACGTTAACATGTGTGAAAAAGTTCCATAAACAGGTTGAAGTTAGGACATTATGCTCGGACAGAGGCGCAAATTTTACTTCAAAGGTCTTCGAGGCAGGCATTCACCAGTTAGGTATTGTACTAACACACACGTCTGTTAGGAACCCACGACCAAATTCAACGGAGAGGGTAAATAAAGAACTAGGTAGGTTATTCAGAACGTACTGTGACAAGTCACATCAATCTTGGGTAGATTTGTTACCGGACATAGAAGATTGTTATAATCAGGTTATACACACTACAACTGGTTATTCACCTAACGAAATAGTTTGGGGAAAGCGGACCCTACTATCGACCGATTTTGATAAAGGTAAAACAAACGGGACCGGTTTACAACGGGAGTCGTTAGAGCAGATTAGGGAGCAAGCAAGGTTGAACATAATAAAGGCGGCAGAGAATAGGGAGTTTCATTATAACAAAAATCACAAGATAATACAGTTTGAAATAGGCGACTTAGTGAAATTGAAGACTTTTGCAAAGTCGGATGCCGACAAAAAGTTAACAAAGAAATTCATGCGACTTTATGAGGGGCCTTACATAATAGGAGCAGTGCCGTACAATAATGTATACACCTTAATTGATGTTCAAACTGATAAGGTTAGAGGAAATTACAATGCGATTCATCTGTTTCGGTATTACGGAAACACATAAGGGAATAGGTTTCTACTAGGGATTAGTGTTAACAAAAGGAAATGAGTGAAGTTACCGGTCTCATTAAGAACAATAGAGAGGCCAGGCTAAGCGAACAAAGAGGGAATGCGAATTAAATAGGCTATCGCGATGTTCAGAATATAATAGATGAGCGGGAAGGATTTAGAACTAGCGGAAAAGTATAGAGGAGAAATAGATTTCCAAACGACTAGTATAGAAACTAAGGCATAGGAATACTAGGTGTATTAAAAATCTATTTGGGGGAGTGTGAAGTAGACACCCTACATGTGTTCCTAGCGATTCCATGAATTATTTCGAATTTTAAATACATAGCGCAACACTCGTAAAACTTCGCCAGAGACTTAAAACCAAGGGTCAAATTTTTTATTGAAAATACAAGAGCTTTAGAAATTATAAAAGTTAGCTTAGGATATTTTTTTTTTGAAGCAATAAACCATAGAATTTCACACTAACTAAGCTCAATAAAGCTTTGTAAGTTATTACGGTTGAGACAAAGAGGTCCAAATTCTGACAAGCCGCTTGAAAAGGGCGAGGTACGTAATTGACGGGGTTTTTTTGCGGCATTTCTTTCGTGGACAAGCGTCAAGACAAAAACTTTAAGATACCAGATGTGGCACAAAATTGGCGCGAAACATGCTAAAGCGGGAACGTGACCATGCGTTCGACTATTGGCTAACACATTGACGCGTCATTGTTTGACGAATCATGTTTGAGCATTTGATTGTGGCGGAAATTTGTGTTTTGCAGTGGGAGAAAGGAGCCAATGGAGGGAGAGAGAAGGGAGATCTTTGGCTCGAGGCGTGCGGAACGACACTTCGATTCTAAGGCTCCGAGAGAGCAGTCACCTATATATATAGTCTAGTAATAGTTTTGATATAGTGTTAATCTTAGTTTTGTAATATAAAAATTACAAAACTGTTTAAACTTCAAGGTATAAGGCCAGGTAAAGTGTTTTAGTGACAGACGCCGAGTTGCTGTTATTATTGGTAATGTACTCAATTTGTTTTCTTAAGGTGTTATAAACGAGGCTCACAGTAAATTCTAGTAATTTAAATCATTCAATAAAGTACTTATTTATTATAAGTGAAGTCAAAATGGATCCGGACACTAGTTTGGATATCATGTATGAAATGACGGGGAAAAATAGAGGAAGTACATGGTCAACCATTGACATTATTACATTAATAATGAAAATTATGGGTATTGCATTTCTACTTATAATGTTGTATAAAAGAACCAAAGTAGGAGCCAGATTATATAAAATAATCACATGTTGTTGCATCCAAAATACCTCCGGATCAGATATAGAATCGGAACCGATAAACTGAATTAATCAAATTAAAAGTATATAGCCGTGAGCCTTGTCGACACATTGTAAATATAATTTAATGTCTAAATTTATGTGTGTGTCTTAACGCTTTTTTTTTATTGAACTGATGATTCATAAATGTGTACGTGTGTGTATATAGTAAAGTATAAGGTGTATTTTAGGTTAAATGGTCGTAAGGGTTTTTATCTTGGATTTCTCTTTTCCCTTACAAATTAGTATGGCCTAGGAACGAGAAATTCCACCGAAGTAAACGTTTGCACAAACACTCGAATTCGGTGTAAATAATTTAAACCAGTGTCTCTCTTCTTATTATCACTCAGTGTCGAGTGAAACAAATTAAGTAAATTTTGGGAAAATAAAAGTAAATTATATTCATAACCATTCCTTTTTATTATACAGTTAAGTTTACCTTACAGATTTATTATTGGAAGTTTATTTTGGTCTAAACTTTAATTATGGTTTATATCATAATATATTACATTAATGACTTGTGTTAAAGATTATGGATAACACTCCAATAATGAATTTCATCCCACATGTCCAAGTTACAGTCACGATTCTTAACCCTGAAGAAATGAACTAGGTTAATTTTATAGGTCATCGCAATTAATTTAGGTCTACAGGATAATTTCATAGTTCGAGCCTATGAACAGATTTTGTTGTAAACAAAAATCCATTCACTACTTTTTATACAATAGAACAGATAACGGCTCCTCAGAAAGTTTTCAAATGAGATAAGACGACCTAATGCAGTCTAAGAGGTTCCGACTTACCCAAATTTGGCATAAGGGTTAAAATAGATCTAAATTATATACATAAGATATTTGCGAGAAATAGGGAACAATAGGTTTTATTAATATAGGTATATAGCATCCGAACGAGAAGGCGGTCTACAGCGACGAGAGCGAGAGTGAAAGCGAAACGAACGGGGCATACGCAAAACAAAAGAGTCAGGCTACAACTATTGTTTCGAAAGCAGGGACGTACTCGCAGAGTGTGGAGCACTTTTGGTTGATTGGGGAACCAAATCAATCTTGATAACATGTTTGACAGTGATTGACAATATAGTCAAAGTAATCGGCTACATGGCTGCGTGGTGACAAGTTGGCAGCAATGGTTCAGCACACCATACACACACTCCTCTCGCAGATCGACCTCCGACCATGAATTGGCCAATTCATAAAACTTACTATATGAAATGATAAATAAATAAAAGTCCATGGACCAGGGGCGGGCTAATAAGCCCATAAAAGATAGTACCAGCCGCTAGCGGATGTGGGAATAAATTCGCTTCTCAGCGCAATAAAGGAGGTTGACTGCTGCCCCAAATAACAATGATTAAGGGCCTCGTGCAGGCGTAGGGACCATTCCCCGTGCTCGGTTACCATTGGTCAGCTAAGATGCCTTTTTAAAGGAAATACATGTAACAGCAACCACTCAATCCGGCCCTGATTTGCAAACTCGAATTATATACTTGTTACTAAACTGTAATTTAAACATTTCTAAGATAGACTTCGCGCTAAGGTATCAATAAAGAATACTATGATTCAGGCGGATTGATTAGGTCTGCCTTACAATGTTCACCCAGCGTACTGTGCTAAGTACCAGTTTTACTGGTAAATCATAACCAACAAATACGACGACCGGATACCTAAAGTGCTACTAACTCTGCAGTGCTATTTTCCGTTTCTAAGTTTATAGAATTTTTTTTCTCTTTTTCACATATACAAGCCACGATATTTAACTAGCCAAGACGATCACGCCGGTACCATCACAGTATCCCCAGTTTAAAGCGAAACATGAAACTAGTCAAATTAACTGACATTATACTTCCTGTTTCATGAGATATAATGACAAATAGTAATAATGCTAACACTATTTAGATCCTCAATTATACCCATGCAAAAAATCACGTCGATCCGTTGCGTAGTTGCGGCGTGCTTTTAAAATAAACTTTTAAAAGTGCTTATGAATCGTCAAGTGACTAGCAACAATTTCCTTATCGAATTTAAAGACCACATAATATTGCAGAATGTATATTTTTCTATTTTATATATTTTTTTAATAAAGAGAAGATAGTAGATACAACTAGATAATTATCGTTGTGCTTGCGGTAGCGTCTCAACAAAGACTTTTATGCTAAAGGCCAACGAGTACTTTTAAAAGCGTGATATAATTTAATTTACAATAAGTTTAGTATTTTAATTATTAGTTTAATTTAAATTATTTAGTAAGTAAATTAATAAGCTATCCATTGTATTTCTTTTGTAATAATATGTTTAAGTAAGTACGACCTATCTATTGTGCATGACGTGGCTGCCTTTAAGTGTTCCGCTATCAATGTCTTAGTTTAATTTATATGTAATTTTGTGGGTCAGCAAAAAAAATAGAGTAGGTACAGAGTAAAGAGAGAATGTTTCGCTCTCGAATATTTATTTGGTGCGTAGTTCCGGCGGAAAGTTATCACCGCTCAACTATACGCAGTGTACGCGCGCTCGGGCCGCGCTCCCTCGGGAGCCGATAAGCCTTCGGGCGTCACTTGCGCGGTGCCATTCTGCCTTTTTGCGACACTAAACTGTTCGCTACTTTAATAGAACCTAACCTCAATGAGTTATTTGATCTGTTTTTACATTATCTATACTAATATTATAAATTGCGAAAGTTTAGATGGATGTATGGATGTTTGTTACTCAATCTCGCCAGAACGGCTGAACGGACCTGTATGAAATTTAACACAGAGGTAGATTATTATTTAGAATAACACGCAGAATACTTGTTATCCCGGAAAATTAAAGAGTTCCCGAAACAAAAAAACCTCAATCCATATTATGTTCTGAGGCCTATGTGGGTTTAATTTTTGAAAATTCCATCACCAAGGACCTATTTGTTTGGACCTACGAATGATGTTTGTTCAAAAGTCGTAGGTATAGGAATTCGATTACAATTTCATTCGAAGGTTCAATGTAGATTTGTCATTATACTGTGTAGGTAAACCAACTCGTGTGAAGCCTTGGATGGATTAGCCTTCTGGAAGTAACTCTAGTTTCTTTCTAAATTATACCTTGATTCCCTGAGAAGGACTTTGAGAAATTCTAACTAGAAAAAATCACGCGGACGCAGTTGTGTGTATATGTTACCGTAAGATTGTGACAACCGTCAGATTGCAATCTAATGCTTTTTATCTCGATGGATTGTAAACTGACGACAGATTGTGAACCGTTTCATGCTCGGAGTGTAAATTTTTGAAATATTCATTGAATTTACGTTTTCTTGTCTCTTTCTTGTTGGTTAGGTTAGGGTTCGACATAAACAATTCAAATTCAAATTCAAATTCAAAATGATTTTTATTCAAATAAACTTTTACAAGTACTTTTGAATCGTCAAGTGAATCTACCACTGGTTCGGAATGCCATTCCTACCGAGAAGAACCAGCAAGAAACTCGGCGGTTGCTCTTTTGAAAAAATAATAATTTACAATTTCATTAATTTGTAAAATACATAAGTAACAGCTGTCCTTAGCATTGCTGGAGCGAGTCAAATCCATGCTCCTTTGTCATTTACGTAATCTTCAACAGTATAATAAGCCTTTTTCAGGAGCATAATTTTAATGGACTTCTTAAACTTGTGTAAAGGCAAGTTTAAGATAGGTTGTGGAATTTTGTTATAAAATAGAATGCTCATTCCCACAAACGACCTTCGTACCTTCTTGAGGCGGAGCGATGGAGTCACGAGCTTATGGCGGCCTCTAGTTTCCCTGTCATGCAGATCGCATATTTTTTTGTAATTATGAATGTGCTGTTTCAATCATGTAGTTATATCGAGTTAATATACCTAATAGATTACAATCTACCGAAAAATAATGCGTTAAATTGTAAGCAGTTGTTACGGTTCACAATCTTTCGACAGTTTACAATCTATCGAGATAAAAAGCGTTAGATTACAATCTAACGGTTTTTACAATTTTACGGTGACATATACAAGTCAACTGCATGCATTTCAAAAACTAATCCGTTCGACTTTGTTCGACTGAAATTTTTAAAATCCTTTCTTAGATGTGCTCTACGTCTCTGTGAAGCCCTCAATGTCGTATGTCAGTTACAAGATCAAGTTGGTTGTCGGTCACCCAATAATTTATCTATAAATATTATAAAAGGAAAAGTGACTGACTGATGTATCAACCCGCAGCTCAAACCACTGGGCGAATCGGGCTGTGGCATGCCGATAGCTATGACATAGACCGCACGTCTACGAAGAAAGGATTTTTAAAAATTAAACCCTTCAGAGGGTAAAATAGGGGTTTGAAATTTAGTCCACGTGGACAAAGCCGCGGGCAAAATCTAATACGTTCATATGAAAAGATCTATAAAGAAAAGTAAGACAATGCACAAAGGTATTCCAAAATGTTTTCGTTTTCCTTGTACAAGTAATGGCGCTACGAAACTAGGGCTTAGGATTCACGTCCCCTTATGGCACTGTCGCTATATTTAACCATAACACATTCACGCGGCGACGGGCGATCGCTCCCCGGGGGCCTGATAAGCCTCGCGCGAGGCCTCCGCTTTATGGGGCGGTTTAGAGCCCGTGCGATAAACAAGTCCGTTACTGCTGTAGGCTGATATCTGCTGGCCGTTTATTGATAACAGAGGAACAGTTACGCCAATAAGGAATTATTGTAATAACGTTTCGTATTCCTAACTAGCTGATGCCCGTAAGTTCGTCCGCCTGGACTGAAGGTTTTAGGTTCCTGTGGGAACTCTTTAATTTTCCGGGAAAAAAAGAAGCATATGTGTTATTCCAGACTACCTGTGTGCCAAATTCCATCCTGGTCCTTTCAGCCGTTTTAACGTGATTGGGTAACAAACATCCATCCATCGACACTAACTTTCGCATTCATAATATTAGTAGATTCACCGCTTTACCACAGAACAGCGAGAAACTGACAGCGCTGGCATGCTTATGTCCTCCGGATACGAACTGCTATGGTACGGGATGCCCTTCCAGCGCACGTGCTTTCTGCCACGTACAACTTACAAGAGTAAATATCTTCAAGGCAAGCGCGCTCCAACATAGACCTTATCATTGCTTTGTACTAAGCATAGCTGTCGTTAAACGCAGGCCTATTTTACAATAAAAAAAATTATAATACTGTATGAAAATTTAGTTTATCAGTCAATTCACAAAGGTTTCTTTTATAACGTTAACAAATTAAAGTAGACTGATTAAAGATGGATTTAATTCGAAATTTCTACGAAAGCGAAGCCGCAGGTGGTCACTAGCTTGTTTGATTATAGATAGTCGTCATCAACCGAAATATCATTGACCGTTTCGTTCTCGAAACTGTTTGGCCCGCCCATTGTCAATATCACTTAATACTAACTTATACGTGATCTAGGATACATCTCGTTCAACAAAGATGACATTATAATGTTAATCTTAAGTTTGCAGACCCAGTGGCTACTGAAATAGATGTAGGAGCGCGAAAACTAACAAAATATTACGATAATAGGTATCTTTCGGAACCCTTTTTAGCACAAGACTGCAAAGTAATCTTCGGATTTTTATATCGTTATCCCTTCTAATACAATATTTTCGTGACCGCTTTAAGGTTTCGTTTGAAATTCTAGAGTCGTACTAACTTTGAAGTGCCCTCAAGAAGGGACTCAACGTCGCGATAAAGCCGCAAGAAATAGTTTTATTTCAATCTCTACTTCAAAAAGCCGATACTTGGGCGCCTTCTAAATCACCGCGGCCGAGGGGCTGAATGCGAAATGTTGCGGGCAATACTGAGCCAAGTGCTTTCACGAAGAAAGCCTCCACCACTAAAATAGGGTTATTCTTAAACCATTTTGAGTATAATAGCTTGAACCACACTCGCGATTTTTTATTTCAAAACATTTTGTTCTGTGACTTTCAGTCGAATGATAAATTATACAAGAAAAAAATGATAAAATAATCTTACGACAAACGTAAACAACATTAGTCAAGTCAAGTTAAAGTCAAATAATGTTTATTCAATATAGGTAGGTACACTATACTTATTGACGTCTAGTCTATATATATAAAAATGAAACCCGTTTTCCTTGGTCACGGCATCACGCGTGAATGGCTGGACCGATTTCACTAATTCTTTTTTTGTTGTATTTGTTATTATTAGGAGAAGGTTCTTACGGAAAAAAATATTAAGAAAATCTCTCAGAAATATTGAAAAATATACATTTAATTTTGCATACTAAGGCGGTACGAAGTTCGCCGGGTCAGCTAGTTATTTATAAAATATAATCGTGATAATCAGTAACGGTATCTTAAAACTAAAGCTACGAGGGTTCCAAACGCGCCCTGGTCTGAGAAGAGCCCACAACAAACTCAGCCGTTATTATTACCGTATTATAAATGCAAAAATGTATATGTCTGTCGGTTGCCTTTTTATCCGCTTAACGGACGAAGTCGGATGGAATCATTAAGTATGCTATAATTTTAAATTACCAGTTGCTAATTCTTTCTTAACAAAAGTTAAAACAAAATCTCATGCAATTTCATGCAACTTTGATTTAAAACTCACATACTACCATAGATTTAGCATTGGTCTTTACGACAAAGACCAATGCTAAATCTATGCATACTACATATGATGATGTAAAAAAACATAGTGATGTTTAATGAAACAAAACATTTAAAAATGACTCAGTAGATCACTATTTGATTATAACTCACTATTAAACTATTAACAGGCTCTAGATAATAATCTGAAAAACGGTCAACGATACGAGTTTTATATTATGCCTGGCCCTTGGAAATAACACTTTTTTCCTAGTCTCGAAGTTCTTTAGCGTTTTAGTTATAGTATAATTTTGAGGATCGTAGTGTCCGTCGCCGACACGTCGCAAGTGTGTTCATACACTAAATAGAGCTTTAAGGGCCATTCTAGTCCGCATATTAGTTTATCGCGGGCTCTTCAAAGGGCTAATCGTATTCGGGCGGAACAGCGATTCTGTCGCCTCGACTGCGGCCTTTCAAAGCGCTTCAGATTCAATAAGCCTGCTCTCCACGAAGGGACGTCGTTTCATCTCTCGTGCCCGTATTAACAACGTCTATAATACGGTTTGTACCTAAGTGCCTTGAATATTATGAAACTTAGAGTATATTATTATTACTTTTATTTCTTAATATCCAATCATTATGGAAAATAACCATTACGAATGGAATATATTTACTATACTTCTGGTCGAACACGATTTAAAGCACTAACTTCAGTGAGTCTAACTAACTTTAGAGAGTGAGTGATATGAGTCATATTGCGTCTCGTTGCGTCGCATCGCTCTAATTGCTCATGTAGTTCAACAATATCAATTAACAAGATGTAGATCTATCTTACTGCTGCTCTCAAATTGGTCAGTAATTGAACGTCTTGATCCTTAAATGAATCACTATTGCTCACCAAATTCAAATCATAACCGCATAAACCTTGAAGTTTTCAACCACTAATAAACAAGACAAGAACTTTTAAGTAAGTAAAATACAGAAACCAACCGCGCAGTATTTTTGCAACAAGAATAAAGCGAACTTTCTTAGCCATTATAAGTTGAAGTTATACTCGAAGTAAACTTACAGTAAATCAAAAGCCATAATAATACTTAGGTAGTGCACAAACATCACAACACGCTCTACTTACTTTATTCAAGTAGTGTTTAAGTTACAGCCCATTTTCAAATCTTAGTTAAAATAATGGTTTTAGATGTTCAACCTCCTATTCAGTTGGTTGCGGGCTCAATTCCCAAGCACGCACTTTACTTGGTTATGTGCATTTTAAACAATTAAATATAACTTGTTTTAGGTGAACAAAATCTTCAGTCCAGGGACTGAAAAACAGACTCATAAAGGTTACAGAAATATAAGTGTTACAAAATGAAAGTGTAACAGAATCGAAGCTGTAGTAATCCTTTTGAATGTGTTTTTAATTCTGTTAAACTGAAACACTATTTCTGTAACAGAAACGAATCTGTACCAGAAATGAAAGTGTTTAAAGTGTAAACGAAATAGCGGCGTTGCCAAATTTACCTACTGTTGACGTGTATTCAAATACAACCTGAGGTGAAAGCACCAATGGTTGCAATTGTTTTAAGAAAAAACATGTTTATTGTTTATTGTTTATTGTTTATTGTTTATTAAAATTGCTTTCATGTACAATGGTCATAATATAATGATACATGAGGCCCCGTCGGGGCATTGCAATATTGAATATTTTAGGATTAAAATTATCTACACAATCAAATATACTTATAATATAAACAATGTCAACTTAATTTATCAAACTGTCAAATCGCAAATTATTTATATAAATTTAATACCATGGCCATGTTGTATCAGTGTTTGTAAAGTCCAATGAAGCAATGAAGTACGAAGAACGCCATGCAGTTTGTTAGGGCATGATAAAACACTTATTAACAGAAATAAACGGTTACAGATTGATTGGGTTACAGTATCGTTTCTGTTTCCGTTATAAGTGTTTCTGTTTTATAACAGTTAAAAAAAGTGTTTAAGCCCCTTATATCGGTTGCTATTTCAGTCCTTAATCTACACTTTCTGAATACAATCTGAACCTTATAAATATAGAATACCTGAAAAAATCCGAATTTATCATTAGTCTATAATTTGTCCCACATGAAATGAAGCATTTTCATTTTAAATGGTATCGAATATTTTAATCTGGAATTGTAACTGTTTAACACCGTCGTAATTCAATAAGCGTCACTATTCCATTACCGGCGTTAATAACAAACAGGTAATGTTGTTGGATAATTTAGTAGTTGCCACTCGTTTTGTATCGTCCAGTATATATTGATTTATTAAAAGCTATTGTGTTATTATAACACAAATTGAAGGCAATTAAAACCGACTTAATTGCTTTCTAGTTATTAGTTTGTTGTAGCGCTAAATGATCAAATGAATCAATACGAATATACTGCCATATAATAAAAATATTATAATCCTAGTGGATTTAGTGATTTTAGTGATTTTTTATTATATATCAGCTAGTGCTGATGCCCGCGACTTCGTCCGCGTTGATTGAGGATTTTGGTTCCCGCGGGAACTCTTTAATTTTCAGGAGTAAAAAGTATATGCGTTATTCCTGACTATAATCTATCTTTGTGCTAAATGTCATCCAGATCCGTTCAGCGATTCTGGCGTGATTGAGTAACAAACATCCATCCACACTTTTGCATTTATAATATTAGTATGGAAGTATAGATTTATCTACTTTTCTATATATGCCACAGTATTTAAATTTGTTGGTTAGTTTTTCTTTCAATCGCGCTGCAATGGAACAACGGATGGACATTAATTTTTGCATGAGTATAGAAAGTGACCTAGAGAGAGACATATTAAGCTACTTTTTTCCTGGTAAACAAATAGTTCCTAAGGGATGTTCTAAACCTAAATTTACGCGGATAAATTTGCTGCAATCATCTAATATATAAGTGTCAGCAGAGAAATATAGTTTACTTGGAATATACTTCATTTAAAAACTGGTAAATATGGGTTTTTAAAACTGCTATGAGATAAGTCGATAAGTCGCGCGATGATCACCAAATGTTATTTGAGGAAGGCACGCGGTGATGCTACTATCTTATCCTACTTAATGTGATGAATGTGAAAGTTTTCAAGTTTGTAAGTTTGGATGTTTGTTACTCCTTCACGCCGAAGTTTTTTTTAAATCAACTACATGTTAGACTTACACTGCGATCCTACTTGATGGTAAGTGATGATGCAGTCTAAGATGGTAGCGGGCTAACCTGTTAGAGGTATGGCAGTTATATTAAATCCATACCCCTAATCGGTTTCTACACGGCATCGTACCGGAACGCTAAATCGCTTGGCGGCACGTCTTTGCCGGCAGGGTAGTAACTAGCCACGACCGAAGCCTCCCATCAGGCCAGACCAGAGAAAATTCAGAAATTATAGATTCTCGAATTGACTCTGCCGGGGATCGAATCCAGGACCTCCCACGTTAAGATAACAAGATAAGTCTGCTAATAAGTCCGCCCTATTTAGAAGTCTCATAACCTCGTACTAGTGTAATAGCCCGTCCAAGTTCTTGCGCTTCCATCCAAGACTACTTCGTCTTTTGTCAGAGGCCACAAGTTACGTAATATCTAACTTTTGAGTCAACGAAAGCTAAGTCAACTGTTAGTAAGGAAAAAAGTTGCAGTCGCAAAGACTTTAGTATTAGCAGAGCATTCGATAGGAACTAAACTATCGTTTAAACTAAACTTTAGTATACTTCGCACAAAAGCATACAAAATAGATGAGGAAAATGGAAAGGTCGCTTAGTGTTTTCACGATCGCTTTATATAAGTTTACAAGGATTTTTGTGGTAAAATGCACTTCACGTTAAACTCGCCTACGTTTATTAAATATTCAGTGTGCTTGTGGAGGCACTCGGTAGAGTTCTTTTTATTTGGAAAGCCTTAACGATTACGACGTTAATCAAATAGAGTAGGTTTCCGCGGATTTAATGTTTTATTCAGGCTGTTATGTGAGCACTAGCGCAGCCTTCCGGCGGGCGGCTCCGATCCGGGGTGAAGGCTATAAAGTTTTACGCGCCGGCTTAGCACATCTTGAGATGAAATGCATCTCTTGAGATCGGCTTGAGAGGCTGTAGTACAAGCAATTGTATGGAGGCATTCATCGCGTTTTTATCGCTGCATCTGTACTTACCACTTGAGTTTTTTAACCAAAGCAGTTTTCATATAAATAAACCTGAGACTTAATCTCCTCGATTTGTTTCTTCAATTTTGAGTATCATGGCGTCCATGAGATAGCACTCTGTTAGTTTTTGACCAGTTATCTGGAGATAACTGGTCAAAAACGGTAAATACCATACGATACGATAGATCGTATCGTATCGTATTTAGTTTAAACGTATTAGTATTTTGAAAGCTGAGAACGTGTTACTTGAACTGAAGAGATAAATGCCGTTCGATTTGTGATACATGATTTTAACAATTTTACTGTAGTGTGATAAAGTCGGAACGGTAATACATGGGTTACTTTTTAATTTATAACGTGTAGGGATGTTATATTCTACCAAAACTCTATAGCGAAGGCAAATCACGATGCTTTTATGTAAATACGATGCGAATACGATACGTTTTACGCTTTTTTGAAAGTTGAATAGTAGCGATGGAACCTGTGAACTACTTATCCATAACCGACTGCAACAATTCAATGCAAAAATTTCGTGTAAGAACTTACAGTTTGGCAACTTGGTAGAGGTGTTACATAACATAAAAAAATGTATGCAACCTGCGGTATATCGATATAGTTTCTTGCGGAGCACGCACTATTGCCGCGTAGCTTAAATAAAGTGGTAATGAGTAAAGATAAAAGTTTGAATTTGGTTTCCCCTAACGACTTCCTTTTATATGAATAATAATAACATATTAGTCTAATATTGTGCCTAACATGTACTTATTATTCGTAAATACCGCAGAATCCGTTATGCGGCAGGAAAAGTGCTACGTAAACTACATATGTATAACTACGTACCACTAGCATAGTTTTTCGGCGAGAGATTGAGGTTCGCCATAAAGGCTATAGGCTATAAAGTGTTACAGCCGCCGACGGCTCAGCACGTTTTGAGATAAAATTGATCTTTCAAATATTTTAGGAAGTGTTCAGTTGGAACACCTGAGTTGTTTTGATTTATGTTGGTAAATATTATTTGCATAATAAACTGTTTTTTCTTGGTAATCCATGTAAAAGTTAATTTAGAGTTAAGTAGAAAATAATTTCACGTAAAATATACAAAATTTGACGGGTTTTGCCGGTAACACACTATCCCAGATGATTTCATCCTTCGATGTAATCCTTAATTAACAGTCAATGAAGTTATTATTTATTAAAATGATTATTATTGACACGGTAAGTCAATTTTCAGGTTTAAACTCAAGCCTTTTAAACTTCTTGAGAATTACAACGTTCTTACTATAATTTTGTTAATTTGGTTTAAATTAAGAGTCTAAAAGGATGAAGCTTTTAACTTTTTATAACAACACATTATAAGTAGTAGATTTTACAACTATTGCTATTTTTGACAAATGTCATAACCTATAATACTTGTATCTATAAAATAAATAAAACACTGTCCAGACCTACCTCCGTGCTGTCAGCCAAGTGCGATCGGTTCAGCGAAACTTTACCGCCGCGATGTTATCTCTACGTCGCGGAGGCTTCGACGCCGCCTCCAGATCGCCGATAACCCGCTCGTCCGCTTACTGGGTTTACTTCACTGACACAGATATTTAACCAGAGATTAAGGAACTCTCACTGTCCTTACGTAACCACGGGTGTAAACTTACAAGTTACAAGTCACACAGCACTGATAGGTCGCGTCGTCACTGGGAGCGAGTTCCGCGGTTCGCGAGCGGTGGAGCGCGCGGCGCGTCGCCCGCGCTTTTCGCTTCTCTCATAGAGAAGTCAGTGCGTCATCGGGCGGGCGGAGCACGTGCTGTCGGCGCGGCCGGGCCGGGACACTGGCGGCCGGCGCCCGGCGCGCGCACGCCGCGCCCGCCCCGCGCCCGCCCCGCACCAGCCCCGCGCCCGCCCGCCCTGCGCGCGCCGCCCAACGATCGTCCCGACGAGAATCATTTTTACATCTGCACCGTCGTGACATTGAAATTCAATTTTCTCCCGAGTTCCGGAGCCGTGTGTGACCACGGCCCGCGGAAATCGCAGGTTGCTCGCACGTTTCCGATGTTGACGGAATCCGTCAATTCCAGGTCCTGAATTGATCCCTGAGGGTGATCGGGATTGGTAATACTTGTACGCAAACCGTTCTGCAAATATATGGATTTCGTCAAATTCTAGAAATATCATCAAATATAGATATTTTCTTGTCGTTCAAGGTAATCTTACAAGATATTTTTATCCAACGATACTAACTACAATATAAGCCTTTTGTCACGTTACACTGTAAACTTTTACGTTAGGCTTTTGGATTTCCAAAGTTTGGTAATAAATTTACGTTAGGTAACTTTGAAAACCTCTAGAAATGTTGTCACTTATAAATAATGCTTCACGACCTATCTGGAGTGATTTATAAGTGAGAGATTCCGGATTCGATTTTATATTTATTATTCCTGAATTGGTCTTGGGGTTCTTATCACGGTTGAAAAAATTCACCAGGAATATTTCAGGCTTGGTCAGTTACGACGCTATAACAGGATTCCCCGATTTCAACACGACATCGTCCCGCAAGTCGCACAAAAATTGCTTTGTACTTGGTACGTCTTTGTCGGTAGGGTGGTAACTTTAGTCACAGTTGAAGCCTCCGACCAGGCCAAAGAAGATTCAATAAATGACCAATTCTCAAACTTATACCCTGCCCAATGTTTGCAGAATCGGGGATGCCCGACTTGTATTGCATTGTTAGAGCTCGCGTGGCATCCTTTTTGGAAAGACTTCGGAGTTCTAACAATACAATACTCAAGGTCGCCTCTGAAGGGATGCCTAGTCCTATTTTTGACTATTGTCTATCTATGAGTCGGGAAAGAAACAAAAAATAGACTAAGTACCTAAGAGAAAAGTATTTATTAAAAAAAAATTGTATTAATCGATGTATGATGGGTTTCATGCCTATAATAAAACCTTTGTTATTATTATTAAGAGTACAAACTTACCACTGCGCCAGGGAGATCGCAAGGCCGAACTTATGAGCGAATAAAATCAAACTAATCCCTAGTTCTTCAACATGTAACACCGAGAGTCACTCTTATCTTCCCTCTTCCCAGGGACATATTAATGGGAGGCGCAAAGACAACTTTGCCCCGAGTGGCCGAGTTGTGACTCCGGGCCGGCCATTACCGGGGAAGTCGAAGGGCCGGGGTAATCTAGTTTGCAATTAATGCCTCGCAAGTATTCACGGTCTTAACAAGTTTCGGTAGGGTCGTGCGTGGACCCTAATGACTTTTCGCACTAGCAACAATCATAGACATTCGTCACGTTAGAGATGGTATTATATAATACTAGCGAATGCCTGCTACTTCGTCCGCATGGATTGAGGTATTTTGGTTCCCGCGGGAACTCTATAATTCTCCGGGATAAAAATGTTATTGGGATGTTTTAGAATATTATAAATGCGAAAGTTTGAACGGATGGATGTATGGATGGATGTTTGTTACTCAATCTGGCTGAATAACACATAGGCTACTTTTTATCCCGGTAAATTAAAGAGATTGCGAACCAAAAAACCTCAATCCATAATGATGAAGTCAGGGGCATCAGCTAGTAAAATTACATTATAATAAGACGGAAAACTTTGAAAAGAAAAAGAAAGATTCCTCAGATTAAAAAACAAGCGTTCACCGGCCTGAGGCGCGTCGGTCTCGCGTTAATAAATCGAGGCTTTTATTTACGCGCGCCGGCACGTCCGGCGTAATTGCGTGAAGGGTAATTCAATATTGCAGCAATACGTACTCGGCACTCGCAGCTGCTGCGTACTGCCGTCTGCCGTCTGCCGTCTGCCGTCTGCCGTCTGCCGTCTGCCGTCTGCCGTCTGCCGTCTGCCGTCTGCCGGGTGCCGGGGCGACGGCCGGTGCGGTCTTTATAATGACATTATTATCCACTACAAACTTTAGCTATTTTTAGTTACTATAAAAGTATTATTTGTTAATTTAAATGTACAAATTGCCGGCTCACTACTGAGCACAAGGCGTATCCAATCCGAATGCGAACCTACCACCTACCATCTTAGGCTACCGTCTCAGACTTCATCATCACTTACCATCAGGTGAGATCGCAGTCAAGGGCTAACTTGTGGTGGAATAAAAAAAGGATCAAGCCAAGGTGTAAAGGCTAGGCCAAGTGCGTATTGGCAGGCTTCATAAATCTGTTCAGAGAACATTATGAAGAACTCGCGGGCGTACCTACAGGTTTCCTCATCATATTTGCCGTCACTGTTTAAAGCAAGCGAAATTGAATTTCTTAAAATCGGTAGGAATGTTATTCCAAACCAGTAGTAGATTCACTCGACGATTCAAAAGCACTTGTCAAAATTTTATTTTATTTTTATTTATTTTTAATTTACTTGAATAAAAACGATTTGTGTTTGAGTTCGAAAAGTTAAAGGTTATCGAACTCCAGACCGCATGTAAGAAGCCGGGCGTCTAAGCACAAGGCTATCACTACCGAAAATTAGCATGCACAAAAGTAATCCTCGTAGATAAACAAAAGTTACCGCAAGAATAAAGACATCCCCGTTGGCCCCGAGTTCCGACCCCCTCCACCCCCCTGCCACCCCCTCATTGGACATAATACTTTAAAAAACAATCCGACAACAATTGGAAGTTCGCAACTCCGTCCGACTCCGAGGAAATCACGCTTTCGCAACTTTTTCTTTATTGGTCAATTTGTTAGCCGAATATTAGGTACATTCTTATCTTCTTTTGTTTTATTAATTTAATTATTATTCGTGTAACATTACAGTAAAATTTAAAGTTAAAATAACCTAAGAAGAAGATTAATTCGCTGTAATCCACTTCTTTTTTTTCTTCTCGTGCCTCTATAGAAGGTTGGCCGTCATCTCGTCATAAATATATTATATCCTATTCTTCGCCAAGCACAAGGCAAGGAAAACCCGGCTGAGTTTCTTGTGTGCTCTTCTCAGACCAGGTCGCGTTTGGAACCCTCGTAGCTATAGTTTTTTAAGATACCGTAACTGATTATCTCCATCATGATTTATAAGTAGTTGGACGTTAATAAGTGTACAGTACTTATACCTAATTTGAATAAATAAATTCGATGTCTACAGTGCACAGTCGTGAATTCGAATTGAAAAAAGTAATTATACTTAACATAAAAGTAATAAGAATAAAGTTCCAACAACACAAACACAACCAATAAGAATAAACGCTTTCTCGCTTTGATAATTTAATTCATTGCAAAAGACGCGAGAAAGATTAAATGTGTCGAGAAATATTCCAAGAAATATCCATACTTACGAAGTAGAATTTTTTAAGAGCAGAAATAAGTGTTTGGGTTTTAATTTTTTATTATTTTCATTTAATGATGCTCCATGCAGACAATAATCCGTACTAATTTTATAAATGCGAAAGTCATGCTTTCACGGCCCATCTGCTCAAGCGATTTTGATGAAATTTGGTACCTACCCCTGGGTAGATCGTATCCCGGGGAACATAGACTACTTTTAATCCCAGAAAATTAAAGAGTTCCCGCGGGAATCAAAAAATTTAATCCACGAGGACGAAGTCGCAAGCATCATCTAGTAGTACATAATTATATTTAATCAGCTATTTCATTGTATAAAAAGAGTAATAACCGAGTTTCTTGCTCGTTCTTCTCGGTAGAAATGGCATACCGAACCAGTGGTAGATTCACTTGACGATTCAAAAATACTTGTAAAAGTTTATTTGAATAAAAAAACATTTGATTGATTGATTGATAATGTTTTTTTTATTTACGCGCGATTTTAATGTGTAGGATTCCTTAGCGTTGATTTTCTTCCTTTCCAAACGAATATTTAAATAGACCCTTTATTCCTCATTGTCTGATTAAATTGGTAATATTACCTGGCTTTTGACAATAAAACCAACAATAGGCGTATTTAAATTATTGAATTATTGAACAAGTCTGTTATACAAAGGCGATAATACAATGAAAGCCGAAATAATATAGTTGATATACGGTAATGTGAATTTAATTGACGGGTCAATGGCAATGTTTAGAGACATAAAAGCTTTATCAAATCAGATGGCAACTTTATCCACAAAATGCCGTGAAATGAACGTTAGTGAAGTTTTAAAAAATATTAGTACCTACTCGTACAAACAAAATAGATATTAAAGAAATGGTTCCCAACTTATTAATGTATTTGGTGTTATTTATGTTTACAACGTTTATTTGTCGTTTGTAATATTAGTACTGATTAACATATTTTAAGTGTACATAAGAAGTGGCTCTTACAGAATACCTTTTACTCGGTCCAAGAACTCTTGAACCATTAAAAAAAAAACAACCGTGTTGACATGAATAGTTAGGAAAATTGACATTGGTATTTTGTTTTATAAATTGATTATTAATGACATGGCTAATGTATAAATTTAATTTTGTTCTCCGTTTTTTCTGACATTAATTGTAATTATTTATGACATTAATTCTATGATTGTGAATGATAATGTTCCTAATGCCAATCTGTAATGGCTTATCATTGTAATCTAATTGTCTATCACGTCGATAATATTATGATTATTTATTATTTTTGCATGCCTATTAAGGCGAAACATTGTCTCCGTCATTCTGTTTACCACCTTTTGTATAAAACATGTTTCCGCAAATAAACGAATTTGAATTTGAATTTAATTTATAATTCAATTTATTTATTGTAATAGTTGAATATAGAGTTGCTGGAAATGGAGCACATTTCATTATAACAGCTACTCTTACGCGGAAAGTATTTCTTCAGATAGCGGCCCTAAAACAAACTTATAAACAAACGAAAATTATAGTGGAAAACTTTCACCGACTCAGATTTTTAACGGAGATTGGCTCAAAAGCTCAAAATGTACCGTTAGATAGAATAAAGTTCAAAGAACCTCTTAGTCGCTTAAAGAGCATTTCCATAAATACATAATATTCGGCCGGCCCCAAGGCCAGGCGTAGCCACATTCGTGTGAAAAATACAAATTTCTGGTCTCGCATATCGTGCGAAAAAAGAAAGTTTCTGTCTGTCTGTTATCTTTTCACAGTCCATCTGTTTCATCGATTAGACGAAATTTGGTACTGTTTTAATGGCATCCTAGAGATGACTGTTTTTTATCCCGGGATCTATGAGCCCCCAAGGGATTTTTAAATATCTAAAACACGAGGAATGAGTGGTCTAGTTGCGACGACGCATATCAAACGACTGCAATTGTTAAGCAACGTTGACCCAAATCGGTAACTGCATGGGTGACCGAATTTGGTAGTCTGAATATGGTCTATTAGTTTCCTCCGTGCCTCGGAGAGCACCTTAAGCCGTTGGTCCCGGTTACTATCACCAACATCTGATAATAATCGGAAAGGCCTGGGAACCCACCGTATTATTATCCCAAGAAAACCTCTGTCATTATGTGATGGAAAGGAGTCGCGACCCTCAGCAATGAGGAATACGACGCAGAGAGAGATGCGGCCGTATGTCTCTATATTTCGCAATTCGATAGATATTCGATTCATTGCCTTTTATAATACATCCAATAAGTTAAATGCGGAGCTAATTTATTATAACATAATGGGTTCTTCTCAATACTCCGCCGATATTCGCGTCGCACACACAACGGAATCCGGAAGACGTCGCCTTATATAACGACGGACGGCTCTCATTGTGATTACGAATGAATAAGTGAACCCGAAGGCGACGCGGCGTGTTGTTGTAGAGTGTAGAGCCTTTCCTTCCCACACGTTTGTATGTTCTTGTGTAAAGAGTGCCTTAACTAATTGGATGGAGAATTTTAGGTTGTGTGACACGAAATACGTAGAGATTTCAATAAATGTGAAAGTGTGTTAGTTTGTGGGTTTGCCCTTCAATCACACCGTAACTGAACAACGGATCAACGTAATTTTTTGCATTGATATAGTTCAGGACCTGGATAGTAACGTAGGCTTTTTATCCCGGAAAATTAAGAAGTTGCCGTGGGAATTAAGAAAATTCCACGTGGATGAAGTCGCGGGCATAGACACCTATGCTCGTAATAAAACTGTAGGACGTTGGACGATCACTGTACATAAACACATTAAATATTTTTTGAAAAATTTTAATTGAAGGAAGCTGTATTTTTAATTTTTTCAAATAAAATTATTTTGACAAACAAAATATTTTTTTGCCAAACTGTCTGTTTGCTTCATCATCTAAATAAATGGAGTTTGTCTTTTGAACGTAAACATTAAAGACTAAACAATATTATTTAGTTAACTGCTTTCCTATGCTTTACAGATTCAGTATAGAAGTAATGAATGGTTCGACTAATTATGTACACGAGATATCCAGGATTTTCTCAGATCGAAGCTAAAGCCATGAGGGCTTTATTCAAAGCCATTTTGTACATAATACTCACGCTGAGTTGTTCCATAGAAATTTAAAAATTTCTATGGAATTCACAGGAATACATAACATCTTCACATCTCAACTTGTTGGGAAGTGCGGGTTTGATCCCCGGGCATGCCTCTAACGTTTTTGAGTTTTGGGCGTTTAAAAAAAATTTTATTAGTTAGTACCCTGATTTATTAATGCGGTAACGGTGTTAATAAATTATTTTTTTACGGTTTTATTACCCTTGACGAAACGGAGACGGTATATGTGTTTGCCCTAAGAGGTTGTGTGTTTGTTTGTTTGTTTGTTAGTTTGTTTGTTTGTTTGTTTGTTTGTTTGTTTGTTTGTTTGTTTGTTTGTTTGTGCACTTTTTTGTTACCGTTTTTCTGGAAAACTACTGGACCGATTAATATGCGGTTTTTTGCATTAGATATGTATAGCTTGTGAGAAGGTTCTTAGATATATTTTAGGACCATAGACAACCAAGTAATGAAGGAAAACATCGTTAGGAAACCGACATATCTAAAAGTTTTCTTTAAGTATCCAAAGATGTGCTAATTCTGCCAATCCGCACTTGACCAGTGTAGTGGACTAAGGCCTAAGTCCATGTCATTCTGATAGGAGACTGGCTTTGCTTAGTCTTAGGAGGAGAATAATGTATTTAGATGATGACATTATTATGATAAACCTATAGCCTTATATATATTTGTGTGTTTAACTGTGATCTCGCCCTATGTAAATTCTACCGTAAATGATTCAACAGCAGGCTTCACCCATCTCGGGTGAATTTGCTTAGATTTCAATGACAATGGGTGGTAAATACGTCTGTCAAGTTGACTCGCACCAAAATGCCGTAGTTTGCGACCAGGCTTAGTACGCACACTACTGATGCTAGCGGTAAGGTCTACGCCCACTACACACATAGTCACAGCATACGTTACACTTAATTGTGCGAAACCCTCGAATATCACTTTTTTTTACAATAAAAATATTTGTGAACATTTCTGAAATACTATGTTTCTAATGAGCCTGTATAACTGTTTCCCTTCTATTTCATTTTCTCTAGACATAGTTTAGCTGACACCAGCTCATTATCGAACACAAGTATCCTCTCAAGATTAAATAGGTTTTGACTATATTAGGGCCACCGCCCACCATGCTGGCGAAATGCAGGCCGGCAGACTTGACACATCTTTGAAAACATTATAAACAAATGCATAGCATAATGAATGAATTAATCTTTTATTATAGGTCCATAAATATTTTTAACAGACTTATCCTATGTTAGTAATCACAATTACCTAAATAATAAACAATAATAATATGTGTTACTATGGCTTATTGTATGTTAGTCAATATAATTAATACACTTACAAACTAAAGCTAACAAATAATGGTGAACTGTCAAGCGTAAAGCGTATATTGTCACCATGTGCTATTTTAAATTGCTTCAAATAAATTAGGATTAAGCTGAAATAAATTCTTACGTAGACAAAACCTCTTAACTAAGAGGCGCGATGCGGTGTGGCACGTAACGGCAAGTATTTTTTGTATGAAATTGTATGGATCTGGGTCCACTTAAGCGACACGGCACGAAGATGCACTACACGAACCAATTCATACGAATATTACTTGCCGCTATAACGTGCCGCACCGCTCCGTGCATCTCAACCTCAAGTGGGGCTAGATCTTTAATTCTGGTGCGCTCCAGTGTTCCGACCGCTTTGAACCGGTTAATTCAAGTTCAGAGCATCTTAGTAATTTGTCCAAAGCTTGAGAGAATTGAGAATTGAGAGTCAAACTAAATGAATGAAGCCTATTAATATTTGTACAAAGGCTTTGATTGATGATGTACTTTGACCCTTAAGAGCGCAAATACACAAGGACCTAAAACATTTGTTTGATTTCCATTTACACCAACAATGCGTACTTTTTGGAAAAACCTAACATCAATAAGTGACAGTTTTCACGTACAATAACAGCTGCCATTTTACGTAAGTAGGTACAATGACTTTACCGTTACCTTAGGTAATTCCTAAAAGTTAGGCATTTTGGTGAAAACTAGCCTAACCACTTATCACCACTTTGAAAACTTTGTGTCGAAGGTGTCATGCTCTTACGTCATATTCCTGCACCTGCTACTTCCTAAACTAGAAACGTGTATAATATAACGGCATGCTATATAATACACACAGCATCAAGAGCTGAGTTCAAAGTTTGGCAACTTGAGCGGCACGTCATCCCGACGCGCATTCTTATGATGGTGGAAGTTACTCGCGTTCCGGAGTTTTATTACGAACCATGTTTATAGCATACAATTAGGTCACTACGTAACGCAAGAAGGACATTCTTTCACTTTCATTTTCAGTCAAGAATTTCTTGTTATATCACGTGTTTTTCTTTGGGGTTTTACTTCCTAAAGTCGAGTGCTCACTAGCAATACAAATTAGTCATAGTCATAGTCATAGTCATTTATTCATTAAATATAGGTACACTGTAGGTACACTTATTTTCGTCTAAAAGTTACATAAGTATTTAAAAAGCATGATGGTGATAATGGGTAACGGTATCTTAAAACTAAAGCTACGAGGGTTCCAAACGCGCCCTAGTCTGAGAAGAGCCCACAACAAACTCAGCCGGGTTTTTTTTTTTTTAATTATCACCATCTCACAAATATTCTTACTAAGGAACTATCAGAGACATTAGAGCAAATTATTGCCAGGCTTCCTTGTCGTTTAAGTAGTCCTTTACATGGTAATAAGACTTTTCAATGAGTTTACGTTTTACATTAACTTTGAACTTATTCAGAGACATCTTCAACATGTCTTCTGGGAGCTTATTATAGAAGCGGACACTGTTTCCAACAAATGAATTGCTAGTTTTACTAAGCCTAGAAACAGGCATTACAAGTTTATTTTTATGTCTAGTATTGACATTATGACAATCACTTTTCTTCTTGAATTTATCAATGTGCTTATGCACGTGTACTAAATTTTCAAATATATATTGGTTGTGCACGGTCATAATATTGATTTCTTTAAATTTATCTCTTAGTGACTGCCTTGGTCCCATATTATATATGGCTCGAACAGCCCTCTTCTGCAACACAAAAACAGAATTAATATCAGCAGCATTACCCCATAATAATATACCATATGACATAATGCTGTGAAAGTAACTAAAATAAACTAATCTCGCCGTTTCTATATCTGTTAACTGGCGAATCTTTTTAACCGCGTATGCAGCAGAACTAAGCCTGTTCGATAAGTCATTAATGTGATGGCCCCATTGGAGTTTAGCATCTAACGTTATTCCGAGAAAAACAGCGGTATCCACTAAATCTAATTCCTCATGATCAAGTTGCACAGTGGTTTTTACCTGTTTGACATTAGGTAATGTAAATTTGATACACTTTGTCTTTTTTCCATTGAGGAGTAGGTTATTAGCTTCAAACCACTGTACCACTTTATTGAGAGAATTGTTTACTTCGTCAAGAGTTGGTACATAACGATTTATTTTAAACAAAAGTGATGTATCATCAGCAAACAATACTATCCCATGATTATTCTTGGCAAGATAAGGAAGATCGTTAATGTAAATGAGGAATAGAAAAGGCCCTAGAATTGAACCTTGTGGAACCCCCATTTTTACAATCGATCCGGAAGACCGCTTTCCATTAACGTCTACCTTTTGTATCCTATTTTTTAAGTAGGAATTCATCATATCCAGTGCTACACCTCTAATTCCATAATGGTGCAGTTTTCTGACTAATGTTTCGTGATCAACACAATCAAAAGCCTTGGATAAATCACAGAAAACGCCAAGAGCATCACGTGACTCCTCCCAGGCTTCGAATATATTCTGAACCAGCTCAACACCAGCATCGATTGTTGAGCGACCCCGTGTAAATCCAAACTGTTTACTATGTAATAAGTCATTATTACAAAAATGATTAAGCAATTGAATTAATATTAATTTTTCAAATATTTTACTGAAAGTTGGTAGTACAGATATAGGTCTAAAGTTAGTGGGGTCATTGGTACTACCAGATTTGAATAGAGGAATTATTTTACTATGCTTCATTAAGTCAGGAAACTCCCCACAATCAATACAATTATTAAATATTAATGTTAACTCGGGTGCAACGATATCAATCAATGATTTTACAACGTTAACGGAAATGCCCCACAAATCATTTGTCTTCTTATTGTTAATTAATTTGAAAGCTTTAATAACGTCAGAGCAGCTAACGTGACGGAATTTAAAAACGTTATTACATTCAGGCACGTTATCCTCCAGTAAAGTAAGAGCGGCATTTGGTGAGGAGTTCAACGATTCTGTGGTAGAAACAGGAATATCCGTAAAGAAGCCTTCAAAAACAGAAGCAACTTCAGAGTCCGAAGTTACAGGTGTATTACCGACATTAAGTTTAAATTCACAATTTTTCCGTGTTGCTCTTCCTGTTTCTTCATTCACTATGTTCCAAGTAGTTTTGATTACATTGGAGCTATTTTTTATCTTAGTTTGAATATGTTTTGATTTAGCCACAATGCAATCTCTTTTAAATTTCTTGGAAAACAGTTGAACATGCTGCTTGAACTCATCACTAGTATCATACTGTCGCTCTGCATACAATTCATATAATTTTTGCCTATCTCTGTGTAATTCATTTGTTGCCCATTCATTAAAAACGTTTGCATCAGTAATTAAGACCGTTCTACTGGTGAATATTGATTTGAATATTTCACTGAAAGTATTAAAGAATATGTTATACATTTCATTAGGACTCAACCCATTAGGTAAAAAAGGGAGTTCCTTAGTAAGACTTGTTCTAATTTTTTCAATACGGTCCAACGTTACTGGTACAAAAGTTATTCTGCGCTTTGATACATTTTTTTTTAAATTTTCAAACTGAATTTGTTGTCCACAATGATCTGAATCTAATTTACTAATAATGTTTTTATTTACAGGTGTAAAATTTGTAAAAAATTGCAGAATTCACCAAGTTATACTTGCAATTTACGTAAATTTTTGCAAGTGTTAGTAACAGAAACTAGTAGTGACATGATAATGACTCTGACTTCTGCAAATTTTATTATTGTGGGTAGGTGTAGCTTGGAGTCGAAACTTGCTGAATCTTAGAATAATAAAGATTTCTATTTCTTCGGACCCAAAAATGTTATTGTATTTGTAATAAATAATTGCTATAAAACAGATATTTAAAACATGTAATTGTGTTTTAAACCTTATCACAATAAAGCATTCTACACTTCAAACTACTTCAAGCACTACACGAAGATCGTAGACATAATTATTATGCAATTTTTCAAAATTCCTCATAAATCAGGAATATTGCGAAGTGGCATTATTCTGGAAGTACATCATAAGCGGATTGCTGCAACTCGTACTTGCACGGTAGAAAATAATAATTCGGTTCTCTATTTCCAATAGATTAACCATTTCTAGAATATTCCCTCACAATATGCGACTCTGATACAAAAATTACTTTCGTGTTTTTCAAAGTTCATCAAATTTGGGTTTCATTTTTAATCGTATTTCGTTAGAAAAAAAAAGCAATTTTAGAATTAATCATCTATGTAGAAGTTCTTAAACTCTCTTCTTTTTAGGTAGGTAGTTTATCAGTGTTTCGTATAATATGACTTAATCACCTTCAAGAAAAAAATTAATAGGCATATTCAAGGTATACCTAGACATCATCATAGTTTTCCATTTACCATGATTAAGTAAAATAAAAAAATAAAATAAAAATAAAATATATATTTATTGCCAAATACATAGTTACAGTCAATTTTAACTTTAGGTCTCCGCACTAGGGAACCTGTATCGCGGGACCATATTAGAATTACCTAAGCTTAGACTTAGCTGAGGACTAGCTAGGACACAATTTTAAAATTTTAATTAAAAATAAATAAATAATATACTAAAACAAATGAAATTTTGCATGCCTGATTTATATGGTGAAACATATTTTCTACTGAAAGTTTGAGATCAGTTTGCATTATGAGTATGTATACACGAATTATTATTGTTAAAAAGGTAAATTAATGTAAGTATATATAATTATGATGTGAGCGTGAGTATTAATATAGTAAGAGTAAAATAGTATTATAATGTAAATATATAAAGATCTTTAGTTTATGTCTTATATGCTGTTAGTATGCTTTCAGTGTCTTTGTAAGTTAATGATTTTAACCAGTCTGTCATAGCTTTTTTGGCCTTCTTTGTTGTGCAGTTCCTGAGGTTGCATGACTTTGAAACATTGTTGTAGATCTTGCCAATAATAAAAGGCCCAAAACGCCCAGCAAAGGCAGTTTTTACAGCTGGCAGATCTACTTTAACCACTCTGCGCTTGAATATTATATCTGCGTTCGGCGATTGTAGGATTTGCTTATGTTTTAGTAGAGTAGCTTTTAATATAAATAATTGACGGACAGTAAGCACTTCAGCTTCCTTGTAAAGGAGTGTAGTTGAGTATTTAAATGGTTTTTTAAGCATTACTTTTAGGACGGATCGCTGTGCTCTTTCTGCTTCTAGTAAAAAGGTTTTAGCTGCGCTTCCCCAGGATAGTATGCAATAACTAAGAAGCGATTGACAGAGGGATACATATATTAATTTTAAGGTAGGTGCATCTGCTACATCTCGTAATTTTCTCATAATACCGGTGACTTTACGAACTCGGCCGGATAGGGATGCAATATGGAACTTAAAGGAAAGGTTGTGATCAACCTGGATTCCAAGGTACTTGATAACGTCGACCACACCGATCTCATCACAGTTGCATTGGCATCCTGTAGAACCGGTTGTGTTTCCGCAATTGTGGATCTTAAGGCTGTGGTTTTGAGAACTACAAGGAGCAGTTGATGCAGTTTTATGGAAACGCAGGTATTTTGTTTTATCTACGTTTAACGTCAACAAGTTTCTGCTCAGCCACCTCGAGACTGCAGAAATTCCCTGCTGCGCATTGTAGTATGTTTCATCCCAGGTCGAGCCGTGAAAAATCAAGGCTGTGTCGTCCGCGTAGCAGATAATTTCCGCATTTTTGAGTGGTAAGTTATGAATGTCATTCACATATAATATAAATAACGTAGGGCCAAGTATGCTACCTTGCGGAACACCGAAGTTAATTCTTTGCATGTCACTTCTCATACTGCCTACTTTTGTGCACTGCTTTCTGTTCGACAGATAACTTTTAAATCACTCGAGTGGTGTACCTCTTATACCAGCGCACTCGAGTTTTCTCAGCAGCACCGAGTTGGAAACAGTATCAAAAGCCTTAGCAAGATCCAAGAATACACCTATACAACCCTTCTTCTGGTCCAGAATTTTAGAAACAGTTGACGTCAGAAGAAAGACAGCATCTTCTGCTGACTTGTTAGGCCTGAAGCCGAATTGTCTTTCTGATAGAATGTTGTGGGACTCCAAAAACGCTACAAGTCTCTTGTTTACGATTTTTTCAAGCAATTTAGAAAAGGTTCCAAGCAATGATATTGGTCGATAGTTTTCTGGCTTTTCTTTAGGGCCCGATTTGTGTATTGGGCTTACTAATGCTATTTTCCAGTCGTCCGGGAAAGCCCCAGTGTATAGACTTAAGTTGAAGATCGCTGTTAAAGGTTGGATGATTTCCTTTCCTATATGTTTGATAAGTTCATTGCTTAGTTCATCAATGCCTGAAGACTTTCCATTCTGTAGTTGGGATATAAGTAATTCGACTTCATATTCATCTGTTGGATTCATAAAAAAGGAATTACATGTAGAGCAATTTAGTTTTACATCAGCTGCGATAGTCTCCTCAGTTTCACCGGTTGCTGATAGGATGCGATTTGCTAGATTTTGGCCTAAAGTAGAGAAATAGTTATTGCATGAATTTAAAGATTCTAGTTTTTGAGTAGGTCCTAGTAGCTCTTCAGTATTTGAGTGTGGTTTTTTAAAGTTAATTATTTTTCGGATTGTTTTCCATAGCTTCTTTGAATTTTTGTAGCTTCCATCGAGTTCCTGTTTTTCGTAGTCCGTTTTGAGTTTTCTTAACAGGTCGTTGCAAAAGTTACGATATCTTTTATAAGTTATTTTAAGTATCTCGTTTTCTTTATCTGCTCGGTACTGCTTGTGGAGTTTGTCGCGGTGTTTCATACACTTTATTAGCCAGGTGTTATCCAAGGCTTGAGGTTATACTTTGAGCGTGGTAGCGTGACAAATTGAGTGTGTTGGCTTATAATATTTATCAACCGAGTCATGAAGTATTTTACTGCTACATTAACGTCGGTGTTTTCATTTGTTACCAATGACCAGTCTTCATTTTTGAGGTCGTGAATGATGGCTTCAATATTTCGCTTAAGTCTTCTTCGTGGTAGTCTTTCGACCGTAAAATTAAGTGTAAGTCCTGTTATAGCTATATTGTGATCAGTTATATCAGAATCGCAGACCACACCCATCGCTTTCCCAGTGGATGTTACCATTATGTGGTCCAGGCAAGAGTCTCCTCTAGTCGGCAGGGTAATGCTAGTTCGCAGTCCATGTTCCGCATTAAGGCAGAGGTATTCTGCGCAGCTCAGATTGTTGGTAGATGGAATTATATTAATGTTTATGTCTCCACAAATAGCTAAATTTGGATGGTTTTTTAATCCATCGAGAAGACTGTCGAGAGATGTGAGGAATGAATCTGTGTTTCTTACAGAAGGTGAACGATAAATGCCGACTATAGTGACAGTTTTATTAATTTGAACTAAGAGGCAGTCAGAGTCTGGTAGTTGAGGTTCTTGCTTAGTAACATTGTGAGAATTTTCTACATATATTACCACGCCTCCATTCTGATTTCGTGTCTTCGATGTTATGTGAGAGGTGTATCCTGGTATTTGGGGGATAATAGAACTCTCATTCAGCCAACATTCACTCAGTACAATAACGTCGATTTTTGAGCTTAGACGTGTAAGCGTAATATAGAAGTCGTCAAATTTTTTTTCTATACTTCTTATGTTAAATGTCAGAATTTTAAAATTATAATCTGAGGGGAATATATTTTTACACAGTTCAGGGTTGTATATAGGGAGGCAATCAATTTGAATTGTATCTATATTCATACCTAAATCAACTGGGTTCATGAGATAATAAATTTATGAATTTTCCTAAGAGTTTTCTATTAAGTCTAATCAGGTTAGCAGAAAAATTTAAGGACATTTTTTTAAATAAAACTTTCAATTCGTTATGATTTAATTGCATATAAAGTAACTGTGTATAGTTTATGTAACTTACTATAATTAATATATTGTAGTAGCGGTATACATAAGAAGATATTATATTATAATGAGCTAGTAACTTTGTATGAGAGTATTCCCTATGCAATCTTATAATAATAATCAGCTCATAAACAGTTGAGGGCGCGCTCATTTTAGTAGGGTGGAAAGCAGACATACTCAATATGTGTAAAATTCTCACAGTTGATATAAGCAAAAAACAATTCCAATGACAAGTGTACAACATTTTAGCGAATGTTATTATCCTACAAATGTTCAAAATATTTAATGTTATCAGAGTTAATTTTATATAATATATTTGTGAATGTATGTAGTATAGGTAACACAATATATTCAATAAAGCAATGAAGCATATTGTAATAAGGCAGTGTACATAAAAACGCATAAAATTAATTTGCAGATTTGTATGGGTGTATCCTATATGTTTCTTAGGTTTTGCTAACATACTCATAAAATGTACATTTCTTAAAGTCAATAATATTATCAAAATATAAATCCAAAGAATAATATACAATAATAGGGCAATCTTAACTAGCATGCAGATGCACAAAATATTTAATTTTAAAGTATAAGTTACTATTTTGAATGTGTACAAAGCAAAATAAAGCGTGACAAAATATGGTAAGAGTGTATATACGAGTAACTTAAAGACACAAAATAGCAGTATAATGGATTGTACCAGCTTAATTATTTTATCACAAAACATTGTCATAATTACTGTGTACAAAATATAATAATATGAGATGACAATACTAGTAATAAATAGTTTATAAGAATTTAATCCACAAAATATTAGTTTGATAGATCCTACAAGCTCAAATATAATATCATTAATTTTTTCTGATGAGACGTTCCAAGTCCTCATTGCTACGGATGGCAATAGCAGATTTTCCCTCGCGGTCACGTACATATATAGTCCCATTTTTACACCAGCAAAAGTGATAACCCATTTGCTTAGCTTGGGTTCTACACTCACGAAATAACAGCCTGTTTCTTGGTGTGAGCCTTTCATTTATGTAAAAGTTAGATGACTTAGTTAAAAAAATCCGAATGTGTTTCAAATAAAATCTCAAAATGTCGTACACAAGCTTTGATGATCAACGTGGCATACTTCTAAACAGACATGTTGTTTTGACGTTTTTGTAAACAGAAAATAAGCAAATTCATCTAAAACTAGATCCACAAGTCATGAGCACTCCGGACGCGTCCGAGTGACGTCACGCCAAAGTGACAGCGCCCGGACCCAAATGAAGGTGCCATTTGTTCACGTCTCAAAAGCCGTCCTAAACACACCTCACTCCCTCACCAGCCGCTGAAAAGGCGTGGTTTATACAGAAACCTTTTTCAGTTCATCTTGATTATTATAGAGCTTACATATTTAGATATTGATTTGCTTTACATAGAAAGACGAGGTAGGTAATAAAAGAGTAAACATCATCACTTAAACTGCGTTGACTCACTACTAAACACGAGTTACCCCTCAGAATGGTAAAGATCAACAAGTCCAGACCAAGGACTTTCTTCATGATATTCCTTCACCATTAACACAAGTGATATTTACTTCTCAAAACGAACGTAACTCTGTAAAACTAGGAGTGTCTGATCGGGGCTCGAACCTCCGGAATTTTGCTTTGACGCGAATGCGTTCGAACGTGGATCAAACAGTAAGCTGTCATCAATTTCCACCATGGCGCCAGAGTGGCTAAACGGTGTACTTAATACAATGTTTATATTCCAGTAAAAAAAGTATTCCAGTAATTTCTTTAGCAATAAAATTACAGAACAATTCAGCAGCATTGTCTATTTACTCGCTGATTTGCGCCGTCAAAAATAATACAAAACATAAACATAATAAACATGCCATCGCAAAGAGCAATTAAGAGCAAAGCAGCCGACGCGTTGCTGCTCTACAAAGAAGATGCAAAAAAACAATGGAACAGCTTAAAACACATTCCGAGCTAAGCTGTTACGTTCAATAAGAGCCTTCGCAAACTACACAAAAAAAAAATTTGGACTCTATTCCTAATTATCTTTAAAATGATATACCACAACCCTATGTAGCGCTATAAAAATATTTTACTTCGCATTCGCTTCTATGAGAGCCCCCCTGAAATAAAGATTTTTATAACTTTTTAAGCCATATTCGGCGGGAGGCCATCGGTTTACATAATATATTTAAATTTGAAGTAATTACGTTCAGTAATTCAGAAGTTATAAGGCTCTGAGAGACAGACGGACGGACGGCCGGAAGGACGGACAAGTGCAAATTCACTCAAGTAGACTCAGAGACCTTCGCTTCGCTCGGTCAATGACAGATGAGAGGTGTAGGTATAGCAATAGTGACGAACTATAGTGAGACAGACTGAAGCACTACTATGCAAATGGCGTCTGCCAAAATTATCATCCTAAATTAGACAAACTTTTGTTTATGTAATTTTATGATATAATATCTCGTTTCATTCTATCTCATATCTTGTTGTGCCTATTCTTCCTCCACAACCTTTCTCACTGCCAACGGTAGAGATCTCTTAAAGAGATAAGTGCTTCCTTGTCCACTACGTATCTGTTTTTCTTCTTATTTTATAACTTTTTGGTACTTACGAAATAAATAAGAAATAAAAAATAAATAAAAACTAAAGGTACGTTGTCAATTTGTCAAAACTTGCATTGTCATTTTTGTCAAGTAACAACGTTGTTATGCTACTAATCGACAGATTACGTCATATAGTTTGACTAGCTGAATCCCGCGACTTCGTCCGTGTGGTTTAAGTTTTTTTTATTCCCGTGGCAAATCCGCTGCGGCGTGATTTACAAACCAACAAACAAACACACTTTCGCATTCATAATAATAGTATAATTATTAATTTCGGCCGTTTATTGTAGTCGGTGAACGAAAGTAACAGACATAGCGCAGAAGATTAGGAAGCTAAGCCGGGAGTGGACTGGCCATGACCGTCGCAAAACCGATGACCATAAGGAACTGATGTGTTGAGTGAATGGTGTTGATGAGTGAAGGTTGAGTTGCAAGTATTCTTTGTATAATTATTATATCTCAGTGTATCTCCACGCCGTGGGCCCAGATACCTAATATTTGCCGCTACATGGCATGGCGGTAGTGGGGCGAGGCTTTCGCGAGCGATGACGGATAAAGCCCGGCCCAGCCGCTGGTACAACGTCCTTAAAGAGGGCTAGAAAAGCGTAGTGCCATACACAGTGGCACTGTATATATTATAGGATTTTTGGAGAACGCGCTGTGTGGACGGTGAATAGTATTGAGTGCTGACATACTCGTAACTTTGGTAAGGGAAGAGCTGGCAACCTAATTATTTAATATTACCCAAGAGACTGGTAATCTGTGACAAACATGTCAAGATCATACACCGCAGATCAAAGTAGAGTAAAGGGAGCTCTCTTACTTTCAATGGAAATGAGTCTAAGGTTTGAGATCTGATTGGGTCGTAAAAAGCTCTTAGTTAGGAAGAAGATTGAAGTATTAAATGCCTATAGGTAACAAACAGACATATATAGGTACCTTCGAATTTATAATATTATTATGTATATAGATTCATATTGCAGTCAAATACATCTTAGAACGAAAGTATTAATCGGTTCAAAATGTTATGCAGTATGCGAAGGTTCTAACCTCCACCGTTGTATAAGGAAATCGATACACTCCCTGCGGTTGCTCGCGGATTTCACTCGCCGCAAAAGAAGGAGCTTCCATTTTGTCTATTAATTAGCAGCTAACCGCAGGAGCCGCTCTACGCTCCGCTCCGCTCCACTCCACTCCACTTGGCTCAGGGAGCGCTGACACGGCAGGGTTATGCAAATTGGAGCTACGAAAAGGTTCATTTTTTAACTTTAAAGAATGTTCCATTATTTTTATACGTTGTTTATGATTTTAAATGCATATTTAAGAAGCTACTATTATTTATGAAATAAAATTTTAAATAGTTTCAGTAAGTAAAAATTTAAGATGAGATCAGTTTCAAAGTTTAGTTCGCGCGCGAGTTGAATGCAGAGTAAATGTATGCGTCATTCAACTAGCCCGCAAACTATAGTTGTAGTTGAGATCAACTTAAATTTTTCAGTTTTGAAATCGACAAATAATCCTCATCTGAATTTTGGCGACAGACATTTTATATAGAAAAATAGACATTCTATAAAGATTATTGTAAATTATCTAACGTTTGAAAAGCTTTGTAATAATTTTGTTATTTTTGGCTCTGAAACTAGCTCTCAAACCACTGTTTTAATAACGCCTCGTTGTCCTAAATGTTATCTACGAAAATAAAATAAAACCATTTTCTTATCTTATTGTGATGAATTTTTCGAATTAATTTCCAACACACTAAGACGTTAAATCCGCCAAAATGAATTATTATAATGTTTTGATAGAATTATAATCAACTAATGCCTCATTGGTCTAGTGGTTAGCATATTCGAATGCTGCCGACGAGGTCCCGGGTTCGAGTCCCGGGTCGGGCCATAATTAAGTATTGGGTTTTTCTGATTAGAAATTCTCAGTACTAGCCCGGAGTAAGGAAGTTGCCGGTGTTTCACCCCCGTGCCTCGTTCCCGGTTATTATCACTAATATGATAATAGTCGCTAAAGCCCACAAACCCATATTGGAGCAGCGTGGTGGGTTTAAGCTCTAATTTCCTCTCTCTTATGAAAGTGGAGGCCTGTGCCCAGCCGCGGGACGTTAATGGACTGTAGTGGATAATCAATAGGTAACTGTACATAATTTAATACCTACTCAAATTAGGAATCAATTTATTTTAGCTTTGATGGTAATTATAGCATAATTATATTGATTAGAACTCGTAAAATATTTCACGAATATCAATCGCAATTAGCCCATCTAATTACACTTCGGCTATTAATCATATGTGTTTATTTATTTAATTGAACAAATACTTTCAATCAAAGCAATATTATGATGTTTAGATTTACCTAGTCTATACCTATCCATGTACAAACTTTACAAAACCTCCAATCTAATCCAAAAACAAAATTGGACGACCACCCTGGCGCAGTGATGAGCGCTGTGGTCTTACAGTGAAAGGTCACGGGTTTGATTCTCGGCAGAGTCAATTTGGAATTTTGTCTCTCTACCGATAAAGACGTACTGTAGACGTAAATAATATTACGGCAGTACCTGTATGAGTTATAACGCAGACGAAGTCGATCTCTCATTTATATTTTATTTTTCTTTTCTGTAATATCTTAAGATAAGTTAAACTTATCTAAATATCTACCAATCTTGAAAACAAAATTTTCATTGGATGATGGATTGAACATAAAACAGATCGGTGCTCAGACAAAATTATACTTTAAGGAAAATTGTAGGTAGGTACCTTAAAACGTAGAGAACTGAACCGTGAAATGGGATGAAATAGAATAAATAAATTCTTACGGCATAATTTATTACAAATGGAAACGAAGATTATGCGCCAGTATCTACTATCTACGAGTAAGTACGAGTATCTACACTCGTAGTCACAACAAAATACATTGGCTTTATACGAGTATACGAGTGTTGTACACAAGTACGAAGTAATGAGATCTTGCTTACTGCTTCATATGCGTTTAAATCATTAGACAAAATAAATCCTCATTCAGAGCTCATACTGATAATTAGGGTTCCGTACCAAAATGGTAAAATGGAACCCTTATGGTGCGACTTTCTCCGTCTGTCTGTCCGTCCGTCACACTCGATTATTTCAGTAACTACCGAAGCTATCGAGATGAAATTTGGAATAGTTGTGTATATTAGTGACCCAAAGACACTGGAATTAAAAAAAATTGGAAATTATTTTTGTTCTTATTTAAAAAGGGGGGAAAATCGGAGGGTTGAAATTTAAAAGTGAGATAACTGTACTGTGTGGGGTATCATATGAAAGGGTTTACTTTGTACATTCTAAAACAGATTTTAATTATTTTTAGTTATGATAGTTTTTGATTTATCGGGGAAAATGTCTAAAAAAATACCGCCCCCCCCCCCCCTTATCTCCGGAGTTTACCAATCGAAAAATTTGAAATAATTATGGTCAATAGGAATTTACGTATATTTTACAGGAAAACTATAGCCAATGCTCTAACTAGCATAGTTTTTTTGATATTAACAATAAACCTCTACAAACAAAGTTAGTCTTGCGGTTCATTAACAAAGGTAATTATTTATTAATAATGGTACGGAACCCTTCGTGCGCGAGTCCGACTCGCACTTGCCCGGTTTTTTTTAGTAGGTTCTTCTTCTTGGTTTTCTGACTGTATCGTTGGTCTAGTGGTAAGCATGTTCGGCTGCGGCCGACGAGGTCCCGGGTTCGGGTCCTGGGTCAGCACTTGGGCTATTAGAAATATTGGAGTTTTTCTGACAAGACTGATTTTTCTTTCCATCGGGCTATGAGAGTAAAGGACCAGAGAGTGCACACGTGTATACGAAGTCCGCGCAGATGGCTAATCTCTCTGGAGATAGGCCACCGTGGCCGAAATTCGGTCGGGAACACATTATTATTTTATTTATACGGTAAAGTCAAAGTAAAGTCAAAGTACGGTATATTAACGCACTTTTTATAACCTCCTCCTTTTTTTAAATTCAAAAATACTAAGCCCAATCCACCGAGGCGTTCCATCATCCGCCAAGGAGGTACACAGCTCACACAATGGAAACAAAAGCCTGATGCTGCGTCAAGGGTTGAGATTGTACAGTGATAGCACAGATGCCGCCTGATAGACTAGGAGCTGACCTTTAAACTATTTGACGACCTCTCTGGCGCAGTCGTGAGTGCTGTGTTCCCCCAAATGGAAGGTCCCGTGTTCAATCTCTGACAGGGTCAATTTAGGAATTTGTAATTTTAAAATTTTCTCTGGTGGCAGGCTTCGGCTGTAACCAATTTTCATTCGAATACCAATCTGGTACGAAGCGATTCGCTTCTTCGTTTCCAGAAAATCCGGGCTTCCTGTCAAATATTGGTACTTATCTTTAAAAGAAGTTTAAGTGTTACCAATTTTTCGAAACCCCAAAAATACATAAAAATGAATGTCTGCACTGAATTTTGAGGTGGAGCTACCACGTGAAAATTCAGTGCAGAAGTTACCTACAGAGATTATGAGTTATGACGTGTTCATAATGGTTTTTCAATGATCTTGCAATAAATGTGTTGTTTACAAGAATTTTCAATGATTAAAGTGAAATCTATAAAGAGAGAGATGGCTGATGGAATGGCGGATTAGCTACTTAAGATTACTAACTTGTTAAAACACTTTTGTAATAATTGTCCACCAACTCTCAGCTTATCAACACAACGGAAATCCACTTGCTTGCTCTTTGTCTTCCCAATAACTGGTTTACAGTTACGCCGTAGAACACAAGCTATACATCGCTTGCGCACTGGTAACATTTTTAACACAGAACGATACAAATAAAGCAATGCACGTCGTAAACGGTTAACCCAATCGTGCCAAGCATGGAAATGAGCGGATCTTTGAGTCACGCGAAAGCGTTTGATCAGAACGAAGATAATTAAATTAAGCACGAACTGAGCAATCTTTTACAATTAGGTCGGAAAGGTCAGTGGAGGAAAGGGTTCGGACCTTTAGGCTACGTTCGAACTACGAAAAACATCCGCGCGCAACATAATTCGCATTTTTGATACAAATTTCACGTGTTGCGGTAAGAATTATAGTCTCGCGAATATTTTGTTTGGAGTTGTATGGATGCTCACTGCATTCGCAGTGCGGAGTAGGGGAAATCCGTACGCGAAATATAAATCAAAATAATAAAATTCGCGCTAATGTTTTTCGCAGTGCGAACGTAACCTTAGTGAGATACAACGTTTGATATCTAAGTGAGTGTTAAGTTAGACCCACTTAGATGTAGAACGGTACTTTAAGGACACGCCTTGTTCTCAAAGTTTGGAACTCCTTGCCTTAACTTGCCCTTTATTCGCTTTATAGTATGGAGTGTATATTATTTTTTATTGACATTGTATAGTTATTAAACTCCAATTATTAAATTAAATATTCAGATTTATACAATGTAAGTATGTATCTAAAAGATTAACCTAAATCTGCGTACTTACTAATGTCAAATATCGTGCTTTTAGCCGTGTGATTTCCAAATATTTTAAAGATTCTTGTTGTAATATTATTATTGTAATTTTAAGTAAAATAAATTTTCCAGGACGGATTTACATAGAACGATTTACAATATAATTTATCTGAGAAAGTTCCAACAAAAATTTGAAGACGCTGGACCACTCAATCATGTAATTCTAATATTATGCGTCACGCTGCAGCAGTAAAGATGTACGCACGTGCCTAATGCAAATTCTTGGAAACTTACTTCTATAGAAGTATTATTTTTGCAACTTTGTGTGTCACGGGCTCAACCCGGCTGTTGCATTAACATTTTAAAAGTGCATTTTTTAGTGTAGGCCAGCTTGGTTTGAAATTTTGAAGGGATATGATGTCATGCGCTGATTTACTAGGTTACTGAAAATCTATACCTGTTGTACCTATGATTCCAGTGCATTAAATGTGATTTAAAAAAAAAACTGAAGGAAGGATTTTATCGAGCCCAAATCATTTTATTTAATTTTGTCCGTCTATCTGACTGCCATGATGGCACCACGCTAAAATGATGTTGATGATGCCCGAAACTTAGTCCGCGTGAATTGAGGTTTTTAGAAATGCCGCACTCTTTAGGATAAAAAATAGCGTTTATCGTTCCCCGGGATGCAACCTATCCACGTCCCAAAATTCGTCAAAATCCGTGGAATCCGTTCGTTTGAAAATTGGGTCATACCGTGAAAGCATAGCAGACAGACAGCCACGTTCGCATTAATTATACCTAATATTATTAGTATAGATTATCGAAGTGACTATATCTTTATGTGATGCAAAAGTTTTTTTAAAACATTATATTCTTCTTCGCTATAACAGTGATACGACATCACTGTTGTCAGAGCGGTCGTGGTCGTCACCACAGTAAACAGATAAAACCAGTATGGAAACTACCTAGAAACGTTCTGAACAGGCTCACTCACACAAACGTGCGCATCGACGAGACCCCAAAGCGCTCGTCGCAGTGCCGTCAGTAGTGTGTGCCGCGTCATCGCATGGTCGATGCGCACGTTTTTTTTTTTTTTTTTTTTTTATCCACTACAAGCTAGCCCTTGACTACGATCTCACCTGATGGTAAGTGATGATGCAGTCTAAGATGGTAGCGGGCTAACCTGTAAGGGGCATGGCAGTTATATTAAACCCATACCCCTTCGGTTTCTACACGGCATCGTACCGGAGCGCTAAATCGCTTGGCGGCACGTCTTTGCCGGTAGGGTGGTAACTAGCCACGGCCGAAGCCTCCCACCAGGCCAGACCAGGGAAAATTCAGAAATTATAAATTCCCAAATTGACCCTGCCGGGGATCGAACCCAGGACCTCCGCACGTTAAGGCAACAGCGCTACACACTGCGCCACGGAGGTCGTCAAAAAACGTTTGTGTGAGTGAACTGTTTCGAACGTTTCTAGGTAGTTTCCATACTGGTTGTATCTGTTTACTGTGTCGTCACCTTGTGGCACGTTTCACTATCCGTCTCCGCCTTCCATGTGGACGACCACCGCATCCCTCACTTGGTCTATCTCATGGGTGATCTGCCACGTACCTACCCTGGTGCCCTCTACTCTTCCTTGAACAACCAGACGCTCCACGGATATGTTATCGTTGCGTCACGTTACGTGACCAAATAAAGTGAGAATGCGAGCCTGTACAATGGAGAAGAGACGCTTCTTGATGCCCAGTTCTTCAATAATGGACTTGTTTGTTCGGAATTCGGTCCAAGACACTCTCAACATTCTTCTCCAGCACCACATCTCAAGAGCGTCTATCCTCTTCTTCTCACTTTCTCGCAGGATCCACGTCTCTGAAGCGTAGAGAAATATGGGGAACACAAGCGCTCTGATCTTGGTCTGTCTTTCTACTATTCCTTGAATAACCAGACGCTCAATGGAGATACTATAGTCGCGTCATAACGAGACCGAAGAGATTGAGAATTTGAACCTGTACGGTAGAGGAGAGACGCTGCTCGATGCCGAGTTCTTCAAGTTCTTTATTTTAATTGTAATAAAATGATATATACCTTTTTCTAGAGTGGAATTTAAATGGCTCGTTGCTAACGGCAGTCTAGTGCAGTATTCTTATAAGAGTGAACGCAAATCACGTGCGCCATTAAGGACGCCGCTAAATTAAGCTCCCTCCTAATTAACTGCTCCTGCAACTTTCAGACTGGATTCTTTTGTTTTCTTTGAGCTAAGTGAGATCTTGTGTGTCGGGTGACTTTAGCCAACAAAAACTTTTTTAAATTCAGTGTCTTTAGAGTAAGTTTCTGAGATATATCTTGTTTAGAGTTGGAGTTGTCTGTTAATTTGTTTGGTGAAGTTTTAGTTTTAAAGTATTGATAATCAAGTCATGATATCATCTCATGTCACGTTAGTCTGCAGATAGACTTTGGCTCTAGTTACCACCCTACCGGTAAAGACGTGCTGCCAAGCGATTTAGTACGATGCCGTGTAGTAACCGATTAAGGGTACGGCCGTACGGGTGTGGTGTGCTGTTCTTTGTGGTGATAAAATGATAGATATAATGATAGTTAAAGTGGACTGTATTTCACTGATGATAAATGATAATGATAAATGATAAATAATATGATATTGATTAGGAGTACTATCCGCGCGGACGATCGAACCCTACTGATTTTACCGCACTGTCCCACTTAACGTGAAGCAGTTGCGTAAAGTGCTGACTGCGCGGTGTTCGGTTACACGCAGTGTCCCGAACAACGGGTTTAGTGTAACTACCATAAAGTTAACCCGCTACCATCTTAAACTGCATTATACTCGCCAGGTAAGATCGCAGAGAAGGTTTGACCAGTAGTGAAATAAATAAATATTTGAGTGAATATTGAAATAAATATAAATCGTTTATTTGAAATCATCATATCATATCAAATCATTTATTGATTGCATTAATGTACATACAAAAATAAATTAAATATAAATTGATATAGGTATACATGAGACGGGTCAGGGCATTGCAAATTGGTAACATTTATGTTGAAGTCAACAATTTTACATGTTTCCAAACAACAAAATTAACGATTTCAGTCAGTCTACTTTATAATCTATATGTATGTGTACTTATCTAATTACAATTTAATAAAAATAATGTCAAATTCTCACAAATTATCACTTGTCATTGTGTCATGATGGCAACCATGAACATAAACATTGTGACTTGACATTGTGATTTATGAAGTGCTTGAAGCCTGCTCATTATTTTAATGTACGAGTATGTTTCGGTAAACTGCACAATAACATTATTGACAAGCTGGATGAATACGTCGAAATTCAATTTACAGATTAACTAAACGTGTTGAGGAATTTCAAAATTCCTGGAAATTCTGTTGTGTAATATTAATATATTATTATATTATTGTACATTTCATGAATTTTCACCACTCAAGTATGGGTCAATGCCCGCCTATTTGGACCTACATTGTACTTTAGCAAAACCCTTTACAAAAAAGTTATTTATGAACCAATTTAACATGACCTGAACCCTAAACAAGGGCACTTTCACTGGTTATATTCTAAGGGTACGGACGCACTAGGCACTTGACGAAGACGTGTACAGTAAGCAATACAACATATACAATAGTCAAAATAGTTCTAATCATGACACTAAGCTAAACAAATCTTTATGTAAAATATGTTAAAAATAATCAGCGCCTAAATCTAATAGTGGGTGATACACTCTCCACGATCGTCCGTTGGTATTCATCTCAGGGTTTTAAATTATGTGAAAATAAATTAGGCACCTAGAAACAATTTGTACGCTACATTTTAATGGCCTACTGTTTATTTAAATAACGTTTAGTGTGACCGCGTCCTTACACGCATTGCTCGTCCACACTAGCGAATTTGAGTGCGCCTCGCAAAAAGTTTTAACCTTTTTTGTATAATGTGACCCCCCATTAATTCTTTTGCGTCTCAGGTGACTCGAGGTTGGTATATGTAAGTATTTTCTGTCTAGTTCTCTTAACCTCTTAATGTTAGCTTGTCTGGGACATCGTGTCCACCGCGGGTGGATTGAAAATAAAAGGCAAGCCCTATTTCGTTCATTGTGGAAAATATATTGAATTTGTCAAAGTACTTTTACATACGAAAGCAGATTTTTTGGCAAGCATTTTTATGATTGAAACAAATGCTGACTGAAGTAAATAAGAAATACTGAAGAGGTAAAATAGTTATTAAAATCTATTCCCTCAGTAGTAGTAAGTGGAAAAAAATATAAAAATGTTACTGTTTCTTTGATGATACTGCCACGACAAGTAGCTACCCAGTTGGAATTTTAAGTGTTTTATGGAATACTTACATCAAATCAAAATGCTTTTCTATAATTTTAACTGATAAGTGCTTGTTAGGACATTGAATATACTTTGGACCTACTTACGAGAGTTTTTCTCGTTTAACTCTGAAAATATAACCTATTCCTGTACCACATTTCATCAAAATTGGTTAAGCAGACAGACACACTTTCTCATTTATAATATTAGTATAAATAAAAATTGAAGCTATCCAAACATATTATTCAACAAAATGCAAAAAAACCATTGCAAAAAAAGTCATATAAATGGCCGCATGTCATGATCTAATAATATACCCTAATAGACTTCAATGGCCGTGAATATCCAAATTTTCAGTTTCATACTTGATAATTAAATTCTCCAGTAATGAATTCGTTCCAAGGAGCCTTTTCTTCAGAGCTCATCTGCATTGTTCGCCGTCTATTGTTCTAGCTCCACGCAACAAAACCGACGGCGTCCCGGCCCATTCAGCGCAGGACTTGAGAAGAATATTGTTTCGCGAGGAACAATTGCATATAGGCATACGGAGCAGTGGAACAGAGACACACAATGGCATGTACAGCCTTCCTCGTAGCCTCGTCAGCTGCGTGGTTAGCTTGTTTGACTGCGTATCATGAGGTTGCAGGTTTGCATCCCGGAGCGAGACAAAATATTGTTATTGGATTTTTTCATTATCTGTTACTAATAGTAATCCACATCAGTACTAATATTATAAATGCGAAAGTGTGTCTGTCTGTCTTTTACGCTTTAATAGCCCATCTTTTCAACTTTTAATGAAATTTTGTTTAGAGGTAGGTTACATCCCGGGGAAGGATACAGGCCATTTTTATCCCGGAAAATTACGGACTTCCTCCTGCAATTAAAAAATTAAATCCACGCGGACAAAGCCGCTGCGAATCATCTAGTTTAGAATACTTTGCATTAGGTTACATTTTTTGTTTTTAATGACAGTTTTTTATTGTTGGTCTCATGTAAGTTTCATGAAGATTTGATAAATAGTTCGGAGATGGTGTGTGGAACTCCTCAACGGTTGCAAATCAATTTCAAAAATAAATGATGTAATAAGCCCAGCCCACACGAAGCCAAGTAGGTTCATCTAATAAGTTAAATAAGTTTTTATGTTAAACTACTTCAATACATTTTATTTCAAAGAGTTACTTATTTAATTTTTCGAAACGTCGTATTTTCTTAAATTGCGACGTGTCTAAAGAGACCCACTTTATCAGATACATTACCCTCGATCCAATTTAAAATGAACTCGCTCCTCGTACAAGTTAAAAGGCGTTGAGAGTTCATTTTATAGCGGAAGCCTGGTAGGTATATTGTAGGGTGGCGAGGGGCGTAGGGGTGTATTATCGACAGTGTCGGCGAGCGATTCAATCGGTTAGGGATTACACACTCTGATTGCATTTGTGCCGTCGCCCGATGCGATTAACCTGCATACTTTCCACGACAGCCTGTTATCTGTATCGATAATAATAATAGGTTTTTCGTACCACTTGCTCAAAAAAGTGACATTCTATGCCACAAAAAGCGAACATAACAATAGTCATTTTTAATCCGTTAAAAACAGGGAAAGAAAATTGTACTGAATTACATTCGTCCTCTAGGGGGAGAATGTGATTTAAATTTGGAATACCTACTTACTTACCGAAATTTATACTGAACTACATCTGTGTTTACACCATTGAGTTTGTATATAAAGCATTATTATACATCTTTTTGAAAAAGGAATACGCATTTATTATGCTGTTATGATTATTAAATAAAATTACGAAAACCGACGAGGCCGTATGAGCTTGATGCCTTTGCTTTTCCGACAAAAAAATATTAGTCTAGGAATTTGCTGCGTTTTTGTTTTCTTTAAATACATAAACGTTAAGTTTATTTTAATTTATTTTTATAAATAAGTTAATGTTCTAAAAATACGTTACGATGTTAAATCAAAGCGACAGTGACAGTGAATTGTCGGATTCCATCAGTGCAAATGGTGCCGCAATTATAAATAATTTGCTTCCAACAAAATCCAAGGAAAAATATTTAAAAACTTATGAAGAATTTTCAACGTGGAGAAGTGCGAAAGGCCCTTTATCTTTTCCGTGGAAAGGCCTATCAATTTCAGAATCAGTACTTCTTGTCTATTTTGATTATTTATCCAAGACAAAGAATCCGAATACACTTTGGTGCATACCTATTATACTCAAAACAACTCATCAACAATAAATGTACCAAACAAAAATGTAACTATCTCTACCAATAATTGGACCAATGTTTCGAATGTTAACTTTTACTTATAATTGTCATTATTTTTAATAAATGCTTATCTCATATTATTATTGTGTTAATTTTTTCGCAAATGGTACGAAAAGTAGAGTATTTTCCTCGGTGATAAAGCTGTCTTAGTCTTGGGTGAACTTAAATCGTCACCCGCGACAGAAGACACTGCTGTATCCCCTTGGTTAATAATCTACTATTTAACGTCACCATCATCCTTAACCGATAGACGTCCATTGCTGGTTCTCTGGTAGGAACTTTCACACGTTTGCTGCTTAAACCAGCGGCTCCATGCTACTCAATATGTAGTCTGTTAACCTAGTGAGTGGTCTGCCAACGCTTACTTCCCGGTGCGAGTTTAAAAACATATATAAACTAGCGCTTGGCTGCAATGAGACTTGCTGAAAGTAGTGATGCAGGCTAAGGTGGAGCGCGTTTGCCTAGAAGATGCCTATTCCCTCTTGATTTGAAGATACGAATATTATAAGCGGATGGAAAAACTGAAGCCGGAAGGGCGTTCCATATTCAAGCAGTTCGAATTGAAAATCGAAATCGAAACGAGGAAGCAAATCGTTTCGTACGCGTCCGTAGAATCGCCGTTCCAGCACATTTGGACCCCAGGAACTCGGTAAGTTAAGTAAATTTCCATCTTTATCTCATGTTGTCCTGATAAATGTTAGAGGTTTGTATCTTTTGTGCCTTAGCAGGTGCCCCAGATATGTTTTGATACACCTACTTGGCTAACTAGGGCACACTTCAATTACATATATTCATATGTATGAATCTTAGCAGCTTGTTGAGAAGTTTACAGCTGTATTCAGATGTATTTAGTATCCACTGGTGACATGCAGCGTCTAACGAAGATGTATTGAAGATTAAATTATATTGCTCGCTTCCCCCAAGCATCGCCGGGCTATTTTAAACTATACGGGGATGCAACTGACGATGTGTAACGGTGATACGTACGGACTGATATATTGTGGAACCAGAAACATTTATAACAAATTTATTTGTTTATAATATGTATATTAATTTCTTTTAATGGTGTTGGAGCAGAACTATTTTTTACTGGACCGGCTGGAGTGAAGCAATATTATCTGAATTGTTTAATGAAGGCTTCTAGCTGTGTGTTGTTCCTCCTAATCTGGCACAAAATTCTATTGAATTGATTTTCATACTCTCTCATTGATTTTATTTCCAGAAAAACATTGAATTCCCACGGTATTATAAAGAAGCCAGAATCTCTAAAGCCCGGAGTCAAATTAGGAATTTGAATCGCATTTATTTTGTATGCGTTTAGACTCAACTAAGCGCACCGCTAGTCAACGCAGTTTCATAGTTTCTTCATATTTTTATGGTAATTATCATATAGATGCCGAATTATTGCGATTCGATTCGACTAAGCTAGCAGCTTGTCTAATGAACGCAGAAGAAAAAAGGGAAAGACATACACAATCGCGGGTTTCATACAGTTTATTCTGAAGTTAGTCATTCGTATCAGCAGTATGTAGCAGTACGTATAGTATGCAGAGGTACGAGAAGTTAATTTGCTGCACGCGAGCGCGCGGGTTCGCTCGCGCGTCGCGTTGCTTTGTCGCGCGCTTTAATTCTATTATACTACACTTTACGTGCACTAAACCTGTTTATGTGTGAGTTTATATTTAGTGGAGCGATGGATACGACATGCTTTTGTAACAACATGTTATAATTGATTATATTGTTTGTTATCATTGTTAACATTATTTAAGATTGTATAATGTATAGGTATGTATTTTTTGCCAATGGCAGTAAATTGTGAACAGCACTATTTCTATAAATACAACTGTTGCTACCCACAATTTGGCAAAATAAAAATTACATGGCAGCGGGAAATGCCTTGTGGTAATGACTATTGCTAGAGGTCTAAGAGTTAAATCCTGCACACGCGCTTTGTTACTTTTCCAGTTAATGTGCGTTTTAAGTAAAATCCATACTTCCATTTTAATAATATGAATGTGGAAGTGTGTATATCTGTCGTGCGGTACGCTGCAGGGTTTTTATGGGTATAGAGATGCACAAAAACTGATTAAAGGTCTAGCCCCAATACAGATGCACGGTGAGGCGCGGCATATAGCGGCAAATATTATTTGTATGAGTTTGTATGGAGCTGGGCCCACTACGACGGAGCAAGCAGATGCACTGCGGCTCTACAAACTCATACAAATAATATTATTTGCTACCTGCCGCGCCGCTCCGTGGCTCAAGTGGGGCTAGACCTTTAAGCGGTATGGGTTTAATAAAAAAAATCGTTAAATCCCGAAACTATTAATCCAAACGTCAAAAAAATCGACAAGAATTACAGACATCTGTGTTTCTTTTAAAACAGGGGGATGAATGATGATATCATCCCCTGGTGACGACGTGTAGGTAATCACTGCGCCCCTCAGCCAGCCAGCCCATGCCCGTAGTCTCAGTTTTACATTGCAATTTATACTTTGATCGTATTCATGCGTTCGAACACATTGGCGTCATAGTAAAATGGGCCCATACACCTTAATTTAAAGTCACACACACAATTCAGTACAACCGATTTTTATTACAAAACGGTTCTGTTTTGAGCCCAGACTGTGAATTAAAACACGAAATTGAGCTCTAAAACAATATCTTCAAGATTCATTTTACTTTGAAGCCAATATTGTGTTCGTACAATCGAAAACGAGGAATCGTGGGAATGAGCATTCTATTCTATAACAAAATTCCACAACCTACTTTGAACATAAGTTTCAGAAATCCATTAAAAGTATGCTCCTGAAAAAAGCTTAGGGATTATACTGTTGAAGATTATGTAAATGGTAAAAGAGCATTGCTGCAACGAATCAAATCCATCAGCGGTTATTTACGAGTATGTATCTCCACATTGATCTAATAATTACATCAACGTATAGATATTACTGAATTTTTTTTATAATGTTTTTAGAATTATTGTTTTTTTTTTCAAAAGGGGCATTCACCGAGTTTCTTGCTGGATCTTCTGGGTAGGAATGGTTGATTCACTCGACGATTCAAAAGCTTTTAATAAGTTTATTTGAATTTTAAAAAATATGAGTATGAGTTTAATCGAAATTGCACCGATACTAAGTTGCAACTGAGACTAAGCCCACCGGTGGGTGTAACAACAGGCGCGATCGCTATCAACTGTGTGTGTGTTGCGCCCCGCGTCTCGACGGTGATAGCTATCCCTAATCCCCTGAGAGTTGGGGGAGAGATGCAATGTTATTGATTCATTGTTATGTTTGCTCGTTATCACCTTATTGTGACATGAGGATTGATTTGAGTTTATTTCCTTTATAAAATAATAGCTGATACCCTCGACTTTGTCCTCGTGGATTGAGGTTTATTGGTTCCCACGGAAACTAATTAATTTTCCGGAAAAAAGTAGTCTATGTCACTCTCCAGGTCCTCAACTATACCCATGTAAATCACGTCGATCCGTTGCTCTACTGCGGCGTGATTGAAGGACAAACAAAAAAACCCACAAACAAACACACTTTCGCATTTATAATATTAGTATGATTATTTACCTCCCTACCGTTTTTTGCAATCCATGCTAATGCATCAGCGTCTAGGCATGACAGCCAGCAGACTGGTATGATGTTGTCACAGAATAGTTGGGAATAATTCCAAGTGCCGGGATCAAACCCCAGACCACTCGAATAGGCATTGAAGTCCTAACCACTGGGCTACTAGCGCTGTGCTGTGGTTATGACCACCACCACTATAGCCCATTAACGTCCCACAGCTGGGCACAGGCCTCCAACTCTCACAGGAGAGAGGGAATTAATGTTTAGAGTGATGAGACCCACCACGCTGCTCCAATGTGGGTTGGCGGACTTTAACGACTATATTATCATGTTAGTGATAATAACCGGCATCGACAGCTTAACGTGCTCTCCGAGGCACGGGGGTAAAACACCGCTAACTTTCTGACTCCCAGCTAGTACTGAGAATTTCTAGTCAGGAAAAATCCAATACTTACTTATGGCCCGACCCGGGACTCGAACCCGGTATCTCGTCGGCCGCAGTCAAACACGCTAACTACAAGACCAACGAGGCAATTAACTTAAAATAAGTTCTTCTTTAATTATTAAGTTTCAAGTGGAGCGAAAGGCCGTCACGCGTCTGCAGGAGCGCGCCGGAATGCTTTGACATTCGAAACTCTATGAGCCCTGCGCCCTCCACACACATCGGATTACACTGAGGGCGCGCGTACACATGCCATCTGGTAGCTGTAGAGAGAGTATATATTAAAGGTCTCCAAAGTTGGTAAAATCTATACTAAATACTAATATTATAAATACGTAAGTTTGGATGGATGGATGTTTGTTCGTCATTATGGCGTGATTTACTCAATCACGCCATAATTAACTAAATAACACGATTGGACGGATCTGTATGTTTGGCACAGATAATAATAGATTATAATCGGGAAAAACGCATAGCATATTTTTATCTCGGAAAATTAAAAAGTTCTCGCGGAATCCAAAAACCTCAATCCACGCGGACAAAGTCACGGGCATCAGCTAGTACCTAATAAAATATGTGAATGGATTCTACGCAGGTATAGTAACTTAATTTTATGAAATTTAAGCACACTTGCACAAGGACATACTGATTTAGCTACATTTTGAAATGCTGTCACTTTTGAACAATAATTATTAGTAATTTTTCTACCAAATTGAACCTTAAACTAATATCTTAGTCAAATTGATTCAACAAATTAATTTCCTCTTTGTGCTAAGTTAGATTAAAAAAGTTCAAAGGCCGCTTGCACTTACAGCTTCAAAGGAGAGAACTTTTTAAGTAGTAGTTAATGAACAATGAAAAATTGAACGAATTCCCTCTAATTTAGGCTATCCCGTAGCCTGTACCTCCGGGCCCTTTGCAGAGTCGGGATCTGCTCTGATGACCTGTTTACATTAGGACAGTACACATTAGCTCGTTTCTGTGCCTGATCTCTCGCCTGGCGTATCGCATTTTCCGTCTCATCAGACTATGAGAGTAAGGGAATAGAGAATGTTCGCGCACACACATGTGCAATATAATATTTCCTTGGCTGATCTTTGCGGAAGTTGGCCGCTGTGGCCGAAATTCGGTCGGGAGGACATTATTATTAGGCCAGTGGTTCTAATCAACTAATGCTCTTCTTCTTCTCCATGTCCTGGATTAGTTTCCGCACTTGAAACGTAGGCGTCCGCTGTGCGTGAAAACCACTGGTGCGACTCCCTGCTAGATCACTCCAGCCAACCGAGCTCACTCCAGAATCCAAGCAGGCCGCCCAGGTCGGCAAGGACTTCCGGTAGTGTTGCTAGGGAGCCAATGTAGGCTTCTCGTTGGGTGGAAACACCGCTGCACTCGAGCAGCACGTGTTTCGGTGTCTCGTCGCTCTCCATGCAGGCTCTGCATAGAGGGCTGTCGGTGATACCTAGAATAAATAGGTGTTTGTTTAGAGGATGTGTCCTGTTATCATACCTACAACTGTCCTGAGTTTGGCTCGGTAACTAATGCTCTTGTCTTTAATGTCTTTTATTTAAAAATGCAGAGCTAACCGAGTGGTTTACAGTTCGGCCTCCTATTCAGAAGGGTCCGGGGTTTGATATTAGACACGCACTTATATCGTTCTCGAAGCTAGAAATAATAAGAAATATAAGTTTTAATATCATATAATGCGCACTGGGATATTACGCCGTCGCTATCCTGCGACTGCTGCTGCTGTGCTGTGTTTCCGGTGCACTTCGCTAATCCAGTCATCTTTGGGATGTGATCTATGGTTTTTTGAACAAACGTGCTCCGCACATTGCCACTTCAGCTTCGCAAACCGTTGAGTTATCTTAATTACTTCCATTTCTGCTTTCATTAATTCCATAATAAAATTATTATAAACCAGAAATTTTATCGTATTTCCTTAATTATGATAAAATCTGAAAATTGAATTTTTCCGTAGAAGGCCTGAGCGTACCTAACCGTATTAAATAACTTTACTGCAATCCTACTAGAATAATGTAAATCAGCCTCAAAGATATATAATTTGTTGGATTTTTTCCTTTTGTTTAGATTTTCTTATTAGGTCGGCCTCGCTTTAAGGACGCTCTAAGATGGACTGGAAATTCCGTCGTCCACAATTTTCGAGAGCGCCTTACAACCTTTGAATTCATTATTGTGTTAACTCCTACAGATTAAATTAATTTGAAAAGACCGAGAAAAGACTTGCCCACTCGGAGATTTATAAAAACAACTTTAGAATTCAACACTTCAAGGTTCAAACCAAAATAAGAAGTAGGTATTTACTTGCTGTAGTATTTAATTATGCTAAACGAACGATACTAAAATTAAAATAATAAGTGGATGTTTACTTGCTGATGAACGATAAAACGATGTTTTTAAAAAGGATAATATAATATTATTATTTTGGTTGGTTATTGGGCCCTATGATAGTATTTTAAAACTAAAAATTTTAAAAATTTAGTGAAAACTGGAAAAAGAATCATTCATTTCTCTTCTCAATATTCATCACCTTAATATTCATTAATTAATTTTTGTTAAAAGTGTTTTCTTCTAACTTTTTGAGTTGTTAATTGTCATACAGTTTGAAAATTGCAAGGAATGCAAGTTGTTCATAGTTGCTTAAGTAATTTTGTTCGCGTAACTTTTCACATCATACATAATGAATTCAAACCGGAAATTACAATAAATTTACATTCAAAAGCGTGGGTTTAATGTCCGGCTCTGAAGAAAGTCACACAGACATGCCAACTTGTCAACTGCTTCCAACATGACGTTCGGGTCAACCGCTGCCTTTATAATCATAATCATAATCATAATCATAATCATAATCATAATCATAAATCATTTATTTAACAACAATCAACATCATCAATAAGCAAATCAGCAAATTAGGTATATAGCAAATCAAAGTCCGCTCTTTACATCTCAGTCTGATTTACATTGGGTTAGTAGGTAAGTGTGACAGAAACATTGATTTAAGCCTAAGCAATTTTTTAACATTCTTTACAGCTGGTATTGATTTATAACAAATCGCACTTTTCTCCAGAATCACTTGGACAAAATATTCGACGTGACGTATAGTCATCTGATCGGCGTTTGTATGTATTCTGTGGTTGGAACCTATATAGGAGGCTATTTTGTCGGCACATCTATAGAAATAGCGTGAGTATGCAGCGTGTCGCGAGCTTCGCAGGTTGCATTAAAGTTGCTATTTCATGGACGGTACACTAGGTACACGCTCGTTATATAAAATTCCTGCTTTTTCTGCAAAGGACAAAATGTTATGTTAATATTGCGCGATGTTTAAGAATTTTTGCGAAACAATGTTGAAGTTGTGTAGTTTACAGCGGGGTCACTACCATTGCCTAAAGCAGTATTTGGTAATATTATAAAATGACAGTTTAATGTCACGGACCTTGACGTGCCTGAAATAAGGATTACAATCCTAAAACAAGAATCCACTATATATAATATAGAATATATATATTATATAGAATATTAACAATATTAAAATAATACGGCATTAAGCGATGGTAGTACATGGCCAGAAATATGAAATTATAAGATTATGTCTGCGACCTCGCGAGGATTAAGGTGTTTTAAAAATGCTTTGGTTTTTAAAAACTTAAATTCACGTGGACGAAGTCGCACGCATTATCTTATCTAGCTTTACTCACTATGTTAGTGTCACCATGTTATAGCAAGTGATATTTAATTGCTTACAACGCATATACGAGTAACTGAGGACGTCAGAAGTGCGTGCCCGAGACCGTCAGTCCGGGCTATTGTCACTAGCATCTGATAATAATCGTTGTAAACCTAAAAGTTTAAATAGTACTCTTAGCCGAGCCGTATGCGGACGGACCTGGAAACCCACCGCATTATTATCCCAAGAAAACCCCTGCCATTATGTAATTGATGGAAATGGGTTCCGACCCGCAGCAATGAGGAATACAACCCAGAGAGCTGAGAGAGATCTACTCAGTAGCTGAAACTTCGCACAATCGATACAAATAAAGTCCAGCGTGAGATTCTATTTGCTCTCAAAAAGTACAAGATTGCATTTTCTCGATTAATTAGCAGCAAACCGCAGAGACAGGGAATGTCGGGTTTTGCTCTTTTAGTTGTTTTAAGAAATCACCAGCAGTGAGAGTTACGAGTTACGAGTATGTACGCGGATATTACTGAAAGGAATTCCCTGAAAGCAAGCGACACTTTGATAGATACTGTGATTAATTAAGTGAATATGCACATCCTTAGGTAAGTATTAAAAAATTGCAAAAATATTACAGAAGATTTTACCACAAAAAAGTGTGTGTGTGCAATTCAGACACGGCAGAAGTCAAACTTATGAAAAGCAGCCTACGAGAGAATGAGATAAATATAACTTGTATTCTATCTCATTCTCTCGCAGGCTAAATCCTATTATGAATATGTTTGTCTCTTTTTGGTGTCGCTTTTTCGTTTCAATATTATTTTCAAATCACAACGATGCCTAAAGAAGTTTCAAAAATGTTATGGATATTCATCGCATAATTTTTACTCTAAAAGCAAGAAGCTAAGTGTGTTTTATTGATAGTACTTAGGTATTTGAGTACCATTTGAAACTTTACTAATATTGTGAATTCGAAAGTGTGTCTGTCTGTCCGTTACGCTTTAGCGACCAATCTTTGCAACCGATTTTGATGGGTACAGAGATAGATCGTATTCCGGGGAACATAGGCTACTTTTATTCCGGAAAATTATCTAGTTAACCCGCGGGAATCAAAAAAACGTAATCCACGCGGACGAATTCGCTGTCATCATCATCATCTAGTCTTACAATTATAGAAAAAAACCTTCCGAATTTAATCAAAAAAATTTCCAAAACAGTTTGATCTTACATTGCAGTGTAGTATTTTCGTTTGCCTTTTACGTTTTGGAAACAAAAGAAAGAGGAAACTTACACGGAAAGGCTATTTAACAAGTGCTCAGCGCAGTTCATTTTCTTTTGTACGTACGTTTTACAGCGGCGTGGGGTTTCGTTAATTCTTACTTCTCTTTATTCTTAGCAACAATTTACTCCGGACTCTAACGGAGTGGGAGAGATAAGGGTGCTAAGTTTTTAGAGTTTTGAAACGGTAGAGAAAATAGGGAGACTTAAAGTAGTATAAGTAATACTATACCTACCTAGTTTAGTAATACGAGTGTTCTCTGGTCCACAAAGTGTGACGTTATTTGTCAAGACGATATAATTTATTTTAAACCAAGGAGTATATGTACCTGCATAAACACTGGCAGCATGAAAAGCAAAATGACAAATGGACAAAATATGTGACTCTATCGAACGTGAACATTCACTTTTAATTTGTCTTTTCTTTTTATTATTTACTAGACCTATGTATCCTACTTACTATGATTTGCAATAAATATCTAACCGTTACAGTTTGTTTTACTGTTATGGTAGAAGTATAAAGTAGAGTATACACCACCGGGATAAAGCAGTTTTTTTCTTGGGCGCTTGAATCCCTCACTGCACTCAGGACTCAATCTTAATTCCCTCCCTTTGGTCGGGAATTAACTTATAACACCCTCGCTGCGCTCGGGAGTTAAATATGGAGTCCTTCGTTACGTTCAGGATTCAATGTAGCGCCCGTGACATAAAACAGTGCTTTATCCCCTTGGTGTATAAACTACTATAACTAGCCTATAGTACTAGAAAGTGCTTGTAATACCTATGTTATTTCAATATTTAAATACATCAAAATTTGGATATGGATATGCTGCGGCTTGTGATACTGTACTTAATCATCATTGTAACACTAATACTGTATATTGTAACATTAATTCACTATAGGAACTTAAAATTTTGGTTACAGCTATGATTGATTTAATTTTAGTTTTAGGTTGTAAGGATCCTCGAAAACACATTATTTTTCAACCATATATTACATAATTCCCGAGACTCAGTCCGCACTCCGCGTAGATCTAGTCTCTAAAACGCCCGAGGGTATTCTAGTTTTGCAACCTATCTCTGTTCCGAATAATATCACAATCGTTCGAATAGGTAGATATACTCGTATATCGAATAGGTAGGTAGGTATAAGAGCGTAGCAGACAGACACTTTTGCATTTATAGTATTTAGTATTTCTACTTCAACTCATCGGTCTTCTTTTTACGCATACGCATCAAAATATTTAGGGCTTTGTCAGATAATGAAATAAAATAATTTTTATTTCACGTAAGACAACTTATGATACTGAAATGCCAATACTCTACCACCGGTTCAGAAAGCAGTTCTACTAAGAAGAACCGGTAAGAAAAAGAGCAGTTGCTCTTTTAAAAAAAGAAAAAGAATGTTTCATTATGTAGTTATAGTACACAATACACACGTAATGTAACAAGAAACTGCTATTAATAGATGCCTAAACCCACAGTGTATTATTGCGATTGGGATCCCGAAATAGGCCGCAATCGGACCTTGTTGTTATTCACAGTACTGATAAGCAATATTTCAAAACACCCATAACAATTACCCCTCCCGCACCCCTCGCACCCATCACGCATTAATCACTTCTATGTGATTATTATTCTCGTGCTTCATGTTTTATGACACCCATCAAAATACGATTGATGGCATTTATGACACGTGGGTACAGAAGTATGGCCGATCAGTTTCTGGTGTCATGATGTCGCACGGTAATTATTTTGTGACGTTTATGATAAAGTTTGAGTAATTAAACCTGTTTTGTATTGGTTCTGTTTAATAGGTAGGAAGGTAGAATTATGAACTAGTTAATTGGATTGAATATTTGGTCCTTGTCTAATAGGGTTCGTCCGTACTGCGAAAAATATTCGCGCGAATTTTAATCTCGGAATTTATGTTTAGCGTACGGAGTTTGGATTTTGCGCCGAAAAAAAAAATTTTAGAATTAAAAATTCAACGCGGACGAAATCGCGGGCATCAGCTTCTTTAAAATGAAACATAGTGTTGATTACTAAGGACGAGAGCTCCTTTCACATCATAATATTATCTCATGGTGGTTGGAATTTTCATGGGATATTAAGATCCATATTTACAGGGCCACGAAGCTCTAAAAAGGTGCCTATTTCCATGTTTTACGCACCCACTTGTCGCATAGCCGCTGTATAGCGGCCATCAATCAAGTTATTTGCGTATATTATATAAGTTTTCGTTATTTGCGTCCGTCCATCACACGCTGATTGGTGACAGATGGAAATAGAGCCGCGCATTTATTATATCCCTCATCGATTTACCAAAACTATCTTTATTTTAAACATCTGCACACCACCGTACTGCATCTGAATATAATATGAAGAGAAAGTTCTAACTCGCTCACTCACTCACTTACTGACTGAGTCATCAACGCTAAACTTTGGCACGGTTCCCTTTATAATGAAGACAAGGAATAAGGCAAGGTTTTCGAAACTCCCAAGGGAGCGAACGGAGTTTTTCCATAGAAAAGTCTTCCAATCCAAACCAGTGATGGATTCAAAAGCATACTATAACAACTAAATCCTTTGTCTTTTACTTTAATACTCGTAGCCTTCCTATTTTGTGCTCATAATATTATAAAGATATATGTATATATGTCTGTCCGACTGTCTGTTACTTTTTCACGGCTTATCCGTTTAACTGATTTGGTATTTATCTGACGATTTAATCCACGAAGACGTGCCACTCTTATTTATTGTGATGGCGCTATTTAGTATGCAGTAAACCTTTGAATTTACAAATGTAAAATTTTAAGTAGTAAAGGTTTTTGCGTTACATTGAAAACAGCAGTTTCTCATTAGAATTTTTAAAAAAAGAAAAATAAATAGACTTATGAGTCACAAGCTCGCCCTTGACTAAAAATTGACCATTTCAAAATTAGTTTCACGAAAAAAAAACTAAAGGTTCAGACACTGTATGATAAATATGTATAAATAATTAATTTAATAAATGTATAAATAATATTATGTAGGTAGTAGATACCCTAATAATTGTGAGTTAATTTGGTAGCGCGATACACGTATGTTCTTAGGATGTAGTTATGATTTCAATTAAGGCCAGGATGCAAATCACTTGAACTAATTAACGCGAGCCAGCCCTGGCGGGGCGGCTTGGATGATATTTACTTATACCTTGAGTAGTTCTGCAATGCCGTTAATAAGGACTTACAATAATACCCGCTCTTCTCAGACCAGGGTGCGTTTGGAACCCTCGTAGCATTAGTTTTAAGATACAGTAATTGATTATCACCATCATGTTTTTTTAATGTTTCTGACGTTCGTTGCAGCACGGCAGTTCGTTTCTCTGAGCAGGGTCAACATGGGATTTTTCTGTGGTCTGTCTTATTTATAATTATTTTATTTTTCTGTCTTGAAGAGAGGCCGTGGTAGTTACCATCCTACCGTCAAGTGATCCGTTATGGGATTATTATACATAACTGTCGTACCCCTAACAAGTTAGCCTGCTACTAAATTCGACTGCATTTTCACTTACCATCAGGTGAGATCGCAGTCAAGGGCTAACTTGTAGTGGAATAAAAAAAAAAATCATAGTATAACATATACAATAGTATTTCATAAAGTACTCAGGAATATTGTAAATGCGCCCTGGTACATCCGAAATGACGATATTCAACGGGACCTCAATGTTGAATTCGTTTAACAAATTATAACCAAATGTGCCAAAACCCACGACCATTGGCTTCATCACCACGTTAACGTTGAGGCGATCCAGCTGCTCGACGTAACACAACTACTGAGAAGTCTAATAAGGACTAAACTTTAGAGTTAGTGTATAGTGATAGGTGACAGTGTAGTGTAAGTGCTAAAAGAATACGTGAACAAAGTGTCTAAGTTTGTCAAGAGAGACTGAGATAAATTATAAGTTAGGCTAGGTCGTAGTTTTATGAGTACTCAATAATAGAAAAAACATTCCATTTCTCTTCGACTATGGTCGCTTTATGAAAATACTTGTAGTCTGTCACAAATCGGTTTTAGATCCTGAAACATGGCAGGATAAGTAAAGATTTCTACGTTTTTCAGTTCTTCTCACAAATACCCGAGAGTCTCAAAGCGGGCGACGTCACCAATATTTCCATATCTCTTGCTTATCAGATGACAGCTGACAAATGCAGCCATTCCTCCGTCCAGCGCCGCCGACCGCCGATAACTCAGCATCTCAGCATCTGATAAGACGAACGCTTTGTAAAATAAAATGCCGACTCAGCAAAACAGGAGGTTTTAAAGCCAGAGATTGATTATGTCTGAGATGGAAAAGCGCTTACAAGAAAAAGGTTTCGCAGATTTGTTAACAGGTCGTCGTTCTCTAAAGCGTTGCAAAATAAAGGGGGTTTCGTAATAGACTAGTCATGATTTCGGAAAAAGGCAAAAATGGACATTCTGGCGCCATTTTGACCGTGGTCTTGTCCGCCATCTTGAATAAACCCAATAAATTTTTTTACAGTGTATTTTTGAGTTTAATAAGTGCATTATTATACAATCTAAACTGGGATCCAATTATTCCAAACTCCAATAAGGGGGCTGAATGTTTAAACTGCTATTCTATCACTGCTCTTTATGATAAAATAATAATGTTACGTGTGATAATAAAATATATTCAAGTAATATTTATAATGTCGAGTCACGGTTTTCGCATATATTTCTGTCTGGTGCTACGTAAGCGATCGCGTTTGCCTCAGGCACACATCCATCCACGCGATAGCTGCGGCTGCATCGCATCTCCCCGCGACGTGTCACGTGAGAGCGCTGAGTCGGCTATACGTCATACAGATAAACTGGCTTGCATTCTGCGCAGTTTGTTGTAGTGCATCGCATTATGAGAATCAATCAATCAATCAATATTTATTTAGAAGTCAGCCGCGACTTCGTCCGCGTACAATTTCTGATTTCCTATGAGATTATAAAATTTTCCCGCTGCAAAAATATCTATAGAGGCTACATATAGCTTATGCAGGTTTTAATTGTTAAATACTATAACCTAAATCCCGATTTTCTAGTCTCTAGTTAGACGTTAGAGAGCATGAAAGTTCTATGTTTTTGTAACTACAAACAAATTTCCAACCCCCATTTCATTCTCTGTGGGGTAGTATTTCGTAAAATTGCTTATATAGTTTATTATAATTTAAAATTAATAACATAAATTCCGATTTTCAAGTCTCTAATTACAAAAACTTAGAATCTTCATGCAAACTTCCAACCCCTACTTTTTTCCCCAATTTTCTCAAAATAGTTTCTTATCTGATGCCTACCTATAGAAAGAATCTTCTTTCCTTTCAAGTGTGTATGCGTTACAGCTCCTGAGATATCGTGATTAGTCAGCCAGTCAGTAAGCGGTATGTCACTTTTATATACTCGTTTATATAGATTCAAATTAGGTACACTTTACGCTTACTGACGTCCAATAACTTATAAAACATTATGGTGATAATCTGTTACTTGCGGTATCTTAAAACTAATCCTACTAAGATAGCAAGAAGAACTTTTTTTTATTGACGACAAGTTAGCTTTCGACTGTGGCCTCACGTGGTCATATTAAATGGTATTATGAGATATTCGCGAACAGGCAGACAGATTTTACAACGTTAGAATGGATAAGTGGTGACTTTAATTTTTTTTTTATCCACTACAAGCTAGCCCTTGACTGCGATCTCACCTGATGGTAAGTGATGATGCAGTCTAAGATGGTAGCGGGCTAACCTGTTAGGGGCATGGCAGTTATATTAAACCCATACCCATTCGGTTTCTACACGGCATCGTACCGGAACGCTAAATCGCTTGGCGGCACGTCTTTGCCGGTAGGGTGGTAACTAGCCACGGCCGAAGCCACCAGGCAAACACACACATACATTTTGTTCACAAGATCTTTGTATGAGCATCTTCGTTTGTGGAAGAATACGACCACCGACCTTGATTTAATTTCACCCAATAAGTGGTGAGCGGCGAGCGCGCGGGTGTCGGGCGAGGGGGAGGGGGTTCAGGGGGAGAAGTGTACTCTTGACTCTAATCTCGTTTGGTCTCCGCGCCGAGGATTGTGTTAGGAAAACTGCTTTTATTGCTAAAATAGCTACCACTCACTTTGCTGAGGGATTTATTAGAGATATTTTTTTAAAATTAAATTTCGCTTCGCGGTTTGTTTTCGATTATGTGGTTTGTGTTTATAATGTCGTCGTCAACCGACAGTTTATCTAAGTGCTTCTTCTCCTTCATGAACCAATAGACGTCCACAGCTGGACATAGGTCTCTTGTAGGGACTGGACATAGGGACTCCCTACAGTCTCGCGTCACCGCCATCCAGCAACTTTTTTTAATTCCTCAACAAAAAGAAAGATAGAAAAACCATTTATTCTATTTCTGCCACATATTCCCTTACCTTAAATTCTACCCCTATACGGGGTATTCTACCACGGCGCCTCAATCTTATCTGGTGGTAAGTGATGATGCAAAAGTAGATGATGCTCACGATTTCGTCCACGTGGATTAAGGTTTTCTTGGTAATGACCGGGTAATCTGTGAATTTTCCGGGATAAATAGCCTATATTATCCTTCCCCGGGATGTAAGTGTAACCTATCTCTGTACCTAATCTCATCAAAACTGGTAAAGCAGATGGGCGGTGAAAGCGTAGCACAAAGACAGACACACTTTCGCATTTATAATATTAGTATAGATATCGAGAGTCGTAACTGGCGCGAGGCGAGAAGGCGGTGACCACTTAGCGGCGCGCGTGTTCCGCATCCACTCTCAAAGAACTACAGACTGTCGATCCGAGAGACTCAAGTCTGCTCTCAGCAGCATGTATTACGTAACGAGGTTGTATATTGTCTACAACTCGACTCTTGACCGCCCTGGCGCAGTGGTGTCCCCTGTGAGGTCCCGGGTTCGATCCCCGGCAGGGTGCTTATTTATAATTATATGCTTCGCATTCGGCAGCCCACAAGACAGTGTACTTCTTGTTATAATAGTCAATACAATCATGGACATTTCATAAGTGGCACAAGTTGTCCAACGTGAAATAAATCATTTTATTTCATAATGTTTGATTTTTCTCTTGGCTGACCAGGTGAGGAGGCTATGGCTAGTTACCACCCAGCTTCGATGCCGTGTAGTAACCGATTAGAGGTTAGCCAGCTACCATCTTATACTACAGTTACCACCAGGTGAAATCGCAGTCAAGGGCTAACTTGTAGTTGAATTAAAAGTAATAAAAAACATGTGCAAAAATGATAATATACAGCATGAGTGAATGTCTTTTTATTGTGAGATATATTATAGCAACCTGCATATTCTAACAACGCTTTTAAATCCGTATTGTTTTAATGTTGTTTGACGTCCGTGTTTTACAGTTATAATCCTTTTGTCAATCCAAACTGTCATTTTGGATTAATACTGCTTCACGCGATGGTAGTAAACCTGTTGGTTGAATGACCGACTAGATTAATGACGAGTCAAAGCTGTGCTAGAAATACCGATCTTGGATAATATCCCGATATTAATATATGAGTAGATATGTGCGCGTCAGAGCTGCGTCACAAATATTTAATATTTGATATTGCGCCGCCCGCCCCAAGCCGATATCGGATATTAGGAACAGAATGTTATTCTAACGAGCATAATAATATTACATTATCATACATAGGTTCTTCGGTTTTGTTTACCTATATGTTTAGGTATTAATAAAAGAAATTAAATTGCTTTACTTTTGTTTACCAACTCTGTTTCAGCTACAGTATAGCTACTTTTTTATTTTTTGTTCCTTTTTTTAAGCATGCTGTGATCATTTTAAGTATCAAATCTTTATGATACTTGAAATGAAGTCCAAACTTAACCTTAGTTTCGCCTAAGCCTCGTAATCAGTTTAGAGGCCCAAAGCCATCGGACCCTAGTCGCTCCTGCGCTAGGTGTCTCTCCAGTCGTGTCACACAGATACAGAGTGCATCTGCATTTGCGTACACACTCGTGCACTGTTCATATTATAATCTCTTTTAAAATCTGGTTGAGAATTGATTGGGGGAACATTATGATATTAGAGAGATCAATAAAGAAATCATTACCAGTGTTTAGGATCGCAGTCGACATATTAAATAAAATCAATTTAACTTCTACATTTAATTTGTATATTAGTAATAACAACAGTTATTTTTTCAGACGGTTTATTATTGAAAAGAAAGAAAAAAATAATTATTAACAAACCAGCTGATGCCCGCGACTTTGTCCGCGTGAATTGAAGTTTTTTGGTTCCCGCGGGAACTCTTTAATTTTCCGGGATAAAAAGTAGCCTATGTATTATTCCAGACATCTATCTACAGAGATCACCCAGATCCGTTCAGCCGTTGGAGCGTGATTGAAGAACAAACATCAGTAGTACGTCAGCCGCAGTCGAACATGATAACAACTAGACCAACGAGGCAGTCAGGACGAGGCGGATACCCTAGGAATGCGTAATTAATCAAAGCTGATAATATAATGTTCCCAAAATGACGAGATTAAAAAATAAATCTGATAAAGTTAATCTTATAAAGTCAGCCGCTCATCGCTGGTGAGGCTTCATCAAAAGTATCCCTTCCAGTAGTAATGCCTTTTGTGCCGATGTGTGTCATGAATCCCTATTATGCGTAGGGCGACTATAATGCTCCGAGATAATCGGACTTTACCAATACTCAATTTATTTATTACATGTAGGACATACTCTCTCTGCGTTGTATTTCTCATTACTGAGGGTCGTGACCACTTTCCATTAATCAAATAATGGTATGAGTTTTCTTGGGATAATAATGCGGTGGGTTTTCACGTCCTTCCGCATACGACTTGTTCGGGTTTGGGTTTTGTAACGATTATTATCAGATATTAGTAATAAGGTAGTGACAGGAAATACAGGTGTCATTGTTACATTATGTTTTGACTCTACCAACGGTTCCGAAAGTTTTTTTTAAAAGCAAAACATTACATTGAGTAGGTATATACTGTGGGCGCTGGACCGGTGGGATCATAAAGTACTGAAAATATATGAAATCATTTGAAATTAAATGTTTAATTTGAAAGCGTAGCATTAGCAGCTATTAGGAAATTAATTAGTATCAAGGAAAAGTTAAATTTTCTAAAAAAGAAACCCTTTCAAAAAGGCTTCTTCTCAATTCGGCGTGTATTTTTTTTTGAGTTATTGTGATGAAATAATTATTATAAATTTTGTCAAATTCGGTCATACTGCTTGAATAAATTGTAGGTGTTACAGTTGAGTTTTGAATTTTATATACTACTAAGGCTCACTTGCGCAAGGCCGTTAAAAGTGTTTAAAACTTTAAATTTAAACACTTTTAACACAAAAAGTTTTAAATTTTCTATACCTGTCCTTTCCATGTCCACCCCATAGTAAACTTATCAAAGTAAAATTAACCACTAAATAACTAAAACCAATAAATTTCAGTCAATCATATTAGGCAAGGTTTTACAAATCAACAATTATAAATGTGAAAGTATGGGTGTTTGTGAGTTTGTATGTACGGATGTTATTACGCCTTCACGCCATTTGGCTGAATTATAAAGTTATGGACTTAAAATCATTTCTGGAAACGTTATGGTTCTCAAAAATACCAGAGGAAAAACACAGGCTACTTTTCAAACTGGAAAATTCAGGTATTTCCATGGTATTTAAAAAAAACTTTAATCCACGCAGACGAAGTGACGGGCATTATGGACTAGATACATTCGTAAGTTACATACTTTTAGGACTATCCTCCAAAGTTACTAAAATTTGTGACCCCTGAATAATTATTCTCTATCTCTATCATTAATATGTGATAGAGCAAGACAAGTACATTACGAAGAAGCCAGAGAAATAATAGATATAAATGAAGAGATTAATAGTGCGATGTTCGAAGCCCGCCTGATGCTTCCATTTAATCTGGCACTGATTTATTTATACGACACTAGGTAATGGCCGCGACTTCATCCGCGTGGATTAAGGCTTTTTACAAATACCATGGAAATGCCTTTTAACTGAGTAGTATAATGCAAAAACTAACATCGATCTTAAACTCCGTTCTGGCGTGATATTGAGAGACAAACCATCAAATCCACAAGCAAATACACGGTCTAGCCTCACTATAGATGCACAGCACGGCGCGGCATGTAGAAGCAAATATTATTTGCATGAGTTTGTATGGAGCTGGGCCCACTTAAGCGACGCCGCACGGAGATGCACTGCGACATAATTTTATAAAGCTACCTGCCGCGCCGCGCCGTGTCGTACTGGCAAATATTCTTTGTGTAGTGGGGCTAGACCTTTATTCTTAATACGGGTATTGATTTTTACAATAATAATGTGATGTAATTTAACGTTGCTGCAGATTTCACCCCGAAATTAGCCAAGTCCAAGTTAGGGTAAGTAAAACTAGGAAATTAAGTATCCAAGAGGCAAATATTACACGTAACATTCCTAATAACCCCGTAATATTGACCCCTCAATCAAGCCCAAGGCCCCAATACAGCGCTTATCCAGGAGTGGGTTCATAAGAGCTACATAGTAAACTAGTATGGCGCGTGGATGCGCGGCCCGCTGAAGCGGACCGCGTAGAAGAGTGAATAATAAGTCCGTTTGGATTTGTAGTTTTGGTGTGTTATAGGTAATACATAGTGGTGCCTTTTATTATATTATTGTACTAAAAATTCTTCATTTTCTTCAAGTTACCCCGGGTAGCCATATCGAAGAAGACTCTTACAAATTCTTACAAAATATGTATTATCTGAAACAGGAAAATAAACATCGGTGACTCAACTGGTCCACTATTACTTATTACGTTTATTTACTTAACATTTTTATGTATCAACTTTCTAGTGTGCTTTACTTTATAATATCAAAAAGTGTAGTGGGCCAGTTTCCAAGCCACCGAAGAGGTATGGCCTCAGCTTGTTTTTTTTTACGTGGTTCTCCCATTCTCAGACAGTTCAAACCAAATAAAATTTTAATTATAAAAAAATTCTGCATGCCTGAGTAATGAGACCTATTGCAATTTAGCAAAAATATTATTAAAATTTAAATATTTTTGCAGCTCTGCTCCACGGTAGATAAATAAATGGAATAAACATTATAACAAATAAGTAGGTACTGTTATGAAGGACATCAAATAAATATGAAATAGAACATAAAACTAAAAAGATAATATCATCTACAAATTACATAATAATTAAAAATAAGTTACATACAGATATACATATTATCTACATATTATTTAAAATTAAATTTCAAAAGATTCCTGCAATTCAGACATTTTAAATGTCTAACTACGATTTTACCGGAGTGACAACATTGTCTATCCGTTTGTCTGTCTGTCTGTCTGCTACGCTTTCACGGCCCATCTGCTCAACCGATTTTGATGAAATTTGGTACAATTTGGTTGTATCCCGGGGAAGGACATAGGCTACTTTTTATCCCGGAAAATTAAAGAGTTCCCGTGGGAATCAAACAATCTTAATCCACGCGGATGGAGTCGCGGGAATCATCTAGTTACTTATTAATTAATGAATACTTGTTAGTTGCTATCGTTCAGCTTTATTTAAATTTTTTTATACTTTCCGAGATAGACACCTATGAAATTTGTATAACCACCATCTTGTATCCGCTATTTAAGAGTTTTTTTTTCAGCTCATTTTCTTTTTTTGTTTGAGCAGCCCCCACCTATCTTTAATACCCTGCTCTCTAGCTAGCTAGTAGCTCTTCACCCATCTTGCAAACCCTCGATCTCCATATTTTCTTTCCGAATCATTTGTCAGAATGACAGTACGAAGATACAAACTTTGAAAAGGTCTTGCATAATTTCCAAATCCCAGTCAACATTCGCCATACATTTTCTATGGAAAAATAAATTCCGCCATCTTGAATTTTTTTCCTGTTCATCAAGTAGACCCTCATGTCCTGATCATCTTTTGCCAAGAAACCACTCTTCCATCTCTGATACTCTCCGAGATAGACACCGACGAAATTTGTATGGCGGCCATCTTAAATCCGCCATTTTGAAATTTTTTTCAGCTAACTGTCAATTGGATGACGTTTCGAGTGACATTTGGTCGAGCACCCCCCACCTATCTTCAATACCCTGGCTGGTGCTCTTCATCCGTCTTCGAAATCCTCAATCATCAGCTCTCTCTGTATTTTTCCTCTTAATGATTTTTTGTCTTCTATACGAAACGATGAGTGAAAAAAAAAATGTTCATACAAAATTTTACAGGAGAGGTGATCAATGAGTCAGTCAGCACGAGCAGCTATATATATATTAATCACACTCGCACCTAATGACGCCCATAACACCTGGCTACTCGCCGTCAACGTTGAAGGAGTGTAGTAATACATCCAATCAGCTAGTTACTACCATCGCTTATAGCAAGCAAAATGACAGTTTCATTTCACGTATCTTGACGGTTCTAAATAAGGATTATAATTGTACAACACAAAAGTTAATAATATTAAAACAATACGGCTTGCGCTCGAAGTATTCTCGCCGTACCATTTATTAGTACAGTTGACCACATACCTTATGCTTCCAAAAAAGCAAACAATAAAGTACAACCGAGGCTCAAACTCAAAGTGTATTGATTCAAAATTGGTATCTTCACCTGCTGAACGTCAAGTTTACAAAGTACAAGACGTAATGGTGATAATTAACTACGGTATCCTAAAACATGAGCTACGATGGGATTTTTTCCATGCCATCTCTCAAATACCGTAAATTAATTAGATTTATAAGTATTCGGGTTATTTTGGCACCTTTTAGGTATGGAAACCTCAAAACAAAAAAACGCAGTGGAAGTAACGCGTGTCGAATAATACAAATAATTAAAATTTAAGCAGTTAGCGTTTTAATCATACTAATATTATACTCGTCAATGCGAAAGTGTGTTTGTTTGTTGCTTTGTTGGTTTGTCCTCCAATCTCGCAGCAACGGAGCAACGGATCGACGTGATTGTTGGCATGGGTATACACAAATTTATAATATGAGTATGAAGTATGATATAATAATATGTACATAAATACAGTTAATAAATACAAAAACTACAGTAAACAGTCATTTTGTAAATAGCACAGAAAGGGGAATCTACTTAAGGTAAATAGAGCACCAACAATTAATATGTCAATGAAGGAACTAGAAGTTGAATACACGTGCAATATATAATTATGTGCAAGGTCCTGCAGCAGACAAATCTATGTACCACATAGATTTGTCTGCTGTGCTGTGGCGGATTACAGCGAATTAAAGTTCTAGTTCCTTCATTGCCATGGACTTCCGTAAACGAACACCTGTTTCTATCCAATTAATATGTCAACATAATATAAACTGAGCTTATGTACCACACTGTATCAATACATAGAAGTTAATCATCTACAATATACTTAGCCAAGGAAAAGGGCGGCAAAACTCAAGGGAACTTGCTTCATTGATGGGACTTGTTGGCTTTTGAGGGGTCCGCATAACCGCCCTAATGAATGTACTCGATGAGCTTCGGTAGGGTTATTATACGTCATATTACATAACGTATTTACTTGCCTCATAGGGATGGCATGTAGGCAGGTTTTATAGCTCGGCAATACTCAATTTATTTAAAACATGTAGAATATACAGGTATCTCTTATGTTACGTTTTGACGACCTCCCTGGTGCAGTGTGGAGTGGAGGTCTTAGGTTCGATACCCGGCAGGGTTAATTTGGGAATTTATAATTTCTGAATTTTTTTTGGTAGGACCAGGCCAGACCAGGCTTCGACCGTTTCGGCTACCACCCTACCGGCAAAGACGTACCGTCAAGCGATTTATCGTTCTAGTACGATGCCGTGTAGAAACCGAATAGGTGTATGGGTTTAATATAACTGCCATGCCCCTAACAGGTCAGCCCACTACCATCTTAGACTGCATCAACACTTACCATCAGGGGAGATCTCAGTCAAGGGCTAACTTGTAGTGGATAAAAAAAGTCATTTTTTGACTCTACCACCGGTTCGGAATGAGGTTCTACTAAGAAGAGACAGCGAGAAACTCAACAGTTGCTCTTTCCTTTGGTTTCGTTAATTCAAACAGTCGAACATTCTGTGGGAATCGCACGCGTTCAGAACCTTGCTAGATTTTAGTAAAAATCTTAGTTCAGTAAAAGCAATTTTGCCATTTTAATCTTCAATTGGCATTTTATGAAACCTTCTGATATTAAATAATACTGAGCAGTGGCAGGGTCGCAAATAATACTGAGCAGTGGCAGGGTCGCAAATAATACTGAGCAGTGGCGGTCGCAAATCAAATTCAGCTATTAAATCGCTGAAGAGCGCAAATCCACCAAGTATTTCTGACAAAGAAAGAGAATTTAATATTTAACGAGTGATCTGGTACGCGCGGTTCTTCTCCGATATATTGAATGTGACGACACAATCTTTTGTGAGCAATTTTAACACAAAAATATTAAAGGAAAGTCGCTCAGAAATTTTGTATTATTTGTATAATTCTTTTTAATGTAATTCTTTTATAAATTTAACCCATAACGTAAACCATATTTTACACAAGTGTCATGTACTACCAGAGTGAATTGTGGTACTACAATGTACAGAATGATACACTATGGAATCACCTTGCTGTTTGTCCCCCGATTGTGGAAAATCTTAATCTGAAACGTTTGTCAAACGTACTATACTTCGAACTATTTAAGGAGTTCGTAGATGCCTGCATGTCAATAAGTATGTATGAATTCAAAAGCTCTCAAATGATTTTTGGGCCTCTGTTTAACTGCCAGAGCCACTTAATCATTAGTATTAAAGTGCTTTTTTGTTATTTATAGGCTAATTGCAATCGACTGTAGTTAATAATATTATGGACATAAAGCTTTTTTCTTCTTACGTTGAAAGTTGATAGAAGTTCACACGATAGACGTTGATAGAAGGCTTTTGTTGTTGACAATTTTGTCAACAACAAAAGCCTTCTTGTATGATAGTGGCGCGCATTTCGATTCAGGTTAAGGATTAATGTGACTGCAACATCCCTGACAGGAGTCTGCATCCATGACTTATACGCTCGTGAAAGTTATACGTACTCTTGACACAGTCAAGAGCTTTCCCTGTAGTAAAAATAATAAATTATTATTACGTTACGCATTTCTTCTGTTTTAATTTAAACATTGTAGCCAATTCTGTCGTACACAATCTCTAAACTGAACTGAACTGATATTTTCAAATGTAGTGCTGTCCCTTTCCTTTAGCAGCATTATGAAAGGCTCAACTATACAATTAGACGTGTCAGCCCAATTTAGTTTATAGCGATTACTCGACAGAATTAGCCACAATGCAAGATAGCCGTGTGTTTCAACTGTTTTGGTTTCCCACAGTTCTATCAAAGGTAATATTTGTATATTATGTTACGTATGTATACTCCGTACGTTTCCTCGGCATAAAGTCAGGGTCTGCTATTTGAGTAACCTAGTTTAGGAGGCTAGGTGTTTGCCGTTCTTCTCTGACTTGGCATTTGGTTACCTGAGGAGATATAACTACAAAATTGTATAAGTTTTCTTATTCTGGGCTGATCAATAGGTGCAATTTAAGTTTATTTACCGAGAAATGATTCAGTTCTCATATAAACCGATCTATATTACGAATCTGTCTGTCTGTCTGTTACCTTTTTACTGCCTAGCTGTCAGACCGATTTTGACGCAATTGAATGCCGAGAGCGGATTCATGCTACTTTTCATTACCTACGGATAAACAAAACTCTCTCTCAAAGACTCTGCTACTTGTCGATACTTACTGACGTCGTGTCCTGTCGCGTCCCGTTCGTCGCAATTTGACACTATACCCACACACAAACTTGCCTGACCCGATGGCCAAAATTGGAAAAAGAATAAATTTTGTTTTTATTTTATTTTTCATATACCTGCTAGTGACGCTGTCACCGGGTCGGATAAGTTTGTCTGACTATAATATTGTGTATAATCCCACAAACTTATCTAGCCTGGTGGCCAAAATTGGAACTAACCTTTATGTTTAGTTTTTTTTTCTTTTCTTTTTTTTACATAAATATTAGCGACGCTGTCACCGGGTCAGATAAGTTTGTGGTTCTGTAACCTTGTGTTGTCAATAGATCTCAAACTACTTGATTATGAGATGAAGCATTACTTATTTATTATGAGTTGAATTAAGAAGGATAAACTGCGAATTAACGTCAATATTACTTACAAATGCCTTTGCGCTTGAGGACTTACATAATTAATTAATAGTGATTTTGAAACTTTTAAACTTTTAAGCGCATTAAGAATTCGAGGCAGTTTAAATCTCGCTCTAGAGCTTTCAAAAGATTTAAAGTCCTTTCCTTCAACCTTCAAATAATTATTAATATAATGTTTATCTGTATTTTTAAAATTGCAAATGGTTATCAGGTGTAAATCGTATTTTTACCCATAGCTCCAAGGATTTTAAGTGGATCGAGATGAGAATAGTACCTACCAAGAGTTGACGAATTTATCGAGACACATGTGAGCGTTTGAATTTTGAAAATTAGCTGGTTACTTTTATTGGAATTTTGAAAAATGTAAATAAGTCGGGTTTTTGGGGGGTGGTTTTTTACTAAATTGTAAATATTTCGGAAAAAACACCTACTTAGGAAAAATGAAAAAAAAAGAAGTCCTAGGGTATTAGTTTAGCTACAAAATGGCGACAAATTTTTGAAAATCGGTTAATAAATTGTTGCCTTTAGGTGGTACCTTTATATTTGGAATTGTAGAAAAACGGGTATTTCCGTATATAAATGAATGAAATGAAAAATACTTTATTGTACACCACGAAACACATACTTATAAACAATTACAATAAAACTATGCTATGGTACAAATGGCGGCCTTATCGCTTTAAAGCGATCTCTACCAGGCAACCATAACACACAACGGATTAACCCAGTGAGAAAGCTTCAGGGTACACGTTATTGAAAAGGAAAACTAATAATTAGTTCTAAACTAATAAACTAATCCTAGCCAATATAAAATATCATATACAATCAATATACAATAATACAAGTATACCTACACAACATATATATACATATATATTATACACATAAAATAATTATATAAATAGATAGCAATACATATACATATAAATAAATATATATACTTATATACAATATAATATATAAAATACAATATAATATATAGAAAGTGATGTAGATTCTATTGACCGATCGTCATGGTTATGCAGGTGAGAAGTGCTTTTTCGTAAATTTTTGTATTCATTTTCAATGGTCCGATTCTTGCGGGGACTGCGAAATCTGTGAATTTTTATTTATACATACTTAACACTGTATGTGTGTGAGTCTATTTGTTACAATTTCATGGCCCATGGTAACTATGTGCAACCGAATTTGACGGGTACAAAGCTCCTTGGGGACGGGAAAACCTACTTTTTATCACGGAAATTCGAAGAAATCCCAAGAGGTTATCAAAAACCTTAATCCACCTTAATAATAAGTGTTCGAACTCAGGGGCAATAAATATTTTGAATCGTCCTTATAATAAACTAGCTGATGCCGGCAAATTCGTCCGCGTGGTTTACGTTTTTTTAATTCCCGCGGGAACTCCTTAATTTTCCCGAATAAAAAGTATCTTTTGTCACTCTTCAGGTACTTAACTATAGCCATGCCAAAATTGACCTCAATCCGTAGCTCTGTTACGGCGTGATTGATTGAAATCAACAAACGAACACACTTTCGCATTTATAATATTGATTAATTATGATTCTTCTCTATATGTACTTTTTTTTTTAATCAATTTTTCAAAATCAATCAATCAAGAATTTTATGAAAATACACCCAAATCAGAAAGATTTGGGTGTATTTTCATAAAATTCTGTGACGCTCATAAACCATTCGAAAATTTCTCAAAATATAAGTACTACTAATATACTATTATTATCAAATCAAATCACACAGTAACAAAAACAAATAAAATAAAGCTGTAAAAATAAATAATTCCTCAGGTTGCGTATACACCATACATCATTCGGGCAATGTCTCCCCAAACAATTGCTAACAAGCTCATAAATGTGCAGATCTCATCCCCAGATGCGTCCAGACTCCGGACCTTTGGGAGCGATGCGCGGGAACGCACCTCCGTACCGTCATCTGATGAAATATTTTTACCGCTAAAACTATGAAAGCTATGCCAAAATCACTTTTATATTACTTACAAATAAGAGCTATCAAACATTTAAATAATGGTAAAATTTTATTTAATTTTAGGTTTGTAAACTGCAGGAGCAGTGCGTACCGTAGTTTAGCGATCATGTACAGTTCTGAAACGAGTTTTATAGCGCAAAAATGAAACAAAGACTGTGTTTGAATAAACAGGACACGGATTATTATTACTTACGCTACGAAATAGGTACGGATTGGTTGGTGGTCGCTGCTTGTGCTTTCATCCGCAGCGTCGGGGTCTGCATTCGTTGGAAGTTCCCGGACGCGTACTACGAAGCGATTTGCTTCCTCCTTTCTGATTCGAACCGCTACGATATAGAACGCTGATCCGGCGTCCGTTTTTCCATCCGCTTCGTATCTTTAGTATCTTTAAATCAAGGGTGAATAGGCATCTTCTAGGCAAGCGCACTCCACCTTTGGCTGCATCGCTACTTCCAGCAAGTCTGATTGCTGCCAAGCGGTAGTCTATAAATTAAAAAAAAGACTCATTTCTTTACTGTATGCTTGCTACACAGCGGCGGTCCCCTTCAAACAGAATCCGTTAAATCTGATTATCGGCTGATCCTGAATAATAAATGCCGCACTTTGTGAACGCGGCGACAGCGGCCGAGCCGAAGTCAACCAAATTACCCCCAATCTGGCGCAAATCGCGATCGATATGCTGTTGAACTTTAATAAGGACCTGTTAATAATCGACAAACGCGACACTGTGATTCGATACGATACGACACGACAGTATTAAACAGTATCTGACGCGGCCTGCGTTGTCGCGTACATACCTATGGCGTCGTATCGCGTCGCCGCGTCGTTTCTGCTGCTCACCTACTCGTAGGACAACGGGTCACGTAGGACCACGGGTTAGTGAAATCCATACATTACTTCTTTGGGTCAGTGCTATTTGTGTAAAGGTCTATAGCTCTACTACAGAGGCTCGATGCGGCATGTGTTCTTTGTATAAAGTTGTATGGAGCTGGGCCCACTTAAGCAACGCGGCACGGAGATGCAATGCCCCGTATAAACCCATACAAATAATATATGCTGCTACGTGCCGCGCCGCTCCGTGCATCTCAAGTGGGGCTAGACCGTTGGGAGTTTCTCTTCGCTCTGTCTCAACCAAAGCGCCTTACCCAAGTGGACTCCTATGGGATCTCTATCGTGTCTGTTTCTCTGCTACGCTTTTACGGTTATTTTGCAGCGGATTTACGAGTAGATGAAAATTCGATACAGCACCGTTATCCTAAGTTTTAATTCGATGACATTCGCGTCGAAGTAAAATGCATCTTATATAGCATTGACTTACATAATAGCACTGAAAACTTAGCGCAGTGAGATTGGTTTCATTCCGGGGATGATAACAACTTTTATCTCTAAAACTTGAAGGTTTCCGTGTAAACAAAATCACAAATGAAGTCGCTGACATGACTTGTGGCACATTCGCATCACGAAAGAGACAATAACCGATCTTTGTCCTAATATTGATAAAGTCCAGAAAGGACAAAACGTTTGCACGAAACGACCGTTTCGTAGGAAAAATATGTTTTTTCCTGTCACGCTAGTGTGTGTCCTAATGAAAGTGACCTGCGCGGTATTTTTATCCGTCAGACATTTTTTTTGTCCTCAGTGTATTTTCGAGCTAAGATTGCAAAGAAACCTAGAGATCCATGGTAAGGAAAGGATATCTACTAAATCGAAGTTCCTCAACACAGTAACAGATGGAAGCCCATTACGGAGGTTTAGGTACAGGCGAGTACAGTGGCGCGCGGCTCGGGCTAGCGGTTATTTATTCGTCGCCTGATACAGCCGCTTTGTCTCCGCGATGGTACGATCCGCTGTGCATTTGCGCGAGGAATTTATGCGATGGGTGCGCGATACCAGTGGTTTATAGCCAGCGGAGATTCAAAAAAGGATACAATTTATTACGTATCATACTTATATTATCACTAGCTGATGCCCGCGACTTTGTCCGCGTGGAATAAGTTTTTAAATTCCCTCGGGAACCCCTCAATTTTTCGGGATAAAAAGTAGCCTGTCACTCTCTAGGTCCTCAACTATACCCATGCAAAAAATCACGTCGATCCGTTGCTTCGTTGCAGCGTGATTGCAGGACAAACAAACAAACAAACAAACAAACAAACAAACAAATGGATATAGTTTAGTTGGAGAGTGACATAAGCTACTTTTTATCCAAGAAAATTGAGGATTTCCTGTGGGATTTAAAAAAACCTCATTCCACGTGGACGAAGTCACGAGCATCAGTCAGGTAGTTCATAATAATATACTTCATACTTGACGTCAGAACAACTGAACTGATTTGGATAAAATTTAGCACAGAGATAGATTATAGTCTGGACTAACACATCTAGGCTACTTTTTATCCAGAAAAATCAAGGAGTTTCCGCGGTAAGCGAAAAACCATAATCCACGTGGACAAAGTCGTGGACATCAACTAGATAACAATATAGCCGAGTAGGTTTTGTCGTTTAAACGGCGGGTAAGTCTGCGGTCGCAATGTGAAAGGGCTTACGTCACGCGTGTGGGCGTGACGTCACAGCTCAGCCCCGATTGTGTCGCAGCGGTGACGGCTGCAGCACGACACTGCAGCTATTGTTGTCAGGCTGACCGGTTAGCTAGTCTAGTTTTACACCTGTTGTGCTAGATAGCAACCTCCTTACTAAATAAGTTTCTAATTCAAACCGCTAGGATATGGAACGCCCTTCCGGCTTCCGTTTTTCCATCCGCTTATAATATTGGTATCTTCAATTCAAGAGTGAATAGGCACCTTTTAGGCAAGCGCACTCCACCTTAGGCCGCATCACTACTTACCAAATCGATTGCAGCCAAGCGCTAGTCTATAAATTAAAAGAAATATGTAGGTATTATCAGGCATTTAGGATACCTTTTATATATATCTTTAAAATAAACCACCAAAAAGGAAGGGTAATAATGGGTATTGCAATACTAGATGATGCCTGCGACTTCATCTGCATTTGACAACCTATTCTCTGCCTTTGTTTTCCTAACCGGTGGTAGAGTCAAAACATGACATATCATAATCTTGCATATATGCTTATTAGGTATGGACACTAATAGTTATTACTGCTACCGGCGCGAAGGCGGGGCGGGTCGCCAGTCATATTACATACTAGCGACGCCGTTAGCGGGTCAGATAGTTTTGATGGCTATCAGCATTAATTACAAAATCTCTCAAAAACTAACAGTAGAATATCAATTTTCGTCTATTTCAGGTGAAAATAAGTATTTAGTAGCGGTGTCTCGTCGAAGCTCATTAACATAATTTATGGAGCGCGCCGCCATAACTACTGGCTCTCCACGCCCCGTTTGTGTACAAAACTGCTCTCCTATTTACCGAGAATAGCAATAATTTTGTTCCGTTAAAAATACAGTATTTATGACTATATCCTTGCATATAATGCGAAGAAGCGATGACTACCCAATCAAAAATGTACTGAATAAATGTTTAACGAGGGAAAGCTAGACCCCCAAATTATAGTCCAATGTCAAAAGGGAGCTGACTAGACTACCTCGCTGGCGCAGTGGTGTTGCTGTGATCTTGTGTGAACCAGTGAGAGGTCGTGACCCTAAATATAATGGGTCAGGGGCAAGATGTAAACAATGACTACCTCCCTGGAACAGCATTGTAAGTTGAAACCAATCTGTACATTGATAAAATGTAAACTGACTGATCGGAAACAATCAATGGCTCAAACCACTAGCTCTAAATACTTGAATTGAACCTACTGGGTTGGTTCCCTGAACCTAAACCTCATAAAAATTATTGAAAACTTTTTACTCAAAATGAGAAGGGTATGTAGGCCATAGGCCATCACGCTGTCCGAATGCGGATTGGCTTGCTTCATAATATTATAGGTACCTACCTCTCAGAACATTATGATGATAAATGAATGATTTATTTATTTCATATAAGGACAACTTGTGTCGCTTATGATACGTTAAGCCTCTTCCTCTACTATTACTACGGAACTATAGGTATACATACACTGTGGAGAACTCTCAGACATGCAGGTTTTCTCACAATTTCTTTCCTACAGAGAAAACTAATTAGTAGCAAAGACTGAATTAGTAGGTCAGAAAAACTTTATATTTTACTAGGTGATCCCCGCGATTTTTTAATTCCCCCGAGAATTTCTGGGATATACTAAAAAGGAGCTTTTATCTCCCCCGCGATATAACCCATCTAAGTAATAAATTTCATCAAAATTAGTTAAGCAGATGGGTTGTGATCAGGCAGACATTTTATTTTCTAAATTCAAGCAGTTACATAATATTTTGTTTTTTTAAATGATCCCTTGCAGGCTTTTATTGACCGAGCGAAGCGAAGGTCTCTGAGTCTACTTGGGTGAATTGGCACTTGTCCGTCCGTCCGTCCGTCCGTCCGTCCGTCCGTCCGTCCGTCTGTCAGAGCATTATAACTTATGAATTACTGAACGCAATTACTTCAGCTTTAAATATAATATGTAAACCAATGGCCTCCCGCCGAATATGGCTTAAAAAATAATAAAAATCTTTATTTCAGGGGGGCTCTCATAGAAGCGAATGCGAAGTAAAATATTTTTTATAAAGTTACATAGGGTTGCGGTATATCATTTTAAAGATAATTAGGAATAGAGTCGGAAAATATTTTTTTTTCAATTTTGCCCCCAAAATTGACGAAATGGGGGGCTTTCAAAGTGGTGATTTTCTAACGTCCAAAGATGACCTCAGAACTCTAAATTTTCTGAAAGGATGAGCCTGAAACTTGATCAATTATTTCAATTATATCCTGTACTTGAACAACAAATACTAAAATTAGATAAATATTGTAAGGAAACGGAATTATTTAATTTTTAATGAGCTTCAGTATTTTTAACAGAACTTCACATTTATGTCAATAGATGGCGCCGCGAGGTCTTAGTTCGGGGCGAACCACTAGTTAGTTATAATAATACTAGCTGATACCCGCGACTACGTCCGCGTGGATTGAGGTTTTTCGGTTTCCGCGGGAACTGTTTAATTTTTTTGGATAAAAAGTAGCCTATGTGCTATTCCAGACTATAATCTATCTCTGTGCCAAATTTCAGCCAGATCCGTTAAGCCGTTGGGGCGTGATTGAGTAACAAACATCCATACATCCATCTAAACTTTCCCATTTATAATATTTATTTGATAAGTATGTATGCGCGATCACCATTAATCGCATTGCAAACGGATCTTAATATCCATTATCGGTAATTGTGCAGTAATGTTAGTTTTCGGTACAATCAGCTCCCGCGCTCGGCCGTCGGGCCATTAGCCGCGCGATCGAGCGTGCAATTAGCACTAAACACTAAATCCCAATTATCTGGTATTCATTTACTGCGTGCGATGTATGAACGCGATTTGGTTAAAACTCCATGGGATTCAAGACTTATTTTTTTTAAGTAGTTGAACTTATCGGGCTTATCTTATACTACTAGTGGAATAAATATTTTTAATTTCCACGGGAATTTTTTAATTTTCCAGACACAAACGGACAGACAGACCAAAAATATAAATAGGTTTGCGTTGTGTTATCGATAGTAAAGCATACCGATAGCAATTTTCAACAATCTATAATATCTATACTAATATTATAAATGTGAAAGTTTGAATGGATGGATGGATGTTTGTTTGTTACTCAATCACGCCAGAACCACGCCACGGCTGAATCTCGGTAAAATTTAGCACAGAGATACATTATCTAAGTCTGGAATAACACATAGACTACTTTTATCCTACAAAATTAGATTTCCCGTGGGAACCAAAAAACCTCAATCCGGGTATCCTACTATCAATCGTCCAGTTACAGTTTTAACATAAGGTATATTATTATAGTAAGAAGATATATAAGGATACGGACGACCTCCGTGGCGCAGCGTTGAGCGCTGTTGTCTTAACGTGCGGAGGTCCCGGGTTTGATCCCCGGCAGGGTCAATTTGGGAATTTATGATTTCTGAATTTTCCCTGGTCTGGCCTAGTGGGAGGCTTCTTACCACTCTACCGGCAAAGACGTGCCGCTAAGTGGTTTAGCGTTCCGGTACGATGCCATGTAGAAACCGAATAGGGGTATGGGTTTAATTTAACTGCCATGCCCCTAACGGGTTAGTCCGCTACCATCTTCGGCCGTATCATCACTTACCATCAGGTGAGATCGCAGTCGAGGCCTAACTCGCAGTGGATAAAAATAAATATACCTACATAAACAACTAAAATAAAAGCCTCTTCCGATAAAGATAAGCACTAAGTAATGTCCAAAGCTTCCTGAAGTGTACTCGAAGCTAGCGCGGGGCGAGAGATAATACGTGTTTGGTGGAGTGCGCGCCGGTCGCCAGTCGCCACAGCTGACAGCGGTATCCAGCGGCAGATGCGGGCTGCGAGCGCTGCTGATAACTGCGCGGTAGGAGACGGCGAATACTGCTATACTGTCACAAACTCACAACAGTGATGTGAGTACTTATTCAAAGGCTACATTTTTAATTTGTTATTATAAAATTACTAGATGATGCTCGCGATTTCTTAGGAGGAACTTATTAATTTTCTGGAATAAAAAGTACTTTGTTAGTCTGGGATGAAAACTATTTCCTTCTCCGGGATGCATGGCAGACAGACAAACGCACTTTCGCATTTGCAATATTGATATAGATTTAAGTATCGTTATAATATATCCGTATTTTTTCCCCTTATAATACGAGTACCATGATTCGCCGAATCAGTTATTTACGGTTATTAGACGAACGAGACGGAATACACAAATTAACTAATCTACTCTAAACTAATAATTAAATAAATTCACTCAATTCCATTAGTTTCACTCGCTCATACGATCACGTTCTGATAGACGAAAATTATGAAATCCAATTCTACATTTATCCTCTTAACTCCTACACCATAATATGTTTATTACGGAGTTTTGCCTTCCGCAACCCAAATTAGATTACCGCACGAGTCTTATAACAGGAATGATGGCTGTCATTTTGAGAACACCAGTAGAACCATTATGTAAATTTTGCATCCACCATTGTAATGATCTCAGTTGTCTGAATTTATGGTATTCTTGCTGTGACAATGTATTTTGAGCAATAGCGGAATCTATACTTCTATACCATAATTATTATAATATTATAAATGACAAAATTTGGATGGATGGATCTATGGATGTATGGATGGATGTTTGTTACTCAATCACGCCACAGTGACGGATCTGGATGTAAGGCACAGACACAGATCATGGTCTGGAATAACACATAGGCTACTTTTTATCCCGGAAAATTAAAGAGTTCCCGCGGGAACCATAAAACGGGACGCGACAACCATAACGCGTGAACCACGCGGATGAAATCGCAGACTTTATTTAGTATATGTGCATAAACACATTGATAAATTCAAGAAGAAAATTGATTGTCATAATGTCAATACTAGAAATAAAAATAAACTTGTAATGACTTATAATTTTACTAGGCTTAGTAAAATTAGCAATTCATTTGTTGGAAACACTGTCCGCTTCTACAATAGGCTCCCAGAAGACATGTTGAAGATGTCTCTGAATAAGTTCAAAGTTATTGTAAAACGTGAACTCATTGAAAAATCTTATTAGCATGCAAAGGATTACTTAAACGACAAGGAGGCTTGGCAATGATTTGCTCTAATGGCTCTGATAGTTCCTTAGTTAAGATGATATATTAGAGATAAAAAAATAAACAAACCCGGCTGAGTTTGTTGTGGGCTCTTCTCAGACCAGGGCGCGTTTGAAACCCTCGTAGCTTTAGTTTTAAGATACCGTAACTGATTATCACCATCATGTTTTATAAGTAAGTAATTTTTAACGTCAATAAGTGTACCTATATTGAATAAATGAGTTGATTGATTGACTTCAGCTAGTAGTGTCATAAATTCAATGGTGATTGCAATAGTTACTATACATAATATATAACAATCCTTTTTGAGTAATAAGGCCCTAGTTTTGCTCCCCGCGGACCCAAACTCGATTATGGAAATCCGAAATTATGTAAAACATGTCACTCAACAAAGATGAACATACTGTGACGGACTTATCCCGGAATTCAATATCACATCTGTTATTATACCAGAATCCGTAATACCGTGGCTTGCGTACAGTAATAATAAAAAAAGTCCCCAATAATAAACAGGAACCTAAATATTCTTTGGTTACTTCCACAGTAGATATTATATTTTATTATTAGATATATACCATCCAAAGACTTATTTACTTATGGATTACAGTTACCCGTTGTCCTAGATCAGCGGCAAAAGCGACGCAACGCAATGCGCCGCGATACGAATTCATAGCAAGATATCTACGCGATGACATAGGCAGCGTGCAATGCCAGCAATTTTGTTAAATAAATAGCTGATGCCCGTGACTTCACCCGCGTGGTAAAAGATTTTTGATTCTCGCCGGAATACCTTAATTTTCCGGTAATAAAAAGTATCCTACGTCATTTTCCAGATCCTCAACTATATACCCATGCCAAAAATTACACCGATCTGTTGCTTCGTTGCGGCGTAAAGGACTAACCAACAAACAATCACACTTTCGCATTAATAATATTAGTATGATATAATCCTTTTATATCATACTAATATTATTAAGGTGACTGACTGATTGACTGACTGACTGCGCGACTGATATAACAACGCACAGCTCAAACTACTGGACGGATCGGGCTGAAATTTGGCATGCAGATAGCTATTATGACGTAGGCAATAGGCATCCGCTAAGAAAGGATTTTTGAAAATTCAACCTTTGGGGGTTTGAAATTTAAATAAAAATCAAACATAACATGAGTGAAGCCAAAAGCGAAGGCAAAAGCTAGTTGTAAATAAAGTATCAATGATTTAAAACCTACATCGTGGCTTAACGACATAATATAAATATAACTTAAAATGGATACACAAAATTCTGATGGTAAGATTAATTTAATATTATCATTCAGCCTTGTTTCTAACAGACATAAGTGAAGATTCATGCAAAAGCCATCTGGTCTTAGAGTAAGACATCAACACTCTGAGTCAATATCCCTGAGGCAATAAAAATCCAGCGTCTGCTTCAGCATATTTTGTTTATTTGTGTCTGTGTTTTTTTTTTTAAATATTCCAACACAATTTTATATAACTTATTAAGATGAGAAATAAAAGGCTTTTTTATTTTATTTTATTTTATTTTGTGTGTTAGTCACTTTAAAAGTCGTATATAAATCACTTAAACTTTTGTTTGTTTGTTTTAAATTCTTTATTGCACATACGTAGATTACAATGCACAAAGGCGAACTTAATACCTAGAGGTATTCTCTTCCAGTTAACCTTTGGTAGTGGGGACAGGGTAGAAATCACAGTGCGTCAAATAGAAAGAGAAAAGTTGAGGTAAGAAAAAACATATTAGGTAGTAGGTAATAAGGTGACATATTGAAATACACAAAAATGTACTAAAAAAATTTACAAAAATATAATATTATACTAAAATATAATAATATAATACTTAATATTAAGGTTAAATATTTAAATTACAATAAATATATATATGTATATATTATACATTTGTAATAATAATATATACACATATATGTTAAATTAATAATTAATAATTATGAATGTGATTATGTGGAGGGATTCTGACATTTTTGAAAGTGTTCGTGTACTCGTATTGTTTGAAGTCTTAGCTAGAGATGACTTGGCACCAGATTAGTGATTCGTGCATTTGAGCTGTTGAAAATATTTAATCCTACACACAACTTAAAACGAACTTTAACGTAAAAAAAAATTGGAATAATGACCTTTAGAACCAAAAATATTAAATAATTGATTTTATCTTTTAAAATGGCTGTAACACACAGAAGGACAGGCGGACTGGACAATATTATTCCATCCTTGCTGATCTTAAGCATAAAAATACCTTTTTATGACTTGAACATAGCTATCAAATACCTACCAAATCAAATCAAATCAAATTCATTTATTTGTGAATACAGTAAGAATACAATAAGATGTTAGTTTTTTTACAGAAGGTATCATGTATTCTACCACAGTGTGTAATACAGTCTAGTAATTACTAAGGGGGACCAAAGAAATACAAAACATTTTTATTCCAGTAGACTTTGACAAGTGCTTTTGAATAGTCGAGTGATTCTACCACTGGTTCGGAATACCATTCCTAACGATAAGAACCAGCGAGAAACTCGGTAGTTGCTCCTTTGAAAAAAAAAATTTTCATTTTTTTTAATATATAGGCTAGCGCTTGGCTGCAATCAGACTTGCATGCAAGAGGTAATGCAGCCTAAGGTGGAGCGCGCTTGCCTAGAAGATGTAGAATTACATCAATGTGTAGATACATTCTGCTCCTTACCATTGTCGTACCGCTGTCCTTAGCATCGCTGGAGCGAGTCAAATCTATGCTCTTCTATCATTTACATAATCCGTATAATAAATCGAAATCCTTTTACACGAAAGGCAACAAAGCCATGGCTATCCAGCTATAAAAGGCACCTTAGTGTACTAGCAGGCGTTTTATTGCCGCGCCTGGTTCTCTCTCCGGCGAGTGCTCTAAGTGTTATGATGCAACTACGTGTAAACTGTTTATGATTTAATCGGCTCGCGAGCGCTTTGATGCTGCAGTTTCATTAGCGTAGCTCTGGAGGGTAACGAGACTAGTTTTACTTTCATACTATTGCTATTAGCATTCCTGCTTGTTGTTTGATTACGTTACCATCACTACTTGAATGAATGTTGAATGAGAATGATTTAGCCATAGTCCACCACGCCGGTGAACTGCAAATTGACTTCTCACACTTTTGAGAAGAATAGAAAAGAATCACATATTTCGCAGACCCGCAAGAATCGCAGCATTGAAAATGAATGCAAAAATTTACGAAAAAGCACTTCACGCCTACATCTCCATTCTGCATCTTTTAACACCATTACCATGACGATCGGTCAATACTTCAAACTTTCTATATACGGAAATACCCATTTTTCTACAATTCTAAAGGACCACTAGCTAAACAGACTACCTTACTCAGAATACCTTAGGACCCTTTTTTTAAAAAATTCTTAAGTCTGCTTTTTTCTGAAATATGTACAATTTAGTAAACAAACACCCCCAAAAACCCTTTTTTAGTTAGAGAGAGAGAGAGTTAAGAGCCGATTTTCAAAATGCAAACGTTCCCACGTGCCTCGATAAATTCCTCAACTATTGGTACTATTCCCATTTCGATCCTCCCAGAATCCTCGGAGCTATGGCCAAAAATGCGTCTCAGGTGATTTGCATCTGATAGGTAACCATTTTCAATGGTAGGTACGAGTAAAGCTCCAAGTTCCAAACCACTGATTTTCTATTATTATCTGCGTGAAAATTTGAAGAATTTTATTAACGTTAGCATATTTTTCATGAAAGTAATTATTATAAAAGTTCAGTTTTTCAATAATAAATCCTTTTTTTTTGCGATTTTCATAAAGCTTTACTTGAATAATAATTTTACACTCATTTCTGTTAAAAGCTACGAGTGTCTCGACGTTTTATATGAAAGAATTTCTCATAAAACAGCCTCTTAGTGCGCCTACTATGTTTGGGCGGCGGTGACTGACAGACAACCTACAGCCCCAACGACTGAACGTAAAAATTTGAAATTATAAGACAACTAGCTGACCCGGCGAACTTCGTACCGCCTTAGTATGCAAAATTAAATGTATATTTTTCAATATTTCTGAGAGATTTTCTTAATATTTTTTTCCGTAAGAACCTTCTCCTAATAATAACAAGTACAACAAAAAAAGAATTAGTGTAATCGGTCCAGCCATTCACGCGTGATGCCGTGACCAAGGAAAACGGGTTTCATTTTTATATATCAAGAAGAAGATATTCAGCACCGTAGAGGTGTAAGGAAGGAATTTTCGAAATTCCACCCCAAGGACGTTAAATAGGCGGTTCAAGTTATCTATAAAACTGAGTATTTATGCTTTTTGTGAAAAATGAAGAATTTTTTGTAATAGTTTTTTGAAATTTTTTTTTTAGTACCTTACCAGCGAATGCCCGCGACTTCGTCCGCGTGGATTGAGGTATTTCGGTTCCCGCAGGAACTCTTTAATTTTCCGGGATAATAAGTAGCCTATGTGATATTCCAGACTATAATCTATCTCTGTGCCAAATTTCAGCCAGATACGTTCAGCCGTTCGGGCGTGATTGAGTAACAAACATCCATCCATACATCCATACATCCATCCATCCTAACTTTCGCATTTAAGTATAATATTTATATTATTTGATTCCACGCGGACATAGTCGCGAGCAAACGCTAGTTATGAACGAGTAATATTACACTGTATCTGGGTATCCATGATACAAACATGAAATGTACCTATTTAAAAAGATCTCCAAACTTCAAACCCTCTATGTGCTTTAACTTTTTTGTATTCAGTTCAAATACTACTTGTCAAATTCCCTACGATTGTTTGTTAAATCCCGCATCTGATATTATCAGTGGTCATAACATCGGCTCAATCGATATTTGTGTTATAACGCGTCGGGTCCGGAACCAGGGTATAGGGTTGCCAACATTTTAAAAAATGAATTTAAATAATCGGCAAAAAATTGTATTTTTCAGAATCATTGTAGCTACGTGAAACAAATGAAATTCGGTATAGAGATAGATTGTATCCCGGAAAAGGATGTTAGTAATCTAGGCTTTTTATCATGGAAAATTAATGTGTTTTGTAATAATAGATGATTGTTCATCAAGGAACTAAAATGAGCCATTTCATACGAGATGTTTAATATGATATGCTATAGAATCGAGTAGAATGGCTTTTATTCCCACGGTAAACACTCTACTATTCACTTCGATTGCGAGAAAATAAAATAAATAACGATTTTTAATTATTTCTTTGTCTTTCTGTTGCATTTTCAAATTAGGAGTAATATCTTTATTTTTACTTGATGATATTAACAAATAAATAGTCACATTCACTTTACCTGCCTCCATCTTGTACTTATTACGAATTGATAATAATTAAACCATTTAAATAAATGGGTACCTTTGGCCCAGAGGCAACCAGGGGTGGTCTTTTTGATCAGGGTTTTATTTTTATTTTTGTTAGTAGGTATATAAGGATTTTAGATTAACGTTTAATCTATGAGTTTTTATTATATCTTGTAATTTTGTTTTAAATGAATAAATATATAATGATTTTAAATAAATGTAATAATTACAACAAAAAAATCTATGATTTTGCGGCAAACTGCAATACCAACTTTATTTTTCTCCGTATCGTTATCAAGAAGGAATTTTAAAAAAATGCAGTAGTACCATAGACATAGATCTATAGGATAATGGTAGGATAGTACGATGGGTAACATTGACATTCAACTAAGTGACATAAATTTTTTGACTGTTGATAGTAACCATAGACTAAAAGACTAAAGATGTTGGATAACCAAATGAAGATACCACGCATACCGATATGAGAATAGTACGGCAAAATTAAAAAAAAATACTTTAATCCCTAGAGGCTAACTGCTAACTTTAGTCCGCCTACGCTAAGCTATAATGACATCTTTTTAGAGCATCAGAGGTGAAAAAATACTTAAACAAAGCAGACGAAGTCCCCTCATACCACTAGGATCCACTATTCACCAGTGGATCGAATAGGACTCTGGATCATGGATCTGGATGGGCATCATCTAGTATCTCCTATGTATTATAGTAGGATTGGCAACCCTTTGCAAGGGTAACATTTGTGACAATTTGCTCCCCCGTTCCCCCTCTCCCCGGGGAGCAATCGCAATCGGACAATAACGTGTTAAATTGTAATCTCCAATACGTTCGGGCTGGATGCCATCCGGGGCATTACTGAGCTAAGAGCTTGAAGCTTTCATTAGCGAATACCAAGGGATAGGGGACTCGGTGTGTAGCACTCGAAAATGGGTCAGGCTACAGTTAAGCAAGTACGTTGTAATTCGTAATTATATTGTGATAGTAATTTGTAACTTTAAATTGTAATAATGTTATTAATTGTAATTTGTAGTTATATCTTAATTTTAATTTATATTTCAATCAATCAGTCACGGACATTTGTAATGTATTTTATTATCGTGCATTTTTGTAACGTATTAAAAATAAAGGCTATTTTGTTTTATTTATTTATTTACAGTTAAGTGAACATCATATTGGTAACTTGCGAAACACGGCACAATGCGACAGAATATTATGAGGATTTTTTTAAATTTATATATTGCACTACAAGTTAGCCCTTGACTGCTATCTCACCTGATGGTAAGTGATGAGTTGTCTAAGATGGTAGCGGGCTAACCTGTAAGGGATACGGCAGTTATAATAAACCCATACACTTAATCGGTTTCTACACGGCACCGTACCGGAACGCTAAATCGCTTGGCAGCACATCTTTGCCGGTAGGGTAGTAACAAGCCTCCCACCAGAACAAACCAGAGAAAATTAGTTAGATTATAGATTCCCAATTTGACCCTGCCGGGATCGAACCCGGGGTCTCCGCACGTTAAGACAATGCTCCAAACTGCGCCACGGAGGTCGCCAAGTGTCATGTATGGATTCCCAAATTGCCCAGGCCGAAAATAAAACTCCAGAACTTACAAAAACTACTGCGCTTACCACTGCACCAGGGAAGGAAAAAATATCTACACAAACTAAAAACTGCTTTCAACTGTAGCAGTAAAGCATTCGTTAAATCGTTACACAAAAGTTTAAATTTCCTTTACCGTAACATTGATCTGCTGGTGATCAAAACAATATGAAAAACTCTTCATAGAGGGTATGTGGGGAACGTCAGAGTGACCCTGACCTCTGGGCTCTGACCTCAGCACGCGCACTGCGGCCTGGCGGGACTCCATACAATGTAAGCATGAATACGACCTTCCGATGTGAAATCACTTGACTCTGATACATTATTCAAGCGTTTTCAATAAGGTTTATCTGATTGGAGTGTGGGCGTGTAGCTAGTTTTATAAACAAACACACACAGCACAGTGCATTTGTATTTTTTGTTTGGTAAAACACTATTGCTCAGGGGACCATCGCTACCATTATTACCATTACTACCATCGCTTAAAGCTGTATTATCTCAAAATGACAGTTTTATGCCACGTACCTTGACATCTCTTACATTAAGGTACCAACGTCAACAATATTAAAACAATGGGCTTAGTCTACCCCCAGTTTCGTGATATCTATATTACTAATACTAGCTAATGCCCGCGACTTCGTCCGTGTGGATTGAGGTTTTTCGGTTTCCGCGGAAACTCTTTCATTTTCCGGGATAAAAAGAAGCCTATGTGTTATCTATCTCTGTGCCAAATTTCACCCAGATCCGATCAGCCGTTGGGGCATAATTGAGTAACAAACATCCATCCATACAACTTTCGCATTTATAATATTTAATATTAATATTTATTTGATTTGATAATAAATGCGAAAGTTTGGATGGATTGTTACTCAATCACGCCAGAACGGCTGAACGGATTTGGATGAAATTTGGCACAGAGATAAATTATAGTCTGAAATAAGACATAGGCTTTTTATCCTGGAAAATTAAACAGTTCCCGTTAAAAGTTTATTCTAGTTACCAAAAAATCTCGATCCACTTATAATATATTGTCTTATTTTGTAAAAGTTGCATCAATCATTCTTATTGTCTGAATTATTGTGATTAGTTAAATATATAGTATTCTTGGTGCGCTAGTGAATGTTGGTCAATAGTTGAACAATGTTATCCAATCAGAGGTGATTGCAATCATTTTTACATAATAAGGCACCAAGTATATCCATTGTAAAATGAAATCTTTTTGCATACTAATTAATTATTGTGTACTTTTAGGAGAAACTCTTTGGCAATTATGTAGTTAATTTAAAAAATGTTTCTTTGATAGCGAAACCTTAGTCAATTACAGCGAAAAAAAATTCAACAGTCCAAAATTAATAGGCCGTTATTGATATTCGATACAAAAAGAAATATTTCAAAGACCTGAAGTGGCTATTACTCGATATTTTAATTTGGAAAATTCTAAAAATTTACTCTCAAAACTTCGGGTTCAATGAACTGAAAGTGTTCCATCTGCATATTATTTGAGCTGGGAATTTTCGATGAAATTCTATTCGACAACCTTTGACATTTCCACGAAATGTTTGGGAATCGATAAAGGTGTGAGCACACTTGCAGAATCCAGACTTGACGTGACTCGACGCGTGTTGACTGAAATTTACATATTTGTATTTATGATATACCTGATGCCTGCATGGATTGCGATTTTTGGTTCCCGCGGAACTCTTTAATAATTTTCCGGCATAAAAAGTAGCATATGTGTTATTTCAGACTATACTCTATCTCTGTGCCAAATTTCATCCAGATCCGTTCGGCCTTTCTGGCGTGATTGAGTAACAATCCATCCATCCATCCAACCAAACTTTTGAATTTATAATATTTGTACAAAAGTATAGATTAATGTTCTGACTAACAAAACAGCCTAACTATGTTATTGTGAATTCTGAATGTATTATAAAATTTAAAAATATTTGAGATGAAATTCCGAGCAATCGCTCACTAGTCACTAAAGCACCCGCTGAGTCACTCATAACTTTCTTGTGGGTCCCATAGTTTTCATTTTTCGTTCATTTTCATAGTGATGCTGCCTGATGATTATATATTAATTTCAAAATCAACTTACATTACAAGCAGTTAACTCAAAACCTTGTTTACACTGTAAAGATATACTTTTATAGAGTACTGTAGAGTGTACGAGTATGTAACAAACTACGAGCAATTTATTATCTTTGCCACAGTGCAGCTGCAGCGTTATCCGGGCCGGGTAAGACGTCGCCCGGCTGCATCCGGCCCGGCTCCGGGCGCACCCTTTAACGAGTTTACCCGGGCTTAGCTCCGTGATATACATCTCGCGACCCACTTTAACCGGCTCGATTGAATATTGCACGTACGTACACGATTCAGCGTTAGTGAAAATTGTGTTAACAGCTTTATTTCAATTAAAACATGACGTAACTTGAGACACTTGTACGTCCTACATGGAATAAAATATGTATTGAGTATTGAGATACTACGATTTAGCTTACATTTTAGATTTAGACACACACACAAACACACACACACACCACATCTTTGGACTGTAATCTCCCTTGATGGTGAATGATGATGCAGCGTAATTATATGGAAACCGGCTAACCTGAAACGGGGCTTTTTTTAAAACATTTATTCTCTTAAAACCCCCGATATTAATTTTTATATACTTTTTTTTAAACTAATTTCAAAATCAATGCAGTTATGGTACATTTTTCTATGACGCTAATGTGATCGAACGCTCGAAACGATCGAACGATACGATTTACAAAACAAACAGCAAAATATTAATCTGGCCACACACCGTAACTCGTGTTTCCCATTAGAGATGTTTATCTATAATGAAGCAGGAAAACGCGGCACTCGTGATATCTGTAACGGGCCATTTTCATAAAACTATCCACTTGTATTATATGCTATCATAAACTATAACTATAATGTAGTATGTTGGTGTGCATTATTTGAGAGTCACTTTTGGTGTTACAATTTTGCTATCTGAGTATTTTAAAACTATTTGCTTCGTTGCTTCCCTGAGAATTCCTTTCCTTCCGAATTCCCCAAATTCTGAAAATCCCTTGAAGGTGGAATTTAAAAGAAACATTTAACGCTGAGATTGGTTGAAACTAATCATGATACAGATAGAATTAAATTTCAATGCATAATATATATTGTTTAAGGGTTGCACATAAAATATTGTCCATGTTCTGTTTATTAGTTGATTGGCATAACAAAGCGATTAAAGGTAATTACGAATTGTATAACAATAAAACAAAATAAAGTTCGACGAATTCTACTAATGAAACGCTATTTCTGACATGGAATATTATAGAGTTGGTTTAATTAATACATATTTACAATAAAAAAACTACAGGTGATCCAACAATGACTAATTTGTGTAATACGAAGGTATTTTCTGAAAATAATGTGTGTTTGTCAGAAAATCTGTCAGTCTATATAGCTGTCTGCTACGCTTCAACGGTCCATCTTTTCAACTGATTAAATTTGGTATAGAGAGATTCAACAGAATCTCGGGGCAAAACATAGGCTTATCAAATCAAATCAAAATAATGTTTATTCAATTTAAGTAGGTACACTACACTTATTGACGTCCAGTTAAATGGTGATAATCAGAAACGGAATCTTACTAGGTATATCCCGAAAGTCAAAGAATTCCCGCTGGAATAAGAAAACTTAAACACCGTGGACGAAGTCGCGGGCATCATCTAGTTTTATATAAAGTATATAAAGTTAAAATGTTCATAATTAAGAATCCAGCCATATTCCTATTGTGGCTGTGTGTGTGTGTACAAACTCAAAGTATATTTATTCAAAATAATTATCTACACAGTGACACTGCACCTAATGAACGTCACGTTTACAAAGTATAAGACGTGATGGTGAGAAATCACCACGGTGTCTTAAAACTAAAGCTACGTGGGTTCCAAACGCGCCCTGGCCTGAGAAGAGCACACAGCAAACTCAGCCGGGAACACGTCAAGTGCGTTGTATTGACATACAACCAAACATTTCAAGGAATCGGCGATAAACAATCGATTAAACAATATTGGTTCACGCCGGTCGCCGTGTTTACGCCGAGCCGATGTGTCGGCTGATGTTTGAACAATCCGTTGTTAATCTTCCAATCGAGTGGTAATCTTTATTAATAACCCAGGGCGACACTGCAAATAAAACGGTCACCGTTTTCCGTTGGAAACCGATTTTATCCATCTACGGCTAACTTAAGAACGTGTTCGGACATTGATATACTAGTTTTTGCTCGCGACTTCGTTCGCGTGGACTACAATAAATTTCAATCCCCTATTTTACCCCCATATGGGTTGAATGTTTACGTCATTTTTATATATGTAGATTCCTAGGGATCGTTTTACGGCAGTTCAATCAGCTGAATTTATCGACCCCTTAATATCCTGACTGCCTCGTTGGTCTAGTGGTTAGCATACTCTGTCGACGAGGTCCCGGATTCGAGTCCCGGGTCGGGCCATGATAAAGTATTGAGTTTTCTGACTAGAAAATCTCAGTACTAGCCCGGAGTTAGGATGTTGGCGGTGTTTCACCCTCGCGCCTCGGAGAGCACATTAAGCCGTCGGTTCCGGTTATTATCACTAATATGATAATAAATAAAATAAAATAAAAAAGCCTTTTATTTCTTCAACTTGTTTACAATTAATGGAGAATATAACTAGAAAATAAGTATACAAAATTAGGAAATTAATTAAAATCAATTTTTAGAACTAGTTTTAAGTGTAAAGTAATTTGAAGAACCCTTTTCAGGTCAAGGCCTCCTCCAGAGAAACCCATTTCGCCCTATCTTTGGCTATGGTCATCCAGTTCAGTCCCGCTACTTTTTTGATGTTATCATCCCAACGATAATGCGGCCTGCCTCTACCACGTGTACCTTTTGGGCCGGGCCAGCTCGTTACTGTGCTTGTCCATCGTTTGTCAGTGAGTCTAGCAACATGGCCAGCCCACTTCCATTTAGATTTTAGTGTGTAGGAAAGGGCATCTATAATTTTGGTCTGCTGTCTGATGCCGGAATGGCGGATTTTATGTAGGCGTCTGATTTTCAAGATGCTTGTTTCCATCGGCCTTTGGCAAGACGTTATCATTCTCTTCGCCTTTTCTGTAAATTTCCAGGTTTGGCAGCCATACGTTAGTGTAGGTAATACGTTAATATTCATAATTTTTTTCTTTTGATTTTCATTGGCATTTTACTTTTTAACTATAATAATAGTCGTTAAAGCCCGCCAACCCGCATTGGAGCAGCGTGGTGGGTCCAAGCTATAATTCCCTCTCTCCTATGGGAGTGGAGGCCTGTGCCTAGCAGTGGGACGTTGATGGAATGTACGGTGGAGTGTGAATTGACAGACTTCACACAACCTATGAAATCATGATACAGAACCTCCGTCATGTTCCCCATACGATGTTTTCAATCGAGTCTCATTTTTCCAAGTAGCTAGCGATTCCACGAGGTTCTGAAATAAGTATTCTTTTATTTTGGAAAGAGGATCCCTACGGACGTATGCTTAGTATTAAATTATCAATTTTATTTTCATAACAACCCGTTCGATGCCGACCATGACACCTGAAAATACCTCTGAAATAACCTAAAATGAAATTAAATTTTGCCTCCACGTCGAGTACAAGAATATTTTTTCAACAATTTTAATTACAAGCTAAGAATTCTTATTAAGGCACTGTTCTCAGAATAATTTACCCTTTGTTAAATAGTCCTAAATCTTAAGATTTTTGAGACCGAATACTTTCCAGAAACCTCTCTTGTAGCATTTTTAGTAAATCTTTCAAACATTTCAATATTCATTGTAAATTTTTACAGCGAACCACATTTTTCAAAACCATACGATTCTATTAAATTTCGGAATTGATTATTAGAAACTGCTGCAATGATAAGTACTCGTAGTAATACTAATTAAATTTAAAGCAGCGGTATCTAAGGTAACTTTCAGCTATAAATCATATGACGTCATAAAGACATTTCAATTTATTTTACTTCACTCAATAAAATATCAAAACAGTTTCATGAAATTAAATTAAACTAAATAAAAAATATAATTTAAGTAAATGCATTTCATTGTGCGAAAGCGCTCGGGCTTTAATTTTTAATTATGTTTCATGTTATTTCCACGAAGCGGCTCTCCAGTTTGCTTGCTAAGTAATGAATAGGAAAAACGGGCGCTAAAACTGTAGTCTCTCCACTAAATTACACCCTCATTAAAAGAGTGCAAGAATACAATACTGGCAGAAACTTAATAACAATTCTAAACGCAACGTGTGCACTCATTGAAACCAGAGTTTGAAACCCACAGACTTTGAAATAAAGAAACAAGGGCACCTAGAAGTTTGTCACAGATTTTGAGAACAGCGTTCTTACAAATTAATGTTTTCTCAGCGCATCTTAATCCTCATTGGTGAGGGTCAAGACCTCTTTCTCTTATTCATACAAGGTTAGTTTTGTTTTGATAGTAGTTCTTAGATACTTCTAAATGGCTCCTTCTGAATTAATAGGATTTCAAAGAAATAAATTCCATTGTACACAATATTTTAACTATACGATGCCTCGTCAATTTCATGCTCCTAAAGTGACGGATAAGATACAAGCGTGCCCTACATAAAATAAACGAATTTGAGTTTGAGTTTGACTTCAGAAGCGCGGCTCCTTCACAAGCAAAGATTGGATTAAGTTCCATTTACGTGAATTTCAATTTCTAAGAAACGCCCGTGTGTATATTTTTGCGTGATACAGTTATGAGTGTCAAAACGTCAATCGCGTGGTGATCCATGTTGCAAATGTGTTTCTATCTATAATAAAAGTACATTAAAAGATTGCGCGGACACAGTCACAATCCAGTCAGCTGTCGCGCTGGTATTGCTGCAAGATAAGCTGTACACTGGGCTGAAGCCGGACTATGAATAAGGATGGACTCAGCTTATCAAATCAAACGTCAAAACTTGCGTGTAGTATGCAATATACTATGAAATACTTACATACTTGTAACGTCATCAACTTGCAAGGCATTTTTGAAGTGAAACTTCTTAAGAATCGTTGTGATTTGAAAAATCGATGAAACGAAAAAGCGACACTAAAAACAGACAAACATACCTATTCATAATAGGATTGAGCCTGCGAGAGAATGAGATAAAGTACAGGTTTTATTTATCTCATTCTCTCGTAGGCTGCTTTTCTGAAGTTTCACTTCTGTCGTGTGTGAATTGCTCAAAGACACTATATTTTATTTTTTCTTTAATCAATAGTTTAAAATGGTTAGGTATCAAACAAATAAAAAAAACTAGCATAATTTGTAAGACCATTTTTGACAGGCAAATCCCTATTATGTACTTTATAATATATAATTGTAACAGTAGCTAACAGAATTGTATGATTTATATTATTTGACCGCCCCTCGAGGAAAACAAAATGGCATATTATTATTTGTATGGAGCCAGCCATTCATAACAGTTGCTCGCGAAAAATATTTGTTTGCCCTTCAAAAACAGTTGCAAAATAACTCCGCGGGTAAATAATAGATCAAAGGGCTAAGTGATTGATATGAGGGGAGGTTAGGGATGGAAATTTCCACAGGTAGCATTTAGAAACATTATACGGAACGACCTGGGAACCCACAGCGTTATTATACTTACCGTTATGTGATTAATGGAAAGGGGTCATGACCCTCACATCGCAGAGAGATGATAAAAATTATAATGATAAAAAACCTATGCATCACCTGCTACTTTTCTTCATGTAACATATTAAAAAAACAGAGTGGTTATAATTTGTCTGGTGGTCAATCGTCTCAATACTTCATCGATATATATGTAGGCAGTAGATGGGCCTTTCATAGAAAAACGCCGGGCGTCCGAGTTGCTGAACACGTTCCGCACCTGTCTTTGTTCCCGTCGTAGCGCTGTCACGATCGCTCGTCGTGCAGATAATTTGTTATTATTAAGTTAACATCTAAAGTTTAATTAGTTTAGCACTGTATAATTTTAATTTTAAGGTAAGTGTTTCAATTCACAATTATACATTTCCAAAAAAAACGTTATTTAATCTTCCTATTTAATATTTTTATCCATTACGCAATCATTTAATTTCCGCGGCAAACTGTATGATATTTTTTTTTTACTAACTGGCCTTACGGCTATGCCCTACATTATCTATGACCGAGTCAATACGTTTTCAAGCTTTCATTCAAGATGTTGCAAGCAAGTTCCCGCTTTTCAGACTAGATGGCGTTGATGGCGTTGCTAAAAATACGCCCACATTCTTTGTTTGACAGGGCCCGTCTATGTAAATTGAGGTCGTTGCAATACTTACATGGTAAGCTTGACCCGATTATTTAGTATGTTATGTTGATCATTTTGAACGTTAAGTATATGCGTAAACTTATTAGGTTTACCGAAATTGACAATTAACAATGGGTAACCATTGCTAAGCCCTTAAATTACTTATAATATGATTACATTTTTAAAAATGAATTAAGGTTTTAGTTTTTAATAAACCGGTATTAAGTGCGACACATTCAAGGCGTATAAGAAATTTCACTTGCGGAATCACTGTTAAAAATTAATAAATAATAAGTAGCAATGGTACCTATTCATCCGGACCATTCCTTCCGTCCGGATCGTTTCCGGGTCGCAGCTGAAAATCAGCGCCCGGCATTAAGCATGCATTTGTAACTGTAGGTATGATGCTGGGCATACGGCTGAGCTGTATACCCAATCTGGGTGGTGACACAGACAAATATATTTTTATGTATTTTTTTTATTTTTTTTTATTGCGTGATAGGCTTGCGCTTGACGACAATCATGCTTAGTGCAAAGCAATGATGATGTATAAATGTATGTTTAATTTTTGTCTGTAACACTATTGTTGAATAAATGTATTTTTATCCACTACAAGTTAGCCCTTGACTTCGATCTCATCTGTTGGTAAGTGACGATATTTCTTTCTTATTTCTTTTTTTCTTTTATTCATCCACGGTCCACGGGTCAGCCACCCCTAGCACAGATGACAGAGGTGAAAGCGCGGGGTGCGGCGCGATCAATCTCTGTCGGTCGCGCGATCTCGGAATGTAAGCACACCTCTTTCGCGAGAACTTCGTGAAAACCATGATTGATAAAACAACAATTCGATTCGACATTAAAATAAAATGTCTGATCGTTTGTATATTATTTGTAGAACCTTCAGACTCCAAGTCACATCCGAGATAAGTTTTGTACATAATCAAAATGATATTCCTTTTATTCGATAATAATCTCTCTCGTATTCCTCATCACGTGACCCCTTTCCATGAATCACATAATGGGTTACCAGGTCCTTCCGCATACGACTTGACTATAGAATACTATTTCAATTCTTGGGTTTCTAAAAGATTATTATCAGATGTTAATGATAATAACTGGGACTGATGGCTTAACATGCTCTCCGAGGCACGGAGGAATCGAAAAATTTGGTCACGCATCCATTTACCGCTTTGGGTCAACCCACCACCACTACAACAGCCCATTAACGTCCCACTGCTGGGCACAGGCCTCCACTCTCATAGGAGAGAGGGAACGAGGACGTTAAGCCGTCGGTCCCGGTTATTATCACTAACATGATAATAGTCGTTAAAGCCCGCCAACCCGCATTGGAGCAGCGTGGTGGGTCTAAGCTCTAATTCCCTCTCTTTAGGTCAATGTTGGTTAAAAATCGCAATCGACTGATATGCGAAACCAAAAACATGAGCATATTAGTGGTCGAGCTAAAAATATCATTCAGTGTTTGTAAAGCACCGCGACGATTTACTGATCGTCACAAATGTCTTATTTTTATGCATTCTAAAACATACCCCGCGGTTAGCCCTTTGATCTCTACTGTCTACTGTGTGAAGTGAAAAGCGTACAAACAGATATACAAGCCAACAGATTTACGACCATACAAAGAACAATGAGATTTAAATCAGACATTTACAGATTCTTTTGAATCTTATTTTTTAAACTCTTCCCATAAACTAGCTGATGTCTGCGACTTAATTCGCGCGGATTGAGGCTTTCTTTTACCGCGGGAACTCATTAATCATCAGTGCCAAATGTCATTCAGGTCCGTTCTGTCGTGATTGAGTAACAAACATCCATCCATCTATCTATCCAAACTTTCGCATTTGTAACATTTGTTTAGATAAAGCGGTTTTGCCGTAGTATTTAAAAATAATAGCCTTATTATGTAAAACCTGCATCAATCATTGTTACAGTCTCAATGGTTGTGATTGGCTGAATTTATTTTTGCAAAAAATTATTTTGGCCAATAGCGGTAGATTTTTAACCAACCAGAAGTGATTGCTATCGCTACCTGTAGTTTTTTTTAAAATACTAGATGCTAGAATCTAGCATAAAGGTAAAGGTTCACATAAAATCATCAGGTTAGGTTAGTTAGTCCGATTAGCTTTGATTGAAGTAGTTCAGTTCAGAATTCCACATTAGGTATACGTTAACATAGAATCTAGCAGATAGGCAAAGGGTCACATGAAATTAGCAGGTCTAGATCTAAGATTTGGTGAAGTGAGTATACGTTAACATTGACATATGCACACATACTAATATTATAATAGCGAAAGTGTGTTTGTTTGTTGGTATGTTTTTCAATCACGCCGCAACGGAATAACGAATCGACGCGATTTTTGGCATGGATATAGTTGAGGACCTGGAAAATGACATTGGCTATGTTATATCCCGGAAAATCGAGGAGTTCCCGCGAGAGTAAAATAAAACTTAATAAACGCGGATGAAGTCGCGGGCATCAGCTAGCGGCTAATACAATGATAAGCATATAAGTTGCACAAAGCGAAACTGGTATTAAAGCGTTGCATTTCTCATGAATACATGAAAAATGCATTGCATTGCGCTGTTTCCTGCAAAAAAACGCGAACAAACGCCCGCGCGATGTGTTAGAAAAACTTGTCTTGTGTACCATTTGCATTTTAATACACTTTTGTTCCACTGTAGTTGACTAGTTGTACATAGTAGGTACCTATGTGGATGATACAAAGCGGAGTGCAGTTTCGGATAGTAAAACATGAAATGCTTTTACAATATTCATATCGTTCTATATCAATGTTACATAAATAATAATGATTTATGCATTTGTTTATCATCAATATAGGGACACATGATTTTTTAAATCTTTATTTAAGGAGTTCGTTCCTTATGGAATACGTCACTTTGTAGGGCTTCAAAAATTTCTACACAATATCTTAATATTAAATCTTACCTAGGGCTTTCTTGTAGGTACAGCCGTAACAGAGCCCTAAGCCTAGCCTACTTTGGTATAGAGGCTGTGACATAATCTGTAAAGGTATTTAAGGGTATGTTCCGATACATTGCGAGCCCTGTTCAGTGGTCTTACTGGGGAGAAATTCGTTCCGTTATGGACTGACAGTATGCTGCCGCAGTGTCCTAGGGAAATATATAAATAAATAAATAAATAAATAAATAAATGAATCTTTATTGACCCACACAATCTTAACAAATGAAAACAAATTGGTACATAATACCTATATGTAAATACTACCTAATTTAAAACTGTGCGGTCAATAGGCCCGCCTCCTCAGCCTGTGTCACAGCATGATATGCGTTTGCCTACCATGCTGCAACGCTGATTTTCAGGGGGGGCCCAAGGGCCAAGACGTCACGGACCATCACCGTGTACAGACACAAAAGCAGAATGAATAACTTAAGTTACTTAAGGTGTAAGGTGTATGAATATGACGTCATAAATCGTCGCCATTTTTGTACTGTGAGCACTGACGTTTTCGACGTAAGGTGCTCTCAGTGCTGACTGCGTTCCGTTTTAAACAGTAACTAGTTTAGCTAACTATATACAAATTCTTTCCAAAATACCGACTTCCAAAGCCACTGTAAAGTAAAAAATAATTTTGATTTCTACACACTATGTTGAAGTCGATCGAGCCTGATGCGTCAACTATGCCTATCTTTGTTATACTCGCCCGACTTCAACATAGTGTGTAGAAATCAAAATAATTTTTACTGTAAAGTAAAAATAATTTTGGAATTGAGGATTTGGAAACAGAATTTTTTATGGGACCACCTCGCGAGCTTCCTCTAACCAGTGAAAAAATTTTTTTTCAAATCGGTTTAGAAACCACGGAGATATGCACCGACATACATTTAAAAAAAACATGCGCTGAATTGAGAACCTCCTCCTTTTTTGGAAGTCGGTTAAAAATAACGGCTTCGCAGTATACTTATTTGACGTCACACCTTACAGTGCTCGCAGTGTATATCGGAACATACCCATTATCAGTATAAATTTTGATTCCTCGACTTAAACATGAACAACAATAACTTTTGAAATAAATTACACAATATGAGTAAATAATTACAATCGGTTATAGCTTATTTGAGTTATTGCCCGTAATAAAATCAAAATTACGATGTTGCAGTTATAATATTATTGGTAGAGCGCCAGAATGAACTACCAGTAATTAATAATTTGTTAGAAATACGCTTTAAACGTTCAACAGTAACGGAGATTAGCTTGTTTGATGAATGACTCTGTTTTGGTTGGTTGTTTAAAAGTATACGCATATTGAGGCGGGCCGCAGTGGGTCGAATCGCATCGCAAGGTGCGTACTGCGTACCTCATAAGTTAGACCGTACATACCAGGCCGTGGCGTATTGATGGATTTTAGCTCAGACTTGAAACAACGTTAATTAAAGAGCCTTTTCACTCTGTATTTATAAAATTACTAGATGATGCCCGCGACTTCGTCCGCGTGGATAAAGGTTTTTGATTCCCGTGGGAACTCTTTACACTCTTTAGTTTTCCGGGATAAAACGTTTGGATGGATGGATGGATGGATGGACGGATGTTTGTACTCAATTACGCCAATTACGCCCACGGCTGAACGGATCTGGATAAAATTTGGCACACAGATAGATTATAGTCTGGAAAAACATAGGTATAGGATAATATCGGAAAATTTAAGAATTCGCGCGGGATTCAAAAACCCCTATCCTCGAGGATGAAGTCGCGGGCATCGTCTATAGTCGGTAAGCTATACTCGTAATTATAAAAGATGCCAAATCACAAATATTCGAAGACATTCAACATCTATGGGTTGAGACTAAGACGGCGAAAGTAATGGTACAGGGGGCTTACTACCATCGCTTAAAGCAGTATTATATTAACCTTATTGACGCTCTAGTTTCAAAATTATAATCCTTATTTTTGGGATGTCACGGTAAGTCATATAAAACGTAAATTTCAAGTTTAAGCGATGGTAGTAAGCCCTCAGATAATATTGAGTGATAGAAAAATATAATACGTTGCCACCCGGCCACTAGCATTAGAAGAAATCCACACTGTGCACACACCGCGCGGTGACAGCCATTTCCCGGCGGAAGCGGCGTGTGTGCGCACACATTACTGCGCGCTATTAATACATCAGAGTGACAAACTGTTTATATACGCCCGGCGATAGGCGATGGACCGTGTCCTAACAAATCACTGGTTTCAGCCCACTGTCTAGGAAGTCATATTTTTAAATGTGAAAGTGTGTTTGTTTTCGATTTGTCTCAATTAAATTAAATAATTTATACTAATAACACTATTTTAAACGCGAAAGTTTGGATGGATGGTTGGATGGGTGCAGTGGCGTGCCGTAGGGTTCAAACGTAGGCAAGCCAGCCGCTGCCCATCGTATTCTTCCGTCTACTTTTACATAAGTTGTCTTGACGAGCCATCGACCATACAGTAGGTTGTATGGTCGATGTGACGAGCTCAACAAAGCACACAGAAGGCATAAGTTACTACTTGACAGAATTAAGATATGTCAGCAATGGTACACTACCATTGTGATCTAGGTAGGTACCTGAGAATTAAATGATTTGAAATTTCATTTGCCAGGACAAAGAAGTTAAAGAAGAACAGAACAACGCATAGAGCGTTCATTTCCGAAATTCCGTTTTTGGGAATTTTGATGCATTTTTATAGCACCAGTTAAATAATTTATATCATCATTTCCAACGAAAAAAAGCTTGGAATACGACTGTACATTGACTTACCTACTTACTGTACAAATAAAAAAGTATGCAACACTAACAATTAGCTTATTAGTATGAGAACAACCAAAAATCCATTTATTTTTATGCGCGGATCTGTTAAATTGCCTTTTTCGACTTTTACAAGGTTTGTGAAATACCTACATAGATGGTCGATATACGTAGGTCTGGAATAAAATAGATTTTGGTGAATTTACAAGAGTTATTTTTCTGTTCAAAGGTTATATATTTTACCTTATTTTCGCCAATCAATATTTGCACACACTTTAAATAGTCACAATGAACAATATTGATTAAATCTGAACTCATTTTGTACAAAAAATAATATTATTTTCATTACTCATACACGGAAAGTAGGTCTGAAGTTGCCTGAGAAGCGGGTTGAAAGTAATACTTTTCAGCCCTAGGGAGAATCGTTTTCAACTGACAGCTGTCAAATAATTAAAAAAAACTAGTTGTCACATTTTTATTGGAGTTCAAATGAAACACGGCATACCCGAGTGCATCCATAGACAAGAAGAAAGATAGACTTTATTCATAAAGTAAAGACAACTGATTCATAGACATTCATAGACAATCATAGACAATACTTGACTATTAAAAAGCTAAATGCATAGCCCGCCGGCTAGGCCAAAGAAAAAAAAAAGGCGGGAAAGTGGCAAGCGGCAATCCGATCTTCATTTGTTTTTCGAGTTGTAGAGTTTTGTTTAGGCTTCTGTTTAACAGTGATTTTTATTGACACAGTGAGTTCATCTGATTCAGATATGGATTTAACGCCTGATTTTGTGAGAGAAGAGGCTCAAGCAGTAGTGGAAAACCTTTTACTAACTTTTAGCTAATTTCTATTTTTATTTTGACTTTCCTTATATTCGTAATGAAAAGCACAGTGTTTACCTCGGGATAAAGACTTATTTAGTCCCTCGAACTATAGGCCCCCTCGCTACGCTCGGGCGCCAAACCCCGTCTCGGGACTAAATAAGTTACTTTCATCCCTAGGGTAACAATGTACTATTCAATAAACACTGTCACAACAAAAAAAACAATCGACTAAATTATGAAGGTTTAGTCCGTATCACGATTTCGCGTGAGACTTCTTAAATCAGTCGTATTAATATAAGCCAAGCATATTACAGCAATAGACAGCGCTATACTACTATTTATGGAATTTATATCGGATTTTAGAGACAATATGTATGACCATCAAAGCCACAGCCCCTCTCACTCACAAAGCCACAGAGTGAGTGAGAGGGCACTCACTCAACTAGGTTGTTCGTAAAACGTTCGCAAGCGCTCGGCGCCCACCGGTCGGTAGCAATAATTGAACTGACTGATTGTAGAACGCGCGAAATTTAAACACGTAGTTTGAACGGATCGATTAATTAGTGAGTTAATATTGAGTTTGTATGTTTGGGTGTTTGTTTTGTTGGGCAAGCCCGGCTTTTTAACATCTAAAGAGATTTCGCCACTGGATGGGTGGATGTTTGTTACTCAATCACGCCAGCACGGCTGCACTGATCTAAATGAAATTTGGCACAGAGATACAATATAGTCTGGAATAACACATAAAGCCTTAGAGCATACTTTTTATCACGGAAAATTAAAGAGTTCCCGCGGGAACCAAAAAACCATAATAATTATGTCAAGACTCTAACACAGAATCGGAAAGCCGTTCTACTGGGAAGAACTGGCCAGAAAATCAGCAGCTGCTCGGGCTGTTCTTTGCGTACACACTTGTGCACTTATAATCTCTCGCGGTGACTGCCTCGTTGGTCTAGTGGTTAACATGTTCGACTGCGGCCGACGAGGTCCCGGGTTCGAGTCCCGGGTCCGAGTCCCGGGTCGGGCCATAACAAGTATTGGGTTTTTCTAACGAGAAATTCTTTCTACTAGCCCGGCGATAGGATGTTGGCGGTGTTTCACCCCTGTACCTCGGAATGCACGTAAAGCCGTCGGTCTTGCGCCTGATCTCTCTCCGGTCGTGTCGGATTTTCCGTCTCATCAGGCTATAGCAAAGGAGAGAGAGTGCACTTGTGTATATGTACACTCTTGTTCACTATAATATAATAGTATAGTATAATATAATACTATCAAGGATAATCTCTGTGGATATTGGCCACCATGGCTGAAATTCGGTCGGGTAGATTACTACGCCAGCCATAAGAAAAATGAATTCAAATGGCTTTACGTTCCACAACGTTAAGGGGCTTTGTCTTAAATGATTCGCGAGTGAAAAACTCTACAAACCTTCGGACAGACTCATAATGTATTTCCGCTGTTTTATTATATTCCTTGTCCCTCGTAAGGCCGCGTCGAAGGCCCTCCCTGAAATATTAGCCGGCAAACATGGCGGACGCTCATCCCTGCGCGCGTAAGGGCTGAAACAACTACAAATATAAACACAATATTATTATCTCTATACCTACCTAAAGATAGAGAACTTAAATACTTTAGTTAAATATTGTGTGTCCAAGTTAAATTACCAGTGCATAAACAGTTGTATTATAAGACAGTGCATACCTACTTTATCCACATAGATTCTTCTATTAATAGTTTAAATTTAATAATATAAAAAGTGAAACGAAATCAAATGGACAGTGCTTACATAGAGACATTTCTATTAATTTTTCTAATTAAAAAGTGAACTGAGAGGGACAGTACATAAACTTCTGAACTTTATTCTTAAAAATTGGACTGGATGTCATTAGTCGTTAAGGAAATAAAAGGCTGTAATAATAATAAGAATTGTTATTATCTCACGCAGGCAATATGATACAATAATTAAAAAAAAATTGTGACATGGCTGTACATTTATGTAATAGCATCGTACATTACCAAGACACTTATGTGTATTACACACTTAAACCTTCCTTAAAATACGTAGATTAAGATATTGAAAAAAATATTTTCATCGGTCCATTAGTTTCTGAGAAAATTGTTAACAAACATCGAATACAGAACATCCTTTTTGAAGTATGTTAACAAGTGAAGTCAAGATCATCACTTTACTTCACATCACAGACTCATTACAGTTGTACTACCGAGCACCAGTGTCCTCTCAGGGAGGTCGTCAGAAATAACGTTCATCAATAGTTATACAACATATAAGTACTCGTAAGTGTTCCCATAAACAGTTCCTTCATTCCACGCCTGGTACTATACCTGGTCGCTACGTTGACGCGTCGTGTGTGTCGCAGGCTTAAATACACAGTTTCTTTATTCTTTATACGTCACGTCGAACATATGGTCGTGAACGCATTGTGTGTGTTTCAGGCTTAACTAAGAGTCCATTTGTACGTCTGTCCGTCCCGCAATGTGCTACAAAGCGGCTTACGCGTAAATAATGTTTGGGATGCTGTATCTTTGTGAGAGCCACGCGCGCAGGCTATATTTACGCAATACTTGTGTACACAAATGTTTAGAGAATGAAAGTAGGTACAAGGTAGGTTCTTCAATTACTTCCACTACATTAACACCCTAAGCCAAGCGATTTGACGACCTGGCGCAGTATTGACGGCTGTTCTTAACGTGTGCCGGGTTCGATCCCCGGCAGGTTCAATTTGGGAATTTATAATTTCTGAATTTTTCCTGGTCTGGCCAGGTGGGAGGCATCGGCCGTGGCTAGTTACCACCCTACCGGTAAAGACGTGCCGTCAAGCGATTTAGCGTTCCGGTACGATACCGTGTAGGAACCTATAGATGTATTGGTTTAATATAACGGCCGCCATGCTAACAGGCAAGCCCGCTAGACTGCATCATCACTTACAGATGAGATGACAGTCATGGGCTAACTTGTAGTGGAATAAAAAAAACGCAACATTGCATTTCAATCAGGTCAAAGGCGGGTTGGTAAAAGAAGATTTAATAAATAATTCATGATAAGTCCGAGGATGTTCTAATGTCAATATTTAAACAGCAGCATTCCATATTATCTCAATAATAAATAATATTTGAAGAGGCCAAAAATAAGTTATTCCGAATGGCGAATAAAATGGTGACGATTTACAATTCCTCCCGCTCCGAGTCTCGTTATATTGTCTTTTGGAATACAAATTCTCTGATCGCCCATTATAATTCTGGTAGTACTTCAATTGGGTATTTGACTACTAGTCTAATAAATTATTTTTTTGTGATTATTAAATAGAAATATTCCCAAAACTCGTAATATCCACGTCCCCTGTTAGTTTTATGTTGAATGATTATATTGAACTATCGATTAAAGTATAGTACTTTGTCAATCTTCAGGTCTTGAACATTAATCATTAAAAAAAATGTGTGTGTCAGCTCCGACGCACGACTGGAGTTTACTAGTTACGAATGAAAAGTTACCATGGAAGCTTAACGTAATGGAAAAAGTTTTATTTTACACCTCATACATTTTCATACCCCGGGCTTATATATGAAAATCGATTCTTATTGAGGTAAACTCCAAAAGGGTCCGTTTCTCCGTTGCGGCGTGATTGAAGAACAAACAAATATTAATGCATTCCTAATATTTGTAGGATGGGAAACAGTATTGTAGTAGAAGGATTAGTTTTGCAAAGATTCAAATACTCACACTACACTCAGATACTACAGTTAGAAATAAATGAAAAAAAAGTATAAGTTTTAAAATTCTGTAAAATTGCTATGAGGCCACAGGCGAGGCTGCATTTTTCTATTGAATGGCTTTACAAGCATACAGAGACCTAAGAATAAGCGACAATTCCATTACACGTGTGCTGTGAGCTGGAAAACTCCATAGCTCGCGTGACACTCCGCGCCGCAGCCGCCGTCGCCGAGATAATCTGTGCCCAGACTAAGTTCTAACATTGATGTTTCAATAGGTCGTATTTGAGTGTTCGAACTTCAAATACATTGGCGTCAAAGTAAAATGGACCCAAAAGCCTTTGATTATAACACAAATACAAATTACAAATTCCTTACAAACCATTTTAATTTAGAAGCGTTTGTAGCGCTTGTTGAAAATCACACGAAATCAGGCTTTAAACAATGTTGTTAAGGTTCATTTAACTGTGGCGCCAATGTATTCAAACGCTCGAAAAATCAATCGAAATTGCAATGTTAACGTACCATTACTTATTCTGTGGTTAAAGGCTTAGCTAGACTTAAGGGCACCGCTGTGTAGTGAAATATCTGCAGTGTCACGAAGCGGCGCTAGTGTCGTAATGTTGCCATTGTACGATGTGTCCGGCCGGGAATTGGCGTTAGATTGAGTATTGTTTGATTTACAAACCATACAACTGATACTGAAATAATTATCATAAATATTACATCCTAGTTAATTATGCTAGAAGTGCAGCGTGACAAAATAATATTAATATTACACCCGAAGCGCTTGTAGTACATAATATGATCCTTTGGTGACAACCGAACATTATAATTTATACAGCAGGCTAAGTGGGTGTTTTTTAACGTATTCGATCGCGATAATGTAGCCTACCATTTATATGGAATTGATTGATCGAGCGCCAACTGTCGGAATCGAATAGGAAGAAAATCTCCCACTAGGTGGTATTTTAGGTTTGATAGGTATCTATTTATATTTTGACATTTTTGTGTATTATACTGTTTCGTTGGTCTAGTGGTTGGCATGTTTGACTGCAGCCGACGAGATCCCGGGTTCGAGTCCCGGGCCGGGCAATAATTGAGTATTGGGTTTTTCAATTAAGAAATTCTCAGTGCTAGCCCGGAGTTGGAAGTTGGCGGTGTTTCACCCCCGTGCCTCGGAGAGCACGTTAAGCTGTAGGTTCGTTATTATCACTAACATGATAATAGTCCTTAAAGCCCACTGTTGAAGAGAAATAATTATATTTGGGGCCAGGAAAACGAATGTAACTATTCGCCACTTACCAATTGCTATGGGTGTTCGGTCTTCTTGGGGTACCCCGATGATGTCTTTGTCTCCACAGGTCTGCGTCTGTTTTAGGCTTTTACTGGCACTAGTAGATAAAAAAAACATAAATTATCCAACTGTAGTTGGATAATTTATACCACACCAAGATAATTAGAATTAGTAGAAGAGAATTTGCGTAACGCGCCCTTTCTAATGCATGCAGAATTGTCTTTGACAATTGTGTTGCCTGGTTTTTACGTTGGTGGCGCTACAGGCCTTCGTTCAGGAGTTGTGACTATATAGGTACATTCGTTTGATATCGTTAAAAAAAATAAGAATTTGGAAAATGAAGAAACTTTTAAATATGTACTAGAACACCCACCAAGCCGCATTGGAGCAGCGTGGTGGGTCTAAGCTCTAATTCCCTCTCTCCTATGAGAGTGCAGGCCTGTGCCCAGCTGTGGGACGTTAATGGGCTATAGTGGTGTATTATAAAAATATTAAGATAGCAGTATGTTAATTAAATAATGCGTATAGACCGAAAACTCAGAGAGTGGATTTGTTTTATGATACTAGGAAATTTTGTAGCATTATAAATTGATAAAAAATAAAGTATACATTTTCATACCCCGCGGGCTTATTTATGAAAATCGATTCTAAGTTCAAAAAATTAAAAATTCAAAAGTTTTTTATTCAAATAAACTTTAGCAAGTACTTTTGAATCATCGAGTAAATCTACCACTGGCTCGGAATAATATTCCAGAAAGAAGAACCAGCCAGAAACTCGGCAGTTGCTCTTTTGGAAAAATTAATGATTAATTAATAGCTGATGCCCGCGACTTCGTCCGCGTGGATTAAGGTTTTTTGGTTCCCGCGGGAACTCCTTCATTTCCCGGGATAAAAAGTAGCCTATGTGTTATTCCAGACTATAATCTATCTCTGTGCCAAATTTCATCCAGATCCGTTCAACCGTTTAAATCAATGCATACATTTAGACATGACAAAGCACTTTCTTACACTGTTAACTTAAAATAATAATGGTAGAAAAACAATCGATTTTAATGATAAACTCTAAAAAAAATTAAGGTTAAACAGTAACCGTTGTCAGTCTGCAAGTCTTGTATTACATCAGGCATGCAAAAAATCAGGTTGATAATATTTTGTTGGTACATTGCGGCGTGATTTAAGAACAAACATACACATTCGGCAATTATAATATTAGTGTGGGCTACGCGCTTGATGATTCATGTCTTTGGAAGGTTAATAAAAAGGTCTAGGCTGGGGGCGTTCGACCATCGCTAAAAGATATAATATTGTTTTGATATTGCTGATTTTAGAATAATTTTCCTTATTTTAGAGACGTCAAGGTACGTGACATCAAACTGTCATTTAGAAATAATAATGCTTCCAGCGATGTTAGTAAACCTTTGAACGAACTAGCATATGAGATGCCCTAGTCACTTCACTTGAAGGATATACAAAGCTACATAAACAAGGCAGGACCAATTCGATATTTGTTTACAGTTACTGTCAATACAATGTCAACACAGCCCACGCAATACGCAAACAAACTAATAATTACGTGGATGACGTCACTGGCAAGCTAAACACACCAAATTGTGCGACAAACAAGCTGTGTGTTGCCGGAAATTAACCAAATAAAAGTAATACTAGAGAATTGATGCTTATACGGCTTCTTAAAAATATGTTTACACACACATTTTACTGCTGTCTGATTTAGTGGTTCTACTGCGGCCGACGACGTCCCAAGTTCGAATCCCGGGGCCGGCCATAGCCGGCAGTAAATTCTCAGCACTAGCTCGGAGTTAGGAAGTTGGCAGTGTTTCACTTCCGTGCCTTGGAGAGCAGGCAAAACCGTCGGTTCTACGCGTGATCTCTCTCCAGTCGTGTTTTCGGATGTTGGATTATCTATCCCATCGGGCCCTAAGAGTTAAACAGATAGTGCATGTGTGTTTGCGCGCACACTAGTGCACTATAATATCTCCCGCGCAAATGGCTAATGTTTTCGGAGATTGGCCGAAGTGGCCAAAATTCGGTCGAGAGGACATACATGCCCATTTTGTTTTCTGAACCGATGATAGTCTTGATTTATAACATAACATGACATAAATATATTTGAACTTTCATAATTTGATGCTGTTTTTTTTTTAATAATACTAGTAAGAACTGCCGCTTTTGATGTGGCGGCACCCTTTTTACTGTTTTAAATTAATTTAAAATATTCTTGTACTTGAATTCTTTGCGTGCAGTTCCAATGCAATTTGACGCTGATGTACAGAAAACTTCGCCTTGCAACCGCACTCAGCTAATTAAGAAAAAGAAACTCTTTCAGCTAAGAATGTACGGAATTAAATATTTGTGCTGCTTTCACGCTAGAAAAGCGGGAATCGCACTGTTCTTAACGCCCTAGTAATTGTACCGGAAATAGACCGTTCCAGGGAAAGCAACACGAGGCGGAAGCTAGAAGCACCTTTTATCGAGAGTACTATAAAATGCAAGCTTCTAAAATTTGTACTAAAGCCCGGCTATAAAAACTTGCAGGCCGAGAGCTTTTTACGTATTCGATGGCGACCACGTTACGAGTAACTACAGTTAATTAAAAATCTAGTCCCGCTATAGAGGCTTTGGTTCCCGCTAGCCTATGCGTTATTCCTGGCTATAATCTATCTCTATGCAAAATTTCATCCAGATCCGTTCAGCCGTTTTGGTGTGATTGATTAACAAACATCCATCCATCCAAACTTTCGCATTTATCTATCCAGTTTATTTTGGTTCCCGCGGGAACATTTTAATTTTCCGGAATAAGTAGCAGCCTACGATATTATGTGTTATTCCGGACTATAATCTATCTCGGTGCCAAATTTCATTCAGATCCGTTCACCGTTTAATTAACAAATTTTGTCAATTCAAACTCATAAAACATGAGGCAACAATACTTGACGAATTTTTTTTCGTCGAATCGTTTCATTTAAGTTAATATAATTTAATTTTGTAAATTAGTCATTAAGGATTAATAAAAGGCTTTTTATTTTTATTCTTATGTATTTTGGCGACTTAAAAACACTGCAAGGGCCTTACGCGCGCCTTGGCGCCTCATAAATACTAGTAAGAGAAATAATTGTTACGAAATCAAGTTCACGTCAAATCGAGATCTTTCTGTTTATTTTTATTTCACCTTGAAATAACGTAACATACCCTCGCCTATAAACTGCTAAAATAATAACCGCTCGTATCGTCGACTAAAATCGTGGGCCTAAGCTAGGGCCGTAAATATTTCAGCTCGAAATGGGTCGTTCGCGTTCCGAATAAGACGTTACAGGAATAAAACGTTCCCTTTGACGACAGCCCTGCCTACATACCTACATACCTACCCCGTAGGCACATGCCCCAGATTGCGGTGCAATGACCTCCATCGGAGTAAGGTTGTATGATAAAGGCTTGCTGTACCCAAAATAACGACCTCCCTGGCGGAGTGGTGAGCGCTGTGGGAGGTCCCGGGTCCCCGGCAGCGTAAATTTGGAAATGTATAATTTTTGAATTTTCTCTAGTCTGGTTTTAGCCGTGGCTACCCTACCGGTAAAGACGTGCCGCCAAGCGTCCTGGTACGATGTGTGTAGATACTGATTAGGGGTATGCGTTCAATAAAATTGCCGTACCCCTAGCAGGTTAGCCCGCTACCATTTTAGACTGCGTGATCACTTACTACCAGGTGAGATCTAGGTAAAATGCACAAAGTTTGCTTTTGAAAACTGTTTTTTGGAAACTTATGCGTAATATAACGTAACACGTCGTATTTCCACATCAGTATGTGAGGAACGTGGGGGGGGGGGGTCCACGCGCCAACATCATAGAGCTCATAAATTAATTGAGCTGTGACGTCATACGCGCCCCTCCCCGCAACCCGTACATCAACCCCTGGACTCTTTGATCTATTTTATATTTCTAACTACAAAGGGTATTTTTACATATTTTTTTTACAAAAATACTAGGTAGATAATTTTGTTTATTTTGAATTAAGGTTTCTTATTATGAAAATGTAATACTTTCGTCTTGGAATAGTGAGTTGTATTAACAAAATATAAAATCTGAGTGAAGTTTAGCTGCAGTCTACAGATTATCTTCTCTTTCGTATCTTCTTATTCTTTAACTTTGAATAATTATAATTCAATCTCAGATAAACTTGAAACTAATGTCTAATTGTTAAAATTGTGTTATTATAATGTGAAAGATTCTCCATAACCTTACTTCCTAACTAATATTAGAAACGCGAAAGTTTGTATTATGGATGTTTGTTACTCTTTGACGCCAGAACGACTGAACGGATCTGGATGAAATTTAGCACAGATATAGATTATATTCTGGCATAACACATATGCTACTTTTTATACCGAAAAGAGTTCCCGCGGGAACCAAAAATCCTCAAATGCATGTTTATTACTCAATCACGTCAGAACGTCTGAACGGATCTGGATAGATTATTATAGTCTGGAATAACACATCCCAATTATTTTAATCCCGGAAAATTGAAGAGATCCCACGGGAACTAAAAAACCTCAATCCACGCGGACTAAGTCGCGGGCATCAGCTAGTTAAATATAATATGTAGGTATTCAGTGCCGTTATAGTTTATCCACAAAAAAAATACAATCGAAAATGTGCAATAAACACATCAAAGAGCCCTGTTAATTATACATTGAGAAGACTGTTATAAGGGAGCTTAAACTGGCTTAAAACTTGATTTGATTTGATATCAATTTAAAATTGCATTTATATGTCACGTAAGTACCTTGACGTCCCTAAAATGAGGATTATAATTATTCTGAAACAAGAGCTTGAACAACATTAAAATGATACCTCTGATGGAAGTAAGCCCCCTGCTCAGTGCTCTAACTTCATTAATAGCACACTTCAAAGCAAGTTAAGTACTTACTCAAAGCGACATTAAAAAATGCAGTTTCTCGCAACTCCTGTAAAAACAATAAAAAGCGCTTGAAGAGCTAAACAGCGCTGTAAATATTTCATTTTTCAGCGTAAGGCGGCTTGTTTGCGATCCGAATAAGACGTCGGGTAATAAATGTTCCCTTTGACGTGATGTGCTGGCTCCAGGGTTGCCACGCCTACCAAGTATCAAGATGTTATCTTAGTATATCTTATTATTGTCGTCAGTTCTTAATGCGTTTTCTACCTACTTTACAACTCTTTGACGACCTACTTACATACCTAATGCAATGAGTGTTTTCAAAAGAGTTTCTTAGTGGTTCTTCTCGCTAGGAATGTTTTATTTCGAACCAATGGTAGATTCACTCGACGATTCAACAGCATTTTTAGTAAGTTTTTTTGAATAAAAATATACGAGTTTGGGTTTGAGTGGTAAGCGCTGTGGCATAAAAGTGAGAGGTTCGATCCCCGGCAAGATCTAATTTGAGAATTTATAATTTCTGATTTTTCTCTGGTCTGGTCTGGTGGGAGGCTTTGTTCGTTACTAGCTACTATTGTCACAGGTTATTCAACTGATCACAACAATTGACACAAACAATGACAAAAACAATTGTAACACAATATATTAATGCAGATCATACTATAATATTATAAATGCGAAAGTGTGTTTGTTTGTTGGTTTGTCCTTCAAGCACGCCGCAACGGAGCAACAGATCGACGTGATTTTTGGAATGGATATAGTTGAAGACTTGGAAAGTAAAATAGGCTACATTTCTCCGCGGATTTATCTAAGGAGTTTCCGCGAGAATTAAAAAAGAACTTAAACACCGCGGACGAAGTCGCAGGTATCAGATAGTTTTTACATAGTTTTAAGATTGCAAATTTAAAGTTACGAACTTATACTTATTCTATGTATTTTGTAATAGCTATACTATTAACTATTCTGTGGTAATACGTACGTATAGCGCAGTACGTACCAACCAAATGAGCTAAATAAACTCGAGTAGTGAGTACCTACCGCAGAGCACGTCTTCGCGGTCCGAATAAGATATTGCGGGACTCAGCATTCCCTTTGACTTCGCCGCCCGCCGTCGCCGTGACGCGACTGCGTCACAGATACTACCGCTGAGTACCTTAGTACATCATCACAAATGGAATATTTGCTGCGCTGTCAAAGGACTGCTCTAGTCTAAATATCAGTCTAAGATGGTAGCGGGCTAACCTGTTAGGGGCATGGCAGTTATATTAAGCCCATACCCCTTCGGTTTCTACACGGCATCGTACCGGAACGCTAAATCGCTTAGCGGCACGTCTTTGCCGGTAGGGTGGCATTGACATAATATTTATTTATTTATACATTCTGTACCAGTAACTTAAAAATAAAACATAAACATTGAAAGGACATGCACAAGGACAACTTATCTCTTGAAGAGATTTCTTCCAGATGCCCCAGAATAATATCATAAGTGACACAAATCAGTGACTGGATAGATAACCGAGTCTAACTATCTATGTCCGTGACTTCGTCCGCGTGGATTGAGGTTTTTGGTCCCCGTTGGAACTCTTTAATTTCCTGGGATAAAAATTAGCCTAGGTATGTATTTTTCCAGTCTATAAACTATCTCTGTGCCAAATTTCATCTAGATCCGTTCAGCCGTTCTGCAGCCTTCCATACATCCATCTATCCATCCATACATCCGTTCATCCATCCATCCAAACTTTCGAATATATAATATTAGTATCGATGAATGACAGGTTTTAGCTGTGCATCAAGCTTTTATCGCTTTTCTTTTCGTTTCATAAATCAAGATCGTCAGTTGTCACACAATGATCTCAATTTTCTTTAGTCGCAAGCCGCACGGTCCACGCAATGTTCGCACGAAAAAGCTTACAGCAGCTTCTAGTTCGCGCGACTGACAGAGATTAATCGCGCCTCCCCTCGCCCCCCTCCCCTCCCCCCCCGCCCCCCCACACACCGCTCCACACCCCTCACATCAATCTCCTCCCTTTGATCTATTATTTAGATCTCCCGCACACTACAAACTTCTGATCATACTATTTCCCTACTCAGATCAAACGATAGTTTCCCCGATTGCCTAATGAGCATAAATACTTGAGAGAGGCCGCAAATTATTATGAAATTATTGTTTTGCGTGGTGGGAGCCTTCGGCCATGACTAGGTATAGGACATAGGTACGTACCATTCTAAGAGGCAAATATAGGGACATATTGCCAAGCGATTCAGCGTAGAATCTAAGTATGGATTTAATATTACTAACGTATAATATTTTTAAATAAGTATACTATACTCGAAGCTGCGACTTCGACCGCGTAGATTGAGGTTTTTTGGTTCCCGTGGAAACTGTTTAATTTGTCGGGATATAAAGCCTATGTGTAATTTCAGACTAAGATAAGATTTATTTATTTATTTTTATATAGCGCTCCGGTTTATTTATCCTTTCACTAAAGTTTGTCTGTAAGAGATTGCTATAGAAATAAGACCGCCTTTGCACTTTTCTATGTAGTCTTACTACTGCTTTCTAACTGTTTACTGCATATTTTGCGTGTGCAATAAATATATCTCAATAAATAAATAAATAAGCTATCTTTGTACAAAATGTCATCCAGATCCGTACAACCATTCTGGCGCGATTGAGTAACAAACATCCATCCAAAATTTCGCATTTATAAGATTAGTTTTAGTATACAATAGATTTACCTAATAATATTTTGCGAATGCAATATTATGAGTGTGTAATATAATAAGTAACGTTCGCCTGCCAGGTTAACCCGCTACCATCTTAGGCCGCTTCTCATGTGGAATAAAAAACCGACAGTTTTCTAATTCCGATTGAGCTATCAACAAGTTTCGAGTCGCTAGCCTGCAGAGGCCCTTATTTAGGAAGTTATTCTTGCGACTCTGTATTTGAGTGGCAAATATTTTAGAAAAAACAACCCGCGTTGAGTTACCCTTTGTATTTGATACTCATACTTCGCGGTTTAATATAAACGTCGCTTAATGTCTGTGTTTACTCTAGGGGTTGGTGCTTTCGCATCAATCATCCTTCGACTGACTACATACCGTCTTAGAAGTTGAAATATACCTACAGCTCGCGCGCGAGTTGAATGCAGAGCAAATGTATGGTGACACATATATTTACTCTGCATTCAACTCGCGCGCGATATGTACCTTACAAGCTTTTGTTCGCGGCTTAGCTCACGTTAGGTTCGATTTTCATAAGGTTGAATTTTAAAAAATAGTAGTTACTTAGTGAATGCCTACCTCATGCTATCCACATGCCAGATTTCAGCTCGATCCGTATAGTGGTTTATAGCTACGCGTTGATAGATCAGTCAGTCAGTCACAGTTTCCTTTTATATATATAGATAGAGCTGATCTAATGATGAAGTTGTAAGGCTACTCTATGGATATGGGTACTCTGTATGTAATAAAACGACGTAACCCCATCGAATTCGTGGTCGATATCCAAGTGATTCGTCTTGACAAGTGCTGTAATCCTAGATAATATCCAGGATCTGATGATGGAGCCAGAAGTTGGCATCCTGGAAAGCTAGTATAAAAAAACGTTTTTTAATGTTATTTTAGAATTTCCATCACGTATTTCCGTGGTCGACATTTTTTTTTATTCCACTACAAGTTAGCCTTTGACTGCGGTCTCACCACATTAACATTGCGACATTGTTCAAATTACAAGTCAACAAAAGTTACAATTAATCCATTTTTGAATTACAAAAGGAATAAGATCCTTATTACAATTTTGTTAAAGTCTAAACTGCTAACTATTACGATGACCGATGTTAAGAGGCAAAACCTAATGAAGGGATCAAAGAGAGATGTAATTTTATTCAAGAGTAATTTTAGAACTAATGGCTCGACTTATCGGATCGATCGAGCGACCGGTCGAGCGACTGATCCGCTCCCTTTGATGTGTAACACGGTTGCCACGGTACTATGGCTAATTTAGAAAAGGTTTATTTTGGAAAATTCTTTGAATCGATACTTTTGTTGGAAAGTTTTTTTAGACTCCATTTTAATTAGATGAGTGATGAAAAACCTGTTCTTTGAAATAAAAGCTATCTCGTAAACTAAGCATCGGTTTTAATTAAGATAGCCTGCGTTTTTTTAAATATTAAATAGCGAGCAGACGCCATCTTATTTTAAAAATATACTTATTTATGCAAATAGATACATTATATTCAATTATACCTAAGTGATTACCGCCGCTCATGATCTCCTGGTGGGGTGCTTCGGCCATGGCTAGTTACCACCCTACTGGCAAAGACGTGCCGCCAAGCGATTTAGCGTTCCGGTACGATACCGTATAGAAACCGAATAGCCCCGAATAGCCCGAACTCCCATGCCCCTAACAGGTTAGCCCGCTACCATCTTAGACTGCATCATCACTTACCATCAGGTGAGATCACAGTCAAGGGCTAACTCGTAGTGGATAAAAAAAACAAATAAGTATTGTACCAGAACAACCGTCTTATTTTATTTTATTTTAATTGATTAACATCTACCATGGCCGTAAATTTCGACACCAGAAGAACCAAAATGCAATGTCGGATTTCAGGACTTTGTTAATTCGCCCCTTGAATAACCCTGACGATGCTGTAATCTTATGGAGGAAGTGGTCTGTGGGATTTGGGTACTTGACTGATTCTCTTAGGTATATTATTTTACGACCATTAAAAAAACATACCAAATAATTATCATTAAAATAATTTTAACATTGAATAATATTAAAAATAAGCAAAAAGCTTGTAAAAGCTCAAATTGGAAAATGGGGGAACTCGGCAAATAGGCTATTCGGGGTAGGGGGAGGCGATTAAATGGGCATCAGTTTATTGGTTAACGTTTAATTATCCAATTATAATCAGATAAGCGATCGAACCAAATGCCCGCAGTGGAAACCTGTTAGTCGTTATTGTATTGTTTACTCGTTTAAAATAAATACCTACACTTATTTTAATTTTCATGAGAGATTACTGTTGTAATTTTTCAGATAAAGTTTAGCAATTTCGCACAGACCAACAAGCGTTTCCCCGCAGGTTAGTTCACACAAATCATACAAAAAAATCTGTATTTAAGACCAAATTATTTTATATTTTCAAAAATTATTTCTTAGCGAATACAAGTATGGCAGTAATATTAAACCCATATCCCCTAACCAATTCTCAGAAATTCCTAAATTGCACTGCCGGGGACCGAATCCGGGACCTCCCACCCACTTATGAGGCCACATCGCTCATTAAGTACTATACCAATCGTTACTCGTCTCAATCTAACATGCATAGCTTAACATTCAGGTGATTGTAGAAAGTGTGCGACCAAACTAGCTCCACTCGTTGTTGCTTGGCTCGATCGTCTTCTCTGATGTATTTACGGCCCCAAGCGGCGCTGTACGCTCATAGCTTGCATTGCGTCGATGACATCTCATCAGACCAGACCAGAGACAGTGAGTGAACTTCCCACATTGCTCGTCACTGCACCGAGAAGGTCGTCACTCGTTTCAATCAAGGACTCTTGTATCTGATACTAAAGCATCGCCAGTGTGCGCCCAACCTATCTCCGCTCGTTGCTGCTTGTCTCCTCCTGATGTATTTACGGCCCCAAGCGGCGCTGTACGCTCATAGCTTGCATTGCGTCGATGACATCTCATCAGACCAGACCAGAGACAATTCAGTTTCCAAATTGCCGTGACAGTGAGTGAACTTCCCACATTGCTCGTCACTGCACCGAGAAGGTCGTCACTCGTTTCAATCAAGGACTCTTGTATCTGATACTAAAGCATCGCCAGTGTGCGCCCAACCTATCTCCGCTCGTTGCTGCTTGTCTCCTCCTGATGTATTTACGGCCCCAAGCGGCGCTGTACGCTCATAGCTTGCATTGCGTCGATGACATCTCATCAGACCAGACCAGAGACAATTCAGTTTCCAAATTGCCGTGACAGTGAGTGAACTTCCCACATTGCTCGTCACTGCACCGAGAAGGTCGTCACTCGTTTCAATCAAGGACTCTTGTATCTGATACTAAAGCATCGCCAGTGTGCGCCCAACCTATCTCCGCTCGTTGCTGCTTGTCTCCTCCTGATGTATTTACGGCCCCAAGCGGCGCTGTACGCTCATAGCTTGCATTGCGTCGATGACATCTCATCAGACCAGACCAGAGACAATTCAGTTTCCAAATTGCCGTGACAGTGAGTGAACTTCCCACATTGCTCGTCACTGCACCGAGAAGGTCGTCACTCGTTTCAATCAAGGACTCTTGTATCTGATACTAAAGCATCGCCAGTGTGCGCCCAACCTATCTCCGCTCGTTGCTGCTTGTCTCCTCCTGATGTATTTACGGCCCCAGGCGGCGCTGTACGCTCATAGCTCGCATCTTGTCGACGGCTGCTTGCGTCATGCATAGCGGAGTGGCGCCCCCTATTTATTACGTGTTAACTTATGTTTTACATAACACTTGCGAAACAAGTGCTCCAGCGACCGAATGGCTGCACGATTTAAGTTATTCATAGAGTTTACATATAAGTAGATAATGGTATACTCTAACATACGACTATTTTTATTCATAATATCTAATTCTAACTCCGCTCCTTGTTACTATGACAACTCTACAAATTTAAGTAAGTACCTACGAGTATACTACGTAAGCATGAGGCTGCAATTACACTTGTAATATTTTCACTTTCACGATTGGTTATGCATGCTTAAGTATTATTACACGAGTAGCTATTCACGTGAGTAATACATACATTTAGTAAATAATATTAGCGAAAAGATACTTTGCGCCTAAGCACAGGCTTCTGCTGTATAAAGCGCAATTACGGCCCCACATGGAGTAGGTACTGCTCTAACCTCTGGGCCGGAGCACCCCAGTACCAGCAAATTGTGGAACTAACTTCCATCTTCTGTGTTCCCTAATGATTATAATATGGGGCTCTTCAAAGGGCGGATAAACAAATTTCTCAAAAGTCAGCAACGCATTGGCGGTTCCTCTGGTGCTGCAAATATTCATGTGTGGCGGTAATCACTTACCATTAGGTGAACCGCCTGCTCGTTTGCTCGCTTTATATTAATAAAAAAACTGCGGCCTCAGGACCAAAAGTAAATATGGAATCCGTGTAATCATGGAAACAATAAGAAATGGAAAAGGTACATGAGTTTTTACAATTTGACGTTACACCGAAAAGTCTGGGCCAGCTTGTACCGGTACACTGCAGCGTAGGAACTTTACAATAGTTTTTTTATTGCCTTTCACACTTTATGGAAAACAATAATTATGCCTAGAAAGCCTTACTTTTAAAAAGCCTACTCTTAAGATACTATTTACGTTAATTATGTACAACTGCCTCGCTGGTCTATAGTGGTTAGCATGTTTGACTGCGGCCGAAGAGGTCCAGGGTTCGAGCCCCGGGTCGGGCCGTAATTAAGTATTGGGTTTTTCTGAATAGCAATTCTCACTTCTCAGTACTAGGCTGGAGTTGGGAAGTTAACGGTGTTTCACCCCCGTGCTTAGGAAAGAACGTTAAGCCGTCGGTCCTGGTTTTTTTTAATGCACTACAAGTTAGCCCTTGACTGCGATCTCACCTGATGGTAAGTGATGATGCAGTCTAAGATGGTAGCGGGCTGACCTGCAGCCTGATTCTATAACTCAGTGGCTATCAAAGAGTGAAAGCCACTGACATATATTCTTTATCCATTGAAGGTTTGCTATGAAAACTTAATTTTTATTTCATAGCAAACCTTCAATGGATAAAGAATATATGTCAGTGGCTTTCACTCTTTGATAGCCACTGAGTTACAGAATCAGGCTGCTGTTATGGGCATGGTTATTATCACTAACATGATAAAAGTCGTTATAGCTCGCCAACCCGGATTAGAGCAGCGTGGTGGGTCTAAGCTTCAATTCACTCTCTCTTATGAGAGTGGAGGCCTGTGCCCAGCAGTGGGACGTTAATGAGTTGTAGTGGTGGATGTACAAATCAGACAAAATGATAATATAAATCTATTTAAAATTTATTTCGGAATACAATTTGTAGGCTAATATTATAATGTGATTTCACAAATACAAGCAAATTCGATCACGTCATAATATTATCCCTTACGTTACCATGAGCTTCATGAATGTATCAATAATTGTTAGTTGTATTGAATAACATCAATAACACGAGTGAAACCATCACATTATTGCTATCTGTTATTGGTATCTGTTATTGTCACTGATATCGTAAGACGATACGTTACACATTTGTCACGCACGGCACAGTGACAGCTCGCGTGTCGCCACACACAACCGTGTGATCACACAATAACATATTGACATATTTATCGCTATTATATTATCAGCTTCGTGTTTTCCCTTTTCTCGTCATTGTCTTATTACATTTATAACGGAATCCTAATATTTAGGTAATAACCGATGCCCGCGACTTCGTCCGCGTGGAATAAGTTTTTTAATTCCCACTTGTTAGCATTATTACTATATTTGTCATTATATCTCATGAAGCAGGAAGTATAATGTCAGTTAATTTGACTAGTTTCATGTCATTCGCTTTAAACTGGGATACGGATGCCATATTGAAATAAGTTAGCGATTATTGAATACTTTTGTGTTTAGATCGCATTTTAATTTAGAGCTTAACGATAGCAATCGTGGCCGGATCAAATAAATATTGTCTTTAAGTTTGGCCAGCTTTTATCTGATTACATTAAATCTCTCGCGGAACCTCTACACGTTTAACCATTTATTCGTGCAAGTTCCAAATGAGAGTACAAATATATTAGAAGCGTCTCATAAATACCTACCTCTGGATTGTCTCTGACACACTGGAACTCCTCAATTTTCCGGGATAAAAAGTAGCCTGTGTCACTCTCCAGGTCCACGACTGTAAACATACAAAAATCACTCGATCCGTTGTTCTGTTGCGAAGGACTAACCAACAAACCAGTAAACCAACACACAAAATGTATCATATTATTAGTATGATGATACAACAGGCGGTTAAGGTTACGTTAGTGTGACGGTTGCTGATAAACATCTCCTCTATTCCACGATCAGATGTAAAATTTTGGTTATACGTAAGTCAATGCAAACTATGTAGTTAATAATCCTGACATAAGTTACTGATTCATTTGGGTATGTGAAAACGAGTCAAGTCAGCAACTTTTGCAAACGTCAAAACAAGGGCTTAGTTCGAGATTTTTGTTAAATCCTCTATTTAATGTGTTCCTCAGTGCGGACTTTCGGCCTGAGAGCATAGTGTACCGTCGCTATAGAGAAGCGAGAGAAAAATCCCTACCGTAGTATTAGTCTTTTTTATTATTAATATTGTATTCACCTACTTACTTAAAGTATTTTAAGATTGTATTTTATTTTATAATAATATTGATTTGATTTTTTATTAATGTATTTTATAAATATGGGCCTTGTTGCCTGAAATAAAATGAAATAATATAAAAATAATAATCACAGAAAAATAATTTAAATGAATAGTTGTCAAATACCCAATAACATTAAACCATTGTATACGTACAATTATTAATGTGTGCACATCGTTAAAGGTTCTATTTTCATGGGCGTCTTCGTTTTCCACGTTTTTTAAGTAAAGACTTTACTTAGTTTATTTGCTTAGCGCGAAATTTGATTTGGCTAGAGAACTAAAAGAGATTGCCTAGACTCTAGAGATTCCAAGGGAATATACTTAGTGCCTGCTCTCCTTTGACAGATAAGACTGTACTCCAAAGCTTAAAGCAAGAAAAGTACATTATAATTTCCTTCAGAGATTTAAAGAAACAAGAATAAAACACAGAACGTTGACTCAATATTAGAGGTTGAAGAACTCGAAGGGAATATTAAAACGCAATAACAGTCTCATTGGAATAATAATATTGGAAGGTATAAGGGCCCATTCACACTTGCATGACTGACGACTTCCCTGGCGCAGTGGTGAGCGCTGTTGCCTAATAAGCGGGAAGCTATAGGTTCGAGCTCCGGCAGGGTCAATTTGGGAATTTATAATTTCTGAATTTTCTCTGTTCTAGTCTGGTTATCATCCTACCGACAAAGAGTGCCGTCAAGCGATTTAGCTTTCCAGTACGATGTCATTGTAGAGACCGATTAGGGGTGTGGGTTTAATATTATAACTATATATAAATGACTTTTAAAATAATGATATACTAACCGCCATGACATGTATTGATTTAAATTTACCAAAACCGTTAATTCACAAACACAAAAATGTTAATTTTATTCAAATAGACTTTTACAAGGACTTTTGAATAGTCGAGTGGATCTACCACTGGTTCGGAATACCATTCCTACCGAGAAGAACCAGCAAGAAACTCGGCATTTTAATGTGAACGTCTATTAAGTCTCCGGAAAGAAAGAATGATTCATCGATGAGGTGTGACAAGACCTTAACGTGCCAGGTCAGAAATGGCGCGAATGGTAAACCTTGCGCGTTTTGCTTCGCTCTTCGCAATAATTTCTGTCGCGAGCCTTGAATTATTGAAAGCCAAGCTTAATATCTTATTAAAATATTGAGAGTTAATTTTAATGGTACAGTCAGCTCCGTTATCCGTAGGGAACCCACGCTTATAAAACTGTGCCAGGTGACCCAAAACAAGCCAGCGCCAGATGTAAAGCGCTTTACAAAAATGCCAAAAAAAATTGCCTATCAAAAATATTTACTAGTGGTTCGCCCCGAACTAAGACCTCGCGGCGCCATCTATTGACATAAATGTGAAGTTCTGTTAAAAATACTGAAGCTCATTAAAAATTAAATAATTCCGTTTCCTTACAATATTTATCTAATTTTAGTATTTGTTGTTCAAGTACAGGTTAAATTGCTTGGTTGATAATAGTTCATAAACTAATGAGCCGATTGTAATAAAACTCTGTATTTATCCTAATAGTAAATCACTCAATACGTTGAGATACTAATGGGACCCCTCACCCCTCTCCGACCCCGCCATTCTGCGAACTCTAAACGCCCCCTCGTAGTGAGCCCCCTGAGTGGCGGCTGATTTTTTGAAACTCTCGATGATATTATCTCTAGCTTCTTAGCTTCATTTTACTGTTTCTTCCACCTAGCTTATTATTTTATAATTACACTATTCGATAGGGTCGCAAATGAAACTTTCAGAGTATCAACAACAAACAATATTTGTATAATTATTATTGGATAGAATCAGGCGTTACTTTGCGGAAGTTCATGATTTAGCAACAAAAGATTACAATTATTTTGCTATAATCCGCCAACAGCAACAGCAACTGTTGGCGGATTATAGCAAAATAATTGTAATCTTTTGTTGCTAAATAATTATTATTATCTAAAGTATCTTTAGATAATAATAATATAAAAAGAAAAGGTGACTGACTGACTGACTGATATCTATCAACGCACAGCTCAAACCACTTTGTAGCTTTTGTCATGTAGGCATCCGCTAAGAAAGGATTTTTGAAAATTTAATCCCTAAAGGGGTAAAATAGGGGTTTGAAATTTGTATGAAAATCAAACTTAAAGTAAGCGAAGCTGCGGGTAAATGCTAATTAGGTTATAACCTGATTTAGGTTGCTGCAATCTGACTCAAATTTCACACAGGCAAAGCCGAAAGTCACTGTGATACAAATTCCTGCAAAAATCCAGGATAATGGGTAAAATATTCACCTTTGAGGGTGTAATGTATTCTCTGTGGAGGATCGGCCGGGACAGGCGGGATGAGCCGGGATACACCGGGATGAAATACGACAGAGGCGTGACGGGACCAATTAACGATGCTTGAAGTACATCCCGATGGAACTTGACACCTGTGAGATAAGATAACCGGAAATACAGCACTTGCAAATGGAACTAGGGAACGGTTTAATTGACTTTTAATGTGCGACTTTACTATTATCCATACTAATAATATTATAAATGCGAAAGTGTGTCTGTCTGTCTGTCTGCTACGCTTTCACGGCCCATCTGTTCAACCGATTTTGATGAAATTTGGTATAAGGATTTGGGCCATTTCCAGTGCCCAAATTTCCGAACCCTTGTCTACAGGTCTACTAGATTTATAATAATGTTTTCCTGTCATAAAAATGTTCAAAACACAAATAAAACAAACTGACAATCCAGTGTTTACGAATTACGGCGTGTCAGATTTATTGCGTCGCCGATATCGCGAGCCTGGATCGGATCATGAACGTCACGGCTGTCGCCATACGTCACGTTTTTATTCCAATTGGCCAATTGAACTCTTCGTCCCATGTCAAAAATTAACAAAACATTCGCTAATTGTCCTCGGCATGCCTTTTTTATGCCTTGATCATAATAATTTTTTATTATTAAACATTTTCTTTTTTCATTCAGTTTTTTCTTTATTTTATGCCTACTCTTTTAAAGTTCCTCTAGCATTTTACCGTGCCTCCCATCATGCGCGCCTTTTACTATCCCTCAGATATCGTAGTTCTTTGTTATGAATACTGGCTAACGCATTGACCTGCTTGCAAGTGTTGATACAGCCTAAGGTGGAGTGCGCTTGCCTAAAAGATTCCTATTCACTCTTTATTTGAAGGTAAAATATAAATAAATAAAATAAATAAATAAAGCCTTTATTTCCAATTCCATTAAATACATATTTCAGACTCTAGTTCCATACAAACATTATTATTTATCACAAGTTATTATAACAGTATTACAATGTCAAAAATTTTAAAGGTTTTAAAAATCAAAATGTCAATTCTATTAAACTTAATATATTAATGTCAGATTCTTAGGTCTTTTTGTACTAGTAGCATGTCAAAAATGTCAGATTAATTAATTTATGTTTTGTTACTTGCGATGTGTGTTACATTTTGTCATTGGAACGCCCATTTTTGGGCATAGGCCTCCTCCATCCTTTTCCATTTGTTCCTGTCTCTCGTCAGCCTGGTCCATGTGATCCCCGCTGCCTCAACGAGGTCGTCACGCCAGCGACGCCGCGGCCGCCCTCTCGGTCGGCGGGCGTCTCGTGGATACCAATGTAGTAGTTTTTCGGTCCATCGCCCATCAGTTGCTCTCGATATATGTCCGGCCCAGCGCCATTTTAGGAGACATGCTAGCTTTGCCGCGTCAATAATTTTAGTCTTCCTTCTTATGGCTTTATTATTGATTTTATCTTTTAATTTTAGGCCTAGCATGCTCCTTTCCATGGCTCTCTGGGCAACCTGTATTTTGTGGATTATGTCCTTAGTTATTGGCCATGTCTGGCAGCCGTAGAGGAGAGTTGGCGTCACAACGGAATCTAGAGCCGTCTTCTTCAGTTTAATGTCTAGATGTGACTTAAAAATGTGTTTTAAGGACCAGTATGAGGTCCACGCTTTCTTAACCCTTCTTTCTACCTCCTCAGTATAGTGCCCTTTAAATGAGACGGTTTGGCCTAAGTATACATACTCTTCCACGTAATTCATAGTTTTTTGTCGTATTTGGACTACATGTCGAGTACCATTGGTCATTATGCAAGTCTTTTCTGGATTCATTTCCAAGCCACACTCTCTGCTATGGAAATCTAAGGTTTCAAGCATATAAATGAGTTGATCATGACTTTCTGCTAATATCACTATATCATCAGCAAAGCGAAGATGGTTCAAATATTCCCCATTTATATTTATACCTAGGCCAGTCCAATCTAACTTCCTGAAGATATATTCTAGCAGAGCAGTGAAGAGATTTGGAGAGATAGGGTCGCCTTGTCTTACTCCACGCTTTACGTCGAACACTCTACCTCTCTTTTCGAGTTTTATAAGAGCTTTACTTTTTGAGTATATTTCCTTAAGGACATTTATATATTTTTCAGCTATGAGCTGATCTCTCAGGGCAACCCATATTCATAAAAAATTGAGTCGAAGGCCTTAGTGTAGTCAACAAACGCTACATAAAGAGTTTTCCCATACTCTACACATTTTTCTATTACTTGTTTTATAGTGAAAGTATGATCTAATGTAGAATATTTACTTCGGAAGCCTGCCTGTTCTCGTGGTTGCTGGATTTTAAAATCACGTTTTATTCTATTTAGTATAACCTTTGTAAACAATTTATACAATTGTTATTTGAAGGTAACTGTATTAAAACAGGAGGGGAAAACGGAGGCCGGAAGGGCATTCCATATCCTAGCGGTTCGAATTAGGAACGAAGAAGCAAATCGCTTCGTACGAGTCATCGTAGTCGTCAACCGATAGATGCATGAAACCCAGAGGCAATGTTGCCAGCGCTTAGAGCAATATTACTTAAAATGCAATATTGATTGATTGATTGAATGATAATTTGATGTCACCTTGATATTTCTAAAATAAAGATATAAGGGATTATAATTCTAAACACGAAAGTCAACAATAATAAAAAATACGGCTTTAAGCGTTGGCAGTATGGCCCCACGTCCCCGTCAGCCGCAGTCGAACCTGTTAACCACTAGACCAACGAGGCAGTTCTCAAGTATACCTACTAGTGGTTCGCCCCGAACTGAGACCTCGCGGCGTCATCTATTGACATCACTGTGAAGTTCTGTTAAAAATACTGAAGCTCATTAAAAATTAAATAATTTGTTGTTCAAGTACAGGATATCATTCAAATAATTGATCAAGTTTCAGGCTTAGCCTTACAAAAAATGTAGAGTTCTGAGGTCTACTTTGGACGTTAAAAAATCTTTTTTTTTAAACCACTACAAGTTAGCCCTTGACTGCGATCTCACCTGATGGTAAGTGATGATGCAGTCTAAGATGGTAGCGGGCTAACCTGTTAGGGGCATGTCAGTTATATTAAACCCATACCCCTACTCGGTTTCTACACGGCATCATACCGGAACGCTAAATCGCTTGGCGGCACGTTTTTGCCGGTAGGGTGGTAACTAGCCACGGCCAAAGCCTCCCACCAGGCCAAAAACCACTCTTCACTTTGAAAGCCCCCCATTTCGTCAATTTTAGGGGAAAAATTTTAAAAAGTATATTTTTGGACTCTATTCCTAATTAATTATCTTTAAAATGATACACCGCAACCCTATGTAACGCTATAAAAAATATTTTACTTCGCATTCGCTTCTATATATATCCCTGAAATAAAGATTTTTATAACTTTTTATGCTATATTCGGCTGGAGGCCATTGGTTTACATATCATATTTAAAGCTGAAGTAATTACGTTCAGTAATTCAGATGTTTTAATGCTCTGACGGACGGACGGACGGACGGACGGACGGACGGACGGACAAGTGCAAATTCACTCAAGTAGACTCAGAGACCTTCGCTTCGATCGGTCAATTACTCACTACTAGGGACATAATTGATGAACTCAACGGTCTCCCATATTTGGGTAAAAATTAAAATAATTCGTTAACTGTCTTCGGCACGCCCACTCCATGCTTCGCTCATCCCTCTTTCATATTCCAGCTCTGCAGCTGTCCCCGCGAGCCGCTCCCATGCGAATGTATTGCCCCTGAAGGGTGCATATTTTACCCCTATATGCGGAGTTTTTGGGGAATTTTTTCCCACTCAACTCAACGATCACACTTGATAATATTTCTCCCTCGAAATCATTTTGTGCCTGGCGTTAATGATAAACGATTGTTGGATGGTTTTGTGAAACAAAAAGTTGGTTTGGAAATTGGAATTATACTTTTCAGAGACCATTTCTGTATATTATATTGTTTTATGTACGAGTATAAATCTATTTATTTGCCTAAGTGTCGATTTCACCAACTCCGAATAACGTCTAACCAGAGATTAAATTTAAAAAGTTGACAGAATTACTACATAACATCTGTCAAAACATCTATTTTAATCCTAGGTTGGTGAAATCGGCACTAAATGTACTAAAACATTATTTCGAATGAAATTTTTTCGATTTTTTCATGATTCTATTACAATGAGTGACGCAGCTTCGCTCTCGAGTGAGTTCCAATTTAAACTGGAGCCATTTAATTTTTTTATTATCTTTATGTAAAAAATAAGGTTTTATTTTAAAATGGCGTCATATTTTATCACAGTGAAGGTGTCAACTTGGTAATATTAAAGGGGCTAACCCACTTGTCGAGATGCACGGAGCGGCGCGGCACGTAGCGGCAAATATTATTTGTATGAGTTTGTATGGGACTGGGCCTTCTGGGCCCAATGCGCGAAGCGGCCCGGGCTAACGTTTCTTGCGTCACTCTAGGTACGTGGTCGTGTGGCAGTCTCGAGCTGTCTGCACGGATTACTGTCGGCACAGTGGTTTGTTATACCTACGTGAACAATTATTCTAACCAATTACATTACTGGGTCGACCGCGGCAAATTATAGGCTAACGTAGTACCTAATCCTGAAGAAACTGTTATTAGTTCGCCGTCTTAGAATATATAAAGGGTGTATAATAATTCGCCATCAATATTGATATTATGATGCCCATAGATGCGCATCTACGCAGCATTACGAAGCAAGCTATCTCTATACCAAATTTCATCAAAATCGGTTGCATAGATAAGTCATGAAAGCGTAGCAGACTGACATACAGACATACTTTCGCATTTAAATAATACTCGATGATTCCCGCGACTTCGTCCGCGTGGATTAAGATTTTTTTTCCGGGATAAAAAGTAGCCTATGTCCTTCCCCGGGATACCATCTACCCCTGTACCAAATTTCATCAAAATCGGTTGAACAGATGGGCCGTCAAAGCGGAGCAGACAGACAGACAGTGTGCTGATTAGCGAAATCCCGAAGTACGCCCAGTTTACTGTTTACGCATCATATTCCAGAAGTGAGTCCAGAATAGTCATTCCAATCGATGCTGTGCGCAAAACTGCCTCGTTGGTCTAGCGGTTAGCATAGTCGACTGCAGATCACGAGGTCCTGGGTACGATTCCCGGTCGGGCATAAAAATTGTTAGGTATTGGGTTTTTCAATTAAGAATTACTCAGTGCCAGCCCGGAGTTGGAAGTTGGCGGTGGTTCACCCCCGTGCCTCGGAGAGCACGTTAAGCCGTCGGTCCCGGTTATTATCACTAACATGATAGGTAATAGTCGTTAAAGCCCGCCAACCTGCATTGGAGCAGCGTGGTGGGTCTAAGCTCTAATTCCCTCTCTCCTGTGAGAGTGGAGGCCTGTGCCCAACAGTAGGACGTTAATAGACTGTAGTAGCTGTACGCACAGACTCAGCCGGGCTGTTGAAAATGGGAAAGCGGCTTGTATAGTAACTGTTGCGCTCTTGATGTGCAGTTAATAGATTACGTTATTCATAATGTATATTGTACTAGATGATTCCCACGACTTCGTCCGCGTGGATTAAGTTTTTTTGATTCCCGCAGGAACTCTTATATTTTCCGGAATAAAAAGTAGCCTATGTCATTCCTCGGGATACAACCTACCCCTGTACCAAATTTCGTCAAAATCGGTTGAACCGATAATTTTTTACTTTCCCGCGGGAACACTTGAATTTTCCGGGATAAAAAGTAGCCTATGTCCTTCCCCGGGATACAACCTACCCCTGTACCAAATTTCATCAAAATCGGTTGAACAGTTGGACCGTGAAAGCGTAGCAGACAGACAGATAGACAGACAGACCGACAGACACACTTTCGCATTTATAATATTATTATATAGTATGGATTTAGAGAAGTAAATCAGCATTGTTTATCTATTGATTCCCCAAGTTATTCCCAAATTTTAAACATAAGTAGGTATCTATACAAATATTACGAGTTAGTTTTTGATTGCGATCACACCTCATGGAGTCATGGCAGGGGGTGGTGTACTTTAAGATGGTAGCGGGCTAACATGCTAGGCGTATGGTAGTCATATTAAACCCATACCCCTAATCAGTTTCTGCAGTAAGTAGAAGTGGTGGTAAGTAATGATGCAGCCTAAGATGGTACCTTCACAGGTTAAAGAATCTTTATTCATGTGGTATCGATGTAATGTATATGTTACTAATTGGTTAGGGCAGTTATATTGAACCCTATAATTGGTTTCTGCACGGCTTAATGGAACGTCTTTGCCGGTAGGGTAGTTTTAGGGTACTAGCCACGATTGAAGCCTCCCACTAGATCCTGAGAAAATTCAGATATTCTCAAAATGACCCTGCCGAGGATCCAACCCGGGACCTCTTACTTATAAGATAACAGCGTTCACCATTGCGCTAGGTCAAAATTGCCTAGCTTATTAAAGTTTTCTTTTATAACTAGATAGGCTTGCGCTTGGCGACAATCATGCATAAGAAATGCAATAATTGGAGCGCACTTGCCTATAAAATTAAACTTGACTGCTAAGTTAAGGTAATTATTGATTACACAAGTAAACCAAATGGAATAAATCATTCAAAATGGCTAAACTTATAATTGACTAGCTGATGCCCGCGACTTTGTCCGCGTGGATTAAGTTTTTTTGATTCCCGCGGGTACTCCTTAATTTTCCTAGATAAAAAGTAGCCTATGTCACTCTCCAGGTCCTCGACTATAGGTACCCCTGCCAAAAATCACGTCGATCCGTTGCTCCGTTGCAGCGTGATTGAAGGACAAACCAACAAACCAATAAACCAACAAACCAACACACTTTCGCATTTATAATATTAGTATGATAAGCGGCAATGTTCAAATCGCATTGATGCATTAGCGCACGCGCGATATCAATTATTCGCCGATGCAAAGGTAATTGTCCGCTGCGGTGGTTTGCTCATATTTGTCTAAATCAACGGCCTTCTCGGCTCCTTACCATATGCGATCGAATGTAACCCATGATTATGTTATAGACTAGCTGATGCCCGCGACTTAATCCGCGTGGATTAAGGTTTTGGCTCTTTAATTTTCTGGGATAAAAAGTAGCCTATGTGTTATTCCAGACTATAATCTACCTCTGTGCCAAATTTCATCCAAATCCGTAATCCAAATGTTCGCATTTATAATATTAATATAATAATATAAGGTTAGGCTTGCTAGCTTTAAGTTATATTGTATTCTTTACAATTATAAAAAAGTTTTGCACCTCCATTTAAAATAACAGAGAGCAGTCACTATCGTATCATATCGTTTCTATATCGTAATCGTATGCTATAAATAGCTCCTTGCCTAGTTACTGTGAATATGCAGAGCCATTCTGGTAACTGTCAGTTATTGATGCGTGAGCAGATAATATATTATATTTGAATTCATGTAAATCTGTAAATAAATTATACGTTTAGGATTCTAATTATAATTATTTGGGACTATTCAAGGGGAAGACAAGCAAATTCCTCAAAATCTTCCGCCGTCTTCCTGGTGATTTCTGCAAAACTTCTTTGCCTGGCGGATGGCTCCGGCCGTGGCTAGTTACCACACTACCGGCTAAGAAGTGCCGCCAAGCGATTTAACGTTCCAGTACGACGCCGTGTAGAAACCGAATGGGGTATGGGTTTAATTTAACTGCCGTGCCCCTAACAGGTTAGCCCGCTACCATTTTAGACTGCATCATCACTTACTATCAGGTGAGATCGCAGTCAAGGGCTAACTTGTAGTGGATAAAAAAAACTGGCAACACAGCGCGCGGCGGCGCAGTGGTATCTTAGTGAGAGACACACCCATATAATACTCAAACCAAAAATAATAAATTAAATATAAATTGCATTTATATTATCCTTAATTTCGACTACAATCTTTAGTATCATATAATTTTAATCTAATTAGACCATTGATGTAGAATTTTTTTAGTACCTATACTAGATGTAGGATTAGCGCTTCAAAAATGTCCCCGACAAATTACAGCACAAATACGAAAGTGCTCTTATTTGCCACTAGTATGAGCCAACCTTAGCCAACATAACGACGCGTCAAAATGCTGCAGTGCTCATATAAAAAGTGTGCTAATATCCTTCGGCCAATGTTTGTGACAATGCGTCAAATATTGTAACAAACATTGACTGTTCTGGATAGACGGGATGCATGGAGAAGTGTTGGTGTTTTAAAAGTATTGTTGCTTAGTGATTCCCTGGTAATCCATTTCGTTATGCAGTAGAGTTGTTTAAGCCATCTAAAATATACAGATAACATTAATTATGTTCAAATTCATTTTGATAAAATTGATATTACTGGAAACACACATACCTTAGTTACATAAATACACATAAAATACATGGGTACATAAAGATATTATATGCTTTACATAAATATTTTATAAAAAAATGTAGTAAAAAATAATAAAAGCCGCAAAGGCTAAATCTGAATAAAGTTTACTTGGTACTTTTTAAGTTTACGTGTAATACGTCAATAAAACGTAGATTTTTAACCTTGATATTAATTTTAAAATGAAACTAAGTAAGGAAAATTTAATTTTAAGTTAAAATCTTACTTCTTAAACAAATGTTAGGTAGTTTAGTTTTAGTTTCCTCATGTTTTTACACAGATTTGGCATATCATAACATTGTATAGTTATAAATATTGATAGAAGAGGAGAGAGTACGCCATTTAAACCTACGTGGTTTTTCACAGTGCTACCCACCAAAACTGTATCAATATTTATTTTGATAAATAAAACATACTGTACAAGTATAACACATAAGTGAGTTGCTGGGGCGCGTAAGCTAGTAATAAATATACACGACCACAAACCACCACGATATACAACTTTTAAAAAATCAGCAACTCCATGTCTCCATTGTTCTATTTGAATTTCGTTCCATTGAATTTTTTGTTTTTGCCTTTTTACAAAGACAAAAGGTCTTAAATATAAACATACTACATTCGTAATTCAACTTAAATTCTAAGTTTTAAGGTTTATAATAAATTGACGTTGTTGATATTGACAATGTGATGCCAAGAGTTGCGTCTTGTTCCAAAATAGTGTAAAGGTATCAATTTGGCAACGTATGAAGTACCCTTATTGCTTACATATTAAGTTTTATTTTAATAATAAATATTTTTGTACTTATTTTAAAAATTACTTTTTGTTTTGGATTGAAAGGTTATTCCTACCTTTTCTCTGATGACAGAACGTCTTAAAAATTAATATTTTCTAATCGTAATGTAGCTTTATGTGTTAAACTTAAGGTGCATAATTAACTGAAGTTGTTGCTAATATAATACCTTTTTCTACATTTCCCACTCAGCATACAAATGTTTATGTGTGTGCAAATTGGGACATTTTTGCGATATTTTTTGTTCGTGACCCTGTTTCTAGTACTCATTCTATTTCAATGAATTAGACCCATCAAAGTAAGCATTTTAATCGCGTTAGGTCGCAAAAAATGGCACGTAACTGATTTTTTTGGATGTTGTTAGTAAACTAACTGCTAATTTTGCGAAATTGTTCTGAAAGCTTGGCCGTCTAGACATCTTAAATTGCTTAACAAGAGATGTGGATTGTTTTCTCAACAAAAGAACTTGAAAAAAGTTAGCAACAGATGATGATATTGTATAGGTTTTAGTTTGGAACTTAATTAGAAGCCATTATTTGGCAGGAAAGTAAATACCGTAATAATTAAGCTATAACTAAAAGTATTCGAACTCGAAGTAAGTACATCCATACTTTTAATAAATTGTGAATGTGTCATCTCTCCGTTCAATAATACATAATACCTATTATATCAAACATCATATTATTTTTAACCGACTTCCAAAAAGGGAGGAAGGTTCTCAATTCGGCGCGTATTTTTTTTTTTAAATGTATGTCGGTGCATATCTCCGTGGTTTCTAAACCGATTCGAAAAATTTTTTTTCACTGGTTAGAAAAAGCTCGCGAGGTGGTCCCATAAAAAATTTTGACTCCAAATCCTCAAATCCTTATGCTGTAGGTGTACCGTACTAGATGAAATCCTCAAAACTAGGGAGTCGGGCGAGTATAACAAAGATAGGCATAGTTGACGCATCAGGATCGCCCGACTTCAATCAAAATTATTTTTTACTTTACAGTGGCTTTGGAAATCGGTTTTTTGGAAAGAATTTTTATTACAATAGATATTAGGTTAGTTTGAGAAAAATCGCTTTAAAAATACTTCAAATAAAAAATCTATACTAATATTATAAATGCGAAAGTGTGTTTGTTTGTTAGCTTGTCCCTCAATAACGCCACAATAGAGCAATTGATTGAAGTGATTTTTACATGGGTATAGGTGATAGCCTGGAGAGTGACCTAAGCTACTTTATCCCTAAAAACTAAGGAGTTCTCATTTACTATATAATAAGGCATTTAAGAAAACTTATTTCACGCAGTCGAATTCGTGGGCATCAGCTAGTAAGCAAGTAATAGGTATAATATTAACGTAATCATAATAACATTTAGGAGACTGGAATAAAATATTCAGCTGGAATAAAAAATAAACGGAGAGAGAGATTTACAATTCTCACCCGCGCGCCACACTCGTTACGTAATAACGTAATATCTTTAAAAAAATATCTTTTCATACAATCATTTTCTTTTTTTCTTTTTACAATTCTCGTGCCTTCTTAGTATTAATTCTTTGGTCTTACGAATTAAATATTTTGGTAACGCCTGATTGTTATTTCACAGTTATAAGATTTTTGAAGTGAAAACTTTTTTAGGCGCGTTGAGCACTTTTTGGTAGGGGCTAAAAATGTGGAATACGCGAGATCGACACCGTGACCGACACCTCGCATTGTTACGAAGACAAAAGGTCTTGAATATAAATATAGTACAGTCGTAATTAAACTTTAATGCCTTAGTTTTAAGGTTTATAATTTAAGTATTTTAAATATTTTTATTATTATTAAGTATGTATTTTTTTAATTAAAACATACCTATATATATAAATATTAATATTCGTTTTCACTTCTATCGGCAGTTCATAGGGACATAGTCATAGGACTACCAATTAAAAAAAATAATTGATAGTATTATAATTTATTACAATAAAACTTAAGCAAGATAGCCTAATCTAATTATTATGTGTACAAATCATGCCCGCTCGAAATGGTGGCAAGAATGCTGGCTGCATTTCCTTATGCATTATTATAACTATTATTATAACTATTAACTATTCATAGGATAGTATGACACGTTTTTTTATCAATTTAACAGGCTACAGAGCGCAAAGACAACAACTTAGCAATATTTATAGGCAGGCAGTTAAGCAACGGCAAACTAATCATTATTAATTCATTACAGAGTGGGTCCCGATGGTCTATTTGTTAAATAGGGCGTGATTTATGTTTGGGCGAGCGCTGAAATAGGTTACGTCAAGCGACCGGTGCGTTCTGAAATACTGAAGAAACTGTATTTAAATTGAATCCATATTTGTATTACTAAACTTCTCTGAGCTGAGCCAGGTACAGACAGACAGTTAACGGCGGTAAAAAATGTGTCATCTAGAGATTACTCTTTACGAAGGATTATAAATATATAGATCAGTACATGAGGGTTAATAAACGCATTTTTATATTAGTGAAATCATGCTTAATACATTTATTTAAACACGTGTAGATATTGTCAAAAGCAGCCTTATATTGCAGGTAAGGGTTGTATTTATAGGGGGGTTGAAAAAAAAAAAACAATCACTGATCGAACGTTCGCGTGATTGTATTCATAACTTTCAACAACTTGGACCGAGAAGCTAATTTAATATTTACACGTGTTTGGTTGTGGTTATTTTGCCTTGTAATGTTTGTTTGAGTTTAGACGAACTAATAATAGTAAACTGAAATCGTTTAATAACAGGTTCATATGTATCGGTTTACTTGGAGGGTTTTTTAAATCTGTTTTAGTAAAATTCGTTTTTGTTAAAGTTACCCAGCCAGCATTTCACGAGAACATTAAGTTCTTAGATACAAATAACGCAATCCATCTTCGACTTTTTATCGAATTAATAGCGTCATCTTAACTAGGTACAATTTCGAAAACATTATATTAAAAAATAATATACTAAAAGTTTAATGAACTCTACAAAATGATTCTAAATTTAAATCCCGTTTCTCTGTCATCGTTTACGTGTGTCTACAGAGGAACGACAAAAATGTGACTATTTTGTAAACTCTCAGATTTAAACTGCGTTCCGACACTCCTTTGATCATGGGGGTTACTACCATCGTTTAAAGCAGTATTATTTCAAAATGACAGATAAATGTCACGCACCTTGACGTCCCTAAAATAAGGGCTATAAGTATAAAACACGAACGTCAACCATTTTAAACGCGATGGTAGTACGGCCCCTGCTTGTTTGTGACGCGGTTATTTTGGACGCGAGAGAGACGCCAGTGGACGATATTAATTGCCTTCAAAGCTAAAGGGTTGACAATGAAATGACATGCTCCATATTGCATTTGTAGTTGGAAGATAAGCTCATTCGTATTTTTAGAGAAAAGACAGAATGTTTATGTTTTGCCGGTGTTTGTCGATAGTATATTTACAAAATATACTTAACTAGCTGATGCGTGCGACTACACCTGCGTGGTTTCAGTTTTGTATACCCGCGGGAACTATTAATAAATACACCACCACTACAGCCCATTATTGGGCACAGGCCTCCACTCTCATAGGAGAGAGGGAATTACAGCTTTGATCCACAACGCTGCTCCAATGGGGGTTGGCGAGCTTTAACAACTATTATCATGTTAGTGATAACAACCGGGATCGATGGCTTAACGTGCTCTCCGAAGCACGGGGGTGAAATACCGCCAACTTCCTAACTCCAGGCTATTACTGAGAATTTATAGACAGAAAAACCCAACACTTAATAATGGCCCGACACGGGACTCGAACTCGGGACCACGTCGGCCGCAGTCGAACACGCTAACCACTAGACGATCGAGGCAGTTTATTTTACGCAGTCTCTCTTAAGTACATGCTGATCATAAATTAAACATTCAAGTAGATCGTCTACTGAAAACTCAGCTTCAGGAATAACCGTTGAAGAGTCCCGCACGAGCTGGTGAGCAAATTGTGCAGAAGCCGGAGCTGAAAGCTCAACTCTGCGATTATTCAAATCACGATCGCCGCTGGCGCCGCGTGTCAAATCACTTACACGCCATACCCGGGATACGCTCGTGTTCACGACCACTATTCTCGTGAAGCTTTGAACACCCATGTTGAGTTTACGTCCACTGTTCTATCTAAGTAATGTAAGGTGGCAACATCGAACTTCTGTCTCTTTTTTAACCGACTTCCAAAAAAGGAGGAGGTTCTCAATTCGTTTAATTTTTTTTAATTAAATTTGTAATTTTTTTTTTGTATGTTTGTTACGCGATTTCTCCGCCAATTATGAACCGATTTTGATAATTCTTTTTTTGTTTGGTAGGTCATACTTCAGAGGTGGTCCCATTTTAATTTGGTGAAGATCTGATGAATATGTCCGGAGATGGAGAATGGAACTCCTCAATGGATAAGAGTGAATTGCTCGCGATCAGTGTGATAGTTTTGTAAACAGTATGTTTTAACCATACATAGCATATCTTTTTTTTTTAGGGTCTCTTTCCGTCTGTCACAGTAGATTATTTCAGTAACTATTAACTATTGACATGAAATTTGGAATAGTTGTATATAATAGTGGCCCAATATCATGGAAATCAAAAAAATTTAAAATTATTTTCAGTTTAATTAAAAAAGTGGGGAAAATCAGGGGTTTGAAATTTCAAAGTAGGATAACTATACCAAGTGGGGTATCATATGGACTTTGTACTTGACTTGTCTAAGTTAGACAAGTCGACGAGTAACGATTAAACGACGTTATTCTTAATAACGCTAAGTTTTTACTAGCGTTCTGGTTATTAAAACTGTATTTTAAAACAGTGGGGCCACTAAAAATTGTGAAATAAAAAATTTTCAAAAAAAAAAACCGACTTCAAAAACCACAAACACTAAAAAGTAAAAAATAATTTAATTTATTATGTATACAAGAGTTAATGTAGTTCTATAATAATATTTTTTGGAGTCGGTGCCAATGTGGAGTCACGTCAACAATAATGAAGAGTAGGTAGACGGTTCATGCGGCTAATTGGTACCGACTCCAAAAAATGTTATTATAGAACTACATTAACTCTTGTATACATAATAAATTAAATTATTTTTTACTTTTTAGTGTTTGTGGTTTTTGAAGTCGGTTTTTATTATTTTTTTTGAAAATTTTTTCCTTCATGCTTTTGGCTTGCAACCAGGTTTTTTTGTGCTCGTTTAAACTATTAAATTATTGGAATACAAGTCTATCTTAATTATTTCCAAAACATCCATAAATCTTTGATTTATCTTGTAACTAGTTGATAGTTTTGGACTAGATTTGGGAGCCTTTTAATTTTCCGGAATGAAAAAAATTGCCTTTCTTTGCCAAGGCTAAGCTGTATACCCAATAGGGATGGTGTACCAGGCAAACGTCATATTCTTATGTACAATTGTATGTTAAATGTATTTCTATAACACCATTGTGGAATAAAGGTATTTTCTTTCTTCCTTTCAACGATCCTTTCAATAGCTAGACAGTTCCATTTTTAAGGAATGAAATATTGATATTAATTAAAAACTAACATGGCATCGCAAAAAACCCTTATTTAAAATTAAAAAAAACTAGCCCTTTACGACCAATGAGTCATCGTTTCAACCTTTTGTCGGCTCATTATTGAACACGAGTTTATTCTCAGAATGAGAAAATTTTGGCCATAGTCCACCACGCTGGCCAAGTGCGGATAGACTTCGCACACCTTTGAGAACATAATGGAGAACTCTCGGGCATGCGGGTTTCCTCACGATGTTTTCCGTCACCGTTATACCACGTTATACTTAGCAGGTGGTATTTAATATCTTAAAACGCACATAACTCCGGAAAGTTAGAGGCGCGACAAGATTAATTTTAATAATAGGGGGCGACCTACGAATAATTTTCATAAAATATTTCGACTCAAAATTCATATTAATTCATCGCAGTACAATATTATTATTAGCTTCTTCATTTGCCAGACAAATACTGAATTAATAACCTACGTAACATATTACAAAGTGAAATCATCCCTACATACTTACCCACGAATCACTAATTTGTCTGAAGGGGCGTCGAGTTTAGAATCCATGCGATATGAAATTCATGGAATTCTAATTTGATTTAATAACGTTTTATTACAGTTCAACCTCCATAATTAAACCAAACTAATTTAACGACTCACGAGTACCTCTTGAATGATTTTAATTGAAATATTCTAATTTAATATTCGTCGATGAGGTTACTCGATATTGAATAACAAGCCCGCTTAGTAAAAATCTTTACCTAATAATATTTAAATTAGAAACTGTCTCGTTGATCTAGCGGTTAGCACGGTCGACCACGAGGTCCTGGGTTCGATTCCCGGTCGGGCGTAAAAATTGATCCTATAGGGTTTTTCAGTTAAGAAATTCTCAGTACCAGCCCGGAGTTGAAAGTTGGCGGTGAATCACCCCCGTGCCTCGGAGAGTACGTTAGCCGTCGGTCTCGTGTATTATCAATTTATCACTAACATAATAATCGTAAGTAACGTAAGAGTTGAAATTGTACTCTTAGTGGAGACGTATGCGGAAGGACCTGGGAACTCACCGCATTATTATCCCAAGAAAACCCCCTAGAATTGATCAATGGATAAAGGGTCACGACATTCAGCAATGTGGAATACTACGCAAAGAGAGAGACCTAATATGTAACCAGTATCTAATACTCTTATCGCCTGTATTATGCAGCGGAATAATAGAATTAAGCTCTCGAAATAATCATGAAAGTCAATCGCACATTATCGGCGGAATAAAACATGCCTCGGGCATTACCATACGGACGAGTTGAGTGATTTCACGTAACGCGGTATGAAAGGAGCGTGATTTGAATAATCGCGCTCGGGAGTGGCGCGGCCTTCTGCCACTTCTGCCCCGGTGGCTGCGACATACAACTTTACTATCGGTATTATACACACTTTTAATATTGCCTATTTAGGTTATTTTTCATAGTGTCACTTTTATTAATGAATAAATTAAGTCATACAAACTAAAATAAACAAATATTACTAGTGGTTCGCCCCGAACTAAGAGCTCGCGGCGCCATCTATTGACATAAATGTGAAGTTCTGTTAAAAATACTGAAGCTCATTAAAAATTAAATAATTCCGTTTCCTTACAATATTTATCTAATTTTAGTATTTGTTGTTCAAGTACAGGATATAATTGAAATAATTGATCTAGTTTCAGGCTCATCCTTTCAGAAAATTTAGAGTTCTGAGGTCATCTTTGGACGTTAGAAAATCACAACTTTGGAAGCCCCCCATTTCGTCAATTTTGGGGGAAAAATTAAAAAAAAAAATTTTGGACTCTATTCCTAATTATCTTTAAAATGATATACCGCAACCCTATGTAACTTTATAAAAAATATTTTACTTCGCATTCGCTTCTATGCGAACCCCCCCCTGAAATAAAGATTTTTATTATTTTTTAAGCCATATTAGGCGGGAGGCCATTGGTTTACTTATTATATTTAAAGCTGAAGTAATTGCGTTCAGTAATTCAGAAGTTATAATGCTCTGACAGACGGATGGACGGACGGACGGACGGACGGACAAGTGCCAATTCACCCAAGTAGACTCAGAGACCTTCGCTTCGCTCGGTCAATTAAATAATTTACTAAAATCTAAATATTTGTAGTAGGTAATACTCGTAGGATACCGTAACTAATTGTCACCATCATTATTTTTTTATCCACTGCAAGTTAGCCCTTGACTGCGATCTCACCTGATGGTAAGTGATATTGCAGTCTAAGATGGTAGCGGGCTAACCTGTTAGAGGTATGGCAGTTATAATAAACCCATACCCCCATCATGTTTTATATGAAAGTACGTCAATATGTGTACCCACAGTGTATACCTAAATTGAATAAATGATTGATTGATTAAATTTACTATAAAATAAATTCATAGATACCTAGTATAAAAATCCAAAAGACCACCCTGCATGGTTGCCCTAAGGCCAAAGGGAAACCCCCTAAGGATAACCTTTGGAACAGGTATGAAACCAGGTTCCCTTAAACGGTGGCCTAAGAATATCTCTCTCTCTTTTTTTCATCAGTTCCTGCTACTATTTAGTACCTTTATCGGTGACAATTAATGATTTCTAAGTAATGTTAAAACTTGCCAGTAATTTTTTTTTAAATTGTTTCTGGTCTCTGGATTTTCTCTCCTTATACTTCTTTTTGCCACGTACTTGCAAATGATGTTATCGGTTTCCATCTGATGTGTTCACTTTAAACTTAAAAAAAGGGCGAAAGAGCGCATAAACAAATTCCTTAAACTCTTTTTTTAACCACTACAAGTTAGCCTTTGACTGCGATTTCACCTGATGGTAAGTGATGATGCAGTCAATCTAAGATAGAATAATGATACTCGTACAATACAAAATTTTACAGTATTTAACGGATTTTACAAAAGTGTTGTTCTTCATATATTATGGACTTGCAAAACACGAAAATAATAAAGAGTTTATAAACTAAGTACCCATATGTTTAGTTTTTTCACGCTTCTATGGAACAACGAATCGACATGGTGTTATACGTGGGCAGTACAAGACGACAAAGCTGGAGGGGTGCTAAGCAACAATGTAAATGAAAAATTTCTTTCTTAATAAATAAATATTTAAAATATTAAACAGTTCAGAAGCTTATGTTTTTTGTTTTTAGTAGTTTCGGGCCCGAAACTTCGTTTGCGTGGAGTATCTTTTTGAGTTTAGACGATACGAACTTCTTATATCACTATTTCCAGGTCCTCAACTATGCAAAAACACGTCGATCCAATGCTCTGTTGCGGCGTGATTGAAGGTCAAACTAAAAAACAAACACAGTTTTGCATTTATAATATTAGTATAATGTAATTTAGGACCTACAGTTCGCGCGCGAGTTGAATGCAAAGTAAATGTAGGTATGTGTCACCATACATTTACTCTGTATTCAACTCGCGCGCGAACTATAGAGAAAAAATGACATGATCTGCTTTTATCATGGAAAATTTAAACCCCACGGAATATCCCCGCTACCATCTTATACTGCATCATCACTTACCATCAGATCACATACCAGAGATCGCAGTCAAGGGCTAACTTGTAGTTGATAAAAAAAAAGTGGTCGGAGCTGCGTGTGTCATCTAGTTTAGCTAATAATAAATGAGTTGATACATTTTTGAAATATAAAGTAGGTATTATGCTTACAGTATTTAAGATGGCGGCGACGGAGTGTGGGAACTGGGAGATTAATGGCCTCGGGCAGATTAAACGCGTTCTCATTTTTTGCACCTATATCATTGCGAGCGCCGGAGTCTTCGCGGTGCTTAATGCTTTTATTCCTATTAATTCCCTACAAGCCTCTTTCAACTTTAAATTAAATTCTTTACCGTGGAATAATATCATTGAAATACCTATCTAACTGACCCAGTAACCGTTTAAATAACTTCTCGTTGATGCATAATAAATACCTTATACTTACCTAATAAATATGTCCTCCAGACCGAATTTTAACCACGGCAGCCTATCTCCAGAGAGATTAGCCATCTGCGCGGGAGATATTATAACTAGTGCACAAGTGTGTGCGCAAACACAGGTGCACTCTATGTTCCTTTATTCTTATAGCCCCATGGAAAATCTGACACGACCGGAGAGAGATCACGCGCAGGACCGTCGCCGACGGCTTAACGTGCTCTCCAAAGCAAAACACCGCCAACTTCCTAACTCCGGGTTAGTACTGAGAATTTCTTGTCAGAAAAATCAAATACTTGTTATGGCCCGACCCGGGACTCAAACCCGTGACCTCGTTGATTGCAGTCGAACATGCTAACCACTAGAATTAGATTAGATAGATTGCCTCAACGAGGCAACTAACAGTTGATGTATAAATACCTACTTAATTCACACAGCAAGTATAAATACCTAAATCACACAGTCCAGCTAGGTAAGGTCCAATATGGCCAAGCGAGTGACGGAAAGAAATAATATATTTTATACTTGGAGTATCCCCACGTGATGAAAATAGAAATGAGGAGAATCAATAATGACGGCAATTTGTTGAGATGATGACAGTTCAATCAAATCAGCAACTCTAACAAACTTTAAAACGAACTTCGGAAGTTTGTAGGTAGTCAAATTTAAACGCGCTTTTTTCTTTAATCTATAGTTTAAAATGATTAAAACTAAACGAGGATGTTTATTGACGTGTAATATTACAAGTATAGCATAAGAATATTAGTAAGATAATATAAAGATCATGTTAATTTTCTCTTTATTTAGCACTGGATGGCTGGAACCCCAAAATCAATGTACGAGTAAGTAGATAAAATCATCATCATCAAAGTAAAAGTAAACAATTTATAAAACATCCCAGTCCCCATCAAAAATATTCACATTCAAACTCAAACTTTTTTATTCAAGTAGACAAGTTTGACAAGTGTTTTTGAATCGTCGAGCAAATCTGCCACTGGTTCGGAATGCCTTAATTTTTTCCCAAGATGTAAGTATCAAGTCAACAAAATTCTTTCATAGCTACGTTATGAACAATACGACCATGTGGCGGAATACCTTTATTAACGCTGCCTACAAATCTTACACCCTACTCAAACCAATCTGGCCCTTGTGTAATTATTGCATTAGGTTTATAGTTGTGTGTATTTTTTCGGTCATAATTGTTACGGGACCGTGCGGTGTCGTAATGTGGTCGTTCCTATTCGAGACCGTTTCAGCCCCTCGTCTCGGGGGTGGAATGTAACTTTGTACATTATTTGTTGTTTTTCACTGTATGACCGGTACATGGCCAGGGATTTTGGAAGTAAATAAACATATTTTATTATACGGTTGCCTGAATAAAAAAAAGGAAAACGACTCTACCCTTTTTTGCTTATTTGCATTTACAACAATGTATTGTGTACTTATTCGAACGTGGAATAAGTAAAATCCTTTATTCTTATCAAAATTGTTTATATCAGATCGTTTGTGTCTGCTTCAAATAACTACAAAAGAACTAATACATTGTACTTTTTTATTGTTGTTACCTTTTTATAGGTACAGCTCAATTTTTTTTTCGTTCACCACTTGAAAAAAAGTATTATCAGTCATACAAATTGTAGCTTTATATCAGAAACAATAGAGGTCAAGATGGGTTATGTAGAAATGAGTAATTAATAATCGAACATCGTATATTCTCCCGATACAGTCAATTAGCAGTTCATGCCTACTCTCGCCGTATACTCGTTAATCATCGAACAACCGAATGAAAAATTATTGGTTTTTAATTAAAATCTCGGCGGAGAGACGATATGAAGCATTGTTATTATAAAACTAGCATATATAACTACGCTCCCTCATTAGAAACTTTTAAAATATTTTCCGATGTATTTGCTCGTAAAGTGGTTCTTTTGTTTCTTTTGTAACTATAATGTGGCTTTTTACTGCTACTGTACGTTTTTTACATTCCACGCATGAGTGGCTACTTCTATTTAATGGCTGCCTTCTAATGTACAGTAGGTAGACAAAAAATACTGTAATTTTTAGGGTTCCGTAACTCAAGAGGAATAAAGGTACCCTTAAAGGAGCACTTTGTTGTCCATCTGTCTGTCTCTTAACCGCCTTTTTCTCATGAACGCATGGAGGTATGAAGTTGAAATGAATATCAAATACGTCTATGGTCCCTTTGTTAAAAAATCATGTTTGTAGGACAACGCAAACAAAACAGTCGTTTATGTCGCATATTTTGAAACTCGCCAATAAATCAAAACCTATAGGATTTTTCCCGTTGACCTAGAATCATAAAATTTTTTCAAGAGCAAGATCTCACAGCACGAGTATTAAAAAAACAGTTGACCGATTTTCTATACTAATATTATAAAGTTTGGCTGGATGTATGCACGGATGAATGGATGTTTGTAACTCAATCACGCCAGAATGGCTGAACGGATCTTCATGATCTTTGGCACAGAGATAGATTAGCACCTATGCTTTTATCTCGGAAAATTAGGGAGTTCACGCGGGAACTAACCTCAATCCACGCGGACAAAGTCGCGGGCATCAGCTAGTTTAATAATAAAGGCGAACGTCGTCGTCATCGTCTCACCAACTGACGTTCACGGCTGGACGGACGTCTCCTGCGAGGTTCTCCACACTATGTAAGTAGTTCTCTGGTATTTCGTTACATTTTTGAAGTCAATCGAGACCTTCCTTTTCCCAAGTAGGTTGAAAAGGAAGTCGTAGTGCTAGTGAGCCAGTTCGCCGGAGCAGACGCTGTAAGCACCACTCCGGATGGCGATTATTCAAATCACGAGCTCTTTTCATATTCCGCTGCGAAATCGTTTACGCCACGTCCGTATGGTAATGTTTTGAGAGCCAATGTTTTATTTTATGAGTAGTTCTAATAATATGTGTGAATTTTGTGCTAAGTCGAGCCGAAACTGATAGAATTTCCGTCTTATGTTGCACCGTATGGGGTGTTAATATGAGTTTTCTATATTTATTTATTCTATTTAGGTACATTGTACGCTTAGGATTGACGTCCGAAACTTATTAAACATGATGGTGATAATCAATAACGGTATCTTAAAATTAAAGCTACGAGGGTTCCAAACGCGCCCATGGTCTATTATATTAGTCTGCATTTGTTAAGCTCTATAGTCTATACTCTATACCCATCAAAATCAGTTGAAAAAATTGTAAAAAAGCAGCAGATAGGCAGACACTTTTGCGTTTTTCATATTAGTTTTTTTTTTTAATCCACTACAAGTTAGCCCTTGACTGCGATCTCACCTGATGGTAAGTGATGATGCAGTCTAAGATCGTAGCAGACTAACCTGTTAGGGGCATGGCAGTTATACTAAACCCATACCCCTTTGGTTTCTACACGGCATCGTAGCGGAACGCTAAATCGCTTGGCGGCACGTCCTTGCCGGTAGGGCGGCCGAAGCCCCCCACCAGGCCAGACCAGGGTAAATTCAGAAATTATAATTAGTATGGATGTATGTTAGTCTGTGTGTCTGCGATGATTGCACGGTTCAACTATTCAACAGATTTTGAAGTTTAGTACGAAGAAAGGTCGTATCCCGATGAAGGACATAGCCTTTGTACCCCAGAAAATCAGAGAGTGCCCACGGGAATTTCGTAAACCTAAATCCATGGGTACGATGTTGCGGGCATCATCTAGCTATTTTTTTAACAGTCTTATTTGTTCCACGCAGAGACGTCTACACTAATGAGAATTTGTGGTCTCGACTTCGTTGAACTGCACGATGCGCAACTTAAATATTTATGTGGAGCGGACGCGGTTTTAAATTAGGTTATATACTCGTATTATTGCTTCGTTTGAACAATTAACTAACAAACTGAATAAACAGCGGCAATCAGGAACCGACAAGTCTTAAACAGCCCTTTATATTAACTACTGAGTTTCTTGCCGGCTCTTCTCGGCAGAATCTTCTTTCCAAACCAATGGTAGAGTCTTGACTTATTATGGCTAACTGCAGTAGGAAATTTTTGAATTTAAGTATTTTCTAAAAATAATCGATATTTTTCAATTAAGTGACATCAGTGATACGTAAAAGTTATTTGGATTTTTTTTATTTTTTACAGTCAGTACGCCAAAAAAAAACTGAATTGCACCCGGTTAGGTACTAACCATAAAATTGACAAAAATAGGCATAACTCAATTTTAGGAATCAAATTTTAAGTTCAGAAATTACCGCCTTACTACATTTGAAGTCTGATTTCTCACAATAATGCCTCCTAAATTACCGAATTTTTTAACTAATAAGGGAAGCTTAGGAACCCCAACAGTTTTGGAAATTAGTCTGAAGTGATGTAGATAGGTTTAAGTATTTTTAATCTTAAATTGAAAATTCGTCTCTATTTCTATCGAACGTAAACTTTTCATTTTCAACCAAAAATTTTCCGACTTGGGTTAATGTTATGATGGTAATTATTTTATGCAAAGTAACACATTTCATAGCTAGCATGTTCACAAAAAAATGTTTGGAAGGAAACACTAAATAAAAAGAAAAAAATTTAACACTTACTCCTCAGAAATCTCACGAAAAAACTAAAAACAATTATATTAGCTGTATGTAACGCTATTCTCGGATAACTTCGATATCGCGAATAAGGGTTGTATGTTCATTTAAAGGTCGATTAACTATCCTGTGTTGTAGATACAATTAGCGCCATCTAGTTTACAATGTGGTAATCTTTACAAAACCACTAGACTATCAACGTTCACCCATATTTATTTTGTTAAACCTTTGGAACGAAATTAATTAGATTAGTTTGATATAGAATTTTCCAAATTCCAATACTAATTAATCTCCCAAAACACTCCCAGACAAAGTTACTATACGCAACAGACAAACAAACATTTGCGGGACGTATCTCTGCGCGCAGATACTTTGCTTTCCACGCCTTCCTCCCTTGCCTTGCCTTCAACCCCTCTGCTGAAAACTTTGCTACTGTGTGGCTGCAGTCGGTAAATCACGTCCGGCCAACGTGAACATTAATTGACGGTGAAATTTTGAACTTTCTTATGTCAGAACAGGGATGTTGCCTATGTCAAAAATAACTATTATATAATATTGTAATCTCTTTGTACGAAGCCTTCGTATAATTATAATAAATGACTTCACTTACAGGTAAGATCGTTTAATTTTGAATTAATTCGAGATAATTAAATAGAGGATTTCCCAACAGACGTGATAACCATATCGTTCATAATATCAATTGATAGATATTTTACACTATCGAGTAAAGTAAAAATGTGTGTTAAACTTTTTTGACGTCACAAGCAAGAATTTCATAATATAATATCCCATACTTTAAGACGTTTTGACGTTAGAGGAAAAGTTGTCAACTCATTCAGAAAATTGCGTTGATAGAATAGTGGTTAAGATCTCGGTATCCAGTTCAAGGGTTCGGCGTTCGAATCCCGGGCACGCTCCTCTAACTTTGAAGACTGTATAAAGCATGGTGCACATAGCTAGAATTTATGTGATTAGATGATGATTCATGATAAATCGCCCATGTAATGATTCTCAGAAATTAATCCTATCTCGATTGAACAGAGGATGGTCGACAGCCAGAAAGACTCACTTTCGGATATTGCTAATCGCTATAGATGCCTTATTTTTAAAACTTTTTAAAACTAATAATAAACAAGAGCTTCGTGACTTTCCTGTAATAAAAAGGGAGGGGTGTACACATTCTCCCCCCCATATAACAGCGTTCCCACACAAATCCGATACGTCTATAACATTTTCATATCGTTTACTTAGGACCGAGCTCTGTAATCACAACTTGATTTATCGCGGAAAATTGTAGACTGCCCCCCGTGGTAACACTTGCGTCTAATTTTTTTAACAAGCCAACAAGCTGTTTCTGCTGGGTTTTGTTTACATACTTAATGAAAGAGAATTTTTCAATTGGAACTTTGAAGCGTTAATCTAGGCTTTTGTCGTGGTGTTTGCTCAACAATAAATAGATTGAATATTCTTTTACGCCTTTGTCTGACTGAGGAATGATTGTTATCTTTATTTGATGTGTTAATCAAATTGTACGTTTATGTACCAACTAGTTTTGGCAATCCCTGTGTCATCTACACCAAGTAACTGACTGATCAATGCAGAGCTTTAACTGTGTAATTCATATTAGTTTATTTGCTGGTTGCAGGTACATTGCTGGTATTATATTGCCGATTATAATTCGATTACAATCTGCCATACGATGGGCATGCAAAAGTTATAATATGTACGAATATTACAGATTGATTTCTATCAATCACTAATCGAATTTTTGAAGTGGACATCAACCGTTTGATTACAGCAATGACTACGATCAAGTTTGCTATAAAACAGGAATCATTTTGTAAAATTCTTGCCAACAGATTTCAGGTAGGTAATATAAATTGTTTTGTACTATGAAGTGGTACTAAGGAAGTTTATCACTTTGTTACTCCTCTCAGGTTATCCGGAAGTTGCAGGATAATAAATTACCTGGTGCTCCTGAATTCTATTGATGTTCAGTAAACAACTTATGAGGAGTTATCGAACTTTAAGCGCTTGAGGTGCGTGTTTCGAATATAAGGCTATTTGTTGAAAACTCTATGGTATATTCCAGGTATTTTAAAACGAATTAAGTAGTTTACGTTTTAGCATCTAACAATATATCCTATAGTATCTATATCTAACAATATATCCTATACTATGCACATAATATTATGTAGTTTTAAAGAAAATGGTCAAGTGCGTGTAAAAGACTCCATTCCATAGTCATGCTTATTGCTTAAAATTTTGGCGGTTATTATTTTCAAAACTGTCTGAGAAACTTTAGGTATAATGATTTTTAAAATATAATTATTCAACGATATATCACTTTAAATTGTAAATCAGAAAGGTTTTTTAGAATCGTTCTAGTTCAAGAAATAGTCTGTATTTTATTTTTTTAAAACCAACCGTCCACTTCCCGCTACGTGGTCTCCATTCCAGAATGCATGCCACAACGGCCATCGGTTCTGCGACAGACATGATGTTGGCGCCAAGTGCCCTGTACTTGCAGCAAGGGATATCTGGGCATCCAATTAAACTTATAGTCTGTATATTATCCACTTATATTATGCTAACCGGTCTGTCCGCGTGACCGACTTAATTCCGCCGCTTAATGTAGTACCGCGACCGTGCCGCTAACACATGACCTGGCCCTGCCCACTATATCAGAGAGTAAAGGGAATTCTCTCAATAGAGGCATATACAATCCCGGATTTTATTCCCTGTCAGCACTGCCCGGAGCCTGGAGTTGGGAGTTGGAAGCAACTTCGTTCACTCGTTACACACGTCGCACCGGAATCGGTCCCAACTTTGAAGTATATTATTGTTGTTGAAAGTTTGCCGACGCAGTAGGGCGAGCGAGCCTGGTGGTGGCACGGGGAATAAGTTCGTGAAATGTTATAAATTCGCTGTCTACTTCCGCATTGTGACTGTGTTGTTTACTGACGAACATTATTCTTAGATACAGTAGTGTGCTAACACTTATTTAATTTTTTTATCTTATTTAAACATAATAACGCGTTTTCATACCTAACAAGTAGGTACAAGCATTAAGCTTAGATAAGAGAAAGAGTCTAGTTTGAATTCAGAACACCATAAAGAGAAAATGAAGTTTTGAATGTACTTGAAATGCTTGAACTGTGCTATGTCATGTAACGAGTATAGTTCTTGCTGGTTCTTTCAATTCATGAGTGCGCGTGGCTCATGATTGTGTTAAAGTCCTATCTGTATACATTGATTGTATACGTGTAAATGTGTGCGTGTACGTGAAAGCGCATACGACTGCTCCGAGTGCCACGCACACTAATACGTGGTAGATTCTTATGACTTAACATAAGTGGCACAAGTTGTCCTACGTGAAATAAATAAATCATTTCATTTCGTTTCAGATGTCTGTTAACAGTGCGGGTACTACTCCCTACTCGAGTAAAGTGCAATAAAGCAGCGCGCACGCTAGTGCACTGGCGCATTACTCGCCCGCAGCGCGCAGGTGCGAGTCGCGGATTTATATCGCGTTAAACAGTTTCTACACGCTTCCGGTACTCGATGCAATCTACTGAATATACGCCTTACAAGCACCTGTATCGAATTACTTGGGGTTATTTACCTACTTAAACTTATTTTCCACTGCATGGTATATTTTATTGCTAAGTGCCGTATTAAGGGAGGTGTAGACGTCCTGCTTCCTTCTCGGGTGGTCTGGAGTTTTATCTCCGGGCAAGCACTTATTTTTGTAGGCTGGAATAAATACTCATGGATGTCAATAAACAGACATGCCCCCCGACTTCACTGGGATGCTCCCGGCGACTAACGGACTAAAGCCTCCTGCCTTCTCTGGCCGCCCTTCCCGGTACTCCGATGACTTGCATAACTTCGGGATGGGGGCTGGCTATCTGCTCAGACTTCGTTTGCTTTTTCACGCACGCACTCTAACTTTACGGAGTTAATTTAAGCGTTATAAGAAAGTAAATCACTTCATTTTACCAGTGAGATAACCACTAACCTTGTACTGGCAAAGACGCACTGAGGGGTTTAGCCTTAGCTATGGTAGCGACCATAATGAGATCGCAGGCAAGGGCTAACTTGTTGTGTAATAAATAAATAAAAAAACAAGAGAATAGCCAAGTACCTGTATTATATGCTTGGAATATTCAACAGCCTTCCATTTTGGTCTCGGTTAGTTAAATTAAAGAATATCAACGCAAAAATGTCGGGCCAAAGTCGGCGAGCCTAGTCGTTAGCTCACAATCTCGGATCAAAGGCACCTGATTTACCTCTTTGCCGCATAAAAACCCTTGATGGGGGGATATTAGGGCCAAATGAGCCACGGGGTCTGTTGGCGGGCATGGCTCCCCAAAGTTCAGAACCTAATCAGCCTCTGGGGAACCTGGGGGTGATATATACAAACATCTAAATTAATATTATAAATGCAAAAGTTTGGATGGTTTTTTTTTTTTTAATATATAGGCTAGCGCTTGGCTGCAATCAGACTTGCATGCAAGAGGTGATGCAGCCTAAGGTAGAGCGCGCTTGCCTAGAAGGTGCCTATTCACTCTTTATTTGAAGGTACCTAGATTAAAAGAGGAAGGGAAAACGGAAGCCGGAAGGGCATTCCATATCCTAGCGGTTCGAATTAGAAACGAGGAAGCAAATCGCTTCGTACGAGCCCGCGGAATTTCGACTGCGTAAGGGTGCAAACCTTGTCGATGCCTTGCGGTTCGATAATAAAAAGGTGACGGAGGAACCAGATCGAATAGTTCTTGAGCACACTCTCCGAAATGTATCCTGTAGAATACCGACAGACAGGCAACTTTGCGCCGATGTTCTAAGCTTTGCAGCTTCGAACTGACCAGTGCTTTGTTGCCGATAAGTCTCCTGGCGCGACGATCCACCGAATCCAATGCGTCAAGTTGGTACTTGGCAGAGCCCTCCCATAAATGAATTGGATGGATGATGGATATTTGTTATTCAATCACGCAAGAACGGGCTAACGGATCTGGATGAAATTTGGCAAAGAGATTATAGTCTGTAATAACACATGGCTACTATTTATCCCGGAAAATTAAAGAGTTCCCGCGGGAAATAAAAAACGTAGGCATCATCTAGTAAAAAATTAAAATCCACGCACCGAAGTTGCTGTATTGTAGTTAAATATAAATCAGGCCGGATATCTTTTCTCAACCAACTGTATATAAGTTCTAAAGAAATACAATCTGTATTCGGAAATTTTCCCAAAGTTTGAGAACCGTTACTTTAGCCAACCTTACCATCATACCCTGGCCCCGATTCCTTGGCTCTATTAAGAACATTGTCGTTATAATGAAGGGTTTTTATGAGGAATAGGGGTCACGTTACGCTGGTCTGATGCAGGGTCGTTACCCGTGAAGGTTGCGCCGTTAATACAGTCAGTCAGTAATTACGCGGTAAACTGGCGGAAACTATAAAGCGGCTATGAGGGAGTTTGTTTATTGGCGTTAATACAATGTCATTATAATCAAAGGGTAATTAAATATTATAAGGGTGGAAAAATAAAGGGGGCCATAATTTTTAATCTCAATTTTTTGCTTGCATCACAAAAAATATAACTAGGTATACCAGGATTGAATTAATAGAGCTTTTGCGTTTGAAAATCATTAGGTACCTACAGTTAAGCAGGAATGAAGATATCCGTAAGAAAACTAGAGTACTCGTATACCTAATATATACTTCGACGTCCTAGTGATAACAAATCCAATTAAAAAAACAAGGGTTTACAATAGACAAAAGAATGAAATACGAGTACAATAGAACGAAAAAACTCTCTGCTCACAAATGTTTCCGTACCACCAAACAATATAAATTATTTTAGTAAATAACAAGAAAGATATAACAACACGTAATCAACTGTGAAATAACTGACTTATATACATAGTATGTCGCTAAGCTGGTAGCGCCTGACAAACAATTCGACACCCTACGAGTACGGAACCCTAATTAAAGATTTTCGGATTTGTGCTATACTTGTACTGTAAGACGTTGCTTCTTGCAAAATTTCATGATTCTAGGTCAAAGGGAAGTAACTTTTTTGATTTATTGACGAGTGTCAAAATATTCGGCATAAACGGCCGTATCTTTGATTGCGTTAACTTAGAAGCTTGATTTATTTACAGCTGCAAAGGACCATAGACCAATTTATTTGATATTAATTTCAACTTAATTATTAATTTCAAGGCAGTTAACAGACAGACAGACGGTCAAGGAAGTGATACAATAAGGGTTCCTTGTTTTCCTCTTGAAGCACGGAATCCTAAAAACATACTAGAAATTAAATTTGCCCGATTGAATAACTTAACAAAGTGAAAATTACTTACCTGTAGTTGAACGAAGTATTGTATAGTAGTAGCAATTACTCCGCCCTTCAATTACTCGATCGTAACAAAGTTTCATAAAAACCCTTCGTGACTGGTGGGGCTTGATGAACTATTAAATAATTAAAAGTCATGCCTCGTGCCAATTTACATGACAGAGCTTGCCGCGGAACTTAACAACTGAAACTATGCCAGCTGAAGAGTGCTTGCCTCACCACTGGGGTGACAACGGTACATTAGCAAGAGATTGCGGGATATAATTAAAAAATAAGTAAAATTTTCTCATAATTTTAACGAATGTATTTCCAATTTTAGATTTAGGTCTCTGAAGAATTATTTTCAATTTCGATGAAGGTTTTGCGGATAAGATAGTGCACCATATTTTTTATTAACTATACTTATTAGAGAAACTAAATAACTGAAACTAAACTGCTAAGGTGAAACCACTGGATTAAGAGCGTTGGTATTTTGCATGTAGGTAGGTTTTTATCTATAACTACTCCCTACTATAACCCCTAATATCAAACCTTTCAACTCAATCTAGAACAATCAAGTGAAGCTGAAAAAATTGAACTAGTAATAAAATGAACGAATAAAATGATCGTAAGAAACTCCACGTCATCACTCCTCGTTTTTGTTTGAGTAAACTTTTTATTTCGCAGAAATATTTTAGTTAAAAAAGGGAAGGGAAGAAACTTTAGTTTTTTTTAAATTATCCTAGTATTACAAGAATCATGGTACTTCTTTTCGACCTATATATTAAGTCGTTTATTTAGGCTATTTCCATATTGAAAATTGCTATGAGATGGATTGCAATTCCTAGACCGCTAGAGGATTCCATAATGTTATACGGTTTTAAATAACAATTTCAATCAAAAGATATTGGCTGGTTTTGTATGAGGTCTTATTGACTTATCTTGGTCTTATTGAAGGTGAGGTGCTATGATCTTATTCATTAGTATGAGATAATCTATCTCTCTCTCTGTGTCGTATTCCTCATTGCTGAGGGACGTGACCCTCCATGAATCACATATTGACAGAGGGATTCTTGGGACAAAACTGTCTTATATACTTGTGTATATCAGGCTTCAATTTGAAAAATAGCTAAAAATACTTCACTATGACTTAAGCAAAAAAAAAAAATTAACGGTTTATAAGCTCTCTTGCACTAGGTATAAGGGTCGTTTCAGATTGACAGTGTCGATTATGCTCCGTCCTCGTAACACTGAAGCTGAAAATGTTTTAAAAATGAGGAAAAAATGTTTTTTTAACCATGGCGTGGAAATTGTTGACAAACTCATTTTTACCGATCGCGATAACCAAAGGGATCGTGTCCCGTGTCCCGTCGCATCCGCAATTTTAAGTTATGTACCGTACGCTTACTCCGAGTTTTTACATTGCAAATACGATTGATCGACGTGAGAGCTCACCTCACCGAGTGTTAGCGAACATTAAAGTAAAATGAACCTTAAATGCATTGGTTTAGAGCTCATTTCATCATTTCTTGTATTTATTCACAGCCAGCGCTCCAAACGCTGAATTTGTGACTTTAAAGCAAGAGCTTTTGGGTCCATTTTACTTTGACCGTTCGCTTACACTTGGCGAGGATAGTATAATAACTTACACTATTGTATTTTATTTAACTTACATACTTACTTATGTATTGTAATAAATTGTTTAAAAAAAAAAGAAAAAAAAAAAGAGCAACTGCTGAGTTTCTTGCCGGCTCTTCTTGGCAGAATCTGCTTTCCGAACCGGTGGTAGAGTCAAAACATGACGTAGCATAAGAGACACCTGTACGTCCTACATGTTTGAAATAAATTGAATTGAATTGAATTGAGGTGAGTTCTCACGTCGATCAACCGTATTTGCAATGTAAAAACTCAGAGTAAGCATACCGATACGTATTTTAAAAACCTTAAAAATGATTTAGGTTTTTTTCTTTTTAGGGTATATAGGTGTCACCAGTTCAACTGATAAGCTTAACTTTTGTGTTAAATTAGATGTGAATTACTTACCTTATTGAAGAACCTAGATAGTTAAGGCGCTGTGAGCTCACGAAATGAAAAACACAGGCGCGCGGGGGTGAAATCGAGCAAGCGCATGTCGCAAAAAATGGATGAAATAATTTGTAAATTAATATTTACTTTTCAAACCAATGAATCCGACAATGTGTTTGATTTAGAAATATGAATTTTATCTTATATTTCTAGAGCAATTTATTGGTTTCAGTAAGGATAAAAATTGCTTTAAAAGGTAGATTAAGAGGTATGTTTATAATAAATATCAATGCAGAGATTTTTTTAAATTGTGTTTTGAGATGCGTCAATGGCTGCTCAAAGGTCTTGAAAACAGCACATTATTTTTACAAGCATACATTATGTCACCGTTTGATGGATACACTGCTTTTAAAAACCCCCTTTTACGCTACACAGGGCTAAGGCCAAAACCATTATTCTATCCGTCGCGTCTGTCTATTTGTTACAGCCATTATAAAAATCGTCCGTCGGAACCCTACCACGGATACGCATATTTTGACATAGTTTTAATTTATAGTGATTCAAGGTCTTGGAAGCTAATTTACATTTTGTCGTCGCGTCGTCTTCGTTTTATCCGTCCTAGAAATCAGACTGAAATCTGAATAGTCACAGGTCCCACCCGTGTCACAGGCGTGATTCACAGCCAACGTCTACAGTGTACGAGATCGAAAACCCAATGACTGGACAAATCCACTCAAAACGTCCTCATTGGAGGTGTACCACGTTTTGTCCTGACACCTAGTATGCGCGCTCCATCAAGTCAATTTCGTTTTGTGTTGGCCAGTTATTTGTCCGTTTTGGCGACGGTTCGAACTCCGCAGGGTCGATTTAGGAAGTGTGTGGGACAAGCTCAACACTACCCTATTACTTCCAGTAGTTGGCACAAACTAGGTGTTACTTGCAAGTTTTCAATAGGCCCCGTTATCAATCCGCGCGCTGCCGCTGACAGGGGAAGGGGGAGGGGGAGGAGGGGAGGGGGAGGAGGGGAGGGGGGGGGGTGATTAATGGAGCCGCATCAAGTTCACTCGCTGCGACAAATGACCCGAGTGAATGTGAACTTTTTTTAAAGAGAAGATTAGCTATTTTTATTTTTATTCTGTCAAAAAATGATTATGATAAGTAGCAGCGACAACGTTGGAATCCTTATGTGGTTGACGTCCAATCTGCGCGCACGAAACGTTTATGCTAACGTTTCTGACACGAACCGCTAGGATGTGGAACATCCTCCCAGAGCACGTGTTTCCTGCCACGTATAACTCAGGTACCTTCAAGGCAAGGGTTAATAGGCAAGATGCCTATTAACCCTTACAAGCAAGCATCTTCTAGACCTCATCACTGCTTTGCACGAAGCATGCTTGTCGCAAGCCTTTTTCGTAAAATAAACAGTGATAGTAATTTTCACGCTTTGGAGGCCATTTTGACGTTGGTCCGCTGATGAAGTTTCGTAAAAATTTACAAAAGGTTGCCATATTAATCTCCAAACTACATTGCATTTTTTTATAGTTTAAAATATGTTATAAATTAGTCAGCTGCTTACCGGTAACAAGGTCCGTAAGGGTGCTTACATAAAGAAACAGGTTTCCGGTACAGACAAATCTGTACGGGTCGGTACCGATCAGCGCAGGTATAATATTTCAATATAATCCTATTCACTCACTTATAAAGAAACAGGTTGTAACTTGTCGGTGCCGACTACCTGGACCGTGCCATACGGGTTTAAGCATTTACTGGTATTACTTACATTTACTTTATTTTTCACCTGTTTCTTTATGCGAGTCAACACTGTACCGATCGGTACCGACCCGTACAGATTTGTCTGTACCGGAAACCTGTTTCTTTATGTAAGCACCCTAAGTCAGTATTTACAGAGCTTTCAAGCTCTTTAAATACGGACTAGAAAATGAGCCAATACAGGAATTGTAACTATATCCCTTGACTGCTATCTCATCTGGCAGTGAGTGATGATGCAAAATAGGACTTACCACGTCGAACGGTCGAACGCGAATGCAAAGTAAATGTATGGTGACACATACATTTACTACGCGCGCGAACATTACATTTGCTGAATAAATAAATTAATTCATTAAGCCGTGAAAAGACAGACAGAAAAAAGATAGACGGAGAGAAGGATAGAATTACAGACTGACCAACTTTCGCATTTTTGATATTAGGGCCCAATTTAACTGCACCACTCAGAGACGCTTAATTAATCATTAATACTAGTGGTTCTAGAAAATGAGTCAATATAGGAATTGTAACTATATCCCTTGACTGCTATCTCATCTGGCAGTGAGTGATGATGCAAAATAGGACTTACCAGGGTTTCGATTTCGAAACCTCTTACTTATAAGATCATACCGAAACTTATATACTTAATAACAATAATATATAACTTATAATATAACCATCTTTAGCTTCGGGGCTCAAAGAAAACATATTATAAACGGCTGGTCAGTGCTTTTATAAACAAGAGGAAATAAAAGTAGGTACTTAAAGTAAAGATCGAATGCCAGCTCAGCAATCGTTTCAATAAAACTCGACCGGTCACGTAACACAACTAAGCAGAAAATATTTGACTCTAAGTAAGTTATACCAAGTCGTTGATACCAAACTTTAACTGCTGGCGGGCATTTTGCGAAAGTAAGGAAATAATACTGAGAAAAATGTTCTTTTCAACTTTCTTTGATAGGGGTTTTAATTGTTTTTACAGTTACAATCTTTTTCTAGTTTTATGAAATTGTAATAACTACTGAGTTTACTTCCTACTAGATTACCTCATGGTGAGCGAAGTTGTTGTCTTAAGAGTCCCGGGATTGATTCTCAACTGATGAAATTTTAAAATATATCATTTCAAATTTTTACTGGCAGTACTTACCTGGTTTAGATCGCAATCAAATTCCTTATAAAACTTACCTGTATTTTCGAATTTAAAAAACTATCTGAAATTATTGGCTGATGGTGAAAGTAAAGCAATCTCAAAACCCATGATCGAAAAAATCTATTTTTATCTATGAAAGTGCACCTAAATGTGAAAGAAAAATCTGCGTTACATACCTACCTTTTGAGCTGGTTTATGTATGGGAGCGGGGTGAACAGGGGTTGGTGAATAAATAAGGAATCATTTGGAACCCGTCGGGGGCGACTATCAATTACCGTAGACTTTACAGCAGGAGGTTCAACCAGGTACCCGGTAAAGCTAGCATCAACTTAACGTAAAGTATTTTGGCTCCAGGAATGCCAAATGTATAACATTTTCCTGTAAATTTGTCAAAGATATAACTGCTACGAATACAACGCAAATAAAAAAATATTATAGTTCTCTTTAATAACTGGTGACTTAATTTGGGTAATTTTTGGATGTTTTGGAAAGCAGCAGCATTAAATCAGAGAGATTTCATATAATAAGTATTTACTTTACTATCTATGTATTAATCATATTACGTAGTACACAAGTATACAAGTATTTCCAATTTAAATAACGTGCTTCTCTTCTATCACTTGCTAATCAATTTTGATGGCCGTGACTTCTTCCGGGTAGATAATAGATAGTTAATAAACCCCGTGGTTTTGTGCAAGTTATATTTTTAATTCAATAATAAGAAACAAAGAAAGAAGGAAAAAAAATGTTTTTTTATTTGATCACCACATTAGACTAATTATAATTAATATTAAATATATATAGCGATACGTGACCAAATAAAGGTTTCCATCTCAGCATTATGCTGCAGCAGACTGCAGCGCTGGTTTTCAGTGGAAACCTTAATTTAAAAGTGAATAGTGTAATGGATGATAATATTCAGATACCAGTTTTTAATACACCTATAAATTAAATGCAGAGTAAATGTATGGTGACACATACATTTACTACGCGCGCGAACATTACATTTGCTGAATAAATAAATTAATTCATTAAGCCGTGAAAAGACAGACAGAAAAAAGATAGACGCAGAGACGGGTAGAATTACAGACTGACCAACTTTCGCATTTTTGATTTAGGGCCCAATTTAACTGCACCACTCAGAGACGCTTAATTAATCATTAATACTAGTGGTTCGCCCCGAACTGAGACCTCGCGGCGCCATCTATTGATATCATTGTGAAGTTCTGTTAAAAATACTGAAGCTCATTAAAAATTAAATGATTTCGTTTCCTTATCATATTTATGTAATTTTAGTATTTGTTGTTCAAGTACAGGGTATAATTCAAATAATTGATCAAGTTTCAGGCTCAGCCTTTCAAAAAATTTTGAGTTCTGAGGTCAACTTTGGACGTTAAAAAATCGCCACTTTGAAAGCCCCCCATTTCACCAATTTAAGGGGAAAAATTAAAAAAAGTATATTTTTGGACTCTATTCCTTATTATCTTTAAAATGATATACCACATCCCTATGTAACGCTATAAAAATATTTTACTTCGCATTCGCTTCTATGAGAGCCCACCTGAAATAAAGATTCTTATAACTTTTTAAGCCATATTCGGCCATCGGTTTACATATTATATTTAAATTTGAAGTAATTACGTTCAGTAATTCAGAAGGTATAAGGCTCTGACAGACGGACGGACGGACGGACGGACGGACAAGTGCAATTTCACTCAAGTAGACTCAGAGACCTTCGCTTCGCTCGGTCAATTACCTACTCCAATAATATTGCATCCTTCTTATGGAACTCCTCCTAAAGGTTTTAAAACAAAATCTATACTGTCCCTTAGTCATTACTAAAGGAGTTCCTTAAGTAATGACTAAGTGACGGTGAGTGCGTAAGTTAAACTATATAGTTTAGTATTTTTATTGCTGTCACTTTTCGGAAACCATATTATTATGATCCTGGAAAAAAGTGACAGCGTCAGGTACAAACATTCAATAAATCTGTGTGAATGTCTTTATTCAAATGGGCCATGGATTGAAGAACTAGCATTACAGTATACTCGTAAGTAGGTGCTATGTCTAAATATCTGTATATCAACGTATAGTAGTGTAATCCAGGTGTACATCGCTTTACACGTTCGCCTCATGAATATGCATGCTCTGCTTGTACCGCAACCAACTCGCTGCTTATGGATGTTATCTCCGGGCCATGCTGCGAGCCTGGTCCAGGGAGCGAAGCCTCGTCGTTCAAAACTAAATCTCGATTTGAATAGGGAATATGCATGTATTTTTTTTATTTTTCTAAACTATTCTATAAGTGATTATATAACCGGAAAAAAATATAACACTTGCAAATTTTTATTAAATAAGCTAAAAAATAATAATTAAAACTACTATCATTTTCGGACGACTTAAACGCCCCCATTTTGGCGCGCTCGTTTTGTGACGTCACCGTGCACATGAATAAATTAACAACGAAGTGTTTGAGTGAAGTAAAGCGTAAAAGATTAACTTATTGTGATGGAAGAGCACCCAAAAGCTTATTATTATTATTGTATTGTCCCTATATGCAAAAATAATATTAAAACTGCACCTGACAAGATATATTTTCATATGCCCAAAGATGCAAGTACATAATATAAGGAAAAAGTGGTGTAAGGTCAATGAATATAATATCATTGTGTAAGGTGATGAGGAGAGAAAATGTATCGTGCTTGAGTACCTAGTTTATATTGTTGTGAAGATTATATCGACGTGGGTATTAAATATGTATGTACCTACCTACCAAAAATATTTTCATTAGGAATCGCGAACAATTTAAACAATAAACTAACCTAAAAAATTAATTACATGTTCATAAAACTATTCTGATTCCCAATTATTAATGTTACAAATTTATAAAATATATTATGGTTTTCATTGGTCAACAGCTGACTACGAGTGTTGATTTTGATCACAAAACGTTATAACTAGGTTTTTTTGTTTGCACTGTTGAAAGTTCTATTGGAAAAGAATTTTTCAGTTGTCTTGACGAAAACAACCTAGTTTGTTAAAGTTCATAAATATGTTCTCAACATTTAACGTTCCTAATACCTACATATCTTTGATTATATTATAATATATATACTAGCGCCCGCGACTTCGCCCGCGCGGTTTTGGGTTCCCGCGAGAACTCTTTCATTTATAGTTTACTACCAATAGTTGTTTATTGTGGCGAGTTTTTTTTCACAAGAAATCACTGCTTTCAGTTAATAATTCCCAAAAACACTAATAATTTATCATAAACAGCGGCAAAACAATGCGAATAACCTTCAATAATCATACAAAACAAACGACCTGTTAACAGTCGACACAGACTACAGAGTGGATGGTGACGTCATGTTTCGTTCCGCCAATAGCGTTGCGTTTTGGAAATTTGAGCGGGAACTTGAAAAATACTACTTTTAAATAATTAAATTTATTAATAGAAACACGATAATTTGTAAAAATAATCATCTGTATATATTTCTTTAGCAATAAAGATTACACATAATTTTTTTTGTCCATTTCTAAATCACATGCATATTCCCCATTGCCTTACGTGTAAAAGATTTTCAATTGTCAAAACAGGCGCTTGGTATAGGCGGTTTTATGCAGAAATACTCGCCTGCTATGTCATATATAACTTGACGCATTTTGTACTTTAATCGATAGTTTAAAATGTTTGTCATACTTACCAATATTATAAATGCGAAAGTGTGTTTGTTTGTTGGTTTGTCCTTCAATCACCTCGCAACAGAGCAACGGATCAAGGTGATTTTTGGCATGGGTATAGTTGAGGACCTGGAGAGTGACATATAGGCTTTTTATCGCGGAAAATTAAAGAGTTCAAATGGGAATTAAAAAAACTTATTCCCCGCGGACGAAGTCGCGGGCATCAGCTAGTCAAACATAAAACTAACGAAGATCCTGTATTTAATAATCACCAAACAATAATTTATTTTTTGGCATTGACAACATTCCAACACATCGACATCCCAATTGTCTCTGTTTTGGTAATGTGACGATATGATTATTAAGGTCAATAAATTGTTTCTAATAAACAACCCCAAATTTTATTCATTGAATCATCACTATCATCATTTTAATCCATCGCCGACTCTACTGAGCAGTCGTCTCCTCTTAGACTGATAAGGGTTTACGTCATAATCAACCACGCTAACTATTGTGTGGAACCCTTAGGCATAGGATGCCTAAGTCATAATAACTAGGCATTAACCATTTGCCTCCAAATACCTATTGTATTTCTTGATTACGACCTATTGCGACGTAATTTATTGGCATAAGTTTCAAAATAAAGCACGAGTGAATCAAACCAAATGTAAACAACTTCGTACTCATAATGTAAAGGTGTTATTGGCAGCTTTCAATGGGCCCTTATCAATATTCGCTCCGTTACTGACAGGAATGACGGGGGGTCGCGCGGGGTTCCGAGGGGTCAAGGGGTGGTGGAGGGGGGGTGAATAGGGGTGATTAATGGAGCCGTGTCAATTTCAGTCGCAGCGACAAATGACCCGCGGGCGAAAGTGAAAATTAAAAATAATATCCTTTACATGTGTGAGATTGGTTATATTTGACAAGCGTAAGGGCGAATACACACTACGGACAAGAGAGGAAAATTCGTCCGCCTGGAATGCGGGCGTTGGGACCTGGGAAATAATTTTAGTTCTCTCGGTTGTAGTCTATACAGCAACAAACTCTTTATCGTTGTTTAGGTATTTTTGCCCTAATCGAAAACCTATGCCTGCATGGGTATTGCATTTATTAGAACAATGTACTTAATAAAGGCCAATTCAGGGGGCGCAAGAGACCTGGGTCCAGCTGTGGATATTGGCTTACGACGAAAACAACAAAAGCTGGGCAGCCATATTTGTCGATTAATATTAGGTTAAAATGTTCTCCTAACTGAATTTTGCCCACGGCACACTATTTCAATTGATATATATATTTAATGCACAGTTAATGTGTATGTGCACACATAAACACACACACAGTACAGCACACCCGGAGGAACATTCTCGATTCCCTCACTTTCTAAATCTATAATCTTATTAGATAGTCGATCGCTGATAGATTTGACGCAAGAGAAGATGCCGTATAGAGACCAACAGGGGAATGGGTTGAATATAACTGCCGTAGCCCTAACAAGTCCGCTACCATCTTAGACTGCATCATCACTTATCATCAAGTGAGATCGCAGTCAAGGGCTAACTTGTAGTGGAATTAAAAAAAAAACAAAGTCCAAGTATTATGTCTGCGCAACCAACTTGCCACCTCCAATATAATTTTGAGCCGACCCGGTACTCGAACCCGGGAAATTTGGGAATAAGATGATTTGTGAAATGGTGATAATGAAAAAACAAATCCGGCTGTTTGTTGTGGGCTCTTCTCAGACCAGGGTGCGTTTCGAACCATCGTAGCTTTCGTTACTGATTATCACCATTATCTATAATATATATAAAATTCAAAGTCCTGACTGACTGACTTATATATCAACGCACAGCCTAAACCACTGGGCCTAAAAACTTGAAATTTTGACAGTAGGTTACTTTTATGACGTACGCGCACACTAAGAAAGGATTTTTCAAAATTCCACCCCTAAGGGGGTGAAATAGGGGGTGAAAGTTTGTATGAAACTCCGTCATTTCTCAAGTTATATCCATGAAACTTGGTATTTTGGCTTTAGGTAATAAATAAAGAAGTACGTATGTCACAGTTTTTCAAAATTTCACCCCCAAAGGGGTAAAATAGGGGTTGAAAGTTTGTGTGAAAGTCCTTCATTTCTCAAGTTATAGCCATGAAACTTATCATTTGGGCTTTCAGTTAGATATGCAGAAATAAGTGATTTACAATTTTTCAATATTGCACCCCTAAGGGGGTGAAATAGGGGGTGAAAGTTTGTATAAAAGTCCGTCATCTTTCAAGTTATATCCATGAAACTTGGTATTTAAGCTAACGGTTTAAAATTAAGAAATACGTGTTTCACAGTTTTTAAAAATTCCACCCCTAAAGGGGTGAAACAGGGGGTGAAAGTTTGTATGAAAGTCCTTCATTTCTTAAGATATTTTTCAAGTCATATTAACGAAGAAAAAGAAGTATCTGTGTCACAGCTTTTAAAATTCCACCCCCGAAGGGGTGTAATAGGGGTTGAAAGTTAGTATGAAAGACCTTCATTTTTCAAGTTATAGTCATTAAACTTAGCATTTGGGCTTTCAGTTAGATATGAAGAGGTACGTGTTTCACCATTTTTGAAAATTCGACCCCCAAAGGGGTGAACTGGGGGATGAAAGTTTGTGTAAAAGCCCATAATTTCTCAAGATATTTCTCAAGTAATATCAACAAAACTGAGTATTTTAGCTTTCGTTAAAAAATAGAGAAGTACGTATGTGACCAACAGACCAACAGTTTTTCAAAATTCCACCCTCAAAGGGGTAAAATAAGCGTTGAAAGTTAATATGAGAGTCCTACATTTCTCAAGTTATAGCCATGAAACTTGGTATTTAAGCTAACGGTTTAAAATAAAGAAATATGTGTTTCACAGTTTTTCAAAATTCCACCCCTAAAGGGGTGAAACAGGGGGTGAAATTTTGTATGAAAGTCCTTCATTTCTCAAGATATTTTTCAAGTCATATTAACGAAGAAAAAGAAGTATCTGTGTCACAGCTTTCAAAATTCCACCCCCGAAGGGGTGTAATAGGGGTTGAAAGTTTGTATGAAAGACCTTCATTTTTCAAGTTATAGTCATTAAACTTAGCATTTGGGCTTTCAGTTAGATATGAAGAGGTACGTGTTTCACCATTTTTGAAAATTCGACCCCCAAAGGGGTGAACTGGGGGATGAAAGTTTGTGTAAAAGCCCATCATTTCTCAAGATATTTCTCAAGTAATATCAACAAAACTGAGTATTTTAGCTTTCGTTAAAAAATAAAGAAGTACGTATGTGACCAACAGACCAACAGTTTTTCAAAATTCCACCCCCAAAGGGTCCTTCATTTCTCAAGTTATAGCCATGAAACTTAGCATTTGGGCTTTTGGTTAAATATGAAGAAGTACGTGTTCCACCAATTTGAAAATTCGACCCCCAAAGGCGTGAAATAGGGGATGAAAAATTGCATGAAAGTCCTCCATTTCTCAAGATTTTTTCAATTTATATCAACGAAACTTGGAATTTCGGCTATCGGTAAAAAAAATAAGTACGTGTGTCACAGCTTTTAAAATTCCACCCCCAAAGAGGTAAAATAGGGGTTGAAAGTTGGTATGAAAGTCATTCATTTTTCAAGTCAAAGCCATGGAAGTTGGTATTTGAGCATTCGGTTAAATATGAAGAAGTATATTTTTCACCATTTTTGAAAATTTGATCCCCAAGGACGTTAAATAGAGAGTTTGTCCTTTAATCACGCAGCAACGGATCAACGAGATTTTTTGCATGGGTATAGTTAAGGACCTGAAGAGTGATAAAGGCTACTTTTTATACCGGAAAATCAAGGAGTGCCTGTGGGGAAAAAAGCTTAAACCACGCGGATGAAGTCCTGACTTATATATCAACGCACAGCCTAAACCGCTGGTCTTATAGACATGAAATTTGGAGGGTGTGTTTTTTGTGAAGAGTAGGTTTGCACTAAGAAAGGGTTTCTCGAAATTTCACCTCCCAAAGGGTAAAATAGGGGTTGAAAGTTTGTATTATGACATTTTTGCTGGTAAAAGCTGGAATGTCGATTAGCTTTTCTTCTGATGGTAAAGATGTCAAGTACGCATCTCAGTACTCGCTCCTCTACAAAGCTTTGGTGAATTAAAAATAAATTTTTTTTCCAAAAAACCGACTTCCATAGCCACTGTTAAGTAAAAAATGATTAATGATTAATAATTATCAATGAAATTATTTTGAAATCGTTCGAAGGAGTTGAACATCATTATAAATCAGTGGACTCAGTGATTAACAACGATGAAGCCATACATTACCCGGTTGAATTTCTTAACACATTGAAGCCTCCTGGTCTCCCAACTCACATATTAAAATTGAGAGTTGGTGCCCCAGTTATGTTGCTGCGTAATTTAAACCCACCAAAATTATGCAATGGCACCAGATTGCGAGTGAAAACATTGCAACGAAATGTGATCGAGGCAACTATACTGACCGGTTGTTCCCAAGGGGAGTCTGTGTTTATTCCGAGGATTCCTCTTACACCATCGAACTACCCCTTCGAGTTCAAAAGAGTGCAGTTTCCCCTCAAAGTCTGCTTTGCCATGACCATCAATAAGTCTCAAGGCCAAACTCTTAATTTAGCAGGGGTAGACCTAAGGGAGAACTGCTTTTCACACGGTCAGTTATACGTGGCCTGCTCCAGAGTAAGCTCACGGAGCAGTCTGGTGATTCTAGCACCTGAAGGAAAAACAAAAAATATTGTTTACAAAGAAATACTGCGGTAGGTTAGGTGCGGATAGTATTTCGTTGTAAACAATGTTAATTATTATCCACTTCTGGTTTGTTTTGTAATTAGGAAATTATTTAGATCTCATCACACACGCTTTGAGTTCTGTTAAAACCGTACTACTCTCATTCCAGAGATTAGTTTAGTTATAGAACTTAGAACTTCGTGCTTATTGCTTTGTTTGAGATATTGTCAGTTTGTATATTACATACAATTGAGAGGGAGTGAGAACGCTTATGATGTTTGTTTCTGAAAAAAATGACATTTGGTTCTTGTAGGCCACGCGGGCGAAGCCGCGGGCAGAAGCTAGTATTTTATAAATAACTAGACGTCATTAAGTGTAGTGTACATCTATCTATATTGAATAAACATTATTTGAATTGAATTGAATTGAATAAGTAGACTAACGCAGCATCGTGGTGGTCAAAGAACCAAAGTCTGGCAAGGATTGATGTTACCGCAGAAGTTGGGCCGACGTCGATCCGATCTGCAGTCAAAGCTTATCTGCCTTCAAAGAACAACCGATTGTATAAACGTTCGCTGAGAGCGAGCTGAGCAGACAGATCTTAGACAGATTGTATCTCAGACGTGAATAGCAACAAGTTTTAGCTATTGTATTGTATCTGCTATTGATTCTACAATTTCCCACACTTTCACACTTTTCTGGACACTTCGTGCGAGTCCCAAAAAGTGACATAACCTAACCTGCTCATCAATTTAAGAATACTTCCTTCCTTCCTTTTGACGACCTGGGGCAGTGTTGAGCGCTGTTGTCTTAACGTAAGGAAGTCCCGGGTTCGATCCCCGGCAGGATCAATTACTTTTTACCCCTAACCTTTACTGCTCATAGAGCTGCTGTATAAAGTGATTGTCATTTTGAACATTTTGTCAAAGTTGTCAAAGTCGTTGGTTATTCTTAGATACTTCAACATCTATTAAATTCGATCAAAAGGTCACTGTGCATTTATCTATTACCTGGATATTATTTTATTAAGTAATAAAATATTTTAAAAAACATCCATAACTTTTTCCAGCGAAAGTTCAAGTTGATTATGAGTTGATCGTACGATAAACTTACCGGAAGGGTACCTACCGCATAAAAGTAAAAAAAAATTATATGTATTTGCAAAAATAATGTTTTTATGAGATTGGGTACCTACTCATCTCCTCAACAAGTCCTCTGCTGAGGCATGGGTCTTCAGTCTTCACCCCTGACTTGAAGTTAGGAGAAATTAACTAAAAATAATAATTATGCTAATATCATAAATGCAAAAGTTTGTTTGTTACTTTTATCCTGAAAAATAATGGAGTTCATTCCATTTCAAACCATGCCGACATAGTTGCGGGCAACAGCTATATCTACATTACAATATAAAATAAAGGATTTGCAAATAAATTAAATTATAGAGAGAATGTTCAAAATCTATTCTAAACCAGTTGAAAATGTGTTAAGATTTTATTCTAATGTAAGTGCAAGAGCACACACACTTTATTTTGCCAGAATATTGTACAAGGCAACATATTACATTTACATAGGTGCTTAGATTAAGATATATTATCTACATATCTTGCTAAGCTTGTCGCTTAAAAGTCCCAAACTTTGCTGAATTTGTATGACAAGATATCAAATTCCACATCAGAGAAGCATTCCAAGGAACGAGAACCCAGCTTTATAGAGGTTAACGCGCAGTAGAGCATAAAAGTAGTGTGCAGTTTCGCGGACACTGGCGTCTATATACGTGCACCGCCTGCGGATGGCCGCCGCCCGAGCTGCACCGCCTTTGTTCCGTAGAACAGACTGCACTGAAGTTGAACATTAAACTAATACAATAAGATGTTGTTATTTTATAGTCCAAATATGGAAATATTTTTTATGGCTGTTTAGTTTTGGTTTTTATATGCACTAGCGACGCTGTCAGCTGTCAGTTGTCACCGGGTCAGATCAGTTTTTTGGACTTTACTATATTTTAACAATCTTTGAGCTTTGTGGTCTTCTAGGCTCTGCGTTCAATTGCTGGTAAGAGTCATTTGGATTTTTGTGTCTAAACAAGCTAATGCCCGCGACTTTGTCTGCATGGATTGAGGTTTTTTGGTTCCTGCGGCAACTTTTTAATTTTCTGAGATAAAAAGTAGCCTATTCCAGATTGTAATCTATCTCTACCAAATTTCATACAGATCCGTTCAGCCGTTCTGGCGTGATTGAGTAACAAACATTTATCCAGCCATCCATACATCCATCCATCCAAACTTTCGCATTTATAATATTAGTATAGATTACTAGATGATGCCCGCGACTTCGTCCGCAAGGACTAAATTTTTTCGATAAAAATGTCCTTCCTCAGGATACAACCTATCCCTGTACCAAACATCAAATTCGGTTGAACAGGTGAGCTGTGAAAGCGTAGCAGAGAGATATACATTTACATTTACAATATTAGTATGGATTCATCCCTGACCGGGTGTAGTTAGTATTCGGCCAATGCAAGTTACAACCCTTTCGGTAAGAACGTGCTACCAAGCTCTTTAGGTCTGAATCAAATTAATTAGGGTTGATTCGCATTTTATCAAACAAAATAGGAATTATGGGTATAAAAAAATGCGAATCAAAGTTGATAATAATCGGTCGAGGATTCCCAAACAACAAAACTCTCAAAACTCTCTTTGCGTAATATTTGTTATCACAGAGGGTTGTGACCCCTTTGCATTAATCACATAACAGTAGAGGTTACCTTTGGACAATAATGCAAAGGGTTACACGATCCATTTATATTTAACTTGAGTAAGAGATATATTTGAATATTTGAGTTTTTCTTCGTCTTATGACAGTCTATTATAATTACATAGACGGAAGAAAAGACGAATTGCATTTATTAATTACAAAAAATAAAATGAAAATGCAACCAAAATGAAAACCTCCTCCTTTTCTTTCTTTTAAAAATCGTTTAAAAATAAATAAGTAATATATTTGCGACATTGTATAATTGCACCATAGTATTTTTATCAGATAAAATGACTTGAGCATTTCCCCGCTTCACCTAAAAACCCGGCAATATGGGTACTTCAAAACTAAAAAAATTCTACATCAATGTTCAAAACGCTTGAAAACTGCGCAAAAACACGAAACGCTCATGTAAATATGTCAGCGAACATTCAGTTAAAAGGCAAAAACGGAGTTTCGCTAAATTCGCGAGACTACGCATACCGTATGCATGCATGTAATTCATTACATTGATGACAGCTTTTTGCTCGGCGTAATATACCTCTGCACTCAAACTCTCCGAAAACACTTGCACCACTGAGACGCACGAAGCGGCGCGGCACGTAGTGGCCAATATTATTTGTATGAGTTTGTACGGAGCTGCAACGCAGTGCATCTCCGTGCCGCGTTGCTGAAATAGGCCCAGCTCCACACGACATCATACATAGAATACTTGCCGCTACGTGCCGCGCCGTGCCGCAACTCTGTAGTGAGGCTAGACCTTTATTCTGTAACCGGAGCATCCTAAGATGTCAAGTCCAAATTCTTTGTGCTTTGTAGAGTCAACACTCTTGTGTTTCCATAATATAACTTATATACAGTAAAACCTCAGCGGTAGTATATAGGAATGGTACCTACCTATCAGATCACAAGCTCACCTCCTACTTAGGTACACTTACCTACACCTTCGTACTCCTTTCAGGTGCATACAAATTTTACGCTATTATTAATGCTGTTTTACTATTGAATTATAATCCTTATTTTAGAGAGGTCAGGGTACGTGACATAAAACTGACATGGTACTAACCTCCCAGCTTACCTACCCACCCCCGTCTTAACCCTGTCATCTCGTTACCTTGTCTAGACATCTCCGTCAGACGACCGTTAGAAAAGAAAGTATGTCCTTAGTAGGACTATCCTAAACTGTGGTAAAACTGAGACGATAAAACTAAAATAAAAGTACGCTACGAATACCGTAATACTTTGACAACCAATAAAAAGTTACAATCCGTCAAATTTAGCCGGTGACCTGGTCCGGTGGCCAAAATTGGAACTAATTTCTATGCCTGTTAAGTTTTTCATATGGAGTGTACAATAAGGAGTAACATCTCTGTATATAAAAAGTGTCCGTCGAAATGCACCACATTGTGGACGCCACATTAGCATCAAGGTAAATTTAAAAGGAATCGCCAAATATTATTCGAGTAGGATTGAGAAATAAACAAGGAAAGAAAACATTCATCATTATTTTATACAACGTAAGTTGTTGAAATTTTCAATAATTAACTATTTTAGTCGACAATAATACTTATTATGTTTTTTTACTCGGCATACTTCACTTCATAGTCATAGTCATAGTCATTTATTTATTAAATATAGGTACACTGTAGGTACACTTATTTTCGTCTAAAAATTACATAAGTAGGTACTTAAAAAGCATGATGGTGATAATGGAAAAGGTATCTTAAAACTAAAGCTACGAGGGTTCCAAACGCGCCCTGGTCTGAGAAGAGCAACCTACAATTGCTACATTCATACCCTTTGCTACACCAGCCGACCAGCGCCGCTGTGGAAGGTTTTTGAACTGTTATTTATAGCAACCACTGGACACTTTTTCAACTTTTCTCCCATAAGAAATGTTACTCCTTATCTTCTACACTCCATAGTTTTCCATATCAACTAGCGACTCTATCACTCGGTCAGATATAACGTTACGTTTGTAGCTATTAATAATAATTCATGCGTTTAAACTAATAAAAACCTAATAAATAGAGTTTTGTGAGTAGCCAGTGGTAAAACAAAACTATGGTCACAGCAAATCCACAAATGCTAAAGTGAGATACGATTCCAAAGCTGGATCTGAGCAAACATCTCAGATTTATTGAATTAATCTGCGATCGGGCAATCTTCCGCGACTACAGACGACTCTTTGTTTGTAGATTGGAAAGCATTGTCCAATTTTCAGATGTCGGCTGGATCAGGACAAAGGAATTGGAACCAATTAGTTGATTTGTACATTTTACGAAAATGTAATATCATTGAATATATTGTATAATCTAGGCCTTATTTTGCCCTTTTTGCGGAAGGTTCACCGTATTAAAATGCTAAGGGAGTCCCTGCCAAAATATTATTTTATTTTATAATCTATATTATGCAATGTCCTCCAAACCGAATGTCAGTAATATAATAGCCATCTGCGCGGGAGATACAGTGCAGGGGCCGTACTGCCAACGCAAAAGCAATATTTAAGGCGAGTCACCTCAGCTCAGCGGTGAAAACTGGTTTGCTAGATCAAATTTTTTCGGTATTTACTATTAAATAACGGTCTTACAAAAAATATCCGATACACTTAAAGATATTGTCTAAAGAATGTGCTAATTTGTTACACGATAGGATGTACTTTACTCGATCAAAAAAAATCTTGAAACAGGCTAAATTAAAAGTTTAAAACGAATTTTTTATTAATAAAATTTTCGACTTTGCTCATCATTTTTATATGGATAAATTCCTCTTGAAGTATTAATGAGAACCTGCTAAAATTTATTTCAAACTGAAGTCCTATATCTATTTAATTCAAATTAATCCCAGAACTTGAACGTTGCCAAGCGGTTTCAGAATATACTGCGCTGCCCGCTTCCCCGCCAGTCTCTACGAGAAATGTACCGCGAGACGCGCGGGCGGCACCCCACACCTCACCTCCTAAAATCTTGGAGGTGACTCGCCTATTACTTAAAATGACAGTTTTATACGTAACTTGACTTTCCTATAAAATAACGATTATGATTCTAAAACACGAAAGTCAACAATAATGAAACAATATGGCTTTAAGCGATGGTATGGCCCCAGATTAGGTAGTGTGCACTAACACTGTGCAATTTCCATTTCGTCACCAATAAACAGCAAGTGTTAATTATAGCTTAAACAATTCTTTCCAAAAAACTGACTTCCAATGCCACTGTAAAGTAAAAAAATAATTTTGATTTCTATCCACTATGTTGAAGTCGGGCGGGTATAACAGGTATAAGCAAAGTTGACGCATCAGACTCGCCCGACTTCAATATTTTTATTTTTAACTTTTTAGTGTCAGGGTTGAGGATTTGGAGTCAGAATTTTTATGGGACCACCTCGAGAGCTTCCTCTAACGACTGATAGATAAAAAATACAAATCGGTTCAGAAATCACGGAGATATGTGCGACTTACATTAAATACGAATTGAGAACCGCCTCCTTTTTGGAAGTCGGTTAAAAAGCTTAAATGACTCCAAGCAGCAAGAGATGCGTACTCGGGTTGAACCCCGCATCCATTGAACTGTAGGTCGAGGTTTTAACCACTAGACTATAAGTAACACCGCTTGCAAAATAAAATAAAATATATTTTATCTTACAAGATAACAATCATCGGAAATGTTGGTAAAAAATAAGGCGATGAAAAATGTGGGGATTTTCCCAGGCATCTTCATAAAACGTAATAAGATGAAGTTTCACGTTATTTTCCAACACTTTGAAGTTCCTAAATTACTTCTGACTTACCACTAGGTATTTATCAAGGAGATTAAATTTCCTTTTGAACAATTGCAAATTGGAAACTTTCAATGCCATGGTAATAGGTAGTTGTTATCTATACCTACTAATATTATAAATGCGAATGTTTAGATGTATGAATGAATGGATGGATGTTTGTTACTCAATTCCGCCAAAACCGCTGAACGAATCTGGATGAAATTTGGCACAGAGGTAGATTATGGCCTGGAATAACACATAGGCAACTTTATCCCGGAAAATTAAAGAGTTCAATCCTCCAAAATCTCAATCCACGCGGACGAAGTTGCGGGCATCAGCTAGTTGTTCACAATTTATTAACGCTGGAGTTAAACTACACACTGAAACCCAACTAAAACTAGTGGTTTTCACCGATGCATGAGGTAGAAACATACTTAAAACTCGAACCACTGTAATGTGATGTATGGTCTAGTTTTCCTTGTAGAAAAGGTAGGTTAATCTTCTTAGCAAAACGAGTAAGAGACCCAATTTGCCCGACGCTTTAGATGTTTTCGAGTTAGGTTTGTCTCTCGTTTCACGATTTGATCGTTATAATATTATGTAACGTTTTAACCGCCAGCATCATGTAATGTCTCAGCGTTTAGATCACCTTCCTCGATCTGTTTGTACAATAACCAGCGCTGATGTATCACTAGTCACATGTGCTACAACAAGCTTACGCTTACAAGCCTATACTAAAAATAATTTTAACTCTATACATATCAAAATTGCGAAACTGGCAGGAGTTTAATCTGTATAACTGGTTATTAAAATTTTTGATTTTAATTTAATAAAAATGTTTTTTTTTAAATAAAATTATGAAACAACGTTGCATATTATAAGTATGCTTCCAACATTATACGGTGGAAAGGAACTTTCCACCGTATAATGTTGGAAGCATACTGAAGGTTGTTTACCGTGTAAAATTACTGCTAGTTCGCACCTGGGGAGATCTGTCGGTTGTTCATTTGTCTATGTCTAATTATAGTTCCGCGACTTTTGTATTATTTACATAAAATACAATAGTTGGGTCATTTTATTTACAAAATCAATGGGTCCACGTGTCATGTCTATGTACTCGTAGACTTGTAACAGCAGTGAAACTTAGATAGATAGGTTACCTATTATTTCATCTGTGCTTCAGTCTCCTAGTCGGATGGTGTGGGTTTGATCCCCAGGCACACTTGGCTAGCGTGGTGGACTATGGCCTAATCTTTCGCATTCTGAGAGTAGACTTTTGCTGCTTTAGCAGGCAATAGGTTGAAATGATGAAATGATGGTGAGATGCGTGGACACTAGTCATAACAATTTAATTAATTTTGAATATCCTAAATTAATATTATTAAAAATGCGAATGCGAGTTTGTGTATGTTTAAAGTATGCACGGCTCATCTATTCAAATGACTTTGATAAAATTTATTACAAACATAGGTAGATTGTGCCTCGAGGAAAGACAGGCTAGCATCTGCTCGAAAAATTAAGGAGCTACCGCGGGAATTAAAAAATAACTCAAACCACGCGGACGAAGTCGCGGACATCAGCTAGTTATCGATATAGTGAAGATTGAAAACGATCAATTAGCTATAATTGAATGAATTATGAGTATCCCATTGAGTTTGATGATGCCACAATCAATCACAAAGACTAATCGAATCTAAATAAAAAATACAGTCAAGTTTATGTAGCGTGTGTGGTATAAACAAATATAGTGCAATGAATTCAGACCTCTGCGGTAATATAACGACTTAGCAAACCGCGCCAGTGGAGCGTGGTGGAGTATTGAGCCGAGTGGATCGAACCGCATTCAGCGCTTCGGAGTTTCTAGAGCAGAAGTTCAAGGTTTACAACAATTTATTTTTCAATATTGGAAAATTTTGCTGATTAATTTTTTTTTACCAGGACTGCAGTGGTATTTTTGAAAAGTTTCCCATGCTGAACTATTTATGAAAGTTTCTGCAAAATACTGCGCACTGAAATAAAAAAGCATGCACGACCTTTATTTTTTCAGCTTCATTCACATAACACTGGAGCTTTGGGTTTATATTCGACTGGCTTTTGCCCGCGACTTCGTCTGCGTGGACTACACAAATTTCCAACCCCTAATTAACCCCCTTAGGTATTACATTTTCAGAAAGCCTCTCTAAGCGGATGTCTACGTCATAATAGCTCGCTGTAAGCACGCCAAATTTTAGCTCGATCCGTCCAGTGCTTTGAGCTGTGCGTTGTGTCAGTCAGTCATATTTTACTTTTATATAACTTTACTTTATTAAATTTTACTTTTATTATATGGATAATATTTTATTCTATTGGCCTTTAAAGAATTAAATTTTTTGAAAGGATTATTTTTAAACGATCTAGTAAAACAGTCCTATCTCCTTAACTTATGTAGTATTTTTATATCCCCAGTTTCAAATCCAGAGTCCTCATTCATGGACCTGATCTCACAACGCATCGGGTGGCTGTAATTAAGGGCGGTCTTTGCTGTCAGCACGGACATAATCCAACACCAATAATAAATGAAACTGTTAACAATTAATATAAATATATTTTTGCATTTCCTCTTATTAAAAGGCTCTCAGGTGGCATCACAGTTCAGAATATTTAAAAAGCGTCATATTTGAAAAAAAAAATATTATTTTTATTAAAATGGAACATAACATACTTAATATTATACGAGTAGATATGACCTGAATTAATAGATGAGTATAATTTTTAACTTGAATGATAAAATATGAACACTTGACATTAAGTATCTACTTAAATCGGCCTATATTCTATGCAATAAATGATAACTTTATTTTTATAAAATTATACAATTTTTTAATGTGGCAAACCGAGATGTGGCGCATTTTTACTCCTAATTAATATGTTTTCAAATCATCATCTTATCCCATCGCCAGCCCATTAGTGAGCACAATATGTTTCCTTCCAGAATGTGTAAGGCTTAGGCCATAGACCATCACGCTGCCCAGAGATTGAGAATTCACACACATTTAAAAACATTATGAAGAACTTTCAAGCATATGTCACAATGAAATGAAATTAACTTATTTATATATTTCACGTAGAACAACTTGTGTCACTAAATTCAAGACTAGGCTCCCACTAGGAAAGTTGTTTCTGCTGAGAAAAGCCAGCAATAAACTCATGATTGGTTCTACAACGATTTATATTTCCTTCATCGTTAAAGTAAGTGAAAGATAAACAAACAAACAAACAAACAAACAAACAAACAAACAATCAAACAAAAAGATAAGTTTTAAAATGCATAGCAAAGATAACAGGAACGGTGGAATTTGCACTTGTACCTATACAGCTGTCACAGCAATGGTCTTTTTAACGCAAACCCATAAGCCACGTAGCACAAACGTCACTGCAAAGCGCCAGACTGAATGCGCGCGTATGCGGGTACGATCTGTTTACTGGGGACTGTATGAAATACGAAGTTGTGCCGAAAGCGGCGTTTCCAAAAATACTTCATACAAGAAAAAAAAACAAGCTATCTATAAACTATCAATTAAAATATCTTTATTAAAATTTAATAGGTACAATGCACACTTTTTGAACGTCAATAAAATACAAGACGTGAAAACATGACAGGGATACGGCTTTATTAAACTTACTTACTTACGGGCCGGCAATTACTTAGGTATCTACCGCCAAGTTAATGGCAAAATAGCAATTACCTACCATTATATTATTATAATACTAATATACTCACATTTGGCAAAATAATAGAACTTCACATTTTCATGGCTGTTATACGATTAGCAGGCATACATAATTGACCGAGCGAAGCGAAGGTCTCTGAGTCTACTTGGGTGAATTGGCACTTGTCCGTCCGTCTGTCAGAGCATTATAACTTCTGAATTACTGAACGCAATTACTTCAGCTTTAAATATAATATGTAAACTAATGGCCTCCCGCCGAATATGGCTTAAAAAATAATAAAAATCTTTATTTCAGGGGGACTCTCATAAAAGCGAATGCGAAGTAAAATATTTTTTATAAAGTTACATAGGGTTGCGGTATATCATTTTAAAGATAATTAGGAATTGAGTCCAAAAATATTTTTTCTAAAATTTTTCCCCCAAAATTGACGAAATGGGGGGCTTTCAAAGTGGAGATAGTCATAGTCATAGTCATTTATTTATTAAATATAGGTACACTGTAGGTACACTTATTTTCGTCTAAAAGTTACTTAAAAAGCATGATGGTGATAATGGGTAACGGTATCTTAAAACTAAAGTTAGGAGGGTTCCAAACGCGCCCTGGTCTGAGAAGAGCCCACAACAAACTCAGCCGGGGTTTTTTTTTTATTATCACCATCTCACAAATATTCTTACTAAGGAAGGAGATTTTCTAACGTCCAAAGATGACCTCAGAACTCTAAATTTTCTGAAAGGATGAGCCTGAAACTTGATAAATTATTTCAATTATATCCTGTACTTGAACAACAAATACTAAAATTAGATAAATATTGTAAGGAAACGGAATTATTTAATTTAATTTTTAATGAGCTTCAGTATTTTTAACAGAACTTTACATTTATATCAATAGATGACGCCGCGAGGTCTCAGTTCGGGGCGAACCACTAGTATGGTAAACTAGCTGATGCCCGCGACTCCGTCCGCGTGGTTTAAGTTTTTTGATTCCGTCCGATCCGTTGCTCCGTTGCGGCGAGATTGAAGGACAAACCAACAAACCAACAAACCAACAAACCAACAAACAAACACACTTTCGCATTTATAATATTAGTATGATAATTCAAGGGGTGAAAGGCTATTTGGTTTAAGCGACATTTTTGGTCATATGGACTTATATACATATTTGGAATCAGTGGATTTTTCTGCGTCGGATGAGCCAAGTTTCGTTAAAATTGGAGTACTTTTTGGCGCTTGAAACAACACGATTTTAGGTCTCAATTCCACGAGATTGTGTATTATCCGACATTAATTTCTCATTTTTTTTTCAATAGTGGATTTAAATCAGACTTCATCTTATAGATCCTTGACATAAGCTAATTAACCTTTCTCAAATTCACTATTGCATGTTGGTTAAAACATTTAAATATTATTAAAATCAGTCTTAAATCATTTTGCCCTCCACAACCGGGATAAAAAGTAGCCTATGTCACTTTTCAGTTCCTCGACTATACCCATGCCAAAAATCACGTCGATCCGTTGCTCCGTTGCGGCAAGATTGAAGGACAAACCAACAAACCAATAAACCAATAAACCAACAAACCAACAAACAAACACACTTTCGCATTTATAATATTAATATGAAGTATGATAAATTATGATTGAAATAACGCAGAGTTTAATATTTATGATTCTTTTAGTTGATGAATGCCTGGCTGATTAGAGGTGAGGATTAAAAGTTATAACTTTAAATTTAACACAATATTTATTTTTAACTTTTAACTTTGTTATAAAATATTAAGATGTTCGTTAAAAGTTATAACAAGTAACAACCGTACACTATTCTACTGAGCAAGCAAATTTTGCTATTTTAACGCTCTCTGGTGGCCTCATTAGTCGTTATCGCGTATTGGACATTGACAACGATCGTTGTCTTTTGCAAAAAATTGCATGGTAGTTTGGGTGGCTGCCGGACGTTGGCGCTGTTACGACATTACAGCGTCTGTCCGGCAGCCACTTTTGTACTGCTTTACCGATTTTTAATTATAATACAAGTAATTGTGAGCCTTATATTAATAGTGTTAGCTTTTATTATAGAATTTATGAAGAAACCAATAAATAACTTTTTAATGTTTAACGATTCCAAAAATAACGTAAACAAATAAATTACCTACTGTATCAGTTGTGAGAAATGTGTTGCGAAGTTAAATGTTATAGGTACTTAATATTTATTGAAAGTAAAATAAGTTTTTAACCGAAGTTTCTTCAGTTTAAGGCATTTTCGAAAGCAGGCTACATTATTAGTGATAGACGAACACGTCTCACCACATTAAAAGTAATACAATTGATGTTTTTAAATTCTAATAAAATATAAAAATAACTCTAAAGTCCATTATATTTCAAATCAAATCAAATATTTTTTATTTAAGTAGACTTTTAACAAGTGCTTTTGAGTGACCACTGAATTTCTGATCCAGTTCCATTTTTGCTGTAAGTACATAATAAGCAATACAAATAATTATAACATTCATTTCATTGAACATTTAACGAAAATCATTTATTGTGCAATAAAAATTATAACATTCATTCCATTGAACATTTAACGAAAATCATTAAGTATTATGCAATAAAAACTATAACATTCATTCCATTGAACATTTAACGAAAATATAAATAACATCATTTGGATATCTGTTAGCCTTATCAGTTATAATTATAACTTTTAATTTAACGTGTTATTTTTTTATTATTATAACGTTACAACAGTTAACGTTTTTTAACATTTAATCACATCTCTATGGCTGATGGGAAGAACATTCCGAACCAATAATTTTGTAGACTGAGTTACATAGAACGTTTTAAAAAAAAATATTCGAATAAACATCTTTCCTATTTCATACAGTTCCGTAGTTCCTCGCATCCACTTGCATCGTATAAATATTATAGTATTAAAATTAAATCTACCTATATACGTGCAAAATTTGTGGCCAACAGTGTATTAATTTAATAGCTTGTAAAAGCGCCACTAGTTGTTTCCTAATTTCATGAATGTCAGTCGTTTGTATAATCTGAACAGAGAGTGAACATTCCTTTTACAATTACTCGCATTATGTATCATCCCTTCAGAGCTGCGGCGGGAAATCGAAACTGTAAAACAATAATTATGTGAACTGCTAAGGTGTTAAAAGTGCACAAAGTGGAGTGAATAGTCCACAAAGTAAGAAGATTGAATAGTCTACAAATTCAAGAATGAATCTTTTGAATCTTGATCTTTTAAGCAAGCGCACTCTAAGCTGAGTCTCACCTACTTGTCATTCAGCGCATGATTATCGTTCAACATAATTCTATGTAGTAATTTAAAGAAAATCCAAATGAATATGAATCTCAACAATTTTCCAAGTTTATTTTCCAATTTTCTTATCCAAGTGATAGTGACATTAGTTTTCTAAGTTCTTGTTTCTTGACGAACTTAATTTTTGTTAATCCCTTGAGATTAACCGGGTTAAAAAGTAGTCTATGCAGCCGTATTTTGATGCAAATTATTTATATACCAAAATTTTGTAACAATCGGTCATAGAGGCCGTAATAAGGTTACAGACACACTCACATCCGTAATATTAATATAGATGTCGTGGTGAACTTCGATTTTGCGGTGCGCTGGGTAATAAACATAGTGCATTATTTATTTGACCTTGACTGCAATCTCATCTTGTACTAAAAGACAATAATGAATAAAGCATGCAAAACTGGAAGGAAAAAGCCAGTTTATTAACATGTACCTACTCCTAAATTAGCATCGTACTGGAACGCTAAATCGCTAGGTCGTTTGCTGGTACTACAAAGGTAAATGTCAGTAAAGTTTGTAACACCTTTAAATTTGATAAAGCAATAATTGTAGTTAGCATTGATGTAGAATTTTAGTACCTATTATATTTCGATGGTAGTTACACTTATTTCGGCCAGCAGTGTAACACATGTCGGTAGAAGTAGCTAGTGAAAATACATCAGTTCGTGTTTCCTAATTGCATTTGGGATGCCAGGGATTAATTCTGCTGCAATCTGCGAAAGTGGCATTTGAACCCTTTGTCCTTTGTCGGCTGAGCATCGCTGAGCATTGCCGAGCATTTGCACCGAAAAACTTTCTACCGTGCTACAGTTTAGTGACAAAGTTTAAAATTACTGTGTTTCAGTTAGTTTCTCTCTATGAATTTCGTGAAGATCAAATGACTACTAAAATTTGACATATATAATGTTAATTATGGATGCAAGAACACTGAAATGATTTATTTATTTCAGTATTAAGTCACCACCAATTAATTTTATGTAACACGTAAGTTTTACTCTACCACCGGGTCGGAAAACTGATTCTGCTGAGAAGAGCCGACAAGAAACTCAGCAGTTGCTCTTTTCATAAAAATAAAAATAATAACTGACCTGTGCCACTCACTGTGCTATGTTTGGTGAGCAAATGTTACGACAACCATAACCGTCGATGGTGTAATTTATCCTGAGTATTTAATTTTACCACTAAATGTGGAACTGTTCGTGATAATTAATGACGGTAAGTTAAAACTAAAGCTACTAGGGTTCCAAACGTACCCCGGTCTGAGAAGAGCAAACAACAAAGTCCGCCACTAGAAACTAAGAAAATCCCCCCATTTGTGTGAAGCTTCAGCCGAGAAAAAAATCCTATGCTAATACTCTGAGTGAAATTGTTTTATGCAAAGCCAGCGATCGCAAGCTCTGAGCACCGCATAGGATTTTTCTTCACAGATTCTCTAGCCAAAAAATATTTGATTCCATTTCTAATATTAAATCAGCTTATATATAACTTTCTATCAATATTTCTATGTAGCTTTAACAAGTATAAACTCAAGTGCTATTTTTATATCATTTCATTCACATCTTTATATTATTTAAAAATAAGTCTGTCTACCTATCTTTTACACCTAATAAGTTTCTACAAGGAATCGTACCGGAACGCTTAATCGCTTGGCGGTTTTTACGGGTAGGTAACTTTATTTATTTTATTTTATTTATTTAACTTAACTAGCCAATGCTAGCAAACCAGACTAGAGAAAATTCAAAAATTTTAATTTGCCAAATCGACCCTGGGATCAAACCCGAGACCTTCCACTTGTAAGTGCGAATCACTGCGTCAGAAAGATGGGAGGCCTTCAGGGAAAATCAAAGGATTTAAAAATCTAAAGCCACAAATACGGATACTCCACGTGTCGGGTTTTCATTCAGCGTTATACTTATTCTGAGCGGAAACAAACTTAAGTAAAATTAAATCTAACTATATGTAGGAGGAAAGTTAAAATGAAATTTAATCTCCCAACTTCGATGCACAAGTTAGCGAGAGGGCGCCACTTGCCGCGAGACGTTAACTAACGAATAGTTCACAAGTTAAGTTGCTAATTAAAATTTCAAGACTCATCTTAACTGTTACAGCATCAATATTTGACCTCAGCGCAAACTTCTCGCAAGCTGTCGGGATGCTCGACTTTTCTACACAAATTCCTGACTTTAATAAGCTTGTTATTAAAGTATGATCGCCATTTTGTGTAAGATTATTTTACCGTCGTCGTGATATATAAATAAGCTTATTGCGATGTCGAGTTAAGATACGATACCGTAGAGAAATCGATTATTAGGCATGGGGTTAACTTTAAATGGAACTAGCTGATGTCCTCCACGTGGATTGAGGTTTTTGATTCCCGCGAGATTTTTTTAATTTTCCGTGATAATAAGTAGCTTGTGTGTTAATCTAGACTATAATTTTATATCTCTGTGCCAAATTTTATCCAGATCCGTTCAACCGTTCTGGGGTAATTGAGTTTCAAATATCCACCCATCCATCCATTCAAACTTTCTCATTATATTAAGTATAGATTAGTATTAGTATTATAATAGGAATAACAGTTTAATAATCGTCGTGAGCAAAGATTGAACGGTACCTAAGTTTGAGAATGAGTTCTTCGCTGATGTTGGTTTATTAGAAGCTTCCAAACAGGTAAGATTAAAAAATGAAAGTCCTAGAAGGAAACCTTTCGTTTCTAGTAGCAGCGTTTTGGTTCATAGGTAATAATATCAGTCAGGTAATGACAAATTATTTTATTTTAGAGAAAACCAACGTAAGACTACGTCACTTTCGTCAGTAAGACATAATATCACAAACCACAAACTTAATATATGACTCGGTGACAGCGTTGTGCGTCGCTAGTATATAATATAAAGGGGTAAAGTTGAGGTTGTAGGGGGTAATCTCTGGATCTACTGAACCGATTTTGAAAATTCTGGTACCAATAGAAAGCTACATTATATTTTGTGAGTGTCATATAAACCCGATACTAATAATAAGTATTATACATAAACCCGAAAACTTGGGGAGTTCCCGTGGGAATTTAAAAACTTATTTTACGCGGACGAAGTTGCGGATATCTGCTAGTTAAAAATATAGTAAAAACGAAAACTAAACAGGCATAAAAATTTGCTAACATTTTGGCCACCGGGCCAGTGTGTTAGGGACTATACCTATTGAGACAAGCATATTATCAAAGCAATTTGCAGTATTTACGGAAGAATAATTTAATAACAGTGTCATAAATGTATTAACACAACATGAAATTTTTGCAACTATACCTCTCATAGTAACAGTTTCCAAAATATTTATTGCGATTACATTTAGTACATTTTCACTTGTTCATAAAACTAGCATATTGTGCCAAGCTGTTGACGTTTTTTGTCAACTGTTATAGTGACAACCCTGGGACTCTAAGACAGCGCCAGCCCTACGGCTTTTAGATTACGTTGCGCTTCGTCAGCGCATAGGGTTACAGCAAGTGAAAGTGTTAGATTAAGTATTCTCACGGATAACTATTTTCCTTACTTCGGACTAGTTCGCACGTACATTACCTATAAGAATTTTAACTGTAAAATTATTCATTAAATTTTTATTAATAAGAAAATTTCGGATTTTCTTTACCTCCACCTGCCGGCCTTCGTAATTGGCGCAGGTGTAGTAGGATATTCGGGACAGTCCGCGGCGCGAGAAATTCGGAAAATTTCCGGAAAATCTAGCCCCGCGAGGCTGGTTGGCTTTTAAGCCTTCGTCGAATATATTGTTCAAGAACCTTGAAGAGTCGCAGGTGGAGCGTCTCCAGACTTCGAGACAAGAAAGAAAGATATCCGGAAAAAATGTAAGTACACAAAATTACCCATTGTGTTGCTTCATATCCTAGTGCCTAAGTCCCTAATACAAAATTTTCCATCCCAGGAAAGGATACCCTAGAGCTGCATCTCCAAGGCAGTCTCGTAGGGCCAATTTAGATAGCAACAGAAATATAGATATTAATATAGATTTAGATATGAGTTATAATCCCGACACGATTCATAAGGCTTTGAGGGTCCTGCCAGAGTTCGATGGCAACCCTCATGTCCTCACTAGATTTATACGACTTTGTGACCAACTAGTTATCGCATATATAAAAGACGAGCCAGGTTCTGAACTTTGTAATATATCTCTGCTTAGTGGTATACTCAATAAAATCACAGGGCCTGCAGCCCGTTTTATTTATTCCAATGGCATCGCTGAAAATTGGCAGGGTATTAGAAGTGCTCTTATTAATAACTTTGCCGACCAGAGAGACGAAACCGCCCTCTACAATGATATAGCTGTACAGGTTCAGGGAAATAGTACTCCTATGGAGTACTACGAACGTTGTCAGACCCTTTTTAGCACCGTAATGACCTATGTCACCTTGCATGAGTCCGTTCAGACGACTATTGAGGCAAAGCGCGATTTATACAAGAAGCTAACGATGCAAGCTTTTCTTCGCGGACTTAAGGAACCCCTGGGTTCTCGTGTTAGGTGCATGAGACCACAAACTATTGAAAAAGCATTAGAGTATGTTCAGGAAGAACAGAATACGCTTTACCTTCAACAAAGAAACGACAGTCTACCTAAAGCGTTATCTAATTTTAGTGTGCCTCATATACCTACCATGCAAACTAATTGGCAGAAACCGTTCGCAAATATTCCACAGCAACAGGAATTTAAGATGAATATGCCCCAACCCCATAGAATGCCTATGCCTATCTATAATAATTATAATAATCGGCCACAATTTAATAGAATGCCTAACCGTACGCAACAAATGTTTCGTGCGCTTCCGCCTAATTATAACCCTAATAGTAACCTATTTAGACTGCCCCCACGAAATCCTAATCTTAATCGAGCATCGAACGGTTCGACACCTATGAGTGGCGTAAATCGTTTTGACACTAAGCCATTGCCTCCATCAGGTCATGACTGGCGCATATTTGGCAATCCGCCCCCTACAAATTACATGAAGGCGCGTGAAGTTAATTTCAATGAATTCGATTACGATTATGATTATGATCAAAATTATAATTACTATGAGAGCGATAACTATAGCCAAGATCATACCTATGACCAATATACAGATAATTATAATTATAATAATTATGAACTCTACCCTTGCTCTATGAATCCTGCATTGGAAGAAAATGAAAAAAATACAGAAGGCTCTAATGATGAAAATTTTCGGTTAGCATCGGAACCAAAAAAGCCAACATAGAGATTAATTTCCAGATTCAGCGGCAACTCTGTTTTATCCAAATCAGTGAGCCGCCCCTTAAATTTCTTTTAGACACAGGAGCCAATCAATCGTTTATTAGTCCCGAAGTGGTCGAAAATTATTTTTCTAATATCCCGTTGAACTACGACCCATTCGAGGTTACTAATGTGCACGCAACTACAAAAGGTGATTATTCAATAACCTTGCCATGTTTCGAAGAACTCGGTGACTCCGATGATATTACTTTATTCGTATACAAATTCCACAATTATTTCGATGGCTTAATTGGACTAGACCTACTTAACAAATGGGAAGCTAAAATAGACTTGAAAGATAAATTCCTCATTACTAAATTTGCTATTAATCCCATAGTAATGTATGACTCTAAAAATGTTAACCTTTACGAAGATATAATTCCAGCCAATAGTTCTAAACTGGTTAGGGTACCGATTAATAGTAAAGATGGCGATGTCCTAGTTCCCGAACAAAAAATATCGAATTGCATAATACCTAGCTGTTTAACATCTGTAAAAAAAAATCGCGGTATTTTAGAAGTATTGAACCCAACTCAAAACGACGCTATCTTTTCAATGGATAGATCGATTAATACCGAAATTAATAACATCGAAAGCTTTGATAAAATAACATTACCAGGTCGCACAAAGGAAGTTCTATCGCGACTACGTACAAATCATTTAAATCCTGAAGAACGAACTAATCTGGAAATTTTATGCGCTAAGTATGCAGATATTTTTTATATAGAGGGAGAAACTCTTACTTTCACTAATAAAATCAAACATTGTATTAGAACAACTGATGAAATTCCAATTTATACCAAAAGCTACCGTTATCCACATGTGCATCGCGAAGAAGTTAGAGACCAAATAGAAAGGATGTTAAGTCAAGGGATAATTAAACCATCGGATTCCGCATGGAGCTCTCCTATTTGGGTCGTGCCCAAAAAGGCAGATGCTTCTGGCAAACAGAAATGGAGACTAGTCGTTGACTTTCGCAAATTGAATGAGAAGACCATAAACGACAAGTATCCTATTCCTAATATAGCTGACGTATTAGATAAATTAGGCAAATGCCAATATTTTACCACACTCGATTTGGCCAGTGGGTTCTACCAAGTAGAGATGGACCCTAATGATACCCCTAAAACAGCTTTTAATGTAGAACACGGGCACTTTGAATTCTTGCGGATGCCCATGGGTCTTAAGAATTCTCCATCCACTTTCCAACGAGTGATGGATAATGTCTTGCGCGGGTTACAAAACGTTATTTGTCTTGTCTATTTGGACGATATAATTGTCTTTAGCACAAGCCTTCAGGAACATATCGTAAATCTAGAAAAAGTGTTTCAGCGCCTTCGCGAATCAAATTTCAAAATTCAGATGGACAAATCGGAATTTTTGAAGTTAGAAACTGCATACTTAGGACATATAATTAGTAAAGATGGAATAAAACCGAATCCCGATAAAATATCAGCAATTGAGAAGTATCCTATACCCAAAACTCCAAAACAGATCAAACAATTCTTAGGCTTACTTGGATATTACCGTAAGTTTATTCCAGATTTTGCACGTATAACAAAACCTTTTACTCAATGCTTAAAAAAGGGAATTAAAATAGTGTTGAATTCCGAATATATAAATTGCTTCGAAAAATGCAAATTAATATTATCCAATGATCCGATATTGCAATACCCTGATTTTGAAAAGGAGTTCATACTCACCACAGATGCATCAAATGTCGCGCTGGGTGCTATTTTATCCCAAGGGCCAATTGGTTCGGATAAACCTATCTCTTACGCTTCTCGTACACTAAATAGTAGCGAATTAAATTATAGCACGATTGAAAAAGAGTTACTAGCCATCGTTTGGGCAACGAAGTATTTTCGGCCTTACTTGTTTGGTCGCACATTTAAAATCCTCACTGATCATAAGCCCTTACAGTGGGTTATGAACTTGAAAGAGCCTAACTCTCGCCTTACCCGTTGGCGTTTAAAGCTTAGTGAATTTGATTTCACAGTGATTTATAAGAAAGGCAAAAGCAACACGAACGCTGATGCTTTATCTAGAGTTGAAATGTATAACGAGGAATCTGATTCAATGATTGTCAACCCAACAGAGAGATCACCGTCACCAGCTTATAGCTCTTCCACTGAAACTGCTCCATCACCCGTATTTATTCGTGGTTCTTCAACTGAAACTGCTTTAACACCCAATTCGTCAACGGAAACTGCTCACACTTCTCATGAAAACCCCATATTAGAAATCCCTATAGTCGATGATCCTTTAAATAAATATCAAAAGCAATTGCATATTGACATAGTAAGTGAAGTGAAACGGCGACCTAAAATTTCTAAACCCTTTGAAACACATACACGTGTCTCCGCCCAGGTTTCAGAAAATAACTTAGAAGAGGATTTAGTTAATGTAATTAAAGAATTTGTGCGCCCCAATATTAAAACTGCAATTCTTGTAACACCACCTCATGGTATGTATTCGATAGTTCCTATCTTACAAAGTAAATTTAGAAGCTCCTCTATGAATCTTGTATTAGTTAAATCTGAAATGGATAACGTTAATGACTATCTTAGACAACAAGAGATAATAAAACACTATCACGTTGGAAAAACGAACCATCGTGGTATTAATGAATCCTACTTAGCACTTTCTAGGCGATATTACTGGCCAAAGATGAAAGATCACATTACAAAATTTATAAATGTATGCTCTATATGTGGCCAAGCTAAATATGATAGACACCCGATTCACCAACAATTTAATATAGTGCCACCACCAACTAGACCTTATGAAGTACTACATATGGATCTTTTTACAGCAGAATATGAAAAATATGTAACTTTTATAGATGTATTTTCAAAATACGGGCAGGCATATCATTTAAGGGACGGAACTGCAATTAGTGTAATACAGGCTCTACTGAATTACAGCACGCATCACCGGCTTCCTTTCAGAATAGTAACTGATCAGGGAACCGAATTTACCAACCAATTATTTGTAGAATTTTGCAGACTACATAAGATTGCTCACCATAAGACTTCGGCTCATGCTCCTAATGAAAACGGTAATATCGAAAGATTTCACTCTACCATATTGGAACATTTAAGAATCCTTAGATTACAAAAGCGCGATGAACCAGTGACCAATCTTATGCCATATGCTTTGCTAGCTTATAACAGCTCCATTCATAGCTTTACTAAATGTAGACCATATGATTTAATTATTGGACATACTGACCCACGGGACCCGTTAGACTTTAATTTATCTGAACAATTATTCCAGTTGTACATCCAAAATCATAAAGAACAAATGAAAAAGGTATATAATATTGTTAATGAAACCTCTCTTGCTGATCGAACACAAATTATAGGTCATCGGAATAGAGATAGAGAACCTGTAGTTGATTTAGCACCCCAGCAACAAATCTTTATTAATAATCCGCAAGCTTCTAGACAAAAATTAGCTCCCCGTTTTACGCAAGACACTGTAGTAACTAATCTACCTATCCATATCTATACCTCTAAAAAACGTCATCCCGTCGCAAAATCACGTCTGAAACGAGTTCCAAAAAGTGCAAACTTGTTACAGGATACTGCTGCTGCTCGTAATGACAACCCAGCTAGCGGCGAGTCAAGAGATAAAACTTGAAAGTATGAAGGATGGTCCTGGGCTATTACCATTTAATCTTGGATGCATGAACCTCATTACTCACTACCACACCTTTCTGCAGTATGTAGAAATAAATGATATAGAAATTAAAATTAACAACGTAAGAGATCAAATAACCGATATAGAAAATCATTTCGATGATTATACATTTTCACTTTATGAATCTCGTGTTCAATATTTGATTCAGAAATTAGATAAAGCGTCATATTACCTTAAAAGTTTTGAACCAGGTCGTGTCAAAAGGGGTCTGATAAATGGATTAGGTTCTATAATCAAAGCTATAACAGGCAACTTAGATTATAATGATGCAATTAGATATAACAGCGCATTAAAAACTCTGGAATCTAGCCAAGATAAAATAATTTTAGAAACTAATCAGCATATAAGTCTTAGTAAGGACTGGATGGCAGAGTACTCCCAAGTAGTAAATAAGTTAGCTGATAATCAGATAGAGATTAATAAAACTATCCAATACTTAATGAATGTAGAGACTGATACCAAGTTGGTTACTCTTAGATTTGCGAAATTTGCTCTTTTTTAATAACTTTTAGATATTTTAAACGATAACGTAGATGAAGTTTTACTAACTCTTCTAAAAATTGAAGACATATTAGCGTTTACGCGTACAGCTACTGCACACCATATAATGATAGGGATTGATATTTTAAGAGTAATGATAAGTAGATTAGGTACAATATATAGTAAGAATCAATTATTAGATTTAGAACTTCGCGAATATTATAACATAATACGTTCAGGGTCATATTATTCAGAAAAAAGAATAGTTATAGTTCTAAGATTTCCGATAGTAGCTCCCCAAAATTTCGATCTATACAAATTATCCATATTACCTAATAGTCAAAATCAAATCCTTATCCCTCCATTTCCGTTCATTGCAACCAATGGGTATATGCATGTGTACATAGAGGCTGAATGCCCGAAGCTTGGTAATACTGCCCGATATCTTTGTGAAGCAAGCCTCAACCATCGGGTTCGCACTACACCAGACTGCATTTCGACGCTCATCACAAGCCAACTCATTGACAAGTCGTGCAAAATAACCACAGTATCGCTGTCGAAAGAAGGCATGGAAAAATTAGACGACCAACATTATTCAATTACATTTCCAAACGCAACTAAAGTAACACTTAAATGCGGAAGAAACGACTACATAACCTTGAATGGCAGCTATCTAGCTACTATACCACACAGCTGTCTCTTACACACCGATGAATTCACTCTGGTCAATGCAAACGACGAACTTCGAGGTCAACCAATGAAGATTTTATTAACTTCGGCAAACAGCTCAACCTTGAACTTACCCTTGAAATCACCGCAAGTTAAGATGAACTCAATAAATCTCAATTTTCTGCATGATATTCAAAAACATGTAGAGCTGCAAACACTGATTCCTATTACCGGCCATTCTGACCCCGTCTATCATACAACCATCCCCTTCTATGTACTTCTTCTGAGTTTAATTATACTCACAGCAATCATTCTTATTCGCCGGTACATGAAGAGTCAGAGTCTAATCATCACACATCCAGCCAATACCGAAGGTGAAGATCTTACGAAGATACCATCTGCGGCTGAAACATCTCATCCTGCAACTTTTTCATTAAGAGTTTTGAAATAGTTGCAGATCTGCGGGTGGAAGTGTTATAGTGACAACCCTGGGACTCTAAGACAGCGCCAGCCCTACGGCTTTTAGATTACGTTGCGCTTCGTCAGCGCATAGGGTTACAGCAAGTGAAAGTGTTAGATTAAGTATTCTCACGGATAACTATTTTCCTTACTTCGGACTAGTTCGCACGTACATTACCTATAAGAATTTTAACTGTAAAATTATTCATTAAATTTTTATTAATAAGAAAATTTCGGATTTTCTTTACCTCCACCTGCCGGCCTTCGTAATTCAACGGTACACACATACAATGTGCGTAACAAAGCAACAAGGCACGATATTATGTAGGTCGTGGATGAAATAAAAATAATGCCAACGCTACCAGATGGGATTTTTTGATATTTGAATAATATTTTTTTTGTTTGTTTTGGATACGAATTTTTATAGCAAGCAGGTGCCATTTTTTAAAAATACAGATTCACTGGGCTGAAATCAAGCAATAAAGAAAGATTAAAGCGACTAGAGCTGTGGTTTTATAGTTAGATCCGGGATTCGTTAACTGATGGGTTCAATTTGGGAATCAATTATAATTACTATAGAATTACTCTGCATAAAAATGCGTATATTCGAGCTTTAAAAGATATGCGATCTAATAAAGTATTCTTAAACTATAGCTATGAGAGGTACCTATCACATACTATCACATACTATTTCTAGCCAAGTCCCTCCATTGTTTGTCCAAATTTTTTCCATATCATATCAGTATGTGTTCCTCACTTAACCCTCAAAGCACTTGTCTACGATGCGGTCTTCATTAGACCAGTCACGGCTCTACTACGGTCTCCTAGACCGTACGATAGAGTTTGCAAGAGCGTTGCTATTGAACGGTTAAGCTGAAATTAAAGGTCTTGCCCCACTACAGATGCTCGGTGCGGTAGCGGCGAATATTCTTTTGTATGAGTTTGTATGAAGCTGGGCTGACCTCTAAAGGGATAATTGAATGTGCTATAGAAGTTGTTTGTTGGATGAAATACTCTCCGAGCTATGTCAGAGTATCACTTAAATATACTTTTATGTAATATCTTATACGATAAATTTTAATATAAACCACAGAACAATTATTTAAACCCTTCAAACGACTTTTGTTCTAATGTTCAACGCATGTACGCCTCAAATATTAAATACGAATGAGAGAGAAGTTTGGTATCATTTCGTTCGTCAAAGTTTCATCACGAGAGTTAAATGTCCTTCAAGATATTCAGCGCATATGACGCCTATGAAATAATTCCCGTCTTCCATACGAGCGGGTTCCATGTCGAACACACAGACTCAGGGAAAGATATAGACGTTCCATCACGCCGATTAAAAATTTATAGAAACGTACTCGTACAATAGGGATGATGCCAACTCAATCAAATGAACATCTCTACCAAACTTAAAAACGCGCTTAGTATGCAAGTTTGTGTGAAATACATATTTGTAACGTCATCAAATTTAAACACACTTTTTTTCTTTAATGTATAGTTTAAAATGTTTATCAAACTTATAACTAAACTAGCAGATGCCCGCGACTTCGTCCGCGTGATATAAGTTTTTGAAATTCCCACGGGAACTCCCTAATTTTTCAGGTTAATATATTATAGCCTATGACACTCACCAATAATGTGGCTTCCTTTTGGTACCAGAATTTTCAAAATCGGTTCAGTAGATCCAGAGATTACCCCCTACAACGTCACAAACTTTACCTCTTTATAATATTAAGTATAGCTGATGAGGATGTAAATTTTAAACCCTCTATTTAATAATCAATAAGAAAAATATTTATTTTAGACATAGGCATCATCCCTATTTTAACGTTTAAACTTAACCCCTTGCACAGAGCTGTACGATATGCGGCCCGCAGTCTAGCAGCGACTGCTTCGCGCGAACAGGCTCATAAGTAAGGGCCCCAAACATAACACGTGAGTTTTATCTGGTAGTTATGTATAGCATCATCCCTATTCCAGGAAATCCAAGGAAGTGACTGGGTCGCATTTTGACCATAGCAACTTCTAGACGAGCGCGCGCATCATCCTAGATCTCATTGTTGCTTTCCATGACTATCAAGCGTATTTTTTTTTAAATCTAAAAAATAAAATAAAATAAATAACATTTTTTTTGCTGCTACGTGTGCAGCAAAAAAAATGTTAGTTTCAAAAAACTTCAAAGTTTTTCAGTATTTTTGTGATATTTTTGCCACATTACGTTCTAATTAAGACGTGATCGAAAGGTACTGTACTAACACAGACAGGCGGACAGAGATTTATAATTAGCTTTTATACCGAGGTGATTCCGTAAGTTTCACTTTCTGTGTGGAATACGAAAAAAGCACCAAAAGCGCTGAAGCTATTCAGAGCACTATTTTATGTGACAATCACACTTAGCTTCATATTTATGAACAATTTCGACGTCTAAGCCTTTCTAGACGTCTGCGGCTAGCTATGAATTTCCTCTCGATTGCAGAGAATTTCCAGATGTTGGAGCGAAATGTTGAAAAAGTTTGAGCCACTTTATGTAAATTACAGCATCAGCTGTTTCACCCAGATCTTACTCCATGTAACTAACACTAGAAATTTGTGAAATAATAAATATTTAGCATTTATATGAGTAGAATAATCAAATTCAATATGACTTTTACAATAAGTGAATTTTGAATGTTAAATCGGATGTAAAGGAAAGAATATAAGTAGAGCTAATTCGAGCAGTTAACTAAATCATGGGAGACCAACCCCCAAACGGATGCACTTCCGATAATTCATGACCATTAGCTTCTATATTTAACCTTTAACTGCACAAAATGTGCAAACGCAAGATTTGATGCAGGGCAAAAGCTGAGCTGTACACCCAATCTGGGTGGTGTCACAGACAAGCATAATTTTAGGTACAATAGTACAATAATTCAGTGTTTGTTTGTGACACAATAATAAATATATTTTCTTTCTGTAACTAAAATAATTTTAATTTTAATTTGACTATTCTGGTGATTATCACTAGTACAAGTTTAATATACCATCATAACATGCACCTTTATGAGTAAAATAGCTGATGCCCGCGACTTCGTCCACATGTATTTCAAGGTTTTTGGTTGTCGCGGGAACTCTATCATTTTACGGAATGAAAAGTATCCTATGTGATATTCGAGACTATAATCCAACTCTGTGCCCAATTTCATCTAGATCCGTCCATCCATCCATTCAAATTTCGCATTTATCATATTAGTGTAGTAAATGGTCACTTCGCACAGCAATAAGGATTTCCACGCAGCGAGAGAGAACCTTAGTACAAAAACAATACCAATATCGAGTCCAAGTTTAATTCCATTAAGCTGCAATCCAGCTGAAACTGAGCCGTATTGTCCGCGAACTCCAAAACAAAGCACTACTCAAAAGAGTGCAATTAAACCGATTCGCGCCAACTCATTATTGTCGTACACCGAGGGCCATTACAACCGATCACAATTTATTTCCCAGATTTATTGATGTCGAGTGCCCAGCCGTTGTGCCGACATCTTTGCTTATTAATGTGGAGTAAATAATTTTCTTTTTCCTTTATTGATCGTAGATATAATTTACATTGTTTAAGAGTTGACTCAGCCTCAGCAAGTGATCAATTTATTTTTTCCGTCAAAAATAAAATCAAATTAATAAATTTGCTATTTTAGAAATTAATTCTTCAGTTGACTAAAAGCAGTGTGAATAATATTAAAGTTATGAAAATGTTATAAATTAGCTATTATTGCTACATTTTAAAGGTAGTTAAATCTGTAGTAGGTAACATTTGTTGTTAAAATGAAAAGTAAGATTGTTTAAAGCTGTTATAACAGTTGATGTTACGGTGCTACCAGTTAAAAGATGTTTAAAAATATTATTGAACATTATTATTATTATTTTATATTAAATACAGCATTGTACGTGAACTATTAAATGTTCAATTATGTTAATTATATTTTTATAGTGCTAATTAAATGTCCAATAATGTTTTAAAACATAATATTATAACCGCAGTGTAGCAGCGCCTAGATAAAGTAAATATTTTATGCTATACAAAAATCAACTATCAGCGCAAAAACAGCCTTATTATAGCTGTATCAATTAAAATATTAATAGAAAATGTATGTGCAATTTTCACGGCCACTGGTGTAAGATATCTGCAAGCCAGCGTTAAATGCGCCTCTGTGCTTCCTAATTGCATCTCGCGTCTATCCGGGATTAAACCCGTCGCAATTGTCACGAGTGTCATCCGGACGCTGCCTTCCGCCGTTTGGCTTCCAAGATACGCCCGAGATGTTGACTCTGTCATAGTCATAGTCATAGTCATTTATTTATTAAATATAGGTACACTGTAGGTACACTTATTTTCGTCTAAAAATTACTTACTTAAAAAGCATGATGGTGATAATGGGCAACGGTATCATAAAACTAAAGCTACGAGGGTTCCAAACGCGCCCTGGTCTGAGAAGAGCTCACAACAAAACTCAGCCGGGTTTTTTTACATCTGTACATTCAAAACTGCCTCGTTGGTCTAGTGGTAAGCATGTTCGACTGCGGCTTACGAGTTCCTGGAGTCAATTCCCGGGTCGAGCCATTAAACCGTCCGTCATTCGCCTGATCTCGCTCCGGTCGTGTCGGATTTTCCGTCCCATCGAGTTATGAGAAGTAAGAGTTTAGGCTCTAAAGTTTTATCAACAGAACAACATGAAATATCAAATCAATTAAATCAATCAAATAATGTTTATTCAATATAGGTAGGTACACTACACTTATTGACGTCTAGTTATTTATAAAATACTAGCTATTACCCGCGGCTTCGCTCGCGTGGCTCAAGGGAACAATAAATGAGTTTTTGTTAGAAAACTGTATTTAAATTAAGCATGCAAGAGGATGCCATGGAGAAGAATACTGAGACGTTTAGTATCGACGTATTTCATCGAAAGGCAAGAGCAAGGTTTTTCATGCACGAAAAATGAAAAAAAATATTCACGATATCTACGAAAGAAAACACAATGCTATAGGTTACACGTTATACAGATTCCTGATTATACAAACGATGTCGCATAGTTGCAGCAGCATGTAACCTATGCGTCTTCATATATACCCATGTAAAAAATGACGTCGATTCGTTGCGCCGTTGCCGCCTAATTGAAGAAGAAATGCGAGAAAAAGAGCATTCTATCCCACAGGAGCTGTTAGTTTTTCCGGGATAAAAAGTAGCCTATGTTACCCTCCAGTTCCTCAAGTATACCCATGTAAAAAATCACATCGATCCGGTGAGCCGTTGCCGCCTAACTGTAGAACAGATGCGAGAAAAAGGGCATACTATCCCACAGGAGCTGTTAGTTTTTCCGGGATAAAAAGTAGCCGATGTCACTCTCCAGTTCCTTAATTATACCCATATAAATAATCACGTCGATCCGGTGTGCCGTTGCCGCCTAATTGAAGAAAAATGCCAGAAAAAGAGTATCCTATCCCACAGGAAGTGTTTATTTTTCCGAGATTAAAAGTAGCCTATGCCACTCTCCAGTTTCTCAATTATATCCATGTCAATAATTACGTCGATCCGGTGTGCCGTTGCCGCCTAATTGAAGAAAAATGCGAAAAAAAAAACATCCTATTCCATAGGAACTGTTCGTTTTTCCGGGATAAAAAGTAGCCTATGTCACTCTCCAGGTCCTCAAATATACCCATGCAAAAAATCACGTCGATCCGTTGCGCCGTTGAAGCGTGATTGAAGGACAAACCAACAAACCAACAAACCAACAAACCAATAAACCAACAAACCAACAAACAAACTGACTTTCGCATTTATAATATTAGTATGGATATGGATGTAAAAAATCACGTCGATGCGGTGTCTAATAGCTATTACCCGCGGCTTCGCTCGCGTGGCTCAAGGGAACAATAAATGAGTTTTTGTTAGAAAACTGTATTTAAATTAAGAATGCAAGAGGATGCCACGGAGAAGAATACTGAGACGTTCAGTATCGACGTATTTCATCGAAAGGTCTTGCCTTTCGATGAAATACGTCTTGCTAGGTTTTTCATGCACGAAAAATGAAAAATATTCGAAAAAATATTCACGATAGCTATTACCCGCGGCATCGCTCGCGTGGCTCAAGGGTCCAATAAATGAGTTTTTGTTAGAAAACTGTATTTAAATTAAGTATGCAAGAGGATGCCATGGAGAAGAATACTGAGACGTTCAGTATCGACGTATTTCATCGAAAGGCAAGAGCTAGGTTTTTCATGAACGAAAAATGAAAAATATTCACGATATCTACGAAAGAAAACACAATGCTATAGGTTACCCGTTATACAGATTCCTGATTATACAAACGATGTCGCATAGTTGCAGCAGCATGTAACCGATTAGTCCATCGGACACTACTGGAACAATTACATTACGCCGCAAAGGAGAAGGGAGGAGTATATTTAGTCAGTGGACAGTTATGGACACAGGGCAGAGCATTATTTTAACACGCTACTGTAAACAACATGCTATCCTGTGGGATCTATTAGATTTTCCGGGACATAAAGTAGCCTATGTTACTTTCCAAGATCTAGACTATACCTACTATCAGACTGTGTGAAAGTCTCCGGGAAACTGTTTGTTTTCCCGAAGTAAATAGTAGCCTATGTCACTCTCCAGGTCCTCAAATATACCCATGCGAAAATCACGTCGATCCGTTGCGCTATTGCCGCCTTATTGAAGAACAAACGTGAGAAAAATAGCATACTATCCCACAGGAACTTTTTTTTTATTTTTTTATTGTGAGATAGGCTTGCGCTTGACGACAATCATGCTTAGTGCAAAGCAATGATGAGGTCTAGGTTGGAACGCGCTTGCCTAGAAGATGCCTATTCACTCTTGCCTTGAAGGTACCTAAGATATACGTATATAACTGTTTGTTTTTCCGGGATAAAAAGTGGCCTATGTCACTTTCCAGGTCTTCAAATATACCCATGCAAAAAATGACGTCGATCCGTTGCGCCGTTGCCGCCTAATTGAAGAAGAAATGCGAGAAATAGAGCATACTATCCCACAGGAGCTGTTATTTTTCCGGGATAAAAAGTAGCCTATGTCTCTCTCCAGTTCCTCAATTATACCCATGTAAAAAATCATATCGATCCGGTGTGCCGTTGCCGCCTTATTGAAGAACAAATGCGAGAAAAAGAGCATACTATCCCACAGGAGCTGTTAGTTTTTCCGGGATAAAAAGTAGCCGATGTCACTCTACAGTTCCTCAATCATACCCATGTAAATAATCAGGTCGATCCGGTGTGCCGTTGCCGCCTAATTGAAGAAAAATGCGAGAAAAAGAGCGTGCTATCCCACAGGAGCTGTTAGTTTTTCCAGGATAAAAAGTGGCCTATGTCACTCTCCAGTTTCTCAATTATACCCATGCAAAACATCACGTCGATCCGGTGTGCCGTTGCCGCCTAATTGAAGAGAAATGTGAGAAAAAGAGCATCCTATCCCACAGGAACTATTTGTTTTTCCGGGATAAAAAGTAGCCTATGTCACTCTCCACTTCCTCAATTATACCCATGCAAAACATCACGTCGATCCGGTGTGCCGTTGCCGCCTAATTGAAGAAAAATGTGAGAAAAAGAGCATCCTATCCCACAGGAACTATTTGTTTTTCCGGGATAAAAAGTAGCCTATGTCACTCTCCAAGTCCTCAAATATACCCATGCAAAAAATCACGTCGATCCGTTGCGCCCTTGAAGCGTGATTGAAGGACAAACCAACAAACCAACAAACCAACAAACAAACTGACTTTCGCATTTATAATATAAGTATGGATGTCAGTCTCCAGTTCCTCAATTATACCCATGTAAAAAATCACGTCGATCCGGTGTGCCGTTGCCGCCTAATTGATGAACAAATGCGAGAATAAGAGCATACTATCCCACAGGAGCTGTTAGTTTTTCCGGGATAAAAAGTAGCCTATGTCACTCCAGTTCCTCAATTATACCCATGTAAAAAAACACTTCTATCCGGTGTGCCGTTGCCGCCTAATTGAAGAAAAATGCGAGAAAAAGAGCATCCTATTCCACAGGAACTGATTGTTTTTCCGGGATAAAAAGTAGCCTATGTCACTCTCCAGTTCTTCAATTATACCCATGTAAAAAATCACTTCTATCCGGTGTGCCGTTGCCGCCTAATTGAAGAAAAATGCGAGAAAAAGAGCATCCTATTCCACAGGAACTGTTTGTTTTTCCGGGATAAAAAGTAGCCTATGTCACTCTCCAGGTCCTCAAATATACCCATGCAAAAAATCACGTCGATCCGTTGCGCCGTTGAAGCGTGATTGAAGGACAAACCAACAAACCAACAAACCAACAAACCAACAAACAAACTGACTTTCGCATTTATAATATTAGTATGGATATAAGTATGGATGTCAGTCTCCAGTTCCTCAATTATACCCATGTAAAAAATCACGTCGATCCGGTGTGCCGTTGCCGCCTAATTGATGAACAAATGCGAGAATAAGAGCATACTATCCCACAGGAGCTGTTAGTTTTTCCGGGATAAAAAGTAGCCTATGTCACTCCAGTTCCTCAATTATACCCATGTAAAAAAACACTTCTATCCGGTGTGCCGTTGCCGCCTAATTGAAGAAAAATGCGAGAAAAAGAGCATCCTATTCCACAGGAACTGATTGTTTTTCCGGGATAAAAAGTAGCCTATGTCACTCTCCAGTTCTTCAATTATACCCATGTAAAAAATCACTTCTATCCGGTGTGCCGTTGCCGCCTAATTGAAGAAAAATGCGAGAAAAAGAGCATCCTATTCCACAGGAACTGTTTGTTTTTCCGGGATAAAAAGTAGCCTATGTCACTCTCCAGGTCCTCAAATATACCCATGCAAAAAATCACGTCGATCCGTTGCGCCGTTGAAGCGTGATTGAAGGACAAACCAACAAACCAACAAACCAACAAACCAACAAACCAACAAACCAACAAACAAACTGACTTTCGCATTTATAATATTAGTATGGATAATGGTGATAATCAGTAACGGTATCTTAAAACTAAAACTACGGGGGTTCCAAACGCGCCCTGGTCTGAGAAGAGCCCACAACAAACTCGGCTGGGTTTTTTTTCATTATCACCATTTCACAAATCATCTTAACTAAGAAACAATCAGAGCCATTAGATCAAATCATTGCCAAGCTTCCTTGTCATTTAAGTAATCATTTACATGTTTATAAGATTTTTTAATGAGTTTACGTTTTACATTACTTAAACTTGTAACTTTGAACTTATTTAGAGACATCTTCAACATGTCTTCTGGAAGCTTATTGTAGAAGCGGACACTGTTACCAACAAATGAATTGCTAGTTTTACTAAGCCTAGAAGCAGGCAGAATAGAATTATAAAATCTCAACTAAGCGTATCCAGCGAACTAAATGCAAGGCTAGACTTAATTGTCCAATGTAAGAGACCTAACAATGGCCTGCCGTGATTGGTCTAATGAAGACCAACAATCGTTGAGGAGTAGGTACCTCTGCCGGGAACAAAGGCCCGACTTGGATCATATGGGAGCGATTTATTCGCACAATAGGACGAGTTTCAGCAGGTTTAGTAAGACCTGCAAGGTATACATCGAGTTATGCTTAAAAAATGAATTAAATGAATTTTTCTCAAACATGCATGGAAATATTGTCATTATTTTCGAAAAAAGAACACGCGAAGTATCGATATTTCGGACAAAAAAAATCAAATCCATTGCAGGAGCGTTTTTTGAATTTGGAATATTACAACGCTCCTGCAATGTTGTATGAAACGGCGTGCTGTGGTTATTAAATACTCTTTGATCGGATCTCTTTTGTCATTCTTGGCATACCATAGTCTCTTTGCTTAGTACACTGTATAGCCATAAATGCGTTTGTCTGTCGGCACAGATGATAAAAAAAAAATTGGCGGCAAAGCTGAAAATTCGTCTTGATTTGTTATTTACATACTTAATAAATATAAATTTAATAATAAGTAAAATGAGTTCCAACGGTTCAGAGAGTGAAATGGAGATTGATTGTACTCCACCAGATTTAAGATCAGAAGCCAAATTGGCAATGGAAAACCTTCCAGCGAAGTCCAAAGAAAAATACATGAAAGTATATGAAAATTTTATGAGTTGGAAAAACGAGAAAAAAGTGAATATTTTCTCCGAAACAGTATTTTCGGCGTATTTTAATGTGATTGCTAAAACTAAAAAGCCATCTACATTATGGGCAATTTATTCCATGCTGAAATGTACAGGTCATGTTAAAAACGGCATTATCTTGAAAAATTATGGGAACTTAACTACTTTTTGCTATTTTGCTATAGAATTGCTAAGTATTAATAAAATTAATTGAAATTGCAGTAAAGTTAAAGTAAGTGATGTTTAAGTTATAATCATAAAAATCCGACAGTTTTACTAGTATCGATTTTAGGTTTTACTCCGATGTCTATCGATTGAAGAAACCTATGAAAGAATTCGAGATGTATAATCCCGTACTAAGAGCTAGTACAGTGCGTGGGAGATACCTTCGCCCCATTGTCCGGTGGTTTCTGAGATTTGGAGCGGTCGCTCATTATTTCTTGAGAGATTATAATTTCGGACTTACGTTGAGTACCACTTTGAGTTATTTTTGTTTTTCATACTTGAATTTTAATACGGCACGGAGTCAGATTCCATTCTAACACTCATAAGACTAAATTAAGGTGAAATTATTAAACTTATCCTTGGGATTAAGCTTAATAAAATTTTCTTAGTTGCTATAGTTTTCTCTGCTGTTAATTAACGGATAAATTTAAAAAAAAACTGCCTACAATACAAGCTTTAGTAAAATCCATACTATAAAATATTATAAATGCGAAAGTGTGTCTGTCTGTCTATCTGATACGCTTTAAAGGCACATCTTTTCAACCGATTTTTATGAGGTATAAGCCTACGCTGTCGTGTAGAATAATTTTGTCATTTTCTATGGAGACATATTGCGTAGATAACGGGTGGAAACCACAAATTCTAAGGCATTGTCACAACGTCGATACAATTCCACAGCTCCAATGTATTAGCGCAATCAAATTATCAGACAAAGCCGACACAATATGAGCAGCGACACAAACGCGACACAAGACGTGTAATGACAAACTGCTGTATCAGCCGGGCTGCCAAATTGTGTAGTGCATTGTGCTGTGATATATTACAAGGCGGTTGATTGCTTGAAGTAGATTGCGACATTTAGTTTGAGCTGTACTGGCTGTGGCTTCGAGAGTCCAATCTAGTTTCTGATGAACTAGCAACGTCTACTAGTAGGGGTAAATATGCTAAAAATAGATATGCACGTAACTTCGACCGCGTGGATTAAGTTTTTTAATGCCCAGGTGAACTCTTAAATTTTCTGAGATAAAAAGTAGCCTATATCCTTCCCCGGCCTGTAACCTATCCCAGTACCAAATTTCATCAAAATCGGTTACACACATGAACCGTGTAAACTCAGCAAACAGACAGACACACTTTCGCATCCATACTATCCATACTAATATTATAAATGCGAAAGTGTTTCTGTCTGTCTGTCTGTCTGTCTGTCTGCTACGCTTTCCCGGCCCATCTTTTCAACCGATTTTGCTGAAATTTGGTACAGGGGTAGATGGTATCCCGGGAAAGGACATAGGCTACTTTTTATCCCGGAAAATTAAAGAGTTCCCGCGGGAATCAAAAATCTTAATCCACGCGGACGAAGTCGCGGGAATCATCTAGTTTATAATATTAGTATGAATTTCACAGAGTTAGCCGAAAAATACATCATCCAGACAGAGCATTTGTATTAAGCTTCTTTGTATCCCGGGCAAAGAAAAAAGCCTGTTGGATTCCAAAAGTAAATTAATTACCTAAATGAAATATGAAACCTCTGATTGAAATTAATATCAAAATAAATATTTACACCAATCCCGATTCAGTAAAGCGAATTCTAAAATTGATACATAAATTCGGTATTAAAAGGTTAGCCGGCATAACGGTATAAATGTTCGCTACTTTGTCCGCGTTTATTCGGTATTTTGTGTACCGATAAATTAATTATCCATATCTAGCCCACGGAGCTTGCGATTTATTATAATTAGTTTATTAGTCCCCAACATTTGGGCCTGGTAAATAATATTAGTTTCATTGCAAGCTTATAATCCTGGCAAATTTGAATAAATAGGCTTACTGATTGGTAGTATTCCATGGAAAGACACATTTTTGTAATATTGGTAATGGGCAGCTGAGTTTCTACTACTCTCAGTAGAATCGTGCTTCCCGTATTGGCAGTAGAGTCCAGACGTATCTATCATTATAGAAACGAGTTCCTACGTTAAATTTAAACATTTCATTCAAACATCCATTGAAAGTTTGGATGGATAAATGGATGTTTGTTACACTGAACGGATCTGGATCAAATTTGTCAGAGATTATTTATAGTCTGAAATAACATATAGGCTACTTTTTATTCCGGAAAATTAAAGAGTTCCCGCGAACCAAAAACCTCAATCCATGCGAACGAAGTTACGGCTATCTAATAAATTTATAAAAAGTAAATTCCTGGGCAATACATTATTTTTCTAGACCTATTGGCTTTGTCCGTCAGTGATATTGTTACATTTCAGCAAGCAGAATAAGATCGGAACTTAAAAAAAAAATTTCAAAAAATAAAATAAAAACCGACTTCAAAAATCACAAACACTAAAAAGTAAAAAATAATTTAATTTATTATGTATACAAGAGTTAATGTAGTTCTATAATAACATTTTTTGGAGTCGGTACCAATTAGCCGCATGAACCGTCTACCTACTCTTCATTATTGTTGACGTGACTCCACATTGGCACCGACTCCAAAAAATGTTATTATAGAACTACATTAACTCTTGTATACATAATAAATTAAATTATTTTTTACTTTTTAGTGTTTGTGGTTTTTGAAGTCGGTTTTTATTTTATTTTTTGAAAATTTTTTATTTCACAATTTTTAGTGGCCCCACTGTTTTAAAATACAGGATGTAACCAGAACGCTAGTAAAAACGTCGTTTAATCGTTACTCGTCGACTTGTCTAACTTAGACAAGTCAAGTACAAAGTCCTTTCATATGATACCCCACTTGGTAAAGTTATCCTACTTTGAAATTTCAAACCCCTGATTTTCCCCACTTTTTTAATTAAACTAAAAATAATTTTCAATTTTTTTGAATTCCATGATATTGGGCCACTAAATTATATACAACTATTCCAAATTTCATGTCAATAGCTGTAATAGTTACTGAAATAATCATTTTTACCATTTTGGTTCGGAACCCTAAAAAAAAAAGATATTATGCTATGCATGGTTAAAACACTGTTTACATAACTATCACACTGATCGCGAGCAATTTACTCTTATCCATTGAGGAGTTCCGTTCTCCATCTCCGGAGATATTCATCAGATCTTCACCAAATTAAAATGGGACCACCTCTGAAGTATGACCTACCAAACAAAAAAAGAATTATCAAAATCGGTTCATAATTGGCGGAGAAATCGCGTAACAAACATACAAAAAAAAAAAACATACAGTCGAATTGAGAACCTCCTCCTTTTTTTGAAGTCGGTTAAAAAATTCGTAATGATAATGATATTATTAGGCTTTACATGTACCTATATGTAAAACTAGCTGATGCCGGGATTGCCGCGATTTTCCGGGATAAAAAGTAGTCTATATCACTCTCCAGGTCCTCCACTATACCTATGCCAAAATGTCACGTCGATCCTTTGCTTTTTTGCGGCGTGATTGACGGACCAACAAACAAACACACTTTCGCATTTATAAAATTAGTGTGCATGTTATGGCTAGGTCACTCATACATTTATGGTACCTCGTACATTTTGTGGTTAGTCTGCATATTTTGTAAGTGATGACACATGTTGACGCAGGCTCCAAATCTGATTTCAGAAAACTGGAAATTTAGTAAAAGCTGTTTCCCAAATTAGAGGGCGCCAGAGCGTGATAAAAATAAAAAAAAATACCGAAAATTCCATTTACTTTGATGATATAGTAGCTCATATAGTAGTCATATTTTTATTTCATCCACGAGTACGAGCCAAATATTCATTTTTGAGCTGCAGCGAGTGAAACTTTGTTAGGAACAGTTCAGGCTGACAAAAAATGGCGACAGCGTGCGCCCATGTTAGATGTTTTCGGACAACAAACAAAAATAAACGTGTATAACATATTATGCTTCCGAAATTGGTGTTACGAATGCAGTATTGAAAAATATGTTAGTTATGACTAAAGTTTGGATAGAGGTTTCCACGGGCTTTTCGTTTGAACATCGGTATTATTTTGATAGTAATTTTATAATATCGTTTGAGTCAAAGTTTTTCAGGAATCAGGATTATCTTACAATATCGTAATTATAAATGCGAAAGTGTGTTTGTTTGTTGATTTATTGATTTGTCCTTCAATCGATCGACCTGATCTCTTTGCATGGGTATAGTTGAGAACCTGGATAGTGACATATGCTACTTTTTATCCCGGATAATAATTAAGAAGTTCCCGTGGGAATCAAAAGAACTTATTCCACGTAGACGAAGTCGCGGCCATCAGCTAGTTATATATAGCGAAACTGATTGTATATACTAGAAGCATGCACTTAAGCATGCTAACCTAAGTTTGACGACCTCCCTGGCGCAGTGTTGAGCGCTGTTGTCTCAGGAGTATACTTTATTCCTCACTAATACCTATTATAAACGAAAGTTTGTATGTATGGATGTTTGTTACTCTTTCACGCCAGAACGGCTGAACGGATCTTGATGAAATTTGGCACAGGGATACATTATAGTCTGGCTACTATACCCACTTAAACTACTATTATACTATATACACATATGCTACTATTTATCTCGGAAAATTAAAGAGTTCTTGTGGGAACCAAAAAACCTCAATCCACGCGGACAAATACATCAGCATTAGTATCAGCTAGTACAAAATATTTGGTTTGATTTGATTTGTAGGAGATCCTGGGTTCGATCCTCGGCAAGGTAATTTTGACCATTTATAATTTCTAATTTTGTTCTGGTATGGCCTGGTGGGAGGCTTGAGCCATGGCTAGTTACCACCCTACCGGCGAAGACGTGCCGCCAAGAGATTTAGCGTTCCGTTACGAATACGATGCTGTGTCGAAACCGATTAGGGGTATGGGTTTAATTTAACGGCCATGCCCATAACAGGTTAGACTGCATTATAATTTACCATAAAGTGCGAGCGCAGTCCAAGGCTAACTTGTAGTGGATAAAAAAAAATAACCACTGAACCAACCAGCCAATTAGGAATCTAGTAATAGTTGGGTAGGCATCAGTATTTATATGGGTGGGACGTACTCGTATTGGCTCTGGTTTTACGCCAATTACCCAAGTCTTGACCTAGATGTAATTTAGGCCTACGTCCTCATGTTCCCTGGTATGTAGTTACCTAACAAGTTCAGAGACTGAAGCCTACACGTTACGCCCTACAGCGTTACTGTGTTAACGTAACAATATCAAACGAAAGGTCACTATGCAAATATATTCCTAAAGCAGTCATGTAACTTTTCTTCGCTTAAGTATAATATTATTCGATGATGCCCGCGACTTCTTCCGAGTGTATTGAGTCTCGCTTTGATTTACCAGGATAAAATGAATCCTGTGTCAGGTCATATTATGAAGGCATATTCTTCAGGTTTTTAGGGTCCCGTAGAACCCTTATAGTTTGTTCATAATCCGTTCGTCCGTCTGTACGTCCGCGGCTTAGCTTTGAGGCTGTTAGTACTAGAAAGCTGATGTTTGGCATAGAGAAACATATTAATCACGCCGATAAAGTGGTAAAATATTTTTTAGAGTATCTCCCTTACAGGTAAAGTGGGGATGATTTTTTTTTCTCTTCTATCCCATAGTGTGGAAAGTCATTGGATAGGTAGTTCAAAAATATTGCGGGTATGGGAACACTATTTTTCAATTCAGGGATCCGTTTCCATATAAGATTTTTTTTTATTCTACTATGACTGCGATCTCACCTCATGTTGATGTGTGATCAGTGATGATGCAGTCTAAGACGTTAGCGGGCTAATCTGTTAGGGGTATGGCAGTTATATTAAACCCATACCCCTAGTCGGTTTACGCGGTATCGTATCGTACCGTATAAAAGTAGATAAGAAGTGCAGGTACGTAGATCCAATTTTGAAGAAGCTATTTATACTTTTAATAAATAAAAACGCTTCAAAATTTCAATAAGCCATCGCTGTCAGCGCCTCAGGTCCGGCGATGCCGCGTAACTCAGCGCGGCGGCTGCGGCTAACGACGACGCTCCGACCGCTTGAGGACGCTATATTGCTTTATTATGACACCGATATCGGCTCCGACCACGATCATATTAGTTTGAGGAACCTGGTATTTGTTTCAGAGACAAGTGGCCTAGTTGCGACAACGCGTACCTTTCAGTAGACTGTGATTGTTAAGCAATGTTGAGCCAAGTCGGTAACTGGATGGGTGACGGAATTTGTTAGTCCGAATTTGGCCCTTTTGTATCCTCCGCACCTCGGAGAGAATGCTAAGCCGTCGGTCCCGGTTATTATCCCTAACATCTGATAATATAATAATCGTTAGAAACCTAAGAGTTGAAATAGTATTCTTAGCCGAGTCGTGTGCGGGAGGACCTGGGAACCCACCGCACTATTATCCCAAGAAAACTCCTACCATTATATAATGGAAAGGGGTCACGACCCATAGCAATGAGGAATACGACGCAGAAAGCGAGACCATGGTATTTGACTATCAGTATAAATGTTATATTTTAAGGAGTTGCAATTCCATAGGTCACTTACCTATGGAATTGCAATTTATAAAGAAAGAAAGACTACCTCCTCGGTGCATTGGTGACCGCTGTGGTCTTATAAGTGGGAGGTCCCGAGTTTGATCCCCGGTAGGGTCGATTTGGGAATTTATATTTTCTGAATTTTCTGGGTCTAGTCTGGTGAGTGAGTCGCAAATATTATTACATACACTCGTGCATTGTAGAGTCAACATCTCCTGAGGATGCTGCGATGTCGGAGTGAAACGTACAGAATAATTTTGAATAGAATAGAATATTTATTTGCATGATTGTAAGTAGGTAGGTACATAGTACGGTGTTATTATGTAATACAGTGAGCATGTTATAATCAGCCATGCAATGGCGTGCAAAAATAATTAAAACTATCATAGGTTTCATAAAACTAGTTACTGCAATAAAAAAGTTACAAGTTTTGTACACTTTAAATTTTTTGTAAAATAAAATAATAACAAAAATATAGGTATCAGTTTGAATCGGGTGATTAGTTTTAAAATTCAAGAATTCTTTTAAAGAATAGAAGTTATGGGCTACTAGTCATTTATACAATTTATTTTTAAATAATTTAATTGGTAATACCTTAATATCTTTTGGAAGCTTATTGTACATTTTTGGGCATAAGGCTGAGAATTTTTTAAAGTAAAATTTGTGTAGTGTGGTGGTGTTGTCTGTTTTGGTGGATTGTAGTGATTTAAGGTTCTTGTTCCTTGAAAGGAAAAGGCAAATAAATATTATTATTGTAAAATTAATATTTCGTCATTTACTACTGACCCATTAGGCACATTAAAGTTCGTCAAAATTATTTGTCTTAGTCGTTATTAGTTATCGATTACTCTCCATCGAAATTTCACAAGGTGATAATGACTTCATAATCATTATTATAGTTGGAATAAGTTATTTATGACTTTGATACTGTTTGATGGATTACAAACTTCGAGCTCCACTCGAAAAGTTAAGGAGCTGTTAATCCTTGAGGAAACCATAGAGAAACTCGTATCGAAAGTTGGTTAAAACTTCATTATATTGGCTTACTAAAAGGAAAATTAATATCATGCTAAGTTCAAAGATGTTTCCATATTTCATTTATGTTTACTGTAAACCACGCAAATGGCCTTCACTTACTCACTTCAATCAATTGCTGGCTCATTGTCTCCTCTCAGAATTAAAAGAGTTTGGCCATAGTTCACCACGCTGAACAAGTACGCATTGACAGACTTCACCTTTGAGAACTTTATGAACAACCCGACCCGAGAGAGTTCTTCATAATGTTCACGGCATTAGTCAAAAGATTGTGTAGAACAATTATTTGTTTTTTACAAGATTACTTATAAAATTTTCCTATGCGAGATTTTCGTCGTCTTAATCTACACACAAAAATTTTATTGAAGCTTTATTTTTGTCTTTCTGTAGTAAGCTGTATGCATTCCTGATAAAAATAAAATAAAATCTCCTGCACTCGCGCAGGTAACCTGAAGAAAAATAAAGTAAAACTACTAAAGTTCAAAGTTCAAACACTGTCCCCGCTAAACAAACTGCGAAAGAACTATAAATGCTCGTAATATCCAAAAGATAAATCTTCAAATTCCGCTTAACTGCGAAACGGTACGCGCTATATCACCCCCATACAAAACTGTGTAAAAGCACAGTGTAACTACATATTCATACAGTGGGTCGGAGCCCATTCAAACGCCAGACTCGGCTACCGTAACAGTAGCACCTAAGCTCTAGTTTCCTTCTTCCCTAAATTGGTGAGAGAGTATCTCACCAATTGAGGGAAGAAGGAAACTACATACAAATTTGACATTAGAGTGACAGAATTTTGTACGAAATATTCTGCCAATTTTCTCATTCACATCTCTGTCACCGTCAACGTTGTATCTGCCTAGACGCCTTAGTCGAACGACTGGTAGGAAAGTACGTATCTCCATAAACTGTGGTAAAAGTTTAAAATAATTCGGTCTGCACGCGACGTGGCCATCTGTTGGTGAAATATCACCCAACTTCGCAACTACCAGCCTCATGAGACTTTTTCTTTCTCTGACTCTGATAAGAATCAATTTTTAAAAATCCTTTGAAACATTTCGAGGAAATTAATTTTATTTCGAGAATATTAGAACTTCTGGGGCCATACCTACTGCCAACGTTTAAAGCCATATTGTTTCATTATTGTTGACTATCGTGATTTAGAATTATTATTATTATCGGTATAAATTTAGCTCTCACGCCCGCATACAAAATAAATACATATATAGCCAAAAGATTTATAATAAACTTACGTAAATAAATGCAAATTAATAAACTTACACACACAAATACACAAATAAATAGTTGTAGCGGGCGGAGGATTACACCCCGGCAGGGGAGACCAGACGGCCGGGGGTCAGGGGGACAGGTTGAGAAACCGGCGGACTATCCTAGCCGAGTCTAGCAGCACCGCTTTCTGCATCCTGGCTGCGAGCGAACTGCCACGGAATCCCAGTCGCCTCAGATGGTGAGCGAGGCTGACTGGGATTAACCCATTCGCAGATATGACGATTGGGATGGTTTCAGTGGACTCCACATGCCACATGGCGGAAACCTCGTGAGCCAGATCGAGATACTTACGTTTTTTCTCCGTCTCAGCTCTCACAAGGTTCTCGTCATATGGAATTATTATTATTATTATTATTAAGCCTTTATTGACTTCCTTATCTATGTAACATATTTTCTTATGACTAAACTTAACTACACAACGTATTCACTTAACCTAATGTTAGTATTGTTATTAGTTAGTATTTAATATTTTAAAGCAATGTTAGTCAGTTAATAGTTAGTGATTGTTAGATACATATAGTTACAAATAATTGTAGGTATATTTATATCGTTCTAGATAAGGATCCCTCATTGGGTATAGGCCTCCCCCAGTTTCTGCCATTTAATCCTGTCCTTTGCTTTTTCTATCCATTCTTTCTTTAGAATTATAATCCTTAATTTAGGAACGTCAAAGTACGTGACATCAAACTGTCACTTTGAGTAATATTTTTTAAGTATTGCTTTTAGCATTGGCAGTTATGTCATCATCATCATTTCAAGCGTTCGTTTCAACATATTCAAAGTCAAAATATGGTTTTTATTCAAATAAACTTTTACAAGTAGGTACTTTTGAATCGTCGAGTGAATCTACCACTGGTTCGGAATGACATGCCTACCGAGAAGAACCAGCAACAAACTCAGCGGTTGCTCTTTTTTTTCCGGCTCACTACTGAGCAGAAGTATCCTCTCAGACTGAGAAGGGTTTGGCCGAAGTCCACCACAATTGGCAAACTTTATACACCTTTGAGAACATTATGAAGATGTCTCGGGCATGCAGGTTTGCTCACAATGTTTTCCTTCACGGTTACAGCAAGTCATATTTATTTACTTAAAATTCACTTATCTTTAACCGCCTAGTGATTTAGCGTTCCGGTACGATGCCGTGTAGAAACCGATAGGGGTATGGGTTTAATACATCGGTTTAGTATAACTGCTGTACCCCCAACAAGTTAGCCCGCTATCATCTTAGCCTGCATAATCACTTGCCATCAGGTGAGATCGCAATCAAGGGCTAACTTGTAGTGGAATTAAAAAAAACTTCCAAAAGTTAGATGTGCGTGCCCGGGGATTAAACCAGACCGCCTAAATGGGAAGCCGGACGACAACTACTAAGCTATGACCGCTATCCTTCGAATGGTGACACATATATTTACTCTGCATTCAACACGCGCGCGTGCTATAGTAGATTAGTAGATAGTATTAGTATGGTAGATTCACTTGACGATTCAAAAGTACTTGTAAAAGTTTATTTGAATAAAAAAATATTTGATTTTTGATTTTTTGATTTTATGCCACGTTAACTGTCGCAAAACTGTATCAAAAGCAACTATTCCAGCATATTGAACAAAAACAATCACATAAAAATTAATTTGTTATTATCATCGAATTCGGCCGTTTATTGGACTGTTGGAAGCGGAATAAAATTCCCCTTTCACAATTGGACAAAAACAATAAGCAGAATATAATCAGTGGGCCGCACTGAATGAAAAATAATTGAATCTCATTTTAAATGAGAATATTGAACACATTGTATCCTTTTTGTAGCACAAGTAGTCTAAGAGCTGATAGCCGAATGGTCCAAGTATTTAAATTTATTTATAAAATATCTTCATTTTGCCAACAATTATGAATGAGACATTATGAGAATAACTGATGAGTTTTAGATTGCTTGTTCGCGGATTGTATAGTGACAACACAGCATATTCATCAACATATACAAATTTCATCGTACACACCTTGGACTGTACTAGACTGAGTTTTTGTGGGCTTCTTCTCAGATCAGTGTGCGTTTCAAACCCTTGTAGCTTTAATTTAAAGATACCGTTTTTAATTATGACCATTGCGATACTGATTGCTAAATTAAACAAGTAATATTGACGTTCAAAAAGTGTACAATATTACCCATTTTGAATAATATTTAAATAATTTTGTTCTCGAGTTCTTTTTAGAAAAGGGCTACTATTGCCGGCTCTTCTCAGTAGAATCTTTTTTCCGAACCGGTGGTAAAGACCAGATGTATTATATGTTGTATAAGTAATCGTCCTACATGAAATGAATATTTCTATTCAATTCATGGTTGTCATCAGTAGTAAAAATTAATTTAGATTGTCAAAATATAAAACTTGACTCTTCAAAAGAGATTGAATTTCTTTCAACTGTTATCCTTTGAGTATAAAACGTAATTTAAATCTTTTAAAAATGTAACAAACTAATATATTGTCCTGCTCAAACTCTTTAAAAAACGCCCACCAGGTTTCGGGCTGTTATACCTGTGTTTCAGATTTTGGTGCTTGAGGCGAAAAATAGTGGATGAAAATCGTACAATTTAAGCTTTTATTTCTTGAGAAATAAAGACCACAATTTGTGTAACGTTACAATGAGAAAATTAATGTATTGTGAATATTTCGTGAATACATTTCAGATATTTCAGCTCCTGCTTTATCGTCATTTTACACGATTGAAGAACGGTTACGCATTTAGTTTAATTTTAATGTAATATTCTATTATTTATTTCAAAGAACACTCGCCCTTCAGTTCAGTCCCTTTCCACAGCGAGCATTATTAAAGGGACAGCAATATATTTAGACCTGTTTTTTTAGCTTGGATATTGTGTAAGTAACCGCATTGAAGCATGACTTAAGTTAATCTATCCTTTGCAAAGGTCATAACCATAGATTGACAGATACTTGTGAACCTGTTTTTAACTTAAATCTTACTCTTACTTATAATATTATAAATGCGAAAGTTTGGATGTATGGATGTCGGTATGGATGTATGGATGTATGGATGGATGTTTGTTACTCAATCACGCCCCAACAGCTGAACGGATCTGGATGAAATTTGGCACAGAGATAGATTATAGTCTGGAATAACACATAGGCTACTTTTTATCCCGGAAAATTAAAGAGTTCCCGCGGGAACTACAAAACCTCGATCCACGCGTACGAAGTCGCGGGCATCAGCTAGTCAGTTTATAATTTATTATATTATGCCCGCGACTTCCTCCGCATGAATTAAGTTTGTTTTATTCCCGGACGAGCTTAATTTTCCGGGATAAAAAGTAATATTTGTCCTTCCCCGGGATCTAAGCTACCGCTACACAAAATTTCAACTAAATCAGTTGTGCAGATGGGCGTAGCAGATAGAAAGACTTTCGCATTAATAATACTTATATTAGTACTAGCTGATGCCCGCGACTTCGTCCGCGTGGAATAAGTTTTTTCAATTCCCGCGGGAACTCCTTAATTTTCCGGGATAAAAAGTATACCTTATTACCTAAAGTATGCCTATGTCACTCTCTAGGTCCTCAACTATATCCATGCCAAAAATCACGTCGATCTGTTGCTCCGTTGAAACAAACACACTTTCGTATTTATAATATTATAAGCTATCCTATCTTTCAAGTTGGATCAAACTGCACGCGGTGTGCAAATTTATTTAAAATCGGTTTTGTAGTTTAGGAGTCCATCGCGGCCAAACAACGTGACACGTGATTTATATATATTTAGATGGATACGGGAAAACCAAAATTCAACTCCAGCCTCTTGGTATTTTCGTATCATAGTCATTTATTTTTTTATCCATAAATTAATTTCAAAATGTTTTCAGTTATTTTGCTAAATCAGAAAATTGCCTACAATTTGGTATATATATAGTTTGATTTAATGCAGTTAATACTGCAAAAGGGCAAAAAGTTATGTTAAAAAGGGGGCAAAAAAGCTAAATAATGACGTTTAACCTTATAGTTCAGATGAATAGTATTAAATATCAAGACTCCAAATTAGTTTAACATAGAAATCCTGCAACTAATAGCAATGATAAAGAAAAGGGTTCCGTATCATTTGTTTGCACGAGCGATCACAGACTGTGAATACGTCTGTGCGATCTAATCGCGCTTCCGGGACATCGCATGAGACTTTTGCATTGATCTCAATCGAGGCTAATGATCACCATTAGAACTATTGTGTTCAGTTGTATGAGCCTTGAATCGTTGTACCATTACGTGTTCTACGAAATTAACCTGTTTTTTTTAATATTGGGCTCATTTGAGACTTAAATAGAGTTTATTTTAATTTAGCGTATCGTATTGTTCTTAGTTTTTTTAAGATGTAAGAAAATTTGACCATAGAGTATAGTTCTATGTTGCCGGAATCTGAGATACATACATTATTTTTCCTAACACGTATCTTATGGTATTTCAAAGCCTCAAAAACGAGTGTGTTCTGTCATCATCATCAAATCTGATGTAGATACAAAAGCATCATGTAGGTCAGTTTTTTTCTTAATTTGTAGGCTAGCGCTTGGCTGCAATCAGACTTGCTGGAAGTAGTGATGCAGCCAAAGGTGGAGCGCGCTTGCCTAGAAGATGCCTATTTACTCTTGATTTGAAGATACCAATATTATAAGTTTCAGATAAACAGTGCCACTTCAAGTGGACAAAATTAATAAATACTGTTCTTTGTTATTTGACGAACAACTTTGCTAAATTTGCTGTTCAAGAAGTTGTGATGACTAATCTTCTACAAAAATGAGCAGTAACATGGACGACGTCACTTTCCTACATTGCCCCAATCGGGAATAGAATCCGGGCCTGTTTATCCATGCGATGCACACAAATGGCTCATCAATAAACGCGTTCACGGCTGAATGAGTACAAATAATACCATCACGCTCTAATTACTAATCCAAACAATATGGCGACTTCGGATTGTATTTCACGCAATTATTAAAACCGATAATTGAAATGATTAAAGCTAAATTCGTTGGAAATTCCGGTGTTAAATTTAGATTATAATATAGCTCTTTTGAAATGCGGCTAATTCTTTCGTACACAATGTCTAAACCCTTTGTTTATCCTATTCCCCAGGGAGCATTATGATGGCTTTCGCAAACGTAATTAGATCTTCGATTTAATTTAGGTAAAATATTATCAAATACTAGCAGTGATGCCCGCGACTTCGTCCGCGTGGAATAATGTTTTTTTGGTTCCCGCTGGAGCTCTACGAGTTATTGAGCTATGCTATATTGAGTTTATGTATTATTCCAGGCTATATTCTATCTCTGTACCAAATTTCATCCAGCCGCCAGCGTAATTGAGTAACAAACATCCACCCATCCACACATCCATCCATGCAAACTTTCGCATTTATAACATTAAGTATAGAATATGTATATTGTACAAGCTTTAAAAATCCAAAAAGTGTTATTCGAAAATCTTTGCTTCGTTTTTGTATTCTTATTTTCCTTGGACAACATCGCCTCCTCCTTTTAATTATCGCCTCATTTTCCTCTACTACTACTTGCTTGAGATTCGTATTGAATTTATAGCCTTCTTACCTCCGCACCCGACTAACCGACAACAAGAAATGTTGTTCTTTTACGGGTATCTGGGTATGAATAAATATGGGATTATTTATCCTTCAAAGCAACCCAAACGCTGGATGGGTTTTAACTATGAGGTGTATTTGGTAGCTACAGTCCCACAAACTTATCTGGCCTGGTGGCCAAAATTGGAACTAATTTTTGTGCTTCTTTAGTTTTGGTTTTTATTTTATTTTTCATATAAACTAGCCACACTGACACCGGGTCAGATAAATTTGACGGTATAGTCCGTGCATTGGTTAAAACTAGCTATGATGCATTAACATTAAAGCACTGGGGATAGAGAATGGTGGTTAAATACGACAATACGTCCAAATGGACGCAAAGCCGCTGTGGAATCGTTTGGATTAGAAATTAGCGTGTAATGAGATAGTTTGAGTGCATCGCCATCGGAGCGAACCGAAGCGGGATGAATAATAAATACCTGCGTTACGACACGATAGCGACACGATTTTGACGTACCTCACAACTTTATATAAATTCTTTAGTAGCTCTCTTATTATTTAACCTGCATCAATCATAATTACAATCTCAATTGATGTGCTTGGCTGCATTTATTTCTGCGATTTGGCCATTAGCAAAATACCGTTAGCCAATGAAAGATCCAATCAGTTTTACGTAATAAGATCCCTGATTCGACCGAGCGTGGTCCTTTAAGGTAGGATCAGGGACAAGCGAGAGCTGAAAAAATAAATATGGTTTACCCTCTTAATGAATCTCGTTATATGGGTATTTTAAAAGCACTTTGAGGTTTCTTAGACGTTTTTGAAAAAAAATACATACTTACAAACATCCAAATTCCAAACTCTCACATTTATTATGTTAATAGGATTAATAAAATATTGATTTAATAGAAAAAATTGTTATTTTTGCATTATAATCTGACTATACAGCTATCGATTCCAAGTTCTAGGAGAATAATAATCGATAGTCGAATAGGTTTACTAACAATAATTATACACAACCTCGTCCCTACTTTGAGCTGTCACAATTATCATTTACTTTTGACAAAAGGAAAGTAGTCTTTCATTAGTCGAAGTCGTGTGATGTAAAATTGTGTAATATTAGCGAGTGCGTTAAATTATTGGTGTTCTGCGCTCGACGTCGCAATATGTTGCCGCAAAATTATGACAAGTTTGCTTTGATTTATAATCATTAAGGTATATAATCCGATACATTATATTGCGGGATATCGACCGCATAAATTATATTCTGTAGTCTAGAGATTAAACTAGATTCTCTGGATGCTTTAAACTAGATTTCGCTTTAAAGGAAAATCCTTGTGACATAGTCGTAATTGGTTTAGGTAAAGCGTTCTCTAACAAGAATTCTTGTATAAAGTAAATATATTCTATAAAAGCTTTCGAAAATTGCAGAATTTTGAAAAGATAATATTATTATGTCTGCCTGTAAGATTTAATTAGGATATTAAAAGATTAGATAGTGAAAAAGAAATAAGACCGCGGCAATTTGGGGGTTCAGGGTTTGATTCCCTGGAGAATTCTTCCAATTTGCGCTTGACCAGCGTGATGCACTATAGCCTAAATATCTTTCTCATTCTGAGAGGGAAACTATCGCTCGGCGTTGGGTTGATGATGATGATGAATCTTCAGAAAAGTGTGACAGTAAAAAGATAAACGCAATACAACAAATAAAACTGCTTGTCCGTACAAAAAACCTAAACGTCAATGTATTTCTCATTTTAAAACTCATACAAAAAGTAGTTATGAAAAGCACGCTTTTATTTACATTATGTGCATTTCAGTTTGACACGAGAAAATTCCCAGAAGACTATATACAGCAGTGCGATTAAATTCGCTTTATAACAACAATGAATCGGAATAAAAAACACATTAACAAAAGGAAAACAAACAAACATCCATCGCCGTGGAACAAGCCAACGACAAACGAATCGCAAACAGAATCAAAAGACAATTTAAACTACAAGCATTAAGACGGCAACAAACGATCCCTGTAAACACTGCCTCTGGTATAAGTTTGGATTTGCAAACATTGCTAGCGCCTTTTACCAACATAACCATTCATCTCATTAACTCTTAGTACTTTTGGCTTAAGGTTTAAACTCATGCATGTCAGTAGCAAAGTTGAATTTGTAAAATAACTCAGTGCATTTACGAAGCTAGCCAGGGCTAGTATTTGCATTGTTAATAGAGTTGACTCATTCAATAATATTATCGATGTAGACGGGTGGAGGGCGGTTTGTAAATCATATTAACTGCAACTCTCCGATATTGAGCTCGCTGATGGAATTTTCTTTGCAGTTTATGATAAGGTAGGAAGTAGAAATGGGAATGGGAAGGTTAAGGAAGGAGTCTCAATGTAAAAATTGTATAATTCAGTGGTTCTATCTATATAATCTAGACCTCATCATTTCTTTGTATTAAGCGTGATTGTCGTCCAGCGCAGGCATAATATTCTTTAATTAAATAAAATATTGTTTGTCTTTTCTCTAGAGTAAATTGTCATTTAAGATGAAAAACTAGTTAAGATAGGAACTAGGATAAGATACTTCAATAGATTAGTTAGGGTCATCACTTACCATCAGGTAAGTATGAAATTCAACAATAATGTTAGCAGTTTTTTTTATCCACTACAAACTAGCCCTTGACTGCGATCTCACCTGATGGTAAGTGATGATGCAGTCTAGATTCGGTACCCCACCCCTATTCGGTTTCTAAATAGCATCGTACCGGAACGCTAAATCACTTGGCGGCACATCTTTGCAAGTATCACCAACCACTTCGAATCAATCGGGAAGACACCACAAACTTTTAGGATTTGCGTTTTGAGAAATTAAGTATCTAAATCACTTGCTTTAATAGTTAAGGAAATAACATCATGGAGGAAGCTGCATGAGAGTTCTCCAGACTGATCCAGACAAGTTCCAGATGGCATTCCAAATAATTGGTAAATTAACTTGAATCAAATCAAATCAAATGCTTTTTTTAATTCAAATAAACTTTTACATGTAGGTACTTTTGAATCTTCAAGTTATTCTACCACTGGTTGGGAATGACATTCCTAACGAGAAGAACCAGCAAGAACTCTTGACGATTCAAAGGCACTTGTAAATGATTATTTGATTTTAAAAAAACATGGGGCCGGCGTGGTAGACTATAGCCTTATCCTGTCGCTATAGGCTTAGCCGCTTAGAATATAGCGAAAAGTTTAGATGTTTTTATTCCACTAAAACTTGCACGTGACCTGGTGTTAAATTAAAATGCAGTCTTAGATAGTTTTTGATCAAAACCTGCGTTAATTTCCAACAAATAACGGTTTATTAATCCTTTCACCAAAGGTCTGTAAGATATTGTTTTAGCAATAAGACCGCTTTTGCACGTTTGTTTGTAGTTTTACTACTATTTCTGTAACTGTATATTCTGTGTGTGTAATAAAGATATCTAAATAAATAAATGAATAAATAGTAAAAAAAATAAGCCGAAACTATGTTACTTACTTGATCTTCATAACTTCAGTCATCATTGAAACATTTAAAACAATCACAGCTTTCTTGTTAGTTTTTCAACTCAATTAATTTTGATCTGATTTAAATTGTCAGCCAGAAACAGCTATTGGTATATTTGTATTTATTTCTTCATCTTTAACATTCCGATAACTTCTCAAAGAGACGCTAAAATATTGAAAACAATCAAAAGCGAAATTAAAGCACAATCGAAAAGTGCCGATCGCAGACAATATCGCGAAGTTAGTGAAGATATTTCTGCAGACAAATGCGATCCGGTTGCAGTCTTAATGAAGACTTCATCTGCACTCTAGTTGAGAGTTAAACTTGGGATTTGCTTGTCAGATGCAGCACTCGGAGTTTATAATACCTACCTAGATAGACTGAGAGACAAATAGTTTCTCTTGGGACTGTGTAATTTATAATCTACTAGATGATGCCCGTGACTTCGTCCGCGTGGATTTAGGTTTTTATTCCCACGGGAACTCTTGAATTTCCGGGATAAAAAGTAGCGCATTTCCTTCCCCGGGGTACACTCTATCCCTGTACCAAATTTCATCAAAATTGGTTGAATAGATGGGCCGTAAATGCGTAGCAGACAGACAGACACACTTTCGCATTTATAATATTAGTATGGATTTATAAATTTGTAATTTCTAATCTACTTAGGTATAAGGTTGCTGTCTCACCTTCAAAATAGTAGAAAAGTATCAACATCTGTTTCTAATTGACAACAAGTCAAATCAGGACCTTTTCAAACGTCAAAAGGTACGCTTAGTGGGATTTTGCATGAAATACTTGTATTGCTTGTGGTGGCATTAATATTCGACGAACTTTTTTACTACAATCGATATTTCAAAATGTTTATTCAACATACCTACACTTATCAATTAAAAAATTGTCTATGAAAAAAATGTCCACGTAACTATACTTTTTAAGGAAATGCATATACTAGCGCGACAGAACAAAACGTCGATACTCTTCAGCGGGGACGTTGGCCAGTCCAGTCCCTAGCATGTATTCATACCAATATCATTGGAACCAATAAAATCTAACTAAATAACTCTAAATAACTGATGCATACTGGCAGGATACTAACTAAGCGGTGTGGCGGCCATTTGTATGAAATAACTCACTCGTAAAGAGTACTTAAAAGCAAAATAAGTCAACCAAATTCACACGTAACAGCATAATAGCCACTTAAATATTGTATGCAAAATGTCTGGCACCGAGCCTGGATCCTAAATCTAAGCCAGCTAGCTTAGCTATCATACAGTAAGATTAATAATTAATATTCTTTGATGAACGAGTGGCCTAGTTGTGACAACGTATACCAGTCGATTGCGATTGTTAAGCAACGTTGACTCAAGTCGGTAACTGGATGGGTGACTGAATTTGGGGGTTCAAATTTGGCCTTTTCGTTTCCCCTGTGCTTTGGAGAACACGCTAAGCCATCGGTCCTCGTTATTATCATTAGTCTGATAATAATCGTTACAAACCTAAGAGTTGAAATACTCTTAGTTGAGTCGTGAATAAATAAATCGTTTATTTGGAAACATTGTACAATTAAGATGATAAAGATTAAATTTGACCAAACATGTTTCGTATGCGGAAGGACGTGGTATCTCATTGCATTATTGTCCCAAGAAAACCCCTACCATTATGTGAGTAATGGAAAGGGTTCACCGCCCTCGGTAACGAGGAATACGACGGAAAGAGAGAGAGAGAGAGAGTTTGATAACGAATCAAAATAAACGGCAAAGATGCAAGTCACAATGCACAAGATAAAAACTCAGAGCGGAAAAAATAATATAATATAAAGCTGCGTTTTTATTTTTCCACCACACTTAATCTTAGTAGAGTTCTACATCAGCATCGAACAGGAACGCTAAGGCACGTCATGAATCTCCACACTGATTCTAACATTCACACTTATGACGACCTCCGTGGTGCAGTGTGTGAGGTCCTGGGTTCGATCCCCGGCAGGGTCAATTTGGGAATTTATAATTTCTGAATTTTCCCTGGTCTGGCCTGGTGGGAGGCTTCGGCCGTGGCTAGTTACCACCCTACCGGCAAAGACGTGCCGCCAAGCGATTTAGCGTTCCGGTACGATGCCGTGTAGAAACCGAAGGGGTATGGGTTTAATATAACTGCAATGCCCCTAACAGGCTAGCCTGCTACCATCTTAGACTGCATCATCACTTACCATCAGGTGAGATCGCAGTCAAGGGCTAGTTTGTAGTGGATAAAAAAAACTGCTAACATTATTGTTGAATTTCATGTTTTAAAATTATAATCTTTATTTTAATACGTCATGTTGCATGACATTGAACTGTCGTTTTGAGTAGGTAATATTGTTTAAGTATTGAAGGGTTGGCAGTATGGCCCCTGTCAGGGATCGAACCTAGGAAATCTCACTTGTTAGACCACAGAACGCTGCGCCAGGGTGGTCTTCGACAGCAGTTGTCATTCTGTACGATCGCTAAACTGTGTTGAACCATACTATAGTACAGCATTCGAAAGTGAGTCAGGCAATGAGGTGTAAAGTTTAAGCGTGTGACGGCGCAGGCTTTATTTGCTGTTTGAGGAGCGCATAAAACACGAGGTGGGTAATGAACGAGCTTCTGCGCCATTACCTATTTACGCGCAAGTTTATAACGCGGAGAAAGTGCCCCTTTAGACCGCACGAACACGGAACAAGAGCACCCTAATTACACGTATATAAACTCAATATTGTTTAATTTAATTTGAAGAATGCAGATTAAATAAAATTTAAATAAAAATGTTCTGAAATATATTGTAATGAGCCTATCCATACTAATATGTATTTATTTATTTATATATTCTGTACCAGTAACTTAAAAATAAATCATAAACATTGAAAAGACATGCACAAGAACAACTTATCTCTTGAAGACATTTCTTCCAGATGCCCCGAATGTGATATTTGAAAATGTAAAATATGTCTGTCCGTCTGTTTGCTTATCTGCTACGTTTTCAAAGCTCTGTTTAACCGAATTTGCCATAATCATGGGAAAGGATATTTCTTATTATCCGGGAAAATCAAAACCCAAATTCACAAGGAAGGCAGCGGGCGTCATTTAGTCCATACTAATATTATAAATGCACTTGCGTGCCTGACTGTCTGTCTGTCTGCCTGCTATACGCTTTGACGGTCCATCTTTTTAACTGATTTTGATGAAGGGTAATAATAGATATATGTTGCATACTAGGAGAGGACATGGGCTATTTTTTATTCCGGAAAATTAAGGAGTTCCCGCAGGAATAAAAGACTTAATCCACGCGGACAAAGTCACGGGCACCAAATTAAATGTTTATGTACCGTGTTTATGTCAAGTTTAACACAAGTCTCCAAAATATTACCTCTTATACAAGGAACAGAGACAGAAGCTAAGAGATACCGTATCATGTCGTATCCCCCTCGGCGGGTGTAAAAGCACCCACCTGATCCCAGGACCGGACGCGGCGGTTATTTCACGGTACATAAACATTTGATTTGGTGCGGCGAGCGGCGGGCGTGCCTACTTGTTCTTACCACTTTGTATGCGCCGCCAGCATCGCTACACCGAGAGGGAACAGCCTTCTTATTTTGTGGAAACAAGGAAGTGAATTATAGGCCTATACCTTGTCATTTGCGACTCGTCTCTTAAGGCGTTGTTAGATCACGAAATCGAAACTCGAATCAAGAATTGTAATTCACATTGATGTAATTGTATATTATTTTTTTCAAAAGAGCAACCACCAGGTTTCTTACTTGTTACTTACATTCATTCGACGATTCAAAAGCACTTGTTATAATCTACTTAAATTTAAAAAAAATTGTTTGAGTTTGAAGAATTTAGCGCTCATTTCTCTCACGCCAGATATCCAGACATGCCTGGATGAAAAAAATAAAAAAAAAACTTGAGAGAAATGATACAGGTCCGTCGTCCGTCACGTTCTAACCAGCACTTGCGCAGTGCTAGTGGAGATGAAACGCTTGGTTTCACGAAAAAACTGAATAAATTCGAAAAAATAAATTACTGTTTGATAAAATAAATTCGACAATTGATGTGATTTAGGAATTTAAATTTAATTATATATTTTAAAAGTAAGTTACAATTCTCAGTGGTAAGAAAAATTGTTTAATGCTTTGAAAGGTTATTAGTCAAAGGTTATATGCTTAGTTAAAGGTTATGAGAGGTATGTTTGAATTGTTTTTTATGCATCGAATGTATTTGAATTGTATTTTGGGCTCCGTCAATAGCTACTTAAATGTCTTGAAAACATTGTATTTTTTTAATCTTAAATGCTACTTTTTAATAGACTTCTCAGACCAGGGCGCGTTTGGAACCCTCGTAGCTTTAGTATTAAGATACTGTTACCCATTATCACCATCATGCTTTTTAAGTAAGTAATTTTTAGACGAAAATAAGTATACCTATATTTAATAAATGACTTGAATCTTGAATCTAGATAAACTGCTATAAAAATCTCAGAGCCTTAACAACAAATAGGGGGATGGGACTTAGATAAATATGTATACCTCTTACCCTATTTCTATTCGTAGTTAGGGGGGTTGAATGAGTTGTGAATCATAATAATAGACGTTATTGTTATGGTGAAGGATAATATTCACGTTTCGAGTGTTGTATTTTGCGTGGAACCCCACTATAGCTTACATTGCGTGCAATATTAATATCTATTAAGCTACGAATAATTTTATACAAAATATACCTATTACTACTTAGCAGTTCCAAATATTGATTTTCCGTAGGACCAAGATTAATGGGATGAAAAGCAACCTACCTTTTTTATTCCACTAAAGTTAGCCCTTGACTGCGATCTCAGCTGATGGTAAGTCTAAGATGGCGGGCTCCTGTTATCGGATCGCACCGAAACAACATCGCAATCTTTGAAAGTAGGGTGATAACTAGCCACGGCCGAAGCCTCCCACCAGACAAATACCTAGGTTGCTTTTCATCTTTTTTTTGCTAGCAAAGTCATTTATTTTACTGTGATTTTAATCAGTCGTTAAACTTGTGAAGACTGTAAAAAAATCCATTATGTACATATTTTAAAATTATGAACGGCATCCCTAGACTATTTCCATAGCGCTTAGTATCATTTCTCACTAATAGAACCTAATCCTATTCCATCTTTCCATTATTTCCATTAGTCCTGCATAAAATGTGCAGTCTTAAAATAAAGAGAGGTTCCATCTTCTACTCAGTAGGAGTACTAGAGCGAAACATAAATATAACATAAGATCAAAATTACATTATCATATTTATAAGATTAATTTCGCCCGCTCTTCTTCGCTTGCTGGTATCCTGGTATCTCCGTGTGTAATAGACTCACATAATAAGCATTGCACCTACATTCATGTTGAGGATTAAATACACGTACTTAAATATAATACCTACCTTGGTTTTAGTAGTAGATTAATAAGTCATAATCGTTTATACGTTTGTATGTCAAGTTGCATTCAAATTCGTCCTGTAATTTCGACGTGATGTTCGAACAGACACACAATAAAAATTAAAACCAAATGTTTTGTATCTGTTTAGATAATAAAGCTTCCTCTAACAGTTAAAATTTAAAACAAATAATATTCAGCATACATAAATCGACCAATTACAGTTCTATTACAATTAGTTACATTGATAGTAGGACATTCTCTTTGTCCGCGGCTTTGCCCGCGTGGATTGGGGTTTTTTGCTTCCCCTGAGAAAAAGTAGCCTATGTGCTAATACAGACTACAATCTATCTCTGTGCCAAATTTCATACAGATCCGTTCTGCCGTTCTGGCGTGAGTCACAAACAACCATCCATCCAAACTTTCGCATTTATAATATTATTGGTATAAATAAATAAATTAATAATAATAATTTATTCATGAGAATGTAGGTGATATAAAGTTGACATGATTACAGTTTGGGAACCTTATACATTCTACTAGTTAATGGTGTATGAATATTTAATTGTAATACAGTTATAAAAGAAAATTAGTAAATTAAATTAATAGAAGGTCACACAAAATTACAATTAAAACGAAAGAAAATAATATAAAATAATAAATGATAATAATATGATAATAGTACTTTATTACAATTACATACTATGTCAAATTCCATTGAAGAGGGGATATTCAATTTTTGCACTATAAAACCATTAATTCACGTCATCATCATCATCGTTGTCATCATCAGCCAGCGCTTGGCCGCAATCAGACTTACTTGCAAGTCTGATTTAAGTTACTTGAGATTATTACTAACGAATTGAGAAATTTTGTAATAGAATTTATTTATGAGCAGCTCATGAGTCTTCCTTTTGAAAACATTAAAAGTGCTGCTTTTGTAGAGGTCTATTCTAGTGCATAGTTATTGCCATGTAGGGTGTACTCTTTCCAAACATCTGCAATCTTTTAGGATGTTCAATTAGTTTATTCCTTCACTGAGCTCTCCAAGTACTTACCTCGCCCAGTTAAAATAAAATAAAAATAAAATAAAATATATATTTATTGCCAAATACATAGTTACAGTCAATTTTTAACTTTAGTCTCCGCACTAGGGAACCTGTATCGCGGGACCATATTAGAATTACCTAAGCTTAGACTTAGCTGAGGACTAGCTAGGACATAATTTTAAAATTTTAATTAAAAATAAATAAATAATATACTAAAACAAATGAAATTTTTCATGCCTGATTTATATGGTGAAACATATTTTCTACTGAAAGTTTGAGATCAGTTTGCATTATGAATATGTATACACGAATTATTATTGTTAAAAAGGTAAATTAATGTAAGTATATATAATTATGATGTGAGCGTGAGTATTAGTATAGTAGTTCATTGCGACTTATAAAATAACTTGGATTTTTTTTGACTAGCAATAACAATTCATAGATATATTGACAAGATAAGGGAAGAACATGATGCTTCTTAAACAAAGGCTTACAGGTATCTAATGGCTATAATCCACTTATAGAAGTATTAATTTGCGAATTGACAACAAGTATTTATGTTGGAACGAACTTTAAACCACAACCAATATAAACGATGTAACTGGTATTTAAACAACCCTTTAGAAACTATTTCAATTACTCGAAGATTACTTCAAAGTTGTTATCATTTCTGAAGTTTAAAAGGTCTTAAACGTTGCCAAGTACATTGGTTGGAATACAGAGCCGTATATTACCAAACTTGGTTGCAATCAATTCAATTATCGCAATCCTTCTAATTTCCTTTGTTCTTTGGCATGAGTTCAGCTTTACATTATTAAGAGTACATTTTAATTTAAAGTTTTGTTACCAAAGCATAAAGTATGAGCTAAATAATTAATTTGATGGATTTCAATTTTCGAGTATTTGTTGGTAAAATGCTCGGGTCGAGTTGCGCAGTAATTATAATATAGATAGATAGATATAGAGGTAGAATCACTTGACGATTCAAAAGTAATTGTAAAAGTTTATTTGAATAAAAAACATTTGATTTGATTTGATATAATAAAATTGAAATTTATCTGCAAAGGAGTCTGTCTGTTTCACCGGGGGACGAGACCATCATCACAAACTTATCTGACCCGGTCACAGTATCGCTAGTATATTATTAAAAATAAAATTTAAAAAAAACAAACACTAAACAGGCATAAAAATATTTCCAATTTTGGCCACCTAGCCAGTAAAGTTGGTGGGACTATACTATACAAAATTTATAGCAGACATGCCTAGCCCATGTACTAGTACCTAAGGAACAAAGATTACAGTTTAAATTTCAGTCTATTTCCCAACGAAAATTAAAAAAAGAATTAAACTCATCTCCGGCATTACCGGCGCTCCCTCCTGCATTAGTATTCCATTCATTGGGAATTTTCAGCGATCCAAAGTTTTGTTATTTCTGCTCCCTTTAAATCTTTGGAATAATTTCGCTTAACAACTGCTCTGAGCTCTCCGCGCGCTCCCTTGCGGCCACTTTGATTTCCAACTTCTTACAATGCTTGATCTCTCATTAAATACCTAGCTTTGTTAATTTCAACTGTTTGAATTTGAACCTTTTTTTTCACCATTACAAGTTTGCCCTTGACTGCGATTTTATCTGATGTTAAGCGATGATGCAGTCTAAGGTGGTAGTGAGCTAGCCTGTTGAGTGTACGGCAGTTACATTAAACTAATACACCAAATCGGTTTCTACACGGCTTCGCACCGGAACGCTAAATCACTTGGCGGTACGTCTTTGCCAGTAGTAGTAGTAGGTATCCAGTTATCGTCATAAAGTTTGACTGATAGCTAGTTTTTACCAATACTTTTTCTATCCTGTCTTTCACATCCATCAATCTATCAACATCAAAAATTGTACATCGCGGTTTTTATCGCGGCATCTATCGCTTTTTCCAAAATAATATAGCCGTTTTTAATTTACAGAATATGGCCATGACATACCTAAATTAAATACTTTTTATATTTAGTTGCGTATAAAATTTGATACAGTAAAAAGAAAAGTCTTGACTTGCTAACTAACTCCATCAACGCGTGGCCCTTGAATCTACAAATCTGATGAAATTTTTAAAAATCAAAATATATTTTACTAAATGATGCCCGCGACTTCGTCCGAGTGGATAACGTTTTTTTGATTCCCGAACTCTTTAATTTTATGTCTGACGTCCACAGCTGGTCAGTTCTCTTCAAGATCCAGCAGCTTCCTGAGACTCGCTTATGTCGTCCGTCCACCCAGTGGAGTCTTGAATATCTGAAATGAGAAAAAATAATGTGTAAAGCGAACCAAACTAAAATGACACGTTATTACGTAGAAACTGAATCGGGCTAAACGTTCCCCAGGGGGCCGTGACGCAGTTAGCACTGTGGCCTTCCCGAGGGAACTCTAACGGACCCCGTTATACTGGGGGAATAAAGTCTGTCCTTTATTTTTAACGGAAATATAAAACTTTGTGCATACAACTTGGACATTTTATTCCTTTATTTCGAGAAAACTTTACACCTTCAACACCTATTTACAGAAAAGTAGTTAGTTCTATATGATATCGTTAATGTATGTACGTATTTTAAGATCTTAACTAACCATTTAAAAATATGTGTTTAATATCCTACTAAATTAGTTTGAATGTATTAAAATTCCAGTAAATAAAAGCCATTCAATTGGTTGTGTTTAAGACTTTGGCCTGATATTTGTTTTGCTTGTTGCTGCAACTGCAGAATTAGTTATTTATAATTGAAACAGCCATCTCAGTCACATAGTGTCAGAGGTGTGGACAGAGTCATTAGTTGTTTTCCTTTCTTCTTTCCTTCGACATGGCGATCGGAGACTTTGCTAAGACAGTATCTAAATGCCTACTTTTCTTGCCTTTCTTGCTCTTAATGATTTGGTGCAATGTGTTGTGCAAAACTTAAGTGCAATGCATCAGGGACAAGACAGAGTATAAGATTATTAGTCACTTGGTGCAGCTAATAAAGTGTGATGTGGGTACCTAGCTAGAATATAATTAAGTCAGTCCAGAATAAACGGTAAACATCATCTGCGTCTTATTGTCTGCCTAAAATCTAGAATAAAAACCACCCACCAAAACCACCCTAAAACCACAAGAAAATATATCACGATAGGATTTATCGAAAATGTCAAAAAGGTTTAACTTTAACAAAACACCTTTATAAAGGGTTTCATATTGCAACTTGCTTGAGCGGAATACCTAGCTCAGATTACTTTTGTGGGAAATTCTCAAAGCGATCCTTCACGAAAGTGCTTTTCACGAAAAAAATAGGTAAGTACGTTCGAAGCATTAACGAGGTTTTCCCGGCCCGACGACTCTTTTAAACACTGCAGAAATAAAATGTCTTATCATGCCGTTTTATGACCTTTTTTGAGAAGATGAAACATGGACATTTCAGTCTTTGTGCCTTTTGTAAGATTAGGCAGACGTATTGGGAAACCACAATGTTACAATTCAAAAGATAATTTGTGTCGTAAGTATAATTTCTCTGAAAATAATGGAGATTCCATGACAACTATTTTATTCTCACACAGGTACTTCACATAAACTCAGCGAATACAACTAAATTAACACTGATGGCATTACAGCATTCCTCAAACACTCTAATCTACACCATTTGTTAGTTAGTTGAGAAAATTAACCATTTTACACAGATACACGGCTAATATCTCCAAGACACAACTTATGTGTATTAGTACGGGAGCCAGAGACAAGTAACGCGGGCGGCGGGCGCCTCCAGAGAAATCAAATGTCAAAACCACAGAGTGTGTTACCATTTTATGTAGCTAGAATACATCCAAATTGGTAGTTTATTTTGTATCGTTTTAAAAAGTGTGATTATTTCGTCTGATTAATGTTTGCATAAATATAATAGTATTGCTCTTTCTTTTAGTGTATTTTATATTATTTAAGTGAATTTTGTTGCATACATTATTTTAACAGAATGGTAACAAATAAAAGAATATTAATGGCAGCACTGATGCTGACTGTCTGTGGTTGTCAACTGTCTTTGTCATTGTGGCTTTCTTCCGGTTGTCATTTTTAGAATTGACATTACCATTTATCCTACACAACTTTATAACGAAATATCTGTTTTTAGCTTCATTTTTTTTAAATTCTTGCTTCTGAGAGCTTCGTACCCGACGCTTATTAATTTATATTTTTTGTACACGTGTACATAATTTTTTTCGCAATAATATTGATGTAGGTATAGAAGTTCACCATTGCTCTTTCCAGCAAAACAAAATAACAACTCTTTAAATACTTAAAACCGGGACAGTCGGTCCCGGTTTTAAGCTAGTAATTTTACCAAATAAAAATTTATAAAACTACTAACCACAAATAAAAATAAGAACTTGCATTGAATAACGTCTTAACTCCTAAATGTCGTCTTAAACGTTGAAATATTTTATTTTTGCAGAATTTGAAAGCGTAGGCGGAAATCTCGCTTTGAACTAAATTATTTTGTGTTAAGTTCATAACGGCAAGCTTTGAAGAGTTCTTTTTTTCGCAAGCAGTTTTACTACTTCGTTGGAGTAAGTTGTGAGGCTTCAAGAATCCCAATGATTTCTGATCCCTTTGCGAGACACCTTTCAAAATCTACTGCCAGTAGTGAAATAAATAGTTACAAGGTATCATATTATAAATGCGAAATGGTGTTTGTTTGTTTGTTGGTTTGTCCTTCAATCACGCCTGTCGGGCTCAAGTGCAATACCTTAGAACCCAGAGCCGTAAATCTAAGAAAGTAAATTATAAAACTAACTGTCAGAATGGCGTTTGAGTCATCTTGTCTCTGATTGTAAAATTATTAGTAGTTTTTTTCCCGCTGTATCGATTAATTGTATTCTCAAGTGTGTAAAAGGAAATAAATCGTTGAACAAATCAATAAATGATCACATAGAGTTTTAATAAATCGAACCAGAAAGCTATCGGAGTTATTCAGCGCCGCTATAGGTAGAGCAACGAACTGATGTGCTTGTTTGCATGGGTAAAGTTAAGGACCTGAAGAGTGACTTAGGCTACTTTTCATCCCGGAAAATGAAGGAGTACCCGTGGGAAAAAAACTTATTCCATGCGGATGAAGTCGCGGGCATTAGCTACTCGTAGTTATGTAATATTTTTTTCATTACTCATACACGGAAAGTAGGTCTGAAGTTGCCTGAGAAGCGGGTTGAAAGTAATACTTTTCAGCCCTAGGGAGAATCGTTTTCAACTGACAGCTGTCAAATAATTAAAAAAAACTAGTTGTCACATTTATAACCCTTCCTCTGCGTATATTAAATATTAAATTCGCGCGCCCCTGCGAGCCCATTTTAACAGGTGTCGAATTTCGCGAGCCGCCGGCCGCCCGGCGCAATATAAATAAACATATCTCTTATTACGTACTAAAGCTATGTAAACAAAGTATGTCATTCAAATCGTTATGAACTATAGCTATAGATTAACCCGGCGTCATGGGGGCTGGGTCTGTGCGACCCGTCACATTTTATTTCGCTTGTAGTTCGGTTACTATGCGTGCGACGTTGCTGTTCTTCTCAATAGCTGGAGCTGTGGAGTTGTTCTATGCGTCGCAAGCAACACGTTAGTCGTGCCACAGCCGCAGTGGGAGATACAGGTACACAAAGTTGAAAAGGGTATGTGAGACCCATCCCCGCAGTCAGTGTAACAATTTTGCGCCATTTTGTATAGATATTGTTTTACTTATTATCTGTGTTTTTATCCTTTTTATATTTGATTTTTTGTTGTTATTTACAATTATAGCTGGTTATATATAGTTCAATGTATTTTATTTGTATTTTTTGTAGGTACTTAGTAAAAAATGGACCGTGAAGAGGCAGAACGACAGCGTATTCTTGCAATTTTACAAGAGTCTGACTCTGATTCTGAGTTGTCAGACCAGGATGTGTTCGACGAAGAATATCACTTGAGTGAGCGTAGTAATCCTAGTGATACAGAACAAGATATCTCAGAGTCTGATGATGATGATGATATTCCACTGTCTATTCGATTGCATAGAAATAGAACATACCTATAGTACCTTTATGTGCTGACTGTACCAAAGATAATGATTCCAAGTTAATAATTGTTTTTTTTTCTCAAATTTATTTAGTTTCCTACAAAAAAGTGCCATTAAAACGTTAAGACTGATTGTTAATTAATAATATTATTACATTTAAGTAGAAGAGAATATTTTTTTTGACAATTTTCGTTATTTTTTTAAAGTTCTATTAAATATAATTAAAACATAATAAAACAAAATATTTGTGTTTCATTTATTCACATAAATACCCAAAAAACTAAACACGTATAAATATAATCTTTATTATTTATAAAGTATTGGAATAATTTTGACATTAATGAACGGGTCGGTGAGACCCACCCCAACGTCCGTGTATCACTTTTCCACCCCCATCACGCCGGGTTAAAGTTTAAAAGGTAATCGCTCTTCTTTATGGTTAACTCAGAAAAATAGCAAAAAAAAATAAAAAAATGATCCCGTTTTTAAAAATAGAATCTTTGTAAAACATAAAATATTACCCGTATCTTTGTTCTAAATTCGTGGTTTTGTCTATGGTTAGTCATTTCAGAGTATTAAGACACGATACAAAGATTCTTTTCCGTATATATTTAAAAAAAAAAAAAAGAAATAAAAAAAAAGTATCAAATTACAAGTGGTGTCCTCCTCGCACGAAATTTCTACCCATAGATTTATTTCATTGAGTAGGGCCCCCAAAAAAATCCCAGTGTGTCCTTGTCTATCATAGTAGGTTTTACCAATATACGCAGAGGAAGGATATTCGTAATGAAAAGCACAGTGTTTACCTCGGGATAAAGACTTATTTAGTCCCTCGAACTATAGGCCCCCTCGCTACGCTCGGGCGCCAAACCCCGTCTCGGGACTAAATAAGTTACTTTCATCCCTAGGGTAACTATGTACTATTGATTTAAAAGTACAAACTGCTCCTTCCAGATTATCTATTCAATCACATTCACTCAGAGTCCTGATCTTCTAACGGGCTACCTGAAAGGTAACTTTTGTATGATGGGATAACTATAGATGATGACTTAAGTTTTTGACATTCCCGTTGGAACTTTTTGATTTTCCGGGATAAAAAATAGTCATTGTTTTTCTTTCTTCTTCTTTTGTTTCTTCGGGGTGCGACATATATTTGTACCAAATTTCATCAAAATTGGTAAACAGCTGGGTCGCGACGTAGAAGATAGACAATTTTTCACATACATAATAATTGGTATGGATGAAATCGTAATTGTCACAGCACTCATATTATGACAATAATTAGACAAATATAGTCATTAATCGCAAAGCCGGTGTTATTTACCTTATTGTGCTACAGGATCATAAATCATGTAACCTGGGAGGTTGCGACACTGCGACACCTCCCACTGACTGACACTGACGTGACTTGACTGCGGGAAGTTTGACTCCTTGTCTCTGTGCTCTGAATGTTCTGGATTCGATTCCCGGCCGAGCCTATTTGACAAACTTTAAAAAAAAGTTATAAGGAACCTAGTGATTTAGACAACCGGATTAGGGTGGTCGGGGGTTCGAGCCCCGGACACGCTTTTCTAACTTTTCGGAATTATGTGCGTAATGCGACATTAAATATCACTTAAATTAACGGTAAAGGAATACAAGGAAACCGGTAAGCCCGAGAGTTCTTCCTAACTAAAGCGTTTTTGGATATGCCATTGCATAAAAATGTAAAGACTGTGTTGAACAGAATTTGTTAAGCCTAGGCCATACTACTGACGATTACATGGAAGAAATTGGCTTCGCATTCGGCAACTATTCGTAACTTCTTTAATTAATAATCTCATATATAATTTCTTTTATTAATAGTCAGTGTAATTCTTGTTGCAGTACGTACGTTATGTGTATTAGCTGCTTGTAACATTATTAAAAAAAGAGCAACTACTGAGTTTTTTGCCAGTTCTCAGTAGAATTTGTTTCCAAACCGGTGGTAGAGTCTTGACATTTCATAATGTTCCGGTGTAGACAAACACGAGCGTTATCGTTAGGTTACCGTTATCAGTTTTTGGAATTGTTCTGCAAAATACCGATACAAAAAATAATATTAAACGTCAATGTAATATTTTTGGTGAAAAGGCAGCATAGTTATTATAGGGATAATGATAACTCAATCAGCAACCCTTATTCAAACTTAAAAACGCGCTTCTACGAGTAGTATGGAAGTTTGTGTGCAATTCAAGGTTCGTCATCTAAATTCAATGTACTTTTACTATTATAATAAACTTATAGTTTAAAAGATTATTATACTTAAAACTAACCGAATATGGGAGTTTTAAGTCTTTTGGAAGAACCACCATTTAATAATCAGTGAGAAATAATTTATTTTTGTCATAGGCATCATTCCAATTACACGTTGCTTAGCAAAAACTTTTCAAAACGCTTCTTTACCTAAGAACACTTAATCATAAATAATGTACACAAAATATTTCAAGACAGCCTGGCAAAAAATAATTCTTAGAATGTTGACCTTAATATAGAGTGGGTCTTACGTAAGTAGCATCAGACTGACCCAAAACTTGGCTCGCTGGCCTTTATCAATATCATCTAATGGACAGAGAGATAGTGGGTGATTTTGAAGGGATAATTGGTTCGATAATTAACTAATAGAGAAATATGTTAAAGTACTTACTATTATTTTCATATAGTCCATCGTGTTGGAAGGAGCTCCATGCTACGCGTATTAGTACATTTTTTTTATCCAGTTCAAGTTGACTGCGATCTCACCTGATGATAGTTTACAGTCTAAGATGGTAGCGGACTAACTTGTTAGTATGGCTGCTTTATTAAGCCCAGACTAGAGAAAATTCAGAAATAATAGATTCCCGAATTAGATCGAATCCGGGACTTCGAAGACCCCCAAAAGAAAAAAAATAATGTGAAAAAAGAATGTGTGTAAAATTGTTAATTTTTGGGGGTCTCATCACTTGGGGGTATTTGGTCACCGAAAACAACTGCGAAACGCCGCGTATTTTATTCCGCTCACTGTTGCCCACCGAAAATGCAGCCTAACTTCTACTACAAATTTCCGCTCTATATCAAGTACCTTCTTAATTTTTCCATCAGCTCTTAAACCATCATCTACGGTAGAATGCGGGGAGCGAAAGAATCTGGCCTTTTCACAAATAAGGTCCCGGATTGAAAAACGAAACTTGGAAAGGGCGACCTTTCCTTTGTGAGATGTTTATCTCCCGAACCTCGAACAAAGCCGTAAACATTGTGAAAGCGAATACACTGAGTATAACACTGTATTCTATTTTCAAAGCTCCGTAGTCTAGGTATAACTATATAAATTATTATAAGCCTCTAAAGGTTATCTTTTGTTTTAAAATTTGAAATATTACGTAACTTTATTTTTAAGTAAGTAAGCACATTCTCATGAATATTTATTTTATTGAAATAACTGGGTTATGCTCGCGAATTCGTACGCGTGAACTTTAATTTTCTGGGATATAAAGTAACCTATATGACGTGTTATTCTAGACTATAATCTTTCTCTGTGGTAAATTTCATCCCGATCTGACGTGATCCAAACTTACGTGTTTATAATATGGATATAATATATATATTTTTGAAATAATTTAGTTTTAAGATTCTGTAATTGATTATCAGATCACATTTTATACATAAATGACGCTAAGAAAGTGTACGGTATACCAAATTTTAATCAATGTTAAGATGGTATTGATACACCTATGATAAAATTGACAATTTTGCTGGAACTTTAGTAATTTAGTTAGTCGTGGTGCAATTTTGCCTACCATTACAAAAAAACTAACACTTGAACGAAGTTCAATATCCAATGTAAATTTAAAATGTAATTTATTTATATGTGTACCTACTACTTGAATACATTCATTACATTAAATTTTAAGTTGCCATAGTCACCTAAGCCAAAATATCAGTCGAAAATATAGAATTCCAAACTCAGCGAACTCATTCCCCGGTTAAATTATAAGCATTTTAAAAGCCCGAACATTTCGAAAGGAAAATATATAAAGGAATGAAAATTTCATCGTTTAAATAAATAAACTTGCCCAAAGCTGTTAGGTTGATCGTGAAATATTACAGCGCTGCCGGCTCGGGGGGAAATCAATTCCTAGATAATCCTCGCGAAGGCGCAAAGTTGCTAGTTGCGACCCAAATACAAATGAGATCCATTCTTATTCGCGGGACTACTACAATGGCGTGGATATAAAACAACTTTATCAATATTGTTCTTTTTACTTCACTACTAAAGAGTTTTATGTTAGCTTTGCGCTATTGTAAATAGGTATTTATTTTCATCGGTTTCTTTGATACATCCGAACTATGACACCACGTCGGTTTACGTAACATGTCACACGTTAGGTATTGAAATTATACAAAAATACGCAATGAAAAATTAAGAAAATCTGTATACTTTGAAAAGATTTAAAAATAATTGAAAATGCTGTAAACTACTTTCAATAGGGTTATAGAATCCGTATTAATTTTATAAAAGCGAAAGTGTGTCTGTCTGTCTCTCTGCTACGCTTTAATTGCCCATCTTTGCTATCTATTTGGATGAATTTTGGTATAAGTAGAGATTGGTTGTGTCCCGAGGAAGGACATAGGCTACTTTTTATCCCGGCAAATTAAGGAGTTCCAGCGGGAATCAAAAAAAACCTTAATCCATGCGGGCCAAGTCATGATCATCTATTTTTCGATAGATAATATTTAAAGTTTAGCGTTACGTAGACCAATAATAATGTTATGCAGGACAAACAAACAAGTATTTAAAAAAAAAGAGAAGCTCCATTCTATGGTTCGAACTTCAAACAAAACCACCATCAAGTTATCAAGAGCAGTTAGCCCGGGAGTTCAGTGTTCAACGCGCAAACTTTCCCAACTATTTCCTCTTATTTCTAGCTATTTCTTCTTATTTCTCAGCTATTTTATAGTCGAGCTTGTCCCGAGTTTACGAGTACTGTTTTGACGTAGTTTTGATTAGGTCTCACTTTTTTTTGTTTTATAAAAACTAAGTTGAAATAAAGTTTAGTAGAGCACTATTTTTGTGGATTAAATCTTTGGACATTGTGAATGCTAATTTTATTGTAAAGGAAAGCAGAAATTGAAAGGAGTGCAGAGTTGTATTTTATTCTTCAGGATAATATAAATAATATATTATAAATATAATATAAAATCAGGATAATATATTGGTAATCATAGTAAATATTGTATTCAGTATGATTAGCGACACGCCATAATATAGCTGTTGTGCTATAGTAAATTGTCGTGTCGTGTCGATAGCCTATTTCATCATTTCATCATATCAGTGGCCCACTAAGTATACTGAAAAAGAGTCACCTTTCAGAAGGGCATAGTCCACTATGGTGGCCAAGTGCCGATTGGCAGATTTCACACAACTTGGATAACAGATTGAAGAACTCTCGGGAATAAAGGGTTTACGATGTTTTCCTTCACCGATATTAAATTGCTTAAATAACGCACATAGCTTGAAAAAATTACACCTTGTTCAGAAGGGGCGAATACGCTGCGAAACGTTTCGTGCGAATTGAGATGCCCGTTGGCGAGGTACTAGTATTCGCGCGAATATAAAATACGCGCTTAAAATATCGCGTGTAGTACCACACAGTACGTCAGACTCTCGACCCGCGCGTGTATACGCGTCGTATGCGCAAGTCAAGACACTATAGAGTCTCCTAGCTTGCGTACAGTTAACGCGCGAACTTCTATGAACAATTGCATGCATGTATCAATAAATAATGGGGCTGATTCTGTAGTGCACATTATCTAAACTAAACTAAAATGGCAACATTAAAAATATTGCTAACCCTTTCATAAAACTCACTGTTAAAAGGTACTGAATTAGATTTTTATTTTAGTTTAGAGATTGTGTTATACAGAATTGGCCACAATGTACAGCAGAAAAATTTCTCGCGCGGTGCACGTTCCTTCTGGACGCAACGTATGCGCGTGATAGCAAAAAGGTATCATAGAAGAGGTTAATTAATTAGTATCATATTCAGGATTTAAATAAAACTTCACGTCTTTGCTCACAAGCTCTCTAATCGGAACTGTTCTCTTAGTCTACGTTATTTTAGAGGCACATTAAATCATTTGGTCAATCAACAAAGGACTTAAATCTAGCTAATACATTTACTTAGCTTAATTACGTCCTTATTCTTATGGTTAACTATGTCTAATCAAGCGTCGGAGGTACGCAGTAGCTGTCACGCGTATCTATTTTATTTTTCTGGGCAAGGTCTAAGTGCAAATCCAGATTCACAAAATCTACGTATATGTCATGCAAATTAAAAGCTCAAATTCACTTAAGCAAAGTATTGAGTCCGTCTAGAGCACCAGCTTGCAGTCGAATTTCATTAAGTTCGTCTCTTGTCTAGACATAGTTATTAAAAGTGCATCATTTATTCAAGTACCTATCTGATATGGTTGCAAGCACTTGCTAATCTTACACCTGTCTACATCTCCTCTATTATTAATAACTTTAAAATTGTTATGGTTAGTCTGTTCATATCTTGTTTGTTCTTTCAAGTTTTATGGTCCTTTTGCAAAAAAATAACCGTTATACCTACTTTCGTCCAGACAGTGTGTGCGTCTGTCATGGAAGGAACCTAACTGCCGAATGTCAAGTTTGTTTGCGTTCTACTTCCAGAGATATGTTTATTATATGGTATTCCGCTTTTATATAGTTCCAGGGTGAAATAAAGGAACATTTCAATATCTAGAGAAACACAGGCAATACATTTTTATCGTTCCGCACTACTAGCAATGCGAGCTATGTGTTTCCCGAGAAATATCTGCACTACGCCTGATCGCCGTGCAATTGAACTGAAATGAGGTTTTGTGCAACACAACAGATGCTCGAAACTGTATCGAGGGCGAAATAGTTATGTACAATAAAAATAAAAACTATATTATAATTTAAGTACTTATTGTTGAAATAGAAATATCACAATTCAACATAAGCGCCTTTTTATTCACTACAAGTTAGCCCTAGACTGCGATCTCACCTGATGGTAAGTGAGTCTAAGATGATAACGGGCTATAACCTGTTATAGGAGCATGTATTAAAACCCCTGTTCGGTTTCTATACAGCATCGTACGGGAACGCTAAATAACTTGGTGGCACGTCTTTGCCGGTAGGGTGGTACTAGCCAAGACCGAAGCCTCTCACCAGGAAAATTCATACCTACCTACCTATTATTACTAGTGGTTCGCCCCGAACTAAGACCTCGCGGCGCCATCTATTGACATAAATGTGAAGTTCTGTTAAAAATACTGAAGCTCATTAAAAATTAAATAATTCCGTTTCCTTACAATATTTATCAAATTTTAGTATTTGTTATTCAAGTACAGGATATAATTGAATTAATTGATCAAGTTTCAGGCTCATCCTTTCAGAAAATTTAGAGTTCTGAGGTCATCTTTGGACGTTAGAAAATCACCACTTTGAAAGCTCCCCATTTCGTCAATTTTGGGGGAAAAATTAAAAAAAAAATATTTTTGGACTCTATTCCTAATTATCTTTAAAATGATATACCGCAACCCTATGTAACTTTATAAAAAATATTTTACTTCGCATTCGCTTCTATGAGAGCCCCCCTGAAATAAAGATTTTTATTATTTTTTAAGCCATATTCGGCGGGAGGCTATTGGTTTACATATTATATTTAAAGCTGAAGTAATTGCGTTCAGTAATTCAGAAGTTATAATGCTCTGACAGACGGACGGACGGACGGACGGACGGACGGACGGACGGACGGACAAGTGCCAATTCACCCAAGTAGACTCAGAGACCTTCGCTTCGCTCGGTCAATTATACCTAGTAAATTCGAAGTTTTTTTGTATTAAAATCATTACAATTTATTAAAAATGGTAAAACTGGTAAATCAATGAGTTGAAGATTTCAAAAACCTAAATCTAAGCGAATGAACTAAAAAATTGACAAATAGGTTTAAATATTATTTCAAAGGAAAGTAGGTTAAAGTTAGTACATAATAATATTCTATTTCCAGTAAGTAACAGCTTGCAATTAAGTTACTATGTATCATAACTAATTAAATTAATTAATTAAAACGATAAAGTGCTATAAACTTAATTCGTAAAATTAATTATCTACAATTTGGACATTTTCGACATCTATTCCGCACGCAACTCCTATTCTAAACCGATCGCACATTTGTTGAGCCATGTCAACGGTGCCGTACATAGTGGGTGCAACCAATCAAGTCATCCGTATGCCAACAATTACGACTTCCCACACCGATTGTCAACTCGCAGTCGTAGTCGTAGTGACGCAATGTTGCTGAGTTAACTAAAAATTAATAACCAATTCCACTTATTATTTACTAGATAATGCCCACGACTTAGTCTGCGTGTATCAAGGTTTTTGATTCCCTCGGGAATTTCTTAATTTTCCGGGATAAAAAGTAGCTGTTCTTCTCCGGGACATAATCTACCTCTATACCAAATTTCAGCAAAATCGAAAAAGCAGCAGAATCGAAAAAGATGGTCCGGGAAAGCGTAGCAGACAGACAAACACACTTTCGCATTTATAATATTAGTATGGATTTATTGTCCTACACAAAAATGCATTTAAAAATCTTTTATCAACACTTAGTAATACATATTTTATTAAGACTAGCTGACCCGGCGAACTTCGTACCGACTTAGTATGCAAAATTAAATGTATATCTTATCTTATCTTACTAATCTTACTAATATTATAAATGCGAAAGTTTGGATGTATGGATGTCTGGATGTATGGATGGATGTTTGTTACTCAATCACGCCCCAACGGCTGAACGGATCTTGATGAAATTTGGCACAGAGACAGATCATAGTCTGGAATAGCACATAGACTACTTTTTATCCCGGAAAATTAAGGAGTTCCCGCGGGAACCAAAAAACCTAAATTCACGCGGACGGAGTCGCGGGCATCAGCTAGTATTTCAATATGAAATGAAAATGAAATGAAAATATACTTTATTGTACACCATACATAATAATAATAATAATAATATATCTTTATTTACAGATATAAAATCCATTATTTATACTACTTAATCTACTAAACGTTACCTAATGTTAGTTATGTTAGTAACAGAAAATACTTAGAACTATGTTAGTGGTGTTAATTAATATAATATCTACCATTTGTGAAACACTGGGAATGCATGTGCATGCCTACCCAGTGCCTCACAAAAGGATTTTCAAATCTTTCTACAAGTGTATTCAGAATACCGTTGGTACCCCCCCGCATCCTGCCCATCACTGATGCTGCTCTTTTTCTCATAATGCTAAAGAAGTCATCTGTATGAGCTTCAGCAAACATCAGTGACGCACTGCAGAATCGGGGCAACCCCAACAGCACTCTGAATCCGTTATTATATTGGACACGCAGGTCGTTGTATGCCCTCTGCGTATATGTCACCCACAGGCTGCACGTGTAAAACGTTTGGCAATATGCCTTAAAAAGCGTGAGCTTTACGTCTTTGTTGCAACGTGCAAACCTACGAGCTAACATATTGCATCGGACCGCCAACGCCCTGCGTTCCCTTTCAATGTCTTTAACATCTGACAAGTCCTCAGTCACTATGTGCCCCAGGTATTTGAACTCTGTGACTCTTTTCAGCGGCATACCGTTCAGAGTAACTGGAGGAATATCATTCAACGCACATCCTCGGCTCTTAAAAATTAAAAGCTCGCATTTTTTAACATTATATATGAGACCGTGTGACTCAGCATACAACTCACATATTTTGAGCAATCTCCTGAGTGCACTAATTGATGGACTCAGCAGAACCATATCGTCTGCGTAGCTTAGATTATTGATTATGGTTCCATCAATTGAGCATCCAATTTTGGTACTGCGGAGCTCATCAATCAGCTGATTAATGTAGACGTTAAACAGGGCGGGAGATGTTAATCCACCCTGTCTAACCCCACAATCCAGCCGATATGCGTCGGAGTAGGTACCAGCCCATTTGACCCTGTTTGTCTGTGAGCTGTACCAATATCTCAAAATGTTTACTAACTCCTGTGGGACATTAAGGTCGTGTAACTTTGCCCACAGCTTTTCATAACAAACAAGATCAAATGCTTTGGAAAGGTCAAGAAAAACGGCATAGATGGGAGTTTTCCTGTCCGTATAGTATCTCACAGTCTGCTTGAGCGCCAGTATAGCACTTTCCGTGGAAAGGTTGCGTCGGAATCCAAACTGTGCATCGTTTAAATTCAAATATCCACTGAGCTGTCGCTCAAGCAGGCTATCAAATACCTTCCCCAGTATCGCAGCTAGGGATATGGGCCTGTAGTTAAGTTTATCCGCAATATCTCCAGTTTTATTTTTAACCACAGGCACCACCACGGTCTTCATTAGGTCGGCAGGAAGATAGGAGTGCCGGATGCAAAATGTATAAAACATTGCAAGAATTCGATACAAGTGAGACCCGGCATGCAGCAGGTGTTCCACACTTAGACCGTCATGTCCCGGAGCCTTTCCCCTCGCTAGGCTCTTGATGGCAAACCTTACCTCCCGAGCACTAAACGAGAGTGAAGAACCGGAGTTAGGCACTACACCCCCAAGCATCTGCGGGACCAGTGATAATGTTGATCGAACTCTAAAATGCTCTTTAAATACATTAGCTATACGTCCTGCATCCGACTCCCCATCCACGCTCACAGGAAGACCACCTCTAGGATTTAATTGATTTGTGTCCTTCCAAAATTTCTGGAAATTCTTTTGCGTATGCCGCTCTGCTAGCCTATCCATTTGTAGTTGTTCTTTATGCCGCTGACAATATTTGAGTTTATTTTTAAATTGCCTTTTACTTTCTTTCATATCTTGGTACTCACTACTGTCAGCAGACATGCCGTTCGATTTCCACATGTAAAATTTTTCTCGTGCCTCCCTGTGTGCGTCTTTCACATATTTATTCCACCCTACCACCCGTCCCCCCTTCCTGGCCCTTCCCGACTGGTTACTGGCTAATGCTGCTTTCTGGAGCGCTTGAATAACTTTACGGTACAATTCATCTATGACAAGCCTATGACATTCCTCCGTACACATCTTGTCACAACAAGAGCTTAATTCTGAAGGAAAGTCTATGTGTTTCAATATGCTGTTACATACATCATGATATATATTGATCTGTGTTCCTTCCCCCAATTTTATTTTATCATTATTATGTGTAAACATAGGGTTACTAGTTTTCCTACAGGTAACATAGAGATTACAGCTAATCTCTAAAGGAAAAACACATTTAAAAAACAAGAAATTATGGAAAACTGTACAAGAGGCGGCCTTATCGCTGAGAAGCGATCTCTTCCAGGCAACCAGAAAAGGAACTAATAACAAAAAAAATTAATGAGGGTGCACACAAAGTAGGTAATTAAAGACTATTATAATATAAAATACACAAATCTGTTCATAAAAAATACATATAATTCATAAAAACATACATAAATAGTATACATACATACATATACATACATACATAAATACATACATACATAAATACATACAAGTTAAATATATAACAAATAATAGGTATAGGTATATTTAGATATAAGCTTTCTATCTAAGGAATAGAATGTAAGGAATTAGATTTACAAAATTAAGGAGGCAAAAAGTGCTTTTTTAAGAGACTTAAAAATAGGCAAAGATTTTGCCTGCCTAATATTAAGAGGGAGAGAGTTCCAAAGACGAACAGCTTTAATGGAAAAGGACTTGGAGTAAAAGGCAGTGCTATGAGAAGGAATTCTAAGAATTAGATTATTGTCAGAGCGGAGAGATCGACCAGAGTGAGAATCACTGAGAAACTCAAACCGTTCTTTCAGATAAGGAGGAGTGGCTGGATTGAAAAGAACACAGTACAAGAGAGATAAAAGATGAGTATTCCTGCGAAGATGAATTGGGAGCCACTCGAGTTTATTGCGAAATTCAGAAACGTGGTCATATTTACGAAGCCCAAATATGAACCGTATACAAAGATTTTGAATGCGCTCGAGTTTATTTAATTGCTCCACAGTTAAGTCTAAGTAACAAGCATCAGCATAATCAAGAATTGGTAAGAGGAGAGATTGTGCAAGCGCAATTTTAGTAGGTATGGGTAGAAAGTTACTCAACCTCCGTAGAGACCCGACAGCAGCAAACACCTTTCTACTTACTTCACTAACCTGGGGAACCCAAGACAGAAACTTGTCAAATACAACGCCTAGGTTTTTAACTGTATCACTATACTGTAATTGGACCCCATCAAAAACAACATGGGGAAGAGTAGCCCAGTCTATGCGTGATATTAGATTTTGACTACCTATTATAATGACTTGTGTCTTAGAAGGATTTACTTTTAGTCCGTAAGAATTGCTCCATTGAACAATACTATCCAAATCTTTATTAACTAAATCAATAGTCCTGGGTAAATCTTGTAATTTAGACTGAGCATACACTTGGAGATCATCAGCATACAGGTGGTAGTGAGAAGATATATGCTGAGTTATTGAACTTATGAAAATCGAAAATAGGAGAGGAGACAACACGCCACCTTGTGGTACGCCGGCACTTATCGAACACCAGTCAGAAAATCTTTCTTCGATACGTATCCGCTGCCTGCGCCCATGCAAGTAACTATGAAACCAGTCAACGACTCCAGGAGATATGTTAAGAGAAACTAGAATTGCTAAAAGTAATTCATAATCAACATTGTTGAAAGCATTGCTAAAATCTAGTAAAGTCAACACTGTTACACGTTGGTTATCCATACCGGAACGGATGTCATCGGTAATTTTGACTAATGCAGTAGTTGTACTATGGCCGGGACGGAAACCGGATTGAAAAGGATTTAAAAGGTTACATCTTGATAGAAATAGTGTCATTTGCTTATGAACTATACGCTCGAAAACTTTAGAAATATTTCTTAGAGATTTTCTTAATATTTTTTTCAGTAAGAACCGTCTCCTAATAATAACAAATACAACAAAAAAAGAATTAGTGAAATCGGTCCAGCCATTCACGCGTGATGCCGTGACCAAGGAAAACGGGTTTCATTTTTATATATATAGCAATACGCATTGCGTCGCTTTTAATGTGCCATGAAGTCCATGAGTCGCGTTTGACACCTCATGCTTATGCAAATTGCAATAATGCTTTCTCGCGGCTTTTTAAAAAACGTTGCAAGCACTGCGAGCAAGGGATGTGTTACGCAAATAACAAACGAATTTTCAACACCCAAAAATTTATTAAATTTAAAATAATATTTAGATACTTAAAATTAATGTAAGTAAAAATAACACTACAGCAATTACACTACACATACTATTATTATCACTAACACAGTATTATGCGTTCAGCATTCGCGACAGTTGAAGTGCGGAAGCTACGTGCGGCTTGTTTCTAATATGCAATCAGCACGATGTTCCTGTATTTAAGTCGTGCTAATTACCGCTCGTTGTTAGAATGTCCCGGTAAATTACCGTCCCGCCTAAATGCCGCCGCCCGGGAAATAATATTTCGGGACAAAGGAGCGGGACTCAGGTGCTCGGCGAAAAAGTTACAGTTGTTTTTAATGTTCTCCTTTTCTCTCTACAAGCGTTAAAGGTTGTACTAGAAGTTCAATCAACGGATGTTTTTTGAATTTTATCATTTCAGACCATCAAATCAATAGATATTCAAATGGTATTCAGATGCTTAGTAAGAGCGCTGAAAGAAGGTACTAGATAAGACAGATTTTAGGCTTTCTATTTGGAGGTTTGGGTGTCTAATCGCAGAAGCAACTTTGCAGGGGTGTGTTTTACTCTTAATATTATGAATTGCTTTACCATTGTGAGGAACCTGCTTACCTACATGAAAGTTTTCCATTACGTTCACAAAGGTTTTTGAAGTTTATTATTTTTTCAACATACATGTACAATAATATATTCAATAAACACTAGATGGAGTACCCAGTGATTCTCATAAATTATGATCAAATAAGTGGTTAGGCATCGTGTTGAGGTTACTTGTGTTACAAATGTCGTCACTTTCCTCTGAAACTTTTACAAATATACGTTTCCTTTACAATGATGATAATGAATAATGGGGTTCTTTACACTTAAGGTCTAACCTCACTCGAGATGCACGGAGCGGCGCGGCACGTAACGGCAAATATTATTTTTATGAGTTTGTACGGTGCCGCGTCGCGCAGTGCAACTCCGTGCCTCGTCGCTTTAGTGGGTCCAGCTCCATACAACTTCGTACAGAGAATACTTTTTTAAAGTGAAAACTTCTTTAGCCGCGTTGAGCACTTTTTGGTAGAGGGTAAAAATGTAGATTCGCGTAACCAACATACTCGCGTGACCGACATGCTTGCGAACACCGACATGCTCGGTTACGAAGACAAAATGTCTTAAATATACCACATTCGAAATTAAACTTTAATGCCTTAGTGATAAGGTAACCATATTTTTATTTTAAAAAAAACATTTTCACTTCTATCGGCAGTCCCTAGGACTGCCATTTTTTTTAAATTGTGAGATAGGCTTGCGCTTGACAACAATCATGGCTAATACAAAGCAATGATGAGGTTTAGGTTGGAGAGCACTGGCCTAGAAGATGCCTATTCACTCTTGCCTTGAAAGTACTTAAGTTAAACGTGACAGGGAATACATGCGCTGGAAGGGGATTCCACATCCTAGCGGTTCAAATCAGGAATAAAATTTGTCGCTACGTGCCGCGTCTTTGTATTGGGGATAGACCTTTACGCTATTATACGATTTCACAAAATTATTAGCTGTGATTTCGGACATTTTCAACACAGATTCGGCCACGCTGCCAGATATTCCTCACACACACAAGTAGGTCGTGCTAATTACGGCCTTTGTTTTAACGGCGAATCGGGAACAAACACCATTACCAAGAGAAAACAATATTTTCGGGAACAAAGCGCCACCGATTTCCGGGCGCGTCTATTTTGAATCTTTCAATCAACTTTGTTAATTAAAATTTGAGGGCACTTTGAGGTTATGATTATGAAATGTTGAGTTTTGAAGTTATGTCATTTAATTTGTTTTAGAAATATCTTTATTACATTCCTTGCTGTAACCAAAAAATGTTGGCGACCGAATCTTTAGGAATATTGCATATATTGTTTACTTGTACGTAAGTTGTCAATTCATTTAGCAAGCTTTATTTACACTTTATTTAGCTAAGCCATCGGTCACAGTTACTATCGCTAACATGAAAACAGTCGTTAAAGCCCGCCAACTCGCATTGGAGCAGCGTGGTGGGTCTAAGCTCTAATTCCTTATCTCCTATGGGAGTGGAAGCCCATGCCCAGCAGTGGGAAGTTAATAGGCTGTAGTAGATATAGTCTAATTTTATCTCTAAAACATCAAAGTACCTTTTGGATAGGTGGGGGATGAAAGTTTTGACCGATTTTCCTCCACAGCTCAATTAACTCTATGATTAGCCTATTAATCAAGTTAATTACAAATATTGATTATATACTCTACGTAATATATTATTAGATTATTTAGTATTAAGTTTGTATATAAATATAGCTCCAGAGCCGGTGATTAGAAAGCTGCCGCGGGCGCCTCCCAGTGTAAATTTCTCAACATTTCAGTGCTCCAGACCGCGGCATAATTAAGCCGTGCTAGGCTTTAGACTAGCACCGGAGCTAACAAACACTGCGAGTTTGTATAAGCTCAGTGTTATCAAATTTGGTTTTAAATCCTTTCAGCTCAGCGCGCTGGTTCTATGCTTTCGTAACAGAATACTCCAGCTCCCTTACTACAATATTATGTTACCTATACAACACATATTTTGAAGTGATACTTCTTTAGACAGTCTTATTTCCGGAAAATTAAAGAGTTTCCCGGGAACTTAATCTAATTAATCTAATCAAGCTACACGTCTTTCTCTATGAAGAGTTGAACAGACTACGTGCCCTGTGTTAGAACCTGCATCGCTGAAGTCATACAAAATGCGCACATACGTGTGTACAATATTTACGCCTACTTACGCGCACTCATATTACGTTTGACACAATGCGGGCAATTCTGTATTACACAATCTTCAAACTAAATTAAAATGACATCTCTAAATCTAGTGTTGCACCTTTCCACATGGAGTATTATGAAAGGGATAGCAATATAAATAGAGCTGTCTTTTTCACAGAATTGGCTACAATATTACCGTTTTGATACGCTACCATCGCGCCTTCCGGTTTTTAAGCCACCACCACCACTACTATAGCCCATTAACGTCCCACTGCTGGGCACAGGGCTCCACTAGCATAGGAGAGAGGGAATTAGAGCTTAGACCGACCACGCTGCTCTAATGCGGGTTGGGCTGTTTAAAGCTCCACTGTGATAATTTCTACCGTTTCCTAATTGGCAAAACTACTCAGTATTCACTTAATTAAATATACCGTTTACAAATCCTACTCCTAAACGTGCAATGGATAAAAAAGGATGTAAAACTCGTTATTCTGCATTTAAATTGCACATCCACATAAAACGGACTGCACGAAACACAAATGTTTGTACAAAGAAAGAGGAAGTAAATAAACGTTCGGGGACGCAAATCTAGCAAAGACTACACTAAAGACATGTTGCACGACAATAAGTTGTTACACTTATCCTGTTTTAAAGTCGCGAAGTAGCCGTGAGTGTATAATAGGCCATAGTTGAAAAACAACATGCATTATAACGGCGACATAGAATCAAAATTTGATGAGAGATTATTTAATAACTAGCTGATGCCCGCGACTTCGTCCACACAGATAGAGGCTTTTTGGCTGCCGCAGGTTTTTTTTCCGGGAATTCTCTTTACCAAATTTTATCAAGATCCGTTCTGTAGTTTTTGCGAGAAAGAATAACAAACATACACACATACTTACTTTCACCATAATAATATTAGTGTGATAATGCCAAAAATGTGTGAAAAATAGGAAAAATTATTTGCTGAAAAATATATAGTACGAGTTTATTTTTTCTTCGTAAACGTCACAATACGATAATGCGGCTGGTTCTGCTGTACGCAATCTCTAAACTAAAATAAAATGACAGCATTAATAATATTGCCAACCTTTTCATAATACTCTCTGCAGAAAGGGACAGAACATTAAACGATAGAAAGTTTAGAGGTGTCATTTTAGTTTAGTTTAGTGACTGTCTCTAAGAACACGTCAAAAATATTTAAAACAAAATATAGTCTGCAGTGCAGTTTTTAATGCTTACTGAGTAAATGTAGTTCCTTCCATAGTATGTGTGTGTGTATTGCTGGTAACTTTGTGTGGCGAAATTGAATTTAAAATTATAATGCAGCTGTCGTATACATCACTCTGGAGAAATTCACGTCGTCTATGTTTGAGCGTCTTATACTGGGGAATGTGATCGGGAATAGGGAAACTTCAAATCTTATTAAAACGCTGAAAAAAGTTGTATGACCTTTTCTACGGTGCGCCTGATATAGGACTACTAGCTTAGAAGCATACTATTCTGTGGTAGAAGGACGCCATAATATCACGATTATAATAGTATTCTGTGGCTTTAATCGTCGTCTACCTAGACGGATCCGAGTCCCAGGTCGGGTCATAATCAAGTATTTGGTTGTTCTGACTAGAAATCCTCAGTCCTAGCCCGAAGTTAGGAAGTTTGCACTGTTTCACCCCCGTGCCTCGGAGAGCAGGTAAAGCCGTCAGTAAGCGCCTGATCTCTCTCCAGTCGTGTCGGTTTTTCCGTCCCATCGGGCTATGAGAGTAAAGAAACAGAGAGTGCACCTATGTATGCGTACGCACTCGTGCACTATCATATCTCCGTGCAGATGGCTAATCTCTCTGGAGATTGGCTGCTGTGGCCAAAATTCGGTCGGGAGGACATTATTATTATCAAACGGATAGAAGTCCACCACTGGACATAGGTATATTGTACGGACTTCCGTCTTCCACACGTCACAGTCTAGCGCCAACTGAATATTCTGAGACTGGTATGTGAAAATTCTTGCAAAAAAACTATCCAAGTATTAGTGACCGTCTTTTTATCGAAATATTAAAAGACTCGGGCAGCTGATTTTAAAAATTAGGTAAAAGCGGTACACTCAAGTAGAATCCTTCAAACCCTGATTAATATAAGTGCTTTAGCATAAAGAAAACATCAGCTCCTTTCCAGATGATTATTATTCAAGTGATGAGAGAGCAAGATAAACACGACCTGTGAGGAGGGCCTTCATTACGAGGGCGCTGTTTATCCTAATTAACTCACAGCCTGATAACACTCGGGTGATAAGAATTCTTATTCGCTTATAAAGGTTTGGGTTTCCGGTTAAATTTGGATTCGGAATCTATATATATATAAAATTTCAAGTCCTGACCTACTGACTGACCGATTTATCAACGCACAGCCTAAACCGCTGGTCCTAGAAACATGAGCTGATTTGGAGGGTGTTTTATTTGTGAAGAGTAGGTTTTCCACCACCAAAGGAGTTAAATAGGGGTCGAAAGTTTGTATGAAAGTCCGTCATTTTTCAAGTTATATCCATGAAACTTGGTATTTGAGCTACTAGTCTACTAGTAAATAGAACAGAGGTCACACAACACAAATCGTGACAATATTTACAACTTGTAACGATGTAAAGGCGGCCTTATCACTACGAGGTGATCTCTTCCAGGCAACCTCGGAGATAGGTTGTATGATAACTGCGTTATTACGGATCTCAATAGTAAGTGGAAAATCAGTGATTGATTTAACATGGTCAGCCCAGCGGGCAAGTGGTAGGCTGCATAGCCTTTTTTAAACCACAACGCTAAAAGGGTGTTATAAATTTTAAGCTTGTCTGTGCCATCGTAGCTCCCAAAAGGATGAACCGATTTTGATTAAATATTTATTTGTTTGAAAGATGGCTTATTGATCACTCTCGATGAGCTATGATTCAAGAACATCGGTTCAGCCGTTTGAAGATTATTAGGTCTTGTCTAATCGACGAAAATATGTGAGCAACCATATTTAAATATTCAGAGTGAGCAGGTCTGATTGAATCCTGAATTGAAATTGGTATCCTGTAATTTCAAAATGTCGGGAGTTATTTTAATGTTTTAATTTAAGTGTTCTTGACCCCTATTCTCGAATGGTAAGATATTATTTAGGTGGTACCGTAAAGGGCAAACAGTTGTAAGTATTCTAGCAAAGCAGGAGAACTGTACGTATAGAACATTGAGTAGATGAATTCCGTCAATTTAAGATGGTTAGTTTCAGAAATACCGTTTATGTAAATACCTTGACGTTATTAACGACATAAAGAGCACTTTACTATGTTTAGGTTATGTAATGTGCGTAACCTCCTAAATACACATGCACAGTTGAACAGAACTAGCCGCTGCCCGAAGCCTTAAACTATCCGAAATCCTTATGTCAATGTCCATAAGAGCCATAACACGGTAGCTTCTGAAACATTTGCTAATTCTCATGAATTTAGGGCTGTCAGGGGGCGGGAATTTTCTTGACAAACTTTGGAATTTCGACGCGTCAAGAATTTGGGTGAAATTTTCAAGAGGCTTTTTTTCAAAATTTATTGTTTTAATAAAGCTTTCTTTATACACTGCTAATTTCAAACACGTGTCTAGGGTATAAAAGCACTGACTATAATAATATTATCTTTGTCTTTAACGATCCCTGAAAATGACGTAGCTGTTAAGTATGATTGAAATGAGATCGCTTGAACCAATGTATTATTATTTCTACCAAGCCCTGACATTCTTATTGCAGTCTCTTCAAGAAATAAGAGTCAAAACAAGACCTATCTCAGCAACATAAGTAGGTATACCCTAAATGAAATAAATAAATTTGATTTGGAGTTTGGTTTTGATAACCCTACTCGAATAGCGGAGAGTACTAAACTCGCCTGGATTATAGTCTTTATGGCCCATACAATAAGGTTTTCGGTTTGAGCGTATGCGGTTAATACAATTAATTCGGACGCCGCCTTTGTTCCGTGTAAAGGATAATATGAGGAACTGGGTGTACAAATTGTATTAGGCAGGATGTGTTAAGCTAATACGGCCTTGTGTATGTTTCAAAATATAAAAGGAAAACGTTTTTTGAAGTGATATCTTCTTCTACATGCTCGTGAACAGAGACATGCTCGCGTTGTTACGAAGACAAGGTCCTACGTACTACATTCGAAATTAAACTTGAAAGCATTAGTGTTAAGGTTTATAAATATTTTTTAAATAATTTAAAAAAAAAAATTCGTTTTCACTTCTATCGGCAGTCCCTATGACTGATGATTCTCTTTTATTTTCTTTTTAAAATCTACTTAAAGAACTTGACTTTAATCTTACTTGGTAGTGTGATTATACAGTATAAGATAGGTAGGCTACAGTACATAGAGGTAGACTGTAAATTAAACTGAGCTGAGTGTTAAACCGATATTACTCTACCCCTATACACTATACACTCAATGCTCGGAGTTAACTACGAGATCATAAATCTGAATCCGTAAAAGAAATAAAGTGACCGACATTGCTTGACGTATTGCGAAGCTGAAGTGGCTATGGGCACATAGTTCCAAGGACCGATAGACGTTGGGGTCTCAAAGTGCTGGAATGGCAACCTCGCACTGGAAAGCGCAACGTTGGCAGACCCCGGTGGGTGGACTACACCAAGCGACTAGTGAAGTCAAAATCAAAGTCAAAGCCTTGCAAAAGACCTAGGTATGTCGGAGACATCAATCGGTTGATGACGACTCTACCCCTAATAGGTTTCTACATGGCCGCGTACCGTATCGCTAAGTTGTTTGGCCGTTAGGGCAACGGCCAAGCAAAATGCCATCCTTCTGCAAGAACAGACCTACAACGTGACCAAGCCAACTAGGCACCTATAGAGTATATTACGTCACGCGGGTTTCGGATGCCGAGTTCGCTTGGTTGAGTACTATGGCAATCGGGTATTTGACAACTAGTTATATAAATTATTTTTAAATGATTATTAATTAATAGAGAACCTGTCACAAGACGTTATATTATCGTGTTAATTTGTACACGTTTCCTGTTAATTTTATGTTTGGCATCGATTTGGAACTATCGATTAAAGAAAAAAAGTACGTTGACTTTTGATGACGTCGCAATTCAATATTTCATACAAAATCCTAAAGCACGCGTTTTGAAGTTGGAAAAAAGTACTTGATTTAACTAGAAGGTAGTCAAATACCCAATTCAGAAATGTTGATGTCTCAAATTACTCCGTCCAGGAATCAATTCTAAAATGGGTGCTTTTGCAGACATTTTTAGAAAATTAACAAAGATGAGATACTTTTTATTATAATCCGTTAATTTGCCTAAGGCTGGCCCGCATTATTATTATTATGATAACTAGATATTCACCTACAGCTACATACTGGGTTATACAGTTATACTGGATCACAAATATTGTTCCCAAGTTTCAGATCTTAATATTATGATCGACGGCAAAGGTTAATCATTTCGCAGAATTTGACGTCGACCCACAACTCCGCTGTGGAAAGCGCGGCGTTGGTAGATCCATAACGGCCCCTCTTTTCAACCGATTTTGATGAAATTTTGTATGATGATAGGTTCCCGGAAAAGGACATAGGCTTTTAATCCTAGAAAATTAAGGCTCTACCTGCATCACCTGTTGCTAGCAAGTCTGATTGCAGCCAAGCGCTAGTCTATAGGAGAGAGGGAATTAGAGCTATAGACCCGCCACGGCCACCGCTACGCAATGGAGCCCAGCTGTGGGACGTTAATATGCTGTAGTGGTGGTGGTGGTAGCTAGTCTATAAATTAAAAAAAAAAAAACATGCCGTAGTACACGGTGTGCCTAATTCATAATGCAAATGCTAGTGAGAACTTTAATACACCCCATTTTCTTAGAAGCTAAAATCTGGTGTAATAAACGTGTTGGTGCTAAGATTTGCATACCGCGAGTAATAAATGGCGGCCTCCTCAAACGCGATGAATTTCGAAGTCGGCGCTCATTGTTTCCCCGCCGTCTGTGCTAAAATATTCCCGACTAGAGCGAGGCGAGCCACCCGCCCGCTCCTACAGTATAATGCTGAGTTATTTACTATTCTGAGAGAGTTATGGCGGAGTTTTGAAGACCTCCCTGGAGCGGCAGTGAACGTTGTTGTCTTTTAGGTGGAAGGACCCGGGTTTGATCCCCGGTAGGGACGATTCTCAGCCTATGCCCAGCCGTGGGATGTTAATGGGCTGCAGTGGTAAGGACGATTCAGGAATTTATAATTTCTGAATGTTTCTATAGCCTGGCTTCGGCCGTGGCTGTTACCGTACCGGTAAAAACGTACTGCTGAATGATTTAGCGTTCCAGTATGATGCCGTGTGGAAACCAATAGGGTTTAATATAACTGCCATTTTATCAACAGGTTAGCCCGCTACCATCTTAGACTACATCATCAGGACATGAGATTGCACCCGGGTCACAGCTGAAAATTAGCGTCCGGCATCAAGCATGCATTTGTATCTATGATGCTGGGCACACGACTGAGCTGTACACCTATTCCGGGCGGTGTAACAGACAAACATATTTTTATGTACGTCAAATGTATGTCAGATGTTGGTCTGCAACACCATTTTTGAATAAATGCATTTTCTTTCTTTCTTTCATAGGGTGAATAAAATATAGTGGCGAAAAATAAAATAAAGATTGACGGTATAACACAATCTCTAAAAAGTAAGTTGTTAGTAAAACGAAACGTACGTGTTTTTTTTAAATAATTATTTCTGATAACTTTTGATAATTTGACACCAATTAATATTTTACAAAGAAATTTTTCATTAAAAATATTGTCTTATCGCTCATTAATTGTCAAAAGAAAATCGCTTAGTAAAATTTAATAACTTGAAAAAGTTAACCAACCAAATATGTTTCAGGGAAAAAGAAATCGATATGGCAGCAATTTTTTCATAATTAATTGAGACGTGATCGTTAAACATGTAATTATAGACGCACCTAATCACATGACTATTAAGTTGTATTACTGCTGTAATCTAGCAGACGTGATTGAGAAAATCCCATTAACTTGTGAAAATTGTCATTTCAGATGGATCGTGATGCGATTTCATTCAAATGTTCATCATCAAACTTTGGCGAGTGAACTGATCGCGTGAATGGTAAACGCTAATTGGTAAGGACAGTTAGTGAGAAAAGTTTGCAGTCCAAAAGTTTTCTTTTTAGTTTCACATAATTCATTCATCACTAACACTATCTGAAACAAAGATTACAGTAGAAGTTATAATTCGGCATCATTAGGGGTGTAGTGTAACTTTTGATTATAAGTAACTTTTATGTACTGTGTATAGTTCCATAATCTATGGCGATGGTCGCGGTTGGTATATTATCCTTCGTATTTTTGTGAGCGTAAGGATGACTGGACCATGAGAATTGTTTGTACTGTCACCAATCCTAGGATTTTGGTAGGTGTTTGGTACGATTTTTAACATATTACAAGTAACAACAAAGAGATAGAAAAAATGTGTTTACTTAGTTGTAGACGTTACTTGTGCGCAGTTTCCACTGTAAAACTTACCAGTTTCCAGCAGTCATAGATATTACCTATTAGACTTGAATGACCTATCCAGTGCCACTTATTTAACTTACAATTATTACTATAACTATAAACGACCGAGTAATCCAGCTAAAATTGAATAAAATTCCACTCAGCAGCTTAATTAAATAGAAAATTCATTAATACTTTTGTAGCTGAGTGTATTAGCTGTGGCTGAATATATTCAGTAGGCTTACTACCATCGCTTAAAGCAGTATTATTTCAAAATGTTAGTTTTATGTCACGTGCCTTGACATCCTTAAAATAAGGATTCTAAAACACGAACGTGAACAATGTTAAAACAGTACGGCTTTGAGCGTATGGTAGTATGCCAATTGGTCATTTTGATCCCCGACTGTGGAGCGAAAGAGGCGATTTGTGTTTCAAATTAAAACAAAATATTGGTTTTGTTACTTTATTTGGCTCTGGATTGGTGCGATAAACCCGCGAGCCGTTTGTGAAACCGATTCAGATCGAAATAATAATAATATACATTTTGTATGAAAAAGAAAATATATTGCCGTATTCAAGCTTCATAGTACAATTGTACGTACTTACAATCATGCAAATAAATAAATATTCTATTCTATTCTATTCTATTCTAAGTATTCTATTCTATTGGGTATTTGAAGTAAGTACTAGTCAAATCAGCAACTTTATTCCAAGTGTAATTTTTACAGTGTGTGTATTAGTTGTAAGTGGTATTTTTTATTAAATACTGATTGTGACATTATAAAAGTTCGACGCATTTATTACTTTATACGATATTTTAAAATTGTCATACAACATAAAACTATTAGGGGACGCAGATTTTACGACTTTTGGAAGTTCATCTATTTAATAATCGCAAAAAAAGAATTTATTTGACTCAGTAGCCAATACTCAATTTTAAATTCCTTTGCTTTTTTAGTTTGATATAAAGTTGTGACTTCCAATCTCGTCTGATGCTAACTTATAGACGCGCTTCCACGTAAAGGAAGTGACAGTTTAATATATTTTTGTATCATTTTATCACTTTCAACTTATAACTTTTCTCCTTTCTTCAACTTCTTGAGCATCTAGTTTGAAACGAATGCGTCAAATAACTTCTCCTTTATGTCATCATATTATTCTCATTGCAGACTGAAATAATAAAGATCTAGCCCTACTTGAGATGCACGGAGCGGCGCGGCACGTAGCGGCGAATATTATTTGTATGAGTTTGTACGGGATCGTGTCGTGCAGTGCATCTCCGTGCCGGTGGGCCCAGCTCCATACCCACAACCACCACTACAGCCTATTAACGTCCCACTGCTGGGCACAGACCTCCACTCTCATAGGGAATTAGAGCTTAGACCCACCACGCTGCTCCAATGCGGGTTGGTGGGTTTAACGACTATTATCATGTTAGTGATAATAGCCGGGACCGACGGCTTAACGTGCTCTGCGAAGCACGGGGGTGAAACACCGCCAACTTCCAACTCCGGGCTGGCACTGAGAATTTCTTAATTGAAAAACCTAGGTACCTAACAATTTTTATGCCCGACCGGGAATCGAACCCAGGACCTCGTGAACCGCATTCGACTATGCTACCTGCTAGACCAACGAGGCAGTTCCATACAACCTCATACAAAAAATACTTGCCGGTACCTACGTGCCGCGCCGCTCCATGCATCTCAAGTGGGCTATACCTTTATAGAAGTGGAAACACCCCAACCAAATTGTTTTGTCCTACACATGAAAATTACCTCTGACCCAAATTACTCGACGCGTCGCTAAATTTACATCGAACGTCAATTCCGAAATCCAATCAACGTTGTAGAGTTTATTTAACCCGACGCCAAAACAAAACCGCGGGGGTTACTATCATCGCATAAAGCAGTATTAGTTCAAAATGCGAATTTTATGTCACGTACCTTGACATCCCTAAAATAGGGATTATAATTCTGCAACATGAACTTCAATAATATTAAGGCGAGTCACCTCCAAGATTTTAGGAGGTGAGGTGTGGGGTGCCGCCCGCGCGTCTCGCGGTACATTTCTCGTAGAGACTGGCGGGGAAGCGGGCAGCGCGGTATATTCTGAAACCGCTTGGCAACGTTCAAGTTCTGGGATTTATTTGAATTAAATAGATATAGGACTTCAGTTTGAAATAAATTTTAGCAGGTTCTCATTAATACTTCAAGAGGAATTTATCCATATAAAAATGATGAGCAAAGTCGAAAATTTTATTAATAAAAAATTCGTTTTAAACTTTTAATTTAGCCTGTTTCAAGATTTTTTTTGATCGAGTAAAGTACATCCTATCGTGTAACAAATTAGCACATTCTTTAGACAATATCTTTAAGTGTATCGGATATTTTTTGTAAGACCGTTATTTAATAGTAAATACCGAAAAAATTTGATCTAGCAAACCAGTTTTCACCGCTGAGCTGAGGTGACTCGCCTTAAAACAATACGGCTTTAAACGATGGTAGTAGCTTCAAAACTGAATTCCGAACGAAATGTGCTCTAGTTATCCGCGATATACCCATCTTCTAAATGTCAGCTATCGCTCACTGCCTAGATTCCCTGATAACGCCTAAACGCGATTATTCATCTCCCACTCTACTTTCAACTTTATAAACTTTTTAATAGAGTGGATTTTCCAACGGTTGGGTTTGATATGTTAGTAGGGTAGCCATATATTCGACTCGTGCGTTTTTGTCATCTAAATTGCATGCCACTTACAGCGTTATTCGGTGCGATTTTTAATGCCGTACGTTTTCAGGGTACATTAAACGGGAGGCCTTCTTTATTTTCTACAATATTACTTTCTTTTTTGTACAATGTTAGACTTTATATTTCGGCAAGCTTAACACATTTAAGAAAGTAGGACAAGCATTTGTATGTGTCAACTATAAATTGGGTCAGGCGTTATTATTTGAATCGGATTAAATAGAATCTAGATCTACTCGTATGTTCTAAATTTGGTTCTAAATATAATAAGTTTATTACTCCCTGGCGAAGTTTTGAGCGATTATGTCTCATCAATGGAAGGTCCTAGGTTCGAGCCCCAGCAGGGACAATACAAAGACAAAGATATATAGTAAACAAGTACAGAAAAAAAAGTGCGCAAGGGCGGTCTTATCACTAAAAGTGATCTCTTCCAGACAACCCATCTATTATGAATCTTTGAAAGGAGCGGGATAGTGCAACAACTTATGACCATACAATAGTCTACTTAAACATTACATACTAATAAACATACATGCTACAACTAAAATTCAAAAATATAATACATAAACTTATACAAATAAGGTCTATATTAAACAGACTTTTATGCTTTTATTTAAGACTAGCTTGTGCCCGCAGCATCGTTTACGTTAAATTCCATTTTCATACAAATTTCAAACCAATTTTACCACCTCAGGGATCAGATTTTCAAAAATCCTGTCTTAGCGGATAAATGCCAAATGTCCGACCCGTCCAGTGGTTTGAGCTATGCGTTGATAGATCAGTCAGTCAGTCACCTTTTGTTTTAGAAGAATAACAGTTAAAATACTGGTTTAAACGAAGTTGGAGGCGTAACCCCGTCCATAAACCTCTAGTCCTCTCAAACTTGTTGGAACTGAAACAAACCAGTGGCCGGGCGGCAAAGCGGACGTTCAACAGTAACTTTTTAGCTCTCAACTTATAAGAGTTAGGCCACGAGCACACCGAGGCGACTGCGGCCACAAATTAAACTAGCGAACTTGCCTCGACTTGTTTGGAGACTAAAGTTTCACTGGAAACTAACAAATCACACGTTCAGTTTGGATTTTTGTTACTTGAGATTATTAACCAACTAGCTGATGTCCACGACTTCGTCCAAGCGGAATAAGTTTTACTTCCCACGGGAAATCTTTAATTTTCCTTTAATTTTTTCGCACTTTCGCATTTATAATATTATAAGTATGATAGGTAATATTAGGAATGAATGAATGAATTAATTAATTAATTTATTTTCCAGACAACAAAAGTCCATAATGGTTAGTAAAGACTTATCCTATGTTAGTAATTCCAATAAGTTACATAATAAATAATAATAAACAACAATAATATGTGTTAGTATGACTTATTCTATGTTAGTTAATATAATTAATACACTTACAAACTAAAGCTGACATCCAGTGCGCTATGAAAGTGCTGTCCTGTCTGTCAGCTATCACCTTCACAATGATATTGGAACTACTCTCCAATCTACTTTTGGTTGTGGCGATCCTCTTCTGTATGATTGCGTAAAAACCTACCTACCTATTATACCTACTACTAATAATATAAAGAATATACAATGTTAAGTTTATAAGTATGTCAATGATATTTAACATTCATGTAATATTATATACAAATAGATGATGATAACTAGACTAAATCGTCCGCGTGAATTTAGTTGTTTTATTCCCCCGAAACACCTTAATTTTTCGGGACAAAATGTAGCCTATGTCCTTCCCCGGAAAGCAACCGTTACATGCGTAGTAAATTGTTAATCCCCACGGGATAAAAAGTCCAGGTTTTTATCCAGGCAAAAATAAAGGAAACGCCGTTGCTCTATTGCGGCTTGATGGAAGAACAACAAAACAAACACAGGCAGCATCTTATTTTTCCTAACATATTAAATGAGTTTCATGAACGAGTGCGGTAAACACTATTTACAGCACAGCGTTCGCCGAGGTTTGCATACCGACGCGTAATAATTGTTGGTTTCCTCAAACCGAATGAATTTTAAAGCAGATCTTGTTATTTTACGTCCGCCCGCACTAAAATATTACCGACTAGAGGATTCAGCATGCATTAACTGTGGATATGTAAGATTAGATGAGCTGATGCCCTCGACTTTGTTCTGGTGGAATACGTTTTTTAATTCCCTCGGGTACTGCTTAATTTTCCGGGATAAAACGTAGCCTATGTCGCGCTCCAGGTCTTCAACTATATCTATGCAAAAAATCACGTCAATCCGTTGCTTTGTTAAAGCGTGATTACCACTACTGTACAATTCCGTCGCTCTGAATTAGAAGGGGTTGGCCATAGTCCACCACACTTCAGACACCTTTGAGCACATTATGAAGAAAATTATTAAAATAAAAAATAAACTAGTAAAAATTATAAATTTTTCAGACTGTTTCACGTGCCAGCGGCCACAATACGAGTTGTTATAATTAACTGAAATGGCCGAAACGCACCGCAAATACACGAATCACGATATTAATTTGACAGCGAAATTTCGCGCAACCCGCCGCAAATCACTATTGTATGCCTGCTTACTGTGTACGCTGAAATCTGGAAATCGTGAGCTGGGAATTAATATTACAGTTGAATAATAATCCCTTTTGATATGCTGCTATACACATAACTATACAAGATGATGCCCGCGACTTCATCCGCGTGGATTAAGGTTTTTTGTTACCCGCGGCAACTCTTGAATTTTCCAGGATAAAAAGCCGATATCCTTCCCCAATACGATCTGTCCCTGTGCCAAATTTCATCAAAATCGGTTGAACAGATGGGCCGTGAAACTTGAAAGCATAGCAGACAGACAGACACACTTTCGCATTTAAAATATTAATATGGAGTATGGATTTAGCAAGATCCAAGAGATTGTAATTTAATTATCACTATTGTTCTTAGAATTTGTATTATTTATTAGATATTTTAAATATTTTATTAGCTTGTTTTCTACTATAGATATGGGAATAAACGGCTTTTTTCTATTTCTATAGATTTAGCATACCTTGCCTAGGTGGGATTTCTAGAATTATTTTTTTTTCACTAGACGATGTTCGTGACTTGTCCGTGGACGTCCGGCGTCGAATTATACATCAATAAATTACTAAAAAAACAATTAGTTTCAATAGGTGTATTGATTAGTTTTGCAAGTTGCATTTTTAAATAATATAATATATAAACAAAAGAGCTTATTTAATATAGTTTATTCATAAGTAAACATTATTATAGCAGCAACGTTACACGCTGAAAATATTTTGTATAGCAGAACATCTACACCTCAAAAAGCTTGAAAAGATCTTATTTTGTACTGAAACACAAAACTACAATGGCGCACACGTTTTATGGTTTGTTAATCCAACAATGGAGTGAAACAATGGCGTATAACTCGCTCGTTTTATTCAAAAGGTAGTAAAAATCAATGCTCCGGCCTGAGCGTTGAGCATTGAGCGCTGGAAGATTATTGTTTGAGGCACATGTATGCTATTCGCAAACTGTGCTCACATAGTGAACTGCCTTACTGACATTTTTAGTAGAAAAATATTGATAAAATGTATTTAAGTTTACTTATAAATAGATTTACAATGTGGTCAATATTACGTAATAACTTTTTAAGATATTTAAGTAACACTAAGCTTAATTCGCTATTAATATTATAATCTACTCAGTAGACCAGAGAAATCTGTACATTGTATCTACGTGCGGCACTGTTTCCCATAAAGACAAAAACATACTACGTACAAAACAACATGAGAAATATCCGCGAAATATATTTGCGTCGTTGGAAAATTCTGTCGCACTAGCTTGTGTAGCTAAATATAAAAAATCTCGTTTTTGTCGCTCTGACTCATTTAACCTTATATATAGTACTCGCAGTTTAATAGGCACAGAACACAATAACCTTGCAGCATGAGGCTTACGAAGCTAGAATGAATGAATCGTGTACGCTATCAAAAAAAGTCCAAAGCAGGAAAGAGCGATTATCTTCAGCCCACCAGTGTCAAAGTGGGATAAACAGGGGGAGTGTGCAAGCTTGCGTTTGTGTATGTCTCATTTTGTCACTGGCGGGCAGATAATTACGTCTTTTATCAGCACGTAGAACTTATTCTTGCGTGCTGGTAGCTACAAAAATGTATTCACAACCCATAATATTCTAAATTCTTATGGTTTAGGTGAACCACGGCAGCTCATAATTCTCAGAGAAAATCATTTACTTGAATTATTCATTTTAGCCGGGTGAAAAATTGCTAAAATTTCATTTGCGCAATTCTTCAAGTGTTTGGAAGTATAGTTATTCTTTGTTTTGTATCGCGGGCGGCCAGTTAATAACGTGAGTGTTTGCGCACCAGCACAGCGCTGCAGCGCAGCCCACAAGCACTGCAGCGCTGTAATTGCTTCCAATCGCTCGAAATACCAACAATTGTTACCCGATAAATTGGTATGTCGAATAAACTCGATCAAGGGTCCTTTACAATTTTTCAATATTTTGTTCAGCGAATGTTATAGAAGTTATTTATAGTTATGTTACATAATTTCCAACAGCTTTTTGTGGTGGGTAGTTTTACGATGGATTTTTTTTTATTTTTTTATTGCGTGATAGGCTTGCGCTTGACGACAATCATGCCTAGTGCAAAGCAATGATGAGGTCTAGGTTGGAACGCGCTTGCCTAAAATATGCCTATTCACTGTTGCCTTGAAGGACTCGTACTTAAGTTATAAGTGGCAGGAAACACGTGCGCTGGGAAGGTGTTCCACACCCTAGCGGTTCGTATCAGAAACGTCGAGCAAAAACGCATCGTGCGAGCAAATTGGACGTCAACCACATAAGGGTGCCGACGCTCATGGTTTCTCGCTGTTCTGTGGTAGAACGGAGAAGGAGGAACATGGTTATGAAGTTCCAGAGCACACTCCCCATGGTATATCCCACGGAATAGATAAAGGGAGAGTATATCCGATAAAAAACTGCTAAGCAGGCGACATTGCGTCGGTGTTGTAGACTGAGCAATTTTGTCTGCGTGAGTGATTGATCGCCAAATTATTCTTCGGGCCCGGCGATCTATCGAGTCTAATGTATCGAGTTGGTACTTGGCGGATCCATCCCATAGGTGGCAGCAATACTCTATGCCAGAACGAAATTGTGCCTGATAAAGAGTGAGACGCTGTTCTGGCGTGAAGTACCGCTTCACCTTGTTCAGGATACCAAGTTTTTTGGCAGCTGTTTTGGCCTTTGACTTGATACATTTCCCGAAATTGAGGTTGGGAGAGATGTCAATACCCAAGAGCTCAATGTTATCACTAATTGGTATGGATATACCATGGAAAGTTTGAGCCAAGGTGAAGGGGCTCCTCTTTGCGCTAAGTAAACACGCTTGTGTTTTGGTGGCGTTAAATTTGACTAGGTTGGCGTCACCCCAATCGGACAGAGTCGAGTTAACGCGATCCACCAAGGCCTCTCTTTGCTCAAGTATCTCAGAAGCACTGGCTCGAGAACTGGACATGTATCTCTCCGTAACAGTGCTGTCATCAGCGTACCCAAAGATACCGGGTTTTAGGATTATGATTTCACTTTAAAGGACTAAAAACTTTTAATTTTTTTCTGGTCTGGTGGGAGGCTCCACCCATGGCTAGTTACCACCCTACCGGAAAATACGTGCCGCCAAGCAATTTGGCGTTCCAATACGATGTCGAAACCGATTAAGGGTATGGGTTTAATACAAATGCCGTACCCCCAACAGGTTAACCTGCTACTATCTTAGACTGCATCATTTACTTACCACGAGTCAAGATCGCATTAAAGGGCTAAATTGTAGTGGAATAAAAAACAGTGGACAATCTACCGTTTGATTAACCCACCGAAGTCAAAATAATTTCAAATGGGCATCAATATGAAACTGCTTAGTAGCGCAGGATAGTAGGTAACTTTTAATACCTAGTAATAAGAGTATTTATTAGTAATTAGTCCTGAGGGGCTACTACCATCGCTGAAAGCAGTAGTGTTTAACAATGACAACTTTATGTTACGTACTTTGACGTCCTTAAAATTAAGATTATAATTCTAAAACACAAACGTCGAAAATCCATATCCATACTTAATATTATAAATGCGAAAATGTGTCTGTCTGTCTGTCTGCTACGCTTTCCCGGCCCATCTTTTCAACCGATTTTGTTGAAATTTGGTACAGAGGTAGGTTATATCCCGGGGAAGGACATAGGCTTTTTATCCCGGAAAATTAAGGAGTTCCCGCGGGAATCAAAAAACCACCACCACACGCCATCCACGCGGACGAAGTCGTGGGCATCATCTAGTATTTAAATAATACAGCTTTAAGTGATGGTAGTATATATTCAGCCATCCACATTAATATGATTTAACCTCACTTTTGATATAAATCTAGGTCTAACACGTCCAGCTCTCAACACGAGTGCAACTATACAGAATAATAGCGATTTCAATTTGCTTTGGCGGAATGATTATGCTTTAATTAAAATGCACACGGTTGTTTGTTTGCGGTACTGGCATGATGGCGGGTCAGCATCGCATCGCACGTGATTTACAAACAAACATACAGCGGTACGTTTGCCTACTAGTTGAGCCGCCCATGCATTATGTAGTGCTGTTGTCTTAACGTGCGGAGGTCCCAGGTTCGATCCGCGGCCAAGGTAAATTTGGGAAATTATAATTTCTAAATTTTCCCTGGTATAGCCTGATGGGTGGCGTCGGACGTGGCTAGTTACCACACTACTGGTAAACACGTGCCGCCAAACGATACTAATCTCCTTTTTGGTCTGGTCTAGCGGTTAGTATGGTGTACGGCGGATCGTGTGGTCCTGGGTTCGATTCCCGGTCGGGCATAAAAATGGTTAGATATTGGGTTTTTCATTTAAGAAATTCTCAGAGCCAGCCCGGAGTTGGAAGTTGGCGGTGAGTCAACCTCGTGCCTCGGAGAGCACGTTAAGCCGTCGGTCCGGGATTTATCACTTGCATGATAATAGTCATTAAAGCCCGCATCGGAGCAGCGTGATGGGTCTAAGCTCTAATTCCCTCTCTCCTATGAGAGTTGAGGCATGTGCCCAGGAGTGGTACTCGTTATACGTTAACGGGCTGTAGTGATGGTGGGTTCTAATCCACAAGTTGTATTTGTAACTGTCAGTTTTCCTTTCCCCGATGACCGAGCGTTAAATAATGCGCATTGTGAATATGCGTCGATTATGCAAATTGCTGATTATGTGAGCAAATCTGAAACACGCTGGGCGCCCGATAGCGGCCGAGCCGTCAATTTACCACGACGCATACATTTGCATGAGCCACGCACCGAATTGAATATGCATTAATAAAAAACATTGTGGTTAATCGTTGCGGCATTGTACCCAAAGCGTACAAATCATTTGTGCCTATATTTGTTTTTTTAGCGTGTCATATGAATATTCTTTCAATGTTTGGAAGGTTTTATTTAAAAACTATACTTTTATATAACTAGCTATTGCGCGCGATTTTTTCCGCATGTATTGAGGTTTTGCGGTTTTCGCGGGAACTCTAAATTGCGATAATCCAAACTATAATTGATCTCTGTGCTAAACTTCATCCAGATCCGTTCAGCCGCTCTGGCGTGATTGAGTTACAAACATTCATCCATCCAAACATTCGCATTTATAATATCAGTATAAATAAATAGTTAGGTGTAACTTCATAAGTTACAGTATACAATACAGACAGAAAAAAATGAACTTATTTTATTTTACTCAACTTCAAGTTAATCCTTGACTGTAATCTCATCTGGATGGTAAAGGTGATGATGCAGTTTGAGATGGCAGCATGTCTAGCTGGAAAGGCAGTCTTTAATATGGCAGTTATATTAAATATACACCCCTTATCAGTTTCTAGACAGCAGCGTACCGGAACGCTAAACCTTGGCGGTACGTTTTTGCCAGCATGTTGATAGACAGCCTGTTGCATTCCACTTCTTGCGAGAGATGACGACGATAATATAAAGAAAACTATGGCTACGACTAGCTGATGCACACTACTTCGTCCGCATAATATTTTTTTAAATTCCCACAGGAACTTCATATTTTTCCAGAATAAAAAGTATGTTACTCTCCAGGTCCTCAACTGCAACAATCCATGCAAAAAATCACGTCGATTCATTGCTGTGTTGCGACGTGATTGAAGGACAAACAAATACACTTTGGCATTTATAATATTTGTATGAAGTATGATAACCAATATTTTATCGCACATGTGCTTTAATACTGACAAATGCATTGGGGAAAAAATTTGTTAGTTGAAGTTTAAAAGTAGAGGCATTTGTAGTCCCACCTGTGTGTTCCCAGCTTAGCACTTGAAAGTTGGAGAGCTAAAAAGTTATTGTTGAACATTTGCTTTAAAAGTCTAGCGCTCTAGTTTGCTTTCGCCCAAGTAACTTCTTGTACGTGGCTTAAGAACTATGCTCGGTTTTGTTTTACTTAAGTTAATACACGCCCAAGTGCAGATAAAACTGTGTGCTATATTTATAACGTAAAGAGATGTACAACTAAAAGCAAAGTATAATGCTATTTTGGTGGAAATATTTGTAGCTAAAATTTCGCAATGTCTGGAAATTATTTAAACTCACTAAAAAGATTGCGTACAATCTAATTTTTGAAAATATTATAAAAAATTTATATTTTTTATAATTATTTAGACTGCATCATCACTTATCATCAGGTGTGACAGCAGTCACGGGGTAACTAGTGGTGGAATAAAAAAAACTGCCTCCAATTTGTTCTAATATTTTCTTTGATCTCCACCAGTTTAGTTTTATTTAAATAAAACCGGGGATGTATTGTTTTAACACTGTTGCCGTTCGTGCTTGACAATTATTATCCTTATTTTACGTGACATAAAACTATCATTTTGAAATAATACTGCTTTATGCGACGGTAGTAACCCGCCTTGCCTTTAAACATCATACTATGGTTTCGACGAATCGGTAGACACCTCTTTGATTTAAATGTATCTAGCCGTTGGTATGCTTCGAGGATTTAAAGAATCATTTCAGAAAGCATACTCAGCATTGGTTAATGGTTACTTTTAATCACGAATATCCCAGGGGATTTTTTAAACCCAAACCTATGGTTATGTAGCGGATAATGAAATAAAATGACTTTCACGTGATGACTTTTGTGCCATTTATGAAATGTTAAGAGTCTACCACATATTATGCTAGTAAACTATAAACTAGGCATATTATTTAGTATAATGTAACGAGCGTGTTGTAATTATGAGCCGAAATGATGGAATTGAACCGCGAACACGAATCAAGCGATTAATTCGGCTGCGAAACATTTCACGTGGGCAGCCCGCAAACCGTGATTGCAATGATCGCCCCAAATTATTCTCGTTATTTGTATTTTGTACAAACACAACAATATACTGTGTTCAATAATTAGTGCACGTAGCAAACTGGGTTAAACTAGGCCCATTTTCATCGACGGAAAAAAAAATTATTAGACGTTTAATTTTTTCTTAAAAATTGTATTATTTTAATTATTGATGGTGCTTGGTATTTTTTTCTATTTTTATCGACACTGTTCTACATCAACGATCATTGATATTTTTTTTATCCACTACAAGTTAGCTCTTGACTGCAATCTTATCTGAAGGTAAGTGATGATGAGACTAAGATGGTAGTGGGCTAACCTGTTTTAACGTGATACGCCACTCAATTCAAAAGTTTACTTTTTAAAGTTGCATTACTTGGTTTTTTTACACACGACGGAAAGGAAAATGGGCCCAGTTTAACCCAGTTTTACAGGTGTAGGTACTTTATTGAAAGTCACACTGTGGATATATTACAGTTTCTGGCTTAGATACTAGGTACCTATGGTACAACCATGAATAAACGTGCATCAGGGCAACATCCGCGCGAACATAGTAACAGGATAAACTCGTCAAGTGCCATTGGTTCCAAATGCCATTCCTATTCATAGGTGTAATCATGTAAGGATCGCCGATCAAATCGTTAAAGTTCGGCTTCAAAGTAAAATAAACCATAATGTCATTGAATTAGAGCTCAATTTCGTGTATCCATTGTCCATTCTTATACGTTTAGGGTATCGTACATACCTAAACGTATAAGAATGGATAAACGAAATAGAGCTCTAATCCAAGGCTGTTATGGTTTATTTTACTTTGAAGCCGAGATTCAACGATTTGAATGGCAATCCTTACATGATTGCACCTCACAAGCCCAATTGTCTAAGCAAATCGTAATCATTCGACCACTTAAAACGTATTACTCGAACTGATTGAGGAGTTCATGCATACTTGTTGACGTTGAGACATCTATGAACTCGTTAAACAGGTAAAACAATTTCCTCACACAATCGGGGGGCAGAAGATCCAAGCCAACCAAGCGAAAACTCGACGGTTGCTAATATATAAATTTTACTGGAGTAAAACTGCGCATTACTTTATTGATTGCATACCCATACGATGTGCATTCGAATGAAATCAATATGTCTAGTTGTAATTATTTTTACATAATGCAGCCATGCTTTTAAGTAATGACAATGAATCCGTAGCGAGTGAAATGAACCAATATCTTAATATGAATGTGTATTCCATTACTCGTCATAATAATAAAGTTTATACCTATGTGTATGTTTAATTTTTTTTTATAATACAATTTAATTCCTGTAACAGTTTCAATGAATTTTCTATTGGAGGTAATCAGTACAATTTATGAAATCTTTTCTTATCTTAATTTTTCCTCACGACGTTTACCACGTCGCAAATCACAAAGTTTTGAGGTACGTAATAGGTGACTGAAGCCTTTACCCCTTAGCTATCATAGCTAAGGGCGGTAAAACGGCCGCCCACAAGCGTTAAAACTTTGATACATGCGTCGACCGGAACGTTATCGATCATCGTGCAGTACAATGCACATCGGGCGAGCAAACGGCGATCTGCATAATCACTGACGATTACACCTTCCTGTCAGTTTGCCGGACAGTGACGTGACACTGTGCCACTATACTATTGTATTGTATCCACTACAGCCCATTAACGTCCCACTGCTGGGCACAGGCTTCCACTCTCATAGGAGAGAGGGAAATAGAGCTTAGACCCACCACGGTGCTCCAATGCGGGTTGGCGAGCTTTAACGACTATTATCGTGTTACTAATAATAATAATATACTCTTTATTAAAGCAACTAGGGCTCAATTTGTTAGTTTACAACCTTAAAAACTAATGTTAGTAGTTGTAATGTGCTAATAATAACCGGGACAAGGCTTAACGTGCTCTCCGAGGCACGGGGATGTAACACCGCCAACTTCGTAACTACGGGCTTGTACTGAGAATTTGTAGTCGGAAAAACCCAACACTTAATGACCCGACCCGGGACTCGAACCCGGGACCTCGTCGCAGTCAAACATTCTACCAACTAGACCAACGAGGCAGTCATTTCAGTCAGTTATATTGTATACTACAATGTGTATGTTTTGTCAAATTGAGGATGATAAATTATGACAGATGAGAGGTGTATAGCATTAATTAAGGACAAGAGTGAGACAGACCGAAGAAATCAAACGTCATCTGCCAATTATAAAAATTACTAATTTCTGCATAATGTCAATTAAACCTAAGTGTCAGAGTTTCCCGGACAGTGAGGTGACATTGTGCTACTAGAATATTGTATTGTGTACTACAAATGAATTACGCAACGATGCCGTGTAGAGTACTGATAGTAAGAGCTTTTGAAATGTGAGACCCTGCTACAGTCCCATAAACTTAACTGACCCGGTGGCTAAAATTGGAACTAATTTTTATGCTTGTCAACGGGTCAGTTAAATTTGCGGGACTATACAATGCACGTCTGCATTATCATTGTCAATTACACCTCAGCGTCAGTCGGACAGTGACGTGACACTGTGATACTGTTATTATATTATATATATATCGAGCAAACAAGCAGGCGGGTCACCTGAAGGTAAGTGGTTACCGCCGCCCATGAACTTTTGCAGCACCAGAGGAACCGCCAATGCGTTGTTGACCGCGTCTGGCTCGCGTGGAATGATTTTTTGAGAAATCCCCTGGGAAACTTTTGATTTCCCGGGAAAAAGTAGCATATCCACGGGATAGACCCTATTTTTTAACAAATTAAAAAATGACCTGCAGACAAACAAACAGTTCCACAAAAACCTAAATAAAAGCGGACAAAGTCGCAGGCATCATCACGTACCTACTCGTAAATACTACGGTCAACCTAAATCACGAGACTTCCAAACGCGCCCTGGCCTGAGAAGAATGGTATTTAATGTGAAAGCGTAGGAAATAGGCAGACAGACAGACAAACAGTTCCCGCGAGTCCACGAAAACCTAAATAAACGCGGACCTAAATAATAAGATGAACCTAAATCTCGAGGATTAAAACGCACCCTGGCCTAAGAAGGCTACAACAGCCGAGAACTTCTAAATCACTATCAGATCTCTAAATCACTATTAGCTACCAACACGTGAAATTAACTTTGACTCTAAATATTTCGTCACTACATCGAACGTCAATATCGCAATCCAATCAACTCTGGAGGGTGTATTTAACCTGAACCCCGAAACAAAACACGATCGTGCTAAAACCCAATTCCGAATCAAATATGCTTCAGTTCCCCGTATTTTACTACATTTGAAACTAGTAGCTTATTGGCGCAGAAGTTAGGGAGCTTAAATCCCCTATTTATTTATTTTAATTTATTATTAAAATCGTTTGACTGTTACATATTTGAAGATCTTAAAATAGTATTAATTTTGCATAGTAGGAACAGTCCACCTATAATACATACCTAGGCATACGATATAATTAGTAAGAACAGATTATGGATAATATTATACGTTAGGATTATTAAGCCAAGTTAAGTTCCTCAGTCTTGTTACGATTGAAAAGTCATTTAAGCTATAGAATGTCATATTAATATTAATGAGCCATAATTTAAGGATTCATTCATATTTAGTAAAGTTAACTTCACTTGTCACTACCAATTTTTTTGTATTCGATTGCAAGTTAGCCCTTAACTGCGATCTCACCTGGTGGTAAGTGACGCAGTCTAATATGGTAGCGGACTTTCCTGTTAGGGGCATGGCAGTTATATTAAACCCATACCCCTTCGGTTTCTATACGTCATCGTACCGGAACGCTAAATCGCTTAGCGGCACGTTAACGTTAGCGGCGACGTGTTAGGATTATGGCAGTTATATTAATCATAATCAGTTTTTAAATGGCACTGTACCTACTGGAACGCTACATCGTAACGGTCGGAACCTCCAACCAGCCTAGACCAGAAAAAATACGGTAATTAAAAATTCCCAAACTAACCCTGCCGGGAATCAAACCCGGGCCCTCCCATACCTAAGACACGCACGCACCGAATTTACCACACTGCAGTCACCAGTGTGGTAAATTCTGTTTATCGTAGAAACGCGTAGCAGTATTCGTAGCATGTCTACAACCGTACCGTGTCTACAGTTGTAGAATGTCTACGACTGGAGACTCAAATATTATGATCATACATTGGATGACATCCAATTGTAGAAAGACGATCTGCGTCAAAGCCTCAAAATAAAGTATTTTTAGTCCCTCTAACCTATCTCTGACATGATGTTGGCGCTTGGCGGTATGTCTTTGCAGGTAGGGTAGTAACTAGCCTGACCAGACCTGAAAAAAAACAGAAATTTTGAATTTCCAAACTGACCCGGCCGGGAATCGAACAATAAGACCACAGCGCTCACCACTTCGCTAGGGTGCAATTAAATTTAATTGCAAATAAATTTGCCTTTAAAAGCTAATATAAAAATATAAGGGGACATACTACCATCGCTAAAAGTAGTATAATTTAGAAATGTCAGATTTATAATACCTAACCTCCCTAAAATAAAGATTGTATTCCTAATATCATAATATTGCCTTAAGCGTTGATAGTAACCCCCTACTCATTACTAAAGGGTGCTAAGATACTGTAAATATAAAATCAAGTAGAGCGTAAACATTATAGAAACAAGGTTATAAAGCAGCGGGCCGGAACTAATAGTAGTTTATACACCAAGGGGATAAAGCACTGTTTTATGTCACGGGCGCTACATTACAATCCTGAACGTAACGAAGGACTCCAAATTTAACTCCCGAGCGCAGCGAGGGTGTTATAAGTTAATTCCCGACCAAAGGGAGGGAATTAAGATTGAGTCCTGAGTGCAGTGAGGGATTCAAGCGCCCAAGAAAAAAACTGCTTTATCCCGGTGGTGTATACTCTACTTTATACTTCTACCAGAACAGTAAAACAAACTGTAACGGTTAGATATTTATTGCAAATCATAGTAAGTAGGATACATAGCCTACATAGGTCTAGTAAATAATAAAAAGAAAAGACAAATATAAAAGTGAATGTTCACGTTCGATAGAGTCACATTTGTCCATTTGTCATTTTGCTTTTCATGCTGCCAGTGTTTATGCAGGTACACATACTCCTTGGTTTAAAAACTTTTATGTCAAATGGTACGATCGTTTGGTCGACCAGTCTGGAGCCTAGACTCTGTTGTTTACAGTATGGGGTTGGTCAACTAGTTGGGCGATCGATCGACTAGATTACGGCCCTAGGGCATGAAGACTGACTTTAGACCCGCAAAAGTATGATTAAAACAGTAGTAAAGGTATGTTAGAAGTATAAACTTATTTACTGCTCGACGTTTATTAAGGGCTCAGAGGTGTTAAAATAAAAACCCAGCGCGGTTATCGCCTGTTTCCATAATCCGTGGTGATTCATTATGCGGGGTTAAAAATTAGCTTGGTATTCTGAGGTATTACTTTACGATAAACTACTGTGCGTTTTACAAATGATAAAACTGCTAGCGTATACTTGTAATAAATTTATTATTTCGTACAAACTGATGCTTTAGACATCGTTCGCCTTCATTGTGGAATCTTCGATTTTTTGGGATAAAAAGTGTACATAAAGGTTAAATTTTCAAAGTAATTTATTGTTAAGAGACCGGCGATCGCCACTCGCAACTTCTATTCAAGGCGCGAACAAAAATCTGCCAGTATATTGCTATTTCTATTTGGCTGATGACACATGATCGCGTGCAAGCGCGATAGCAATTTTTCCGTAAATACCAAAAATGATAAATGAAAACTTGTTTTGTTTTTCAGTCCGTTTTGTTATTCTGCAACTTGACAATATACGCTATGTAATTGATCAGTTAGTACGTAAGATATCGTTGGCTATAATATGAAACAAATAAGAGGAAAACATATCATTCTTGTCTTAAAAATTATGCAAAACGCAATTCACTTACATTTAATTTTAGGTATTTTGAAAACATATAAATCCAGGGATACATTGATAAATACAATTTGAATCCAAATAATCTCATGGTGGAAATATTCTCGAGTAATAAATTATTTTGTTATTATGTTTGTATGGGCAATCCACTCTCCGCTGGCTTCTTAAGGTCAAGTATTCTACAAAACCTACCCCATACATATTATTATTACTTATTCTATGGCGATACCATAGAATAGGTATATACATCCAAATCAGCTTACATAATAGGCATTTAGAGGTTAGGTATGGTGGACTAGAGAAACTCAGATATAAGTATATATGTATACATAAACCCTTAAAAAAATTACACTGCTTTTTTTGGGTAGTCGTGTGAAAATAAACAACCAATCAAGTCGCTAAACATTTTCAAAACAATCACCAAATTAAGTTTCACGTTAACGTACGAGAATAAAAACAACGCAAGTGCAATTTTGATTCTCGCAGTCAGCGAATTTATTTACATTCAAATTGATGGTAACGAAGCGTGCCGCTAATAACAGTAACCCGTTTTTATGTTAACATTTTATTTTATTTCAGCAATGGCCGCCGAATAAACAGCGCCATTGTTACGCGGACGAACGATGAGTTTTATTCATTTTAAAATGGCCGACAATCGTACTTAATCTGCGGTTTGTCAGAATGTTAGTGTCAGAAGAGCTTTGCTGACATCGTTGACATGTTCGTAGTGGTGAGTCCTGTAGACTTTCTCGTATGATTAATCGCATAACATACTAGATGATGCCCGTGACTGTCCGTGTGGATTAAGTTTTTCGATTCCCGCGGGAACTCTTGAAGTTTCCGGGATAACAAGAGGCCTGTGCCCTTCCCCGGGATACAACCTATCCCTGTACTAAATTTCTACAAAATCGGTTGATCAAATATTTTTTGATTCCCGTGGAAACTCTTGAATTTTCCAGGATAAAAAGAGGCCGATGTCCTTCCCCGGGATACAACCTATCCCGATACCAAATTTCATCAAAATCGGTTGAACAGATGGGCCGAGAAAGCGTAGCAGACAGACAGTCACACATATGCATTTATAATATTAGTATGGATTAATATTGTGAAAAGTGACCACAGTCCAGGTTTTTAACCGGATTGTGGTTTATGTGATTGTGATTTAAATTATTAAGTATAACGGTCTTTTGTTTATATTTTAGCAATACCCAGTTAGTATTTTAAATCAGGTGTCTCTTTTTGAAAAAAAAATACCAATTTAATAAATTTATTTAATACATATAATAATTTGAATAGGAAGATTTGGATGTTTATTACTCCTTCATGCCACATTTATTGTACCAATTTGTCTGAAAGGGAATGGAAATAATATCAGCTTTTAACTCAACATATTTAAACTACATATTTTTCCTGGAAATTTAAGATTTCCCGCCGGAGTCAACAACCCTAATCAACGCGGACGAAGTCGCGGGCATCACCTCGTTAAATATAAAATGTAAATCTTTCTTATCAAATCGGTGTATCTGACACAACATCCAGTGATTGATACGCAACATAAATGTCTATACAATGTACAAGCTTTCGATCGGCCACGATTAAATGCGATAGGGTTGGCATAAAGCCTTTTGTGAAGAGTACTATGTGGTCGACCTACCGCATACTGTACGTTTGCGGTTAATACACTGAACACGATTTTATCGATCAAACTCTGTCTAGTATTTAACTGAAATAAAATAATAACCTTTATAGATTTAGATGTTTACTAAATCACATGGAAACTCTTTAACTTTCGGGACAAAAAGTAGACTGCATACATCTCTAGGAAACAAGCTAATACTGTAAAATTTCGTTAAAATCAATTAAGCGGATGAGCCTTGAGAAGGTGGGGAAACCAGACCAGTTTTCGAAAATATTAACCCAACTAAAAGCTAACGAAACTTAATAATAAAATATATGCGTTTAAAAATGCCAACACATTTTCTTAACGTGTCTGAGTTACTTTAAAATTTAGTATGCGGTAACCCTATGTAGCTAGGCCTACTTTTTTGTAGGTAGGTAAAATAAATATTTCCTGTCTGATTTATAAAAAAAACTTAATCCACGTGGAGGTAGTTCTGGCAAAATCCTAGTACTAAATAGTTTAGAGCCTTCGGACAATATTATTGAATATATTGGAGAGGACTTTCCGTTATTGCTTCAATTGACTGCGATTATGCCGATGGCGGTTTGTGAGTGGATGCGAAACGTTGTGCTCGATAACGTTACTGGATAACGCGTTACTGAATAACGCGTTACAGCGGTATCGGTACAACGTTATAACGGTATTGGATAATATTGTAATAACGCGTAATTCAAATATTAAACGCCGGCAAATACGGACTCTGTGCTATTAAATTACGTCATTGGATAATTTTGTAATAACATGATATTGTTTATTGTGGGTTTCGTAAATAGAAGCACTAATTTGATATTTTCAGCAAACAACAGCTGCAGAGTTTAATTTTTTCTCTCTATTGCTCTCTCTCTGCGTAATATTCCTCATTGCTGAGGTCGTGACCCATTCCCATTTATCACATAATGACAAGGGTTTTCTTGGGATAATAATGCGATGGGTTTCCAAATCCTTCCGCATACGACTCGACTAAGAGTACTATTTCAACTCAGGTTACTAACGGGAACTCGGGAACTCTGTCTACATACTCTACATACAGTTTGTTTGTTTGTGTTTTTTAGTTTCTTTTTTTTGTTTCTATTTTTAAGTAGGTACGAGCCTTATGTTGTGCATGATGTGGCTGCCTATAAGTGAAATTATGTGTGTCCCGCTACCCCAAGTTTATTTATGTCTAAGTTTAATGTACATGTAATTCTGTTGGTAGTTCAGTTAAAAATAAAATAAAAAAATACTCGTACGTAAGACAACAGTAAGGTCATCAACAAGTAACGAACATCAGGTGGTTGTTTGGAACACTTTAGAGCTACTGGAGTGAAGTGAAATGCATCTGAAGCCGAGTTACAGCTTACACGATAAAGAGTGTTTTTCAATAGTCATTAATAACATGAACATAAATAAACCGCGGGCACTATTGAATATTAATTTTAATTATTGCCCAAATTTGAATTACTATCGACTGCGCGTCGCGTGTGATAATTTTGTAATGGATAACTGCGGAAGCTTTCGCATATCTTTTACATGTTTAACAATTTTAACGTAATTATTAAATTTGAATAAAGAGTTTATATAAATAATTATTATGAGTACATCTGGGGCCACGCCTCTGTGCTGCCAACGGTTAAAATAATATAACTTAAGCAATATTGCTCAAAATGACGGTTTGATGACACGTACCTTGACTTCCTAAAATAAGGATTATATTAATTCTATGACACGAAATCCAACCCAGTATGGCTCCAGGGATTGATAATATTTTTAGTAAGATTGTATGTTTGGATCATTGTTACTCCTTAACGTCCTAATCATAATCATTTTTAATTACATAGGTGTTAAAAATCAAAACCATTATCAACATATTCTGCCAAGCTTGGCGTGCAAAAAAATATTTTAAGTTAAGTTAATTTTATACAAATTAAACCTTAGAGGCTTAGACAATTATTAACCGAAGCGATGGAAACACATAAACTTTCATTTCATGACTACTTGGAAATACTCAAATTCATTACATCATGGAAATATTCAAACTCATTTTTAACATGTCAAAGATAGTAATAATCAAAATAATAATAGTGTAAGTAAAAAAAATTAAGTACTTGTCACAATTAGAATTAATAATAAAAATAAAAAACCTATAATAACAATCAAATGTCATATATATAAATTAAATGTCAAACAATTCAAATACCTAAAAATACAGAAAATAAGTTAATTAAATTTCTCACTCAAATAGTCATTTGTCTTATAATATAACTTGTCTAGAAGCATCACAGTACATGAACTGCTAAAGCGTTAAAAAACGGCAATTTGTTTAATCCGCACTTTGGAGAGCCCCATATTGTAGTCATGAGGGAACACTGAAGATGGAAGCTGGTCCCATAATTTTCAGGTACGTGACAGAGAAAATCTTGAAATAACTATCTAGATGAACATGAAATTATTCTGAATATAATAATATTGGCACTAATATAGAACAATAATATGGATTGAACCAGAAATATAGTCAATCAAGTATTAAATTCAAATAGCGACGACCCATATCGAAGCCGATGACAAAGGTCGTCCCCAAGGAGTGAGGGTAGTTCCATTAAAAGTTGAATTAATGTTGTGACTTCTGCACTCCACCGGCGAAACTCTGGGGGCTTTGGTTTGACGGCGGCGGCTTTTAATTTTAACCTTTAATAATATTATTAAAATTTATTTAAATACAATTATAGTTCAATATTGAAGCTTGGACGCTGACTGAAGTCAAGATAAGGGTCCTTATTTACTTTTTAATTTGGAGTATATTTTTAAATATCTTGGAAAGACCGCGTAATCAAGTCTCAAGACTACTCCATTACAAGTTAGCCCTTGACTGCGATCTCACCGGGTAAAAAAAATATTTTTTTAAAATATCATGGAAAAAAACACGTCGATCCGTGGCTCTGCTGCGGCTTGATTGAAGGACACACCAACAAAAAAACACACATTTGCATATAAAGTATGGTTAAGTGTATTCAACATTAAACCAATGAACAGGAGTAATTTAATTTATAGTCACACACTTACCTATCTGACCCGGTGGCTAAAATTGGAACAAATTTTTATGCTGGTTTCAATTGTTTGTTTTTAATAGATACTAGCGACGCTGTCACCGGATCATATAAGTTTGTCGGACCGCAGTTTCGTCTAGTCTAGACTCCGTTACTTAGTGTCACGTTCAGATGAGAGTGAGAAAGATTACCGTGTCCTTAGCTATCTAATAAAATTTTATCGTCTGTCTGTGTTTTCGTACATTGCATTGATAAGAAATTAATTTAAGTATCTCGTTAGTAAGGCTTATGCATAAAATTTATGTTAATCTGTCTGTCTAGTCTTGGATTCGGATTATTCACCCGACTGAGTTGAAAGTTGAAACATAATACTTTGTCTACATTGTTGTCACTAAAAGGGCTTTGAAACAAAAATATTATTGATTCTTACTTAGATACCCGAATTTATCAGCTGTAACGCAAACTCAAATAATGTTTATTCAATTTAGGTAGGTACACTACACTTATTGACGTCAAGTTACTTATAAAATATAATGGTGATAATCAGTTACGGTATCTTAAAACTAAAGCTACGAGGGTTCCAAACGCGCCCTGGTCTGAGAAGAGCCCACCACAAACTCAGACGAGTTTTTTTTTCATTATCACCATTTCACAAATCATTTTAACTGAAGAACTATCAGATCTATTAGATCAAATTCCACCAAGCTTCCAAGAACCAAGCTTCCTTGTCATTTAATCCTTTACATGGTAATAAGATTTTTATAGAGTTTACATTAACTTTGAACTTATTCAGAGACATCTTCAACATGTCTTCTGGAAGCTTATTGTAGAAGCGGACACCATTTACAACAAATGAAAATACTATAACTATAAGTCTATAATATAATATTGTAAAATACGAAAGTGTGCCTGTCTGTCCGTCCATCTAGCTGTCTGTTACGCTTTAACGGCCCGTTTTTTCAACCGGAATTGATGAAATTTGGTACAAAGATAGTTTGAATCACGGGGAAGGCCATAGGATACTTTTTAACCCGGAATGAAAATTAAGGAATTCCCAGGAGAATATAAAAAACTTGTGTTGTAACAGTTGTGATAAAATATCATCAGCTTCTTTGCTTTAATCTAAAAGTTTGATGATTTAAATGTAAAATTATAATAAAAAAAATTCAAAAAAAAAATAAAAACCGACTTCAAATACCACAAACACTAAAAAGTAAAAAATAATTTAATTTATTATGTATACAAGAGTTAATGTAGTTCTATAATAACATTTTTTGGAGTCGGTACCAATTAGCCGCATGAACCGTCTACCTACTCTTCATTATTGTTGACGTGACTCCACATTGGCACCGACTCCAAAAAATTGTTATTATAGAACTACATTAACTCTTGTATACATAATAAATTAAATTATTTTTTACTTTTTAGTGTTTGTGGTTTTTGAAGTCGGTTATAATTTTTTTTTTGAAAATTTTTTATTTTACAATTTTTAGTGGCCCCACTGTTTTAAAATACAGGGTGTAACCAGAACGCTAGTAAAAACTTAGCGTTATTATGAATAACGTCGTTTAATCGTTACTCGTCGACTTGTCTAACTTAGACAAGTCAAGTACAAAGTCCTTTCATATGATACCCCACTTGGTATAGTTATCCTACTTTGAAATTTCAAACCCCTGATTTTCCCCACTTTTTTTGATTTCCATGATATTGGGCCACTATTTTAAACAACTATTCCAAATTTCATGTCAATAGCTTTAATAGTTACTGAAATAATCGATTGTGACAGACGGACGGAGAAAGTCGCACCATAAGGGTTTCATTTTTAGCATTTTGGTACGGAACCCTAAAAAAAAAAGATATGCTATGCATGGTTAAAACATACTGTTTACAAAACTATCACACTGATCGCGAATACTACATAGTGTTTAAAAACCGACTGTATGTATTGAATTTGGTTTCTAAATCAGTCTTAGTCTCTGTCTTCTTAGACGAAAAATAAAATACGTAAAGAGTGCACCTGTGTTTGCATATACACTTATGCACTATATTACAATCTTCCACGCACATGGCTTATCCCCCTGGAGATTGGCCGCCATGGCCGTAATTTGGTCGGGAGGACAATAATTTGGAAGGTTGTATGGAAATCCTAGGTTATTTAGTTGAAGACATGAAAATCGGCATTTAGGTTATAAGTTTATCTAAGACTAGCTTTTGCCCGCGAATTCGTCCGCGTAGACTTAACGCCTTATGGGTTAAATAATCTCTATTTGCGGATGTCTACGTCATAATAGCTATCTGTATACCAAATTTCAGCCCGATCCGTCCAGTAGTTTGAGCTGTGCGTTGTTATATCAGTCAGTCAGTCAGTCACTTACATTTATATATATATTTATATATAGAGTGGGGAGACTTTTGTAAGAAAATGCATCATCTCTAACGATCAGGTAAGATCAGTCGGGCGTGCACTTGTCAAAGGAAAAAATCAGGCAACTCATTTCACTGAGCAAAATTGTGCCTTCACAGTCAATTGACTCCGTGTCAATGATATTTGAACGTTATATTAGTGATAGATAGGACAAAGTTAAAAAGATCGGCAGTGAGTAATTTTTCGTCAGTAAGGTCATCGAGTAGAGACGGTAACTTGGATAATATTATTATTATTTTATGATTAAACAGAGCGTAGCGCGCCCTCCAGCTGGGTGGAACGATGATATCCGGTGGCTTGTATCGACGGGATTTAAAAACTAAAAAGCCGAAGAAAGTGCAACCGTGGGTGCATAATTTGGCTAACGATGATGGTGAGTAAAGTAGTAAAAAAAGACAGAGGACTTTTTGTAGTTGCAGTTGGAGTGATGTACGTTGGAGACAGGAAGTCTTAGAGCAGAAAAACGTACAAGTTAGTTTAGTAGTGATGTGGAAAGCCCACATAATATTATGACAATTTAAAGAGGAATGTGAGTAGCGTCTGAAGTCAAAGTCTGTGAACCTGGAGTGGCAAAAGTGGTAATCTTAGAAAAAGCCTTTGTCGAAAAGTGACTATCTTCAAGCTGATGTGATGATAGTGCTATCAAGATAAGTGTAGAGATGATAATCATAGCTCTCTAACCTTTCATTAAATCTCTGCGCCTGATGTAATCAATTTTAAACTTGAAAAGTCCTTTGCGTAATAAAACGGGCGGCCATTTTGAAGTGGAGGAACAATGCGATGGAATTTTTTAATTCAATGGAAATATTCCTAATAATTGAGTTTGAATGTTGAGCGATTCAGACATTGCGGCTAATTGAAAGGACGTATCGATAGACAATGTCTTTCAGCTCCATTAATTAGATCCCGGTTTTGGGAGAGTTTACGTTACCATTCTACGTTTGAAAACTTTTGTGCTTGCCAAAGCTTCTTTGGGAAGTTTTAACTTTGATTTCGTACCTACTGAATTTTAAATCAAGTGAACATAAATGTTACTACAGTAAATAATTCAACGTTATAAATTAAACACTAATGCTTTAAATAAAATATAGAGGCATTTAACAAATACTTAATTTTGATACAAAACCAGTAAAAGTTATATTTTGCATATGTTATCAAGTCCGTCATATTAGATAATGCAAATGGTTTGGCCGCGTGGGGCCTAGTTTTTTTAAAATCCTCAGAATATTTTTTAATTTCCGAAATAAAATATTATCCTATATCCAGCTCCAGGATTCAAGCTATCTCTGCCAAAATTCATCAAACCGAAAAAAGAAAGATAGCTCTTTCTTTTTTCGTTTTCGCATGCTGATAAAAACCACATACTTGGACGTAGGACGAAAGTAAGACACGTATTTTCTAAAAACATGAACAAGAATAGCAATATACAATTTAAATAAAACACTAAAAATTAAAAACATCGTCCAAACCGCGCCGCGATGAGGCAAATTGTGCATTTGCAATTTTAATGTATTTCATAGTTTAGTTTCAATTTGATATTTTAGTACTTTTTATTGCTTGGTCAGAAATAAAATAAATCAAAATTAATAAAATTCACTACTAATATTATAAATGCGAAAGTATGCCGGTCTGTCTGCTACGCTTTCACGGCCCATTTATTAACCAATTTGATGAAATTTTGGTTTGGATAGTTTGTATCCCGGGGAACGACATAGGCTACTCTTTATTCTGGAGAATTAAAGAGTTCCTGCGGGAATAAAAATATCTTAATCCACACGGACGAAATCGCGGGCATTATCTAGTAATTTATAATACAAAGTCAAAATACCCATTGTAGATGAATTCGTGTCACATAGTAGTAGCTAAAATTAAAAGGGTCGCACATTTTCGGCGCTCCACAAGAGAGTGGAAGGGCGGGCAGGACCTCAAAGGGCCGCACCTGGCCCGGAAACCGCGGCGATGCGGGTCCCTCGCGTAGCGGACTTTATCATTACACTGAACAAGATAATTATCAAAGAAACAAGCCTTTATTGTCCAGCGGCATAACAATATACCGGCAACGGCATACTAAATCATGAAATGATATGTTTATTATAGTCGTGTATAGTCCCAAAAAGTTAACTGGCCCGGTGGCCAAAATTGGAACTAATTTTCATGCTCGTTATTTTTTTTTTAGGATAAGGTTTATAGATTAAGGTTTTTAGTCTTTGCCGGTAGGGTGGTCACTAGCCACGGCCGAACCCTACCACCAGATCAGAGAAAATTCAGAAATTGAAAATTTCCAAATTGACCCTCGGAATCGAACCCGGGACGTCCCACTTTAAGACAGTAGCACTCACCACTGTGCCAGAGAGGTCGTGGCCTTAGTATAGCCGCAACTTTGTTTATGTGGATTATGATTTTTTTAAATTCGTCTTGGTTTTTGGGGATAGCCCTTCCCCCGAGATGCAACCTGCTTATTTCTGATATAAATATTTTCAAAAACAGATTTTTTGAGCCGACATACAATCAGACAGATCTGCCTGTATAGACGATACCACCCTGTCATCATAAATAGTTCACATATTCCAATAAGTTTAGATAAAAAAAGAAAAATGTCTGGAATTGAAAATCCAGGATAATTGATGTAAGAACTTCACTCAATCAACTCAAACTTGGATCACAAACTAAACTGCTGAACACTTAATCAGTTTTTTCTAGCTTAATGAAAACTAAGCTGAACCAATCAAAACTACGTCAAAACAGTGCTCACGACTTGAGAAAGCTCTCCGATATCGAATAGTTTGGAAAAAAGAACAAAAAGTTATGAAAGTTTACACGTTAAACATTGAACCCCTGTTCTAAAGAGTTTAAAAGACGTAAAAACTTGTTAAATTTTTTATGAGGTAAAGAATACTTATTGTATTTTGCACCGAGTTTCCCTTTAAATTATCGTAGAATTTCAGTTAGATTTTCAGGAATTTCCACCCGAGCAAACCTGGGGTAAATTAGCTAGTTATAATAATAAAACTTATTTTGCTCAAATAAGACTTAAAAGGATCCTACGTGGGAATCAAACGTAAAAAGATAATATTGAAACAATGAAAATTGGGGCCACTTATGAAATATTTAATTCGTTTCATATTAGAGCTAGCAGGAGTTTTCAGTCGAAACGACAAAGACTGGGGTCTGGGGGCTCGAGACAAAAGCTGGGGGCTGGGGACAAAGAATTGGGGTCCGCTCTTGGTGAATGCGTATAGAATATTATTACAACGATAATGGCGACGGAACAATTGCGCTCAAATCCCGATGCGATTAGCCTGATCGGATTCTATTCTTGTATAAGTTTCAACATTTTTCACTCCAGTGAAATAACGGAGGATACGGTATTTAGAACTGATTTTCGTTTAAAGTACGCAAGATAACAAAAAAAGGAGTAAGTAAACAATATCACTTACTTTAAAAAAAAACGTGAGGAAGCCTTCGGCTTTATGTTGTCTAAATTGTGTGAAGTTTAACAATCCGCAGTCGGTCAGTGTGGTAGACCATGTCCTAAACCCTTCTCAGTTCATTCAAATAAGCATGTAGAAACGTAGGTACTACGACCGTGAAGCCGCAGTTAATGTTATCAAGGGCGTCGTTTCAAGGTACTATGTATATTTAAATCTATAAAATGTAGTGTGTAGCAGAAAAACCCAGTTGAGTTTTTTGCGTGCTTCTTCTCTGACCAGGGCAGACTTCGAGAAACCCTTTAGAAGCTTTAGTTTATAGATACCGCATGTAAATAATACCATCACGTTTTTAATTAGAATAGAATAGAATAATTATTTATTTGCATGATTGTAAGTAGGGTACATAGTACAGTGTTTTATGTAATAAAGTGAGCAAAAATACTTAAAACTATCATAGGTTTCATAAAACTAGCTGCTACACTAAACAAGTTGCAAACTTTGTACACTTAAAATTTTTGTAAAATTATATAAAATAATTAGACAATTATTAAGAGTTTTAAACGGTTCATTAGTTTTAAAATTCAAGTATTCTTTTAAAGAATAGAAGTTACGGGCGACAAGCCTTTTATACAATTTATTTTTAAATAATTTGATTGGTAATGCCTTAATATCTTTTGGTAGCTTATTGTATATTTTTACGCATAAGGCTGAGCAATTTTTAAGTAGGTAATTAATTATTGTTAAATTAAAGAAATAGGTACGTACTATTGAAGTTCAAAAAGATGTATTTTTAATAATTCTGAGTTTGAATAAATTAATTTAGAGTTTGGGTTTGAAAAATGAAATGATGTATTTTATTTCACGTAGCACAACTTGGGCCACTTATGATCTCTCTACTCTACCACCGGTTCGGCAAGCCGACTCTTCTGAGAAGAACCGACAAGAAACTCACAGAAAAAATTTACATCTTATCTTACTTCGGCTAACGGCTAAACGGATCTGGATGAAATTTGGCACAGAGATAGAGTATAGTCTGGAATAACACATAGGCTACTTTTTATCCCGGAAAATGAAAGAGTTAACAAGACCGAAATACCTCAATCCACGCGGACGAAGTCGCGGGCATCAGCTAGTTTTGTAAATAATATGCAACGCATACCTTACGTAACAAGTGTCACACTGACTAGTGGGTTGCTGGACGCAAAGCTGATTGCTTCCATGCAACGAAATGCTGTAGTCACAGTAACATAGAAATCTGGAAGCTTAAAATGAGAGTAACTCTACGTCATAACATCAACTCGTAAGCAGTGGTATAAGTTTTAGTGTCAGTGCGCACGTGCAGAGGGCGCCGCTGTAACTGCGATACTCAAGTTTTATTCCGGCTTCAGGCGTTCCATCTCTCTGGACCGACGCCAGGACAGTTTCTTCCTATATAGGTTTACTTACACTGCGACATACTTAAAATACCAAAAAGCTTGAAATAGTTGATCTTAGTCCTTTATATTTAAATGCGAAAGTTTGGATGGATGGTCACGGATGTTTGTTACTCAATCACGCCAGAACGGCTGAATAGATCTGGATGAAATTTGGCACAGAGATAGATTATAGTTTGGAATAACACATAGGCTTTATTTTATCCCGGAAAGTTAAAGTTAAAGTCCGAAGACGCTGGCATCAGCTAGTTATACACGCTTTTTTTAAACAACTTCAAGTGAGCCCTTGACTGTGATGGTAAGTAATGATGCAGTCTAAGATTTTCGCAGGCGGGTAAACCCATACCCCAAATCGGATTCTACTAATTAGGAAATTTATTATTTTTTAAATTTCTCTGACCTGATCCGGTAGGAGGCTTTGGCCGCGGCTTTACCGGCAATGACGTGCCACCAAGTGATTAGGGGTATGAGTTAATTATAACTGCCATACCTCTAACAGCTTAAAGCGCGCTAACGTCTTAGACTGCATCACCAAGTACCTACCACAATATGAGACTGCAGTCAAGGGCTAAATTAAAGTGGAATTGAAAAAAACCTATACACTCGGGTTTAACCGCAACACGTAAGCAGTGTACGCGCACCGCAATGACTACAGTAATTAGACGAAACTTACACAATTATCAGCAGGCCACCCGGCCCCCGCCCGGCCCGAGCCCGGCCCGCGGCGACTATGATATTAATTATTGTAACGACTATATTAAGAAACTTGTGGGTCGTCCGCGGGAATTACGTTCATACCTTTTTATGTGATGACTGAACTTTATATTAAACAGGGAACTTCTGTTACGACGCCCCAATAAAGCCTTTTAAACAACCGTTAACATAATAAGTATAGTTTAAGTACTATAAGTAGTATTATAGCTGTTGTACTTAACCCTATTTTGTAGGCCTGTTTTAAGCCTTCCTGATTTCGGCTGTAAAGCATTACCTATTCATATAAATAGTCGCTCTTAAAGCAGAGTTTGTGTATTTTATTATTTATAAGATAATGACTTCGTGCGCGTGGATTAAACTTATTTGATTCCTGCGGGAACTCTTTGATTTTCTGGGACAAAAAGCCTATATCCTTCCCGAGGATGCAACCTACCTCTGTACCAAATTTCATCAAAATCAGCTGAAAAAGTGAGCCATTAAAACTTAACAGATAGACAGACAGATAGACTTTTGCATTTGCAATATTAGTATGGATCTTTCTCAAAGCTTAATAATACAATAGCTCATTGAACATTGAACAGTCAATGCACCTGGAAATTATTTTTTTCGTGTATAAAAAAATAAGCGTTGATAGAGTTGTGTTTAAAACCTCGGACTCCTGTCAGATCAATGAAGATTGGACTGTCCGGAACTACTATAAAATATGTTAATTATAATTAAAATGCATCATCCATTACTACTGCCTCAATTTTATTATTGTTGTGATTATCTGAATTTATGGTATTCTTGATCGGCCAACGATTTTGGTAAATATCGGAAGGGTGTTCAATCAGAGGTGAATGTGATTCATAAGCCGGGTTCTATCCTTTAACAATACATTGTTATAGCCGATGCCTTTTTAAGTAAACGAGCCCGAGAATTGCTATTTTAACCGAGATTTGTATGCTGATTTTCTCTGATTCGCAAGGATAGGATTGCCGATTGATGAATGTAGAAAACATTGCCGATAGATGGCGTTGACTTATCTTAACTTACGCTAAAATCTGGTGTTCTATGACCAATAATGTGATTTCATACTTGAATGGCAGCTCGTATGAAAAGAGCCAATGCACGAGTTGTTGAAGTAAAAACATCTTTAGGCGCGTTGAGCACTTTTTGGTAGGGGGTAAAATTGTGGATTCGCGTCATCGACACCGCTCCGACATGCTCGCGTTGTTACGAAAACAAATGTCTTAGATATAAATATACTACATTCGAAATTAAACTTGAATGCCTTAGTGAAGAAAAACTTTTTTAAAATTAGACACAGTTATTTTGAGCGTAGCGAAAAAATCCTATGTCTATGGTTATTTACATTCATCAGAATAGCAGATTTTTCTTATTTATTTGTAGGCCAAATAAGTGAAACCTCTTAGGAGTCGCATGAAGGCTGTGAGGGTAAAGCAAATAAACTTTAGATATAAAAACAGTCGTTATGCATTAATTTTACGGCGGCATTAAAGGTTTTATGAACAAAAAACAATATAATGTAGACTTTACGTATATTAGTTGTACCGAGTTAGACACCCTATATTATACCAAGTTGTTATGTAGCGTAGGAATGACATTAAAGTTATTATCTATAACGTCATTATTGCATACTTTATTGTTTTTAGGGATACGGAGTAATACAAGAAACTCTTAGAGTTTAGTCCAGTCCGTTTGTCCATCCTTAAAAAACTGGCATTTTGAAAATCAAATAGGTACATAAAATGTAAGAGATTTACTGATGAAAATGTAAAACAAAACCGTCTTCTCGATAGGAATGGCATTCCGGACCAGTGGTCCACTCTTTACGAATGATTAAAAAATATATAGATTAGTAAATGAGGGTAAATGAACGCGTAAACGAACGATACTTTCAGTATTAATTTATTTATATTAATTATATAATTTATACTCATCAAAATACATCACATAGTCATGGAAACATAAACAAGCGTTACCATGGAAACATATAGTCAATAACGTAACGGAGAAAGTTTGATTTTACTTCCCATAAATTTTCATACCCCGGGTTTATATATGAAAATCGATTCTAAAGGAGGTAAACTCCAAAAACATTTGAGTTTTGAATTTTTTTGAATTCATACCGCTACACTACAGACTTAAAAGGACTAAGCCTTTCGAGTTAGTGTAGTGAAGTAAAAGTGTAGTGCTAAGTGCAATGCAAAGAACACAAGAACACAGTGTCTCGTAATAATATCTAGCGTAAACTAAGATAAGTCAATGGACCAATTTTTACATATAATTTTATGGTATAAGTTTAGGTTAAAATAATGTTACTCATTAGCTTTATTTACTCATAGGCTAGATCTTAACTTTGTAGGGTATTAACTTTTGTTAGTACTTAATGATATTTAAAAAAAAATACCGCTACACAAACACTCTTTGTCATAACAAAATTTTGGAAAATAAAATATTCAGGATTCCTCCTGAAAATGAAAAGCGAAAACTGAAAAGAAATTTGGGTTTGTCTCGAATACCTCGTCGAACAGGTATTCTATAATCATTATAGGTTTCGTATTGTTTGGATAAAATTACCTTTTACAAAGTGACCGTCAAAGTTTTTGTAAAATGCGGGTTTTGCAATGTTATAATTTTTATTTCATAGATACAATTATAATTTAAGAATGGATTTGCAATAATTATCAGTACAGACGTATTGTTGTGGCACATAATACAATCTATTACTACGCCTCTATGCCTGCGCTAGGCCATAAGTACAAGTACCTATTTCTTTTATTTTATTTTATGAAATTTCAAATCAAACGCAATTAGTAAACACCATAACTTTTTATGATTGTAAAAGTAAAACTGTTCCCAAATGTTAAAAAAAGCCAGAATATTTTAATGGCGTCGTAAAATGTTATACGACGAAAGAAACAAAAACGTGCTGAGGTTTTTGGACGCTATCTTCAAAAAATTTAGAGTAATTTTTAATACAAATTACCTGCGGTAGGGGCGGTAGGGGGCTCCGGCCAAGTCTAGTTATCGCTCGCCAAAGACGTGCCGCCTAGCGATGGTTCCGGTACGATGCCGTGTAAAAACCGATCAGAGGTAACTACCCCTACCTACTCCTACCAGGTGAGAGCGCTACCATGTTAGACTGCATTATAACTCACCATCAGGTGAGATTGCAGCCTAGCCACAGCCGAAGCCTACCAGATCCAGAACAGAGAAAAATCAAAAATTACAAATTCCCAAATTGACCCCGCCGGGAATCGAACCCGCGGCCTTTCACATAATAGACCACAGCGCTCACCACAGCGTCAGGGAGGTCGTCAAAAGTTTTTCATAAATGCATTATTACGTGGAGTTTTCTCACGGCCGATCGTAACCTAGTTTCGGAGTCGGAAGCCGACTGCGCCAAGTTGCGAACAAGTCGGAACTACCGACAGAAGCAGTGTGGACTGTTATGATTTCCTAATCCACTTGCACTTGCTTGCCCCTTGCACGTACTACACAAGTTAAGCATTGATTTCACAGCTCAAACCACAAATGAAATAATAGTTCTTACCTTTTTTGGGTCTATATTATAATCTTGTGCTCGTCTGCAGTCGTATAAAATACTAGGTGATGATGCAGCTTAATCATAATATCTTATCTACTTACTAGCCGATGCCCGCGACTTCGACCGCGCTGATTGAGGTTTTCTGGTTCTCGCAGGAACTCTTTAATTTTCAGGGGTAAAAAGTCTTAAGAATATCTGTGCCAAATTTCATCCAGATCTGTTTAGCCGTTCTAGTGTGATTAGGTAAGTAACAAACATCCATCCAAACTTTCGCATTTATATATTAATGTATGAAGCGGGTAAAGCCCGTTTAGTGGTGGTTTAGATGCTCGACCGCATATTCGGGTAATGGTGGTTCGATTCCCGAATTCGCCATGCCAAATTTCATCAAATCAGTTGAACAGGTGTGCTGCAAAAGCATAGCAGAGAGACAAATGGATAGATAGAACGATAGACAAACACAATTTCGCCTTTATAATATTAGTTTACATTATTGAGAATAATAATAGCAACACCTCAAATTATACATATTATGTAATATCTCTATATAACACCGATGATCATCTAAAGCTCAAAGCTTTGACCCGAGTACAGTTCCTTTGAAGACCTTGTAGTAGAATGGAATGACAAATACGCGTCTCCATTTTTGCGTCTAGAAATAGAATACAATGTACGACTATTCATTAAACAAGCGAGCGTTCCGGTGTGATGCCGTGTAGAAACCGATGTAGAAGTTTAATGTTATTGCCATACCCCTGACAGGTTAGCTTAAAATTCACATCTTCTGTTAGTTCTTTAATCGATAGTTATTTGAAATTATTTATCGATTAAAGAAAAAAAGTGTGTTGAATTTTGATGACGTCAACTAAGTATATCATACAAACTTACAATACTAGAGATGCGTTTTTAAGTTTGATAAAGAGTTGTTAATTTGATTGAGTTGTCATCATTCCTAGTTTAACTCAAAATTTAATATACAATTTGTACAAAGCTACACCGCAATAACTTCTATTTCCATGAGCTTAGTACACACGACCGGAGCGCATACATCGCGCGGCGAATAAATGTACCTACGTAGAGCATAACTTTTTCACTTACACGAGGCATAAGTTAGTTTAACGTGTCGGCATGGGATCAGATTATAGCTTACAACGCGACGTGCGGTTTTGTCGGCGCGAGTTTACGCGTGTATTGTGTAGTGGGGCTCAAACCGAGCGAGTAATCATGCGAGGAAATCTTAGTCGCCTACTTACGAGTATACTATGTAAATATAATTATTTGTTTTTCTAGTTGTTGGTTTATTTATGTTTTAATATTTCAATTATTAATAAAAATAAAAATGATTTAAAGCATTTTTGCGCATACTTACTACCCACTTTCCCACCGCTTTTCCATTCTAAGAATAATGGAAAAGGGTCACAATCTTCAGCATTGAGGAACCGGACCTTCTTGGGCATACGTCGAAGGGCATAACGCTGACCTGTATACCCTTTCTGCGTGGTGTCACGTGCGCAAGTGTTACATTTGTTTATTTGACACCTCTGGCGAATAAAGTACTATTCTTTCTTTCTCTCTTTCTTATATGTGTAAATATACATTTGTGTAGTGAAGTGGGTTTCTTACTGTAGACATCGCTGGCTAAGGCAGTTGAGAGATGGTTGCTGCCAGTATGCATTTGCGTCAGGCGAGGCATGACTATACCTCGCTTCGCCTCGTACTGAGCGCATGGTGTGGGCAAGGCGAACCCACGAAAATTTTGCGGTTAAAAAATATGTCACGCTGTTTTTAAATGAATAATCTGATTAGGATCTCGTACAAATTGTACCAAATTAAAATGGCGTACAATTAAAATACTTAATTACCGTAAACCGCGGTACAAACATTTTGTAATTTCTTGGTCGGAATTTTAGTTTTTCAAGCGTTTCAAAAGCAAATATTATTTTCTACCCGGCTGCTGTTAGTGAAGTAGTTAGGACGTACAATTTCTGGTTTGTAACTACGGTGAATTAAAGTAATGTCGTTGTTTTTTTTATCCACTACAAATTAGCCCTGGATTGCGATCTCACCTTATGGTAAGGGATGGTGCAGTCTAAGGTACCGGGACGCTAAATCGCAAGGTAGCATGTCTTTGCGGGTAGGGTGGTGACTAGCTACGGCCGAAGCCTCCCATCAGGCCAGACATATTCAGAAATTATAAATTCCCAAATTGGCCCTCCCAGAAATCGAACCCGGGACCTCCGCACGTTAAGACAACAACGCTCAACACAGTGCACCAGGGAGGTCGTCAAATGTTACGACGCTATTGTTGTCTTTGGCTGCATTCCGAAACCAGCAGTTTCTGCATGCACAACCAGACTGTTATTTTTTTTAAATTAGTAAACCAGATTCCAATATCATTATGCTTAGTCTTTAAACCTTTTCAACGACTATACAGAATACCCATTGTCGAATATATTATATTAAATTGCTTAGAAAATTCAATCATGTGAGCGGAGCAGTGTAAAACAGCCATTATATTATAATGACCTAGCAGGAACAATTAATGATAGCTTTGCTTCTATTAGGTCTTCCTAGACACCACTCAGATTTTAATCCATACTAATATTGTAAATACGAAAGTTTGGTTGGATGGATGGATGTATGGATGGATGTTTGTTACTCAATCACGCCAGAACGGCTGAACGGATCTGGATGAAATTTGGCACAGAGATAGATTATAGTCTGGAATAACACATAGGCTACATTTTGTTCCGGAAAATTAAAGTTCCCGTGGGAACCAACAAATCTCAATCCACGCGTACGTAAGACACGCGAATAAGCTAGTGACTTTTATAAAAAATAACTTGTCTTTTATTCAATTAACAACTTCAACTAATTTTATTCAACTACCTACTTGTAAATTGCAATGCAAAGCTCGGAACATTGTATGCAATTCAGCTGGAGCCGGCTAATCCACGCGAATCCACGCCTGCACTGCTTCGCGCATAATCTGATCGCGACACCGCAGTAACGTATGAAGTAAAAACACCTGTTTACTGAAGATTTTGCAGTTATAAAGTGCTTCAGACCATAGCTTTTTACAGTTACTAGATGACACTAGGTTTTTGATTCCCGCAGTGAACTCATTAAAACAGGATGAAATCACCTCTGTACCAAATTTCGTCAAAATTGGTTGGAAACATGGGCCCGTGAAGCGTAGCAGACAGACACACTTTCGCATTTATAATATTAACTACCTCGTTGAATGGATTAGAATGGATTAATAACTAACTTACTATTAGTTAAGTGGATGGCTTATTTGTCTGCCAATCATGAGTTTTTGGGTTCAAGTTCATTACCAATCACAAAAATTAATAACCCATGAACTGGAACGTTTGTATGAAGCTTACAGTTACGCCTAATAACTCTTACGTCATGTTGGATTTCTAACCACTATGAGAGCGAGGGAACTGAGAGCGCACTTATACTATGCTGTTGGCTATTGTCCATTAGGTAAGGATAAGCTGCCATGACCGAAATCCGGTTAAAATCAACATCAAAATCAAATATTTTTTATTCAAGTGGCTTTTTACAAGTGCTTTTGAATAGTCGAATGAATTTACCACTAGGTTAGGTTAACATTAACGATTTTTTTAACTACGTCTTCTTCTACGTCTGTCTTTTTTCTTATTAGCTTATATTCGTGGCTTCTTTTACCTCGAGCCTGTCGAATTTCATTGAATTGTAAGTAACAGTTATAGTATTATGTGATCCTGACTACATTATACTTTTGTGACATTTTATACGGCTCTCAATTACGCGCTAGAAAGATAAAAGTTACTCTCGAAACGAGAAAGTCTGAAAAGAAAACAGGAAGCGGAAGACAAACTAAAAATAAAACGCTAGAGGTACAAAAAAAACATTGATAATATCGGCGTACTCACTCCCGCCGTAAAAAGTGCGTCCTCAAAGACCCTTGATGAAGGCAGCGTTCACTCGGGATTTTTAACACAAGATAATCTCAAGGAATCACAACAGCTCTGTTTATTAAATTCTTACAACCTAAACAACACTTTGTTACGAAGAGATAAGGTTTAAATTCATTTATTGGTGCCAGGTGTGTCCAATAAGCATTAGCGGCATAGTAAATTGTATCATATCGCACCTTGAAAACAAAAGTGGCATTTTACAAAAATTGTAATTTTTCAGTATGACCATTTAAAGTTTTGACGTAGCAGTTTTGTTCAATATCTTAGCAAATAAGTGGAAGAAAAGAATGCAATTAATTTCATTCATCAGTTTGACTATCTTATTTAAGTTATGTACTGAAAATATGCCAGTAAATTATTCAGTTAATTTAGAAAACATGGTTTTAAAAAAAGTTCCGCATAGTGCCAATTTTGTTTTACGTAAACCTACCCGTTTTAGAATAAATACCCAAAGATTAACAATGGGAGTAAGCAAAAAAAACAGAAATAAAACGAAATCATGTCATAGAAAGATAGATAGATAGCCTCCGTGGCGCAGTGTGTAGCGCTGTTGCCTTAACCTGCGGAGGTTCCGGGTTCGATCCCCGGCAGTGTCAATTTGGGAATTTATAATTTCTGAATTGCCACTGGTCTGGTCTGGTGGGAGGCTTCCGCCGTGGCTAGTTACCACCCTACCGGCAAAGACGTGCCGCCAAGCGATTTAGCGTTCCGGTACGATGCCGTGTAGAAACCGAAGGGGTATGGGTATAATATAACTGCCATGCCCCTAACAGGTTAGCCCGCTACCATCTTAGACTGTATCATCACTTACCATCAGGTGAGATCGCAGTCAAGGGCTAGCTTGTAGTTATAAAAAAAAAAAAAGAAGAAATATTATTTATTTGGCAAAAACAATTAAGTTATAATCAGTACAATCAAGATACACTATAATTATGTAACGTTTTTCGTTGAAAGGCAAGGTATAAATCACAATTTTTGGGGATATCAATTAAACCTTACATCTAATAACAATAAAATCAACATTATTCTTAAACATAAAGTATTTTTCTCAAAATAAAAAATAAAGTCTTCTAGAAAATACACTGATCTAGGTATACTTATAAGTGATAGCAATTATTTTAATGAGATCATCTAAAACACTGAGGTTGTATCAAAATTATCGTTTGGTACCTTAACACAATATAGATTCTACTGAAACCTTCATAGTAGGAGGTATAATAATTGGGAATCAAACCAGCATTAATGAGGTTCCTTATGTCAGTTTTCTTTCTTTCGGATATTTCCAATTTACGCTGATAAAGCGGTTTGAGTTCTGTAGGACGATTATTTCTACTTGCTCTTTTACTCAAATCAAGCTCTTTAAAATCATCAAAATATTATGATGTTTTGTACAGTATTTGGATATTGAGGCTTTAGGTTCTGAACAGTTTTCTTTGTTTTGAATTGCTAGCATTAATATTTTTCTACTCCTGCTATCTCTTGACGGATTCATTTTGATAACCTTAAATAAGGAAAGAAAAAACGTTTCTCAAATGCAAGAAAGACATTCAAATAAGGAAAAAACTATTTTGAAAATCTCTAGTAATAAGAAAACAATTTAGGATATAATTTGCTATAATAATGTCATTAAACAAAATTGTAGGTGCTATGTTTTTTAAAACAGTAGCCAGTATACTCAATATGACGCTTATTTAACAAAATTAAACATCATCATCATATTAACCTTATAGTATTACTGGCACTAAGGACAATATGACACTTAAACAATAACTTAAAACATCAACATTTTAATAATTTTGTTTAAAAACAGACACTAAATAGAAAATGCCGATGGTGAAAATGGCGATTTGAAATAACTTTAACCAAAAAATGGCACTATGGTTAAAATGCCATTCATGTTTTTATCAATTATTTACACACAATAACGTTAAAAAAGGCACTAAACGAAAAATGGCATTTTTAAATTCATCAAAAATAATATTTCAGTGTAAAATTAACTAAATAAGCGACACTATACTTAAAATGCCATTTTTGTAGTTATTACGTCAGTAGAAATATTAGTTTGAATTACGTTTAAAACGACACTATAAATAAAATGCCACTTTTTTACTCACCGCAGCGTGTATCCACTCCGAATGCTTGTCTTCAACTGATATAGTGTCACCTTATGAATGACTACTTCGTCATTTACCCAAAAGTAAAAACTGACACTAGCGGCCTCTAGGGAAAAGTATTGAAACTAAGATAATGACTGTTTTTGCATTAAAAGCGGTTGCTTTCAAGGAATCTAGATGTCGTTGTAACTCAATATTGTCATTTTCAGTATAATGCCACTTTTGTTTTCAAGGTGCGATATGTGCAAGACTTAAGGTTGAAATTCATTTCGAAGTTGTGGGTGTGTCTTATGTGTTCAGCTCAATGGTCCCTCGGGATATTACACCTTCGGAACACACCATCAACTGTGTATCTCTACATTGAGTCGTAGCTTTAATTTACCGGTCTATCTTAGCATCTGAGTGGTGCGGTATTAAAGAGTTGATGAGATGAAAGCAGTTTGATAGTAGACGAAAATGTTGTTTCTTAACAACTGAATGGTGAAAACTTGCCTCTTTTACCAGGTTTTTTGTAGGTATGATATTTAAGCATTTATAGGGATGAATGGCCTGGTTGTAACAACGCATATCAATCCATTGCGGTTTTTAAGCAACGTTGAAGCAACGTTCGGCCCCGTACTGACTCATACAAAGAACACTTGCCGCTACGTGCCGCGCCGCTCCATGCATCCTTTAGTAGTTCATACAAAGAAACTAATAGAAACACTTGCAATTGTGTAAAAAAAGGTGTTTATTTGTATCGATCGGCATTAAGTGCTCAGGCGTCGCGGGGCCCAAAACAAAGAGTTCACAACACGGCCACTCGGCGGCCATTTCCCTCGCCTCTGAAAGTGTTTGCTCGCCCGGCGCGGATAAACAACTACATTAGCACCTCACTGTCCGTCGCTTCTTTGCTTACATACACTATCGATACCGACACAGTGTAGATAAAATCCATATTTTATCTAAATACATAAAAGGAAAAGGTCTGATCTATCAACGCAAAGCACAAATCGATGGACGGATTGGGCTGAAATTTCAATTTCAAATTTCAATTTTTTAGCGTTGCTTAACTGCTCATATTTTGTGGCATGATTGAATGACAAACCAAAAAATAACACTCACTTTTAGGTAGATACCTATTGAATCATGCTTGGCGCTAGTAGGCTGTGGCAGTGGCTTCTTTAAGGTCTAGCCCCACAACAGACACGCGGCGCGGCACGAAGCAGCAAGTATTCTTTGTATGTATATAACCGGAACCACTTAAGCGACGTGGCACGGAGATGCAATGCGCGATGCAGCGCCGTACAATCTAATAAAAATAATATAATTTGCCGCTACGTGCCACGCCACTCCGTCCATCTCACCCGTTGTCCTAGATTAGTGACAGAAGCGACGCCACAGAAAGTAACGTTACGTCTGTCGTTTGCTATGGCGTCGTATCGCGTCCCGTCGGTGGCTTCGCTTCTGTCGCTCACCTAGGACAACGGATCAAGTGGGGCTCGACCTTAACAATGTAAAGGTAAGCAGCTAGCAGGTAACGCAAACAAGGGCCGGGTTCGGGAGTACATTTGTCACCGTCACTCACAGGAGCTCGCCCGTGTACACATGAAACGATTTGTTCCAACACTTCGGCGGATATTATTGACTTTGTAATATTACGTCACGTCAGGGAGGAAATGTGTTACTTATTTTTGCTCACGAAAGGAATAGAATAGTTTTAGAGCGAAAGTTATTGTCGGTCCATCGTACTGTAGAGCGTCCAGTGTCACGCTTACTTGTACTCCGTTTACAGTCTGGAACAGTACTTTGTAAGTGATACGACTGGTGAGTTGAGGTTCTCCTGCAGATCTCTTCAACCCAAATCTTATACGAATATTGTAAATAATAAAGTCCTTCCGACCGAATTGCGCAAACATAGGTGCACTCTCTGTTTCTTTCATAGCCCGATGGGACGCAAAATCCAACACAATCGGAGAGAGATCAGGCGCAGGACCGACTGAAAGACTGCTAACTTCCTAACCCCGGGCATTATGAACAATACATTATGAAATGATTCATAAGTTTTAATTATGAAAAATATATTGTAATTGGTGTAGCACTTGACGACCTCCCTGGCGCAGTGTTGAGCGCTGTTGTCTTAGGTCCCGGGCTCGATTCCAGGCAGGGTCAATTTGGGAACTTATAATTTCTGAATTTTCTCTGGTCTGGCTTGGTGGGAGGCTTCGGCCGTGGCTAGCTACCATCCTACCAGCAAAGACGTGCCGCCAAGCAATTTAGCGTTCCGGTACGATGCTGTGTAGAAACTGATTAGGGGTATGGGTTTAATATATCTGCCATACCCCTAACAGGTGTCAGCTTTGCTTTTAAATTAAAGTAGAATTTTTAGAAAAGATAAATGATTGTTAATTTATTTATTGATGGAGGTTTAATTAAACCGATATTTGACTCATTCGAAATATTTCATTCGGTTTGTTCTTTGGCGGGGATACGCCATATTGGATTAATTTGCATAAATACGAGTATTTTGACTTAGTTGAGTTAGTTTGTTGCCGACAGACTCAGCGATTATTGAATACTTTTGTGTTTAGATCGCAATTTGTTTTAGAGCTTAGCAGTAGCAACTGCAGCCTGATCAAATGATTAATTTATTGTTGTTGTGATGCTTTGGCCAAGTTTTTATAATTAACTGTTTACATAAAATCTCTCGTGAAACCGCTACACGTTAAACCATTTATTCGTGCACGTTTTAAAGAGAGTACAAACATATTTTAAACGTAATTTTAATTATTCACCCACTTCTGGAATTATGCTTACACAGTTTAACTCGCTACCATCTTAGACTGCATCATCACTTAACATTAGGGGAGATCGCAGTCAAGAGCTAACTCGTATAGTGGAATAAAAAAAAAGCACTAACGCCCGTGAGGTTTACAATCACAATTGTACGTTATCACCAATCGTGGCACGTCTTAAAGAAACCTAATAACGCGGAAGTTCCCGGAGATACCACAAAATACTACTCGTATATTTCCGCGATATTATGTTGGTAGTTAATTAACACGGCAGAAACGCGCCGTGATTTCATAAGTATAATTAATTTGTTAATTAATAAACACAATTTGATATTACACGTAGTTATGGATTCCTGTCGATAACGAGCAACATAGGGATAGTCATTGTGCCTTTTTGTATTCCACTGCAAGTTAGCCCTTGACCGCAATCTTGCAAGTTAGCCCTTGACTGCAATCTTACCTGATGCCGAAGCCTCCAGATCAGACCGCCAAGCTTAGCGTTCCGGTACGATACTGTGTAGAAACCGTTCAGAGATATGCTTTTAATATGAGTATCATTTAATACCCCTTACAGGTTAGCCCGCTACGATCTTAGACTGTATCATTATTCATTACTTACCAACCCTGAATTAAAGTATGCCACGTTTAATTATCACAAAACTGTATTAAAAGTTACCATTTCACTGTTTAAGAAGGTGACATTTACGAGTAATTGCCTAATGCGTGCCTACAGAACACCGAAAAGTTAGATGTGCGTGCCTTGTACATAATTAATTATTCAAAATACATACTTGATACGGCATCTCAGAAAGGGTCAATTAAAATGAAATCATATACAAATTCAAACTGTTTATTCTGACACTATTATTAATAACTAGCTGGTAGGTTTTTCACAAGTTACTCTCGTTAATCGATATTTATAAATTTCGTATGAATTTACAATAAGATATCACTTTTATAATCTTTCTAATATATATGCATAACAATAATATCTCTATAAATCAATTAAATATCAGTTTTAAAAATATTCAATAATCTCACGCACCGCTTTACAGTAGCCCCCGTTCTAATCTAAATTCAAAAATTGGCGGCGACCGACTCGCACCGTAACCACAGACTATACATAACACGGATATTACGCAACATAGAGTAATAATGTGGTATAGATTAATTATGTCGTGTTACATATTTTAGGTACTTATTCTGTGAATAATTAATAAATTGGCAATAAACTACCCTAGCAACAAATTGCTTTCAAAATTTCAAAAAATCTAGCTACATGTAGGAAACTATAAAACTGCAGGAGTTGCAGAGGGGTGAAATATGTTACACTCCCCAACTTTTGCTGTTTACGAGCGGGATTTATGAAATAACCTGTCACCCAACTAAAAAGGTTCCATATATTTTAAACGCGCATTTTATTGCCAAGATTTTCCAACTTCCATGATTGATCTCGGAAAGGAAAATGTAATAGCGAAAGCACAGCGTATACATTTATTACATTCATATACAGTGACTCGACGCCCAAACAAATTACAGATCACAGTTGTGGCACCTAAAGGTACGGTACCTATGGTTGAGAGAGGTAGGAAATTGTATACAAAGACATAAGAGTTACCTCTATCACGTCGCTGTCACCCCGCAGTGTTGCTCTGTCTAAACGCCTCCGTCGAACGACTGGTAGGAAAGATAGTATCTCCATAGAGTGGGACAAAGGTATAGGTATGATAAATACCATATTTTATTCTATTTACTATCCTACAAAATTCAAAATTTAAATATTTTTTATTCAAAGACCAATCGCTTGTGTAAAGGAAAGTTGTATATATTAATGTTTAGTTTGGAAATTAAAAAAAAACACTTTCTGGATCACAAGTTATGATTTTTTACCAGACGTACCTACCTACCTGATTTTGAATGCAAAAATATTGAATTGCACCTCTTGCTTGTTACTGGCTAAATGATAAACGTCAAATGTCGGTTACCTTAATTTGAGAACTTGGGTTGCTTAACAAACAATCGATTGCCGTGCTAGAACTAGGTCACACGTCTACCCAAGATTAATTAAAAAATATAATGCAGCGTTAAAATAGCTTTGTAATCTTAATTTAGAAACGCTAAGTTTCGCTACTCGACAGTTAAGTGTCTCTACACACTGGTGCATTTTCACGCGCGTCAGAAGCAACTGAAACACGCTTTCTGATAAACGCATTCATCAGCATCATTCGCAATACAGTTTGCGGCACTGATAACGTGTTTCTCTAAATCACTTCCAGGCTAGCCCACTTCTATCCTACACTGCATTTTCACTTATCACTAAGGTAGGTATGCAGGCATAATAATTGCATAGGAATGTTGGGCAAGCATTATTTAAAATTACTCCAAATCGCCTCGTTTAACTTTTCTCGTTGGTCTAGTGGTTAGCATGTTCGACTGCGGCCGACGAGGTCACAGGTTCGAGTCCCGGGCCAAAATTAAGTGTTGGGGTTTTCTTACTAGAAATTCTCAGTACTAGCCTGAAGTTAGGAAGTTGGCGGTATTTCACGTGCCTCGGAGAGCACGTTAAGCCGTCGGTCCCGGGTATTATCACTAAAATGATAATAGTCGTTAAAGCCCATCAACCCGCATTGGAGCAGCGTGTGGGTCTAAGCTCTAATTCCCTCTCTCCTATGAGAGTGGAGGCCTGTGCCCAGAAGTGGGACGTTAATTGGCTGTAGTGGTGGATTCTATATTTGAAATATGACGGACGGACACAGTTGCACTATAGGGGTTTCTTTCCTACCATTTTAGTACACAGCCCTAAAAACCGTGCGTTAATAAAACGCGCGTTAGCTGCGCGTGAAAGTGACTTCATGTGCAAAGGCCCTAAAAGGTAAGGTAGTTAAACAATGCGCTCACTGACTCGGAATCTTGCAGTCTAGCGGATTTCAGATTTACTCTCCCTGTAATTTAGTTCTCCTGCTTTCAACTACGAGTAACATTCTCTGTAATTATTATTGCCTTTGGAGATACCGCTGTTTTATTTGTACCTATTAAATACATTTAACTAAATGCAACTATTTAGTTGTTTGTTTTTAGCCCCCGACGGAAACAGAGGGGTGTTGTAAGTTTAACGTGTATAACTGTGTATCTGTGTGTGTCATCGTAGCTCCTAAACTTATTTACCAATTTTGTTTTTTTAAACAAGACTTAATCGAGATTATACTTAGATAAAATCAGTACTATTCTGTGCTATAATTCAAGAAAACCTGTTCATTCATTTGAAGACAATACCTAATATTTTCTAGGTTAGAGATTTTTTAAATGTCGAAGTTTTTTACGTTCTTAAATCTTAATATTTAAGAGGAAAAGGTGACTGACTGACTGATCTATCAACGCACAGCTCAGACGGCTCGGGATCAAATTTGGCATGCAGAAACCTTTTATTACAGCATCCAATAAGAAAGGAAATTTGAAAATTCAACCCCTAAGAGGGTAAAATAGGGCTTTGAAATTTGTATGAAAATACAAACCTAAGTAAGCGCAGCCGCGGGCAAAAACTAGTTAAGCTATATTATAGTATTGCACATATTTTATGCAGGAATGACGCGCCCTGTATATCTTAAGCCTCTTAGTTATATTTAATTTTTAATTAGATTCGTTAATGCTTGATACTTAGTACCTTATTACGTACTTGGAGAACGCCCGTTCTAATTAAATAAAATAATAACAGGTATCCTCTAAGAGTTGTTTTGTTTTTCTGCTTTTTTATCCTGTTGTATTTTATTTTTTTAAACTCACTTTTATAAACATAACAGTCTGCTCCATAATTCGCAAACATAAACATTTTAATCAGAAACAACCAATTCAATTAGAAAATTGAGCTCTACCTAAATTCATACTAATATAAAAAATGCGTGAGTATCCTGTCTGTTAGTCAGATATGTTTTGAAAAAGTGCCATTGGACCCAGTAGCCTTGTGGTGTGATCGCTTAACGGGGACTTCACGGCCCATCGATTTACAGATAGTGACATTGGTATAGAGATAGATTATTGGATAGATTTCATCCTGGAGATTTTGGCAATTAGGAATGTCGAAGGATCCTCACGGTATTTCCAGAAAATTTATATCCACGTCGTTAAACTCGTGCGCATTATAATATTCTACAGTGATACTTTATAATTCTTCAACTGAATCTTTTTTTTTATACACTACAAGTAGCCCTTGACTGCGATCTCACCTGAAGGTAAGTGATGATGCAGTCTAATATGGTAGCGGGCTAACCTGTTAAGGGCATGGCAGTTATATTAAATTATTCGGTTTGTACACGGCATCGTACCAGAACGCTAAATCGCTTGGTGGCACGTCTTTGCCGGTAGGGTGGTAACTAGCCACGGCCGAAGCCTCCCACCAAGGCCATACCAGGGAAAATTCAGAAATTATAAATTCAAAAATTGACCCTGCGGGGATCGTACCCGGGGCCTCCGAACGTTAAGACAACAACGCTGCGCCACGGAAGTCGTCAAAATCTTCTAAAAAAGTGCGCTCCTGCATCATTACTTGCTAGCAAATTTGACTGCAGCAACTAAAACCGTAATCCAACAGCGAAAGTGTGTCGGTCTATGAAACTATCTGTCTGCTACGCTTTCACGGCCCATCTGTCCAACCAATTTTGATGAAATTTGATACAGGGATATTTTGTATCTAGGGGAAGGACCTTGTGACCTACTTTTTATCCCGAAAAATTAGAGTTCCACTAGATGAAGATGATCCACACGGGCATCTAGTTTTATGTAACTTTTTTACCGTCTAAAAAATAGACCCAATTATTTCGGTGAATTCGTGAAATATCCGAAGATCTTTGATAGTAAAGTTGTCCCATCGTTGCGGATCCGTTTCCTATCTGTGACTAATCTAACTTTTAATAGCAAACACTGACCCTCGTCACGAAAGGGTTGGCGCGTTTGTTTTGCCAGGAACCAATATATCACTAACATATTCAGTACCTACTGCCTTAGGGAATGTATTAATAGAATTCACTTACAGCTCAGTGAGGGGATCTTCTAGAATGCGTTAAGATTATCGGTTGGTGTCTACAAAATGGTTCGGAATATAGATCAGTGGCAAATTGGCCATACTGATAAAGCGTAAAGCAATACCTCGTACCTCAGATGTGCGCCATTATAGTGGTTTCGTGTCTGAGAGGCCCGGAGTCCCAATATATAAGCTGTGGATTACCTGATTTTTGCACTGATGTAAAATACAGTGCTGATTTTGCATTGCAAGTGTTTTAGTTTAAGTTTTTTTGTGCAGAAGTGTTCAAATAAAGATTTTTATTTCTTTCTTTCAAAACTTAAGCAATATTGCTCAAAATGATTGTAATATGATGTCACGTACTTTGACGTCCCTAAAATAAGGATTATATTTCTAAAACACGAAAGTCAACAATAATGAAACAATATGGCTTTAAGCGTTAGAAGTACAGGCACAGTGTACTTATCGTTAAAAAACTTTGACTACGGTATTCATCCTCAAACAATATAAAAAAAAACTATATGTCAATGAAATAGTTGACTATTTAATGAAATGATCCATTCTGCGATATGAGCACGACATTAACAAACAAAACGCATCAGACTTCGTAAGAATCTCTCTCTTTGCATCGCATTCCTCATTACTGAGAGTCGTGACCCCTTTTCATTAATAACATAATGGTAGAAGTTTTCTTGGGGCAATAATGTGGGTTCCCAATTAATTCCGTATACGACGTATTTAAACTCTTAGTCGAGTTATTTGGGTTTTATAACGATTATTATCAGATGTTAGTGATAATAACAGAGACCGAGGCTAAACGTGCTCTCCAAGGTACGGAGGAAACGAAAAGGCCAAATTTGAACGTCAAAATTCAGTCACCCATCCAGTTACCGACTTGGGTCAACATTGCTAAACAATCGCAATCGACTGCTAAACGTTGTCACAACTCCTGATTACAATAAACTTTTTTAATTCGACAAGTCACACAAACCACAAAACTTGTAATTATAAAGTCAAACATCGGGATAATCTCTGAGATTTTCCCAACCTTTCGACTCTCCGCTTGGATTTGGTTAGAAGGTTGTTCCCAAATGACGTGATTAGGCGTCGCCCGCAGGTAATGTCCCCTTCATTAGGAAGTTACGTCTTAAATGAGCGCCTTTCACGTGATAGGAAAAAGTTTTCATTGGTTTACTTAGTGACGAAAATTTTCCCTGAGAACTAGAAACAAAGTTCTGATAGCCTAATAGTAAAGATCAACTAGCAAAAGGCACAAATAGTACGTGGTCAATGGTCATCAGTCATGGCTATAGGTAGACAGTTTCAGTTTCAGTTTCAGTTTCAGTTTCAGTTTCAGTTTCTTTATTATTGCAATTCCATAGTTACATTATTTCTTAATTAGCATATTATAGTCATTAGTAAATAAAGCATGCTATGGATACTCAGTTTGGGTGTGGCAACAGAATAGTTCATAGTGGTAGGGAGACCGATTTAATTAGTGTTTGTCAGTATCATTTAGGAATTCATCAATATTGTAGTAACATTTTTCAATCAGATAGTTTTTTAGCGTGTTATTAAACTCTTTTTTCTTTTCGATGTTCCTCACATTCAGTGAAGCGCGTTCATTTAAAAAATAGACGATCTCTACTTCTTTCCCGAATTTGCAGTAATCCATACTAATATTATAAATCATGGATCCGAAAGTGTCTCTGTCTGTTTATGTGTCTGTCTGTCTGTCTGTCTATTCCACCAATATTGATGAAATTTTGTACAGGGATAGTTTGTAAATTAAGGAGATCCCGCGGGAATTAAACAACCTCATCTATTAATTACATATCTGTAAGTACCTTTAGAATACTATTTATTTGCTTATAATGAAGCCACGACCAGAGGTATATAACATAAATAGACATACAGACAAACGAACGCATTTGTCGAATAAAGATCACAATCTTCACTTCTGATCAACGTTGGGTAGAAAACTATACTAAATTAAATACAGCGAACGTTATATCATATTTCTGTAACAATTAATTATTATACTTATTATCTCTGACTTCAGTTAATTACACGAACATGTTCTGTAATTAAACGAGGATGGGAGGAGTATTTGTAAATAATATCTGTAAATATAGATTCAGAGGCTTAATTATTAATAGCATTAATTAGTAAGTAATGGTTAAGCCGTGAAAGGTTTTAAGCCAATTTATATATATTGCGAGTATTCAACAGATTTTGAGAATTCCGTAGTCAACAAGGAAACTCCATAGTTTTGCTATGTCCGTTTGTCTCAGATGCTCTTAGTAATATTAAAACTCAGTCAAAAAATTTTCACATAATTTTTTGAAACGCGGACGAAGTCGCAGGCATCGCGTTGTCGCGTTAAAATAAACATGTACCTACCAAAATCGTATCTACGTACATCCGCTACCATCCATTAACGTCCCACTGCTGGGCATAGGCCTCTACTCTCATAGGAGAGAGGGAATTAGAGCTTAGACCCACCACGCTGCTCCAATGCGGGTTGGCGGGCTTTAACTACTATTATCATGTTAGTGATAATAACCGGGGGAACACCGCCAACTTCCTATCTAGTACTGATAATTTCTAGTCAGAAAAATTCAATATTTAAGTATGCCCCGACCCCGGACTCGAACCCGAGACCTCGTCAGCCGCAGTCGAACATGCTAACCACTAGACCAACGAGGCAGTTATAGGCGCTAAGCTACAATCAAACCTGTTACCAAGTATTGACGCAGACTATGGTCACAGTTCTATAGTGGAGCGTGCTTTCCTAGAAGATGTCTGTTTACTCTTGATTTGAATACACCAATATTATAAATGGAAGTGAAAACGGAAGCCGGAAGGGCATTCGTTATCTTAGCGATTCGATTTAGAAAGGAAGGTTTCTTGTGGCTTATCCCTACAAGAGACCATATCCAGCAGTGGGCTTATATCAGTCTATTTTATCTCTTTCGTAACATTTCGTTTACAGATCTCCAAAAAAACTCCTTTACTTTATATAACTTGGAATGTTTTTCAGTAAATGAAGCTCACGAACCCTTCAATGACGAGGGTCAGTCGCCATTAAAAGTTAGATTAGTGACAAATTTGTAACGGATTCCCGGGATACGGAACACTCACCATCTTTGATCTCCGGGGGCCCTTGACGAGTGACTTGAAAGCGACTTGGACGTTAAAGTTATTCCCTTTTATATTATCGGGCAGCTGGAATTTATACGGAAGCTGACTGCCAATCAGAGGTTTGAATAGTTCTGAGAAGTTATAGACACGAGCGTTTGGTTTTGTTACCTGTTAGCAACTAGAAAGGGATTTGAATCAATCTGTATGTCTGTAACAGTCTCGTTTGTCTCGTTGCTATCGTATGCTGACGAACCGGGATTGAATCCCAAGTTGGATAAACAGAACTGGCAGTCATAGGGACTGACGATAGAAGTGAAAACGAATATTTTTTTTCATGTCGCTGTTCGCAAGCATGTCGGTCACGCGAGCATGTCGGATAGATGGATGGCCATGGATGTTTGTTACTCAATCACGCCAGAACGGCTTGACGAATCTGGGTGAAATTTGGCACAGAGATGGATTATACCTAGTCTGGAATGACGCATACTACTTTTCATGCCGGAAAATTAGACTTTCCGCAGGAATTAAAAATCTCAATCCACGCGAACGATGTCGCGAGCATCAGCTAGTAAATAAATATACCAAGTTTAAGGCTCATTCCTTTCAGTGTCGAGATTAACTAAAGCTGTAGGTACGTTATTAAATAGTGAGTAAAGTGAAGTGAACCAAACAAACCTGCGCCGAAGTGTTGAAGTTGTATTATTTGCTCCGACTGTGAGACGAGTTCGCGGAACTTGAAACAAGTTGACCTAATTTCCGCGACTTAATTCGCATAAGCGACTAATCACGTTAGCGGATTGTCGCGCGACAAAAGGTCGTCATCATAATCCATTCAATGTATTGTCAGCTACTGCTCCACTCAGGACGAGCCTCCTCTCAAGATCTACACATATACATCCCTGCTACAGATACAAGGCGCGGCATATATTCTTTGTATGAGTTTGTATGGAGGTAGCCCCACTTAAGAGGAATTCTCCCGGCGGTTTCTCCATACAAAAACATTTGTCTGTTTCCTCCATGGATAATTACAATAGAGAAAATATTCTTGCACCATAAAATCCACATGTATCTGTGCCATGCCCCTATGGTTTCCTTTTTCCGATAAATTAATAATTTTAAGAACATGGAACCCTCAAAAATTGCAAAAAATGGCCCAGTTTTCAGCGCCCTCATCAGACATCCCGCAAATAAATTTAACGAATTTAATCAGAAAAAGAAAAACATACGTCATTGTATATAATTGTTCAATACTTAAACCTATACCTATTCTCAAAGTTTCCCATGCATGCCATATCCTCATAAGCAACGCGGCACGGAGATGCACTGTGACATAATTGTACAAAGAATACTTGCCGCTACGTTCCGCGCCGCGTCTCTCCTCCGTAGTACGGACCTCGACTGAAAAGGGCTTGGCTACACCATGATTTATCATTGCAGATTGACAGGCTTTACAGATCTTTGAGAACACAAAGAAGATGAACTCTCCGGCATTCAGGTTTATCCACGATGATTTTCTTCGCCATTCCAACAAGTGAGTAGTGACATAGCGCCTCAGGATCGAATCCTGCCGAACGGCCACCCAAATAGAAATTTGAATCTATTTAGTGTTGGGTATTTGAGAACCATTCATATTTAGGTAATAAGGTACGTAAGGACGTTCCTAAAATAAGGATTTTATTTCTAAACACGAAAGTCAAGAATAATGAAACAATATGGCTTTAAAGCGCGAAACACACAGGAAGCGGGCGCGGATCGAGCGCGGGTCGGGTCGGGTGTCAGGCGGGTTGAATTCCTTGTATTTATATGGACGACATCACACAGCGTCTCCCGCCACGCGCCCGACCCGCGGCTGCGTTCTGTGTGATGTCCAGTGTATTACTTTACTCTATGGTGATGTCGTTCATATACGTACAAGGAATTTAACCCGCCTGACACCCGACCCGGCCCGCACCCGACCCGTGCCCGCTCCCTGCGTGTTTTGCCCTTAAGCGTTGGCAGTATGGCCCCTGTTATTTTAATGTTCGAAAACCATTTCAAACTATCGATTGAAATAATTAAACAGTGCATCGAATTTTGATGACGTCACTGTTCAGTTTGACGTTTAAAAAAAGTCAGTTCAGTCAGTCAGTTCTGTGGTCAGAGTGGTCGAAACCACTTAAAGCAACAGGCTTGCACCGCTTAAAGCAACGACATTTAAAACACTCTGAAATTGCATCAATTATGTATTGTTGTTGAGTTTAAATTATTGTTGCTGCAGGATTTTGGCCAACGACAAAAGGTTGTTAGACAATTGGAGGTGATTCGATTCGATCCATTCAATCAAAGTCAATGACACGGACGTTTTGTCCTTTCCAGTCTTTGTTGTGATTTTCCTTTAATGTTTATGTTTTTCCATACAAAAAGGGGTAAGTATGAGATGTTTTTTCATCTAAAATGTCGCTAATGTGATTCAATGCTTAAGACGACACATCACGAATACCAAATTGGGTAGTTCAGCAAAATGAGCGAAACGATCCACAAAGTGCAATAACTTGACTCGTTGCAAAGTCACTGCGAAGAACGTCACTTGTCATAATTATTGTGACACTTCAATGGAAACTGCAGCAAATTTATTTACATACTTACCCTTGCAACTACTAACTATAACTTCAAACTCTATTACCATAGACTTAACGTATTTACAAACGCAAATTGAACTTAGTTTTTTAACAGGGCTAACAAAGTAACTTTTGCTAATTATTGAACGATTTCAAACTCTATTTCTGTTGTGGTAAAGGTTGGTGTAAGTGTGTCAGTAATGTGGTTCAAGTTGATATAAACGTTGCTTCAGTTTAATTTGTCATATAAAGTGAGATTTATTTTTTACAGCTTAATGGCGTCTCCAGTGAAACTCATACCTTTTTGAATAGTGAATTATTTTCAGGACACAAGTTTAACTCTGAATAATGATGAACAAAGTAAATTATAATAAACTGAACGAAAAGCGAACTTAGCAACCTTTGCTTTAACTCTGCCCTCTTACCTATTACATAAATGATTACTATAGTCGATCGAAATCACTTTTGATTAGTTAAATTGCTGTACTTTTCTACGATAAGCCCTGTTTATCGTCATGGCAAGAATACTATAAGTTCAACCAATCATAACAACTGGGACAGGGGACTGTTACAATGATTGATGCAGGTTTTCCATAATCAAGCTAGTAAAATTTAAAAAAAATATGCATTTTTAAATAATGCGTGCTACTTCGTTTGCATAGGTTTTTGAAATCTCGTAAAGACTCTTTGAATTTCCTTAATAAAAAGTCGTTCTTGTTACCGTTCAGGTCTTTAACTATTATGCATGCAAAAATATCGTGTGTCGTCTATTGGCGAATCCAGTCCTGCCAGTCTGGTAGAGCGTTTGCGGTTATTTCTCTTAAAAAATATTTTATTAAAGTTCCAAAAAATATAGTTTTGGCAATCTGCAATTTTAATCACGTATTTATTGAGTAATTTCAATAATACCTGCAAATCGCCAGAGATATTATGCGGTTTTAAACAATTCCCAGACGTGACTAAAGTTCTCAAATGAGTAAGACAAAATTGCGGCGAAATTCGTCGCCAGCTCTCCGACTAATCGCATCGCCCCGCTGCCGCCGTCGCTCCCCCGTCGCTAGTTTCGTGCCCATACACTAACTCGCGCGTCCCTTCTAATTTCTTTTTCAATGTGTGTAGTCACGCCGCTGGTCGAGCAACAAATCCTTGGATTTATTTTGGTTTGTCGATTTTTCAGCACACACGCGTTGTGAATCTTGGTGGTGCTTTGTAAATACTTTCAAATTTTTCTAACCTTGGAGGGGCGCGCCATGCCATCGTAGTTAATCTCTACAAGCCGCTAGTTTCACCCTCGTACTAAATATGGGTAGATAGTGATTGACACTAACAAAAAATTATCTCCAACGTTATTTTCAGTTCCAGTTTTGAAAAAGTTCAAACAAGTTTGGAGCGACAAAAAAGTGGCCCAGCTTTCAGCGGGCTGAAATATGTTACGCTTTCTAACTTTTCTGTTCGTGACACAGATTTATGAAGTTAAGTGCGAGCTGGTACATACGAGGGAAATGAAACAACTTACACACTCGGTGTGTTAAGGTTAAGCATAATATTGTTTTACGATTTCACTATTACTGTTTTCTGTTATATTTGAGTAGTCTTAAAAGTTTCCTTATACATTTTAACAAAATATTTTTTTAATATTTGAATAGTTTACAATTTCGCTAGTTAGATTACAATCTAACGGTTTTTGCAATTTTACGGTGACATATACCTATATTGTTGCTCATGTATTTGGCCTGCCTCGTTGGTTGGTTAGTGGTTAGCATGTTCGACTGCGGCCGACGAGGTCCCGAGTTCGAGTCCCGGGTCGGGCCAAAATTAAGTAGGTATTGGGTTTTTCTGACTAGAAAATCTCAGTACCTACTAGCCCGGAGTTAGGAAGTTGGCGGTGTTTCACAGTTTCAAGCCGTCGATCCCAGTTATTATCACTAACATGATAATAGTTGTTAAAGCTCGCCAACCCGCACTGGAGCAGCGTGGTGGGTCTAAGCTCTAACTATGCTCTATCTTATGAGAGTGGAGGCCTATGCCCAGCAGTGGCACGTATAGGCTGTAGCGGTGGTGGTTATGTATTTGTACATCTACTTATAAGCTTGTGTGGGTGTATCCACGCTATCAGCACGTAGTGATACAGTAAGTATTCAGTGACGAAGATATACTTAGGCGAAAACACGCTACGGATAAGACAAGACAGGAAAATACTAACACGCAAAACGCCTAATTCCTAGGGGACACATGCTTTATCCTGTCGGGCAGACTGTGCAGCTACATATAAAACAACTAGCTGATGCCCGCGACTTCGTCCGCGTGGATTTAGGTTTTATGGTTCCCGCGGGAACTCTTTAATTTTACGGGATAAAAATGTGTAAAAATGTGCCTATGTGTTATCCCAGACTACAATCTATCTCTGTGCCAAATTTCATCCAGATCTTTTCAGTTGTTCTGACGTGATCGAGTAACAAACATACGAGTAAATCCATCCATCCATCCAAACTTTCGCATTAATAATAATATTAAGTATAGAATTATCCGCCGTAGCACGGCATCGTACTGGAACGCTAAATCACTTGCTACGAGGGTTCCAAACGCGCCTTGTTCTGAGTCAGACAAGCCCAGAAGAGCCCACAAATCAGCAGGGCAGAAAATAAAAGAAAGAAAAGAAAAAATAACATCTGGTAAAATCCAAAAGTCGTAATATTTCTGATGTTGCATAAAAGCCGGTTAAAAACGTTTACAGCAAGAAGCAATATAATATTCGCATTTAGCACAAGTTTAGTGGAACGTTTCCGCGGACCGACAAATGGCTGGAAGTGGGGCAGGCTGCAATTTATCTAGGTGAGCAATGCCTGGACGGCCGCTTAGCTTTTTGTTAGACCTAGGCCAGTCCGAGATAGCCGACCGAAATGACCTGATTTATTACGAAGGGATAAGAACTTATAGGACACTAGATGATACCCGCGACTTCGTCCGCGTGTATTAAGATTCTTAGTTAGCTTTAATCTACTAATTATCCGGTACAAAAAATCGCCTAAAGGTATCCTTCCCCGGGATCTTTGTTTGTATAAAATTTCGTCAAAATCGGTTGTATAGATGGCCCGTGAAAGTGTGGCACACTTTCGCATTTATAATATTAGTATAGATTTTGTTGTAATGAGTGAACCAAATTTCAAATAATGTCGAGTGGGTTTGAACCCACACATGGATGTAAAAGTGGAATATTTTGTATTGTTTAGTGTGCTTAAACTTTTTTTTTGCACAGGTTGTGTTTCTGAACTCAATATTTCTTCAGTGGTGAAGTCTACGCTACAGAAAAAACCCTTATACGTGTACAAAATAAAGTTTTAGAACAAACTATTTATTTGTATTTATATAGAACTAGATGACCGCGACTTTGCAGGGATTGAGTTTTTTAATTCGCGGGGGATCTCTTTAATTTTCCCTGCCTGCAAGATAGTATTGGCTGGGATTTTCGATGTATTAAGTGTAACAGGATAAAACGCCTGCGCGAAACTTCCACATCTAAGTTGAAGAACTATCCTGTCACGATAAAGTGACGCGCTACGTCTCCATGGAAAATGACAAAATCTATGGGACAACGTTAATCACGCATTATGCAAATAAAGAATATTCTATTCTATTCTTGTAATATACTATTTTGTCGTGTCGAGTCGCATTGTCTTGTTACATTCACGTATGACAATACCTGAGATTCAATTTAAAAGTGAGTTGGACATGTGTCATTCCACTCCATAATGGAAAAAACCGACACTTAAAGAGGATATTTTCTATTAGTTTTTCCAGACAAAGACTAAGACTAGAATATAGTCTATGATTTGTCTGTGTGAAGTCGGCAATAATATTCAGTTTTTGCTGCAGATCCAGACCACCGCAGCTGATATAAACTAACTGAACGACTCAATTTGTTAGCTGCCAGATAGCGGGAGGCGAGACGTTTACAGAATTATTATGAGAGACACAAAATACTGGCCTTGCCTTCACAAAACTTGGAGTTTTAACTAGTCCGTGTTTATGTTTTTAATTAAACAAAACGTGACATTGCGGATAATTCTGTTGAACACAATCTCTAAACTGAAATGACAGCTCTAAATATTAAATAGTTATCCCTTACTTAATGTTCTCTGTGGATAAGGATAGCACTCAATGAAGCCTTTCATCAGTTTAGTTTAGAGATTTAGTGACTGAGATCTCACCTTGTAATAGATGTCAAGCAATCTAAGTTGATGATATTATCATCTTAGTAAGGTAAATAATCACACTAATATTATAAAGGCGAAAGTTTGTCTGTGTGTGCGTTTTGTTACTATTTCACGCAAAAACTACTGAACGGATTTGGTTGAAATTTGAAATAGAGATAGATTATAACTGGATTAATACAGGCAACTTTTTATCCCGGAAAATTAAGGAGTTCCCGCAAGAACCAAAAACCTCAATCCACCCGAATGAAGTCGCGGGCTTTAACCAGTAATTAATAAATGATGACGTTGATGAAGAAATTATTAATTTACAATTTTGAAATAAAATTTAGAACCCAAGTTTGGAACCACGTATGTGGAATAAACTTATTTTTATGACTTATCCTTATTCCATCAAGCCCGTTCGGAAAAGGAGTAATGTAATTCTGGAAATTGTTTCTTCCAAAGTTGCCAAAGATTTAGAATTTCGTTGTGTAGCACACGAGTAGGTAACAGCTGTGAACTGTATTCCTTTACCCTGAAGGGTTAGTACGCGTTTAAACAACTCGCTAAAGATAATATATCGTCTTTGTAAAATAGACCTGAATTCTCCTATTTAACGTTGAAGTTTGTTGTGTTTACACACAGTTATTTTCCGGTGTTTTTTTTTAAATTAAAATTGTTTTAATATGCTAAAAATAGAAGATGGTTTTGGTTCGGTTGGACTATTGGGTTTTTCTGACTAGAAATTCTCAGTACTAGCCCGGAGTTGGGAAGTTGGTGGTGTTTCACCCCGTGCCTGGGAGAGCACGTTAAGCCGTCGGTCTCGGTTATTATCACTAACATGATAATAGTCGTTAAAGCCGCCAACCCGCACTGGAGCAGTGTGGTGGGTCTAAGCTCTAATTCCCTCTTTCCTATGAGAGTGGAGGCCTGTGCCCAGCAGTGGGACGTAAATGGGCTGTAGTGGTGGTGGTGGTGGAGGTGGTGGATTATTCACTTTTGCTTACCCATTTGGAGGAATTAGTGCCCCACCGAGACGAGTCAAAGGATCGGGGCACACCTTTTCTGGAAGCGTTTTTCATTGTACAAGGTAAGAATGGCTAATAGCAGCCGTGGCCGGCTAGGCCAAAATTAGTTCGGGAACACATTACCACAGCACATTATAAACCATACTAATATTATAAATGCGAAAATGTGTCTGTCTCTCTGTCCGTCTGTCTGTATGTCTGCTACGCTTTCACAGCCCATCTGCTCAACCGATTTAGATGAAATTTGGTATAGGGGTAGATTGTTTCCCGAGGAAGGACATAGGCTACTTTTTATACCGGCAAATTAAGAAGTTCCCGCGAGAATCAAAAAATCTTAACCGACGCGGACGAAGCGGGAAAAATCTATTATAAGTATTTTTGAAATCGAGATCTCTAAACTCTTACTAAGGGTACAGGCAAGGCATTATGTAGCTAAGAGCGCCGCAATGGCCATAACGACTGGCCTTTAAACACACATTTGTGCGAGATGGCCGCGGTCAAGCGGCGGTGGCCACTCTGAGGCAATACCAATGTTATTAATTTTACAACAAGAAATATTGTCGGTTTATCCGTATGGGGTTAGAGGTTGTTTGTATTTATTTCAATACGTTTGAGTACACACAATGTTTACAATTTTTCTGAAAATACTGGATGCAGCAAATACGTATTTTAGCAGCAGTACTGTATGGTTAATAAAATAGTCCTTATATGACTTTTTTGAAGTTAATGTGCTTCCATTCCATCCCTGAAACGTGTCACTTAACGTCCAGAACGATTAAATATTTAATAAAATGACTTTTGAATTATTTGTTAGAGATTATTATGCAGAAGGTTTGCCAAAAGATGTCTAAGTCTTAATCATTTTTAACTTTTGCAGTAAAAAGTGCGACAAATGTTGATAACGCCATATTTCAATTTTCAGTATTTGAGCTCACATGCGAATTATTATGAACAGAATAAATTTCATTTCAACGTTGGATTTTTTATCTTCTACAAGTTAGACCTTCACTAGGATCTCACCTGATGGTAAGTGAAGATGCAGTCTAAGATGGTAGCGGGCTAACCTGTTAGGGGTATGGCAGTTATATTAAACCCATAAATCACAAAATGAGCAAACCAAGTACGGGCCTATTTGCTTATTGAATGTTATTGCGAAGACTTATGAGAGACTTGTGAACATCAGGCTAACACAGGAGATTGAAAAAAGCGGTGGATTACACCACAATCAATATGGTTTCAGACCTGGGAGAACAACCGTCGACGCTATTGAAGAAGTAGTCCGGACAGCAAAAGAAGCCAAGCTTACCAACCACTGGAATTCCCTAATACTGGTTGATGTCCGAAATGCCTTTAACACTGCCACGTGGTCAATTATCATCAACAAGCTTAAATCTCGGCAAATTAACAAGTATTTAATCAACGTTATAGTCGACTACTTCACAAACCGCCACATCCAACTTGACAGAGAAGTCAGGGCAGAGGTTACTGGTGGAGTACCGCAGGGATCAGTTCTAGGCCCTACCCTGTGGAACATCCTATATGATAATGTGATGCACATGGAGGTCCCGGAAGGGGTAAAGTTGGTATACTACGCGGATGATTTAGCGATTTCCGTAACCGCAAGAGATGCACATGAGATGGCGGTAAAAGCAAACGAGACACTGCATGCCGTTGTTCTATGGATGAGGCGGAATAAATTGGAGATCGCCCCGGAGAAAACAGAGGCCGTTGTCTTCAACAGGAAAATAAATGCTCACAGCATATATTTTGAATGCGGAGGAACACCCGTTACCCCAGCACCCAGTGTAACATATTTGGGAGTTAAGCTGGACTGGGGTCTAAACTTCAGCCTGCACATCAAATATGTCTGCGAAAAGGCTTATAGGACCGCAGGAGCTTTGTGCAAGCTTCTTCTAAACACCAAGGGCCCAAGTGACGACAAAAGAAGGACGTTAGCAATGGCTACCAAGTTGATAATATTGTATGCTGCGCCGATATGGGAACCGGCAATGAAATTCGCACTCCACAAAAGACGAGTCTTAAAAGCACAACGCGTGCTGGCACTCCGAGTATGCTCTGCTTATAAAACTGTATCTACAGACGTAGCACTAGTACTGGCAAACCTAACACCCATCCATTTACAGGCCCTTGAGAAAACAGAGACAAGACACACCAAAAACTCCGAACAAGTAACAACCGCAAAAAAAGGTAACCCTCGCAAGATGGCAAAGAGAGTGGGACAACTCTACCAAAGGCAGATGGACACACCGTCTCATCAGGAATCTGGAAAAATGGACAAAAAGAGTACACGGTCGACTGTCCTACCGATTGACGCAATTTTTAACGGGGAATGGGGTATTTATGGACTTTTTGGCAGGCATCGGAAAGAAACAAGACGCGGGATGCATGTATTGTGGTGAAATTGATGATGCAATGCACACCGTTTTTGAATGTGAAAAATTTGAGAAGGAGAGAGAAGAAATAAAAAACCGAATAGGAAGCATAACGGTAGAGAACATAATTCCGAAAATGTTAGAAAAGGAGGAAAATTGGATTTCTGTCGCAAATTATGTAGAAATGATTATGAAGGAGAAGGAAGAAGAGGAAAGACGCAGGGAAAAAGCGGGTGAGAAGGCAAAAGTGTTGCCGTGTTGTAGGCCGCAAGGCGGGTACACGGACGACAAGCAGACAGCAGGGGTTTTAGCCGGTAAGCGTCTGGCACTACCCAACGGGTGTCCATGAGGATTTCCCCTGCTGTATAAATATTAAAAAAAAGTTATATTAAACCCATACCCCTAATCGGTTTCTACACGGCATCGTACCGAAACGCTTAATCGCTTGGCGGCACGTCTTTGCCGGTAGGGTTGTAAAATAGCCACGGGCCGAAACCGCCCACCAGGCCAGACCAGATAACATTTAGAAATTATAAATTCCTAAATTGACCATGCTGGGAATTGAACTTTGCCTGGTGGGAGGCTTCGGCCGTGGCTAGTTACCACCCTAACGGCAATGACGTGCCGCCAAGCGATTTAGCGTTCCGGTACGATGCCGTGTAGAAACCGAAGGGGTGTGGGTTTAATATAACTGCCATGCCTCTAACAGGTTAGCCCGCTACCATCTTAGACTGCATCATCACTTACCATCAGGTGTGATCGCAGTAAAGGGCTAGCTTGTAGTGGATAAAAAAAAAAAAAAGAACACGGTACCTCCCACGTTAAGACAACAGCTGCGCTCCACACTGCGCCAGGGAGGTCGTCGAAGTTTCGCGGTAAGAGGAAACATCAGCTTATACTAACCCCAGGATTCTGTCTACAGAGCTGATAGTTTATTTTTCGGTTTGTTGCAGAATGCTAAGAATACTCACAGAGGCCTGACCACGATCGCTTAGGTATAGTGTCAGCTTCAAATTTGTCTGTAATTTAACTTTTAACAGCAAAAGGCGGACCCTCGTCAGGAAAGGGTCTGAGCATTTGTTTTGTTCAACTCAATATATCACTGGAGGTATTCGGAATTTCAGACCCAAAGTTTGTTGCGTTGTCCTCGCGGTTTTACGGATTAGGTAAATGATTTCGTGTGTTAATTCTAGTTATGAATAATAAGTTTCCATTTTCTGTTTTATCTATATAGACTAATATTATAAAGAGGTAAAGTTTGTGAGGTTGTAGGGGGTAATCTCTGGATCTACTGAACCGATTTTAAAAATTCTGGTACCATTAGAAAGCCACATTATTGGTGACTGTCTTAGGCTATATATTAACCCGAAAAATTTGGGAGTTCCCGTGGGAATTCAAAAAACTTATTTCACGCGACCGAAGTCGCGGGCATCTGCTAGTACCTAATTAATATACAGATACATACAGAGACGAGTGGCCTAGTTGCGACAACGCATATCAGTAGATTGTGATTGTTAAGCAACGTTGAGCCAAGTCGGTAACCGGATGGGTGACCGAATATGGTAGTTCGAATTTGACCTTTTCATTTCCTCCATGGCTCGCAGAGAACGTTCAGCCGTCGGTTCCGGTAACTATCACCAACATCTGACAATAATCGTTATAAGAGTAATTGAAATAGTATGTACTCTTAGTCGAGTCGTATGCGGAAGGATCTGGGAACCCATCGCATTATTATCCCAAGACAACCCCTGCCATTATTTAATGGAAAGGGGTCACGACCCTCAGCAATGAGGAATACAACGCAGAGAGAGATATAGAGAGACAGAGGGTTGTTATAAGTTAGAACGAAATATTCTAACTTATAACAGCCCTGTTTGCATCGGGGGTAAATAAACATGTACCTACCAAAATTGTACTTACGTACATCCGTTACAGCCCATTAACGCCCCACTGTTGGGCACAGGCCTCCAGTCTTATAGGAGAGAGGGAATTAGAGCTTAGACCCACCACGCTGCTCCAATGCGGGTTGGCGGGCTTTAACGACTCTTATCATGTTAGTGATAATAACCGAGACCGACGGCTTAACGTGCTCTCCGAGACCTCCAACTTCCTAGCTAGTACTAAGAATTTCAAGTTAGAAAAACCCAATACTCAATTATTGCCCGACCCGGGACTCGAACCCGAGGCCTCGTCGGCCGCAGTCGAACACGCTAACCACTAGACCAACGAGTCCCTACCTACGTACATACGACAACATATTCTATGTTCCAGCGGTATCACTTTAAAGTACCCAATATCCCTTGGCCGGCGGAATCTCCGCAAATGCGCCTTTAAAAGCTCGCCGTAATAGCCACTGCGGCGGCTTTTAGCCGAACACGCGGCAAAACGCTCCGGATAAAGGACTGGCGCAAATTACTGCTCGCCAATTTTAACGACAAAACTGTAGAGACCGGAAAAGTCGCAAAGGATGTGCCCGAAATGTTGGAATTTCATTTTGTTTGGTATCTCTATCTGTTTGGATCGTCCCGTCAAATTCGGTTCAACTGATAGGCCGTGAAAACGACCGGTCAGACAGGCAGATGCACTTTTGCATTTATTAGTTTGCTATGGAAGTTTTTTTTTCCACTACAAGTTAACCCTTGACTACGATCTCAGCTGATGGTAAGTGATGATGCAGTCTAAGATGAAAGCGGGCTAACCTATTAGGGACATGGTAGTTTTAACTAATCCATACCCCTAATCGGTTTCTATAAGGCATTTTAAGCACCAGGCCAGACCAGAATAAATTCAGAAATTATAAATTCCCAAATTGACCCTGCCGAGGATCGAACCCGGGACCTCCGCACGTTAAGACAACAGCGCTCAACACTGCGCCAGGGGGGTAGTTAAGTACCTAGATTACCATATTATACTATAGGGTACCATACCTGAGGTGCAATTATGTAAGAAAGCCGATCAAATCGTCAAAGTTCGGCTTCAAAATAAAATAAACCATAACAGCATTGAATTAGAGCTCAATTTCGTGTATCCATTCTCATACGTTTAGGTATGTACGTTTAAGTAAGTCACACGTAGCGCGTATACGTTTAGGTATCGTACATACCTAAACGTATACGTGCTACGTGTGACTTTAACATTATCCCTTACCACGAAGCATATCTCTTAAGTCAGTTACACTACAATTATTTGATTATCTCAAAGCGTGATTAGTTAATCGCAGATAATATCCGCGCAGTCAAGCTGATTGCTTGATGGCGTTTGATTAATTATGTACATTGATTCGGCGGGTCATTGCGCCTCGGTAGCTTATCCGGTGATCTGATGGTTACTTAGGGACACACACATAGGTACATGATAATAGATGGCGCTGTTAGACCTACGACGTAAACACGACGCAGCCCGAACAAAGTACAAACGTTAGCCAATCACGTGCCGCCGCCTGAATCACGATTACGAAGTTTTTTCGGAATTGCACTATACATAAAACTTTCAACTTAGATCCCTTAGCATACGCCAGCTGGGAGGAAGATCTTCCCCCCAGTAGGCGCATGTTTAAACCTGTCAAGAAGGATGACCATTTTCCCTTAGTACCAAAACATACTAGGGAACCTAGTGGGAGATTTCTTACTTTATTCCATCATTATTAGAGCTAAGCGTTCGACGACCTCCTTGGCGCAGTATTCGAGTTGTCTAAACGTGCGGACGTCCGATGCGTTTCGATCGCCGGTAGGGGTCAATTTGGTATGAGAAGAGCCCATAACTAACTAACTCAGCCGGGTTTTTTTTTCATTATCACCATCTCACAAATCATATAAACTACGGAACTAAAAGAGCCGTTATAGCAAATTATTGCCAAGCTTCCTTGTCATTTAAGTAATCCTTTACATGGTAGTAAGATTTTTCAATGAGTTTACGTTTTACATTAACTTTGAACTTATTCAGAGACATCTTCAACATATTGTGTTCTGGGAGCTTATTATAGAAGCGGACACTGTTACCAACAAATGAATTGCTAGTTTAACTAAGCCTAGAAACAGGCATTAGCGATGGTAGTAACACCCAGATCACCCGTGTAGGAAGCCGGGTGTCTCAACCACTAGACTATCTGCGCTTACAAGTACAAACTACACATAAGCAATAAAAGATAACTGCAACGAGACTAAGATTTGCTTTTCACTCACGAGTCACTCACGTCGGCCACTCCACTATAACCCCCGCAAAATGGCGTCGTTACATCGGAACGGCAATTGCCGGAATTTTTAATAAAACTTACCCCGTTTGTCTCCGGAACGGCGCGGGCACTTGTTTACAAGTACGACGTAAGAGCGACGTTTTATTGACCTCACTTTCATTTTATTTTATTATTTTATTTGTGAATACAGTAGGTACAAAAAGGTGTTACAATTATAAAAGTTTCACGTATCCTACCACAGTGTGGCGTACAAATAATATGGGTAATAAGCTTTAACATGACAAGGAAATTATAATGTTAAAATTAAGTATTTATAGTAAATAATTTTCACAAACAGACTACAGTATATAGTCAACTAAAGACTTCTTATGCATGAATTATTTAGATATATTTAGATGATCCTTCACTGTTCAATTTTCCAAAATATAATATATCATTATTTTAGTTATACATTATAATACATTCTTTTCATTTGAGTATACATAAAATTAAATAAATTTAAGATTATTCCTTACACATTAAATAATTTATTTTCCTTCATAATCAAGTTCATCATAATAATTATCACAAAGTCAAATTATATATCAATGTCAATGTTGTGTAAATGGGTAAGTATATTATAATAATTAATACATAATTATAATATATTGTGAATTTAATCTTATTAACTACATAGTAGGTACTTACTACTTAACACAGAAACAATAATATATTCTATAATATTATAATTAAGGTATTCACTAATTGCGTAGTAGCATTTTTGTATTAGATAGTCTTTTAACTTATTTTTAAATTACTTTCCGTAACTTTACGGCATTTTTTAAAGTATACTCAAGTTTATTTTAGTAAACTCTTCGTCATCAGCCGGATGACGTCAGAGGACGCAGATCTCTTGGAGATACTTCCATACGCCGCGGCGTGAGCCATAAAGAAACGCAGATGGAACCCTGTCATAGAATCACGTAATTTCGGCGGTCTATTTGGCTGCAAATCACAAACGCCAGCCTGTGTTTTTAGTCTAGTGCTTTGGTCTGCAAAATTGTAGTGTTATTTAGATTGTTTTCTTTATAGGCATTAAAAAATAAAATAATAATAAATAACGCTATAAACTTCTACTTCCCTCATTATCATGGACTCCCGCAAAGTACCGCCTGAATGTATCCAGTATTTGAATATAAATAAGCGATTATCATGGCTAATTCCAAAATGTGACCGGAAAATCGTGATCCTGTATAGAAAACAGACACCGCAACCAAACCACTGAGCGCATCAGGTTCATCAAATAACACTATCATGACTGATGGACCCACCAAATTAATTATCAACTCGTGGAGCCATTATGAAAATTTGTCGCGATATTAATATTAATGTCCGGCCCGGCGTATCGCGATAATTTGTATAACTCGTATAATTCATATAATTTGTATAATTTATGGGGCGGATCGGTCCGTTTCAACCCTTATGAATAATTGCTAATGACCACCTAATCCGGTAATTTGTCGCCTGACAGAGAGAATATAAAATTCAGACATCTTTACGAATTGCATGGCTTTCGGGAGCCGAAATTAACCACGGTATATTTTTTTTACTTTTAGCCTACGCGCTTTAATCATTAATTTTGTATGGGAAAACTGGCTTAATATTAGACCAAAGTTCAGCTTACTTTACTGGGTCTGGTTTCGAAGTAGGTACAAGAAATTTTTTTTACTACGGACATTTTTCAGCAAACAAGCGAAGCATTAACCAGTCGCCATATAACGTGTAATAATCCACTCATCTACCAATAGACGTCCACTGCTGGACGTAACTTTCTTGCAAGAACATCCCATACTCGCACAGACTTGATTCGTCCGTATTGTAAATAATCCAAACTCTATAATATGTCATAATATTTAGAACGCAATAGTGTTTCTATCTATCTGTTTGCCCGTACGCTTAGGCAATTTTGACGAGATTTGGCACTTTTTATTTAAATGTATTCTACTAAGCCGAACATCGAGTAATTATGACAAATGGAAAGATGCTTAATAATAAATAATGACATAATATGGATAGTGTCACAGCTATCAGCAATCTAAAATTCCGCTAATAATTATAGAAAGGGCTTATCCACCGATAGTAAATATTATAAGTCTGTATGTGTACCTAGTCCTTAAGTACGGCCAAAAACGTTGAAATCTTCTTTTTCTTGAGCTATCCCTTGCACTGATATTTTCCTTCAATCGTAGCAAAAAAGTAAACAATATTTGGTGGATCTACGTTAATAAAACAAATCAAAATATAATAACGTCAATATACCCCAAAATTTCCCACTTCCCGTCTCACAATGGCCCGTCTATATTCGGTTATAGCTTCTTTGGGATAGATCTTTGGGATTGCTCTCTCCGAAGTAATTTATTACTCATGCAAATACTCCGTTTTGAGTCATTAATCATGAGATTTTCTTCCTATTTCTCATAATGATATGAATTACGACCGAGTTTGATTTTTTGTTTCGGCTGTAGGCTGAGAGCTTGTGCTTTGTATCCTAACTTATTTTCTGACCCGGTAGCCTGCCTAATTGTTATGCCTGATAAGTTTTTTTTTTAAATAATTTTTCATATCTACTAGCGACGCTGTCACCGGGTCACATAATATGTTTGTGGGACTATACTTGCCTTGTTCTGTGAGTATTTCAACGTGCTTGTTTGAACTATAACATCGACGTGAGTGATCATAGTAGTATTCAATCGATAGAAGTATGACAGCTGGATATTAGGTCTCTTTGCCTACAAAATCCAACTGTGCCGGCAAACCTTTCACTTATATCCTAGCATGGGTGACCGCTTTTACAGGGACTTTTTTGTTCTCCTCCACCGGTTCGAAAAGCAAATTCTACTGAGAAGAGCCTTATTAAGAGCAATAATTGATAGACTAAAATATTCCACAAACTTTGTTAATCAATGCAGCTATAGATGCGAAGATACACGGATGGATCAGGTTTATGTGTGTGATTTTCCAGGTCGCAACCTCTACCAAAATTTCTGTCTATCGCATTTATAACGTTAGTACGGATGCATCTGTCTTAAACCGTACAAAATCCAATACCCTAGCTCTCAGATCTGTAAGTAGTAAATTGGCCATTACTGTCTTTCAGAAGAAAACAGCCGGAATTCGGAATATTATTTCAGACATTACGTTTTCCTTGTATTAAATTATATTTCAGAAGAGAATAACAATAATATTGAATGAGTGGTTTGATTATAACGAACGTAACGAATGATAATACAACCTTGGTTCAAGGACAGTGTATTTTCCTAACAATATTTTTCTTAAACATATTATATTTTGATGTTATATCTAGCTGATGCCCGCAATCTCATCCGCGTAGATTGAGGTTTGGTTCCCGAGGTAAATCTTTAATTTTCCGGGATAAAAAGTAGCCTATGTGTTATTCCAGACTATAATCTATCTCTGTACTAAATTTCATCCAGATCCATTCAGCCGTTTTGGCGTAGTTGAGTAACAAACATCCATTTTATGGTTTTTTGGTTCCCGCGGGAACTCTTTAATTTTTCGGGATAAAAAGTAGCTTATGTGTTATTTCAGACTAAAATCTATCTCTCTGCCAAATTTCATCCAGATCCGTTCAGCCGTTCTGGCATGACTGAGTAACAAACATTCTATATCTATCCTAAAGGTCCGAATACAGAAACAAGGAACGCTTCTTACGACTCCGTAGAAGTTGTCTGCTAACGTGAAATCGTCAAATAGGACAAAATGCACAATGTACCAGCCATAGCTTTAATCTGACCATTCTGCTGCGGTTTCGACGGCGACTACTTGAGCGACTTGTTGCATAGTTTTTGTCGTGTCGACCACAGCCCCTCTAATGTAGACTTTCAAAGTGTTTTTTGAGTTTACCTCCTTTAGAATCGATTTTTATAAGGAATATGAAAATTTATGGGGAGTATTTAATCAAATTTTCTCCGTTACGTTGTTGACTTTATGTTTCCATGGTAATACTTGTTTAAGTTTCCAGGGCTATGTAATGTATTTTGATGAATATAAATTATTTAATTAATATAAATAAATGTATCAAGCATGCTTTCAGTAATATAAAAAATGCATTCATTTACCCTCATTAACTAATCTATATAAATTTTGTACTACACCCGCTCGGAAAGTACCCTCATTCTTTTTTCTACCTCGTAGAAGAACGTCATTACTACAAACCAAATATGCGGGAGGGAAAGACGTATGAAATTTCATTTCTAACGTGCTGTTTTTTTAAGTGATTAAGGTATGGATGTTGAGAACTTGGATATTGCCGTCCCTTATGGATATAATATTAGAAGCAGCTTCACCATATTTGACATAGAAAAGTCAAATATGGTGAATGTCGATTGTAGATATCGATGCCGATTTTGATGGTCGATATCGATGTCGATTTTCGATGTCGTTTGTCGATATTGATGTCGATTGTTGATATCGATGTCGATTTTGATGGTCTACTGTCGATATCGATATCAATGTCGATGTCTATGTCAATCTCGATTGTCGATATCGATGTCGCGGTCGGTTGAAGATATCGATGTCGATTGTCGCTATCGATGTCGATGTCGATATCGATGTTGATGTTGACTGTCCATATCATAGTCGATTGTCGGTATCGATGTCGATTGTCGATATCGAAATCTATATTGAAATAATCCTCAAAATGTAGTCTAGTTGTGAAAGTGAAGCTTCGAATAAAGCGACTCATAGAACTTCACTTTGTAAGTTCGTTTAATCACTAATTATCGCTTATTTTTCTCGTAGGTGTAGTATAAAGCACTATGTATCACTCGGAAGAAAGTACGATTCCTTCCTCGCGTGTATTGCGGCCCTTCAGCTACGCCTCGGGCCTCAAACTACACCCTCGTTCGGAATCGGTCACTTTCTCCCCTCGGTGAACAATGTACCTACTATTGTTCGCTCCCTGGCAAGGTCAGTTTGAGAATTTACAAGTTCTGAATTTTCACTGGTCTGGTCTGGTAGGAGCGTCGGGCCGTGGCTAATTACCATCCCACTCTTACAGACGTGCTGCCAAGTGATTTAGCGTTACGGCAAGATGTTGTGTAGAAACCAATTAATTATCGGTATGGGTTAATTAAAACTGCCATGTCCCTAACGTTTAACTGCATTTAAACATTTATCACTAGGTGAAATTGCAGTCAAGGGCTGACTTGTAGTAGAATAAAAAAGAATGTCGAGGCCATTACCTAGTCACGCTAATATTATAAATGCAAAAGTGGTTTTGTTTGTTAGTTTGTCCTTTGATCATCCTGCAACAGAGCAACGGATCGACGTGATTTTTGCATTGCATTTTGCATGAGTATAGTTAAAGACTTGGAGAGTGACATATCCTATTTTTTATCCCGGAAAATTTAGGGATTTCCGTGGATATCCAAAAAACTTTAATCACGCGGGTAAAGTCACGGACATCAGCTAGTTGTGTATATTCGGCAAGTCTAAATAGGTAGGACAATCGGTACAGAGAGTCGTCTATATACGTCGCGGTTGACCAGAGAGGTCTGCCGTCTGCGGGCACTTCTTATCAGATGCAGTGCACTTTGTCGCACACTTGTTGCGAGCGTGCGGTTTTGCCTGCCCTGCGGTCTTGCAATCCGCCTAACGAAATTTAGTTTCAAAGCTTGTTTGAACATTTGTACCACAGGGTTTGGTCATTAAAATACGATGATGTGATTCACAGCAGCTGAAGCTGATATTGTGATTTTTTATTTATTCATTCTTAAGTTTAACTTAATGTAATATTATTACTTATTAGGTCGTAGTAAAAAATAAGGCTGCCATGTAAAATGGTTCTATAAGTTTAAAGGTAAAAGAAAACAAGTTTAAATGTTATATTAAAAAATTAAAATCTTCTGTATTATTCAAGTATATGCTTACACAGTACATACATGTGCTTTTGAATATTCGAGTGAATTTACCATTGGATCGGAATACTGTTACTAGACGAAAACTACGACTTCACTCTCATGAACATAATGAATTTAAGGTCCAAATGCTGATCGAATGAAAAAAAATCTCCAAGCATTATGTGATTAATGGAATGGGCTCACGACCCTCAGAAATGAGGAATACGACGCAAAGACAGAAAATTTGAATATAAAAAAACTTGCGTATACCGATTCAACAAAAAGACTCCACACCTCTTTCGTATTGTTATTTGAATAAAAGAGGCGATAAGGAACGAACTCCGAGGCGATTATCTGAGGCACGTAGCTCTCACGTATGGAGGGCATTCAATTTAACGCACCCACCCTCACAAAGGCTGTTCACCTGTCCCAATCGACGCCTAAGAGCTATTATTTAGCTGATAAAATCGCTCGCAGAGTGGTGTTCGTCCTAAACGACGTTTGGGAGGAACTGGGAAAGACTTTCGCGAAGATCTCGTGATTTGTGATCTTTCCGGATGCGTATCATTTGGCTGAATGGCTTTATTAAGATTGTCTGCTGAGACCTCTCGTTTTTTTGCATTTTCTGCCGTGGCATACTTTATCCTAGATTTGCTGACAGTGCAACTTGGTTTTAATCACACATCATCCTCTTTTCGATAAATCTTCTTCTAAATATTTACAGACGCACAGATATTTTGAAATTTTCTATGCTACTTGTATGACGATACAATGAAGGATTATAACAAACACTGAGATCTTCAAACAAATTAACTAGCATTAAAAAACAGTTTTATCGATAAAAGTTAAGGAAAAATGAAATAATCTAGGTAATTACGAAGTTTGGAAAATGGATAATATGTTACACTCCAGTTTCTTGGAACCACGCTATACCTAAGCCTTCAATCATCCGTAAATACCTATCCAATATGATATCGGATTGCTATACCTATCATCAGATTAGTGTTGAAGAATAGAGAATGTTTCATTCGCCCACATGCTTGTTTACTATAATAATCACTTGCGTGGGCGTAAATTCGGTCAGAAGAACGTTTCGACCATATTTATTCGATTAATGTTTTTTGATTCCCGCGGGAACTCTTTAATTTTCCGGAATAAAAAGTATCCAAATTTCAGCAAAATCGGTTGAACAGATGAGCCGTGAAAGCGTAGCAGACAGACAGACAGACAAACACACTTTCGCATTTGTAATATTAAGTATGGATTAGATTAAGCAAGGGAGTTTAAAAGCGACAAAGGTACAAACGTAACACAATCCACCAGTTCTTAAGGCGGGTAGAGTAAATTAGCGGTTATGTTCTGGTGGAGTTTCATACGGGCTGAGACAATGGGCGACAAGCCCTGAGGGATGTAGCCTAATCGCTGTTCTAATTACTCGTGTGAATGGCCTCTTTGTGTGAGCGCGGTGCTCGTAAGAACAGGTATTATGGTTCAAGTTTGCGTGATTATTTTTGACGACCTTCTTCGCGCGGTGATGGGCGCTGTGGTCTGATGTGGGATAAGTGATTTTTCATTACTCATACACGGAAAGTAGGTCTGAAGTTGCCTGAGAAGCGGGTTGAAAGTAATACTTTTCAGCCCTAGGGAGAATCGTTTTCAACTGACAGCTGTCAAATAATTAAAAAAAACTAGTTGTCACATTTATAACCCTTCCTCTGCGTATATTAAATATTAAATTCGCGCGCCCCTGCGAGCCCATTTTAACAGGTGTCGAATTTCGCGAGCCGCCGGCCGCCCGGCGCAATATAAATAAACATATCTCTTATTACGTACTAAAGCTATGTAAACAAAGTATGTCATTCAAATCGTTATGAACTATAGCTATAGATTAAAGTTTAAAAGGTAATCGCTCTTCTTTATGGTTAACACAGAAAAATAGCAAAAAAAAATAAAAAAATGATCCCGTTTTTAAAAATAGAATCTTTGTAAAACATAAAATATTACCCGTATCTTTGTTCTAAATTCGTGGTTTTGTCTATGGTTAGTCATTTCAGAGTATTAAGACACGATACAAAGATTCTTTTCCATATATATTTAAAAAAAAAAAAAAAAAAAGTATCAAATTACAAGTGGTGTCCTCCTCGCACGAAATTTCTACCCATAGATTTATTTCATTGAGTAGGGCCCCCAAAAAAATCCCAGTGTGTCCTTGTCTATCATAGTAGGTTTTACCAATATACGCAGAGGAAGGATATTCGTAATGAAAAGCACAGTGTTTACCTCGGGATAAAGACTTATTTAGTCCCTCGAACTATAGGCCCCCTCGCTACGCTCGGGCGCCAAACCCCGTCTCGGGACTAAATAAGTTACTTTCATCCCTAGGGTAACAATGTACTATTGAGAATTTATGATTTCTTTATTTGCTTGACTAGTGGTTAGGTGCTCCCTCGATGGCCTTCCAAAGGGCTTCATAGTAGTATTGAGCACGAAGTCGGCAGGACGAAATAAGTACCTCTATAGGTATTAGGTACATATTGGGCAGCTGGTAGTGGTTAAAACCTAGGCATGGCTTTGACTTTAGAGTTTATGAAACGTTTTTACACTGGAGCACAAGGTATTACCATAACGTAAATATATATTCATACATACATAAAATAGGTTGAAGCCCACAAAATGATTGACCTGGCTACCATTTGGAGCACGTTTAGGTACGGTACTCTTATCTTGTATTTAGTTGAGAGAGTTAGGAAACTGTATTCAAATTTGACATTGGTTTGACAGATTTTTGTATTGAAAATGCTGCCAATTTCCTCTGTCACGTCCCTGTCACCCCGCAGCGTTGCTCTGTCTAGATGCCTTCGTTGAACCACTGGTAAAAAAGAACTTACCTATTTCCTCAACTATGCTATTACTAGACTATCTTAGTCAATCTATAAGTATGTTCTATAATTTTTAGATTTTATAAAAGTTTTCTTGGAAGGAATATCTATTGCATTTAGAGTTAGACAGGAAATTAGAGTGAATTCACTTAAGTTTTTAGAACAAATAAGGAGAGACAATTAATATTCCTGAGTTCAATAAAGTAAGCAATTCGTGTTTCCGTCGGATAGGCAACGATAGCCGATAAGGGCTGCCTATTGGTGACGCGGACAAATGAGCCGATCTGTTCCTCGCCTCCATTTGCCTGCAACGTGTTTTGTTTATTTGATTAATAGAACCTCTACTGAAGGCATCTATCTCCACGTGCCTTTACTATGTAAACGATATGCTACGCTTCTTAAGACCAGCAAAAGCGAATATTACTTAGAAAATTTTTCGAAACCCTGTACTGCGATTTCAACTGGTGGTTAATGTTAAATGATAATGCAGTCTAAGATGGAAGCAGGCCAACTCGGTTTGAGTACAGAGTTGTCTAGTGGGAGGCTTCGGCCGCGGCTATTTACTACCCTACCGGCAAACACGTGCTGACAAGCGATTTTACGTTCCGATTCGATGCGTAGGAACCGATTACAGGGGTATGGGGTTAATATAACTGCCGCACCCCTTATAGGCCAGCTATCATCTTAGACTGCGTCATCATTAACCATCAGGTGGATTGCAGTCAAGGCTTAACATGTATTCATTAACAGACTCAAGACTAGAACACCAACTCTAAGGAGATTTTTTTCATTTCTTCTTGACAGAAAACTCTTATTTGTACATGAACCGCGACTGAAGCCAGAACATGAAAGTTGAAATGATTCACTTATCTGACGTGGCAGTTAAGTAAGTACCTAATAAGGGAAAAGATGAACATAATAAACATAAAAATAGACGGCCAAACTCATACCTAATTTACGAATTCGGGTAAAAACAATAATCCATGTTGTTATTGCAAACCCATCAATGTAATTATCCCATTCCCATAGCAAATATGACGCCAAAGGAAGCAATAGACATAAGGAAACTATTAACAAGAAAAATATAACGAGAAGCCTTCCTGGAACCTCTAACAAAAACGTCTCAGCCAATAATAATAATCAAAATCCTAATATAGAAACATCCCACTAAAGTTGAGTTACGATACAAAGCATTATAAACCTAATCCTGAAGGTATAAACCTCAAAATTGGGTTGATGATAAGATAACCATTCTATCAGAACATAGTTATTTTAACAACCGGGCTAAAAGATAACCAACTCGAATCCTTTGTGATAAAGGTGGAATAGTTAGCAAAATATATAATAGTAACGTATGTATTGCAATGATAATAAAGCAGTTGATAAGAATGAAAAACAACTCAAATACTTTATTTTAAAGGTGGATTTAGCAGCAAAATAATGTAACAAAGTTGGCTGAAAATTGAAATAATCCAAACATTGGATTTGAACTTTTTGAGGGCATGCTAACCACTTGGACTCGGCGACAGTGTTTCAGAATTGCTTTAAATACAGTGTGTAAAAGTGATGATATTTTATGATTGTAATATGCTTGTTCTTCGGTTGTGTTATAATGCTCGTTGCTTGTTGCTAAAACGATAATAATATGATTTTGAAAATCTTTTTTTTTTTTTAATATATAGTCTAGCGCTTGGCTGCAATCAGACTTGCATGCAAGTGGTGATGCAGCCTAAGATGGAGCGCGCTTGCCTAGAAGATACCTATTCACTCTTGATTTAAATAATAATAATAAATAAAAATTTATTTCAAGTAACATTGACTCATATTTGTTAGTAATACAAACTTATTACCTATGTTAGTACTTAACCTAAAACTTAACATTAACTTATTAAGATGCGAGTCATCGCTGCGCCAATCCATTTTGAATTGAAGATACCTATATTAAAAGAGGAGGGGAAAACGGAAGCCGGAAGGGCATTCCATATCCTAGCGGTTCGAATTAGAAACGAGGAAGCTAATCGAGGATCTTATTATTTGATTTTATAAATGCTTTTACACCTTCACGCCGTGTTGACTGAATGCTGCGATTTTGCTAGGAATAGAGATAGGTAAAACCCTGAATTAAAATTAGAGTTTTCTATAAATAGCTTCAGTTAGTATTGTAGTCATTTAGCACAGCGCATTAAACTCGCTATCGTACTTAAACACCAGTTCAACTGCGCTAGTCGACCAACACCCACTGTAAGATTTAAGGCTTGCCATTCATCATGCGAAACTTCAAAGCAAAGCGAAACCAACATCTGTTACTTTTCATACAAACTCTGGTCTTGAGCTAGGAGGCAATGTGACCTACTTGCAAAATTATAGTCCGTGTTCAAAGATGAATTCAGTTCATCTTGGAGGCTTATTCATAAAGCAGTTTGGCTTTTTTTATTTTTTACTAGCTGATGCCCACGACTATTTACGCGTGGAATGAGGAGATTTTGGTTCCCGCGGGAACTTTTTAGTTTTCCGGGATAAAAAGTTTCAATATTCAATCAAATATTAAGCAAGTAAATTAGTATAGATATTTTGACCAAATTGTGGGAGTTTCTGGCTTTACAACTTTCAGTAGTCCAATTTGTCCAACGAATGAATAAAGATTAATTATAATATAATATTGTGATAGCTTCAATAATTAATGTTCAAACTTGAAAATTAAATCTCTTATAAGTTAACAAAAGGCTGAAATTGAAGGCTAGGAACAAAATTGGTTGAACTTGCTGAAATATCGCAGATTATCTCACCGAGTGATAGGCGCGATATTTTGCAATTCCACAATTACTAAAATTTTCAAATTTCGTGGAAAACCGCAGTCTAAACTAAACGCCGCGGCTAGATTCATTTCCCATATCTCTGATATTTTATTCTGTAACATGCATAATTTGTTCTCTCGTGGTGTGAATAGGTGGCTTTATTTTAAAGAGGCACTTATCCAGTAGTTGCTGTGTATGGGCATTGTTATCCTCATAGTGGGTTCCTAAACTTGTGTAAACGTCCGAGTGGGCTATGCTCTCTGTTATTATATTTCCCTGTCTTACTTATTATATATTTGTACTGCCCGTGACTTCTTTCGCAGGGATTTATGATTTTTTTAAGCCCTGTGGAAACTCTATTGGCTGGGATCAGCCCCCTCGATGGTAACTAGTTGCCGAGCTGGTCAATGTTGGCACAGCAATTAGAATAAGATGAAAACGGGACTTTTTAGGTATTATTTTTCATAATATATAGAGGTTACAACAATTTCTAGGTATAGAAAATAGATGGGAAACTGATCCTTCAGTATAAAGAATCTGCGTCACTCTAACCTTTAACTACCTTTTCATAAAGCTAATGATTGTATAAGAACTATTACGATGATCAAAAGCATTGATGATGACCTCCCTGGCGAAGTTGTGAGCGTTGTAGTCTTACAAGAAGTCTGGAGTTCGATCACTGGCAGGGTCAAATTGGGAATTAATGATTTCTGAATTTTACTTTGGTCTGATCTGGTTTGGTTTGACCGTAGCTAGTTTCCACCGTACTGGCAAAGTCATGCTGCCAAGCGATTAAACCACTGGGAAGAAATCGGTTAAGGGAAGGTTTAATGTATCTGCCATACCCCTATCATTTCAGCCATTTACAAGGTAACCTACAAGGATAACTGCAAGTACAGCTACCTGTATTGACAATATTTTCAGTGACTGTAAAATTGTCAACAAATCCGTCATTACTCATCTAAGATCTGATCACTGCGGGCAAATGATATCTATACCTAGCTCTAAACAAAATACAACTAAAATAATAAAGTATAGGCCAATTACCACTAAAAAAGTACAGAAATTTAAACATGAAATTTCAAATAATTTACCTACGCTCGATTTTACACAGGGTGGTCCGGATGAACTCTATAACACCTTCTTTGATTTGCTAAATTCTCAATTTAATTCCATCTTTAAAGTAGTAGAAAAAAAATTGTTTAAGAACCTAAAATTTAGTGACTGGGCTACTGTTGGCATTTATAAAAGTAGAAACAAGTTGTTTAGCTTGTATGCCGAAAAGCAATATAATTACACCCCCACATTTGTTAAATACGTCAGAAATTATTCAAAATTATTTAGAAATGTCTGCATACAAGCAAAGTCACTTCATATAAAACAAAAAATTATAAATTCAGATGACAAAATTAAAGCAGTTTGGGAAATAATCGCCGATGAAATTGGGAAACATAAAGTGGACGACAATAAACTGGAGCTAAAAATTAACAACCGTATTATTGACTGCAAAACAGAAATCGCGAACACATTTGAGAATTTTTTTCGAAATATTCCAGTCACCACTACTAGTTTCCTTAACTCCTCGCCAACAGAAGCCCATAAACTGCTCAAGGATAGTGTCACCGAGTGCAGTGTGCTGTTTAAGTTTAGACATGTGACCCCATATGATATTATTAAAGTATTTAAATCTTTGCAACTTAAAAAAACCGGAGACCTATGGGGTATATCCGTAAAAATAATCGGCAATATTATTGATGTTATTGCACCATATCTTGCTCTAGTTTTTAATGAGTCTGTAAATTCAGGATCCTTTCCAAACCTTATGAAATGTGGTAAATTGATTCCACTTTTTAAATCTGGTAGCAAAAGCGATCCAAATAATTACAGACCAATTTCAATTTTGCCAACACTCAGCAAGATATTTGAAAAAATTATGCTCAACCAACTGCTTCAGCACTTTAATTCAAATAAACTTCTTCACTCCGAGCAGTATGGTTTTACTAAAGGTCGATCGACAATTGATGCGGGCGCCGTGCTGTTAAAACATATATTCGACGCGTGGGAGAAATCACAGAATGCTATTGGTATTTTCTGTGATTTGTCTAAGGCATTTGATTGCGTTGAGCACGAGACGCTTTTAGTTAAGTTGAGCTACTATGGAGTCAAAGACACTGCGCTTGGCCTCATTGCATCCTACCTCAGTAATCGCATTCAAACAGTATGTGTCAACGATGTGAAGTCATCCGGATCAGCCTCACTAATGGGTGTCCCTCAAGGCTCCATTTTGGGTCCCTTCATGTTCCTAGTGTACATCAATGATTTGCCATATTTTGTCCGTAACACTTGCGATATTGTACTATTTGCTGATGATACGTCCTTGATTTTTAAAGTCGATAGACATAAGGACAACTTTGACGACGTAAATACTGCAATTTCTCAAGTCACGAACTGGTTTACGGTTAACAATCTACTTTTAAACACAAAAAAAACTAAATGTGTCGAGTTCGCATTGCCGAATGCCAGATCCACAAGTGATATAAAACTAATGGTAAATAATGACATGTTGAAAATAGAAGATACTACTGTGTTCCTGGGGGTGACCTTGGACGCAAAGCTTCAATGGGGCACCCATATATCAACACTTGCTGGCAAGCTTAGTTCTGCTGCTTACGCTGTCAGAAAGATTCGACAGTTAACTGACATCGAAACTGCCAGGATCGTATATTTTGCTTATTTCCATAGCATTATGTCTTACGGAATCTTACTGTGGGGTAAAGCGGCAGATATTCAAAAAATTTTTGTACTACAAAAAAGGGCTATACGAGCAATTTATAATTTAAAACCGCGTGATTCACTTAGAGAGAAATTTAAAGAAATTGGTATTCTAACAGTAGCCTCGCAATATATTTACAGTAATATAATTTTTGTAAAACAGCACATCCATAATTATAAAAAAAAATGCGATCTGCACGATAGGCCAACTAGAGGCCGTAATAAGCTCGTGACTCCATCGCTCCGCCTCAAAAAAGTCAGAAGGTCATTCGTGGGAATGGGCATTATTTTCTATAACAAAGTTCCACAACCTATTTTGGACTTGCCAATAAATAAATTTAAGAAATCCATTAAAAGTATGCTCCTGAAAAAAGCTTATTATACAGTTGAAGATTATGTAAATGATAGAGGAGCATGGATTTGATCGCTCCAGCAATGCTGGGGACAGCGGTTACTTATTATAAATTAGTGTTTGAATATTAGTATTCAATTCGATGCTTTGATACGGGTAGACTGAGTATGTCACGCTCTCTTTAAACATTTCTGTGGTGGTGTCGTGTGGTGCGGGTTGTTACGTTCCCTCAAATATGGTCGAGCGAAGCAATGGCTGGATCATGCGTCATGCTCGTGAACGGGTGCCACCGGCGGGAATGGGGCTACTTTCTGTCTGCCCGTCTTTGACATGAATTGAATAAACAAATTTAAGAAATCCATTAAAAGTATGCTCCTGAAAAAAGCTTATTATACTGTTGAAGATTATGTAAATGATAGAGGAGCATGGATTTGATCGCTCCAACAATGCTGGGGACAGCGGTTACTTATGTACACATTGATATAGTAATTGTAAATGAATTATTTAAAAAGAGCAACCACCGAGTTTCTTGCTGGTTCTTCTCGGTAGGAATGGCATTCCGAACCAGTGGTAGATTCACTTGACGATTCAAAAGTACTTGTAAAAGTTTATTTGAATAAAAAGATATTTGATTGATATTTGATTTTAGCCCGCTACCATAATAAAACCATCAGGTCAAGATCAGGAAGTCACAGTATACGGCTTATTTGTAGAAGAATAAAAAATTACCCTTCTTACCTACACTACACTATTTATTTTTGAATTATAAACAAAATAAAGCCGAAGCAACCGTAAACCTTCTATATATCTTTTTACAAAGATGGCGTACTTTATCTCTCAAGCTATTCTAACAAAGTAAGAATTCTGTACCTAAGCAAAAAGTAGGTATCCACTTTCAATAATAAAAAAAAACCAGCTTCCCTTTCTAGAGTGGAATGTGAAAAGAGAAAATCAGGAAAATAGGGGAAATAGTAAGCAAAGCGCCCGGGCGAAGTTTGAAAACATTGTGTAGAGAGATGTCTGGCGGTGGCGCTGGAATTTCATTAAACTTGGCTCGTGCGAGCTACTGGCTGCCTATTAGCTACTGGCTCGGTATCTAGCGCTGTACAGGCTTTCCGGGCGGCGGTTACACCGTACAAGTTGGGAGTATAAGGACCGAGTGCAATTTGTCTAACAAAATTTATTTATTGTATTGATATCAAAATGACGTACGGAAGAGGACGAAGGACGAAGGATGAGAATGATGAGGGATGAATGGCTTAGCTATGACAACGCATATAAGTCTATTGCGATTATTAAGCAACGTTGACCCAAGTCGGTAACTGGATGGGTGACCGAATTTAGAGGTTCAAATTTAGCCTTTTCGTTTCCTCCGTGCCTCGGAGAGCACGTTAAGCCATCGATTCCGGTTATTATCACTAACATCTGATAATAATCGTTACAAAAACCTAACAGTTTAAATACTCTTAGTCGAATCGTATGCGAGACTCAAAAATAATAAATTAGTGCGTAAACGATTTCTCGCGATTTCCGTTTTAGCAGTTTTTAAACGTCCATCTTATATTTATATATTAAACCATTGTAATAGTTACTATTTTGTAGTATTAGTTAGTTGAAGCAACTGCCATTGGAGCAGGAAGGTTCAAAAGCTTTGACAGCGTACAAGAAAACGTATCTGAGGCGCATTTCGGAGCTTTCAGACCGTCTAAATTTCAACTTGTACGATCATTTTTAAAGAACAACTGTTTGGTGTAACCACAGCACGATCCGGGCTGCTTTTTGATTTCCTGGCCACCAGTGGCCACTAATTTCACGTTTAGTGGCCAGGCACTTTGTCACGGCGTTCCATAAAACATTGCAAAGTTGTTTTGGGGACGAAGCTTTGTCTAGGCGCCTCTCCCGCCGCTCCCAACTTTGTGGAACTCCAGGCCAAAGGAGTAATTTATTGTAATTGCCTTTTTGCCTCAGGTGAGGCGGAGGACGTGCACCCGAGATTTACACAAAGGCTAACAAGATTTTAAGGTTAAGGGTGCGTTTCCACTAGAGCTGAGCGTTGCGCGAAGGAAATGAAGTAATCCACTTAATTTTCCTAGCCTCGGTCAGCACAACTTTTTTTTAATCCACTAACTAACTTGACTGCGATCTCATCTGAAGGTAAGTGATGATGGAGTCTAAGATGATAGAGGGCTAACCTGTTAGGGGTATTAAACCAATCCTAATCAGTTTCTCCACGGCATCATAACGGAATGCTAAATCGCTTGGCGGCAGGTCTTTGCCGGTAGGGTGGCAACTAGCCACGGCCGAAGCCTCCCACGAGGCAAATAGTAATACGAGCAATTGTTGTACTCACAAAACAAGCAAGCGAGAGATGAGTGTGAAAGAAGTGAGACGATTTGACTAAGCGAATTATAAACTGGACACAGTCAATAGTCTCTGTTTGTTAGACGTAGACGGAAAATACAAATATACAATATGGATTACTGGACAATATATATTTTCAAAGCTAAAACTACTAAGGTTTACTTATCCTTTTACCAAAGACCGCCTTTGCATCTATCTTTGTAGTTTTGACTTTGTTACTTTTGGATAGTTGCATTCTTGTATTATGTAGGTCTTGTATATTAATTATTTGTGTACAATCTATGCTAATATTATAAATGCGAAAGTTTGTATGTATGGATTAATGAATGTTTGTTACTCAATCACGCCAGACCAGCTGAACGGATCTGGATGAAATTTGGCACAAAGATAGATTTTAGCCTGGAATAACACATAGGCTACTTTTTATCCCGGAAAATTAAAGAGTTCCTGTGGAAACAAAAAAAAAACAATCCACGAGGATGACGTCGTGGGCGTCAGCTAGGAAAGAAATAAATGGTAAAAATGCGCGATGAAGAACTCGTAATACACCGCTTCCTCGCACAGATGACTGAAAAGAGCCTGCTTCCGTACCCCTCGGCTTCTCCACACAGCTTTGGCGGAAACAGTCACAACGCTTAAGAGCTCTACTAAGCCTCCTTGCATCGCTTATTTTCTTCGCACTTCTCTGGTGGAAACGCACCCTAAAACACCTTTAATGTATTGAAGAAACTTGTTACTCTGAATGGAAAGGTGTACTTTGACTTTAGATAAATTAGATCTTTTTTCTTGATGCTGTTGTAGTCTAGACTTGGCACGTACATAGTTACCCCACGTGATCAAATTGGAATGTGATGTACTCAGATAAATATGCTCTTTAAACTTTATGAGCTTTTATGATTGTTACATATTATAACGTATACTTACTATTAGTTCTTTATACTTCATACTAATGCGAAAGTGTCTAAATTTTTATTTTATTTTATTTCAGATATATTGATGGTCTGAGCGTTTATTAACACCTTGTATTCCTAATTAGATGCCCGCGCCTTCGTCTACGTGGATTGAGGTTTTTGGTTCCCGCGGGAACTTTTTAATTTTCCGGGATAAAAAGCGTATGTGTTATTCCAGACTATATTCTATCTCCGTGCCAAATTTCATCCAGATCCGTTCAGCCGTTCCGGCGTGATTGAGTAACAAACATCCATCCATCCATCCATCCATACGTCATCCATCCAAACTTTCGCATTTAAAAATATAAATATAGATGTTATTCGCACATCTATCATAAATCATCTCATTCAAACTCCGTCCCTATCTGATATTATTCGAAACTTTTCTATCAGATCCGGTTATGGTACGGAGCTCCATAACATCCCTAGTTACAGAACTGAATTGAAAAATTCTATTTCATTAAAACATAAAGGTCAAGCTAATAAAAGCGTGTTAAGAACAAATTCCACCTCACAAAATAAACTTGAATATAAAATCGTGATCTGTATGAAATTACGCATAATCCTCAAAGTTGGCCAATAAAAAGTCGTTCTAGCGCGCGTATCTCGCAACTTGTAAACAAGTGCCTGTGGGCTTGCTATCTTCGCTTAGAGCAGTATTATTTTAAGATAACAGTATTATACGATGTACCCTGACGTCTCTAAAATAAGGATTATTATTCTGAAACAAAAGCATCAACAATATAAGAAGAATACGGTTTTATGTAATGGTAGTAAGCCCCCTGCGCCGTTCCGGAGACAAACGGGGTAAGTTTTATTAAAAATTCCGGCAATTGCCATCGGAATGGAATGACGCTATTGTTGCGGGGAGTAATACGAGTGTCTTTTTGGTTTCGGGGTCGAAAAACTAGTCTGAACTTTGACATATTAGGTGTGTGTCGCTTAGATTGTTTCGTGGTTCTTATATTTTTCGTTACGAAAACTCCAATTCACCTAAAAATGGTCGAATAAAATAACAATCACTGTCTGGTTGTTTGATTATATTTGCTTCACCGAACGAAATCAAATTAATCATGATTTGAAAAGACGAGTACTTTTAGGAAAAGTCAGTTGTAGAACGAAACTGAAGATACTTTAAACCAATTTACAAGTGAGAGACAGCCGGTCCTAATTAAAATTAATTAATCTAAATATAACATGAAGCTGGATGGGCTAGATCAGATGTATTTCAATCCATTTCTGGCTCACTACTGAGCGCAAGTTTGCTCTTAGAATGAGAAGAGTTTGGCCATGATAGTCCTCTTGGCGAACAGAAGATTGGCAGAATTCAAATGCCTTCCCGAAGATTTTTAAAGAGCTATCGGGCGTACAAGTTTCCCAACTATAATTTCCTTTACTGTTAAAGCAAATTATATTAAATAGCGCCAATCCATTTTAGGAAGGAAAAAGAAAGTGAAAGTTTAGAAAGAATTAGCTGATGCCCGCGAATTCGTCCGCTTGGATTGAGGGTTTTTGGTTCCTGCGAACCTGGAACTCTTTAATTTTCCCGCATTAAAAGTAGCTTATATGTTGTTCCAGACTATCATATATCTCTTTGCCAAATTTCAACTAAATCAGTTTAGCCGTTCCCGCGTGATTGAGTAACAATCAATTTGTATGAAAATCAAACTTAACTTGAGCAAAGCTGCGGGAAAAAGCTAGTCCTTAGATAAAGGCAACGACGATATGCCTTTTTTAGCCATTCCACTACAAGTTGACCGTTGAATGCATACCTCACCAGGGTGGTATGTGAAGATGCAGTCTAAGGTAACTGGTTAGGGGTATAGCAGTTATATAAACCCACTAGTGGATGCCCGCGACTTCATCCGCATAGATTGAGGATTTTTGGTTCCCGCGAGAATTTTCCGGTATAAAAAGTAGCTTAAGTGTCATTCCAGACGATAATCTATCTCTGTGCCAAATTTCATTCAGATCCGTTCAGCTGTTATGTCGTGATAGAGTAACAAACTTCCATCCTGCATCCATCCAAACTTTCGCATTTATAATATTAGTAAAGATTATGAAGAATTCTTCCAGCATCAGATAGTAGATTGTCAAGCGATTAGCCCGCCTCCGCAGTAGCTGTAACTCGCAGCAATAGGTACATGGTAATGGAGAAACCTCATTTCGCGGCGCAAACTTGCCTAATTGAATGCCGCTGACAATAATATAAGCGCGTTCACTGGGAGCGTAGTTTAGCTTAGTTTAGAGAACTTCGAGTTTAGTGGGGAGGCGTTCCGTTAGCGGGAGGTATTACACTAACAGAACAAACATGGATTAAGATTTATGCATGGGAAGTAGACAGCAGTAGATTTCTTGAGCAGATTTTGGAAAATGAAGTATTTGTATTTTATTTTAAATTAAAAGTATTAAACGTAAATGAAAAATGTTATGACATTATATTTTATTTTCTGATAGTTTGAACGTACCTTTAGAAAGTTGTAACAAGTTGTTCAACTGGTATATTTGCGGCGTATTCTTAAATATATAAAAGGAAAAGGTGACTGCCTGACTGACGGATCTAGCAATGCATAGCTCCAACCACTAGACGGATCGGATTGAAATTTCCCTTTATTTAGATAGCTTTTTTAGTTGCGTAGGCATTTTTTAAAATTCAATTCAATTAAAATAGGCGTTTGAAATTTGTGTCGTCCACGCGGACAAAGTCTCGTCCAAAGGTAGTTCTCTATAAAGATTCTGTGGATTCGAGTAAAGAGTATCTTACTAATATTATAAATGCGAAAGTTTGGATGGATGGATGGATGTATGGATGTTTGTTACTCAATAACGCCCCAACAGTTGAAGGGCTGAAATTTGGCACAGAGGTAGATTATAGTCTGGAATAACACATAGGCTACTTTTTATCCCGGAAAATTAAGGAGTTCCCGCGGGAACCAAAAAACCAACTAAGTCGCGGGCATTCGCTTGTAAATAAATGAAGCCTTTATTTACTGAGGTTTACATTGTTATTGTTACATAATTTCTATTATATCATTAGCACCCGTCGGTGTCCGTTCTTAATCCCTGACACTGGCCTCCTCCATTCCCTTCCATTGTTTTCTATTTATAGCCTTTCACTGTCATATAGTCTTTAGCAGAGCTTGAAAGAAAACCAAGAAAAATGCTTACATAGAAATATTTTAAATGTAGATCAATCAAATTTCCAACAATTAGGGTTAAATCAACATTGAAATTGGATCACATCCAGCTTTTTAATGCATTCAATTTAAATATCCCGGGATAAGTTTTCCCGTAGTTCATTAGTACGCGTATTAAGCCGGGTAGATACACAAGTATTAGCGAATCGGATTTGCAGAACCAATAGCATTATCGTTGAGCTCTGAGTTGATCTCAACTTCGAATGTGGCAGAAGTTTTAAGCACTGCAAAGCCCAGTTTAGTTTTTGCTATGTAAACAGTTGGACCGATAAAGCGACTGGAATCAGCCATTATTACAACTTCATTTAGACGTAACCACACTTCTTCCTCTTTCAATATTACACTCTATTGCTTTACAATTCCATTGAATTTTCGTTGATGTATTCTGTGATATACGTGTTGTGTTTTCTGGATTGAAGTGGAGGTCCAAAGCACTAACAACATTCTTTGCTGAAGCAACAGTTTGCTTATTATGTTATGCTACTTATGTTAATTGTACGTTTCCGTGTAGCATAGGTAAGTTAGGAGTGAACGTTTTTTCATTAGCTTCACAATGTTTAGTTTTTATTAACATAATATATATGGTTAAGTACCAGTGTTTCAATTTTATGCTGTAAATAGCACATTCTCATTTTTAGGCAAAACATTATGCAATGAAAATCTTATCAACGGTACAGATTTTTGTGGTTTCTCGATAAGAAAATGTTCATTGATAACTACAGCAAGGTACCGTTTGATATCTAGCAAAGTTTTCCAGATTATTTTGAAAATAGTCATTGAAGTCTCAGGTAGAGCAACTTATCTTTGAGATAATTTAACCTTCTAATAACTTAATTTAGATTGTTTTTTTTACAAAATGTTGCTTTCAAGTACAAGATTTGTGTTATTATAATACCTAAATACCTTTCAAAAGCTTGAATTAGGCATTTTCATGAAGCCATTATGTATTTAAATTTAGATTCATTTGCAAGTCCAACCCTAAACCAGATAGGAGGTTAAAACGCGAAATCTCCAGCGACCCGATTCAACGAGGCGACACAACGAAATTTATATTCCGACCGACATTTCTATTTGAAAGCATTCTTTGTCCATACGCTTTACTGGCTCCCCTTTGTACCGAGTAACATGTCCTGGTTCGAAGTATTTTTACACCTTCCGATTCGATTCTTCCTGGGTCTAAGAACTCGATAATTAAAAGTGGCTTTTCTCGTAGAGACTTCTTAGAAATAAATGACAAGAAATCCACGTGTGCAAATTCCACGAGTGCTATTCCTGTAAAAAAATGTGCTATAGATAACATTGTGCCATAAGAAAAAATTACATCGATATAGGTTACACATTACATTAAGCTATTGGCTATGAAACGAAATTATTTGATTTTATTTCAGGAAATTTGTGCCACTTATGTCAAGACTCTACCACCGCGCTGGTTTGGAAAGCTGTTCTACTGAGAAGAGCCGACAAAAAGATGAATGTTACTCTTTGTAAATAATATATTATACAATGCATACATTACGTAACAAGCATAACACTGACTTGTGGGTTGCTGGATGCAAAGCCGGTTGCTTCCATTCAATTTTAACCTGGACATAACAGATGCTTATAATACAGTCTTTACATTTATGCAATGGTAAATCCAGAAACTCTTTTGGAATCTTATCTTATCTTACTAATATTATAAATGCGAAAGTTTGGATGGATGTATGGATGTTTGATACTCAATCACGCCCCAACAGCTAAACGGATCTGGCTGAAATTTGGCACAGAGATAGAATATAGTCCGGAATAGCACATAGGCTACTTTTTATCCCGGAAAATTAAGGAGTTCCCGCGGGAACCAAAATACCTCCAAACACGTAGACGAAGTCACGGGCATTCGCTAGTATTATATAAGCGTACACTAGACCCCCCACACAAAGGATTTCTTCACCTTGTGCTCATGATATGACGTTGTTACAAGCGTAATGGAAGTTTCTACATACTACATCGTTTGTGAGAATATGGCTGACTGGCCTCGTATTGAAATTATTATCGTATCGGATACTATCAAAACGCTCCAACATAACGAGTATACCCACTATTATGACGACGATTTTTACATGCTGTAAAGCTATTTCGGAACACTGTCACCGTAGCGCAAAGTGGCTAACATGCTGTAAATCCAATGTTTGAATCTCATAGGTAACGTTACTATTTCTGTACAGTAGCGTGAGTATTCTGCTACTAAGTTCACTCTTACTGCCCTCTTGTTGTGTTTATTTTGCAGTACCTAATACTTTGTGTTTCTTAACATTAAACGAACACAAAGTTAAGAAATAATTTGTGTTTCTTAACTTTATATTTCTTATTATTAAATTGTGGCTATTGGCTGTTTCATCCCTTAGCGTTATCTTATCAGAGTTTCAATGGCTTTAGATGTAATGTTTTTGTCAAGATTAACTTGGAATATTTAAGCTTACCACGTCATTCACTTTATTCGAGTTGGTATAATTCATGGTTGGTTACATTTTATATACCTAGCAAGCTTAAAAGTTGTATAAATTATACTGAAGTCTGCTCAAATCCAGCCCGATGAACTATGACTGAATACATGGAACTAGTATTCTTATTTCTAAGGCTTCCTAAGACCCTTCTCACTATGGAATGGTGACATTTTAAATCAAGTAAAATGTTTTAAATAATGCATGAGCTCTTTATAATGGAAAAACTTTTGTAAAATATCTATTTGGAAACTCAATTTTCATGGCGATATTGACACAATTTTAGAGCAAAAAGTCAGCCAATTTGGCAGCTCGCCAGACGGCGGAAGAGTATTTATGCCTTTATAACACACACATGGTAGGTGTATTTAGAGCTACATTTGTAGTTAAAAAATAGCTTAACTTAACTAAATAATCATTCAAAATCACGAATAAAAGTTCCATAAAAATACATTATACTCCAATCTTACTTCTTACTAATATTATAAATGTGAAAGTTTGGATGTATGGATGTCGGTATGGATGTATGGATGTATGGATGGATGTTTGTTACTCAATCACGCCCCAACGGCTGAACGGATCTAGATGAAATTTGAAACAGAGATAGATTATAGTCTGGAATAACACATAGGCTACTTTTTATCCCGGAAAATTAAAGAGTTCCCGCGGGAACCACAAAACCTCGATCCACGCGTACGAAGTCGCGGGCGTCAGCTAGTAAGTAATAATTTTTTACCGAATTACATCATACAGCCCGCTACCATCTTAGACTCCATCATCACTTACCATCAGGTGAGATTGCAGTCAAGGGCAAACTTGTAGTGGATTAAAAATAAAACTGGTACATAAACTGGCATTCGTCCAACAGTCTCAGGCTCACTGCCATTTTCGAACATTAAAAAGACCAGGGGTCCCAAAAATGGTCCCTGAGGGATGCAAAGGCACTTAAAACTAATTTATAGCACTAACCATCGGTTCAACTTTGGGGCAGTCGTAAGGTACACGTGCGGTGTTATTGCTCAGATCCTGCCCGGGGCTTCTAATTTGGAGTCACAAATTATTGTAATTATCAAAACTTTGACTCCTCAATTGCCTGGTCAGGGGTGAGCGAATGAACTACTGAGAGCCATCTTGAATTATCTACTGTGTGAAAATGTAGCTACCAAACAAATTTCAAACTTTAGACCACTTGCTAAGATTCTAAATCATAATATTGTAATTTATTACTGGAATAATACTTCAAGAAGTTTGAATAACGCACCGCTACGCTACTATATATTAAATAAATTATAAAATTGCCCAAATTGTACCTACTTTTTGTGGAACGAAAAAGGTACCAATATTAATTAGATTTAATTCTAATTCTCACTTGGCCAGTGTAGTGGACTACTGTCAAAAACCTCATTCTGAAGGGGAACTTGTGCTCGCTCATTAGTGGGTTGAGCTGATAATGACTTTCGTGTTCAGGTAGAATTTTCGATGAAAATATGTCACATACAGTGTACGAATATTGTTAAAAAAAAGTCTAAGAGTATGCGCAACGATTCCATGTAACCCACAGAAGATTTGTCGTACCATAAAGCAATAATAGGGTATTATATTGTAGCAAATTGGAGCCGGAAGCGTATGCATGCATCGGCATCCGCATCTGATACTGCGGGCATCACAGCGGCTCACGAGTAGATCTATGTTATTGAATCCAAGGCTTACACGACTCGATACCTCGTTTCAAATTTGAATTACAATATCTCGATGCTATGATTCGAATGATCTGTAACCATGTTTGTGATACTGATTCCTTGAAAGGAATCTATCTATATCTATCTATATATCTTCTGTGTTGTTTTTCTAAATGTTTTAAATTCCAAAGTGTTTGTTTGTTCGTTTTTTGGTATGTCCAGCAATCACGCAATAACGAAGTGGCCGTAAAAGATCAGGAAATTGGCATAGGCTAATTTTTATCCCGGAAAAAACAGTTTCCATGGGATTTTGAAAACACGAAGTTTTTTGTACCAGCTAATCACAAGTACATTTTAATTTTCATATTCGGATTGTATAAATTAATAATGTGGAACTACTTTTAAAGAGTAAAAAAATAATTCAGCGTTAAAAACTTTATCAGACATTTCATATTTTTCGATAATTTAATTTAAATTCCGCAACCTCGGCGATTGTTTTCAACTTGCTGATAATTTACTCGTCGGAATCCATTTTATATTATTTGCATGCATTAATGTCTGTAATAAGGTTTTGTAACACATTTATTATTCATTTATTTGGGAAAATGCAAATTTAATATTTTAAAGTTTCAGGTGTATAATATCATCTATTATCAAGATATTTTTACCTTTGATACTGGTGAAGGTTTACTGGTCTAGGTTTATTGATATATAAAAATCAAAGTCAAAGAACGTTTATTCAATTTAGGTAGGTACACTACACTTATTGACGTCCCGTTATTTATAACATAACTAGCTGACCCGGCGAACTTCGTACCGCCTTAGTACCTATGCAAAATTAAATGTATATTTTTCAATATTTCTGAGAGATTTTCTTAATATTTTTTTCCATAAGAACCTTCTCCTAATAATAACAAATACAACAAAAAAAGAATTAGTGAAATCGGTCCAGCCATTCACGCGTGATGCCGTGACCAAGGAAAACGGGTTTCATTTTTATATATATATAGATAGATATAGATATAGATATACGAGTAACAATATAATGGTGATAATCAGTACGACATCTTAAAATAAAGCTACGAGGGTTCCAAACGCACCCTGGTCTGAGAAGAGCCCACAACAAACTCAGCCGGGTTTTTTTTGATAAAATATTTAAAAAATATTGATTTTAAAATAACGAGCCTCGAAAGATTCCTATTTTCACACTTAATTTATGACAACTTTGGGCGCAAATAAATAAGATTAGGAGTATGAAAATTATATAACAATTTATCAAGAAACATAGTTTATTTATTCATTAGTTGAAATAACTTTACTTTGTAAACATACATTTAGTAGTTTTTACAAACAAACGGGTTTCCCAAACGACTGTTCAACCCTTTTCGCGCGCTCGATTTCGGTGAAAATTATCGCGCCTCTCACCCAAAACGGAACGGGAGCGGAACGGTAGCACGGAAGTATGCGCGCGTGCATATTGCACTCGCTACACTGAGTCTATCTCTTTCTCACACAATGTTATGTGCAATAGCAAACGTGCCACCACCACCACCACTACGTGCGCCTCGGTCGCGCGCACTGAGACCTCTTAAGCATGATTGGCAAGCGCAAGCCAATTATGAAATTTAAAAAAAAAGCTCCGTTTTGCCGATTCTACGATATAACAGAGCCTGATATTATGTAAGCCGAAGAACTCTCTTTCTTTCCAAATGTCACCATTCCAGCGGGATTCTTTGTTAGATGTTATCAGTTAAATAATAGTCCTTAGACACTGATAGCGGCATGTGAGCTCGCTTTGTTAGGTCGCCATGTTGGATTGAATGCGTGCTCTGCTGAGTACGTGGCACCTGTCTCAGATAATGATATCATCAATTTAGAATTTTAGAGCATGAACCGCCTAGATAGCGGGATTAGAGTTTTGACCGCGTGCAGTTAAAAAATATGAAAGTGGAACGGAGAACTCTAATGAAAATTATAGACGTTTGTTATAATATGTTAATAGGATCAATACCGAAGGGATTCAATAAAAAAAAGAAATGCAGATTTTATAAATTAGACTAAAGACGTGTGCACAGAACCAACCACTGCATACCCAACAAAAATTTTGTATCGTGTATGTATGTAAGAATGACTTCCCGTTCCCCTTCTATGCATGTGTGGTTATTCCTGCTCAAAATCCTTGTTCTGATCTCTCAAATAGGAGACCAAAGCTTTAACGTAATACTGAAGGTTATTTATTCTGTGGTAATACGCACATAGAAATGTGAACAGGAAAACTAATACAATTTTATAATTAATTGAAGGTTCAATACCTACAAATATTCCCTCAAATCCACAAAATAAAGCGTCGAGGAAAACATTTTTTCTTTCCCTCTTTTCTTAATACACCCCATAATACGGCCCAATTGAATCTTAGTCTGTCGTTTCCGAATGAAAGTTGTATAGAGCCAGTATTATGGAGCTCGGGTGACACGTATCTCCTTCGGGACACGTTTGAGGCATTCTGACAAATCTATTTAAGGCCTCACGCAACCCAATTGGACTTCTTAGCCGAGAATTGGCTAAAATTTCTTACATTTTGGTGTATCTATCACGAGAAAACGGAGTGCTGTTTTTAAAGCACAAAATGATGTGTACGAGTAATGTTAATTTGAAGCAAACCGACAGTTGTAAGCCAATACAAACAAGTCAATATTGTTTGCTCGAAGAAATCTGCACCTCTATGATAAATTTTAATAAGTAAAAGACATAGAAATAAACTCCGCATGCCGGCATCAAAGACGGCACATTTTGGTAACAGCGCCTTTTCCCCCCGGCAGGGTCAAAAATTTATAATAGGTATCTGAATTTGCCCTGGTCTGGCCTGGTGGGAGGTTTCAGCCGTGGCTAGTTACCACCCTACCGGTAGAGACGTGCCGCCAAGTTATTTAGCATTCCGGTGCGATGCCGTCTAGAAACCGATTGGGGTTAAGGGTTTTATATTACTGCCATACCCTCAACAGGTTAGCCCGCTACCATCTTGGACTGCATTATCACTTACCTACAGGTAAGATCGCAGTCAAGGGCTAACTTGTAGTGGAATAAAAAAAAACGCAATGTAGCATGAGAGGAACAGAAGCTATAAAAAAATAACATGGACGACAAAAATACCTACATCTATACAAGAAACCGTCTAAGTGCGAGTCGGATTTGCGCACCGAGAGTTCCGTGCAAACCTGTAGGTATTTATGTAAAAGTATTATGGTAGTATGTAGTATGGTCTTTTTATTGCTAAATGAAATCCATAAGATAATAAGTAACATAGTAAGTAAGTTTAAAGTTATTAAAAATATTTTTGTTATATTATAATGTAACTAAAAATTTATGCTTTTCGCAATTTTTCCTTTATCTGTGCTAGGCGTTGTTTCGTACCAAATTTCAAAATTCAGAGTTCACGGGATTCCTGTAGATTTTTATACCCGCGAGTGTCGAAAATTTGCAGCATAAACGGCTGTATCTTTTGATTGCGTTGGCTTAGAAGTTTGATTTTTTCAAACCAACAGATCCAAGGGACAGTAGACCTGAGTATTTGATACGAATTTCAGCTTGATGCGTTCCCGAGAAGAAGGGTCTTGACAGACAGACGGACAACAAAGTGATCCTATAAGGGTTCCGTTTTTCCTTTGGGGTACGGAACCCTTAAAATGAACCCGTATCGAAAAATACCTACCGTAGGTATTTCATAGGTAGCGCCAATAATAATAATCCGCGAACAAAGCGCCTGCTGTCGGGACAATGGCCGCCGTGGCCGGAACCGGAAACGGTTGATATGTGACTTTGTTTTGCGCCCAAGGAATCGAGCTGTGGACTGCGGGTTGTTTTGTATTGCGGGAAATATGACGATTTTTGGGTTGACAATAAAATATAGAGCTTTATGTTTTATCTATTTTATGAAGTTTTATTTTACGCCTAATAACTTCACCAATAAATAATTTATTTTAACAAATTGTCAAAGCTTTAGCACAAAAAGTGTACCATATAAAACATCATTGTTGCTGAGTTGTATCGCGTTAAGCTAAGCAAGAGTCGCGAGAAAGGCTTAAGTGGGCTTAGGTAAGTGCTGGATGGAATAAACTGCTGTATGGAAGGATCTATATTCGCATGCTGCGTTTTTACAGAATTTATTCTTACAAGATAGCGCTTGACGACCAACGTGAAGCAATGATGAGGTCCATGGAGAAACACATCACATTTGCCTAGTACTTTGATTGCCAATATACGACGCGACGCGACAGTATCAAACAGTAGCTGACCCTTCACGTGGCCTACGTTGACGCCTAGACAAGTTTGTGAATTTATACTAATCCATACTTCTATACTAATATTAATGCAAAAGTTTGTATGGATGAATGTATGGATGGATGGATGGATGGATGTTTTTTACTCAATCACACCAGAATGGCTGAGCGGATCTAAATGAAATTTGGCACAGAGGAAGATTATAGTCTGGAATAACACATAGACTAGGAAAATTAAAGACCTCAATTCACGCGGAAGAAGTCGCAGGCATCAGCTAGTTTTCTATACTATACTATAATATTATAAATGCGAAAGTTTGGATGTATGGATGTATGGATGGATGTTTGTTACTCAATCACGCCCCAACGGCTGAACGGACCTGGATGAAACTTGGCACAGAGATAGATTATAGTCTGGAATAGCACAAAGGTTCTCGTGGGAACCAAAAAACCTTAGTCGACGCGGACGGAGTCGCGGGCATCATGTAGTAAAATATATTTTAGGATAAAAAGTAGCTAAAATCATTAGTCAGGTCCTCAATTACTGCAAAAACCCATGCAAAAATATCGTTCCGTTACTTTTATATTGCGTGATTGAAAGGCAAACCAAAAACACACTTACGCATTTATAATAATTAACAGCTAGCAGATCTATAAATTAGACCCAAGACAGACAAGTATACTTTGCAATGTCGCTAAAATACTTTGCAAACATTCAGCTTTGAATAAAGCGCAAAACACACAGGGAACGGGCGCGGGTCGGGCGCGGGAAGGGTTGGGTGCGCGGTGGGTTGAATTCCTTGCATTTATATGGACGACATCACACAGCGTCACCCGCCACGCGCCCGACCCGCGGCTGTGTTCTGTGTGATGTTGTCCATACAAATACAAGGAATTCAACCCGCCACGCAACCTACCCGGCCCGCGCCCGACCCCTGCCCGTTCCCTGTGTACTTTGCCCTTTAGATGATCTATAACACAATAAGTTATAATAATTGCGTCCTTACACTCAAGTAATTTATTACCCATGCAAATATTCCGTTTGCCTCATTAATCATAACGTGGATGTTCCTATGTACCTATACTTCTTGTCATATGAGTTATGTTAGCATTCTGTTTTCCTTGTCTTTTTGTGTTAGGTAAAATATTGTAGGAACTCAATTGACTAAAAGCTGTATTTATCTTATCCATATAAGCCAGAAATTCTATTTTTTTTTATACCACTACAACTGCGATCTCGCCTAGTGGTAAACTATGAAGTACTGGGCTTATCTCTTATGGGTATGGCAGGTAAATCCATATTATTCCCTAATAAATGGTCTTCACAAGGCATCGCATCGAAACGCTAAATAGCTTGGTGGCGAGTGTTTGCCAGTAGGGTGGTAAGTGGTTATTAATCACGGCTCAATATAACTAGTGGTTCGCCCCGAACTAAGACCTCGCGGCGCCATCTATTGACATAAATGTGAAGTTCTGTTAAAAATACTGAAGCTCATTAAAAATTAAATAATTCCGTTTCCTTACAATATTTATCTAATTTTAGTATTTGTTGTTCAAGTACAGGATATAATTTAAATAATTGATCAAGTTTCAGGCTCATCCTTTTAGAAAATTTAGAGTTCTGAGGTCATCTTTGGACGTTAGAAAATCACCACTTTGAAAGCCCCCCATTTCGTCAATTTTGGGGGAAAAATTAAAAAACAAATTTTTTGGACTCTATTCCTAATTATCTTTAAAATGATATACCGCAACCCTATGTAACTTTATAAAAAATATTTTACTTCGCATTCGCTTCTATGAGAGCCCCCCTGAAATAAAGATTTTTATTATTTTTTAAGCCATATTCGGCGGGAGGCCATTGGTTTACATATTATATTAAAGCTGAAGTAATTGCGTTCAGTAATTCAGAAGTTATAATGCTCTGACAGACGGACGGACGGACGGACGGACAAGTGCCAATTCACCCAAGTAGACTCAGAGACCTTCGCTTCGCTCGGTCAATAATGATTCAACCCAAATTGACCCTGCCGGGATCGAACCCGGGACCTCCCGCTAATAAGACAAGCGCTCACATCAATTGGTACTCAATTTATGTATTACGTCATGTAGGATATATATGTCACCGTAAGATTGTAAAAACCGTTAGATTATAATATAACGTTTTTTATCTCGATAGATTATAAACTTTCGACAGATTGTGAACCGTAACATACTGCTTACAATTTAACGCGTTATTTTTCGGTAAATTGTAATACCGAAATATTCATGTCAAACCCTAACCTAACCTATAGTTCGCGCGCGAGTTGAATGCAGAGTAAATGTATGGTGACACTTACATTTACTCAGCATTCAACTTGCGCGCGAACTGTACAAGAAAGAGGCAAGAAAACGTAAAAACAATAAATATTTCTTAAATTAATACTCAGAACATTGAACGGTTCACAATCTTTCGACAGTTTATAATCTAGCGGGATAGAAACCGTTAGATTATAATCTAACGGATTTTACAATCTTACGGTGACATATACAGGTGTCTCTGATGCTTGTTATGTTTTGACTCTACCGCCGGTTCGATTCTTCTGAGAACTGAAGAGCCGGCAAGAAACTCAACTTGCTCTTTATAAAAAGATTCCGACGAATTGAGAACCTCCTCCTTTTTTTGAAGTCGGTTAAAAAGCAAGACATTACAATAAGTAGGTATATACATGTAATATACAGTTGAAAGTTATTATACTATCCTGTGGGGCGCTGGACCCAAAGTCAATTGCTTCCTTACAACTATGTAATTAAAAAAATCGTCAATTGATGTAATAGCCTCGACTCAACAAGTGTTTTTTTACGGTTTAATTTAATTTGTGTAAATCTGCTCCAGGGAGGTCATCCAATAATGAGATCCTTGCAAGAGACTTTAGATGTCTAGCAGTGGATGTTTTTCGGTGGGAGACGAAAACGACGCTTCTTTATCGGCAATATAATAAAAGGTATTTTTATCTTATCTGTGTTATCCCTTATAAAAAGACAACAAATCATCTACGAGCAAGTTGAACAAAAACAAACTCCGGAACCTTTTCACGGGAACACAAAAGGCCTTAAATAGTCTAAGAGAGTGGAAGCGAAAGTAGTTTGTCTGTGAACCGTCGATCTATTGTCGAGTGGCGACGCGACTCGACAATAGATCTCGCGAAAATAATAACCTTTTTGACATCAATGCTTTGATATATGAATCGATGATAAATGCTTTTACGCGCAATGTTTATGCATCTATTCATAGTATACGAATATCCATACTAATCCAAACTCTATAACAATATACTGAAAGTGTGTCAGATTCTGTCTGTTACCTTTCAACGGCTTAGCCGCTGAATAGATTTTGATGAGCACAGAAATCCAATAATAATATAAGTTTAAGTATACACATCATACATCCATTCTTATAGTATACATACTAATATAATATTATTCATACGAAAGTGTGTCTCTATATCACACTAGATACTGTTAATGAAATTAGGTATTTGGCATTTCGAAAACCTAACTCCACGCGTACGAAGTCACGGGCAATAAACTCAATTTAAATCCATTTTACATCGACATAAACAATACCTGTTGCTAAGAAGATCAAAAATGTCTCATATACCAAACAATAGTATATTGTGTGCCTAGGGGTGAAATAAGACGATTTCAGACGAGGGTGAAGTTGACTGCCTGAGCAGAGCGAGGGCTCGTATTCGTCTGAAATTGACTAGTTTCGGGTGGCTCAACAGGCATTGAAACTCGCATTTTCATTGCAGATTATACGAAAAATATATTTTAACCGCCGAGTTTTCTTTATTTAAAACTATAATATCTATTGATTTTATAGCCAATAAGTTCTATACTAATATTGTTCTGACTTTTGCGCTCTTGAAAATAATTCATAAAATATTTTATATATTCATTGCTGAAATATCGTAGCAATAGTAAAGTCCAGTTTGGTACCAAAATTTAAAAATCCAATTAGTATCAGAACACTAATTAAAATTGGTAGCCAACTGACACGGATTCCTAAATAAGCAATAAATAGTATATAGCACGAGTGTGGAAAAGCTACTTTTGAAATCAATTTCGATTTTGGTTCGCTAAAATGTTTACTCCAAATTTCCCGGTACGAAACACACGCGCTCTGACGCTCGTGCGGCACAAGTGTAAAGCGAAAAGCGATGGCGAAATAAAAAGTTTGAAGTTAGATCATAGATGTCGCTTGCATCGCTATTTAGCCGTTAAAGAAGGCCAATCATAGATATTTAAACATAACCAACTGGTTAGGTAACTGTTATACAATGAAGTCCTACTTTGCAACGAAAACCTATAAATAAATAACTCTCTCGCTCATAAAATGCACCAAGTTGAAAACTATACGATTATAACGAAGCACCGCGCTCCAGGCCGGCGCGTAATCAGATTTCTCCCTCGCCTAAAGTAGTGTACAGGGCTAAGTTTTTACGTGATGCCACCGAAACTACGTTAACGTTTGACGTCATTTTGACGTAGATTATATTAACTTCCGAACTATCAGCTTCTAATATTTTGTCCTTGTGCCTAATTCTATCATCGTTGTCACTCCAAGCCAATACCGGCTCACTACAGCTGAAAACCAGTCTCCTCTCAAAATTAGTAGGGTTTGACCATAATCCGCCACCCTGGCCAAATGAGGATTCGTAGGCTTCGCCCACCTTTGAAAACACTGTAAAGAACTCTCCGTCATTCAACGTGTTAGCCTCCCACCAGACCAGACCAGGGAAAATTTTCCCTGGTCTGGTCTGGTGGGAGGCTTCGGCAGTGGCTAGTTACCACCCTACTGGCAAAAACGTGCCGCTAAGCGATTGAGCGTTCCGGTACGAAGCCGTGTAGAAACCGAAGGGGTATGGGTTCAATATAACTGCCATGCCCCTAACAGGTTAGCCCGCTACCATCTTAGACTGCACCATCACTTACCATCAGGTGAGAGCGTAGTCAAGGGCTAGCTTGTAGTGGATGAAAAAAAATGAGCACATTTTTTAAAAATAATAAAGCGCTGGTATCATCGATAATCGTTGGGGGCATCTTTACACCACTTATCGCTGTTATTCAGAAAATCAAACGACTCCTACCGGACCATAACAATGGAGACCATTGTCGTCCTTCCTGTTGTGAGAATATGCCCCGAAACATTATTCATTCCATTGATTTTCATTTTATACGTCTGACATATTTTCGCTTCCCATCGAATTATCGAACATATTTTTTTTGTATTTTGGAACCTTTTATAATCTTTATAACAAATTACGATCTCTTAGGAGTTTCGGTGACAGTAATCTTTACAGATTAGCATTCTCAATTTTTTTGGTCACATATTGAATCTTAGAAGCAGACGTTAAGGCTCTGTGTAGCGGAAAAGGGTGTTTTTAAAAGCAGTGTATCAATCAAACGGTGACATAATGTATGCTTGTAAAAATAATTTGCTGTTTTGAAGACCCTTAAGCAGCCATTGACGCATCTCAAAACACAATTTAAAAAAAACTCTGCATGGAAATTTATTTTAAACATACCTCTTAATTTACCTTTTAAAGCATTTTTTCTCCTTATTGAAACTAATAATTTGCTCCAGAAATATAAGATAAAATTTACATTTCTAAATCAAACATAGTGTCAGATTAATTTGTATTGAACAGTAAATATTTATTTTTTTACAAGTGATTTCTTGTATTTTTTGCGACATGCGCTTGCTCGATTTCACCCCCGCGCGCCTGAATTTTGATCTCGTGAGCTCACAGCGCCTTAATTTGCGGAACTCCATAGTAATGAAGGAACTAGAAATTCAAAATTCAAATATTTTTTATTCCATTCGATGAATCGAAGTTTAATTCGCTATCATCCGCCAAAGCAGACAAATCTATGTGGTACATCGTGTAGCTTGCGATATTCACCACCCAATAAGCCAGCTATTCACTCTGGCACAACACCACACCACACAAATCTTCCAAATTACTATCAACATACGTTTCACTGCGACACCGCAGCATCCTCAGGAGATGTTGACTCGACAATGCACGATTGTACAGACTTTATTACACGAAAGATTTTTTATTCACATTAACCGTTTCATTTTACACGTTCATTTCATCTTAATATATGATTTTCTTTCGGCGTTGGCGTACGAACGAGTTCACACACACGACAGTACTCTGGAATTTTGTCGTGAGAATTTTAAGGAAAATAGCACTTATTATAAACCTGCCAGTTAGGAAATATTTTGTGTACCTATAATACGGAATAACCCATCTACTTAGTTTTGGAACTATTTACTCACGACGCAAAGCAGAGAAGGCCCGGGGGTTAAGGTCCATGCACAGCGTTATATCTTAAAAGTTTATTACACTTAAAGGAAAATACTGAAGTATAAATAACCGTTAACTCGCCCATTTCCTGTACTATTTTTAATTCCGCGGCGATACAGGGTGGTTCTTTAAATTTTATTGCAACCCCACGCCAAGATACTCGGCGAAAAAGAAAAACTTCAGTTGGTGATTTACAGCGCATTATTGCCGCTCCGAATTCCTCACTCTTTCCTTTTATATATATATATATATATATATATATATATACAGAGTAGAGTAATTTAGGTAGAGATGTTAATATTACCATTCTTTTTAAATACCAAATTTCTTTCTTTTTCTCCACTACAAGTTAGCTTAACTGCGATCCCACCACGTGGAAATTTATCTAAATAATATAATATAAAAGGAAAAGGTGACTGACAGCTGACTGACTCAGCCCAAACCACTGGACGAATCGGACTGAAATTTGGCATGCAAACAGCTTTTAACACATAGACATCCGTTAAGAAAGGATTTTTGAAAATTCATCCCCTAAAGGGGTAAAAAGGGGGTTTGAATTTGCGTGGTCCACGCGGGCGGAGTCGCGGGCAAAAGCTAGTGCAGTATAAGGCTAGCAGCTATATTAAGCCATAGCCTAAATTAGTTTCTACATGGCATTGTTCTGGAACTCTAAATCACGTCTTATTTTCGTAACTAGTATATAAAAGTAAGTAAGAAATTATAAATATACTCTTCCGGGGATCGAACCCGTTACGTCCCGTTTATAAGACAACAGCGCTCACCACTAAGCACGGGAGGTCCTTAAAATTCTTATTCTAATGAGAAGTTTTAGCTGAATAATCCAGGGCTTACACCAAGAATACTTCTTAATACCAAGAAACCACAAACTTTCCAATATAACTAATGCAAGACGATCGATGTAGTTTCTTGCTACTTTCACGCAATCCCCATCTCCGCACTAAATCCGTATCAGTCGGGGATTTGTTCGATTGCTTCTATCCAAATAGGGGTACATTATTTACCCTATAATTTTAACATTTTACCTCAAATAATTTGCCTTTTCTTTTTAAGCTCTCGTAACTTTTTCTGTCAAATCTTCTTCTTCGTCCTGTCTTCTTTATATAATATTATTCCAAATCTTTTTCCATACAAAAACCTTGTCCTAGACCACGTTGGTTATTGCAGTAACTTTCAAGATTTTCTAGGTCATGAGGTAGGGTCCAGTAGGGTCAGCGTGATACAGTAACAGACAAACAGACAGATTCATATAAATAATTTGCATATAAATAATTAGCATTTATGTTCATTTTTTATTTAAAAATTATTTGCAACTAGCTGATTCCCGCAACTTCGACCGCGTAGAATAAGTTTTTTTAAATTCCCACGGAAATTGTACCAAGTCTCGTTATAGAGTCTTCAATTTTGCTGATTATGATGTTCTTAGAAAGAAGCCACCGCCAATAATGCGATAAAACATGTTTGAGAACAATATGCTCCGATGTGTTACGGACAGGGAAAATATTCTGAGCAAACCTGCATCTCTCAAGGGGAATACCGGGATATGTGAAGCCCGCTATCCCAAAGTGAAACTGCTCGTAATATATTCCAGTCTCCTGTGGAGGCAGTTTTTATTCAAATTTAAAGCTCTCTCTAAATTATTATTAATGCCTAAGTGTGTTTAATTGGTTTGTATTTCAATCACACAGATGCTGAGCAAAGTATTGATTTGCATGCGTACATTTGAGGATATAGGTAACTAAAAAGAAAAGAAAATATTTTTTTATCCAAGAAAATCAAAAGAAATGGGACTTGTAAAACCTAAATTCACGCGGACGAAGCCGAAGGCGTTAGGTATATCTCGTAGTAAATACTAAATAGGTAAAGAACTAGCTGTAATTCATAATAATTTAGTAGTTTCAATAAATTTATTATCACTTGGTACATAAAACTGCCTCGTTGGTCTAGTGGTTAACATGTTCAACTGCGGCCGACAAGGTCCCGGGTTCGAGTCCCGGATCGGGCCATAATTAAGTATTGGGTTTTTCTGACTAGAAATTCTCAGTACTAGCCCGTAGTTATGAAATTGGCGGTGTTTCACCCCCGTGCCTCAGAGAGCACGTTAAGCCAGTCAGTCCCGGATATTATCACTAACGTGATAATAGTCGTTAAAGCCGCCAACCCGCAATGGAGCAGCGTGGTGGGTCTAAACTCTAATACCCTCCCTCCCATGAGAGTGGAGGCCTATGCCCAGCCGTGGGACGTTAATGGGCTGTAGTAGTGGTGGTGGATACGTAATATTGAATCAACACATTCTCATATTCACTCACGTCATATTAGCGGAAGTTAATAGATAATAACACAGAATATTATAATCATTTTAAAGCATAAATAAAATAGGTATATTAGCACTTATTTTTCTCCACCTATAATCTCGACATAAAATAATAACACAGATTACAAGAATACCTACACAAAATAATTAACACGAACCTGAGCGTAATACTACCTACCTACTAGACTAGAGCAAAACAAAAACTTCTTACAGATATAATCGCCTGGAGAAGTGGATAACTTCAGGGGAAATATCCACATAAACTAAGCGTGATCGCTTCTGTTGTATTTGTACTTTTATCTCAACTTGCCCCAACTTGTACTAGAACTACTAATTTAATTTTTCTTCCATCCTTATTTGGCATACATGCCTATGTGTGCCATATTGCGCATTGATCTGATTGCCATTAAAATCATCATCCATTACTTAATTTGTATTTAGTATAACTTTAAATTATTTATTTACAGCCAGCAATGAATGAGTTACATATGAATATTGTACTGCATATTTCTCAGAGTTGCATTGAGGAATGAAAGCCGCACGTTGGAGGATTTGGCCGAAAACTATTTTGTATTCTTGGTCGAGCATTCACTATTTATCCGTAAGACATTCAGGGCACGTAATAAATCGGAGTTATTTAATCTACTGCGAGATATCTACGGTCTATACTACCTTTTATTATTGCTTATGAGCTTTTTATAGGGCAATATCTTGCTTTTGGAGCGAGATTTGGTCGCATTTCTTACTTTCCGTAATACCTACTTTACTCGTATGTAGGCATACGATTGGTGTGTAAATTCGGGTTTTTATGGATAGCGGTAAATAAAACCATATTTTATTTGTGATAGATTGATGCTTGACCATCTGCTCTGATAATAGAAGTCTGATTAACACATTATACATAATATGGGAGAATCTTTCATTTTAGCGCCAAATCTGTTGTTCACGGGCCATACTGCAGCCCACGAGACAGTATAATGCTCCTTACATTTTACGTATGTAACATTATTTTTACTTTTAAAAAAAGAGTAAGTGCTGAGTTTCCTGCCGTTTGTTATCAGTTGAATTTTGTTTCCGAACCGGTGGTGGATCATGACATTTCATAAGTGGCACAAGTTCAAATATATAAATCATCATTTATCCATATTACACTGTGTTAATGCTAATGTGTAGTGTTTAATGCTAAACTGCTACTTCAAACAAGGCCTTCTGGAGTCAAGGAACAAGGTCTTCTTTTTTGGGAAAAGAGCAACTGCTGAGTTTCTTGCCGGCTCTTCTCAGTAGAACATCTTTCCGAACCGGTGGTAGAATCTTGACGTATCATAAGTGTCACAAGTTGTCCTACATGAAATAAAATAAATCATTTCATTTCATTTCATTTAAGTTTTAAATAAATCCTACAGTTTAAACTATAAAACTGCCATATTGCCAATACGCCGTCGTATCGCGATAAAACCTTTTCGGGTGATCGTCGCTAAACATTTTTATAGTGCACTCAACGCTCTCGTAAATCATAGGCCAGTTTACATCGAGCTTGTAAAGCGAAGGTTTACGATCGCTGGACGCAGATCTAGAGCACCACTGGAATTACCAGGAGAAATAATAAGTAATGGTTTTCATGATAGATTACTGGCTACTAAGCTGGACAGCCCTCTCTGGAGGTGCTGGAATAGTGCACACTTATAGTTTTTCCGAGGACTTATTTATAAGAGAAGGTTAAGTATTTTGTTTTTTACTAACTTATGTTAAGTAATTGTTACTAATAAAATATGGCCTGCAATAAGAAGTTATGTTATTATTTATTGATAGGCTTAGAAAAAAAAAATTACTCTTTTTAAACGATAACTTATTCTAACTCCCTTAAAGTCAAAACAAACAAGATAATAATATTTTACCTATTATTATTATTATATTAGCATTATTCGGTGGTAAAATTGCATATTTCCGTATATAAAAAGTGATGTAGATTTTATGATTATTGACCGATCGTCATGGTAATGGTGTTAAAAGAGGCGGATGCAGGCGAGAAGTGCTTTTTCGTAAATTTTTGTATTCATTTTCAATGCTCCGATTCTTGCGGGGACTGCGAAATCTGTAAATTTTTTACCCTTCACAGCCATTCAATACCATTTTATTAGCACTACTCTTATAATGCCTCACCTATATTAACATTGCTATACCCTGGCGTCGTGCACTGTTGATCACCACTCAATACTTTTAACAACAACAGGCGTTATTACTGATACTTTATTCACCCGTTAATCTTGGCATTTTATTGGCGTCATTCATGTAATTTATTAAATCGTAGGTTTAGTACTTGTAAGCGTTTTTATAATGTTAAATTTATCGTGGTCAGAATGTCAAAATTTAGTACCTACTGCAATGTTAAATTATCGATATTGCATACATAATACATATTACAATATCGATGTCCAGTTTACCTAACCATGTAACAACCGGAGCAGGGAGGTCAAAAAGGTCCCTGGGTGAACCCTGGTAGGAATGAGTAGGGCAGCGCTGGATGATGTGCGTCATCGTCTGCTCTTCCTCACTACACTCACACATGCTAGACGGTTTCCAGCCTCATTTGCGCAGGAGGTAATTACAGCGTCCGTGTCCTGTCCTGCGCCGGTTTAACCGACACCACAAGTTACGGCGCAGATGAAAACCTTTAGGGTTGGGTAGGATCGGGTACATAGGCCACTGGTCCACCAGATGCACTCCACTCCTTTCTCCAGCTCTCGCCCAGGTTACAGTGTCTTAGTTTAGTAGCCTCTACATACATAGCGCGACGAAACTTTAGTCGTTTTGGTGGCAGAAAGCCTTGATTGTGTAATGCGTAATAGGGAATATGCATTTTTTTTTTTATTTTTTTTAAAACTATTCTTTAAGCGATTATATAACCGGAATAAAATATAACACTTGCATTTTATTAAATAAGCTAAAAATAAATAATTAAAACTACTATTATTTTCGGACGATTTAAACGCCCCCATTTGGGCGCTCGTTTTATGACGTCACCGTGCACAGCGTGAAGTGTTTGATTCACAGTTTTTATAAAAGCGAGTGAAGTAAAGCATAAAAGATTAACTTATTGTTATGGAAGAGCACCCAAAAGCTTATTAAAAATATTGTATTGTTCCTATGTGCAAAAATAATATTAAAACTGCACCTGACAAGATATATTTTCATATGCCCAAAGATGCAAATGTAAGGAAAAAGTGGTGTAAGGAGATGAGGAGAGAAAATGTATCGTACTAGAGTAGTTTATATTGTTGTGAAGATCATTTTGACGTGAGTATTAAATATGTATTACCTACCTACCTACCTACCAAAAATCTTTTTCATTAGGACTCGCAAACAATAAACTAACCTAAAAATTTAATTACATGTTCATAAAACTATTCTGATTCCCAATGTTTTTACTTATTTATTAATGTTACACAAGGAATCACTGCTTTCAGTTAATAAGTTCCATAAGTTCCAAAAACACTAATAATTTATCATAAACAGCGGCAAAACAATGCGACTAACCTTCAATAATCATACAAAACAAACGACCTGTCAACAGTCTACAGAGTGGAGGGTGACGTCGTGTTTCGTTCCACCAATAGCGTTGCGTTTTAGAAATTTGAGCGGGAATTTGAAAAATACTTTAATAAAATATATAATTTGTAAAAATAATCATCTGTATATATTTCTTTAGCAATAAAGATTATACATATTTTTTTTTGTTTATTTCTAAATCACAGTCATGTATATTCCCCATAGGTGCCTCAAATCAAATCAAATCAAATCAATTGTTTTTTTTATTCAAATAAACTTTTACAAGTACTTTTGAATCGTCAAGTGAATCTACCTCATCTATTATATCTACATTGGTGTAACCAGCATACCGTTAACTATTATTTTTAACCGGCGTATTTACTGACACGTCCTTTACAATTTTATAAGCGTCATTCTCATTATGCCTTATCCATAATATCTACATTGCTGTGTCCTGGTGTCGTGCGCTGTTAATCACCACTCAACACTGTTAACTCTGTTAACATGAGCCGGCGTGTTTACAGACGTGTAGACGCGTCCTTCACTCTTTATAGCCATACAATGCCATTTTAATAGCGCTTTTCTATAATAAACTTGCTTGTGTTTCTTCCCAGGCAGCGTATGGAGTTCTCGTAGTTTGAAGTTTGAGTAGACCTTTATAGTTGTTAGTGTCAGTATTGAGGATTTGGAGAATTTTTTATGGGACCACCTCGAGAGCTTCCTCTAACGACTGAAAAATTTTCACATCGGTTCAGAAACCACGGAGATAATATGCATCGACATACATTGAAAAAAAATACGCGCCGAATTGAGAACCTCCTCCTTTTTGGAAGTCGGTTAAAAATTATTTATACTATCTATATTCTATACTTTAATATTATAAAAGCGAAAGTTTGAATGCATGGATGGTTGGATGTTTGTTACTCAATCACGCCATAAAGGCTGAACAGATCTGGATGAAATTTGGCACAGAGATAGATTATAGTCTGGAATAACACATAGGCACATTTATCTTTCATAGTATTATGTCTTACGGAATTTTACTATGGGGTAAAGCAGCAGATATTCAAAAATTTTTTGTATTACAAAAAAAGGCAATACGTGCAATTTATAATTTAAAACCGCGCGAATCCCTTAGAGAGAAATTTAAGGAAATAGGTATTCTTACAGTAGCCTCGCAATATATTTGTAGTAATTTAATCTTCGTAAAACAGCACATTCATAATTACAAAAAAATATGCGATCTGCATGATAGGCAAACTAGAGGCCGCCATAAGCTCGTGACTCCATCGCTCCGCCTCAAGAAGGTACGAAGGTCGTTTGTGGGAATAAGCATTCTATTTTATAACAAAATTCCACAACCATCTTAAGCTTGCCTTTACACAAGTTTAAGAAGTCCATTAAAATTATGCTCCTGAAAAAGGCTTATTATACTGTTGAAGATTACGTAAATGACAAAGGAGCGTGGATTTGACTCGCTTCAGCAATGACAGCTGTTACTTATGTATTTTACAAATTAATGAAATTGTAAATTATTATTATTATTTTTTCCAAAGAGCAGCCACCGAGTTTCTTGCTGGTTCTTCTCGGTAGGAATGGCATTCCGAACCAGTCATGGTAGATGCACTTGACGATTCAAAAGTACTTGTAAAAGTTTATTTGAATAAAAATCATTTTGAATTTTGAATTTTTGAATTTTATCATTGACGACCTGCCTCGTTGGTCTAGTGGTTGGCATGTTCGACTGCGGCCGACGAGGTCCCGGGTTCGAGTCTCGGGTCGGGCGATAATTAAGTAGTGGGTTTTTCTGACTAGAAATTCTAAGTACCAGCTCGGAGTTAGGAAGTTAGCGGTGTTTCATCCCCGTGCCTCGGAGAGTACGTTAAGTCGGTCCCGGTTATTATCATGATCATGGTAATAGTCGTTAAAGCCCGCCAACCGGCATTTTCCGTTTCTACATGGCATCGTACCGGAATTCTTAATCGCTTGGCGGTATGTCTTTGCCGGTAGGTTGATAACTAGCCATGGCCGAAGCTTCCCACCAGACCAGACCAGACAAAATTCAGAAATTATAAATTCCCAAATTGACCCTGCCGGGAATTGAACCCGGGACCTCCTACGTTAAGACAATAGCGCTCAACACTAAGCCAGGAGGTAGTCAAAAGGGAGGAATACAAACAAACGTTAGTACATTATGTACCTCAATGGATACAAACGTGACCCTAGCGCAAACTATACGTGCGTCAGACACAGCCTTTGAACACGTATTTGAACTGAAAATGCGCAGGCACTACGCGTTCATGATACGTGCGTTGTCTGCGCGTTTAAAATACGCCGTGTGCATAGGCTCTAAAGTATAAATTATCCTAAATAAAACGCGTAATGTCTGGGGGCATAATGAGTTACTCACCTGGGTAGCCGGGACGGATCGCCCGAGCCCCGCGGTACAAATTACCCAATTACCCAAACAGATCACCAACTCTTTCGGGAAACTATGTTATCATATAAGAGAACGAATGTGGCAAATTATTATTTGAATAGGCTATTTCCCTTTTCACTGAAAGGGCAGTCTGACCTTGTCAGCTATATCATTCGATTGCCAGGGTTAAGTTAGGATGACCCAAATCAACAGGGGATTCAAATCAAGAATTACACAATGTGAATGTAAGGTAGGATATAGGTACTTTTTTGTTAATATATTGGTATTTCATACGAGACATGTTTATTACAAACTTTTTGTAAAAATAGTAAATAGGTATTTTTTTGGCTTTTTATTCTTACCAAATCCATATCCATACTTATATCCAAAATATATATATGTATATAGTGTGTCTGTATGTTTGTCCGTCTGTATATGTCTGTCTGCTACGCTTCTCACGGCCCATCTGTTCAACCGATTTTGAAGAAATTTGGTATAGGGATATTTTGTATCCTGGGGAAGGACATATAATACTTTTTATCCCGGAAAATTAAAGAGTTCCCGCGGGAATCAAAAAACCTTAAGCCACGCGGACGAAGTCGCGGGCATCATCTAGTAGAGTATAAAGTTCCATCCAAAAAACTCAAAAAATTATTCTCAAAAATTTGAGACCCTATTTTTATGTGAAATGGGCCCACTAGATTATAAATTATTAATTCCCAAATTGATTCTGCCGGGAATAGAGCCCGAGACCTCTCACGAAAAGACCACAGCGCTAACCACTGTGCCAGGATACGAGGAATAATTGTAAATAGGTCGTCCTCGTGAACCTACTACTGTAGTCCTATTTCAATTGTCTATTATCTATATGTGTAAAAGTATCTTCGCGATAAAAAAATATTAAGTTCCGAAAAAATTTAGATCTGTCTCTTAAACAACAGTGTATAGAAATAATTGAGTTGATCCCGGGGAGTATCTTCATCAAGTGTATTAGGTGATCGATAGGCCTCAGGTGCGTCTTGATGTATCACGCTATCACTCACGTTGGCGCTTTTTAACCCGACTTCCTAAAAAGAGGAAGTTTACAATTATTCTGCTATTTTTTCTGGATTATTTTTCTTGTTTAACTTAATAATGCCCAGTTTTGTTTGTTGTAGGGAATTTCTCTTCAGACTTTTTGAAGAGAAGAGAATGATCTCCTCAGTAGAATCCCCTTTCCGAACCAGTGTCCCGTTCACAAAGGCGAGTGAAGTCTGCCGATCCGCACTTAGCCAACGTGGTGAACTATGGCAAAATCCTGTCAGTCACAATTTGAGAGGAGACTCTGAGAGTAGCGAGCCGGCGATGAATTGATTATTATGTTTAAATGGTTCTTTTAAAAATTATAATATTACTGCAAAATTTTCGGTCATAACAGCTGTTGTTTATATCTAAAAAACTTCCCCGTACCCAATCGCAGGGTCAGATACAGTGTGTAAAAAAATATATAACGTAGGTACATTAAAATTATATAGATTGTCTTATTTATCATCAAGTTACTTAATTTATACTATGTCAAACCATTTAAATGAAACTGTGACTATCATATCATATCATACTCATATAATAAATGCGAAAGTCAGTTTGTTTGTTGGTTTGTCCTTCAATCACGCTGCAACGGAGCAACGGATCGTCATGATTTTTGGTATGGGTATAGTTGAGGACCTGGAGAGTGACATAGGCTACTTTTTATCCCGGAAAACTAAGGAGTTCCCGCGGGAAATAAACAAAACAAAACATCAAGCTGATGCCCGCGGACTTTATTTATTAAAATAAATTTTACCTAACGCTTGAAGTCATAGAGATAGACGATAGGATACGTCCTAGTATCGTAGTCTTTCGATAGGAAGGTACTATCAAGGTATATTATTATTTTATTATGAAGTTTGTGTTCGTAAGAAATAAAATCGAAGACGCCGCGCTGGCAAAAACAGCGAATAAGTCAAGTGTGAACTTGCAAGTTTTAATGGTCGCCATCAAAAAACAAGAAGTATGAAAGTGGAGAAGAACAATGAAAGTTAATGAAACAAACACAATTAAGCGGGAAATAATGAACCCCTTTATTGCAACACGTAGAATTTGAAATAAGCCCGAATAAAACGATTAAAATACAAAACTTAGATCAGCCCGCCTTTTTGCTAATTATGTGGTTTAAGTCAAAAGCGATAAGCGATTTGGTATTCAAAGCGACGTTGTTATTATGCAATAGACAAGATTCGATTGACAAAGATTGTATTTTTTTATTAGTTATTAACAACTAATTGTTGCCCGCGACGTCATCCTAGCCTGTATTGTATAGTTGAGGATCTGGACTGTGACATATCACAGTCCAGGCCCTCAACCATACCAGGCCAGAAATCACGTCAATCCGTTGATCTGTAGCGGTGTGATTGTGGAACAAACAAAAAAAACAAACAGACGCATTTATAATATTAGTATGATTTTTGATAAGTTTCCAAAGAATGGGGAAAATTAGTTCCTTTTCAAAATGACCATATTGATTGGTCTATTCAGATTTTAATAATACTTAGGAAACAAAAGGTCACGGAACTGCTTTCCAAACGCTGACTATTTGTATAAGAACAAAGTACGTCTGGAGTTCCACTCAAGTTAATGGACTATGGACTAAAATCTTCTCATTTTGAGAACAAAACCGTGTTCACTCTTTACTGGCGATGAATTAAATAGGATAATGATAATAAAAATGAACCCGCAGGGCAGCTTGTGGCGAGCTGTTGGGCAGTAGCGACCCCACGGACCTGATCGCTCCCGGGAGAAGTATTGTTCCTCATCTCTGGCTTGCCTCTATCGGCCGGCTGGAGTGAACACTGACGAGGAACAGAACTCCCACCTCTTGCTTGCCTTCATTGGCCGGCTTGAGTGGAGATTCGCAAGAGCATCTGCAAAGATGCTCGGAGGAAGGAAGTATTCCAGTAAGATGCTTGTAGGGATCTTGAATGGACTACCAGGATTGTCCTGAGAGCCGTGGAATACCTCTCCACTCCTCAAGCACCTCAGGTTATGTTGCCCCCTTGTCGCTACGTCACTATGTGCCAGCGGCTGTTTCCGGGGGCCCATTTACTGAGTGTGCGAGTCACCCCCTGCCATTTTATCCGTGTAAAATAACATTGGTCAGGCAGGGGCCATAGTACTTAGATAGAGCCATTTCACCAGTCCATTATAGCAACCCAAACCCGTAGACCCATACCTATAATTTGTGTCCATGTTTTGCAATAGTCCTGCACTAACCAGGGATTGTCATTGGGTGCACTCGCATAGTGCATAAAGGGATATTCGCTGATTGGTGTCACATTTCCTTTAGAGTAAAATTGTCTAACGGGCCTCTGCGAGTTGGTTTCGGCCCCTCGTATGCCTTCCAAAGGTCCGGGATCCCATGGTCCCGAGATGGAAGAGACATAATAATGATGAGATACAAAATCAACGACATAAAAAAGCGGATAAACCAGTCCAGTGTTAGGCTCATACCTTGTACCACGGATACAAACTTGCTTGAGACAATAACGCTGTTTGGCAAACTCCATCCCATCAATTTTATTGTATAAGTTTAGGCAAGTTTGCCGCAGCCCTCGCGTCAGTGTTGCGGCGGAGTGAGGCTATGTTAATTAGTTATCGGCGATATCCGCCAATCTTATGTAATGGAACTGCTTTATATCTTGATTGTTTTGTGTCGGAAAACTTTGAAGAGAGTCGAGATTAAATTGAGAATATATCCATATCCACACTAATATTATAAATGCGAAAGTGTGTCTGTCTGTCTGTCTGCTACGATTTCACGGCCCATCTGTTCTACCGATATTGATGAAATTTGGTACATGAATAGTTTATATTCTAGGAAAGAACAAAGGCTACTTTTATCCCGGAAAATTAAAGATTTCTTTCTTTCTTTCTTCTATTAAATATCTATGGAGAATCTATCATTCCTTCAATTCCTATCAATCTATTCCTTCTCTTTTTGACATAACATGGTCAGAATAATTATGTCTTATTGCAGAAATCTCAAATCAGCTTCGCTACACCTATAGAGCTTTTCTATAGCATCCGATTTCTAACTGAGCTCTCGTAATATTATTATCTGAGTCAGTTTCAAATCTTCTTCATACACCTTTGAGAACATTATGAAGAACTGTCGGGCATGCAGGTTTCCTTAGGGTTACGGTGTTTTCCTTCACCGTTAAATCAAGTCAAAAATTGCTAACGCACATAACACCGGTTCGAGTCCCGGGTTGGGCCATAATTAAGCGTTGGGTTTTCCTGACTAGAAATTCTGAGTAGGTACTACCTCAAAGTTGGAAGTTGGGGGTGACTCCGTGCCTCGAAGAGCACTTTAAGCCATTGGTTCCGGTTATTATCACTAACATGATAATAGTCGTAAAAGCCCGCCAACCTGCACTGCAGCAGCGTGGTGGGTCTAAGCTCTAATTCCCACTCTCTTAAGAAAGTCCCAGTCTCCTAGACTGCATCATTACTTACCATCGGGTGAGATCACAGTCAAGGGCTAACTTGTCGTGGAATAAAAAAAGAGTTGAGGCCTGTGCCCAGGTGTGGGACGTTAATGGGCTGTAGTGGTGGTGTTCGGGAATTAAACCACCGACCACCTCGATAGCAAGCCGGACGTATAAACAACTAGGCTATCAGGTAATTATTATCGTAACATTAACATACAGAAAAACCTCGTTCATTCAAATAGGAATAATCCGACCATCTCAACTAAGACGTGGGCAGAAAAAGCAAGGATCGCAGGATTAAGGAGTCAAGGCGGGCCGGGTGTCTGATCCGCGCTGATGGATCGCTGACCCCAATCTGTTTTTGCTCGGACGGACGCGGTTTTTGCATTCGTATCTGTCGACCCCTTTTTAAGTGAGTTTTGCTTTTGTTACTGTCGTTGTGGTTCCGAAGAATCTAAGATCCATAATAATATTATAAATGCGAAAGTGTGTCTATCTGTCTGCTATGCTTTAACGGCCCATCTTTTCAACCGATTTTAATGTGGTAAAGAGGTAGGTTACATCCCGAGGAAGGATAGGCTACATCAACTTGTTTCTAATATCTACTTTTCTCAGGAAAGTTCCTATGATAAACTCTCAGAAGATATATTGTATACTAGAGGATGCCCGCGACTTCTTCCGCGTTGATTGAGGTTTTTTGGTTCCCGCGGGGACTCTTTTATTTTCCAGAATAAAATCCAATCTATCTCTGTGCCAAATTTCATCCAGATCCGTTAAGCCATTCTGGCGTGATTCAGTAACAAACATCCATCCATCCAAACTTTCACAACTATATTATAAAACCTCAATCCACGCGGACGAAGTTGCGATCATCAGCTAGTTTATAATATTAGTATTATAGTTATATTAGTATAGAAGTAGGTATAATATACTATTACCACCTCAGTATCTATAGAAGACTTTAACTGTTATGTTACTGTCCGGACGGACCATTAAAGCTTAAACCTTGAATACAAAGCCTATAGAAATGTTTGTCTAGCAGAAGCTTGAGTGCGCTAGTTACTAGTTAGTGATAATAAACGGGGCTGACAGCTTAACGTGCTCCGTGAAGCACGTACGGCCATTGAGTTGCAGACTTTTCACAAAATCTATTGATGAAAGCACAATGCTAAGACACTATGGCAGTAACCGCAGATTTCAATGCCAGCCAAGTGGCAGTGTTAAATCATAAACATTTAATTGCTGATTGTTGGTAAGTACCTAAGTACGTATAAGTTTAAATACATAAATTATTTTCGTTTATTAGTGTTACTATATGTTTTTTTATCCACTACAAGTTAGCCCTTGACTGCGATCTCATCTGATGGTAAGTAAAGATACAGTCTATATAAAATGGTAGCGAGCTAACCTGTTAGGGGTATGGTAGAATATTAAGCCCATACCGTAGTCTGTTTCTACACAGCATCGTACCGGAACGCTAAATCGTTTGACGGTACGTCTTTGCCGATAGGGTGGTAACTAGCTCTCTAATAACAATATCTCCACTCTGCTCTGCTCCACTTTTTCTACTCCGCTACAAGTTACTCCTTGACTGCGATTTCACCTAGTGGTTAGTTAAAGATGGCAGCGGACGTATATGTTAGGCATATGGCAATTAATATAATAAATACATAACATACATTTCTACGCGGCATGGTACCGGAATTAGCTAAAGCCGACTGAACCCACCAGACAAAAACTTAAGTGGCCTGGCACGCTTAAGAGGCTGTTTATCTTGAAATCATAGTCTCTAGGATATTACACCTCAATGCACTCAGGCATAAACAGTTTACATTTACCTACAATTAAACAGAGGTGTTTGTTGGTAGGATGCACATACAAATACAAGTATAATAGGTGCGGCCACTCAATATAAAGCCTGGAACAAACACAGAGTGCTGCTTTTTAATGATTTACAGTTGTAGTAGGAACACCGCGTTTCTACCATGGTCACTGCGCACTGCAGTGTGATGCAATTTTACATCACTTCTTCTTCATACAATTTTGATCACTGGCGTAATAGACGCCCATTAGATATAATGTTAACAAATGGTGGTTTTTCAGGTTATTTTGAACACATTGTAACAGGAATGTTAGAAAGAAAGAAGAGCTATTTATTCTCACCATTATACCACACATTACCAATACCTTAAGGTAAACGTTACCAAGGCGCCTCCAGTACTTGAGCATTAAACTCATCCTAGAAGCAGCCTGATAACGCTTGTTACGTGTGGCACAACCTGAAAAGGCATCAGCTCAGAATAATGCTGAATGCCTTACAATAAATTACAAGAGCATTTCAGCTGAAGTGGGGCTGGAGCCCTACAACTGGAGCTGAAAATCTACTGGAGTGGAGCTTAAGTGACAGAAATCAAAGGCAAATTAGTAGGTATGCAGTTTCTTACCTCTCTCAACCATTTGGTGAGAGTACCATATCTCTAGGTGCTACTGCTACAACTGTCATCATAGTTGGGTCTTGTCATATTTTGTACGGGCGTCGACCAACTTGTACTATTGCAATCACGCCAAGGCACTATTAACTGCGTTGTTTGTTTCAGCCCTATTAGTTGAGAGGTGCACACACAAACAATAGAGACCACTAGATCTAAAGCTAAGCTCGAGCGACCTTAATGGAACCGCCGTTTGTCCACTTGCTGGGAGACTATTCTGGACGCTGTGCGTGATATCGCTACGTTCCTATTTTCATATTGTCCCTACGCTTTTTCAGTGCTTTAACCTAACTCTAAGAACTATTTATTTGAAATATCTATAGATATTGTATAGAAGCTGGCGTTATTTTACGGAAATCCATGATAATGAAGTAACTAGAAGTTCAATTAGCTGCTACACACTGTACCACATAGATATGTCTACTGTGGCGGATTAGAGCGAATTAAACTTCAATTGCTTCAGAAAAAATGGCGACTTTGCTGTAGAAAGCGCAACATTGGCAGACCCCCTATTAAGTGGATACACATCAGGCATGGCAAGATTCCATCAAAGGTGCTATCTCCAGAAAGAGACCTATATCAGTTGAAGACGACAAAGACAACATTCCAAAATATGGATTGAGACAAAACTTTCAATTATTTTGAAAGCAATATTATAAATTTTTGATTTTGATATAGGTACAAAGAATCCTTGACTAGTACTTTTAATTTTACATCTACTAAAAATAGGAAAGAATTCAAACGTAAGGAATTTTAGGCGTTGGTAAAATTAATGTTAAAGAACATTTGAAAGGTGAATTGATCTGTATTATGTACAATAATAAAGGAAAACACGCTAAATTTGAAAATAGATCTGGAGTAAGGCTTCGTCCACAGCAATCGAGTTTAGCAAATACTCAGCGTGACGTGACGTACCTATTAACCCTAAATTGCACTACGGAGGGTTAGGAGTGTCAACTGGTCTATTAAGGAGTACCTACTTACCACAAGGGCTGTATATTGGTTTTATTTAAGATTTAGATGTTATCTCATTGCTGTACAAAAGATGCTATAACTAGAAGATGCCTATGCACTCTTGAAGGTACTTTAGTTATACGTGGCAGAAATCGTATGCATGTAGATGGTTGATTTTGGTCATCGTTATAATAAGAACAATCGATTGATATGATATAATTGGTCCTGAGGGAATGCAACGTTTCTATTATTTCCCCGAGAGGCAAGCAAAATTTGAAAAAAATATACAATAATAATAATTGATAATTATAATTGCCATAATTGCCTCGTAGGTCTAGTGGTTTGCATTTTCGACTGCGGCTGACGAGGTCCCGGATTTGAGTCCCGGGTTGGGCATATGACAAGTATTGGTTTTCTCAGTAATAGCCCAGAATATGTTATTGTAGTAATAGTCCCGTTAGGATGGTGGCAGAGAGCACATAATTGAAGCCGTCGGTCCTTTGCCTGATCTCTCTCCGGTCGTGTCAGATTTTCCGTAACATCGGGCTATGAAAGTAAAGGAACAGAGAGTGTGCCTGTGCATGCGCTTAGACTTGTGCACTTTATTATGAATACTAGCTGATGTACGCGACTTTGTCCGAATGGTTTAAGTTTTTCTTTATTCCCGCAGGAACTTCCTAACTATCCGGGGTAAAAAGTAGTCTACGTCACTCCTCCTATACTTCCTCAACTATACTTATGCCAAAATCACGTAATCTGTTGCTCCGTTGCGGCGTGATTGAAGGACAAACCAACAAACAAAAACTCTTTCAGTTTTGTTATATTAGTATGATATAAAGTACTTAGATAGAATCAGAATAAGGTTGAATTAGTGAGTCAGAGAGCACAAACAGTCCGGTCGGGGCAGGCGCGCGCCGACACGACGCACGCATTAGCACGAGGGCCTCTTGGAACTGGAGAGCTCTCACTGAGCCACTGGCAAGTGCTGGATACGGCCATACTCATATCATAGTCTTAGTAAAAGAGAAATAAAGAGCGTATAGGTTTAACATGAAGTCAAAACAAGAAAATTATTTCTGTTTAACGCTAATTTGAAAAAATAGATCTCCACTTATCACTTGAAATCTATTAAAATAATAATATCGTCGCGACCGAATTTCGGCCATCTCCATATTAGTCATCTGCACGGTAGATATTGTAGTGGAATTAATTGATGGAATGGAAGTAGTTAGACCTTTAAATAAAAATATTGGCAGTCATAATTACTGCCGATAGAAATGAAAACGAATACTAAATATTTAAAAAAAAAATATAAACCTTAACACCAAAGCTTTAAAGTTTAATTTCGAATGTAGTATGTAAGACCTTGTCTTCGTAACAACGCGAGCATCTTCTTCTTCTTCTTCTATCCCTGGGCTTTTCCGCACTTAAGCAAAGCTGCCCGTTGTGTGTGAGACCTCTGGTGCAACTCCCCGCCGGATCATTCCAGCCAGCCGAGCTCACTCCAGAATCCAAGCAGGCCGCCCAGGTCGGCGAGGACTTCCGGGAGTGTTGCTGGGGAGCCAATGTAGGCTTCTCGTTGAGTGGATACAGCACTACACTCGAGTAGTACGTGTCTCGGTGTCTCCTCGCTCTCCATGCAGGCTACGCGAGCAGTCGGTCACGCGAATCCACATTTTTACCTCCTACCGAAAAGTGCTCAACGCGGCTAAAGAAATTTTCACTTCAAAAAACAAGCAGTGATTTTTGAACGTTTTTGAACATCAAGGCAAAAGTGAATAGGCATTTTCTAGGCAAGCGCGCTCCAACCTAGATCTCATCATTGCAAGCGTGATTGTCGTCAAGCACAAGCCTATCTTGCAATTAAAAAATAACAAGGTTGAAGTGTAAACGAGGACTTTTATGTCTATGGTATAGTCGACGTATCGAATAAATGTTGGAAAACGGTTAAAAAGTTAAATGTTTCCAATTTGCGCCTCGTGGAGAAATATCGTCCAATTACAACTTTTTCTATAAAATTGGAAGCGCCAAGTAAAAACCTGTCGGCCAGCTAACGTCGGAAATATTGGTGTAAAATAAAAGCTGCGCCGTGGTCCGGGCGGGGCTACTAGACGAGAGGTTTTAGAATAATAGTACACCAAAATGGTCTGCAGAGAAAAAGTGTAACGTCAGAAATTAAGTAGGAGGAAATTTGGTGGGAGGCTTTGGCCGTGGCTAGTTACCACCAGGTGAAATCGCAGTCAATGGCTAACTTGTAGTGGAATAAAAGCAGTTAAAAAAAGTGTGTATGTGCAATGATTACACGGCAGAAGTGAAACTTCAGAAAAGTAGCCTATACGAGAGAATGAGATAAATATAACTTGTATTCTACCTCATTCTCTCGCAGGCTAAATCCTATTATGAATTTGTCTTTCTTTGGTGCCACTTTTTCGTTTCATCGAATTTTCAAATAAATATATAAATATTATTTCTAAATCATCACAACGATTCTAAAGAAGTTTCACTTCAAAAGCGATACAACTAGTGTCGTGGCCCATGCCGCACCTGACGCGTTAATGCGCGTTGATGAATGAGGCTCAGTGACGGCTCGGATTACGAGCCGCGACAACAGCTGGCCCGCGCCCGAGCCCCCGGCCCTGAGGCTCAGGGAAAATGGGCCACTGACCACAGCCACCGGTGACCAGCGACAAGCAGTCAACATTATTTTCCATACTTTTCGGCCACGCATTTCAGTAATGTTATTAGCGCGACAGTCGCCGGCGGCCCGCTTGCGCCGAGCCTTAATACGCGCATAGTGAGACGTCATGTAGATATGACACTATCTTTTTTTATACAGCAGGGGAAATCTTCATGTACAGTCCCACCAACTTATCTGGCCCGTGGCCAAATTGGAACAAATTTTAATGCCTGTTTTATTTTTGGTTTTGATTTTATTTTAAATCGCACTAGATAATGCCCGCGATTTCATCCGCGTGGACTGAGGTTTTTAAATTCCCGCGGGAACTCTTCAATTTTCCTGAATTAAGAGTAGAGAATCAAAGATTTATCATTATCAATATGTCCTTCCCCGGGATCCAACCTACCTCTGTACTAAATTCCTTCAAAATGAAAAAGTTGACAGTTAAAAATATTAGCTGGAAAAGTGTAGCAGATAGACAAACAGATAGACTGGGTAGTGCCGGACTTTTACCCCTACTTGACCGTGTACCCGCCTGAACCTACAACACCGCAACACATGTGTTTTCACTTAAGAAGCACTATAATATCTGAAATGTTATGGAGGTATTATCGTCCATCTTTTCGTAGCACGAAAATCACCACCATCATCTCAACCTATATTATATGTATTATATCCACTGCTGCACGGAGGTCTCCTGCATGGATCTCTGAAGGTCTTGTGCTGCTTATTTACATCGAATCTCTTATGATCATCTGCACTGATTCAATGCTACGCTTACTATTACGAGGCCAAATTTCAAGCACGTTGGGACCCGATGTTGGGACGCCTGTGTCAGCAGCCTCAAAAGGCATGTATGGGAGCAGGTGAACCACTTAAGCGACAGGATCCACTTAAGCAACGCGGCACGAAGATGCACTGTGACATAATTGTACAAAAACAATTACGGTTATCTGTGAAGTCGGGTTCCGGACGATAGTTTTACGTGATAACTAGAAGTTCTCTCGCGCGCTCGCGTGGCGGCGTTGCAGCAGCAGAACTATTGGAACTGCTAGCTCTGACGTCACGCGATCGTGCCTCTCTATCGCTTGTTCCGCGCTCTCACTCGCACGCTCAGGCTCAGGCGGAACGTGACACTTTTTCGTACGTGCAGCCGGTGTTCATCGATCTATAAGACGTTTTCACGTTAATAATACTTGCCAATAATTGCCGCGTCGCGCCGCGCCTATGTAGTGGGGCTGAGCCTTAAGCATCACACACCAATACCATCATTGGGTCACCCACTAGATTAACTAAGTAAGAAAGTGAATAAACTAACTTTTATAGAGTAGGTTCTAGCAAATGTGCTCCGTAGTGTAGGCAAACCAAAAACCGCGTAGCTGTAACCCGCAGCTCGCGCTTGACCTTATTTCAAAAAAGTGTAAAGTAAAAAATCATACCGTGAAACATTTTGCACAAAAAGGCGAAGTTAAGCAACGGGAATGGGGCGGACTGTAAGGCTGGCTGGCCACCGGTGATATGCGAGGAAGTAGAATAACGATGGTTGAACAATATCCAGTAATCTGACCACTGGGAAATATTGAAAATATTGGAAACCAGCCGATGCCCGCGATTTTGTTAGCGTTGATTAAGCTTCTTTTCATTCCCGTGAGAATTCCTTAATTTTCCGGAATAAATAGTAGGTTATGCAAACCCCCTTGATGCAAACTATCTCTATACCAAAATTCATCAAAATAGGTTGAAAAGATGACCCGTGAAGCGTAGCAGACAGACAAACGAACAGACACACATTCGCATTTATAATATTATTAGCATGAATATGTAAGAGGTCTCACTAGGACATAATTAATACATTACATACATTGATTCAAATCTGTTACTGTAATGGGTGAACGACTTTGAAGTTTCCTGTGCCCTTTCCTCCGTGTTTTGTACTGAAATTCATCGGGACTCACCAGTAGTTGTATTGAATATTTAGCTGTAATTCAATATTTCCAGGCCAATTCTCCTCGTGTTTCAATTAAGAATTAAGTAGTGCTTGATTTTCATACCCAGATCCGAACCTTGATGACCGTTTCTAGTATCTAAATTGTAAGTAGGTATACACATTTTTGATAACATCAGGGATATTCCTATATTATAATTAGCAAATATTGTAAAAGTTTCTTGAAATTAAATGAAAGGATTTTTTTTTTTCACGTAGGACTTGTGTCCCCCATGATAAGTCGAGACTCTACCACCGGCTCGGAAAACTGTTCTACTGAGAAGAACTGACAAGAAACTCAGTATTTGCTGTTTTAATTAAAAGAAAACTGTTACGAAATGTATGTAATATACAATTAATGCATTGTGAAACAAGTTACACTGACTTGTGGGCTGTTTATTTTACTAAATATTTATTTTACTAAATATCTATGGCATTATATTCCAGCCCCGGTGGGCGGCCAGCCCTGAGTCGGCACTCTATTAAATTATTCCGTCTCGTCTACTCAGACTGGCGCCGTAATGTTACTAGTTGTCAAAAGAGACCGTGAGGAAGGGGTTTTATTTTTTCTGCGGTCAAGTGTCCCCTTTTTCACTTTTCTACCTTTGCTATGCTTTGTGAATCACATTCACTTTTATTTATTTATTTTATCCACTCCCGTACGAATTTTGCAATATCCTTGTTCCTTGTGTACAGTATAAAAGGGACCTCTGTGCACAGCCTCACATAAGGCTCCCTTAAGAAGACGTTGCCCTCGATGTCTTCGAGTCCTAGGGCTCATTTCTCGGCTAAAGTTCTTTCTTCAGTAGCTGCCAGTAAGAACTACGCAACTACGCGGGTATACGAAAAAAAGCTTTCCGAGTCCCAAAGTTTGGTCTTTGCGTTTCTGCATTATGTAGAGACAGGTACCTTTATGTTTCCTGTTACCTGTTGGCTGCAACACGACCCGCGTGTATATAATACTAGCAGATGCCCGCGACTTCGTCCGCGAGAAATAAGTTTTTTAAATTCCCACGGGAACTCCCTAATTTTTCAGATGAATATAATATAGCCTACAAATTATGTGGCTTTCTATTAGTACCAGAATTTTCAAAATCGGTTCAGTAGATCCAGAGATTACCCCCTACAACGTCACAAACTCACAAACTTAACTCTATTAAAGCTTACCACTTCGTCCGCGTGGATTAAGTTTCTTCAATTCCCGCGGGAACTCCTTAGTTTTCCGGGATATAAAGTACAGACGGGACGTGAAAGCGTAGCAGACCGACAAACACACTTTCGCATCCATACTAATATTACATACTTTTTACATACTAATATTATAAATGCGAAAGTGTTTCTGTCTGTCTGTCTGTTTGTCTGTCTGCTACGCTTTCCCGGCCCATCTTTTCAACCGATTTTGCTGAAATTTGGTACAGGGGTAGATGGTATCCCGGGGAAGGACATAGGCTTTTTATCCCGGAAAATTAAAGAGTTCCCGCGGGCATAATCTAGTTTATAAATTAGTATGGATAGTATAGAAAATAATAGATAGTTGAGAGGAAGGAGATCGGTCCACAGTCCACACGATACGGGCGTGAGTCCAAGTGACGGATGACGTCACAGTGACGTGCGGCGATGAGACAAATGGCCGGCTTCGTGTGCGGAACCACGTCTTATTTGCGGCTCTTCTCACTCTAAAGTCAAAACTGTTTAAATACTGTGGAGAATGGAGATGTTTGCTCATTTGTTAGGAAAACATGTAAATTTGTTTTTAAATAGGTATAGATAGACTTTTATTAACCCCTGCCACAAAAATAAGGGTGTTTTAAGTTTAACGTGTGTATATATGGTGTATATTATATCTGTTTATCTGTGTGCCTGTCTTGTGACATAGTAGCTCCCAAACGGATGAACCGATTTTGATTTAGTTTTTGTTTGAACGTTGACTCAATTAATAACTGGGAGGGCGACCGATTTCTTAGGTCCAAAGAAGCGAAAAAATCTAAATAGTGTCGCATAGCTCATTACAATCCTAAGAAACACTACATCATGAAATTATTAAGGCATCCGTATCATACTTAATACTAATATTATAAATGTGAAAGTATGTTATTTTGTCCTTCAATCAAGCCGCAACAGAGCAACGGATCGGTGCGATATTTTGCATGGGTATAGTCGAGGACCTGGTATAGGCTACTTTTTATCCCAGAAAAATGAGGAATTTTTCGCGGAAATTAAAAAACTTATTTCACACGGACGAAGCCGCGGGCATAAGCTAGTCCATTAATAATTAATTAAATGGTAGTGGTTCAAACCTCGGAAACAATAACAGTAAGTCTTCTCAGCAGAATTTGTTTTCCGAACCGGCGGTAGAGTCAAAACATGACGTACGATATAAGAAACACTTGTATGTCCTATGTTTTTTTAAATAAATTGCGTTTAAATAGAGCCTTAAAACGGAAATAAAGTTTAGTTTTGTAGGAAAATAAAGGTAAGGTGTCAGCTCTTGGCTCAGGAGATTGATGATGCTGCGACAGTGAGGGAGATGTGGCGATGAGATAAACGGGACCGCTTTGTGAGCAGACCCCGCCTTGTTTGTGGCGGCGAGGATTATTGTCATATTTATAACCTTCGATGGCTAACACGATAATAACATTTTGTTACCGTATTTTGAACATGGCGTTTAATGCCTACAAATGGATAGATCTATAGATAGTACAGACGCAGGAAAAACACAAGGAAACTAACATCATTCATGCAAAGACGGCCTTATTGCTACAGTAAACACCACCAGGCATTGGAATGATATTATGTACATTTGTGTAGGGTAACCCACGTAGCTTTAGTTTTTAAGTTCTCTTAATTAATTAAGAGTACTTATAGTTAAATTGCTACTATTTAATAGCTAATTTTGATAACAAATAAGATTCAAAAAGCTTTGGTTCATTAGGAGCCTATCCAAAATGGGCAAACTTTTCGTAAAAATATCTATTGAAGTAAGGTATGACATGCAGTGTAGTAACAACTGCGTTTACTTGTCGTGAATAATCTGGTAGATAATAAATACATCAATTGGGTTCATTATCAATTGGCAATAATAACCCAAAATAGATAGACAATTGATAACAATAGATCCATATTTGAGCTGTAACTCATAGCCGCGTATCTCGTTGCAGTAAATCGAGAATTTGAACATAAATTGTTGCAAATGTGATGTTTTTCCGATGCTTTATAGCGCTGTACGCGTGTCGGGAACAATATGCGTGGCACAGGTATACAGGGGCCATACTGCTGACACTTAAAGCCATATTGTTACATTATTGTTGACTTTCGTGTTTAAGAATTATAACCCTTATGTTAGGAACGTCAAGGTACGTGATATCAAACTGTCATTATTAGTAATGTTGCCTAAGTATAACTATTGCTTTATGCTTTGGCCCCTGGTACCTTACTGACTGATGAAATAAATCAGACAAGTCTTGCACTTGTTTTTCCGATGCTTTATTGCTCTATACGCGTGTCGGGGTGTACAATATGCGTGGTACAGGTATTTGGGGCCATACTGCTGTCACTTAAAGCCATATTGTTACATTATTGTTGACTTTCGTCTTTTAGAATTATAATCCTTATTTTAGGAACATCAAGGTATGTACGTGATAACAAACTGTTATTTATGAGTATAATATTGCATAAGTGTTGCTTTGAGCGTTGGCATTATGGATCCTGGTACCTTACTGAAAAATAAAGCGTCAGTGTCAAATCTTTATAATTTACTAATTGTCGCTTTGAAACTCTTAAGGGAACGGGATAAGAAGTAGCCTATGTCCTTCCCCAAGATGAAACCTATAATATTATCTGTACCAAATTTCGTGAAAATTAGTTGCATAATTAATAGACCGTGAGAGCGTCCAAGCAGAAGGCCGAAAAAAGCAGACAAACAGACGGAGAGACACTGTCACATTTATAAAATTAGTATGTATACATGCCCTAAGAGAACACCTATACCCTTGTTTCCGTGATCTGTGACCTATACTAATATTATAAATGCGAAAGTTTGGATGGATGGATGGATGGATGGATGGATGCATGGATGGATGTTTGTTACTCAATCACGCCAGAACTGCCGAAGGATCTGGATGAAATTTGGCACAGAAATAGATTATAGTCTGGAATAGCACATAGGCTGCTTTTTATACCGAAAAAAAGAGTCCCCGCGTGACCAAAAAACCTCAATTCACGTGGACGAAGTCGCAGGCATCAGCTAGTAAAAAATAATAACAATATTTCCCACTAAGTGACCCTAATAATTAAATAATTGTCAGTATATTATTTTATCAATGTGAAAGTGCGTCTGTGTGTCGGTCTGCAATTAATAACCTTATTACGGCTAAAGCGTAATTATATACTGAGTAAAAAAAACAACAATATAACGAGCATCACCTTCACAACTTTGAAAACAACTTATAATAAAAAGAAACAAAAGGCCCCAAAATAAAACAAAAGAGAAAAACGACTACAAAAAAGAAAAGTCTCAAGTGCGATAAGTTAGTTATGAATCCCTTTGTGAGAGGCAACGAAGTAAAGTGAAGTGAAGTGGGATCGCCGATTTAGTAAGTTCAAGTTAATTCAAGTCGTCCAATCAATAAGGATTTCGCTTACTGAAGCCTAACCCGGCTAAGTGATGCCGGCGTCTTGCCAGTCTGTTAAAAGACCATTCACTCGGCACATTATTCGGTGGGACAAAGAGATTCGGCCGTATGTATGGAGTTAATCCCATTCATACATTCAGACACGATATCGTAGCTATTAACCAACAATAGAGAATACACGCTACTGACAGAATATGAAAAAAAACAGCGCAAATTGCCTACGTCGTATGAGAAACGTATCGCGAAGGTCTGTGCAGGTCCTAAAAGGTCGCGCTAACGTTTTGTCTTGTTCTGTCAGTAATTTATTTTCGCTGGTACAGCCGTGGCTCCGTAGAGTATTGCGTACCGTTTATGACCAGAGTTTAGACTCTATTATTAGAACTTTACAAAAACTATAGTTTTAATACCCTGTATAAAACTACTGAGTTAGTGAACGAAAGAAAGATAAATCTATGAGTGAACGTATGTGTCTTTCTAGCACAATCTACAAAGTTTCCAGAAATTCAGTTTTCATACATAGGAATCCAGACTAATATTATTAATGCGAAAATGTTTCTGCCTGTCCGTCTGTTTTGCACGCTTTCAAAATCAATTTTGACGTTTGATATAGAGATAGGATGAATGACGAGGAAGGACATAATACTTAGGAGCTAGGATTCCATTTTATCTCGGAAAATAAAAGAGTCGAGTTGGAAACTAATAAATCGTCGTGATGTGTAAAAGCCACTGAACGATAAAAATACTTATTATTTCGCGCGCAGTGACAAATGGCGCGGAGATAAAACGTGTCGCTGTGAGGGAACCTTCCCTTTATGTCGGGCGTCACAAGCCGACTATACATTATTTTACCTGACTTTTGTTACAGTTAGTCACGTTTTGCTCTCATATCATGTTTTTTGTCGTATCTTGTGTTAGTCAAATTATTAGATTCAAGATGGCATTTAAAGCTCAAAAAAGTATGTTTGGGTAATACCAGGAACACAGAACTAAAATTTAAAAAATCAAATATCTTATAATCAAATATTTCAAAACTATCTGCGTAGTAAATTCAAAATTAAGATAACTCATTGATAGATATATAGATGGATAGATAGATCATCTATCTATCTATACTTTATTGCACACAGTCATGAAAGAATACAAAATAAAGTTATCCAAAAACTAGGTATGCAAAGGCGGCCTTATTGCTTACCGAGGCTACCAGGCAACCTTTGGTTATTAGCCTGCCAATTCTATTCTATTGGAGAATATGTAGCTTATACAAACTTTTATTAAACTTGCGCAAGGTTTGTTTAGGTCAAATCTTGCAACTGGATTTTAAACAGTTATCACCAACCGATTGAGCTGTTTAGTTTGGATGAAAATGCATGATTATCTGACATTATTCTAAATACTATAGGTATGGTGGATTATTTATTGTTTATGCCCTCCCATGATATAGGTAATAATTAAAAGGGTTGCTGAGAAAAAACGCGAAAAATAAAATGACTTCACTTAAGGGGGATGATAAAAACTTGTTTTAATGATTTAAGACATTTTTTTCATAATTAATTATTTATTTGACAGAATGTTTCATCACGACCCTAGTTAGGAGGTCCCTCAGCCAAGTTTACTAATAGTTTTATTTACGTTGAACGCAATTAATATTTCGCAATATGTCAAGAATGTGAGCAACTCCCGGTGAGATGAAGCGAGTCGGCCATGTCGTTACGTGGCTCGAGACAACTATGTAATGAGTTCCAGACTTCCACAACATCCATGGCTTAGCTTTGGGGAAGTACGCCCTACAGGGGTTTGAATATTTTGGCCTATCTACCATCCGCCATTTTTTTGTGTGAAATAGCGCAACTCATGAAACCTATATCACAGCTTAGGTTATAGTTCAGCCTACGTAATGAATTGTTGGCAATATCTTCTAAAGCGTCAGATTTTCCAGATAATATTACGAGTATAAGCAATCAAAGCTGGACTTCGCAACTCCGGGCTAGTGCGGAGAATTAAATAATCTCTCATTTATTTGTATACTGATTTCTATAAAATTTTTCGTAAACATGTTTTACATAAGTATATAAAAATAAAATGAAATAAAATATATTATATTTATTGCCAATACACAGCTCGGTACACATAAAAATACTACACAAAACACCTATAAAAATAATTCCATAAATCTTGCACTTCCTGTGGGGAAGGACCCACACAGCCAGTGGTCAGGGCTCCAGAGAGAGGAACATCACAATTCGTGCCGTCTCAACGATAACTGCCTTTTGTATCCCTGAATTTATTGTTAGAAAAATCCAATTATGGCTCGACCCAGGACTCGAACCCGGGACTTCGTCGGCCGCAGTCGATGCTAACTACTAGACCAACGAGGCACTCAAATTGAAAGATAACATTCCATCAGCAAACAGTAGGTACAGACGCGGGGTAATCGAGGAAAAGTCGGGAAAAACAATAGGCTGAGGAAATAATAAATAACGGTGAGATTTATTCCGTGAGCGGAATAAGGGGCGAACATACCACCGGAATATAAAGGAGCAACGTGTGGGCTGGTCGTGTCGCTCCTGGGCGCGGGCTAGCAACCATACAGTAGGTTATCTCATAATTTGTAGTTTTTTTAGTTTGTAAGAATAAACCTATTGTTAGCGGTACTGTGGTGTTCGGTAATGTTTAATATGAATTTATAATTACACTACATAAAAATGTAATCCTCTATTGATTGTACTGTTGGAATTTATTAAATGATAAATGATTTTTTTATTTCATGTAGGACAACTTGTGTCACTTATGATACGTTAAGACTCTACCACCGGTTCAGTTCTACTGAGAAGAGCAGGCAAGAAATTTAGCAGTTGCTCTTTTCTTAAAAAAGAAAACGGTTACAATAAATGTAAACAATACAAAACTTAAACATACATTAAAAAAACTTTTACATTAAAAAAATATCTTAATAGTATAGGCAAAATTAATAGCAGTAGAAGTTGGTCAGCGAACTCGGGCGGAAAGCCTGGGCCGATATGGGTCGTCGAAAATTTTTAGGGTTCGCCTGAAAATCAGCGCTGTTGAGTGTCGTGGTGCGTCTACACTCTACCGCAGAATAGCTCTACATCGTAACAGCATTACGCTGAGTCGATGCTCTTTACGAGTTTAAATACGGACTAAAGTGCTAACTTATGAGAATTTGGCGATGCACACCTGTTACTCAACTGTATGATTGCTATACTTTACACACTCCTTTCGCGTACGTCTTAGTATGAGGCCGTGACCTTATATCATGTTCTATTAAATGTTGTCAGATATTCGCCAGGTTAATAATGTAACATTACAACCCTTATAAACTTACCTTACTTTCCCTCGACGCTCTTTATTCTTATCTTTTTCGGAAGATAATATAAAGCTAGTTAAGTGATGATGCAGTCTAAGATGGTAGCGGGCTAACCTGTTATATTAAACCCATACCCCTATTCAGTTTCTACACGGCATCGTACCCGAATACTAAATCGCTTGGCATCACGTCTTTGCCGGTAGGGTGGTAACTAGCCACGGCCGAAGCCTCTCACCAGACCAGACCAGGGAAAATTCTGAAATTATAAAATCCCAAATTGACTCTGCTGGGGATCGAACCCGGGACCTCCGCACGTTAAGGCAACAGCGCTCAACACTGCACCAGGGAGGTTGTCAAAATGTGAATTCGGTAGATTAATGAAATTATATTAATGCAACATACTTGTAACTGTAAACGTTAGATATTTAGTTTTAACGCTTTCTCTTTACACTATTAAAATGTCAGAAAACACTATAAAATTACTGCAAATGTAGCACAAACAGCTATTTCTGGAGAGCTATCAGCGAGAGTGTAGTCCAATTACCAACACGCTGAGCGCAGCAGCTATTTGCTGGACAAACATTAGCTGTGAATTACACGCTTCGCGCACCTGAGCGCGGTTAATACTGCACGTATTTACTCCGTGCGATTGCTGCTCGCCTGGTACTTTCATACTGCAGACACTGTTTAACTAGGAACTCGAAATTAATAAGATTGAATTAGAAACAGTATTTTAGCGAAATTGCAGGCATAATACGTTATATTATTCTAACCAAAGAACATACGGACTACTCTACAATCTTGAAAACACTCAAAATAACTTCAATGTAATATTAAAAATCAGATCAGGACTTCTGTTTCCGTAGAATGTAAAATTCTTAAAAAATAGCTTAAAGGTCTTGCCCCACAACGAAGGCGCGGAGCGGCACGGCACGTACCGGCAAGTATTTGTATGAGGTTGCATGGAGCTAGGCTCACTAAGCAACGCGGCGCGGAGATGCACTGCGCGATGCGGCCCCGCACAAACTCATACGAATATTATTTGCCGCTAGGCGTCGCGACGCTCCGTGCATCTCCAGTGGGACTAGACCTTTAGACCTTTAGTACAATCTCTGTACTAAACCTCAAAATCGGTTAAACAGATGGGCTGTGAAAACGTAGTATTCTTTCGCATAATATAAGAATGGATATATTTTATTTTTAGTATACTCTGTATAATTGCTACCTGATGTTTATGAATTAATATTAACGAGGGCATTGCAAAATATGTCTAATCTGACTCTCTTTACTTGTCGAAATTACACTAACAAGCATAGCAAAAATTAAAAATATTGCCCTAAAAACGAAGTAAAAAATAACAGCAATCAAAATAATAACTCGGCAGTAATTAAAATGTCTACAACTAAGAGATTTACACAATATAGAGTGGCGATTGGGTGAGTGATAGTTTTATCAAAGATGCCATGCCAGAAGGGTATATTCAGCTAGATTATTATTGCATTGTAATCCTCAAATGAAAATATTGAATCTGTGTGTCGCACCCCCCTCTATCGTGTGTCACACCCACACGAAAATAATAACCTGTCTTGAGGAAACCTGCATGCCCGAGAGAGTGAGAGATCTTGCACACCTCTGTGTGTGTAATCTGCCAATCCGCACTTGGCCAGCTATTGTCGATTGCTGATGCCACCGGCTTCATCCGCGTGCTTTAATTTTTTACCCATCGATTTATAAGTCAATGTTTTTACCATTGAAAATGGTTATCAGGTGCAAATCGAATGAGACGTATTTTTGTCTATAGCTCCGAGAATTTTGGGAGGATCGAGATGAAAATAGTACCAAGAGTTGAGGAATTCATCGAGACACTTGTGAGCGTTTGGATTTTGAAAATCAGCCTGTAACTCTTTTGGAATTTTGAAAAATGCCGGGGATGGAACCCAGGACCTATTACACACAGTACAGGCGCTACACACTGCGCCATGGAGATCGTCAGATCGTCAGCCTACGTGCTACTGCAGCAACAAATCTATGTCAAATCTATGTCTGTACCAAATTTCTTGCAGATCCGTTCAGCCACTCAGCCGTGATTGAGTTACCAACATCCGTCCATCCATCCAAAAATCCATCCATCCATCCATCTAAACTTTCGCATTCATAATATGAGTATAGATGAGATCCTGTGTGTCGCTAAAACAACGTTTAAATATCTCCGGCCTACAGTAATTAATACGGTGTTAACGAGCCAGTTTCAGGAGAGTCGCCGAAAGTATCGCGAATGATTTCCGGCGGCGGTGTCGGACCGCTTTGTTGCTACTTTTAGGGTTCCGTATTCAAATTAGAATGTATATGTCAGCGTAAAATTGTAAATACCGTTAGATTATAATTTATCTCGCGAGATTGTAAATTGTCGAAACCTAACCTACAAGAAAGATACAAGAAAACGTAAATGTATCAAAAATTTACACTCAGAACATTGAACGGTTCATAATCTTTCGACAGTTCATAATCTCGCGAGATAGATTATAATCTAACGGTATTTACAATTTTACGCTGACATATTTATCGGTAGATTCATTGTGCGATTCAAAAACACTTGTTAAAGTTTATTTGAATAAAAAAAATACATTGAAGTTGAAAGGGTGCCTGAGTTTCTGTAATCTATGGCCTCCACTGTCCGTCTATCCGCCCGTTTGTCTGTCGGCGGGGGGTAACTCGTGAACCGGAATAGGGAAACAGTTCAAATTTATAAACTGTGTGTACAAAATAACAAACATTTATACTAATATTATGAATGCGAAAGTTTGGATGGATGGATGGATGGATGTTTGCCAATCAATCAAGCCAGAATGGCTGAACGGATCTGGATGAAATTTGACACAGAGAGCGATTATAGTCTGAAATAACACGTAGGCTACTTTATAGATATGCCGGAAAATTAAAGAGTTCCCGCAGCAACAAAAGAACCCTCAATCCACGAGGACCAAGTCGCGGGCATCAGTTTGTAAAAAATAAAGGGTGTAAATAAAAAGTATACAGTAACTGTAATGGGTTTAATATAACTGCCATACCCTTAACAGATTAGCCCGCTACCATCTTAGACTGCATGACCACTTACCATCAAGTGGGATTGCAGTCAAGGGCGTCAAGGGCTAAGGGCTTTTGGTAGCGTAAAAAAAATGTGTAAAATTTTGTACGATGTTACGGATCCCTTCGTGTTCGAGGCCGACTGGCACATGACCGATTTTTAATTTATTCGTCTTTTAAGAGCTTCGACGATCTTTCGGAGGAAATGGCAAACGTTACGGGGCAAGTTTAATGACTTCTGGTGGGTTTCTTTATTTGTTCTTTATGTTAAATTCGTGATTCGTGACCCTGGACCACTTAATTACGTTGTGGATACCTAAAATTACGTTTTAATCCTTAATTACATGTAAAAAGAAATGTTTTCCCGACCTAATTTCAGCTTCGGCAGCCAATCTCAAGAGAGATTAGGCCATTTTTAAGCACAAATGAGTGCCCAGCTGAACTCACGGGAAGGGAGTAATAAATTTATTTACTACATGTAGCACATATAGGTGTCTCTTTTGTTACGTCATGTTTTGACTCTACTACCGGCTCGGAAAGAAGATTCTACTCTGAGAGGAGCCGGAAAGGAACTCAGCAGTTGCTCTTTTTAAAAAGAAAACTATAATCTAATCTATCTCTGTGCCAAATTTCATCCAGATCCGTTTAGCTGTTCTGGCGTGATTGAGTAACAAACATCCATCCATTCATCCATCCAAACTTTCGCATTCATAATATGAGTATAGATTGTTTCGGATCGGCTTTGTTGATCAACGAATACTGCTGAATCGAATATGGCGACCCGTCTCAATGTGTAACACGCCTAAACACATACAGGAAAAATATACGATAACCTATGTAATGGAACAGTAACAAAGTAGGAATTGGTGTTGGTACATTATTTTGACAGTCATATTTATTTGTATCTGTACCAATTATATTTACGCATTGCCAACCTGGCTGATTGGATCCAAATTTGATGAAGAAGTCAAAGACTGCACAGAAAAGACAGACGGAGCTACCTCAAAGTAAGTTTTTCATTCAACTGAAACGTCCATAAAGATTTTCATCGGGCTCTACGGACTTATTTAATACTAGCCGATGCCCGCAACTGGCTACGTCCACGTGGATTATGGTTTTTTTGATTCCTGAAGGAACTCTTTGATCTTCCGAAATCATGATGATTATGCAACCTATGCACCGATTTTCAAAATTTGTAATTGTAAATATAACAAATAGTCAGACATTTAAGTTCAATTTATTTAAAACATGTAGGACATAGAAATGTATCTTATGCTATGTCATGTTTTGACTCTACCATCGGTTCAGAAAGCAAGTTCTGCCAAGAAGAGCCGGCAAGAAACCCAGCAGTTGCTCATTTACATTTATTAGTACGGATAGTATGTAAAAAGATTTTAATTATAGATATCCTTTTAAATACAAAAAGCATAATAGGATTTTTAATGAAACCGTGACAGTTGTAATAGCGCTGGGCGTTTTGAATTTTTACTTAATCCGCACGCACAATAACATCACATGCACACAAAAATAAAACGTTTTCTGGGAGATTCTTAGGAATGAGTAACATTTAGCCTTGCAACTCGCAAAGTGTGGCGGTTTACTCTTCATCTTGCTCTCCCATGAAAGAAAATGTTGCTCACAAACGGGTCCTGCACTAGCTCCTGCACGCAGCTGTGATGACATCACCCGCAGTGCGGACCCGATACAGATGCTGATAATCGTAGCTGTAGCCTGATAGGCAGGGCCTAGCCAATCACAGCTTTTAAAGAAAACCAGCGGGGTACAGGGTAATCCCGCGCCCCGGCCGGGTAAGGAGGTCTGCCTCGAAGCCCGTAACCGTTTAGCTCTCACGGGCCAGTTGGAGAAGACCCTCACACCAAATGGGGGAGTGGGATTTCTGTATTTTGCTTTAGTCTGTGCAAAAAAATTGCGTCGTCGAAAACAATCACTGCTCAAAATGGAATAAGCTTCATTTTTCCAATTACTCGCACGCTACGAGGGGGTGAAATAATTGACGGGTAATTGGCTCACGACAACACTGAACAGGAAATAAAATTGGACAAATATGGTAGCCATTTTAAGAGTATGCGGAAAGCTTTCGCGGGATATAAACATTGTATATCGTGGTTATTTCATGGCGATCTGTGGCAGATTTACTGCGAAATGACTATTATTTAATGAAAGAAAACATGCCACAGTTAAATATATTCGGTTTCTACGCGGCATCGTACCGAAACGCTAGATCGCTTAACAGCACTTCTTTGCCGGTAGTGTGGTAACTAGTCACGGCAAAACTCCCACCAGCCCAGACGAAATACAATTTAGAAAGTTGCTCCTGCCGGGGATTGAACCTGGGACTTATAAGACCACTCGTTCTGCCATTTTCATAAACAGAATTAACACTGAGTTGCACGAAACAAATAGCCGTTTTAAATTAATTTATACGCAAGAATTGTATGAAGTCTTGAGTTTAAAATCAAATCAAATCAAATTTATTTATATGTGAATACAGTTATGTACTTAGATGTTAGTTTAACAAACGTAACGTTTAATAAACGAAGGTATTACGTAGTTTACCACAGTATGGTGTACAAAATCTATTACTTATCTTAACCAACATTATCTTACATTATTAAAACACCATGCAATGGCCCACGTGGCGCTTTTACGTCCAAAACTAAAAAATAACTTAAAGAATAAAACAAAGGTTTTGAAAAGAAAATATTATGTCAAACTAATTTAAACTAATTAAAACGGAATTGCGGGTAGCAAGTAAAATCATGTCAAAATATAATTAAAATGCTGGATGCACGATTTTTGGCACGGGTATAACTGAGGACCTGGAAAGTGACATAGGCTATTTTTTATTCCGGAAAATTGAGGAGTTCGCGCGGGAATCCAAAAAAACTTATTCCACGCGGACGAAGTCGCGGGCATCAGCTAGTACTTTATAAGTGCAACTCAGCATTAGAATTGTAGCTATGCAACCCTTTTGTGAAATAACAACAGCTAATCACCTCGACAACAATGTCGACATCTGCTAACGGTCACCCCTTTAAACTTAATGGAGCGTAGAGCGGAAAAAGTTGCCCTACCCGGCGAAGTTGCAACTCTATTAGTTTGAGAATGCTTAGGGCGAAAACGCACTATCTACAGGACGGAACAAACATGCGCGTAAATACTTACTCGTATTTTATACGTTTCGTTTTGTCTGTGCAGCTCCATACAAAAGTTTGCGTCGAAATTTTACCGCCAGATTATATTTTTGTGTGTAGTGTGTTTCGCCCTAACGACAAAACTTTCACGTAAAAAGCCTGCGCGGTATGCGAGTTACGTTTCGTTTTGTCGTAGCAGTCTGTGCAGCTCCATGAAAGAGTGCGGACTTTTTGTCCGCCAGACAAATAGTTTTAGTTCGTTGTGTTGTCGTCCTATTTGTTTGAGATGGATGGAAAACACACAGCAGAACGAAAAAAAATTCTGATGGACCGAAATCGAGCTGCACAGTCTAATGTGACAGGATGCAACTTGCTTCCCATTCGACGCCGGTGGGTGTGTTTGTCACTTTTATAATTGCAAAATAGCCTTGCATTTGTCGAAAATCAATGCATAGTGCAAAGTAACGATGAGGTTTATGTTGGAATGTGCTTGCCTAGGGGATGCATATTCCTGTCCGTAGTTGTTTTTACGCTATTAGTTTGAGAATGTTTAGTTTCGCCCGACACCCGACCGGCACTCAACGCCCGGCGCCCAACGCACGGCTCCCAACGCCCGGCACTCACCGCACGGCGCCCAACGCCCGGCGCCCAACGTCCGGCGCCCAACGCCCGGCACTCACCGCACGGCGCCCAACGCCCGGCGCCCAACGTCCGGCGCCCAACGCCCGGCGCCCAACGCCCGGCGCCCAACGTCCGGCACCCAACGCCCGGCTCCCACCACCCTGTGCCCAACGCCCGGCGCCCCGGGCGGCGCTCGATACTTCAATCGGGTAAACAAAATTTTCTTTTACGCAGTTTGCTCTTCCCCTTTTATAACTTTAATTTGTAGCCTTAAAGGAAATCTTTTTCCTCTGTGAAGAAAAAGAAGTCTTATTATTTTTCAAATTTACATTTCGGGTCTGCCTTGAATCTTAATATTTATCAAAATGTTATGATATTTTATAGGTTGGGTTGAATTACAAAAATTAGAATAGCAATATATTTTTATTAAGAGTATACCTTTGGGTAAGCTTAATCGAAGCTATTTGATTGAATAATTAAGGCATTTTCTGATTGGGGTCATAAGAGTTTTAACATAATAAGACGTATACTGTAGTATTTAACATACTATACATACAGTACATACATTATTACATATAAATCGTCGTATAGTATCGTAAAGTTATTAAAACTTTACGATCAGCATTGCTTTAAGTTACCCGTAAGATGAGAGACTGTAGTTGGCACATTCATATGAATCCCATTTCTACACTAGATGTTGCCAGCGACTTCGTCCGCGTGGATTAGGTTTTTACTTCTCACGGGAACTTCTTAATTTTCTGAGATGAAAAGTAGCCTATGTCCTTCCCCGGGATACAAACTATCCCTATACCAAATTTAATCGAAATCGGTTTAACAGGTGGGCCGTGAAAGCGTAGCAGACAGACCGACAGACAGACACACTTTTGCATTTATAATATTAGTATGGATGTATGAATTTTATATTTTAAAAGTGCTCTTGCTTTTGACGACCTCCGTGGCGCAGTGTGTAGCGCTGTTGCCTTAACGTGCGGAGGTCCCGGGTTCGATCCCCGGCAGGGTCAATTTAGGAATTTATAATTTCTGAATTTTCTCTGGTCTGGCCTGGTGGGAGGCTTCGGCCGTGGCTAGTTACCACCCTACCGGCAAAGACGTGCCGCCAAGCGATTTAGCGTTCCGGTACGACGCCGTGTAGAAACCGAAGGGGTGTGGGTTTAATATAACTGCCATGCCCCTAACAGGTTAGCCCGCTACCATCTTAGACTGCATCATCACTTACCATCAGGTGTGATCGCAGTCAAGGGGTAACTTGTAGAGGATAAAAAAAAAAAAAAAAAAAAAAAAAAAAAAAAAAAAAAAAAAAAAAAAAAAAAAAAGTAAAACATGTATTCCAAACCAGAGTCAAAGCCGAAGGTCGTTTTTTCAAATTCGTTAGCACAGACTGTACTTACACGTCTTTTTGAACGTCGATGATAAAACAATAATGTTTGAGTTTACAATCGTGCATAGCAACGAGGCAACATCTCCTGAGGATGCTCCGGTGTCCGAGTGAAACGTAAGAGCTTTGAGAGGAATTTGGAACCTTTGTGTGGTGTGGTGATGTGACGGTGCGAATTGCTGGCTTGCTGGGCGGTGAATATCACAAGCTGCATGTGCAAGCTACACGTTATACTTCATAGATTTGTCTGCTTTAGCGGATTGTTCCTCGAAACTATAAAGGTTGACTATAGAACACGATTTTTTTTTTATTTCGTACCAACTAAATGTCTCTTTTCTCTCTTCTTCTTTAATTTAAATACACAAAGAACATCCGAGATTCCGGTCAGCCATTTGTATTCATTGTCCCTTATCAATCGCCGATGAAGATAAATGTTGTATACAACTCGCTATGCAATAAATATGTCACTAATGGTCCTGATACCAAATGATTGCATCTTATTTGTTGGATAGAAGAAAACATCGCTTTGTGGAAGTCCATGATACAATGAACAAGAATATTTGAACATAATATTTAGTTCTTTTAGCCACAGTAAAACGCAGGGCCTGGCCTGGAAAAATAGTACGATACACAAAAGGGTTAAACTGTCTCACTTCCTTCACTTCCTCTAGTGTAGATAGATAGAGACAGAGTACCTGCCTATGTTATTATTTTAGTTGCTGGTGAACATTTTGAACACTTACGGAATTTTATTTCATTTTTATTTTTTTATGAAAAATATTTTTTTTAATACAATAGCGAAAGTAACTTTTTTATCACGGGGTGTCCAGCGATACTTTTTTTATCCACTACAAGTTAGCCCTTGACTGCGATCTCACCTGATGGTAATACCTATTTATTTATGCCTATATCCATACTAATATTATAAATGCGAAAGTGTGTCTGTCTGTCTATCTGTCTGTCTGCTACGCTTTCACGGCCTATTGACGCGGTGCAAAGCAAACTGCGTGATGCGCGGTTGGCAAGAAAATGTATGCGTTTTAAGGAGAGCTGAGGGTAAATTCATAGTACAATTTATTTCTCTGTCCTTTCCGCCATCTCTCTTCGCATACGAATTGACATATAGTCTTTTAAATTCAAGGATACGTATCCGAATGTGAAAATACAGTCACAATTCACGTTTTCGAATTATCCGCATAAATAGCTTCGCGCGGGGGATATCTGTCAATAAATTGCAATGAAATGACCGCGGTAATACATATTTATTCCTCTCCGAGTTCCGCTTCGGAACGATAAAATGGCCGCGATGTATGGATGGGAGCACACTAGCGATTTGCGAGCGTGTTCCAAGGCTTGTGGGAAACGAGATTTTAAATGTAAGAAAAGAAATGAAATGAAAGTTTTATATGCTGCAAAAATTGTATATTTTGCTTACTTTCATAGTATTATGTCTTACGCAATTTTACTATGGGGTAAGGCAGCAGATATTCAAAAAAATTTTTATTACAAAAAAGGGCAATACGTGCAATTTATAATTTAAAACCGCGCGAATCCCTTAGAGAGAAATTTAAGGAAATAGGTATTCTTACAGTAGCCTCGCAATATATTTATAGTAATTAAATCTTCGTAAAACAGCACATTCATAATTACAAAAAAATATGCGATCTGCATAATAGGCAAACTAGAGGCCGCCATAAGCTCGTGACTCCATCGCTCCGCCTCAAGAAGGTCCGAAGGTCGTTTGTGGGAATGAGCATTCCATTTTATAACAAAATTCCACAACCTATCTTAAACTTGCCTTTACACAAGTTTAAGAAGTCCATTAAAATTATGCTCCTGAAAAAGGCTTATTATACTGTTGAAGATTACGTAAATGACAAAGGAGCATGGATTTGACTCGCTCCAGCAATGCTAAGGACAGCTGTTACTTATGTATTCTACAAATTAATGAAATTGTAAATTATTATTTTTTTCAAAAGAGCAACCGCCGAGTTTCTTGCTGGTTCTTCTCGGTAGGAATGGCATTCCGAACCAGTGGTAGATTCACTTGACGATTCAAAAGTACTTGTAAAAGTTTATTTGAATAAAATCATTTTGAATTTGAATTTGAATTATGATTTACCTGTCACTCGTCGGGACTATTCGGGAATCAGTAGAACGAGAATCAACGGGTTACGGAACTCACTAGAGTTCCGTAACACGTCTTCACAATCGTGCATTGTCAAGTCCACTTCTCCTAAAGTTGTATCGGTATCGGAGTGAAACGTAGTAATTTGGGGTATTTCTGTGATGAACATCGCGGGCTACAGGTGCAGGGTGCACACTGTGCCACATAGATTTACCTATTGTCGCGGATTATAGCGTATTAAACTTCTAGTTCCTTCATTGCCATGGACTTCCGCAAAGTAACGCCTCCTTCTATCCAATACTACAATATTCGATATTTTCCAGGGCCAGTGGCGTGATCGTAAAACACGTCGGTGTTTAGGAGGTACGCCGTAACACGCGGCGGTCGATTTCCCCGATTGCATTCAATTTCCTGCCCGCCCGAGCCGAAACCGCACATATTGTATTGGGAATTCGTACTTTGCCAAGAAGCTTTGAGGCCATTTCTTTGTGCTTAACATTTTAGAAATTGGTTTTTAGGGTTCCGTACCTCAAGAGGAAAAAGGGAACCCTTATAGGATCATTTCGTTCTGTCATCTGTCAACCACCTTTTTTGGTAATATATGAAGGTATCAAGTTGAAAGTAATATCAATCAAATACTTAGGTCTACGGTCCCTTATGTAAGGTAGTTATTTCACAGCTGATTCCGAGCTGTTATGACATCATTCTTGTTATTTACTGAAAGAATATATATTGTTTGGTAGTTGGATAGATGGATTTACGGAGCCCCTTGTGCGCGAGTCCAACTCACACTTGACCGGTTTTTTTATTCTATGTACCTCTCTATTCCAGTGGTGAGCACTGTAGTCTTATTAGGGGAAGGTTGCGGAGAAATTCGACAATGGTATACCCAGCCAAGCTATAACTTTACTTACCACCAGGTAAGATCGTAGATTTTCGAAAACAAGTAATTTCTCAGCTTTTTTAGCTGATTTATTTTGTACAATCTGATGCCTGCAATTTGGTTTGTGGTGGTCACGCATATCCCTTCATCAAAAAGAAATACTTAAACACCAGGTAGTGTGTCTAAAAGGTATTTTCTTGTATTTTTAAAACTAGAAGTTTTATTGTCATTTCTTAAATAGGCTGGAATCCTGGTTAGCAAATATGGAATTCGTTTATGGAGGGTTCGATCCCCATACTAGTTGCTTACCCTGAGCAAAAGGTATTTACCTGCCGCAATAGACTGCTAGCATGTTCTCGTTAGTAAAGTCATTCCGAATCAGCGGTAGATTTACTTGACGATTAAAAAGTGCTTGTAAAAGTTGAATGAACATTTGAATTTGTGTGAGGTAAAATAATGTTGATCCGTCTTATATTGCTTGTAACCTCCACTTAGGTCCTTGTCCGTCCTCACGCCCTTGGGGTTCAAACATCTCAGCTAATCTGATTTATTGACCATGCCTAGCGTGTTTTGACAAATTGGCTCAAATAAAATTATCTCCAAATAGAAAAAAAGTTATTTATTGTCTAAAGTTCTCGATTCAGTTGTTTTAATGGACTTTAGTAGTTTTATGATGTTTGAACGAATAGGTAATTATTTTAAAGTATTTAAAAACGGTAAGTACTGCATTTTTGACAATTTTAATTAACAACATCTTTTTAAAATAATAGAGATAATTTCTTTACGGTTTCGGAATAAAACTGAAAAAATTGTGAGTATTCTTTGGAAAATATTAGTACAGAGAAAATTGGTGGTAATCGTGGCACATAATTCTACATTAAAGACAATGGACACAAGGAAATATTTAAAATATTGTATTATAGTTTTTAAAGCTTTCTAAAATCGAAAAATAAACATTTATAGTCCGTAGAAGTTATCACTCGATTTTAACAACACCTTCGTGTCACGAAAAGCATTTAATCCCGTTGAATCTATGCCTAATTACACCTATCCTTAGGTTTTGGATTACCCTTGCATTGGTCAATGAGAGTGAGGGAACAAGTAAATAGTGTGCAAAAGAACTAGCGATCTCGTTCAACCATCATGCTAAGAACCATGGATAAGAAAAAAACAGAAATAAAAATTTTTAGGCAGCTATTTTTGGTAAACTTTTTTTCAATGCCATAACTCTTTTATAAAAAAGAGACTCTTAAAATGTGAGAAACCTTTAACAATTTTATTAATACCGGCAAAAGACCATCATCTAACGCTTTCACAAAGTGCTTTGAACAATCAAAAAAGTGTTCAATATTTTGTTATATTGTCTCTTTGATCGTTGCTTCCTTCCGATTTCTCTTCCCCTTCCTTTGACACTTATAATGTGGATCTTGCATGTTGACGTTTCTACTACCTATCTACTGTTTCTCTTTGTACGTATATTAAAAACTAGATGATGCCCGCGACTTCGTTCGCGTTGATCATCTAAGTTTATTTTTATTCCCGTGGGAACTCCTTTGTTTTCCGGGATGCAACCTATCAGCTCTACCAAATATCAAAATCGGTTGAAAAGGTGAGCCGTTAAAACGTAGCAGACAGACAGACACACTTTCGCATTTATAATATTAGTATGGATAGTATGAAAGTAGTTTTTTTAGTGTAACAGATTTCCGTTTGGTTTTACTATGAGTACATTATAGTCTAGTCAAGAAGTGCTTTTAGGATCAAACTTTTTTCTCCTCCTCCGAAAACTATGAACGAGGTGTCGTTAGATTCGGATTAGCGTGTAGATGATTTTCTGACAAAATTCAAGACCCGCTTGCAAAAATTGCAAAAGTTATTAACAAAAATTGGTTAACAAACCAACCAACCACTTGAGCAGTTACAAAATTAGTATGATAAAACCAGAAAGAGATGTTATAACAGCAACAGTTTTAATTGCCAATCACTATTCGTTAAAACAAAAATAAAAAGTTTGTTGATGCTATAAAAAATTTAACGCGTAAATTTGTCGATAACTCAACGGATTTCCAATTAACTATCCCCGATTGGGAAAACTTCCTAAAAGTGGGGGGTGTTGGGTGGAATGGAGTGGAGGGGAGGGGTCGGGGGTCGACAGTGACAAATGACAGGAATATTTCAAACCGCGTGGGAAATGCGTCTACTAAATGGAGTTCTTACACTTCTTTATAGTTAACCTTTCGTGAAAAGAGTTTCTGCAAGGTCAGTACCTCGGGTACTTTTAAAATAATAGTTAAGGCGCGCAATTACACTTGGAATGAGAAATCATGTGGCGCGCAAAAAGTCCGCGTTACTCATTTTTATATTGAGCCATACTCACTAGCGCGACAGTACAAAATGTCGCTCCAGCGTTAAGGTTGGGTGCAGTTATTTTGTCCTGTATGATCCCTTTTTGCTCTAAAAACATGACACCGATAGTGTTTGTTTTTTCTGAATATTTAGGTATAGGAGCGGGTGGGCAGGTGGTGCATACCGCTTGCAGTATTTCATAGATTTGTCTGTTTTAGCGGATTATAGTGAACTAGCTGATGCCCGTATTCCAGACTATAATCTATCTCTGTGCAAAATTTTATTGAGTGACAAACATCCATCCATCCATCATAGTATAGATTAAGCCTCTTGTTCTTTGAACGATGTGAGAAGTCGCTAAGCTTAAGTGGTAATCCAAGCAGGAGACTTTCGTCAAGCAGTGGATGTCTATTGGTTGAGAAGAGGAAGCTTCTTGTTCCTTGGAAACGAATTGTTCACGAAAGGGCATACCTCCGTCAATAGTGTAATTACCCAGGGGCATACTACCATCGCTTAAAACGGTATTGTTCTAACATTGATTACGTTTGTGTTTTGGAATTATAATCCTTATTTTAGGAACGTCAAGGTACGTGACATAAAATAGTCATTTTGAAGTAATACTGCTTAAGGCGATGGTGGTAGCCCCCCAGAGATAGTTTATCCCGCACTCCGTGTAACAGTTTTAACGGTCGGAGGGCATCAGAGCTAATCCTCCGTATACCCCTACTATTACCTATTCTGTGGTATAACTCCCATACTCACTCCAAATAGAACTCCATTTTGATTTCCATCCAAAAGGACCAAAAAAGAAAGCTGGAAGAAGTAGTACTTGACTGGGAAATGAAAATAAAAAAAGGAATTGAGAACCTCCCCCTTTTTTGAAAGTCGGTTAATAATGGAGAACTTAGTGTTGTAGTGGTTGGGAAGCCGATTCTTCTAAATTTTCTTTTACCTGCTTTTAAATTTTAGGTAGGTACTATCCAGGTTATTAAAACAAACAGCAAAAAAGAGACAACAATATTATATTCTGAATAGTAGCAACCGCTAAGTATCGTTGTGGTATCGTGCCGGCTCTACTCGGTACTATTTTTATTTCTGAATCAGTGATAGAGTCAAAGATGAGAAATATGGGACACTTTTATGCCCTAAATGAAATAAACAAAATTGAGTTTGAATTTGAAATTACGTCCGTAAATTTTGTTATCATTCGTAAAATCGTTTTAAAATAAAATAAAATCACAATTAAGGATTAAATCGGAAATTTACAACATATACCTTAGATTTTTTAAATTTATTACTATGTGCTTTCAATTAAAAAAAAAATTAAATTTCCTCTGTAGAATTAAGGATTAAAGCGGAAATTTACAACCTACAAAGACTTTTTTTAATTAAATCTTCATAATGGTTTCAATTATGGGAATTAATAAATTATTGATGCTTACATTGGAAACCCAGCTTTTTGTTATTAACTAGATGATACCCGCGACTATGTTCGCATGGATAAAAGTTTTGTGATTCCCGCGGGAACTCATGAATGTTGCGGTATAAAAAGTAGCCGGGTGTAGTCCTTCCCCGGGATACAACCTACCCCTGTACCAAATTTTACCAAAATCGGTTGAACATATGGGCCATAAAAGCGAAGCAGACATACACACTTTCGCATTTATAATAATAGTATGGATTTAAACTTGTTTTTCAATAATTGTAATATTTCACTGTTATACAATTTCACTCTGACAAGGGTTCGGAAAATTTGCAATTTTAAAAAATACAGCCAAACTCCGTCCCAGATGCGTCTCCAGTGAAATATAGTTTTATATTAAATTTCTCATTGTTCCGCAAGGGGTGCATCGTTTGCGTTTCTGGGAAATTGGCAAAAAAGAAGCCCCGAATATTTCCTTTGTCGATTCGAAAGCTTTTGCGGAAACATTGAGTTCTATCGATTGTACTCTTGGGATGATTTCATATCGAATCGAATTTTTTATTTTTGCAATGGTTGAGAGTTTACAATGGAAATAAAATAGGTTTAATTAACAGAAAAATATATATTTTTAACATATTTTTTTGATATCGTAAATATCGGATTTATTTCTGGCTTTTGCTACGTTGAAGCTGCTCACTGAATATTAATAATACTTCGAAAGGATGTCGACCCAAATAATTAATGGTCCTAAAATAGACTGGTTAATAGAGTGTAAGTATAGGGTATGGGTTTAATAAACTGTCATACCCTAACAGGTTAGCCCGCTGCCATCTACCATCTTAGAATGCATCATCACTTACCATCAGATGAGATCGCAGTCAAGGGCTAACTTGCAATGGAATAAAAAAAAAGTTATAAGTACAAATAAAAGTACAAAACTTTTTACTGAAGTAGACTTTGACTTGAGCGACGAGTGGCCTAGATGTGACAACGTATATCATTCGATTACAATAATTGTTAAGCAACGTTGACCCAAGTCGGTAACTGGATGGGTGACCTAATTTGGAGGTTCAAATTTGGCCTTTTCGTTTCCTCCGTACCTTGGAGAGCACGTTGAGCCATCGGTTCCGGTTATTATCATTAATATCTGATAATAATCATTACAAACCTAACAGTTAAAATACTCTTAATTGAGTCGTATGCGGAAGGATGTGGGAACCCACCGTATTATTGTCTCAAGAAAACCCTGCCACTATGTGATTCATGGAAAGGGATACTACGCAGATAGAGAGAGCGACTTTGACAAGTGCTTTTGAACAGTCGAGTGAATCTCCCACTGGTTCAGAATGCCATTCTAAGCTAAGTACTTAGCGGATCATCAAAACTGAAAATTGTAATATGTTTATATGCAATTTGACTCAAGTACAACTACCCGTACAGAGATGTAACTGATAAAATTACTGAACAAAAGACAAGTATATAGCGACAAAAAACACCTTTACGAGCAATCGAGTACAAATGTAAACAGGGATAAGACACTCTCCCACACTTTTATCTCTCTCGCGTAAAACCAAATGAAATCCAACGATCGCTTTGTGTACGTATAAATAGTGTATGCGATGCGAGAAGCCGAGTGTTGTTGGTAATCTACTATGTTCTGGGGACGGTGCAAGGCATAAGCGGCAGCGGTGGCGATTTAAAACTTCTAAGATGCTGTGTGTGTCGTAGTGATAAATTTTACGACCACTTCATACGTTTATCTTATAATGGATGTGAGATTAAACGAGAAGTATCGATAATCTCGGTATTAGTATGTTGCATGTATGGTGCAAGGCTCAAGCGTTATGGCACTATTTTCATAAGATACTTAATCACATATTGAATCTAAAAAGGCGTTGTGCTTCGACTAGGTAAATAGGTATATTTTTGTTTACTAAAAAAGTTAAGGGAAGTTCTGTTAAAGTGACCTCACTTAGATAATATTTAGTTATGAATTGCTTAAATGACAAATAATATACGCCCAATTGTGGGCGAGGGAATATTTGAACGGACAGTTTTCGACGTCAATTAGCTGGAAATTTATAATAACAACAATCCCACAAAAATAGGAAATATATCTGGCATATTTAATGCAATCAGTTTTTTAAGGTATTTCTCCGATTTTATCAGGTAAATTACACTAATAGTGATGATGACACCTCAATGAAATCAGTAGCTATTTATCAAACTTAAAAACACGCTTCTATCACCTTCCAGTATGGAAGTTTGTATGAAATACATAGATTAGACATCATCAAATTTCAACATAGTTGAAAATAGCTATGGATGTGAATTTGAGATCTTTGAAAGACCATATTATTATTATTATTATTTAATTGAATTATTGATTAAAAATTTGCACACAAATGAAATAGTTGAGTGTGTCAGCGCAAAATAATTTTAAGAACTAATAATTGGACCACATTCTTGCAAATAAATTATTCTATTCTATTCATTTATTTCACAATCAGTAAGAAATAATTTATTTTTGACTTAAGCATCATCTCTATTACATCAATATGTACCTACCTAGTTCGACGCGACGTTTCTTGGTTTGCATTTTACCGGTTTCCAGAGCCCTACTAGCTAAATTCTCCCGGATTGAAATTCATCCAGTGGTAGAGCTGCAAGCTGGCTTTTAATTTTATTACACCTTTTGTCTTCTTGCACCACAGCCATTTATATAGTAATCCTCTCCACTCGGGACGTGCCTCACAGAGCAAGTTCGTCCAGAAGTTTATTTATTCCTCGCAGGTGTAACATGACACTTGAACTGAGTTCCTAGTTGGATGCGCTTTTGAGAAACCTGAATATTATTACAAGTTTTCTTACGTAGAAACTACCAAACTACCCCGACTCTGCAGTGATAAACTACTCAGTTTTATTTTATAACTAGCTGATGCTGATAACTTTATAATACAATTTGATAGTAATTTTAATATGGAATAACCACTATAACCAGCTGATGCCCGCGACTTCGTCTGCGTGATTCAAGTTTTTTTGATTCCCGCGGGAACCCCTTAATTTTCCGGGATAAAAAGTAGCCTATGTCACTCTCCAGATCCTCAACTATACCCATGCCAAAAATCACGTCGATCCGTTGCTCCGTTGCGGCGTGATTGAAGGACAAACCAACAAACCAATAAACCAAAAAACCAACAAACAAACACACTTTCGCATTTATAATATTAGTATGATATGATATGATTTTACACTTAACCTTTTTTTTATAAGCATGTGCTTGAGGATAATCATGTTTAGTTCAAAAAAGTTCGAGTTGTTAAACTTTCCTCGAAAACGGAGATTTTCCGTTTTAAGTTTTTAAATATTTTAACAAGGTCGTTAGTGCTGTCACCGGCCAGTGGATTCAATTAATTCTCTCTCTCTCCTCAGGTACATAATCTCCACTTTAAGCTAGTTTTTATAAGACACTTTCAGAACAACAATTAAGTTACAAACTTAGTCTTGAGTCTGAAATTAATTTAAAAATCCTTTTTAACAGTTTTTTTAGCTTCGCTTCTGAAATGCTTGTTTAAATTAATATTTTGACTGTTTTTTGCAATACCTCTACGTTAAGTAATGATATTTAAGCCAATATACATTAAAACTTGTAGGACCGTATACTTAAATTCACTTATTCTTATTTTAAAATCTTTAAAGACCTCCTTGGCGCTGTGGTGACCGCTGTGGTCTTATAAACTGGGAAGTCCCGGGTTCGATCCCCGGCAGGGTCAATTTGGACATTTACAATTGCTGAATTTTCTCTTATCTGGTCTGGTGAGAGGCTTCGGCCAAGCGATTAAGCATCTCGGTACGATGCGGTATAGAAAACGACTGCCATATTCCTAACAGGGTAGCTCACTACCATCTTAGACTGCATCATCACTGTAATTGTATTTTTTATTGCATCATCATCAGTATTTATTATTGCATCATCATTAGGCGTAATTGTAGTCAAGGGCTCACTTGTAGTGGCATAAGAAAAAAAACAAGAATTATTATTCAACTAGCGAATACCCGCGACTTCGTCAGCGTGGTTTGAGGTTTTTGGTTCCCGCAGGAACTCTTTAATTTTCCGGAATAAAAAATGGCCTATGTACCAATTCAGACTATAATCTATATTCAGCCAGATCCGTTCAGCCGTTGGCGCGTGATTGAGTAACAAACATCCATACATCCATCCATACATCCGTCCAACCCTTTACATTTACGAGTATAATATAAGTAAGATTAAGGAATCCAGCCAATGAAGAACATTTCAACGTCATGTTCGTGCGTTAATTTTACTTTACAGATCCCCATCCAAAACATAAACGTACTAGAAACTCCACTCCAAAAATATCGTAATTTTGTTTTATCCCGCAAAACGATTCCAATACTTTATGATAAAGTTCCTACTATGCTGATAAACTCATACAAATCAAAAGAACTATAAAACCATTAAATTTCATTTTATTCGAGGACGTAATATTATGCGAAATATATTATTTAATGGAACAGTTTTGAAACTAGCGGCGGGATATATGAAAACAGCGATAACAGTTACTCAATGTTATGTTCGGTAATATGGGAAGAGATCATATTGACAAGTTGCAGCGGTTTTTAAAATTTCGGGTCTTTTGGCACATTCCATTGTTAGCTATGGAAGGATTTTATAGACGGTCAATAATGTTGACAACCCAATACAATCAGCAGCTCTTTATCAAATTTTAAAACGCGTTTCTAGTTTGGAAGTTTGTCTGTCGTGATTTCAGACAAATTTAATTTTTTCTTTAATGTATAGTTTAAAATGGATACAAAACTTAAACCTCTCTGTAGAATAATCAGTTAGAAATAATTTATTTTTGACATCTGCATCATCCCTATTATCAAATTTTTTTAGTGCCGAATCGTAGATTTTTTATATTTTAAATTATCATCATTAAAAGTTATCCACATCTCAACCTTCCTTCGACCAACATTCACGCCTCTTGCGCCGCCTGTATTCAGCGTCTTCCTGCGACTCCCTTGATGTTGTCCACAGCTGTAGGCATAAGTATCACATCAAAATATTGCCAATCCGCTTTTAAAAGCAACGTGAGTGCACCGCACGTATTAAATTGACTGTGACACAAGACGTGGCTGTAATAACGGCAAATTGCGATCAAATGGACGCCGGAGCAATTTGCTCCCGAACCGCACCGGAGCTCTCCGACCTCTGGGATCGATGCTTAGTATTGACTGTTGAGACACTAATGGCATTTTTTTCTTTTCTACCCTTAATATTTCCTTTTTAATGACGACATCCTTGGTGCACTCATTGTGAGCGCACTTTGTGGTTTATTAGGGATTTGGGTCTTATATTTCAATCCCCAGCAACTACAATTTGGGAATTTATTTCTAAGCTAGCTGATGCCAGAGTTTGAATAAGTTTTTTAAATTCCCATGGGAACTTCTTATTTTTTTGGAATAAAAGGTTATGGTACTCACCAGGTCCTCAACTATACCCACGCAAAAAATCACGTCAACCCGTTGCTGTGTAGTGATGTGATTGAAGGACAAACTAACAAACAAACACACTTTCGCATTTATAAAATTGGTTATATATTATTATATATATTATGATATATTGGGTATAAGTATGGATTGTTTCTGGTATGGTCTGGTGGGAGGCTTTGTTAGTGGAAAAAATGCTGCATGAAAAAATTGTTGAAATAACACATACCCCTGGTATGTGTTTAATATACGTATCTACTATACCCCTAACAGGTCGCTACCATCTGAGAGTACATCATCACTTACCACCAGGAAGGATCGCAATCAAGGCTAACCTGTGGAAAAAATCTATCTAATAATATGTAAACATAATTCCAGAAGTGGGTGAATAATTAAAATTACTTTAAAAATATGTTTGTACTCTCTTTAAAACGTGCACGAATAAATGGTTAAACGTGTAGCGGTTTCACGAGAGATTTAATGTAAACAGTTAATTATAAAAACTTGGCCAAAGCATCACAACAACAATAAATTAATCATTTGATCAGGCTGCAGTTGCTACTGCTAAGCTCTAAAACAAATTGCGATCTAAACACAAAAGTATTCAATAATCGCTGAGTCTGCCGGCAACAGACTAACCCAACAAAGTCAAAATACTCGTATTTATGCAAATTAATCCAATATGGCGTATCCCCGCCAACAAACTGACCGACTGAAATACATTGAATGAGTCAAATATCAACTTAATTAAACCTTCGTCAATAAACAAATACACAATCTTTTATATTTTCTAAAAATTCAATTCAATTTTAAACACAAAGCTGACAAATATAAATGCGAAAGTTTGGATGGATGGATGTTTGTTATTCAATCACGCCAGAACGGCTGAATGGATCTGGATGAAAGGCACAGAGATAGATTATAGTCTATAAAAACACATAGGCTACTTTTTATCTCGAAAAATTAAAGAGTTTCCGCGGGAAAAAAATCCTCAATCCACGCGGACGAAGTCGCCGGCACCAACTAGTATTTATAAAATTGTGATGTTCTTGCTATCAGTTAACAATGAACAATAAAAGGTGTTTTAAGTATTTGAAAACTCAACCCTCATGGATATTCTGATATTTCACCCGGAGGGGGCTTGGTTCGACTATAAAGTTATAAGCCTTTTCGGTTTTGAACTGTTGACCTTATAAATTACTTGTCAAAGTTGAAGTTGTTTGCACTTGTGTCAAAGTAGAACTGTTAGCAAAACTAACGTTATCTCTAAGCAGCGAGCGAAGACGTACCTACATCATTATCAAAAACTAGATGATGCCCGCGACTTCGTCCGTGCGAATTAAGATTTTTGATTGCCGCGGGAACTTTTTGATTTTCCGGGATATAAACTATCCCTATACCAAATTTTATCAAAATCGGTTGAAAATATAGGCCGTGAAAGTGTAGCAGACAGACAGACAGGCAGACACACTTTCGCATTTATAATATTAGTATGGCATGGATTATTTTCACGACCTCCCTGGTGCAGTGGTGAGCGCTAGCGGGAGATCCCGGGTTCAATCCGCAGCAGGATAAATCTGGGAATTTATAATTTTAAAATTTTGTCTCGTCTTATCTGGTGGAAGGCTTCAGCCGTGGCTAGTTACTACCCTGTCATCGTAGGCGTAAATTAATAGCGTCTTTTCAGGTTTGAACTTTTGACTTAATAAATTAGTTGTCAAAGAAGTTCGCGTACCTACTGTAGGTATAGCCAGAGTGAAAGAGTATTTCAAAATTAACTCTATCCCCAAGGAGCGAGCTAAGGCGTGCATCGTTATTAAAATACGGCTTTAAAAGAAATCGTTAGACGAAATCTAATTTGTTTTTTATAAAAAGCAACCCTTCCCTTAGCTAACCTGGTCCGCTACATGGAGAGCTTAGAGTTAGAGCCTTTGAGCTAGACTCTATTAACATAAAATATTTAGCCCCGAGTTAGACCTTTTATATTATACGATATTTTTAGAACTTGGACCTTTTTGGGGCGATGAAACGCAGATGAAACGTGGAAAAATCATAGTGACAAAAGGGCAGTAAGCCTTGTAACCAATTAATGTCGTCGAAAGCGACAGAGGCGATAGGCTGTGAGATCGTAGCAGGCCGACAGATTTTCGCATTTTTAATAGTAGTATGGATTATTTTGGAGGCGAATTAATAGAGCGAGATTTGAAAACAAAACAGACAGGCATGCACACGCCTTTTTAATATAAATTCCCGTATGAATTATTTTTTTTATTTATTAATTTGTATATTCACAATTAAATTAATATAATGTATCCAGTTCTATTACAATAGTCAACTAAAGAGATATACAGCATTATAATGAATCTCCAGTCAATTTTACATACAAAATTAAAGAATAATAATTTATAAATTAAAGAATAAACAATATTAAAGGAAATATTTATTGCATTGTATTTTGAAATAATTATGTAAGTTGCCAATTATAATATTGCCTGTCGTACCAGGGTTATAGCACTATTTAACCCCAAATGTGCAATAAATAAATGATTGATATGCAATTAAATTAAATTAATGATTAGCTAAAACTATACAAAACAATTAAATTTGGGATTCAGTCAACAAATTAAATTAAATCGTCGACGATAGATAGATAGATAGATGGATGATTTATTGACGAGTATTTATTGACGATATGACGAGTAGTGTAAATGGCGCTCAGAAATTACAGGGCAAGCTTGAAATGTGACGTAATTAAAAAGTTACGCCAAGGTGAGGCTCTGAAGCGACAGTTGCTTTTTATTCGTCTCATAAAAGTTGACATTTTGCAAAAAAACTTGAATATTTTATTTAACATCTTGTACCTAGCTTGACCTGAAGCTGTGGTAGATAGGTGGTGTTCTCTCGGCCTCCGAAACGGGTAGTCTAGTTTCGATTCCCAGCAGGGTCCATTTGTGAATTTATAATTTATCCGGTATCGGAGTGAAACGTACGTTGAGGGAAGTTTTTGGGGGAATTCTGTGGTGTGGTAAATAAATATAAATATAAATAAACTGGTTCCTACCTGGTTCAAAGGTTATCCATCGCCATTCAGCGTGGCAATGCTGCAAGTTTGATGGGTACCTTTGGCCCAGGGGCAACTAGGGGTGGTCTTTTTGATTAGGGTTTTAATTTTATTTTTGTTAGTAGGTATATAAGGATTTGATTTTAATTTATTGTATAGTTTGTATAATATTTAGATTTTAGATTAACGTTTAGTCTATAAGTTTTTATTATATCTTGTAATTTTGTTTGTTTTCTGTGTATTTTCTAAATAAACAATATTAATATATAAAATCACAATATATATAGAATATAATCAAAGTATATAATATATGATACATAATCAAAATATATAATATATAAAATATAAAATCACTATACCACATAGACTTTCCTTTTGTCGCGGATTATAGCGAGTTAAACTTCTGGTTCCTTCATCATGATGGACTTCCGCAGCGTAACGCCGGCCTCTATCCAAAATTTATAATTTATAAGAGCCGACAATGGGTTGAACCGATCCAAGTATTGATCGCAGATTTCAAGACACATAATAAGAAAGAAATTTGAGAAACCTGAATACACAAGGATGAATATAATTCCTAAAGGAATTATGTATAAAGGTGTATGAATTTTTATATGGAGCCTGGCCTACCTACTGTTCCGCCATTTTAATTTTTTTTTGAAACTGAGGCCATGCTTAAAACTTATTTGAATCAATATGGCATCAATACAAGATCGAGTAGATTATAATTTTTTTATATTATTTATCTCGAATCCCTGACGCTTTAGAAGAATTTGTCTCCTAGAATACTAGATTGTGTTAATGCCAGCTATTGATTAATACAGGTTTTATACGTTGCGGCCATTGCGGCTATTTCGAGAATAAACAAAAATGGCGTAACGGTTGGTAAGCCAAAATATTCAAACCCCTTTCAAAATTAAGATAAGGTAAAGATAAAATTAATCTTCAGTTATTATTTACTTAGCGGTTCTGAAATAGGCTTTTAATCTAAAAACGCAATAAATATCATCCCTTGCGTTACAAAAGACTAAGCGAAACTGTAACAATAAAAAATAAAATATGAATCGAGTAGGTTCATAAAGAAGATAAATTATAAGCTTGTTATCCTCTTAACGCTGAGATCCGCAACACCTACAAAAGAGATTGATACAGGGACGATTGTTTACAAAACTCATTACCAGCAGCTTTGTCGACTACGCTGCTTTAATTACCGTCCCCGTAATTAATATAAAAATGTTACGACTCTGCGGGCCTCTCGACAAACATTAGCTGTGGAAATCTTATCATTCGTTATATAATTATATCTTAACAAGCCATTCGGATGTAATTCAGTTTAAGAAGGGTTCTCAAATAATGGTTCTATCTGTAAACGATGTGTCTCAAAGGGTAGTGAAGCCGAAGTGGAAATGAGCACATCGTTTGAAGAACCGATAGACGGTGCGGTCCCTAGGTTCTCAAATACGATCCCTTACTATAAAATATTCAAAGCGAATACAATAAAAAATAAAATACAGTAAATAAAGAAGACATTGTACGCTTGTTATCCTCTTAACGGTGAAATCCGCAACACCTACAAAATAAATTGATACCGGACCGATTGTTTACAAATCTCATTACCAGCCGCTTTAATTACCATCCCCGTAATTAATATAAAAATGTTGCGGCTCTGCGGGCCTCTCGGGAAAACGGTTCTCAAATATTTTATGTAGGTATTAGCTGTAACGCTTTGACGACCTCGCTTGCGCAGTGGTCTTATAAGCGGGAGAACCCAGGTTTAATACTCGTCAGGGTGAACTTGGGGTTTCAGGGTCAGTTTATAATATATTTCTGAATTTTCACTGGTCTGGATCGGTGGAACGTTTTAGACGTGGCTGGCCTACCGGAAAAGACGTTCCGCTAAACGATTCAGCATTCCAATACGATACCTTGTGAAAATCGATTAGTGTTATGGGTTTAATATAAATGCCATACCCCTAACAGGTTAGCCCGCTATCATCTTCATCATTACTTCTCTCTGCGTCGCATTCCTCATTGCTGAGGATCGTGGCCCCTTCCATTAATCACATAGTGGCAGGGGTTTTCTAGGGATAATAATGCCCTTAATGGATTTAAGATACCGTAACTAATTATCACCATCATGTTTTATAATGTAAGTAATTGACGTCAATACACTTGTACCTACAGTGTACCTAAATTGAATAAATGATTGATTGATTAATTGATTGATTGAGTCAACATCTAGTTTACAGAATATAAACGTCACGAAGGTTCTAGCTCACGTCGTCATGTAAGTGTATCTATTACATTACGTCATGAAACATTCATAGCCTGCAATCCGCGAGTACGTGTAAGCGGCTAACTGAATAATTCATTACTACGGCAATTAATAATTCATGATCGAAGTCATCTTACACGGATCGAGGGGATGTGGATGGTGAATATATTAATTGTTTTAATTATATTTTATCGCTGCCGGGAGTTCATTTCTACCGCGTATCTTTTCTCCAAGGGCCGAGATATCATAATCGACAAAATATATTGTTTATCTGTGGCTCTATTATTAATTTTTATCCACTATAAGTTTCTATAGATTACATAGTGACTAGTATAGTTATAATTATATTGAGCATCCTTCATTGGTACTCTATAATAGAAAAAAAACTATAAGTTACTTCTATAGCGTTAAGGTTGTCTAGAAGAGATCGCTTCTTAGCTATAAAACCGCCCTATTGGCGGAAAAGTAGGTATATAGGTATATAGGTAGGTAGGTACAGTACCTACTTTTTAAGTTTCCTTGGTTGTATTTGTGTGGTGGTCAATAAAGTATTTAAATACATACACACCCGTAATTTGATGTAATTTCACATGGTGGTAAGTGATGACATAGTCCAAAATGATAGCGGGCTAACCTGTTTGGGGTGAGTCAATCATAATATTAGTCCCACAATCGTAATCGATTTCTACACCGAAACGTTAAATTGCTTGGCGGCTTGTCATTTCCGGGAGGGTGGTAACTATAGCCACGACCGAAGACAACAGCGCTGAGCACTGCGGCAGAGAGGTCGCTTAAATATAATATATGAAGACCGTCAAAATATTTCATCAATCATTTTTACTAGAGTTTCTCTATAGAAAGTTGGGAGTTAGATTTTTGACTCCTACTAGCAATCTGCAATACAATATATAAAACTCAAGCCTAAACCACTTACCAAATTTCATGATTCTATAGGTCAACAGGCACTACCCTATAGGTTTTGATTTATTGACGAGTGTCAAAATATGCGACATAAACGGCCGTCTCTTTTGATTGCGTTGATTAATAAGCTTGTTTTTTTACAGCTCCAAGGGACCTCATTAATATTAACCAGCGAATGACCGCGGCTTTGTCTACGTAGTTTGAGGTTTTTTGGCTCCCGCAGGAACTCTTTAGTTTTCCGGGATAAAAAGCTCGCTTATATGCTATTTCAGACTACAATCTATCTCTGTGCCAAATTTCAGCCAGATCCGTTCAACCGTTGGGGCGTGATTGAGTAACAAACTTACATTCTAAATTAATATTTATAACATTAGTAAGATTTCAACTTGATACCTCCACGCAATAATCTAAGCCTCCACGCGTTCCCAAGTAAGCGTGAGTTGGCAGACAAACAGACAGACCTATTTTATGGGTTTATGCCTTTCTTTTTAAGGCACGGAACCCGAAAAAAACTAGTATATTTAAGAATGATAATCATCGTTTTATTTTCAAGACCAAGAACCTAGAGTCCTAGAATCTCTAACGATCTTTGTACAATGCCTACGTCGTACTTGCAATATAACATTTAGGCATATTTCCTCACACAAAAATCGCTCTAACACGCGTATTCCGCAGCCCGCAATAAAAGTTTATCGCAGCGTATGCTCCGATCATAAAGGCCGTGGAGCTCGCCTCTCCCCTCGCCCTTACTCGTAATTCAGCGCTATTGGGTTACACGTTTTTGATTTTATTGGAACACACCGATGTCTTAATTTTTTTTATACTTGAAGGCAATGCCCGTGGTTTCAAGTTTACCTGTTTTCCTGCTGTTGTTATTAACCTTTTGATTTTCTTAATGACAAAGTTGCATGGAAGCAACCGGCTTCGCATCCAGCAGCCCACAATTCAATGTTAATACTTGTTACGTAACGTATGCATTGAATAGTAAAATTTAAAAAAAAAGTGTAAAATTTTTCTTTTTATGAAAGGACCAAATGCTGAGTTTCTTGCCAGCTCTTCTCAGTAGAAATAAATGACACAAACTGTCCTAAGTACGTGGAATACATAAATCATTTCATTTAATTTCCCATATTTAAGTACACCTATCTGTTTGTACTGTAGGATGATAACTAGCCCCGTAGTGACTCGCGCCAATTTAGAATCAACTTTGGGAATTGAAAATACCTTCTCACCACTACGCCAGGGAGGTCGTCTTTTCTTACGTAACTTACATTTATAATATTGTGTTGTTCAAAAAGTGCATAGAATACCTTATTTGAATAATGTTTTGAGGATGGTGTTATCTACCTAGCTGCGACAACACGTATGTCCTAGGCGAGTGAAGACAACGGGTGAGCGACAGAAGCGACGCCATGCAACGCGACGCGATGCGACGCCATAGAAAATGACAGATGTATCTACGCGACTACGTAAGCCACGTGAAGGTTCCGCCTTTTTTATTGCGAGATAGGCTTACCTATGGCTACCTGGCTTTAGTGCAAAGCAATGATGAGGTCTAGGTTGGAACGCGCTTGCCTAGAAGATGCCTATTCACTGCCTGCCTGTTTGAGAATGTAGCGTCGCGTCGCATTGCCGCGTTTGTCGCTCACTTAGGACAACGGGTCCCAAGTCGGTGACAGGATGGGTGAATGACTTTTTTGATTTTATTTATATTTATTTTACATAAACAAGTTAAAAGATAAGAAAACCGAACGAAGGATATACCTCAACGACTTCTGGCGGCCATGCTCGCCTGGCTGAGGGGGTTCCAGTCAACTGGTCGCGCCCATTAATCTCCCGTAATATAAAGAACTATCGGCCACTATGCGACGGTAAATAAATATGGCCGACGGGGCGTAATGACGCGTGGAGATATACCTACCATTGTTGGGCCATCTCGTAAATCTCTGTAAACTACTCGTTTATTGTTAGTGGGAAAATTAATTATTACCCACTTGAATGGAAATGGCCAGGCGCCATAATGCCAACGCTTAAAGCAATGGCTATGCAATATCAAAATGACAGTTTGATGTCATGTACCTTGACAATCCTTTAATAAGGATTAGGTATAATTCTAAAACATGAAAGTCATCAAGAGATGAACAGCTCAAGCCTTCAATGTCAATAAAAATATTTAACAATCTGCCAGACTACATACTCAACCTTGACAATCCTTTAATAAGGATTATAATTCTAAAACATGAAAGTCAACAAGAGATGAACCAACATGATGTGTTGGTAGAAACAAACAAACTGATTCTCCCACTGTCAAAATTAGTACTGCACAGCTCAAGTGTTCAATAAAAATACTTAAAAATCTGCCAGACTACATAATTAGAATATAGAAATATAGAAACATAGGAAAAGAAAAAGGGTTTTCCAACATGTTCAAAAATCTGATTGAAATTTTTTTTTTAAATTGAATTTGATTGAATGATTTTTTATATGATACTGATAACGGAAAAACACAAATAAAATCGGTCTCCCTACTACCATGCAATGTTCAAGACAATGTTTGTACACCCATGCTAGGTATCCGTAGCAAGCCTAGTTTACTAATGACTGTAATATTATGTTAATTAATAATTAATAAAATTTGTTGCAAACAATACAATAGCTAACTTAAAGCTAGATAGCACAACCTAATTACTATATAAATCATGCTCGCGTGGAATTGTGGTAAGAATACTGGCTGGATATCCGCGCTGGACTGCCAGGCTGATCCTCAAAAAAGGCGCAAAAAATTAACCAGCTCTTTCTGTCACCAGATGAGGCATTCAACTCGCATATTTGTTTTACTAAGATCCACGGCCCCAGGGTCTCCACGGCAAGCGGAACAAATATGTAACTCTCTACGAGAGACGCATACTTCCGCCGGTTTCAGCCATTTCTGCTGCGGCTCCCGGCCTTGATGCTGTCTCCCTGATATGACACGAGGCCAATGTGTCTACGCATGTTGCGTCCCACATTAGCGCCCGTCCCCACTCCCAGGGAACCAGCGTCAGTCCATCAGGTCTCTTGCCATCATCCCGACTAATCCCTGCCGGCTCAATAAGCGTAGGAATATCTATGGCGGCAAGAGCCCATTTAATCGTATCATTGTGAGAGCCATGCCGAAAAAGCCTTCCAGCGCTCCTTTAAGTAAATTATGTATGTATATGGTAATTAAGAAATAATGTGGCTAGAGAATTGCAACTAATAAAGAAATTGAAATTGAAATTGAAATTGGCCAGTGGTCTGCCATTTGTATGGACGTCGATCCACTGCAAGGAATTATCCTTACAGTGGATCGATGTCCATACAGCCTGGTATAGGTGCCTAACACAATACTCTTCTTTTTAAGTCAGAAGTTAAATTTCCCAAGCCATTGTTCCAAACAATAATATTGTTCCTGTTAAAACAAAGTTAAACAATTATTTAATGTTTACAAAAAGTGGATGTAATTAAAAACGCGATTCTCAACAAAGGGCTATGTTATGAGGTACGTAACAATAAGGGTTCCGTAACAATCTTTTTATTTCGCTCGTGAACTGAATGGGGAATTAATGATCAAGGAAAACAAGGCACCTTGTTACGATAAGGGGAAAACGCCGGGTATTTATATTTGACTTACTGCTAAGAAAGGGTTTGGTGTATTAAATTTTTTATGTAAGAAAATTATATTAATAGATGGATAGATAGATGAATACTTTATTGCACACAATATGAAAAAATACAAAGAGTACAGATGTTTGCAATATCTAAAAACTATGTATGCAAAGGCAGCCTTATTACTTAGAGGAATCTCGACCAGGCAACCTTTGGTGAGAGAATTGAACAAGGTGTATATGTAAATGATAAAAATTATATTTATTTCACGTATACGACAACTTGTATCACTTATCAAGTCGTCAAGACTACTACCGGTCCGGAAAGATGATTCTACTGAGAAGAGCCGGCAAGAAACCCAGCAATTGCTCTTTCCTACATTCTTGATTATTTTGGATTTCGAATATATCTGTTGAACTTATTTACCGAAATCCCGTTAAAGGCTTGCAGGAACCGCAGCATTCCAACCAACTCAAGGACTTAACCACATAATTACTTTTCTATCTGAGTGACACAAAAATTAGATTTCAACTTTGATAGATTATAACGTCTCTGAAACCTGACGCTTTAGAAGATTTTGTCTCAAATAAAACATGCTTGTATTAATGACAGCTGTTGATTAATACAAGTTTTACGAGTTGTCGCTATTGCACAAGAAAAGCAAAATGGAAGAACCGTAGTTAGGCCAAAATACTGTGGCAGGTTAGAAGTGCATTCATGACAGTTTTTCTGTGCTGCATCCGGGTCAGCTATTAGATTCATATTTCTAGCAATAAAATTTAAAAAAAAAATTGGCAAAATTGCTTGATATGGCTTATTGCAATATGGCTTATCCATTAAGTAGACTTCCACCATATCAGATCTGACCTAATTCAGTGTTACTTTTTAACCTAATCGAACCTAGTATCTCTTAAAAATCCTGAAAGCAGGTACTAAGCTCTCAGGAGTCCCCGAGAACGCAATAATGATAAACATTACGGCTCTGGCGCTACGCCAGTTGCTCGGGTTGGACTTAAACTTACTTACCTATAAAGTACAAAGATATAGCGATAGACAACACCAAGTACCCATTAACTTATATCGCTATAGTTCGTTCAATCTGAATTTTGACGACTTCCCTGGCGCAGTCTTGAGCGCTGTTGTCTTAAAGTGCGGAAGTCCCGGGTTCGATCCGCAATAATTTAGGAATTTATGATTTCTGAATTTTCCCTGGCCTGGTGGGAGGCCGTGGCTAGTTACCACCTTACCGGCAAAGACTTAGCGTTCCGGTACGATGCCGTGTAGAAACCGATCAGGCGTATGGATTTAATATAACTGCCATGCCCCTAACATATTATTAGCCCACTACCATCTTAGACAGCATCATCACTTACCATCAGGTGAGATTGCAGTCAAGGGCTAACTTGTAGTTGATAAAAAAACATGAACGCGCGCCACACTCTTATTACACGACTGTCAAAAAAAGGAGTGTAATATTTTCAGTGTTCATGTATGTATGTGAGTTTCTTTATTTCACCATAGCTTTTGAATATAATATGGGGTATCTTTAAAATCCTTGCATCATCCCAAGTGGCATTGGGATGATGCGAGGATTTTTTAAAAATCAATATGGCGGCTATATAGCGCCATTTCCAACACGGCACTTTGGAAGGAAAAGCTCACCAAATATTTGAAAAATAACTCTTAAATTTTTCATAGAATGAAAAAAAATTAAACGTAAAGTTAAAAAACACATCTGTAAAAGTTTCGACTTATACAGAACAGAGAGGAATACTTTTTTCCATCCGAGTGAGTCAGCAATTCACCGAATGCCGGCACACCGTGGGGTCTATTATATAAAACTCTACACGCGGAGATTTTCCCTAAATTCCTTCTAAAAACTAAGGTTGAAGGCACAGTGAGTAGTGTTTTGAAATGATGAGATATCTGGTTATATTTTAGTTCGGAGTTCTAACAAATTGACCATGATAGAAAGAGCCAGGGTCACACGACGAGCGGTGGATTGTATTTCCACTCACCAAAAATGGCTGGTAACTCTTACCTTGTAAACTAATGACCAAAAATCACACTTATTTTTTAATTCCACGACAAGTTACCTTGACTGCGTTCTTACTTGATGGTAAGTGATGATGCAGTCTAAGATGGTAGCGGGCTGACCTGTTAGGGGTATGGCAGTTATTTATTTAATCGTATGGCGTTTGGTACATAATAAGCGTTTTTATAAAAAGAACGCTTATTTCGCCTGCAAGTTCGTCGCTCGTTTAGCACCACCCAGGGGACACGTGCAGGGAGGTAGAAGGTAACTCCTGCGGACGTGAGCGACGGGGCATCCCCTAGTTACCACCCTACCAGCAAAGACGTGCCGCCAAGCGATTTAGCGTTCCGGTACGATGCCGTGTAGAAACCGAATAGGGGTATAACTAACAGGTAAGCCCGCTACCATCTTAGACTGCATCATCACTTATCATCAGGTGAGATCGCAGTCAAGGGCTAACTTGTAGTGGATAAAATAAAATAAAAAGTACATTTGAATAACTAAATTTTGACTTTGACTTTATTGCTGCTATAACAACAAAATATGATAAAAATAAAATGAAAAAGGCAGTGTTTCCCAATGGTTAGATTGATTTATTATTTTACAGTTCTGATTGCAGCCAAGCTCTAGCCAATATATTTTAAAAACAGACAGACAGACGGAGAAAGTCGCACCATAAGGGTTCCATTTTACCATTTTGGTACGGAACCCTAAAAAAGACCAATTTAGTGCAATGAATGGAATATGAACCAGAGACTTTTCGGTTTTCGGTCCGTTCCTTTAACGGTCAAGCTTTTGATATTTATAACTGTTATTATACGTTTAATCCAACTCTTCAGGCCAATTTTTAGCAAATTATAATTTCTCTAAAAAATTTAGCATGTTCATAATATTCTTACCTTTATATTCATCCAAGACGGGTTTGAAAATACGCTTTCAAGAAACCCATCCGTCGTAATGCATTAAGACCCGGTAAAAGGATTTCCGTTGGAATGACTTAAGGGTATAAAAGCCACTGAAGAATTCTTGGAAATCCCAATCTGTTACGCGATTTCTGCCATAAATAGTAGAAAATAAGCTTACTGCGCGTGAAAGCGTTCGTTACCGATGCGGCTGGACCTTCGAGCTTTACGTTAGGGTTTAATAATAATATTCACACACCTATTGCACACTAGAAGTCGTCCCCGACTTCGCACGAGTATTATACAGTATGTTAAAAAAGTATTGTTAAAGCTCTTAAACTGATTGCAATTGATTTGCTTTTATCCGTTCACCGGAAAACTAAACTTTCCATCAAATGTTAATGGTTTACAATAATAAAGGAATTATGAAGAAAAAAATAGCATAAAATTCGAACTTTAAAGAAAAAATAATTATCATAATCGGTTCAGATTCGACAGAGGTGTGGAGTAAATCGACTAAAATAGAAAACTTTCGTCCCCCTATCCCGAACAAACGTTATTGTTTTTCGGCATTAAAAGTAGCCCGTATCATAACCCAGAGTGTTAGCTATAAATGTGCAAAGTTGCATTGAAATCCGTATAGCAGTTTCAGCGTGATGCCTAAACAGACAGATATACACACAGACAAAAAACAACGAAAGTCTAGGAATAAACGACTTCGCATCGTCATCTCAAAACTGGTCAAGTCCGAGTCAAAACTCACATAAGTTAGGCTGACGGTTATTATTTTGGTCTTTTTGTAAAACAACCAACCACATTTTCCACTAACAAACGCGCATCCGCATAACTAATAAAAACAAACAAAAAAAAGATGTTATTGGTCAATGGATTAAGGCGCTCCAACACTTATCGGCTGTCATAGCACAATACATCGAGATTACTGCTAGCCATCGTTTCCAATCACAATACATTACCGGATTACCGGCTCAAGGATACATCGGGCGGAGGAGTCATTAGCCAAAGAAAGTGGATATAAATCATTAAGTATTATCATAAATAAATATTCAGTGCGGTATTAAATTTCATCCCTAACTGCGGGGCGCTTGGCGAACTTCCAAAGGCCATGTCTGATACCACAGATATAGAATTTACCTACTGGAACAACTTGTTTTTGACGTGATAACGGCTTATAAATCGATGAACACCGGCTGCACGCACGAACAAGTGTCACGTTCCGCCTGAGCCTGAGCGTGCAAGAGAGAGCGCGGAACAAGCGATAGAGAGGCACGATCGGCCCAATCGAATTGTTCCGCGAAAAACAGTTTGAATAGTTCTGCTACTGGAACGCCGCCACGCGAGCGCGCGAGGGAACTTCTAGTTACCACGTAAAACTATCGTCCGTAAATCGACTTTACAGACAACCGTAATTTTTTTTAAAAGTGAAACTTCTGTAGCACCGTTTTAATTTGAAAATTTAGTGAAACGAAAAAGCGACACCAGAAAGAGACAAACATATTCATAAATAGGATTTAGCCTGCGAGAGAATGAGAGAGAATACAAGTAATATTTATCTCATTCTCTCGTAGGCTGCTTTTATAAAGTTTCACTTCTGCCGTGTGTGAATTGCACAGACACACTTGTTCATTGTTAAATTGTGATGATACAGTCTAAGAAGGTAGCGGGGTAACCTGTTTGGGGTATGGCAGTTATATTAAACTCATACCCCTAATCGGCTTCTATACGGCAACGCACTGTGACGCTAAACCACTTGGCGGCACGTGTTTGTAGCTAGGATAGTAACTAGCCACGGCCGAAGCGTCCTGACCAGAGTAGAGAAGTTTCAAAGACAAAAAATGGAATGCATACACAAAAACAAACACACTTTCGCATTTATAATATTATAAGTAAGTAGTATGTCGACGAACCATATACTAATAGGCTTAACTTGTAGCGGAAAGTCTTGAAATTGTGAAAAATAAATCCAGGATGTAACATCTAGAAACTTTAGATCTACGGAATTGACGATGCAAAATTGACTCCGATGTTTTTCCGTACACTATCCATTTTCTATCCATTAAGATTCTTTGATTTTCCTTTTGATTGTTATCGTCTGGCGTGTTTCCTGTTTTTGAGCGAAACTTGTGCATTTAGTTGCTTTAGTGGCTTTTAGTTGGAAATCAGCCTGAAGGCTCGTTCGCGTTGGAACGAAAAATACCCTGTAAGGGCGGTTTTAGCTTAGCGTTTATACGGCGCATATAAGCTCGTTTTTGAAACGCGTTTAAGTGCGTATAGGTGCGTCCTTTGCCACACGTGCAACTCTTACGAGCATTGAGCTGTTTGTCTGGTGGGAGGCTTCGGCCGTGGCTAGTTACCACCCTGCCCACCCACCGTGCCGCCAAGCGATTTAACGTTCCGGTACGATGCCGTGTAGAAATCGAAGGGGTGTGGGTTTAATATAACTGCCATGCCCCTTACAGGTTAGCCCGCTACCATCTTAGACTGCATCATCACTTACCATTAGGTGAGATTGCAGTCAAGGGCTAGCTTGTAGTGGATAAAAAAAAAAATTGAAGCGTATAAGCTCGTATAAGCGCGAGCTTCGAGAGACTACATATTATTTATTTACTAGATGATTTCCGCGACTTCATATAGGGATACAACCTACCCCTGTACCAAATTTCATCAAAATCAGACAGATATACAGACACACTTTCACATTTATAATATTAGTATGGATTCATACCAGTGTTTCGCCCCGAACTGAGACCTCGCGGTATCCAACTTTTAACATTAGACGAAAAAGAGCTGCAGAGTTATTGGAGATGGTTGAATTTTTGGGTAGGTACTCCTACTCTTATGGCATGTCTAGATGCGCGCTCATCTTTACGTTCATAGACATCAGTACTATCATTACACTATTGATGTATTCCAAGCTGCTAAAATGGGTGCTAACGTCTAGTATATAACTAATAAATAAAACGAATAACTTCACAATGATGATTATTGCGCTCTGTTTACAGAGCGCTATCTATTGACATCATTGTGAAGTTCTGTTAAAAATACTGAAGCTCATTAAAAATTAAATAATTATGATATTTATCTAATTTTAGTATTTGTTGTTCAAGTACAGGATATTATTCAAATAATTGATCAAGTTTCAGGTTCAGCCTTTCAGAAAATTGAGAGTTTTGAGGTCAACTTTGGACGTTAGAAAATCTCCACTTTGAAAGCCCCCCATTTCGTCAATTTCAGGGGAAAAATTAAAAAAAAAATAATTTTGGACTCTATTCCTAATTATCTTTAAAATGATATACCACAACCCTATGTAACGCATAAATATTAAGTTTATACCACTAAGGTATGAATATATATGATACAAGAAAACACCAGCGGTAGATATAATTTGGTTTTCCATGGAAAAACACGGGGAACCTTGTACCTTGTTGTGCCCGGGGAATTTAGTATCCAGGTACACAATTTAAGGCGTTGTCCCGGGCATTTTGTACACAATTCAAGGCTTTCCTTTCATCTTCCTTATGAATAAGAAAGCTTTAGTAGAAATCTTTGGTTATCAAGATGAACTGATTCTAAAATTGCGTTATTTACCTTAGATGATTGTAAAAGAGATGTGGAAAACTTCCTCATCTTGTTATAATAAATATTATAAATATGAAAATTTGAATGTCTGTAAGTTTGTATATACCTACCTACCTACTTATGTATCTACGCTATAATGATTACATCGATTTGGCAGAAACTTGGAATGAAGATAGCTTATACCCTGAGTTAGCAGGTAGGTTACAATATTGTATCCTGGAAAATTAAATTAATTAATTCCGCGGACGAAGTCGCTGGCATCTGCTAGTTCATAAATAATAATATTAAGCACCTAAAATCTAAATCTCCATACTTTAATTACAGAATACGGTTCCCTCAAAGCTCGCAGAAATCCCTCAATATTTGATTTAGACATAGTACTCGTATATGGAACGTAATATGATTCAATTAATTTCATGGAGGATATTCCACGAAACATGTCTAAGTAATGTGTGCGTTGCTTAGGAACAACCGTTTAAAATTACAAAAGTTTAATTTTGCCTGTGAAATGTTGGTAATTACGTAGATTATAATTCGCTCATCAGGCAAATAAGGCGGAATTCGGAGCTCGAGTGATAAATTTGAACACCTGCGTGACGATTTATAGAACTGCAATACAGCTGGCCATGCGGCACACGACACTATGTTTGCATCGATTTGATAAATGATTTATTTCACATAGGACAACTGGTGTCACTTGTGATACGTTAAGACTCTACCACCGGTTCGGAAAGTTGTTCTACTGAGAACGGCCGGCTATAAAGTCAGTAGTTGCTCTTTTCGGAAAAAGAAAACTGTTACAATATGTAAAAATACTTTTATGGTCTGAAAATTGTGAGTTCTCGTATTCAATACAATAATATTGGGTAAATTTGAGAATTAATCTCGTTCACCACTTTACCATTTAACGGCGAGAAACCATAAGCGTTGGCTTCCAACGGTCGATGTCCAATCAACTCGTACGAAACTTTTTTATTCAACAATAGCTGAAGGAAGGAAGGGAACCGTGCTGAATTTCAGGATAAAAAGTATCCTATATCCTACCTCGTTGTATGAACTCAAATCGTGCCAAGTTTCATTTGAATTTATTCAGTAGTATCGGCATGATGCGCGGCCAAGACAGACAGACCGACGGACAGACCGACAGACAGACAAAAAAGAAAAAAATTACAGTTCAACATATAGATCTGTTATAGTTTTATTTCATGTAGGTATAGATTTCAGATAAGAACCACTCATGTTTGGAGCGCCCTTTCGGCGTCCGTGTTTCCTGCCATGTGTGCCTTCCGAATCAATGCAAGAATAAATTGGTATTTTATAGACAACCGCACTCCAACCTCATCAATGCTTTGCACTGATGAGTGATACGCCCATGGACTTGGACCCACAAGCTGACAAGTCGCATAAAAGTCGCACCACGAACAGCCAGCCTTAATCGCCAAGTGAATGAGTGCCGCGCCGGTTAATCGCAGCCGTGACGCTTTGTCTGAACTGACAGAACAATGTGGGGCGTCCCATTCACGGGCAGTCGCGTGGAGCGTGTCGTGTAATTTATGGCGGCCTTAGCACTAGTTGGTGCGACTTCTTGACTTTAGGGTCGGCTTCTTGGGGATTTATGTCTTGTCCGATTTGTGCTAACAACTCGGTTCTGGATGGAGTGGGGGTGTTTTCTGTTTGAGTGTAGTAACGCGTGATTTTTCCGTATTTATTTGTGAAATATACAAGGGAGACCTTGTTGAAAGTGTATTCACAAGTACTTAAAGAGATTCCGGCTTCGATACCCGTTTGAGAAAATTTAAGATATTAATAGCCTACGTCAACAATCAGCTATGGTCAACAACTATACCCACAACTATATTCCACGTCGATCCAAAGTGCTGTTGCGGCATGATAAAAGGACAAACCTACAAACATACTTACGCATCTATAATATTATAATATGATATGCGTAGTGATTATTGATTGAAGTGACATTTAATTACATCCATTATATCCATTACCTAATCCTGTAATGTAACCAGCCAACTGTGTCCAGCTCACGGCAGCAATGAACATGAATTATTGAAGCGCCCCACCGCGCCGCGAGCTCCTAGTGTAGGTATTACACCGCTCCACTACAACATTACACTGTTCCACTGTGGTTGTGAATTGAAATGAAATGAAATTTATTTATTTTCTGTAAACTATAACATTTGTTCTTATTTCTAGGACCGATGTCGGCTAATAAAGCGTTTCAGCCATCAACGTTCGAAACAGCCATACTTAAATTAAAATAAAACTAAATATACTTACTAAGCATACTACAGCGTGTGTGTGTTTATGTGTTGAGTGAGTGTGTGTTTGTGACTATGTTCCTGAAACAAAATGTGTTTCTATCTACGTTTTGCTTATCATTCCTTTTATTCATTACATAAATTCAGGGGGTTTCTTGGTATAAATAAATATAGTATTTTCTTAATTAGGATCTTTTTTTTTTTTTTTTTTTTTTTTTTTTTTTTTTTTTTTTTTTTTTTTTTTTTTTTTTTTTTTTATCCACTACAAGCTAGTAGTGGATAACGCATCTATCAACGCATCTCAAACCACTGGACGGATCGGGCTGAAATAGAGCAATTACTCATTCCCAGGCTTTTTATGATTTTAACTGCACATAAATACTCATTTGTCGGGTAAATGAGTTCTAAGCATTGTATTGCTCAAGCTCAGAACTACAGGCCTCTAAAATGGTAGTGAACAAGCGGCGAGCCTGTAGTGCCGTTAGTGAATTACAACGGTACACACTAAATTATTTAGGCGATTCCCTCTCCAGCTCTAAAATGGCCATTTGGGGCACTGCGTTACCAGTTTCCGCTCTTTAGGGGAATTAGCTGTTAAATGTGCGCAAGTACACAGCCATTGCAGATATTTAAAGTGCAGTTAAACTGCTAACATGCAGCATTGCATTCGCTACTTGAACCTTGTTGACAACGAAATACAATAAGCAACGCAAACACTTCCAAAACTTAGTGTATCCACCACCACCACCACCACTACGGCCCATTAACGTCCCACTGCTGGACACGGACCTCCACTCTCATTGGTGGGCTTAGACCCACCAGGCTGCTCCAATGCGGGTTGGCGGGCTTTAACGACTATTACATGTTAGTTATACTTACCAGGACCGACGGCTTAACATGCTGTCCGAGGCACGGGGGTAAAACGCCGCCAATTTCCTAACTCCAGGCTAGTACTGAGAATTTCTAGTCAGAAAAAACGCAACACTTAATTATGACCCGACCCGGGACTCAAACCCGGGATCTCGTCAGCCGCAGTCGCACATGCTAACCCCTGGACCAACGAGGCAGTAAAACTTTGTGTAAATGAAGCTTATTTGAACCAGATCTCAAACTATTCAGTTTTAAACAATTAAATATATCCATAATTGTTTGCTTGCACTAACGTCCTACTTGCGAAGACCCTGCTGCCCAGATATTTAGCGTTCCGGTACGATGCCGTGTAGGAGCCGATTAGGGATATAGTTTGCCATACCTTTAACAGATTATCCCGCTACCATCTTAGACTGCTTCATTACAAATTATTGGTGAGACTTTGCGTGTTAGAAAAGTGGAGTAAAATGATAAGATAATATGATAAATGTACCACCACCACCTACCACCGGTTCCCAAAGCTGATTCTACTGAGAAGAGCCGGCAAGAAACTCAACAACTGTTCTCAAAAAAATTAAGCAGGTTTCCATAACTTCTCAAAGTTTTGTCTGCCAAACCGCACTTGGCAGCTCAGTTCTACTATGCTCTTTCTTATTCTGAAAGGATAATTATCCGTGACAGCAGGAAGTCGATGATGATGAAATAGGATATTTCCTACTTCATAATTTATCCACCGGTCTTCTCGATTTAAAAATCTCTTTATTTCACCCAAAAAGCTTAATCCTCTAAAGATGAGCGTGTATATTTTTCGCTCGTTAACATTACCATAAACACTGCAGTCCTCATAACATCCCTAGCACAATCACTGAAATAGCGCTTTCTCGTGCATTTTGTATAGACAAAAGTTTCTCAAAAGGTACGACATACCGTTATCGTAATGATTATGCTTGACCTAATGAAATGTCCATTGTAATATGGAATTCGTATAACTTTTAACATTAAACCCTAAATTGCAATTTGCTTTACTGTTTAGTTGCAATTTGTATTTTTTTAATGTGGGAATTGGTTTGTATGCGAGGTAATGGGATAAATATTATTTGATCAGGTATTTGATAAAAAAATGTACCAAATCTTCGACTGCGGCTGACGAGGTCCGGGGTTCGAGTTCCGGGTCGGGTATTGACTTTATCTGACTTGAAATTCTCGGTACTAGCCTGAAGTTCGTAACTTCAGGCTAGTACCGAGAATTTCAAGTTGGCGGTGAGACACCCCCGTGCCTCGGAGAGCACGTTAAGCCGTCGGTCCCGGTTATTGTCACTAACATGAAGTCGCTAAAGCCCGCCAACCTGCATTGGAGCAGCGTGGTGGGTCTAAGCTCTAATTCCCTCTCTCATATGAGAGTAGGGGCTTGTGCCCAGCAGTGGGACGTTAATGGGCTGTAGTAGTAGCAAATCTTCGGAAAACAGCATAGTTTATTTGCATATCAAGTCTATAGACGTATGCAGTGTGCAGTCTAGACTTACCTCTTGGTTGCAGCAAAAATATCTTCAGTATTTTCAAGTGCACCGCAGGGCAGCTTAAACCTGGCTTCTTATTTGAAATTTCAAATGGGAGTAACAGCAAACGTTGTTAGCCCGAAGCCCGGGGGGAGAGAGGGGGGCCAGGGGGGAGTGCCGGCTACCGGTCATTTTGTATGCTAATACTGCAACGTCTGCGAGTTAAGCTGGAGACAGACTGATGGATAAAAACGCTGCAGACGTGCAAAGTTTGTCACTCACAGACTGATTCATCAACGCCCAGCAAAAATCCTTGGACCTAAAAAGCTAAAATTTTGCTCTGAGTTTATAATGTAGAAGGATTTTCCCAAAGTTCTACACGTGGGCGATCACTAGTAAATAATTAATAATAAGTCCTAAATAATTATTATAGGTCATCTTTAAAAACAAGCTAGTATCGTTCACCATATTATTCAATGAAGTGTGACGTCATTTCATTTTTTGTATTCTTCTCAGCAAACCCTTTTAATTGATACAATTATCATAAAAATCAGCTAGGCCGCCAGCTATGGAATTCCACCATATTGGATTTAGAATGAGGTCACTTAGCTGACCATACATTGTCATCCAAACTAAACGTGTATGCTTTCAGCTCAATCGGTTGGAGATAAGTGTTTTAAAATTGCAACATTTGACGTAAAGAAACCCAAAAACATGGCAAGTTAAATAAAAGCTTGTAAAACGAAAAATTTAAAAACTTTCCGCTGCAGTTATATCCGCGAGTGCACACCAAGCTCAGGAATGTTAGATTGAATCCCTGCATAGGATTCCGTTAGTGTAGTCGATTTGCCGGTAATGTTATTGTCTCGCGTAATGGGAAACTGTACGGAATCGATTTCAAAACAGAACCGCGCTTTATAGCTGCGACTGCCTCGGAATATCGTTGTGTGTATTACTTGCCTTACATTGGATCCCGGGGAAAATTTACGGCGAGTAAGTCTTTTGTATTACTATACTAGATGATTCCCGCGACTTCGTTCGCGTGGATTAAGATTTTTGATTCCCGCGGGAACTCTTTAATTTTCCGGGAATAAAAGTAGCCTATGTCCTTCCCCGGGATACCATCTACCCCTATTTGGTACCCCGGGGTACCAAATTTCAGCAAAATCGGTTGAAAAGATGGGCCGGGAAAGCGTAGCAGACAGACAGATAGACAGGCAGACAGAAACACTTTCGCATTTATAATATTAGTATGGATTATGTGCTACTAGCTAATGCCCACGACTTCGTCGGCGTGGATTGAGGTTTTTTGGGTCCGTTACTCAAACACGACAGAACGGCTGAACGGATCTGGATAAAATTTGGCATAGAGTTAGATAACACATAGGCTATTTTTTAACCCGGAAAGTTAAAAAAATCCCGGGTAACCTAAAAAAACCTCAGTCAACACGGACGAAGTCCCGGGCATCAGCTAGTATAATATTATAATCGTTCGAAAGAATTTTTTAACCGACTTCCAAAAAAGGAGGAGGTTCTCAATTCGGCACGTTTTTTTTAAATGTATGTGTTCATTGCGAGATACTCGTAGGCTTGCGCTTGACGACAATCATGCTTAGTGCAAAGCAATGATGAGGTCCAGGTTGGAGCGCGCTTGCCTAGAAGATGCCTATATCTAGGTATATAACTATGTACCATATTTTACCAAATACATATTCATTTTACTTTACTTTAGGACATTATTTTGCAGGCGTGCGAGGAAGGTATGCAGACGCCCGAACAATGCTCTTATCTTCATATCATTTATTTATTATTTCGTTACATATATTTGCGTTCTTGCCTATATTGGCATTAGGCCCTGTCAGGGCATTGCAAATTTTAAACTTTACCTTTTTAACAGAGAGCCCGAATACATTTAATTCGCACACGTACTTTAGCAACCATTTATATATCTTACGTAATAAATTACAACAACCGTAAAACGGCAAACCTTAATATTTATAGACAAGAAAAACCTTAAGATAAATTAAATTGTGTTCCAAGCCAACAAAACCTCTAGGCTCAGAGCTTTGGGAGTTACGTAGCGGCCTTGCGCGAGATAAGATAAACATTTACAATCGACTCGCCGCCCACTAAACAGACTACAACAAAGGAATTTAGCACACTTATATAAATAAATAGTCTTATTTCAGACATTTCTCAACCATTTGCATTACAAAATACAAAAAATACGAAATAGTTAGTAGGTACAATATATGTTAATGTACAAAATGTAGCATAGGTACTTTCTTATAATTAATATTTTGATCTAGCGACCCGCCCTGGACTCATATTTGACATGTTTGTTTTTTCACTACAAGAGTCCTGCAATATCACCTTGTGGTAAGTAATGATGCAGTTTAAGGTATTAGCGGACTAACCTGTCAGGAGTACTGCAGTTATATTGAACTCATACCCTAATCGGTTTATACAAAACATCGTACGGAAACTCTAAAATCGCTTGGCGGTACGTCTTTGTCGGTAGGGTGGTAACTCCCTAACAAAGCTATTTAGTCCCTAAATTAGTAAGAAGTCTCGCTTATAAGTTTGGTCATCTTTTTTGCCACAGCCAATGCGAACTCTATGTTTGTTCCACCAATTCATTCGTCATTAAAGAGTATTGATTCAACGAATTTCTTCAATTTCAGGAAAATAAACAGCAAAAACATGTTGTCTTATCTATCCTATAGGTTCATCAAATTTTTTAACTCATAAAGTTGCTTTATCATCAAAGTATTAAACAATGAATAAATCAAAATAAAGTAAAAGAAAACAAGGGTTGTACGTACAAAAATGATTTTCACTAACAAAAACATTTTCTTTTCGCAAGAAAAACTTCCTTCACCCAGTTATTAATAACACGAATTCAAAGGAAATATTCCTCGTTCCGAACACGCATAAATGGAGAAAACACAAGTCCCGGAAAGATAAGATAAAACTTCCCAATTTCTCTTTGATCCCGCACTGTTGAGCCGAGGCTTTATATAGTCGGATCATTTTAAAATTTCTTAAGCTTGACGAAATGCTGGCTAGAATTTTTGAGATAAAATAGATTTATTAATTCAGATATAATAAATGAAATACATTAAAATCTAAATTAAAAACTAAACATTAAAAACATCACCCAAACCATTGCCCAGAACGCTGGCTGCGTTACCCCTCTGAATAGCAAAACTTATATTATGTTGACCAAGGTAACTGCAAACCCTCCGGTCACCTGTCGACTCTGTTAGACGAGAAGATAGGCCCTTAAAAAGGATCTAAATCTTTGCTCCACGACCCCAGGATTTCAATACCAAAAGGCACAAAAAGTATTCAGATGTACCTAGTTACAAAACAGTATAATTGATAGGAGCTTATTAGATAGGAGCAGGTGTTATTTTGCGGAAGTCCATGTAAACCAAGGAACAAGAAGCTTAATTTGCTATAATCCGCTAAAACAGACACATCTACTGTTGTAAATCGTCCAGCAAGCGATATGCACCGCCTGCCCTACTGCACGCCAACTCCAAAGCATTCTCACCGTACGTTTCACTCCGACACCGGAGCATCTTCAGGAGATGTTGACTCCACAATGTTAAATTATAAAGTGACGATTGTGAGAACTGGGCGGTGCATATTGCATGCTGCATGTTGTAACACTTAGATTTGTCGATGCCACGTAGAAACCGATTAGGAGTTTACATAACTGCCGTACCCCTAGTGGTTAGTCTGCTACCATCTTAACCTGCAAAATTCAGGAGAGATCGCTTATAAGGGCTAGCTTGTAGTGGAATAATAGTAAGTAATAAAGCTTATTTTTCGTAATAACGTAAGTAACATCTGCTTCTATCCAATAATTTTAATTCCAACTTAGTTTTAAGTGATTACAGCCGCCCATGAACATTTGAAGCACAAGAGGAACCGCCAATGTTTTTACAGATTTTTACTTTCTTTTCACTAGCGGCCGCCCTCGTATTCTCACCCCCTGAAAATTATATGTATAATTATGAAAAACTTTGTTCCTGGTAAACATTATAGATAAACCTATGCAAAATATCAGCATTCTACAATAAGAACAAGTTACCTACAAATAAGTTCTTAATTAATTTTTTATAGCGATAGAGTAGAAGTTTTACCAGTTTACCACTAACTGTTGATTCAAAGCAAATTGTCACTTTTACTTCATAAAACTGCATTAATTAACAGTCTTTCCATAAAACAATTCGCGTCAAAGCACGCTCAATAGTGTTGCAGCGGTGCCTAATTAGAGATTCCCGCGAACAGAAAATAGCAAAGCAAAGTAACCGCTTTTGTGAAAGGAATGCTCTATTACTGGCAAAGTTCAGTGTTTGATGGAAGACGTATCACATCGTAAGACTCAATAGACTCACACGTTTTATGCTGTAAACAGATGGCATTCGTACTTTATGCTTTTCTTTTAGAAATCCACAGATAATAATTATTCTCTTCTATAATTTCCTTGCTGAAAAAAGCTTAATATACTGTTGAAGATTATGTAAATGATAAAAGAGCAAGGATTTGACTCGCCCCAGCAACGCTTAGGACTGCGGCAACTTATGTGTCAACACATTGATATAATTGTAAACACTGATATTCCTACCGCTGTCTCGGAAGGAATATCATTCCGAACCAGCGGTAGATTCACTCGACGATCCAAAAGTACTTGCAAAAGATTATTTGAATAAAATATATTTGAGTATGAGTTTGAAAAGACTATCAGCGCTGTCTAAATTCTCTCAGTACACATTAATTCCAGATACCTACTTAGTACACATTAATATTTATTCCTCTTACGAGATACCACATCTCGGGGCTCGCTCAGATCGCTTATACGTGTTGCTTCTCCGAACGACCGTTTTGGGAACAAACTGTTAGCCAGCATACATTTATGAAACAATGTAATTCACTTAGCACTAACGTAAACTAACTCTGAATAATCGGCTTGTAAAGCTAGGTAGGTAAGCTAGCCTGTTAATAATACTTAAGTGGGAACTTTTCTATTTTCCTGGGATAATAAGAAGCCTATGTGTTATTCCAGACTATAATCTATCTCTGTACCAAATTTCAGCCAGATCCGTTCAGCGGTTCTGGCGTGATTGTGTAACAAACAAACATAGATCCATTCAAACTTTCGCATTTCTTCCAGTTTTCTTGAAAGTGAGTGAGGTCAAATTGATAAGTGGTAAAGTGGTAGGTGGTTGTTGTAAATTACTGTTACAATTATTGTGTAATACAATTAGGTATAATGTGTACAATATTTTTATCTCTATACCTTATTGTAATACAAACTGTATGGTAAAAACAGGGTGAAAACGCGCATTTTGATCGCATTAATCCATACTAATATTATAAATGCGAAAGTGTGTCTGTCGGTCTTGTATCCCGGGGAAGGACATAGGTTTCTTTTTATCCAGGAAAATTAAAGAGTTCCCGCGGGAATCGAAAAATCTTAATCCACGCAGACGAAGTCGCAGAAATCATCTAGTAGATCATCCCTTTGATTCAAATCGATTAAATACGGGATACGAGTTATCAGTTTCGAAGAGTTTGACGAGTTGCATGCCTTTCCAACACGCAAGGAACACGGAATGCCACAAAAAGACCGCTCCAAGTTGCCCGTAATGGGGGTGAAAGGGGGTAATTCCATTTTGCAAGTCACGGCTCGCGAGATTTCTAATTAGACACGGTAACACTACTGAAGTGTTAATTGAATCAAATTGCACTACCTTAGATAGGCGGACCAACAGCTGGCAACTTTGAGAGACTTTCCTGAAAACTGTTGCTAGAACTATGTCTCTATTATTTTCATTACAGAAGGCATACTACATCGTTTGAAACAGTTTTATATTTATACTAGCTGATGCCCGCGGCTTCATCCGCGTGGTATAAGTTTATTAATCCCCACGGGAACCCCTTAATTTTTCAGGACAAAAAGTAGCCTATGTCACTTTCCAGGGCCTAAACTATACCCATGCAAAAAATCAGGTCGATCCTTTGCTTTGTTGCAACGTGATTAAAGGACAAACCAACAAGCAATGATATGATTGTTGACGGTTTTGTTTTAGAATTATAATCCTTATTGAAGGGATTCTAGGAACATTACATAAATCTGACATTTTAAAATAATACTGCTTCTAAAGATGATAGTAAGCTCACAGTTCTCTTAACAGAGAAAGTTTACTCGTCAATTTAATGTAAAAGTTTATTTGAATAAAAAACATTTAAGTTTGAGAATTGATTCGGTATTTTATTAGCAAAAATAAAACATAATTAATAAATTACAACGATTTTATGATACACAGCAAGTAGGAAAATTGGTTGAAAGTTGGAAATATAGCATTAAATTTTGTGTGGATTTGTCTCCGAATCTTAACATAAATGGTAGCATCATTTCGCGTGATCGCAGACCGCAATACTTCCTTCCACCGCGAGGGCATCCGACACACTGCGCTTCGCACTACCGGAAGGCAATTTGCATATTTCGAATTTCGAAAACTGGTTTCCAAACTGAAATTCAATCAAGACGAGAGCGAAAACACATTCCTAATGTGTAGGCCCTAAAAACCTGGTCGAAAAACATCAAATATTTAGATCCGTGTTGGAGAGGAAGGTATACTCTGTGTATGCAGCTCAATATATAGGGTGAGGTACGCCGACATTTGCGCCAAACAAAATTTATTTTTATTTGAAAAATATAATATTAATATGTAGGTCCACTTTTGAACATCGGGTTTTAAAAAAGATACCGCCAATAATCATGACTTTCTTATCACGAAGAAAGCTTTAAGCTTTCGGCCTTTGGCGGTCAAAAGCTATTTTCAAGATTTTGGTCCAGGGTTGACTTCCAGGAAAACACCATTTCAGTGTTATAATGTAATGCGTTTTAACGGTGAAGGAAAAGGAAAATATCGTAAAGTAATGCAAGAGTGGATCTTAGTTGCACCACACTGATGTCTCGCACTTTATGTGTGTTTCAGGCTTAGGTCGCTTCCAATGTTACGTTCCCTCAAATATGGTCGAGCGAAGCAATGGCTGGATCATGCGTCATGCTCGTGAACGGGTGCCACCGGCGGGAATGGGGCTACTTTCTGTCTGTCCGTCTTTGACATGAATTGAATAAACAAATTTAAGAAATCCATTAAAAGTATGCTCCTGAAAAAAGCTTATTATACTGTTGAAGATTATGTAAATGATAGAGGAGCATGGATTTGATCGCTCCAGCAATGCTGGGGACAGCGGTTACTTGTGTACACATTGATATAGTAATTGTAAATGAATTATTTAAAAAGAGCAACCACCGAGTTTCTTGCTGGTTCTTCTCGGTAGGAATGGCATTCCGAACCAGTGGTAGATTCACTTGACGATTCAAAAGTACTTGTAAAAGTTTATTTGAATAAAAAAATATTTGATTTTGATTTTTTTGATTTTGAATGAAGTGGAGTGAAACAGAATAAAGCGTAGTTGAGCGGAGTGAAGCGAAGCTGGTCCCACAACCGATGCGGCACGGAGATGCACTGCGCGACGCGGCCCCGTGCAAACTCATACAAATAATATTAGCCGCTACGTGCCGCGCAGCTCCGTGCATCTGAAAGTGGGGCTAGACCTTTACTCTACTAGAGACAGGTACCCAAACTCCTCAAAAACCTTTTCTATCTCGCAGTTTAATCATTTCTTTCCAGAAATTAAAATTGAACAAGAAAGAAAAATATTTCATATCGCATTCAAGGTATAAGACTAAATAAATAAGCTCAATTAAAAAAAACATCGGAAATAAAATCGTCTGAAATAAATGGCAAGTCTAAATAACAAGGATCAAAGGAAGCTGGAAAATAATCCAATCTATTCAGACCGGTATTTTCATTTTATCCCACGTAGGATAAAACATTTTTGAAATCAGTTTGTTCAAAGACTAAGTATTTATTTATAATTTATATATTTTTATTATAAACTAGCTGATGCCCGCGACTTCTACTTTGTTTGCTTAATGACCATACTAAGATTATAAATGCGAAAGTGTATTTGTTTGTTGGTGTGTCCTTCAATCACGCTGCAGCAGAGCAACGGATTGACATGTCTTTGCATGGGTATAATAATAGTTGAGGACCTGGAGAATGACATTGGCTGCTTTTTATTCCGGAAAATTTAGGAGTTACGGCGGGAATCAAAAAATTCTATTCCACACGGACGAAGTGGCGGGTATCAGCTAGTAGTTCTATATATGTCACCGTAAAATTGTAAAAACCGTTAGATTGTAACCTAACGATTTTTATCTTGATACATTGTAAATTGTCGACAGATTGTGAACCGTTCAACGTTTTGAGTGTCAATTTTTGAAATATTAATTGTATTCGTGTTTTCTTGTCTCTTTCTTGTAGGTTAGGTTAGGGTTTGACACAAATAATCATGTTCTATCGGGTTAATATACCTAACAGATTACAATCTACCGAAAAATAATGCGTTAAATTGTAATATTTCGACAGTTTGACAGGAACAGTAACGGTTTTTACAAATTTACGGTGGCATATATAAGATTGCATTGAAATGACAACGACAGCAAGAATTTATCAAGAACTTCTACAAAATGGAGTACCGAAGTCTCGCATCAGACCTTTTGGACAGTGAGAGGCTTCGGCCGAGGCTAGCTACCGGCAAAGACGTGGTGCCAAGCGAATTAGCGTTCCGGTATGAGGCCGTGTTGAAACCGGGGTAATTACTCAGGGGTATGTGTTTATTAACTGCCTTAACCCCTAAGAGGTTAGCCCACTACCATCTTAGACTGCATCGCCTCACCAGCTGGTGAAATCGCAGCTAGGGGCCGACTTGTTAGTGGAATAAAAAGAAATAATCACTATCTATCTTCTCTATCATAATTATATATTAATAAATTATGTAGGTATCTTTTATATCAATAAGTATCATAATATGTCATATGTATGTTTTATGTATTTATTTATGTATATTTGTGTAAGCTTATGATATTATAATATCTCGTTTCATTCCATCACATATCTTTTACCTATTCTTCCTGCACAACCTTTCTCACTGCCAGGGATCACTGGTAGAGATCTCTTATAGATATAAGTGCTTCCTTGTCCACTAAGTTTCCGTTTTACTTCATATTTTATAACTTTTTGGTACAAAAAAAATTGGAAATAATAAATTCCGATATTATAGAACGTGTTGGGAATCAAATCCAGGACATTAGGGCAGGTTTTACATATTATTATTATGTGAAACCTGCATTTGTCGTTGTTATAATCTCCTTAATTACTGCGATTGGATGAATTAATATTGATGATGGCTTTGCCAATAGCAAAAGAGTGTTCACCCGTCTAAGGTCAATGCGATTGTTGCAATGTTACAATCATTTTCACATAATAAGGCTCCTGGTTGTGGCATACCTGTGAGATGTGGCGCTCTATAATATTTGATTTGGTCTTTACCACAACACAATCAGGAAATCTGATAAGGGAAATAACATACCTTAAGGCGGTGTCACACTCGCAAGTAAACCTCTAGAGCTATTCTCGAGTCGCGCGGGTTTCAGAATGGGATTGCTCTTGTCGGAGCATTAGAATTTACGATCGTATACAACCTGCTGCTTGAAACTTTTACTTTAAAAGGAAAATGTAATAATGTTATCTTTTTGCTATGGGGAATATTGTTTGTTGAAGTTATCTTTTTCTTTATATGTATAAATACCAGCTGATGCCCGCGACTTCGTCCACGTGCATTGAGGTTTTTCAGTTCTTTAATTTTCCGCGATAAAAAGTAGCCTAGGTATGTGTTATTCCAGACTATAATCTCTGTGCCGAATTGCATCCAGATATGTTCAGCCGTTCTGCCGTGATTGAATAATAAACATCCATCCATCCATCCAAACCGTCGCATTTATTCAGGTATATTATTAGTACCTATAGATATAGTTTAAGGTTTGTATGCGTGTCTGTCTAGTCATTTTTCTTCATTTCATCATAATTTTAACCTATTGCGCTGGCTCGCTACTGAGCACTGAGTCTCCTCTCACAAGGAGAAGGGTTTGGCCGTAGTCCACCACGCTGGCTAAGTGCGGTCGATGGGCAGACTTCGCGCACCTTCGAAAACATTATGAAGAATTCTCAGATGGTTTCTTCACGATGTTTTCCTTCACCATAAAGTAAGTAAAATATGATTTTAAAATTTTCACATTTGTAGTGATTTCACAGTTACGTCATTATTACAAGTATATAAATTATATATAGATAAACTGACTGAATATGATATTGTGGGGGACTGAATTCACAGAATTAATTGTAAGCATTATTGTATTAGGTCGCCTGCGTGCGACATCGAGAGAGTTAGTCGTATGGCACAAGGCGACTCGCTCGTGCGGTAGCTAGCCGCAATATATTGTGAAAAAGATTAAATCCTAAATCAGGTTGTTCTCTCGTTTAATTTAGTACCAGTAACAACCCAACAATATGATGATATTTAAAAAAAAAAATTACTTGGCTCAAGTTGCGGACTAGAAACTTGAGATTTTGCAAGTCTCTCGAATACAAAGACCCGATAAGAAAGGATTTTCAGGACTAATCCCAAGCGAAGGGGTCGACTTTGATAAAATAATACCAGAATCGCATCGTAAAAGCCACTTCTAGATGCTAGAAGCACTTCTTCTTTGTATAGTCATGTCATGCAGTAGTTTAATAAAAAACACGTAGTCTGCGTCTACCTTAAATCCCAGACATTACATTAGCATACCAAATGACCGGTAGCCACGTTTGCCCAGCGGCAGTCCTAGTATGAATGACGCGACAAAGCTTACTCGCGGCTAATGCATCGACAAAGATTTAACCACCTTAACGCAGTGATGAGCGGTGTGATTTTATCAGTGTGAAGCCCTGGATTCTCGTCATTATTTCTAAACTAGAAGATAACGATTATTCTTTTACTACCGCGGGAGCTCCTTAATTTTCCGCGTTACGACTTTCGACCTATCTCTATTCCAAATTTCATCAAAATCGCTAGTTTCTGTATTTATACATAAAAACCGGTCAAGCGTGAGTAAGATTTGCGCACAAAGGTTTCAGTACATAATAAGTTACATATACAAGATAGTCGCCATAGCAACACGTAATCAGCTGTAAATTAATAACGGCAGAGCCTGACAAACAATTCGATACCCCACGAGTACGGAATCCTAATTAACGGTTTTAGGTTTATTACTTACTAATACTTGTGCTATGTGACCTTGCTTTCTGTCCAATTACATGATTCTAGGTCAACGGGATGTACCCTATAGGTTTTGATTTACTGGAGAGCGTCAAACTCTGAAACTCACTCTAACTCATTTTTTTAAACTTTTTACAAGTGCTTTTGAATCGTCGAGTGAATCTACCACTGGTTCGGAATGCCATTCCTACCTAGAAGAACCAGCAAGAAACTCAGTAGAAACAGCAAGAAACTCGGTACAAAATTAAAATTGAAATTTATTTATTTTCTGTAAAGTATAACAAAATTTGTACTTATTTCTAAGAACGATGACGGCTAAAAAAGTACAAGTATAAGCCTCGTTTACTTACCCAAATACACAAAATATGCAGCTTAAATGACCGTATTATTTTTATTGTGTTATCTTAGAAACTTGATAATTTTACAGCTCCAAGGGATTATAGACCAATAGATTTGATACAAATTTCAACTTGATACCTCGCTGAGAAAAAGGTGGTTGACAGACAGACATCGAAGTGATCCTATAAGGGTTGCTTTTTTCCTTTTGAGGTACGACACCTTAAAAGACTAAAAGCCATATTGCGCAAGCCACGGAACAAAAGGTTATGCTTGGACTGAAGCGCATCGTCCGCTATTATTTCTATGTGAATTTAAAGTAAGTCGATTTCTGGTGGTCTGTTATTTTGTACCTATTTGGGAAATTACTGGAAATTTCAAACTGAAATTGGAAGGCATTGGCCTGCATGTTATTTTACTCTATTATTAAAGTGTCTAGAATTGCGTATTTGACAACTGTTCAAATAAATAGTTTTTTAGCGATTATTAAATAGAGGATCTCCCAAAAGTCATAAAATCCACGTCGCCTGTTAGTTTTATACTCGAAAACTATTTTAAACCATTTTACGATTGTCAAACATGCCAACCACTAGACCAACGAGGCAGTCGGAGCCGTTATAGCAAATTATTCTTGTTGAATTGATCAAAAGTTGAAAACGGTGTTATGATGGAAATAATAATAAAGTTGTAAATGCCCTGGCCATTGGATCAGCATCTGAATGGAGGGCTGAGTCAGCGTTATTGAAGACAAGACGAAGTTTTGCAGACTGCAACCCTGCAGTTCGTAGTAATACTCTAATGCATCGGAACAGCATTGAAAAGGTCGAAGACTGAGTCGTTTATCATTCCAATTTTGTAATATGATATTAGAGCCAACATCCATACTAATATGAATATCTATTCCAAATTTAAACTTATGAATAGGGTTGAAACATGCTGTCTGCTACGCTTCTGCCCATCTTTTCATCCGGTTTTGATGCAAAGATTTGCAACAAAACAAAACCGGAAAAGGTTTCCTCCCGGGCAAGGACATGGCTACTATTTATTCTGGAAAATTAACAAGTTTTCGCGGGAATAAACAAAAATTAACCCACGCGGCCGAAGTCACGTTCATCTTCACTATCGCGGTCTCAGACGGTTAAAGTGACATTTACTTAAAATATTGAAAATGTATTTTACATCCATCCTTGTCTAGTTGCCACCTATCGAAAATTCCACATCAGTGCCTACGGCTGATCAAACTATTTAACGACCTTCTGACACAGAATTGTGTCCATGCCATTATGAACCTCAAGGTGGTAAATATTTTCGGACAGCGACTGTCCTTACTTAATCTACTAGCTAAAAGCTTAGAAAGCCCCGAAAGCTCCAAAGTCCCTCGCTAGATCAGACAGAGATTTCGAAAACATTCATTTCCTAATGGTTCGCAAGTATTTTAATACCACCTTCACCATTGCGCAAGGGAGAATCTCTTTTGCTGACTAAAAAAAAATACTTGCCGAATTGACAAACTCCTCCTTTTTTGGAAGTCGGTTAAAAACAGTTGTAATCTTTAAGGTTTACGCTGAGTTTGTGTGTAAACTTATCGTTTCACAAAACATACAATAAAGGTATACGAGACCGTTGGAAGTAACCAGTTGTCAACAGAATGGAGACATTGTAAAGAGTCGAGTAATTTCCTCCCAAATTGTTCGCAAGACGTCGTCGTTAGATATAATTTCTTTGATACAAAGCAACTCGGCAAATTACTTCGTGATTTACCCCGTTACCCTGTGGGGTGAACGGGTAAGGTCGGTGTCACACTAGGGTACAAAATTTAAATGAAATTGATTAAATTTACACGTGAATTAACACGTGCATAGAGTTTTCACTTCTCAAAGGTACAAAAATTCTACATCAATGTTTTTCAAATAAGAATTCCAAGTGAAACATGAAACTTGACTGAAACTGACCAAGCAAGCACAGCTTTTCCGCTTCTCGATCGAATGAAGAGGATTCCTTTTATATCCATACTGTTAGGGTGAATATTAAAATTATACTAATATTATAAATGCGAAAGTCAGTTTGTTTGTTGGTTTGTTGGTTTGTCCTTCAATCACGCTGCAACAGAGAAACGGATCGACGTGATTTTTTGCATGGGTATAGTTGAGGACCTGGAGGCTACTTAGACATAGGCTACTTTTTTTACTAAAAAATATTCCACTCGTACGAAGTCGCGGGCATCAGCTAGTCGTCTATAATTCTCAAAAGTGGTAACACTGGTGGGGGACGTTGAGATAGAGATCGATGTGTGATGGCTAATGGCGGCCATATTTGTGAGATTAATTATTTTGGAAGTCGGTTAATAAATAATAATGAAGGGATATGGGTGTTTTCCTTGCGAAAACGAAAGTGTGTTTTTCTATCTGACTACGGTCTTCTGCCCATACCTTTTCACGGCGAGGCTAATGCCATGCGAACGTATATTCATCATGCGAACATTTTCATCATTTAGTCCAAAAAATTAAGCAAAGCAATATCGAAAAAAATAACAGTGCCATACTATACTACCTGATGCCCGCGACTTCGTCCGCGTGTTTTTTTTGGTTCCCACAGGAATTCTTTAATTTTCCGGGATATAAAGTAGCCTATGTGCTATTCCAGACTATAATCTATCTCTGTGCCAAATTTCATCCCGATCCGTTCAGCCGTTCTGGCATGATTGAGTTACAAACATCCATCTATCCATACATCCATCCATCCAAACTTTCGCATTTATAACATTAAGTATAGAGTATAGACTTACTTTCAATTAACGAGAAAGTTTTACTTCAAAATGTTTTAAAATTGCATGCAATTTAATAAATGGTTTTAAATCAAGTTAAATAGTATATTTTAGACCTCGGTGTGCCACCAACCCGGCAGTGCGTAGGTACTCACGCAATATTTATCTGCGGTTTAGTTATTAGCCCCCTGGAGCCTTTCATGTGTTTTAATGGAACGGGTTCATTATCTCTTCATTAATGGCGTTCCTCCTTTATGAAAATTGACTGAGAACAAATAATATATTAAATCAAAGCCAAAAGTCATCAGTCAAAGTGAAAGCAGCGCTGTAGGTACGCTTAATTTGAACACAAATTGTTGATACCAATAGTTATTTTTAAATCCCACGCAATCCGGGACGTAAAGTAGCCTGTGTCACTCTCCAGGGCCTCAACTATGCCCATGCAAAAATTCACGTCGATCCGTTGCTCTGTTCCTCCGTAATTGATGGACAAACAAACACACTTTCGCATTTATCAAATTAGTGCTTGCTAGCGTCCATGCAATTATGAACCTTAAGGTGGTAAACATTTTCTGACCGCGACTGTACAACCAAATTGCGGAATAGGCATCGTATCATTTAGGAATAGGCCTCGAGCATTTTCCTCCATACATCAAGCGGTACAAGTAGCATAACATAAGTAACTACACACAGATAAGATGTCCTTTTTCAATGCTAACCCACTTATGTAACACGCTTGCCTAACATGACCGTCCTAAGCTATTACGGCTAAGATAACCACTCATCTTGATCCATACCCCAACCTTATTATTAAAGTCATAAGGATTATTTTACAGAGTTTACATGTCAAAGTTATTCGGTTGGTCTCCGAGTCACAGCTGTGAAATTGTAGGTCTAGTCGTTTGTGGTTCCACCGCCTAAATACGTATAAACTATAGTTTGGTATTATCTTAGCAACACTGGCAATATATTTGGGGCGTCTTGAGAAATTCCGTAATATATCACTTTTTGAGGTGGCTGATTTGTGGGGCTAAGTTACGTCCCCTCTTGCATAGATAAACGAATACCTAACGAGCAAGGTATCGGATTATATTCTAAGTTTAAATATAAATATAAGCCGTTATTTACTGAACTAAGTATAAGGAATGTAATAAAATATAAAAAGTATACAACTTTGGTACTAGTACAAAACCAAATGCTTTCTCTATAGGCACCATACATTTCTAATACGACAATATATTACAGAGTGCTAAATTATTATTATATGTTAGCTACAAGACATTTTCCTTAGCAAAGCTGATTATTTATGGTTTTTTGTAGGTATATTTAAATGTAAGTAGGAATGTAATAAAATAATTCCATCTTATTAATATTTCTAGTTATGTTTTTTAGTCTATTTGACAACAAGTCAAATCAGCAACTTTTTTTCAAACGTCAAAACGCGCGCTTGGTATGAGGTGTAGTAATAAATACTGAACTGTGTCGACATCAAAATTCGACACCCTTTTTTACTGCAATCAATAGTTTCAAAATGGTTTTTGAACATAAAACTAACTTGGGACGTAGATATTACGAATTTTGTGAGATTCTTTATTTGACAATAATTAAAAATTTATTTATTTGAATAGTGACTTCCCATAAATCCAACATTATTCCTGGTATTTAAGAAAATAAATAACAATTAACACAGGAAGCACTTACAATAATAATATAATTAATTAAAATATTTACAAACAATAACCTACTATATACAAGCAATCTGACATTTATATTTTCAAAAAATTGTGTATCCAAATGATAGTAAATTTGAATAAAAGTAATAAGATATATAAATCAAATCCAGCAATACGTACTCCCAACGTAGAAATTCTTCAAAAATAATATAAAAGCGCCCCGTATCGCAGCTGTACGTCGGTTCAGTGTATCAGCCCCTAGCTTCCAGGTCACTGGGCGCCATATTGTGTCCGGAATCCTTCGGGACACGTTGTCGAGCAGGACTACTACTATCGCCTAAAGCTGTATTATTTCAAACTAACAGTTGTATATCACGTACCTTGACGTCCCTAAAATAAGGATTATAATTGTAAAACACGAATGTCAATAATATTGAAGTAATACGGCTTTAAGCGATGGTAGTAAGCCCCCTGTTTTCATTGCACAGTTTCCCATTGTTACAGAGGAAAAAATTTTTTATATTAATGGCACCTGCTGCATGATGATTTCTCAACTATCCATACTAACAATATTATAGGTGCGAACGGTATATGTATGTATATATTATGTCGATAGAATAAATGTGAATATTCTGGTGATTTTAGACCTAAGTATGCTACTTTATGCATAGAATATGTTACAGTTTAACATGAAAATATAATTATTGCGATGTGAGTTTCCGTAACTGAGCTTGAATTCAAAGATAATATTTTCTAAAACTGATCTCCTAAATCCACCTTTCGATCTCATTGTGGAACTACGTGACAGGTAACTTGTAGATATTCCAATCTCTATTTTAGACTAACTGACTGACCAATACAATACAATTTTAACTATCCAAGAAGTTTGGAAATTTCGAGAAAGTGGTCTCTTTTAAAAACGGAAAATTTTACGTGTACTAACCTACATAAAAAATCTCATGTTTCTACAAAAGAATATCTCTTCTCAGGTCTCGTTAAATAGATCGCTTTGAACAAACCGTTATTAGAAACTACACGCGCACAAAGCTGGGAAGGGTCCGCTAGTTACAACTAAATATTCAAATGAACCTCAACTATCATAATATCTAGTAATTAGCGTGGAAGCACATTGGCCTGACGTTATAACTAATGGTTGATAACTTCCAGTAAGCCACTCGCGGGTCAAAACGTTCCGACTTCACTCCTTAATGACCAGCGATCGTTACAGCGAAAGGTTTCGGCTATTCTTGAAAATTAACAGTTTGACCCTATAACCAGTGTACCAAGACATTCCACTCCTCTCTGTTAAAAGAAGATCTGGAGGAATTCCCAACAGTTCTATGCTTGGGAGGGTATCAAGGTAAGTTGGTTGGTAATTTGGCGGTGCCGCATAAACTTTTATGCGTTTGGAATAGCCCGAAAATTGCTCATTTCGTGTTTTCGAAGCGCAGAGCAGCAGTTCCGTTGTATCCTGAACTAGAGATCTTGATTAGAGATGATGCAGGGTTATGATGATCGTTCCGTTAACGGTTAACGGGTTATGGTGATGGGTGAGAGGATTTTGTGATTTCCACACTGATCGTACTTTATTCGATGTCTAAAATATACATGTAATTACAGCTAGATGATGCTCAATTTCAAATTCTTTATTTGCAGAAATTAATTTTCCAGTAGAAATGTTTACCTTTTAACATTAGTTTATAATCAAGCATGCAAAATTGGTACACAATAATAAATCTGTTATTTAAAATTTAAATTCATCTGTTGTGCAGAAAATTGAATATAAGTTCTCATTTATTATATATTATGTAATAGATTTTATACTATAATAGATTTTACTGCGCAGTAAAAACTCGCGACTTCATCTGCGTGGATTTTGGTATCCAGGGGGAAACTCTTCAATTTTCCGAAATAAAAAGTTATCTATATCCTTCCCCGGGATACAACTTTCCCCTATCCCTAATTTCATCAAAATTGGTTGAACATTGGGCCGTGAAAGCGTAGCAGATCAGACCAGACAGATACACTTTCATTTTATCATATTAAGTGTGACAAGATGATGATTAAAAGGTTTGGAATCTGGCGGAATCCTTTTTAATTTTCCAGGATAAAAAGTAGCCTATTTCCTTTCCTAGGATCCATATTTAACATTGAGAGCTATACCACAAAATGGGGCTGATTCTGTTTAACACAATCTCTAAACTAAACTAAAATGGCCGCTTTAAATCTAGTTTAGTTCCGTAGGAACTATTATGAAAGGGTTAGCAATATTTGTAATGTTTAGTTTAGTTTTTAGAGATTGTGCACTACAGAATCAGCCCCAATGTCAGTTTATTTGAGTATATTCTGGATAAATAGATAATTATCTTCACAGTATCATTATAGATTCGATACCTTTAAAAGTATGATGAGCATCCCAATTGGCATAAGAATACTAACAAGGATATCTGGCCGCTCTCCAAACTACTTATTTCGTGCCACTTTAGCTTTTGACACGAGATTTGATACTAAAAGTTGGGGAATAAAGATGATGGGGTTGCAATGAAGTCGAAGATGCTACACTAAAACACACTAAAGCGCACTAAAGCTCACTAAAGTGTGCAATTGGTGCAGATTGTTGGACGCGGTTCAAGTTTCTTTTGGCGATGAAATTTGAATTCGAAAGCTGCGCGGAGAATAATTTAATGTTTTGTGCATGGAATGATTTATGCTGTGAATTTATGAGTTCAATTGACTGACTGAAATTTAAAAGTTCGTTTTTGTAGTACGAAATTTCATCTATTTAGAGCTCAAAATAGGACACTAAACCTGTTTTAGTGTATTTATATGTTTGAAAATCTATTGGGGTAGCCTTTGTCAAATTTCCTCGAATGCAAACTATCCTTGTACTAAGTTTCGTGCAAACCGGTGAAGCAGATAGGCCGTGAGAAGGTATCAGGCAAACAGACAGACACACTTTCGCATTAATTCTATTAGTACGAATAACTATACTTTCTGAATATGTGGTAGAAAATAATAGAGCTTGCATGTAATTTTAACTCAATTTCAATTTAATTATTTATAACATATAGTACATATTATAAGTGTCTCTTATGTTCATGTTTGGTTATGTTCATGACGTCAGGTCATGTTTCGACTCTACCACCGGTTCGGAAAGCGCGTTCTACTACCTTCTCTTATAGAATACTATACCTATTAAGCATTATCCTTACTAATATTATAAATGCGAATGGCCTGTTTGTTTGTTACACTTTCACGACCAACCAATTTTGAAGTAATTTGATACGGCTGTGTCCTGGGGAACTACATAGCCTACTTTTTATCCCGGAAAATTAAAATTTTCCCGCAGAAATTAAAAATTAAGCCACGCGAACGAAGTCGCGGGCAGCATCTAGTAATTTATAATATCTGACAACAAAACCCAACACAGCAAACAAAAATATGTGATTTCGCCACAAAGGGATGGGAATATCGGATATTAGCGGTGAGGTTATCCGGGTAATCCGACAGTGAAGTGAGTCGCGGCCCCCGGGGCTAAACAACGCTGTGACAATAGAAACTGAGGGTGAAAACACACTACCGACAGGAGAAAAAGTCCGCGTGATACGCCCGCATCTGTTTTCTGTATGACACGCGCGTTTTTTCGTGCGGAATTGGACGTTTGGGCTAAACCTTTAAAATAAACTATCGCTCGTTAGGTCACAGCCTTAGTCTCTTCTGCCACTGGAGAGAGCAATCTGGAGCCGAGATCCAAAGTGTTTAAATTAAAAAACTTTTGTTTTTGGCGCAACTTGAGTCTCATATCTTTTTCGGCCGAAATTAACGTTCATACTATTTCATTTCACTTAAATTAAGTAGGTACATAAGTACTTTAGGTAATTAATTATTTTGTTTCTGAAATCTATATATATAAAAATGAAACCCGTTTTCCTTGGTCACGGCCATCACGCGTGAATGGCTGGACCGATTTCACTAATTCTTTTTTTGTTGCATTTGTTATTATTAGGAGAAGGTTCTTACGGAAAAAAATATTAAGAAAATCTCTCAGAAATATTGAAAAATATACATTTAATTTTGCATACTAAGGCGGTACGAAGTTCGCCGGGTCAGCTAGTGGTCAATAAAGATTTATGTAATTACCATGGAACTAATAAGTACTACGTTGTACGTAGTACTTATTAGTTCCATGGTAATTATTTATTTCCGGTTTAAATTGTAAACAAGTGAACCATTAATTAAAAAAATTATAGCCCTGCCAAATAGAAATAAAAAAATTATAACCAGTGTCACTCGGAAGGATGTCAGGATTCCAACGATACCTCCAAATCTGTTCGGGCATTTAGAAGTTATGCTGTACTAATTAAGAAACTGACATACATACCTACATAAACCCTCAAAATATTACACTCCTAATTTTGGGCAGTCGTGTGATATACAGGATTGACGAGATTTCAATTTTGAACCTCGCATTGCCTAATTTTAATCATTGCATTCAACGCATTAATCTGGTCTGGTGGGAGGCTTCGGCCGTGGCTAGTTACCACTCTACTGGCAAAGTCGTACCGCCAAGTGGTTTAACATTGCGGTATGATGCTGTGTAGAAACCAATAAAGGGAATGGCTTTAATATAACTACCATACCCTAACAGGTTAGCCGGCTACCATCTTAGACGGCATCAACACTTAACACTAGGTGAGATCGCAGTCAAGGCAAGGTAATAAAATAAAAATTTAAACTTTCCCACTAGGCAAAAAGAGATAACTCAAAAAAACCGAGAGAATAATAAAACAGAAAAGAATATTATTATGATTTGGCAAAAGAACAAAAGCACACATAAAGGCTGTGACGTCACGTTGTGCGAAAGGTATGGAATATTTGAATATTTGCGCAGAGAATCCGCAAGGTTGTCCCGACTCCGGGGTAATCCGACAGCCGAGTGAGACGAGATCCCGGGACACCGGGACGGCGGTAAAATATAAAAGATAAAGATGTATAAAAGTTGTTCATTTGGTATTATTGTATGAAAACTTTTTCTCTTTTAAAATTTAATATAGTACCTAAACTCACAGGACAAGAAAGCGTGACACGTACATATTATATGCAGAACACGTTTCGTTATGTCGGACAGGTCTGTGCATCTCCATCTTAAAGTGCACACACCGATGTTTCGTGCTGATTTTTTTTGTCCTGTCCCGTCAATAGTGCAATTTAGCCCTTCCTCACTCTGCGTCGTATTCCTTCTTGCTAAGAGTCGTGACCTCTTTGCATGAATCACATAATGTCAGGGATTTTCTTAGTATGATAATGTGGTGGATTCCCAGGTCCTTCCGCATGCGATTTAGCCCTTAGGTAAATTTTATAAATAACAAACTTACCGACTTAGGTACTTACTTGGCTAAGGACCATCTCATATAAACACGCTTCCGAAAAAAAACCTTTAATTTGGTATTTACACACACAATTAAACACAGTGGTGAAATATATAATACCCCCGTTTTTGCAAAAAAATGGAGTCTTATTTACGTAGTGATAGACTAAAATAAACTTGCGACGGGAGGCTATGTACTGTCGAAGTCAAAAGTCCATACAAACCTGAAGGGCAAGCGGCTAAATATGACAGCTACAGTGTAACGATCGCAATCACCTCTGATTGGTTAACGCTCTTCCACTATTGGACAAAATCCATTGACGCAGCAAGAATACCATAAATTCAGCCAATCAAAACAATTGATACTGTAACAATGGTTGATGCAGGCTTTACACAATTGCCCTACTGCGTGCAAACAATCTGAATCACTCATCCACACAAACATAATCTATCCAAAATATTTACCTTAATTTAACAACGTTGGGTTTTCATTACTATTGAATACTACTTAGATTATTGTAATAACTTGATAACAATGTCACCTACAAGATTAATATTTTTTTATTTTTTTTTGCTTGATAGGCTTGCGCTTGATGACAATCATGCTTATTGCAAAGCAATGATGAGGTCTAGGTTGGAACGCGCTTGCCTAGAAGATGCCTATTCACTCTTGCCTTGAAGGTACTAAGTTATAAGTATTTATTTAAGTTTGAGGGTGACTTTGTAACTAACAAGCCATCTTGTTTGCTCATTTGAAATGAACTTTTAACGTCGACTGTACATTGCTTTTCTATTATCCGAATATCTCATTCCCATCCTGTTTGCGTGTTATTGGTTCGTCTGTACGTACGCCGGATATCCTTCGCCCTTTGACGATGAAATATTGAAACATCAAAGCTGGCTAATACGTCAGATGGGGCTATTGCACCATGTATCGTAAACCCACAGGTTTTATTTTGATAATGAATACAATTTCAGTTGCTATCAAATACACGGCCACGAAACAAATATAATTACATCGTGGTAACAGCACAACAGTATTACTTTAAATGACAGTTGTATGGCAGGTACTTTGACGTCCCTAAAATAGGAATCATAATTCTTCAACACAATAGGAATTATGACAACTCAATCAAATCTGAAATCAGCAACTCTTTTTTTTTTAATTTTAATTTATTTGGGACTTTTGTCCGACACCCAGCCCCATCGTAACCTAAATTATTATTTTAAAAAATTACTTAATCAAGCTAAAATTATCAAATTTAAAAACGCGCTTCTAGTATGGAAGTTGTATGATAGACATAGTTGTGACGTCATTAAATTTCAACGCACTTTTTTTCTTTAATCTATAGTTTAAAATAATTAACAAAATTAAAACTAACCGAGGATGTGAATTTTAGGTATTTTAGAAAGCCCTCTATTTAATAATCAGTAAGAAACAATTTATTTTTGACACAGGCATCATCCCTATTAAACGAAGGTACTATGGCCCCTGATAGATTATTCCCTACACTAGAGCACTAAACAACACCGCTACACCAGGGAGGTCAATTATGATTTATTAATATGATAATTCAGAACTCAGGGGCCGTACTGCGTTTAAAGCATTACTTACGCAATATTACACAAAATGTCAGTTTGATGTCACGTTTGTATGTATGTATATAATATTTTATTGTAAACCACAAAAACACAAGAGAAACAAGATACAAGGAAACTATAGGACATATCTTACTTCTTACTATCTTATCTTGCTAATATTATAAATGCGAAAGTTTGGATGTATGGATGGATGTTTGTTACTCAATCACGCCCCAACGGCTGAACGGATCTGGATGAAATTTGGCACAGAGATAGATTATAGTCTGGAATAACACATAGGCTTTTTATCCCGGAAAATTAAAGAGTTCCCGCGGGAACCACAAAACCTCGATCCACGCGTACGAAGTCGCGGGCGTCAGCTAGTCATAAAATATAGGTACAATAAGGCGTACCTTGACGTTTATAAAATAACTATTATAATTATTCAAAAACAGTATGGCTCCAGTCTGAATATCATATTCATATTATGAGGTCAGGTCAATTTGAAATCATTCTACAAAATAATTTTCCAAAAACAAAACTCATAAGGAGAAAGAGTATTATATAATAAAAGAAATCTATAATGGAGTTCGAATTGAATATCGACTGTATAGTGCAAGACCGTGTTTATAGAACAACTTCCAGCGAATAAACTCCATTCGATGAGAAAAGGAGCAAAACGAAACGAACACGTTCCAACGAAATACTAAAAGTTAGGAGCAAGAGTTGGATACCAGCTGATGCTTCGCTTGTACTTGTGTAAAGAGTAAATTGGTACAACATACTTGAGCACCAGTATTCACCGTAAGTCAAAGTCAAAATATGTTTGTTCAAAATTGGTATCTACAGAGTAAACTTAATGAACGTCAAGTAAAAGACGTGATGGTGATAATTAACGACGGTATCTTAAAACCAAAGCTAAGCGTATGAGAAGAAGAGCCCACAACAAACTCAGCAGGCAGGCAACCTCTCTGGCGCAATGGTGTGCTCTGATGTCTTTGAAGAGGGGGAGGACCTGGGTTCGATCTCGGGCATGGTCGATTTGGGATTTTATAAGATCTGAATTGTCTCTATAAGTCTTGTCTGGTGGGAGGCCTGGCACCCTACTGACAAAATCGTGTCACCAAACGATTAAGCGCTCCAGTACGATGCTTTCTTTATCAGGCTCAAGTGCGATCTGGCAGCAGTACACAAGTACTGTTGCTATGTGCAGGATGGATCCGCCAAGTACCAACTGCATTGAACGCGATAGATCACCGTGCCCGCAGAATCATTGACGATCAGTTACTCACGCAAGCGAAACTGCATAGCCTATAGCACCGACTTTTCGGTTTTTTATCGTATATATTTTGGTGAGTATACTCAGGATCTTTAACTTGCCCTCCTTAAACTGTTCTACCACATACCAGCGAGAAACCGACAGCGTTCAAGTCCAATTTGCTAACACGAAACGGTTTTCTCTACGTTTCTGATACGAACCGATAAGGTGTGGAATAACCTGCACACGATTTGTGCGGTCACTTGGCGCTGTCAGCTCTTAAAATCAAAACACAAATCGAGAGGTTGGCTCTCCTCAGTCGTCACCCCTCACGTCAGTTATGCCCACTTCGGCCGGGTGGCGCTCCCGTCGCGGTTTTCATTATTTTCGCGCGCTTGTCATAGCATGTCACGGATGCCCTCGGATGACAAAACACGGTAACTCAAAATTTGTGAAATTGATAGAATAACGTAAGTGAGTAAATCACGTACCTACCAAAGTCTCTTACATGAGTAGGTAATTGACAAAATACCTATTGTAAATCGCATATCGTGTGCAAATCCATTTTAATACTTAATATTATAAATGCGAAAGTGTGATTGTTAATTGAATTGCCCGTCAATCACGCCGCAACGGAGCAATGGTTCGACGTTATTTTTGGCGTGGGTATAGTTGAGGGAGAGTGACTTTTTATCCCGAAAAATTAAGGAGTTCCCGCGGGAATAAAAAAAACTTCAACCACGCGGACGAAGTCGCGGGCATTAGCTAGCCCAGCATACTAATATCCATACAAAATATAATAAATGCGAAAGTGTGTCTGTCTGTCTGCTACGCTTGCACGGCCCAACTACTCAAACGATTTTGATGAAATTTGGTACAAAGACAGATTACATCCCGGAGAAGGACATAGGCTACCCGGAACCATTATCCTGGAAAATTAAACAGTTACCGCGGGAGTCAAAAAATCTTAATCCATGTGGACGAAGTCGAGGGCATCATCTAGAGTTACATATGTATCTTATTTACATAAACTACTTACGTGAGTTAATTACAAGTATAATTGTGGCATAAATCAATATCATACGTATATACAATGTACTTACCGACTAAGAGTCTGATATTCATTTTTTGTCAGAAACAAGAAATACAGATGTTATTTCAAAAATTTAAATAGCAAAAAGATGTTGGAAATTGATCATTGAAATCAATTTCTAGTCTTTTGCAGACATATAGTATTATTTACAGTGTTTGAAAAATACTCAAAAATAAAAAACGAAGAAAATCATACAATTTTGGTGTCATGATTTTTTATCTTTACATACAGAATTATCTATATGGTAGAACTTCGTAAGAGCCAAAACCGCAAATTAGCCAATTTATGTAAAATTTCAAATTTGTACGTTGTTTCCGTACTCTAAAATTATAAGTTTGATTGACAATATTATGTCCGAAGCAAAACCTATTATATTAATTAACTGGACTTAGGTTGGGTGAAACTAAACAAATTAACTTTTTAAAAATCCCACTCAATCAAAATTAAAAATAAATCTCGGGTACGGCAAATTTTCAACTCAAGGAAACGGGAATAAAATTGGCCGATTCCCGGGAATTCCCGAGAATCGGGATTTTTTTAAAAATAGTTATTGCTACTTTTATGTACCTTATATCCAGTTTTTTTTAAATTAAATACAAGTTAGCCCTTGACTGCGATCTCACCTGATGGTAAGTGATGATGCAGTCTAAGATGGTAGCGGGCTAACCTGTTTGGGGTATGGCAGTTATATTAAACCCTAGTCCATATCCCTAATCGGTTTCTACACGACATCCTACCGGAACGCTAAATAGCTTGGCTGCACGTCTTTGGCGGTAGGGTGGTAATTGGTAACTAGCCACGGCTGAAGCCTCCTACCAGGCCAGACCAGAGAAAATTCAGAATATTTAAATTCTTGAAATACAATGCAAGAAAATATTGTTGCCGTGAATTCATTACGGTCCTTTAAGTAACTCTTTCGAAATTGTCAGTCAATTGAACAAATTGGTACTCAATGGATTTCTAAAGGTTTGTACACGGTTAAGCTTTTACGGCCCCGAGTTTTGCATTGGAAACGAGTATTGTATATATTAAATTATTCAGGTGTAACAATGGCGCTGACATCTGGTGAAATAACAAGGCGGCATATAGAGAAATTAAAGAGGGACTCTTAAAAGTTCAAACAATAATATATAAGAAAATAACACTTGGAGCTCGTAAAATCTAGAACAAGAAAAATATCCGAGGTGATATAAAATATCAGAAAGGGAGAATCGAAGAAGACAAAACGCAAAAAAAAATTGTTACTTATAATCATTCTTACAATGTGATTTAACATACTATACATTGGTTGGAAGTTCTACTTATATTTTATAGATGACATTTTACATAATTTAAGTACAAAATAAAGAATAAAGAGTTTAAAATACTCAAAAGTACCTACTACGACTATTATAGTTTTATGGTAAGAAAGTACAATAATTCTTAACATTGTGATCAGTGCCCTTACTTTTCCTTTGAGTAATTGTCAAGGTTCCACTGACAAATTGTCCTCTCAAAAAATCCTCCAAAAAGTTTGGACAGATGGATGTATGGATGTATGAATGGATGTATGGATGTTTGTTACTCAATCACGCCCCAACGGCTGAACGGATCTGGCCGAAATTTGGCACAGATATAGATTGTAGTCTGGAATAGCACATAGGCTACTTTTTATCCCGAAAAATTAAAGAGTTCTCGCGGGAACCACAAAACTTCGATCCACGCGTACGAAGTCGCGGGCATCGGCTAGTATTGCATAAATACTTATAATATTGACAATTTATCATTAATATAAGTTATTGTTATGTTATATTTAAATGTATATTTTTTATCGTAAACTAACTTACTTGCAAAAACAAAAATAAAAAGCATTGTCTATTTCAGAAGTTATATAATAAATTATGACATAAATTTGCCTTTACGTTAGTCAAAAGAACTAAAATTATCAAATTTTGATAGTGTTTCTGTTATTTTATGTTTGCTGTCCTATTTTTGTGATTGGCATGATAGGTAAGACTAGTAAAACACTTCTGTGAATCTTATCTAAAGTTGTTTTTTTAAGTGCCTTTTGTGAGATAAAGTTTAGTTACTCAATGGAATAATTCTCCGTCACTTAATTTTAAAATGATTGTTTTTTTTACTATAATTTAACATAATATTTGTAAACAGTGCTACTGCTCATAAAGATAAATAACTAAGAAACACAAATTTATCAATAAAATAACAAAACATGATGAAAAAAAAACATCGATTTTGTTTCATGTACAATTTTACAAAAATACGCCCAATTCCCAAATTCACTCTGCTGGGGATTAAACCCGGTACATCCCACGTTAAGACAATAGTGCTCAGCACTGCGCGAGTGAGGTACCTAGTCAATAGGGCATGCTCCCGATAATTCCTGGTACCAAAAATTCCCGGTACTTCTGAATAATTTTCAGTCCCGGTTCTCCACACCATAAAACCGGTACTTTTGATACTTTTGAGACTCGAAGTACATACATTCTGTCAATTCTTCTCTAATTAAGTGTGGATATTTCTGCATGTAACAATAATTTAATTCACTATACTGTATTTTATGCTCACAAATTCGAGGTATTAGTTTAAAAACCCCTATTTTTACTTTGGCTATAACGATTATTTTACTGCCACTTCGTACAGTTTCGTATGTTAGTCTTTCTGGTAAGTATTATTTACCAGCAGAGAAGAGCTTTTTTGAAGATCAATGAATTGATGGATCTGTCACTGGAATAAAATTTGTTCAGCCATAATAAATTACAGTAGATTATGCTATATTCTGTTAATTGTATCGTTACTTTCATAAATTTCACATGAAGATTGACAGGAAAATATTGATAGACTGTAATATAAAATATACCTCATAAGCCCGAGGCTACTAAATTTTGATTTTTGACTCCATTGTCAATTATACCAATAGCAGAGGGAAAGAAAATATGGATATCCGTATTCATAATTCCCTAAGATGCTCAGGAGTTCTCCATACAATGTTATGTAAAAACCAAGACTGTGAACAGTCCAATCTTTATGTATGGATGTGAATCCTGGACAGTAACGCAGCAGTAACGAGGCTCTTTATGGCTTATATGAAACGTCTTTAGAAAATCCTAGGGTCCTCGATCCTAGGATCCTCCATACGTACGGGGAGGATGGTGAATGGATACCAAAAATACTAAGAGGTACCATATCCAATATAATTGTAGAGACCAAATCAGCGTGCGGCAAAACCAAAAAACGGCACAGAATAGGAGAGAATAACATCTTCACGAGATTCTCTTGGGAATACTGAGTATGGGTTGGAAAATATTGTTGATTTAGATTAACATTTGTAATTCTTTGAGGTGAGGTTACTACGTACGCCTGTCTATAAAAAAAGACCCGTAAAGGATCACTTTGTTGTCCGTGTATCCAAGGGTCAAGGCTTGTTTCTCATAAACTGCTTGATGTAGTAAATTTATATTTGCACTGGCTTCTAATTGCTATAAAAGTAGTTACATATGAGCGTATCACGATAAAAAAAATTTCAACTTTTCAAAGTGTATTTTCATTCAAGACGCAATCTCTGTAAAACCTATGAACTACAATAAAACTTTGAAATTTGTAACGAAGCGAGTTATGGTACAAGTACATGAAAAAATCATGAATTTACAGTCCTGTGTGAAATATTATGCGATAAATTTTTGTATAATGCCTAATGAATAGTAATATTCAGTATATTCCTGTGTGAAATATTATGCGATAAATTTTTGTATAACGCCTAATGAACAGTAATATTTGGTCTATTTCATACTTTCTGTAATGTCTTAACCGTGTTTTTGTAATAATTTAAGGTAGTATCGAAAGTATCGAAAGTCCCGGGAATTCCCGGTTCCGTGCCAATATCGGTCCAAAATTTCCCGGTACTCAAACACAGCACCGAATGCATGCCCTAGTAGTCAGGGAGAATTATAATAAGCAAGTTAAGAGATCAACTTGTTCTCAAATATTTCTCAAGAGATAAGTTAAAAAAATACTCTGTACACAAAAACGGGAAATCACAAAAAAAAACCAACGACGTATTTCCCGGAAATTTCTAACTCCCGGGTCCCAGAAACGAAACCCTAAGGGTATCTAATACCCAATCAATTAGTAATAAAACTTGCAATAGGCACTTATTTGAAGTATTTGAGACACTACTAGGTCCTTACTCAGCAAGCTTTCGATATAATAATATTATCTGGTCGGTCTGGTCCAATGAGAGCGGACGAGTAGGCAGTAGCAAGCTGAAGTGGCAATGCTTGATTTTCAGTTTTCCTTTCTGTCTTACCACTGTTTTGTTATTTTCCATTCATATCAAAAATTGCACTGGAGGCATACTACTATCGCTTAAATCCGTATTGTTTTAATATTGTTGACGTTCGTGTTTTTAGAATTATAATCCTTATTTTAGGACCTTCAAGGTACGTGACATAAAACTGACATTTTTAAGTAATACTGCTTTAAGCGATGGCAGTGAACCCTCTGACAGTAATTGGATGTTTGACAACTTACCTACTTCTTGGAAATATTAAAAGACGTCATTGTTACAACCAGCAGGAGTTTTTTTTTAAATAGTGAAGCGACGTGCCTTTTTATGTGATATTTCGCAACTCGTATGTCAATCTAGTAATTACTAGTACGATTTTAATTTTGAAAATAGTTTTCAAAATAATTACGAAGCTGCAACACAAGCTCACTTGATTGTCATTTAAGTAGCGTCATCTTTGGCGTTGGATGGTTTCTATGACCTGCCTTATTGATGTTGCCAAATAATAAAATATACATTTACAGCATTGCTTCACCAAAAATATTTATTTTTATACATAAAAAAGACATTTAGACGCCTGGGTATGTTTATAAAACAATACAAAAAGTTGTAATATCAATGTGTCAAATCGATTAAAACTTCTTCGTAAATGAAGTCGATTGTTGTCAAAAATCGAATGGATAGCGCATTACGGCATCATTATTTCGAGCTGTCAAAAGTTTGGTCAGAGAACACATATTCATACTTTATTTGATTATGTATTTTTAGTTATATAAAAGAAGATAGCTCACGAAAGTTGTAATATCCACGTCTTCTGTCAATTCATGTTGAATAAACATTAGTCTTATTCATGTTATGTTTGAAAACCATTTTAAAATATCGATTTAAACGCTGGAGCAAAGGAGCACAGATCCATCGTCTGTGAAGTTCTTTCGAACACTGGCGGAGGTGAAAATGAGCTAGCGCTTCTCGAAAAATCGGAATACAATGGAAAACAGAAAATATGTGTACATTTTAATAAATATTAATAAATCAATGGATGTCATTTAGAATTTGGAATTTAATGATATATTTTTCAAGTAAATTGAGGTTTTCAATTTGGAGATGTGTTGATTTGAAAACTGAAATAAGAGGTATGTTTGAATTTATTTTTTATGCAGCGAAGTTGTTTAAATCGTGTTTTGGGATAAAACAATATCTGAGTTAAGGTCTTGAAAACATCATATATTTTTTTCAATCTTTCATATGCCACCATTTAATGGATACACTGCTTTGGAGACCCCCCCCCTGACCACACACAGCGCCTTAATGCTTCTACGGATATTTATGATGATTATGAAAGTTTGGTATTACTACATAAACCATCAAAACTATTATAGTTTTATATTCTCAAGCACAACACAATCTCCTTTGAAAATATTAACCGCTTACTCGGTACGTATCCAGGAAATTGAAGCCTTCGTATATCGGAAGTATGGAGGTTCAGCTTGATCGAGTGGCGAGATTGTGCAAGGGGAAACAACGACCCACGTGCGCTAAGAGCTGGTGGGAAATGCGTGAGAGAAAATTTACCTATCCACTACAAGTTAGCCCTTGACTGCCATCTCACCTGGTGGTAAGTGATGATGCAGTCAAAGATGGTAGCGGCCTAACCTCTTAGGGGGATTGGCAGTTATATTAAACGCATACCTACCCCTAATCGATTTTTACACGGTATAGTATCGGAACGCTTAATAACTTAGTGGCACGTATTTGCCGTTAAGGTAGTATTTTAATAAATACAATAAATAAACTAGCCACGGCCGAAGCCTCCCACCAGACCAGACCAGAAAACATTCAGAAATGATTAATTCACAAATTGACTTCCAGGGATCAAACCCGCCGAGACATCCATTTTCTTTTTACTTGTTTAACAACATCGCACATCACTGCACTGGGAGGTCGTTAAATATGACAAACTAAGAAGATACTAACTAACTAAGAGAACTAAGAAGTGGGAAGATTGAATAAAAAACTTATTTCAAATTAGAATCGATTGCCAGGGTCAATTCTGATTTTTAAAAATCTCACTGGAATATAACAATATAACGTATGTTAAAGGGTGTGTACTGTGCGTTTTTATCAAGTACTACAGAAACGTCTTTACATAACAATATTAGTTGTTACTGCCCTGTGCTAACGAGCTACAACTAGGTTAACTTATTAACTCTTAACTTCTACAACTCTACGAGTATCCCAGCCAAGAAGCTGCTGAGGTTCTTTTCAGCAAGTAGTATTGAGCAGAAACTTTCGACGTTTTGATGGCGCAGTGTTGAGCGCTGTTGTCATAACGTGCGGAGGTTCCGGATTCGATCCTCAGCAGTGTCAATTTGGGAATGGGAATTTATAATTTCTAAATTTTCCCTGGTCTGCTCTGGTGAGACGCTTCGACCGTGGCTAATTACCACCCTACCGACAAAGACGTGCCGCCAAGCGATTTAGCGTTCCGGTACGATGCCGAGTAGAAACCGATTGGGATTGGGATTGGATTGGGATTGGGATTGGATTGAGATTGATTAGTATGGGTTTAATATAACTGCCATGCCCCATCTCAGATTGCATCATCATTTACCATCAGGTGAGATCACGGTCAAGGGCTAACCGGTAGTAGATAAAAAATAAAGTGTGTGTGTGCAATTCACACACGGCATGAAGTTAAACTACAGAACAGTAGCCTACGAAAGAATAAAATGAATATAACTTCAAACTTGTATTCTATCTCATTCTCTCCTATTAAATATGTTATCTCTTTTTGGTGTCGCTTTTTCGTTTCACCGAATTTTCAAATCACATCGATTCTAAAGAAGTTTCACTTCAAAAAAACTCGCCACCATATTGAGGTTTTTTTTTCACATACAATCATCACAATAGATCGGCGACGGTCAACCACGGTCTCCAGGAGCCCCGCCGCACCTCCAGGTATAAGAAGAAGTATAGGTACTTACCCCCATAAATATTGTGACTAGCTCTCCGAATAATAGTGAAAATATTACACACATATTGAAAATGGTGAGCCACAATTTGGGCGAGATATTGGGCACACAATATAAGGGAAGTATGATATGAGCGAGATAAATATTGCGGAGACCGGGTTTATAGTAAACGCTGACGGTGCTGTGGGCGGAATGCGACGATATTCGCGCGAAAAAATGAATAAAAGTTGGCGAAGCAAATGAATGAAAATATTTCAGCCTAGATACGTCAGCGTAAAGGGTTTTTTCAAAATCCTACGTGAGCTCTGTTATTTTTTTTCTGTTTTGAATTTCCAATCAAGCTATACCGCTGTAGTAAATCGACATAAAAAGTTGTGTGTGCAATTCACACACGACAAGTGAAGCTTCACAAAAGTATTCTACGAAAGTATGAGATAAATATAACTTGTATTCTATCTCATTCTCTCGCAGGCTAAATCCTTTATATATTTGTCTCTTTTTGATGTCGCTATTTCGTTTCGTTGAATTTATGAACCAAAACTTATACAAAGAAATCCATGCGGCAGTTAAGTATGTTCTTTAAAAATTTAAGGTCGGTTTAAATTTTATTAAAAAAATATACCTATCATGTTCAGACTCCCCTCAGAATGATATTTCTACTCTATTATATATTCTGTTTATATAATCAGAATATAGAATAGAGTCTCAGTAGTCAAATAGCGATGGATTTATACAATAATAATACAATTTATTTATTTTGCAGAAACAATATATATTTACATTAGGTGTTACAGAGTCAAACAGTGATGTTTCGCCTCGCAGAAAGCATGCGAAATTTGTTATAAACAACTGCAGTTACAATACTACTGAGATGTTACATTAATGATACAATTACATTACAACATAACATTACATTAATGATATAAGCATACAGTTAAATTAGGGTCCACTAAGTCTAAAAACGAGTCTCAATAAAAATTACAATTTTGTGCGTTTATTATTTTAACATCAAAGTACCTACTCACTGGAATTGTAGCATTATTTAAAAATAAATCCCATAAGATTTATGATAATAATTATGCAAATTCCATGATTGAGAGTGATCGACAGCCAGTGGCAGGCAGAAAGATACGCTTTTCAAAAAATACACTCGTAATTCTATTTCAAAGAAAACGAAACAGACATTTCCTGCTGTCCAAGGAAAAATCGGCAAAAAAGGTCCCCGGACAAATCGTCCAGATATCACTCCAAAGGGAAATTATTCATTGCACTCAGCATTGAATACTAACACTCCTACACGTGACTTTGAAATTCAAATTTCACCCCCGAGGGGAGGGTTGAACCGCTTCCAACAGCCCGCACCAATTGCACGCTTTAGTATGCTTTAGTGCAGCATCCTTGGCTACATTGCGAAACCATCAGCCCCTTTACACGTCTTATTATCCGATTGAGATTATTTAGAGCGTTTATCTCGCACTTGGGAAAACTCCTTTTAGGTTTAGTAATTCTATATTAAAGTGGCACAAGAGATCTATGTCGAGTTTTACGTGATCAAATCAGAAAAAAGAAGATGCAATGACGAACTTCAGAGACTGACAGAGCTCGACGTGAAAAGATGAAGTGGCAATTGGAAAAATCGATAGGTGTTAGGGTTCCAAGGTGCTGGAATGACGATCATGAGTCAGACCCCGCTAAAACACTTGTATAATGCGATTGTGTAAGAAAAGCCGTTTGTTAAACGAATAATTCGAACTGTTTAAGTTCATAGATGCTTACTGCTCCTGCTATTCTATATATACCTACTAATTTTATAAATGCTAAAGTGTGTCTGATTGACTGTTTGTCTGTCTGCTACGCTTTCACAGCTCATTTGTTTAACCGAGTTTGATAAAATTTGATACAGGAAAATATTTTGGACCCTGGGGAAGGACATAGGTCTTTTATCTCGTAAAATTACAGTTATCCCGGGAATGAAAAAAATCATTTCATCAATTTTGCATCTAATAAATTAAATTTGTAATATTATTATACAATTAAAAAGTACGCCCATACACTATTGGCAGGGAATTATCGAGGGGAGTTTCCGGTAAAAAGGAAAATCGGAAACGCTGGATAAATATATATTGGAAGTTTCTAATGCCACCCGTAATTTATCTTCCGACGGAGATTGGTTGCGGATTCAGTCGAGAATTGTGCGGATCCCATTCTGAAATGGGATTCCCTGAACATTAATTCCCTTGCAAATGTGGAATGTGGAATTGGAAAGATGCATTCGTTATATTCCTTTTGAAATCTCTCTTGAAACCATTTTAATGACTTTGGGAATTACCGGATAATTCCGAAGACCTTTTCACTTACATAAATTTTATTTACGATTTATAAAATTTTATCATTTAATATTATAAATGCGAAAGTTTGGATGGATGGATGAATGTTTGTTACTCAATCACGCCAGAACGGCTGAACGGATTTTTTTTTAATTCACTACAAGCTAGCCCTTGACTGCGATCTCACCTGATGGTAAGTGATGATGCAGTCTAAGATGGTAGCGGGCTAACCTGTTAGGGGCGTGGCAGGTATATTAAACCCATACCCCTTCGGTTTCTACACGGCATCGTATCGGAACGCTAAATCGCTTGGCGGTACGTCTGCCGGTAGGGTGGTAACTAGCCACGGCCGAAGCCTCCCACCAGACCAGACCAGAGAAAATTCAGAAATTATAAATTCCCAAATTGACCCTGCCGGGGATCGAACCCGGGACCTCCGCACGTTAAGGCAACAGCGCTATACACTGCGCCACGGAGGTCGTCAAAACTGGTAAAATCTATCTATGGTATGGTATGGTAAAATCTATGTATGGTATCTGGGTAAAATTTGGCACAGAGATCCACGTACCAATCATCTTATTCAAATAAACTTTTACAAGTGCTTTTGAATGGTCGAGTGAATCTACCGCTGGTTCGGAATGGCATTTCTACCGAGAAGTGCCAGCAAGAAACTCGGTGGTTGCTCTTTTCAATCAAAATTACAGTCATTATTAGGATACAAGTAACATCAGTCCAAAGCATAGCTGGTTGAGTCAAATCCGTCATCCAAACTAAATCTATTGTCTACCCTTGTTATCAAGAAATCATTTGGGATTGCGAATTGATTTCGGATTTCCTTTGCCACGCGTTAACGTTACATAGGTGTTAGGTACGTTATCCAACGCTTAAATGTGTAGATTGCTTTCGTTGGCTGTCTCGAAAGGTGGCTCCGAGTCTATTACGGGATCATTATCTGTGATATAAGAACCGGGCCGCTAATAAAAACGCCGGTTATCAGCGATTAGGCGGTAATGACCATGCGTCTTCTCCCCTGCCTTAGGGTCATTACAAACAATGTATTTTTGAGGTAAAACTCCTTATAGTCCCACAAACCTGACCCGGTGATAGCGTCGCTAGTACATATTAAATATAAAATAAAAACAAAAACCAGGTGTTTTATACCACAAGTTAGTCTCATACAATTAAAGCTAAATATTTTACTCACTACGGCTAATTTTTACAACTACTGAATTCTAAAATAACTTATTTAACACTTTCGCATTTATAATATTAGAATGGAAGTATGGATTATGTGTCCTTATCCATTTTTAACTGACAAAAAAAGGTGGAGGTTATCATTTCGGCGCGCATTTTAACTTAGAAGATGCCCGCGACTTCATTGGCGTGTCTCTATCTAAGACAACTCTATAGTTATTCTAGCTTATCTTTATTTACTTTTAAATACGTAGGGTTTCCTTTGAATTCAAACAGTATTTAAATTTTTAACTGTAGGTATTTCAAAATTACTAGCGGTGAGTTTGAATTGGTAAAGATATGCCTCGCTTCACTTCAACCCTGACTCACTTATAAAAGGAGAAAAAAATAATAGTTAATATAATAACAGTTTCAGTCAGTTTGAAAACTAATTGTGTGCTGACCCTTATATTAGCCGAGCCCTAAATTTCGCGTAAGCATTATTTTTGCCAAGGCTTTATAACTTAGTCGGTAGAGGTATCTTCCATGAATAAAATCCATATTCCATATTATTATAATCTATTATGAATTTCTTAGGCCCGCTTGTTACCCAGAGTTAGCTGCTAATTTGACAGAATTCGTACAACACTTCTGTCAACATTTCAAATTTATTCCTGGGTTAAACCAGCGTCTCTGGAAGCGGGCCTAAATGATAAAATTGCATGTCTGCAATCAACTTCGCATTCAGCAGCCCACAATTCAGTGTAAAACGTCTTACTCGTACATTACTTATATATTTTACTAGTATATAGTACTGACCCGGCGAACTTCGTACCGCCTTAGTATGCAAAATTAAACGTATATTTTTCAATATTTCTGAGAGATTTTCTTAATATTTTTTTCCGTAAGAACCTTCTCCTAATAATAACAAATACAACAAAAAAAGAATTAGTGAAATCGGTCCAGCCATTCACGCGTGATGCCGTGACCAAGGAAAATGGGTTTCATTTTTATATATATAGATATTACATAATATTATTATTTGAAAAGATCAACTACTGATTTTCTTGCCGCGTCTGTGCACTAGAACTCCTTTCCGAACCGGTGGTAGATACCATACAGCCATATACCATGACTGATTGAGGTGATTGTCCAGCACATGGATCTCCCTCCGGTTGTATCGAGTTGCCTTCCCATCGGGCAAAGTGAGTAAGGGAATAGAGAATGTACCTGTGTTCACGCACACACGCGTGTAGGTACCATTGTATCATCTGTACTGGCTAATCTCTGTGAAGATTGGAAACCGTTGTCGCCCCGCCATGTTTATGTTCTACAATGATAGGGAATGTTTAGGGAAGAATATGAAAACTTTTCCATTTCATAATTTAACTCCGTAGTAGGAGCACGAGAAAGAACTATTTATTTTACTCCCACTAATAGGACAATTAAATAGGAGTACGAGGAAACGCCCGCCGAAATTCGAACGGGAGGACATTTTTGTAAGTATTTATATTAGATGAATAGGGTTTGTCTGAATAAAGCTCTTCAATGTCGACAACAATCAAAAATTTCCCATGAATAATTGATCCGGAATCGATCCAATTCACGGTAATTCAATTACAATACAATCGCTGTTGTTAGGCTTTCAATGGCTATAATGAAGCCACTAAATACGCGAGAAGTTGAGCAGAGCAATATTAGACGAGACAATAAAGAAAATTGTACGTCCATGTTTTCGGTAAATAGAATGGCTACGAAATCCTACATATGCTTGTTTTTCTTGTAATTTTTCCAAGATCATTTTAATTTGAACGTCAACTGACTGACAATTTGAACTCAAACTGAGGTCCAAACTTATTATAATATTGGTGTTTACTGAGATTTTCATTTACATGAATGCAGAAAAAATACAGCCATCGGAGAGGGGTGGAGACCCGCAGTTAAGCCACCACTGTTACGACCACGACTGCTTTGCCAAGAGCGTTATGGTGTGTCCAAAGATAAGAGCGGCAAGTATGCGGTAGCAACACGTGGCGTTTGCAGGACACCATTCTGACGCGCGCTAGTGAAGACTTGAGGACTATACCTACGTACGAATTTACATGCACACGGTAGCCGCGCACGATTGCAACTTTATGTTTAGACATACCCATCAATCTCCACCATTGTTTATCATTCAGTAGATGCGTAGGTACTGGACGGCCAATAAAATAATATTCGTGCATGAGCGTAGTAATAACAACCAACTTTTTTATAGGATTGACTTATTGAGCTTATCGCTTGTGACCACCGGTCTCATGGCCCAACAAAAAGAGACAAAGGACGGGTGCTCGTGAAAGTTTAGAGGAAAATTTCATTATAATTTTTTTCCTCATCTCTGTGTTGTCTCCTCGGTGTACGCATCTCTGTTCCTCTATTCCGGGTAATTCAATTACCTTGCGCCATATTTTTTTTGCTACAAAATATTTTTCATATAAAATGTAACTGAGTGTATTTGCTGGGTTAAACCATTGAAAAGATTGTAGGTGACAGGCAACATAGGATACCTCAAAGTTTTATTTTTACTACAGATCAGTTTTTGACTGCGCTCTCACCTTGTGGTAAATGCAGGTGCAGGCTAAGATAGTAGCGGGCTAAAGCCGTTAGGAATAGGATAGTGGTTTTAAAATGCATCGCACCAGAGAGTGATATAGGCTTTGAGAGTTCCCGTGTGAATCAAAAAACTTGTTTCACGCGAACGAAGTCGCGGGCATAAGGGCAGTAAGTCAGCTAGACCGAAATAAAAGGATGATTATAAAGTTTTGTAAAATCGAATCGAGGCGTAAATTTTAAGCCAATAGGGTTTCAAATGTTTAATCCTGGTTATCTAAGCGTGATTTATATCTAAGCCTAAACAGGGCACCGTTGCGGGAAAGGGCTTAGTATAAATACCGAATTTGAAACGTTTTTGAACGAAGTTTAGATGCTTTAGAAGTCTAGGCATCATATTTTATGTCAGAGAAACATAGCGTCGAGGGTCCTACCCTCTATGACTTATTAATATGGAACAAAGAACAGCAAGCTGGGTGCGAGTTTTTTTACGTATTCGATCGCGACAACGTTAATTACCATTTAAATGGCGCTAGCTGACACCCGCGACTTTGCCGCGGCCGGACGTCCGCGTGGATTGAGGTTTTTGGTTCCTGAGGGAACTCTTTAATTTTTCAGGATAAAAAGTAGTGTATGTGTTATTCCAGACTACAATCTGTGCCAAATTTCATCCAGATCCGTTCAGCCTTTTTGGCGTGATTGAGTAACAAACATTCATCCATCCATCCATCCAAACTTTTGCATTTATAATCCATACTAAATACTAATGTCTGACAAACAGTCTGCTACACTTTCACGGCCCATTGTTCAACCGATTTTGATGAAATTTGGTACAGGGATAGGTTGTACCACGGGGAAGGACATAGGCTAGGACGAAGTCGCGGGCATCATCTAGTATTAGTATAGATAAATTATTATTTTATTAATGCATTTTATTTGTTTCGTGTTCCTTAATTCCTAGGCTCGAATCGAACATAAAGTGGTTCTCCAGGCAGGTACAAGAGGCAGCGGTTGTCAATCTTCACGTGTATCGGCTTGGGCTGGTCGGGCGCTGGGTGCAACTTGAACTTCAGAAACACCGACGAAAGGGCGAAACTTAACGTCATCTTGCCGAAACGGGATCCTGGAAAATTAAGTTATTTTCAACATTCAAAATTCAAGTGTGTTTTATTGAAATTAACTTTTACAAGTGCTTTTGTGAATCCAGTCCAGCACCATACAGGCAAAGACGTACCGCCAAGCAGTTTAGCGTTCCGGTACGATGCCGTGTAGAAACCGATTAGGGATATGGGCTTAATATAACTGCATACCTCTAACAAATCAGCCCACTATTACTACATCATAACTTACCATCAGGTGAGATCGCAGTCAAGGGCTAACTAGTAGTGGAATAAAAAAAGAAAAAAAAGGTGTGTGTGCAATTCACATGCCGCAGATTAAGTGAAACTTTAGAAAAGTAGCTTTCAAGATAATGAGATTTAAAATACCCTTTTGAGCACAATGTAGCAGTAGGGCGACTCAATATCGTACAGCGGCATCTATTGGTCGTGAACATATAACTTGTATTCTATCTCATTCTCTCGCAGGCTACATCCTATTACAAAAAATAAAAAAAATGATTTATTTATTTCATGTAGGATACCTTGTGTCACTTATGATACGTTAAGACTCTACCACCGGTTCGGAAAACTGATCCTACTGAAAAGAGCCGGCAAGAAACTCAGCAGATGCTCTTTTTTTATTTATAAGAATGTTTGTCTCTTTTTGGTGTCGCTTTTTCGTTTCACCTTTTCGTTTCATGGAATTTTCAAATCACAACGATTCTAAAGAAGTTTCACTTCGACAAAGAAAAGGATCTCACCTATACAAAACCTCGGCCCCTCCCCAAAGGGCATGTAAGTGTACTGCTTAATGTCCTTTTCGTTATCTGGCAAGAATCTGTCTGGATCAAACTTCTCCGGGTCGGGGAAGTATGCAGGGTCGTAATGCATGCCGATAGCATTCACATAGACTGGCGTGCCGGCGCTGATTGTGAGATTTTCGTCGATTTTATAGTCCGCTGCGGCGATCCGGTCCAGCCAACCCATTGGACTGTACTTGCGGAGACCCTCTGAAAATATATATATTTTTTTATTCATTACTTACGCTTACGCTTGACCACAATCACACCTGATGGGAAGTGATGATGCGGCCTAAGATGGAACGCGCTTGCCTAGAAGATGCCTATTCACTCTTGATTAAAAGATACCCGGATTGTAATTGGTGGGAAACACAGGTTTTGGTAGAGTGTAAATTAAAATAAAGAAATTAAAAAACAAACTAAAGTAGGTACCTACTATCGACATTAGTATTCAATTCAAATGCTTTTTTGTTTAAATAAACTTTTACAAGTGGTTTTGAATCGTCAAATGAATCTACCACTGGTTCGGAATGGCCTTTTTAAAAAAGTTAACAAAAATCTATACTAATATTATAAATGCGAAAGTGTTTCTGTCTGTCTGTCTGTGTGCTACGCTTTCACAACCCATCTGTTCAACCGATTTTGATGAAATTTGGTACAGAGATAGGTTGTATCCCAGGGAAGGACATAGACATTTTTATCCCGGAAAATTCAAGAGCTCCTTAATCCACGCGGACGAAGTCGCGGGCATCATCTAGTAAATTAATATATCTTTAAGTATAACCACTCAAACCTTTTATGCAACAGTTAAGATAAGTCAACTCCGAAAGCAATTTTGTATCGAAATCCTCGTTTCCAATTTTCTCTTTTGCTTCTTTGAGCTCTTGATATAACTTATCCTGAAATTTGATATTAATATTTCAGAAATAATACAGAAATCTAAAAGACACTACAGTAAGGTATAAAAATTGAAGTAATTTTGATAAAGTATAGATTTTGAAAATTTAATTATTCTGGAAACAGATGTCGATAGACGATGATGGAATCTATCTTTACACGCGGGAATCATCTAGTAATATAATAAACTACCTATTAGTTATGGGATAAGATGATGAAGATTTACCTGTATCTCAGGGTTGAAGGCCATTTCGTAAGTGATGAACGATAGAACACTGCCAGAAGTTTCGAAACCACCGAGTAGGAAAATAGCCGCTTGCGCTATCAACAAGTCCTCAGAGAAGTCTGAAAATATAAGTTAAATTTTAAACTAATAATATTACAAGAAATAATCGCCGTCCAAATTATTGTTAACTAGACCCGCAACGTCGCGTCGCGTCGTCTGCGTGGATAGAGGGTTTTTGATTCCCCGGGAAGTCTTTAATTTTTAACTTTATCTAAGCGGATGAAGTCGCGGCTGTCAAATAGTTTAGTAATATAATGTCTCTCTGCGTCGCATTCCACATTGATGAGGGTCGTGACCCCATCCCATTAATAACATAATGGTTTTCTTGGGATACTAATGCGATGGGTTTCCAGGTCCTTCCACATACGATCGACTAAGACTACTATTTCAACTCTTAGGTTATTAATGTGTCAGATGTTAGTGATAATAACCGGGACCGACGGCTTAATGTGCTCTCCGGAGGAAACGAAAAGGCCAAATTTGGACTTCCAAATTCGGTCACCCATCCAGCTACCGACTTAGGTCAACGTTGCTTAACAATCGCGATCGACTAATAATGTGTTAAAATTAAATTTTTTTTACCGGTCCTTCTCATGTCAACCCCGGAATTAACTAATCAAAAAGTGATAAACAAGATTTGATTAAATCAGTTTAAGCCTTGGTTTATAAGCAATTGTAGTGCAAGAGTTAGTGTATTTAAATAATGTATTACCTTCATTACTTTCCATCTTTTCCTTCTTGATTTTGATCAGAGCGTCGAGCAAATCTCTGGACTCTCTCGTATCCACCAAGTTCTCCTCTCGACTTTTGACGATCTTTCTGAACACTTGCTTCAAATAACGCTCTGATCCACGTGGGAAGAACTTTAACCTATACAAGTTAATTTTTTTAACCTTTCTACGATCGTTTTTTATTTTGTTCGGTTGAGTTTAACTTTTAGAATCCATACTACCTAATATTATAAATGCGAAAGTGTGTCTGTCTTTCTGTCTGTTTGTCTGTCTGTTACGCTTTCACGGCCGACCACGGCCTAAGCTACTGCCTATGTCCTTCCCCGGGCTATAACGTATCTCTGTACAAAACTTAATCAAAATCGGTTGAATAGGTGGGCCGTGAAAGCGTTAATAGTAGATTATTAACCAAGGGGATAAAGCAGTGTCTTCTGTCGCGGGTGACAATTTAAATCGCGAGCGTAACGAAGGACTCGAGGCTTACTCCCGAGCGTAGCGAGGGTGTTAAAAACTTAAATCACGAGCGAAGCGAGGGATTTAAGACGAGTCCTGAGTGTAGCGAGGGATTTAAGTTCACCCAAGACTAAGACAGCTTTATCACCGAGGAAAATACTCTACTTTTCGTACCATTTGCGAAAAAATTAACACAATAATAATATGAGATAAGCATTTATTAAAAATAATGTCAATTAAAAGATTTTTAGAACATTAACTTATATTTTATAAAAATAAATTAAAATAAACTTAACGTTTATGTATTTGAAGAAAACAAAAACGCGGCAAATTCCTAGACTAATATTTTTTTGTCGGAAAAGCAAAGGTATCAAGCTCATTTTTCGGTTTTCGTAATTTTATTTAATAATCATAACTGCATAATGAATGCGTATTCCTTTTTCAAAAAGATGTATAATGCTTTAGGTATATACAAACTCAATGGTGTAAACACAGATGTAGTTCAGTATACATTTCGGTAAGTATTCCAAATTTAAATCACATTGTCCCCCTAGAGGATGAATGAAATTCAGTACAATTTTCTTTCCCTGTTTTTAACAGATTAAAAATGACTATTGTTATGTTCGCTTTTGGTGGCATAGAATGTCACTTTTTTGAGCAAGTGGTACGAAAAAGTATTTTATCTAAGTTAGTATATAAGTTAAGGATTTCCCGCGGGAACCTTAGTCCACGCGGACGAAGTCGCGGGCATCAACTAGTAATTTCTATAAGATTAAAATCATGTAATAAAAAGTCATAGTGACTGCCGATAGAAGTGAAAACGTTTTTTTTAAATTAAAATTTAAACCTTAACACTAAGGCATTAAAGTTTAATTTCAAATGTAGTATATTTATAGTTCGCGAGCATGTCGGTCACGGTCTCGCGTATTCCACATTTTTAAACCCTACCAAAAAGTGCTCAACGCGCCTAAATAAGTTTTCACTTTAAAAAAAAAATTAAAAAAAACAAAATACCTTAGATAGTCGACTAAATCTGGGAAGAAGAATATACTGCACCAAGAGAGTCCCCGCATGATGCCAAACTTGCCAAAGTCTTTGGTGATGGCCCTCATGGGACCTTTTCCCGTCAAAGTAGCATCGCTTGCTACTCCAAACGCGGAGGTGCCGATGACATCCGTGGTATAATCCACAAACATTACCTGCAAGGAAAAAGTTTAAAATCCATACTAATATTATAAATGCAAAAGTGTGCTTGTCCGTTTGTCTGTCTGCTACGCTTTCATGGTCCATCTGCAGTTCAACCGATTTTTATGAAATTTGGTACAGGAATAGGTTGTATCACGGGGAAGGACATAGGCCTCGTTTTATCCCGGAAAATTCAAGTTCCCGCGGGAGTCAAATAAACCTCAATCCTTCAAAATAAATCAATCAATCAAAATAAATTTTTCGGTAATAGGTAGGTATATTAACCCCATAGTACCTAGATTTTTATGTTTTATTTTTATATTATATAACCCTAACCTAACCTTTTTTTTTATCCACTACAAGCTAGCCCTTGACTGCGATCTCACCTGATGGTAAATAATGATGCAGTCTAAGATGGTAGCGGGCTAACCTGTTAGGGGCATGGCAGTTATATTAAACCCATATACCCCTTCGGTTTCTACACGGCATCGTACCGGAACGCTAAATCGCTTGGCGGCACGTCTTTGCCGGTAGGGTGGTAACTAGCCACGGCCGAAGCCTCCCACCAGACCAGACCAGAGAAAATTCAGAAATTATAAACTCCCAAATTGACCCTGCCGGGGATCAAACCCAGGACCTCCGCACGTTAAGGCAACAGCGCTACACACTGCGCCACGGAGGTCGTCAAACCTATACCCTACCTACTTCACGCGCGAGATGAATGCAGAGTAAATGTTTGGTGACACATTGCATTTACTCTGCATTCAACTCGCGCGCAACTCTACAAGAAAGAGACAAGAAACCGTAAATACCTATACAATAAATATTTCAAAAATTTCAGAACATTGAACGGTTCACAATCTTTGGACAGTTTACAATCTCGCGGGATAGAAACCGTTAGATAATAATCTAACATATTGGATAGAATCAGGCGTTACTTTGCGGAAGTTCATGATTTAGCAACAAAAGATTACAATTATTTTGCTATAATCCGCCAACAGCAACAGCAACTGTTGGCGGATTATAGCAAAATAATTGTAATCTTTTGTTGCTAAATAATCTAACAGTTTTTACAATTTTACGGTTTAAATTTATCATCATCATTTTTGCTTAGTAATTTGCTTAATTATAATTTTAGTTTAATGCCTCTATGTTATGTCTAATATGTCTCTTAGTTACCTATAGTTACTCGAAATAAACTTCTATTTCTTTATTTATTTAAACCATTAGTTGAGAGTAATTTGGAAGATTTGCTGCGCGTTGTACCAAATTATATATTTTGTCTGTTTTGTGCGGATTATAGCGAATTAACCTTTCCTTGATCGTGAGGGCATTTTTTTTTTGTCCTTGATGTTTTTTTGTACAGCGAAGTTGTTTAAATCTTGTTTTGGAATCAAACAATGGGGCTGATTCTCACACACAGTGGAACACAATCTCTAAACTAAACTATAAAATGGCAGCTTTAAATATAGTTCTGTCCCTTTCCGTAGGAAGTATTATGAAAGGGTTAGCAATATTTGTAATGCTCTAATTTTAGTTTAGTTTAGAGATTGTGCACTGCAGAATCAGCACCAATGGCTGGTTAAAGTTCTTGAAAATATCATATTATACTAGATGATTCCAGCGACTTCGTCTGCGTGGATTACGATTTTTTGGTTCCCGGGGGAATTCTTTAATTTTCCGGGATAAAAAGTAGCCTATATCCTTTCCCGGTATACAATCTATCCCTGTACCAAATTTTACCAAAATTGGTTGAGCAGATGGGCCATGAAAGCGTAGCAGACAGACAAACACACTTGCGCATGGATTTTCCTCATTCATGCATTTGCCACCGTTTAATAGAGAAACTGCATAAGAAACCTTGTTTTTAATGATTTGATTAACTGACCGGACCTTAAGGCTGTAAACTAAAGTAGATACTTGTTTTGGTACTTACTCTAAGATTAATGGGATTACTACTATCATTATGAATCCTTTGCGCCAGTTCCTTAGACTTTAGCCTGATGTGGTCCTGCAGGATCCTGAGTTTGGACGCTGTGAACACGGAACTTAAACGCTGCCTCATGGATGACCAAATGGGATCCTAAAATATTTTAAAAAAAAGTAACTTTCAAAAGTTGAAATCTCCCTGAGATTAGAACCTACAACGTCTTGGCAACGACTTAGCCACTGCGAACTTCTTAGATGTGTAAAAAATAGCTGAATTAATTCCATACAGGTATTTTGTCTCTCTCCATTTATACTAGAGGGAGAGAGACATAGACTCTCGTACGATTTTTTCCTGCCCCGCGATTGTGTAAGATAACCTTAATCGTAAACGATTGTCAAACATATTATAATTCTAACTATTTAAGGCGTAAATCGATGCCTCCATGTCAAAAAGCATTTTTTTTTATCCACTACAAGCTAGCCCTTGACTGCGATCACACCTGATGGTAAGTGATGATGCAGTCTAAGATGGAAGCGGGCTAACCTGTTAGGGGCACGGCAGTTATATTAAACCCATACCCCTTCGGTTTCTACACGGCATCGTACCGGAACGCTAAATCGCTTAGCGGCACGTCTTTGCGGGTAGGGTGGTAACTAGCCACGGCCGAAGCCTCCAACCAGACGAATGCATGTATAAACTAAAAATTTCGAGTAATACTTTTTAAGCTCTCAAATAATTACAATTTTCTTATACAACTAGGCCTCTGGTTTTGTCCCGCCAAAATGTAGATATTATATTCTAAAAATTCGTAAAAACTTACATTTACGGTGAACAAATTAAGTCCTCCAATAGGATCCGTATCTCCAGAACTCAAGTATCTGTTTTTAAAGTTGGCGAAATCCTTGACCAGGATCCTCCGAGCTATGTCAGGGGAGTTGACAACTAGGCCCGGCCGCCAGAGGAACCAAATCCCCACGTAGGGGCTGTTGAGCTTATAAAGCTGTCGAAGCCACATACCCTGGAAACAAAAAATGCGTCTATTACCAACTAACCATCCTCCGACCTCCGTGGCGCAGTGTTGAGCGCTGTTGTCTTAACGTGCGGAGGCCCTGGGTTCGATTCCCGGTAGGGCTAGTTACCACCTTAGCGGCAAAGACGTGCCGCCAAGCGATTTAGCGTTCCGGCACGATGCCGTGTAGAAACCGAATAGGGGTATAGGTTTAATATTACTGCCATGCCCCTAACAGGTTAGCCCGCTATCATATTAGACTGCATCATCACTTACCATCAGGTGAGATCGTAGTTAAGGGCTAACTTGTAGTGAATAAAAAAAACATGCTGAGGCAGCGCCACATTTAGCCAATAAATATAGATTTTAAGCTTGTTTTAAGGAGTGAGTGCCCGGGGCTCGTGGAACCAAGGTTGGCTTCTTGGTTCCATTAGAGCTGTGTCCCATTACCAGGTCATTTCTGCCACGTATCTGCAAAATATGGAATTAGCTTCCATCTTCTTTGTTCCCTCATGATTTTATAATCAATATGGGGCTCTTCAAAGGGCGGATATACCTAATATAAATATCTCAAAAGCCGGCAACGCATTGACGCGGTTCCTCCGGTGCTGCAAGTGTTCATGGGCGGCGGTAATCACTTAACATAAGGTGATCTGATCCGCTTGCTCGTTTGCTCGCTATATATATTTCTAAAAAAACACACTCATTGTAAAAATTTCGACTGTCTAGCTATTACGGTTCCTGAGATACAGCCAGGTGACAGACAGTCGGACAGGCGGATGGACAGCAGAAGCTTAGTAACTATGGGGTCATATTGGTACCCTTTGGATATGGATCCCTATATACTAGCTTACTGGGTTATATCGCTGCAGAAAGTTGAGGCTTCCCAGAAAAGGGTTAGGTGGTTGGGACGGCACGCCGCGCTCTGCCCAGTAGTTCTTCACGCTCAGCCATTTCAGGTAAAGCCACGTGAAAACACAAGTGACTGTGATAAGTAACACGTACAAGTACATCCTGAAACAAAGAAATGAATGGATGGATGTTTGTTACTCAATCACGCCAGAACGACTGAACGGATCTGGATAAAATTTGACTCAGAGACAGATTATAGTCTGGAATAACACATAGGCTAAGGCTTTTTATCCCGGAAAATTAAACAGTTCCCGCGGGAATAAAAATATCCCAATCCGCGCGGACGAAGTCGCGACCATCAGCTAGTAAATAATATTTTGTCCAATCATTTTCCAGGAAAATGTTAAGAAATGGTGTGCAAACAAACAAACATTACAATAAACAAACGCACAATCTCTTAGGGCAAACACATTATATATACCGTCTCTGTTCCATCGTCCAAAATAAATCTAATATTTATTACAATGAATTAAATGTCAAACGTGCAATATAAATACCCTACACCGCAAACCTAGAGCAGTGATGATGATTGATGATATACTGTTGAAGATTACGTAAATGATAAAAGAGCATGGATTTTACTGGCTCCAGCAATGCTTAAGACTGTGGTTACTTATATATCTACACATTCATAAAATTATAATAAAACCACCGAGTTTCTTCCTGGTTATTCTCGGTAGGTATGGCATTCCGAACCAGTGGTATATTCACTCGATGATTCAAAAGCACTAGAAAAATTTATTTTAATATTAACATTTGTGATGATAAGTGAAAGTGATGGTGGTACTATAAACGGGTCACCTGGTTGATCCCTGGCAGAAGAAATTTGAGAATTCATTGTTTATTGCTCGCAACTTTTTTAATTCTTAGCCAGCTACCACCTTAGACTGCGGCAGGTGAGAACGCAGTCAAGAGCAAATTTAAATTGGAATAAAACACAACACCAGCTTACCCAGCAATGGAAACAAATAGACTAAATCTACAATACAATACAATAGATATAATTGTAAGACCGGCTGACCTTGGCTATTATAATATTATGAATTATCTATTCACACCGACCTATGGCTATGGGCTTACTCCCAACGATGGCAGTATTATTTTTAAAATGACGTTTAACACCTTGGCGTTTATAAAATAAGGATTATACTCCTGAAACAAGAGCTTCAACAAGATTAAAGTAATGCTACTTTATGCGATGGTATTAAGCTTTGTACTGTAATATTATTTCAAACGCGAAAGTGTGTTTGTGTGTTGGTTATAATAACGACGATATTTTTAAAAATTAAACTAACGCGGACGATGTCTTGTAAATCATCTAGTGTTAATCTCTATAATATATATAAAAGTGAAATTGATGAAATTGGTAGATATCCCGTTGCTTCAATATGTCGGGGGTTATTTTAAATTTTTAATTTAAACGCGAAAATAAAAGAGTTTCTTCGGGTTTTCATAATTGAATCCATGCGGAATAAAGTCGCGGGCATCATGTACCTACTCGTAGTTAAGTTATCATCCATACTAATATTATAAATGCGAAACTGTGTCTATCTGTCTGCCTGTCTGCTACGCTTTCCTGGCCAAGATGGGCCAGGAAAGCGTAGCAGACAGGCAATCTATCTATTTAAATGAAATTAGGTACAGAGAATATGCCGAGGAGGCCTCCTGGGGAAGGACATTAGGCTGTAGACATAGGGCATTTTATCCCGAAAAAATTATGAAAACCTTAATCAACGCGGACAAAGTCGGAGGCATCATCTAGTTTATTATATGTATTTAACGGTTGTGGTAGGCACGTGTAGGTTTAGACCGGCCTCTTATTTTATCACCGGCCTCTTATCACATGGCCTTCACCTTGTTGACCAATTCACGAAAAATACCTCATCATCATTACAACCCATTACCAGCTCACTACTGAGCACGAATCTCCTCTCGGATTTAGAAGGGTTTGGACATGATCCACCACGCTGTTCACCACGCACCAACTTTATAGTTCTCGTAGTAGGATGGAATTAAAATTAGAGAATAATAAATAAGAATGATTCTTTGGTGGAATAGATAGGTATATAAATTTTGTAACTATTTAATATTTATTGTATGTTTGCATTGTTATTTTCCTGTATTTTTTATTGTAATGATAATATTGTATTGTTTAAGTACCTGAGAATAATAATAATTACGTCTTTTTTGCATGCCATCTCCATGGCAGATTACATGCTACTGCTAAATTATTATATAACACCTTTATATCTTCAATCTGTGCAAATAAATAAATGATGATGATGATGATGATAATATTGCACAACTCGGCATTTCTCTTAATTTTTATCGCACCTGTTGTTGCCGGCACACTCTCAAAAGGACTACGCGTAGTGAACTACTCGGTCAACCGGGAATGTGAGCATTTAATCATAAGTTTGACACGCATGAAACGTCTGCATTTCCCTTCTAGCTGTATTTATTTTTTCTATGCTTTTATCCCAGAAAATTAAAGAGTTCTCACGGCAATCAAATAACTTCAATCCACGTGAACAAAGTCACGGATAACATAAATAAATAAATGTTTATTCAGCTTTACACGGATAACAATAAAATAAAATGGAAAAGAAACACAGAAATGAAAAAAAAAATATAGCAACAAAATAATTACTTACTAAACTTACTTACTAAAATAACATACAAGAATTATTTTACAAAATAACTATTAAAATAAATTGCTCCGTATAGTCGCTAAAAAGGCTGCTAAGGCTGCTACCTCAGCATGTTGCTGCATATAACTAACTGCAGTGCTGGTTTTTAGGCAGAGCCTTAAGTGGAGTCACGACCCAGAAGCGACCACATAACAGGAGCGACATACTTTTCTTAAATAGGTACAGTACTTCCAAGATAGCAACAAAAATAGTAAAAAAATTAAAAAAATAATCTAGTGGCTCTATAAAAGTATCGCAATAAAACAGAGGAAACAGCATCGCCTCGTGCCTGAGGCCGGCTGCGGTCGACGCCAGAATGTGTCACAATTTGTAGCGAACGTGACGCGTCGGCGTACGGGCTGCGACGTGGTAACTAACTGGCTGCCTACAATAAACATAATATTGCATTCCATCAGGGGCCATACTGCGAACTCTTAGAGAAATACCTAAACAATATTACTCAACATGACAGTTCGATGTCACGTACCTTGACGTTCGTAAAATAAGGATTATAATTCTAATACGTAAGTCAACAATAATGAATCAATATGGCTTTAAGAGTTGGCACTTGGCAGTACGGCCCCTGGAGTAATAGACTGGCAAACAACATGTGGTGGGTCACCTACATATCAGCATCAATAAATCTATTCATATTAATTTATTCAAATTAGGTACACTGTACAGTTTTTGAAGTCAAATATACTATAATCTATACTATAACTAGCGAATGCCCGCGACGAACTGCGTGGTTTGAGGTTTTTTGGTTCCCGCGGGAACTCTTTAATTTTCCTAGATAAAAAGCCTATGTGCTATTCCAGACTATAATCTATATCTATGCCAAATTTCAACCAAATCTGTTCAGCCCTTAGGGCGTGATTGAGTAACAAACATCCATACATCCATCCATACATCCAAACTTTCGCATTTAGCATTAGTAAGATAAGTAATATTAGTAAGGTACAGGGTTTTTGTATAGGTTGTATCCCGGGGAAGGACATGGCTACTTTTTATCCCGGAAAATCAAGCAGTTCCCGCGGGAATCGAAAAACTTAATTCACGTGCATCATCTAGTACCTAATTGTGCATTTGTGCAATTATTCACACAAATTCATCCAGCTACATACCTCCACGCGTTCACAGCAATCGTCAATTTCGCCGTAGGTACATGGAAGAGAAGAGAAATAAAATTACATCCAGCATCCCGATGGTGCAACGGTTACGTGAGTGGATTCGACGCCCCTACCCCCATCCTTCAAGTCACGTCGACTCCGCGACGAATCGACGTTAGATTTGTGACGTACCAACCTTTCTATCATACTCGTACTTTTGCTAAACATTTTATTATTTATCCGGATATACCACGACCTTCACCGATCTGTTTACCAGATGAAACCTACTGTTTTTTTTTATTTAATAATAGATAAATATGCCTAAAATAGGTTGGGGGGTTGCCTATCAAAATCCGGTCGAGGCTATTTTTTTTTAAAATTAATTATCAAAGATCCGTGATGTGTGATGGACTATGGTAACTTAAAAACTTACCATAGTCCATATAACATAGGTAACTTCACGGATCGGAACCGCTTGAGTTATAATATATCAAAATATAGGTAATTTTATAAGAAACGCGATGGTATAGCATTAGCTATAACAAACTTGTCAAAAAAATTAATTTAAAAATACCCTGGACCGGATTTTGATAGGCAACCTATTTTAGGCATATTTATCTATTATTAAATAAAAATAAAAAGTAGGTTTCATCTGATTAACAGATCGGTGAAGGTCATTGTATATCCGGCTCAATGACAATTTTACCAAAATTGGGCGAATCCCGCACTGCGGCGGAACGTGGGGCTGCATAGTGCATACTAATTCCATGCACGTATAGGGCGCATATTAATTATTGTTAAGTTATGTTTTCTATACAAATTAATACTCTTAAGGTCAATGCCGCGTGACGTGTGAGATTCGCTCATGCAGCCACAAACCACGCCATATTTTTTTTATAATATGCTCTGTTTTTATTCTATACTATTTGTTTTTTATTCTACTACAACAGCTATCTAAGCTTGAATGCCAAATTACGGTAGGTAGGTAGGAGTAAAGGAATAAAACGCGGATTTGTTTGACTCTCAAACCTTTATTATTTTTTACGATTCTATTTTAAGCAAACGTGGCGGAGACAAAAGGAAAAAAAACATAGCTAAAGAGTGTCAAAAAACAAAAAACATACGCGCCGAATTGAGAACCTCCTCCTTTTTTGGAAGTCGGTTAAAAATCATCTAATAATGACTAATGATGCGTTGACACGTCCAAGAACTAGTGTGCGTTCCATATATCCAACAATGAGCCTAATATAACTGCCATACTCCTAATCGGTTAGCCCATTTACAACAAGGTATAGCAGTTTGACTGCCGCCGACGAGGTCCCGGGTTCGAGTCCCGGGTGGATTTGATTTTTCTTACTAGAAATTACTCAATACTACTACTCAATACTAGCCTGGCGTTAGGAAGTTGGCGGTGTGACACCCCCGTGCCTCGGAGAGCACGTTAAGCCGTCGGTCCCGGTTATTATCACCATAGACTATACGTATATATTGGGAATATTATCACTAACATGATAATAGTCGTTAAAGCCCGCCAACCCGCATTGGGTTTAAGCTGTAATTCCCTCTCTCCTATGAGGCCTTAGCCCACACCATTACAGCCCATTAACGTCCCACTGCTGGGCACAGGCCCAGCAGTGGGACGTTAATGGGCTGTAATGGTGGTGGTGGTGGATACAGCAATCAAGGGCTGACTTGTAGTAGAAAAAAAAAACACGATTGGCTTAAAATGTACGCCCTAATTAGCTTCCATGAAACTTTTTGTGTAAAACTCCCGAACTCGCAATTTGTTTGAATAATACGCCTAATTATAAATTTCTGCCTAGATAATGGGTTTCACGGAGTTTTGCTTCGGTGTTTATTTATCGGTTTTATTGCTTAAACTGGCGAACCAGATGGATCACCCAATGGTTAGTTATTCATTCCATTCAATAGGGATGATTACAACTCTATCAAATCAGCCACTCTTTATCAAACTTAAAAACGCGCTTCTAGTATGGAAGTTTGTATGAAATACATAATTGTGACGTCATCAAATTTCAACGCACTTTTTTTTCATAAATCTATACTTATCAAACTCAAAACTAACCGAGGATTTGAATTTTAGGTCTTTTGGAAAACTCTTTATTTATTCATCAATAAGCCAATAATATTTATGCCATCATCCCTATTCTTTCAGTGGAGGCGCAACTTCAATCAATCAAAGTGTCTTTATTAGGTACAATACCCAGTCATGTGGGGTGCTGAATGCAATGTTGACCGTTTCCATACAACTTTGTCAATAGGAAATTCGTCAATTGTATACCTAATTTACTCCAATCAATAATTATTGTTCATTTACGACTTTTTCAAACTTAGTGTAACGTAACGGCCACAACTTATGTTACACTGGGTCGACTATTATCCTATTATGATACAGAGATATCTTCTAAAAATAGTACACAATTTGCTCGTACGAAGCGTTTTTGCTCGACGTGTCTGATACGAACCGCTAGGGTGGTGGAACACCCTCCCGGCGCACGTGTTTCCTGCCATTTATAACTTAATTGCCTTCAAGGCAAGAATGAATAGCCATCTTCTATGCAAGTGCGTTCCTACCTAGACTTCATCATTGCTTTGCACTAAGCATGATTGTCGTCAAGCGCAAGCCTATCACGCAATAAAAAAAAAGGTACTTACCTGGATGACTGAACCTTCGCCCCACAAGCACTCACAGATAAAAACTGTATGTAATATACACGGACACTGGCCGGTGGACACTTTGTTAGAATAAGTATATCAGTACTGAATAGTGAATGTTTTTGAGAACAGTTTATCACACACACACAAGTCACTGCTGTTTTGTTATTCTAAAGGTAAATGTTACAATGGACACTAATTGACCATCAGAATCTTCACAGGAATAGGATTTCTTTGCGATAATTGAATGTTGAGTGGATGACCTGGCAATGTGGAAAGGACACAGAAAACTCGTTCCGGGCACTTGACGTTGTCGATTCTTCTTTTTCTTGCGTAGTCACAGGTAGGTGGGGAAAAAGTTGACGCGGTGGTTTAACTACACGACAGTGCAGTGTTGCCCGTGTTTTAAGAATTAATCTCTATCAACACTTTAGGGTTTGAATGTTAAGTCGAAACCAATTGGGTATTTGACTACTATTCAAATAAATAATTTTTTAAGGATTTTTTTTTTAATCCACTACAAACCCTTGACTGCGATCACACCTGATGGTAAGTGATGATGCAGTCTAAGATGGTAGCGGGCTAACCTGTTAGGGGCATGGCAGTTATATTAAACCCACCCCCTTCGGTTTCTACACGGCATCGTACCGGAACGATAAATCGCTTGGCGGCACGTCTTTGTCGGTAGGGTATTAACTAGCCACAGCCGAAGCCTCCCACCAGCCAGACCAGGGAAAATTCAGAAATTATAAATTCCTAAATTGACCCTGCCGGGGATCGAACCCGGAACCTCCGCACGTTAAGGCAACAGCGCTACACACTGCGCCACGGAGGTCGTCAAGATCCCCCCCAAAAGTCATAATATTCACGTCTCCTGATAGTTTTAGATAACTATTTTAAACAATCAATTACTTTAAGTAAAAAAGTGCGTCGAACTTTAATGACGTCATATTTCAGAATTTCATATAAATCCCATACTTAGGACGCGTTTTAACGTTTGAATTTTTCAAACGTTAAAGGTGCTGATTTGACTATTTATTTGTCAAATACCCATTTATCAGTACTTAGTGTCTATTTACTAAATATTTTGTCTCTAGGTACAGTTGCCAGCGACGTTATCAAACTCAAACTCAAATCTTTTCTATCTAGACTTTGACAATAGCTTGCTCGCTTTGCTTTTGAATCGTCGAGTGGATCTACCACTGGTTCGGAATGCCATTCCAACTGGAATGTTGCCTCTCGTGAGTTAATGAAACACGCAGTTTGCTTGGAGCAGCGGCTTTTCAGTTAGTGACGCAAAGCCGCGGTAATTGCCGGCCCTTTGAAACCCTACACTTTGATTCATGCCGCCATTCACTTTACAAGTCTCGTTCTGAGCCTTTTTAGGGTTCCGTACCTCAAAAGAAAACAAATAATTAATATAAACAAGTGAACATAGCTTAAAAATTTAAATACACGACTGCCCTGCCATTTTATTTTTAATTTATTTAGCCAGTGTCACTCCGGATGATGTGAGTAGGATAACGATACCCCAAACATCGAAATCTGTTAAGCCATTTAGAAGTTATGGCAGACTAAATAAACTCACATAAATAAATAAAAACTGTATTAGCAGTTTTATGAAAATCCGCCCCAAATGGGGTGAAATGGGGGTTAGAAGCTTGCACGAAGGTTCTAAGTTTTTGAAGTTAAAGATTTGAGAATCGGGATTCAGGTTATTATTTTTAAATAATAATAACCCGTATAAGCAATTTTACGAAAATCCACCCCAAAAGGGGTGGAATGGGGGTTAAAATGTTACTTATAAGTTCTATCATTTTAAAGTATAGAAATGAAAATCAGCATTTAGGTTACTAGTTTTAAATAATAAAAACCTGCATAAGCTATAAAAATTTTCATTAGATAGGCTTTTCACAGGGGGAACATTTTGTAATCTCATAGGAATTCAGAAATTGTACACCGACGAAGTCGCTTGCGACCTCTAGTAGTTTATAAACTTCAGTAGTTACCTATGTAATTTTAGTAACGTCTGTACGGAACCCTCGCTGTCCAAGTCAGATTCGCACTTGGCCGGCATTTTTTCTTCCATGTGCTCTTGTAAGTCGAGATTTTGGGAAAACAGGATACGCCAGCTTAAGACTTTTCTTTTTCTTTTATATTTTTTGTTTGTGTTTTTATCTCTTTCAAGTTCATAAAGTGTACACTTTCCTTTGAAATAAATCATGGACTTTGACCATTAACTTATTATATTACTTACTTCAATTATTATAAAATAAAAACAAAGTAGGTTTATTTTTTTTTCTCATCTCATTCTCGAATAGAATATAATAAAATTTTAGGATAGTGCATTTTAGTTCTAAAAGTCTTCTCAGGTACTCTTTGATTTTCTGTGATAAAAAGTAGCATTTGCCCGTCTTTGAGATGCAAGCTATATCCATTTCTTAACAGTACCAATACTTCCCGGTAGGAAGTAGATTCGCTCGATTACTTGACGATTTAAAAGGACTTGTGAAAGTTGACAATAATGACACAATATGGCTTTATGCGTTGGCACTTGGCAGTACGGCCTCAGAAGCTTTTGACCTTTTATCACGACGCGGCGCAATGAGAGTAAAAGCTGAATAAAGAATGATTCGGTGTCCGAGTTCAAAGCACTCATTCATTAATCAATGAGCATCCAAAACATTTAGCGTGGAGCCGCAGAGGGCCGCGCCAAATGAAGACAAGCTGCACAAAGTTTCCATTCAATTTGCTCCTTTAAGCGCCATAAATTTGCAAGTGAGCCTTATATTTTATTTGCCGCCATAAATTCTCTGACTGTGGGCTGTTAAATGTTTATGGGGGGTTCTAGGGGTACGGGTCTCGGCGTTGTTATGTGTATTTGACAGAGAATTCAGAACATTTTTAACCGACTTCAAAAAAAGAGGTTCCCGATTCCACGTATCCATATCCGTACTATACTAATATTATAAATGCGAAAATGTGTTTGTTTGTTGGTTTGTCCTTCAATCACGCTGCAACGGCGCAACGGATCGACGTGATTTTTTGCATGGATATATTTGAGGACCTGGAGAGTGACATAAGCTACTTCTTAACACGGGAAATCAAACAGTTCCTGTGGGATAGTATGCTCTTTTTCTCGCATTTCTCCTTCAATTAGGCGGCAACGGAGTTACAGATTGACGTGTTTTTGCTAGCTGAGCCGTTTAATTTCCCGGTATAAAAAGTAGCCTATTTGTTATTTCAGACTATAATTTATCTCTGTGCCAAATTTCATCCAGATCCGTTAATCCATTCTGGTGTGATTGAGTAACAAACATCCATCCATACATACATCCATTCATCCATCCATCCAAAGTATCGCATTTAAATATAGATATGAAAAAGATTAGTATCATAAATACAATACATTAATAAATTCAGGTAAAAAAGTGACTTTTCCCGCGGGATCGTAAAAGCTTACACCACGCGGACAACGTCGCGAGCATCAGCTAGTTTTGAATAAAAATATTTTGACTTTAATAACCCTTACACCTTGCTTTGCAATACTTGGTTCATAAAAATTCACAAGAGAGAAAAACAATCGTCTTTTCTTCCACTATGAGCTATAATAGATCAAGTCAGAATACGCGAAGAGATATTCTCCAGGGTTGAGAATCTAAACCAAGAACTGATGTCATAAATCGAATACAAAAGTACACTCACCTAACATTAAAAATGGTATAGCATAAAATGAGAAAAGACATCATAAATCTCGCGCTAGATTTTTCTCCCGTCGATAATATTCAAACGGTACAGAGGGCATACCTACTGCCATCGCTTGAATCCATATTGTTTTAATATTGACGACGTGCGTGTTTTAGAATTAAAATCCTTATTTTAAGGACGCTAAGGTGCGTGACATAAAACTGTCATTTTAAAATAATGCTGCTTTATGCGATGATAGTAACCCGCCAGGAGTAGGTTCACCATATTATTATTAGGATTTGACTTGAGATTACAGGATTTTGAAGTTCTTGTGAGGATTGGGGCTGGATTTTGGAAATCCGTTTTAGAAAATTATTTTTTCTGGTGGGAGGCTTTGGCCGCGGGTAGTTACCACCCTACCAACACCCGCAAAGACGTACCGCCAAGTGATTTAGCGTTTCCTGCCTGCCGGACCCCTAACAGGTTAGCGCTACTATCTTAGACTGCATCATCACTAGTCAGGTGAGATCGCAGTCAAGGGCTACTTGCTGTAAAATGAATAAATAAACTCAGGATTTTTAAGTTTTTCAATAAAGTACTCGTAGTAGAAGATTATTTCGATTTTTACAATAATAATAAACAAAACCACAAGCATTTAAGATAATTTTACAAATTACCGTTATTAACATATTATTTAGAAAACATATTATAAATACCTAATTTACCGCGTTTGCGTGGCGTGAATGATGACTGAAGACTGATTTGTCATCTTGTAATACGTAAGAGGATCGCCTCAACCAAAAGTAGATTGGAGAGTAGTTCCAATATTATTCTGAAGGTGATAGCTGCCTGTCTGTCATGACAGACAGGACAGCGCTTTCAAAGCGCACTGGATGTCAGCTTTAGTTTGTAAGTGTATTAATTATATTAACTAACATAGAATAAGTCATACTAACACATATTATTGTTTTTTATTATTATTTATTATGTAACTTATTGGAATTACTAACATAGGATAAGTCTTTACTAACCATTATGGACTTTTGTTGTCTGGAAAAAAAAATTCATTCATTCATTCAATAAAAACTTTTTTTAATTTCCACTGCAACATCTCGGGACTTTTCTATGAAACTCAGGTTTATTCTCAGTTCTTGTCAACTTTTCACCTGGTAACCCTATACAGGAGCAAGGCAAGGGCGGAGTGCGGAGGGCGGAGGGCGGAGGGCGGGCGGCGCATATTTCATTTTAACCGTTCGTCGATAGCTCGTGAAATGGTGAGTAAAGGGCATGGGCTGTGCTCTGAATGCTCAGTTTTGTACCTTTATTTTCACTAGAGGTGTTAAATTATGGCATAGTGGTAGTGACCGACCTCAATGCCGCTGTGGTCTGATAAATAAGAGGTTCCGGGTTCGGTCAGACAGGACAGATTGACGTGATTTTTGCATAGATATAGTTCAGGACCAGTAAAGTGACATATTACTTTTTATCCCAGAAATTAAGGAGTCCTCCTGGGAATTCAAAAATCTAATTCCACACGCACGAAGTCGGTGGCATCAGCTAGTAATTGATTATTTCTGAATTTTCTCTGGTCTGGTCAAAGGTTTCAGCTGTGCCTAGTTATTACACTACCGGCAAAGACGTGCCACCAAGTGATTGAGCGTTCCGCTACGATGCCATGTAGAGACATATTAGGGATATGGACAAACCAACCAACAAACGCCTTTTCACATTTATAATAGTAGTAGGATTCATTATATTTTGAAATTTTAACACCAGATCCAGAAGTTTAATGCTAAAATTAACGCCGTCTCATTATATGACAAATCATACTAATATTATGAATTTGAAAGTATGTTTTTTTTTGTTGGTTTGTCCTTCAATCACGTCGCAAAAGAGCAATAGATCGACCTGATTTTGTACTACCTGGAGAGTGACATAGGCCGCGCGGACGAAGTCGCGAGCATCAGCTATTTCCATAAAAAAAAGCCTCAAACTAAAAACCTAGTGTCCTATTTCTTAAGTGTGTCACATTGAAATAAAAAAAAAACTGAAAAAGAAAAAGTAAAAAGTTGCATTTGCATGAAATAAACAACCCGGCTTGCAAGTGAAACTAACCAAAAAGGACACGTTCTTTTATTCAGAGCTACATAATCCACTATTTGTATGGTGCATTCAGGTCGATGTAGCCCGCTCCGTGAATAGAATTAGCCGACCATGTAACGTTGTACCCACTTTTCTAGTCCAACCGTCGATGTCCAGCGACTCCGCAACTCGGTCGCATTTGCACGTAAATCGACGTCTCGTCCGTCGTGTTAGACGTTCCGAATTTAAATTTTAAACTAAGCGTTCCGTTTTATGCAGAGAATAAACTCGGGAGGTAGACGTTTTTAACTTGAAGGATTATTCATTTGATTCAAGTCCGGCTTATGCAAATGACGCCACAATTTGAGCTTACTGTATTAGACAAATTATCGTGGTACAGTAGCTTAAATATCATCTCAAAATACACTAGTTAACTTATATCGATACTACGTAGAAACCGAAGGGGTGTGGGTTTAATATAACTGCCATGCCCCTAACAGGTTAGCCCGCTACCATCTTAGACTGTATCATCACTTACCATCAGGTGAGATCGCAGTCAAGGGCTAGCTTGTAGTGGAATAAAAAAAAAAAACGTATTATTAAAGTGACCTAGTTAGAGGCGATTTTGATTTTGACTCAATCAAATCAGCAACTCTTAATTAAATCTTTCATAGTAGAAGCCTTCTACTATGAAAATTTGGGTTCAGATCAATTCATATATACATGTTGTGACGTCACATTTCGAAACACTTTTTTTATAGTTTAAAATTGTTATTGTTTGCGCCAAATTATGTTAGGGGTTATTTTATAGTAAAAGTGGATTTTATTTTATCAACCGACTTCAAAAAAAGGAGGAGGTTCTCAATTCGTCGGTTTTTTTTAATGTATGTTCCCCGATTACTCGAAGATGCCTGGACCGATTTTGAAAATTCTTTTTTTATAATATATACATATATAATATATAGTGCTGAAAAATAATGAACAGAAAGGAATTAGGCCACGAAAGGTAAACCGCACTTGGATGAAGCTGAAGTTTGTAAATGTCGAAGTTATCGTTTCGTACTTAATTTGTCTTTTCTCACCACTGTTTATTTATTTTTATGGACACAAAAATAAAGAACAAAATCTTGAATCGATCCCAAAGATTCTCTTCAAAGTACATTGGTTTTTTTTACCGGCAAAATTTCGCAAACAAAGATTAAAAGAAGTAAAGTGAATGTCATTAAGCTTTTTTCTTTTACGTCTCATCGACAGCTCTGAGCAGGGGTCTTCTCCGGTTGGTCCGTGAGGGCCAATCGGGGGTACGGGCTTCGAGGACAGCTCTGCTTTCTAGCGTTTTCGTTCTTGAGGGCGCTAGTGTCTATGCGCAGTGTTAGTGCTGTTTTTGGGTAAGGAAAGTTGAAAATGGGAAAGCATCAAATAACAAATAATATTTAAAAAATACATAAGATATCTTGGCGCAACCAGTTATCAAACATAAAACTAACCGAGGATGTGAATTTTAGGTATTTTGGAAGACCCTCTATCGACAAAGTCGCGGGCATATAGCTTGTCTTTGTCTGTCTAAGTACATCACAAGGACTTGTATCCAGGGCCAAGGTAAGTGTTTCAATTCACAATTATACATTTCCAAAAAAACGTTATTTAATCTTCCTATTTAATATTTTTATCCATTACGCAATCATTTAATTTCCGCGGCAAACTGTATGTTTTTTTGTTTTTACTAACTGACCTTACGGCTATGACCTATATTATCTATGACCGAGTCATACGTTTTCAAGCTTTCATTCAAGATGTTGCAAGCAAGTTCCCACTTTTCAGACTAGATGGCGTTGATGGCGTTGCTAAAAATACGCCCACATTATTTGTTTGACAGGGCCCGTCTATGTAAATCGAGGTCGTTGGTTTTTTATTCTAAATCGTACCGTTTGCGCACCGAGATTATAAATGCTTGAACAATTGGGATTAAGCCATTCTCGCGAAAACGTAACTCCTGAATTTGGCTTAAAATTTAAGGTCTACTTAGGCTTTATTAAATTTGGAGAATCTCTATCCCCTTTTAACTCAACGCTAAACAAAACGCTCGTTTAAAGTTTCGCTTATTAAATTGTTAACTGTTTTATTTGTTGGATAGAAACAGAATTTTCAAATTAACCTTTGCTGTGCGAATTGACACATTTTTATAAGAAATCTATATACCTATCTCGGATTGATTCTTACTCTACATACTTACTTATATTAAAAAAGTGAATCTGAGTTTGTTTGTTTGTTTGCTGTTACGCTTTCACGGCTCATTTGGTTTGGCCAGTACTTTTTAATGTTCACAGAATAGCAAAAATCAACAATTTAAAGCCCTGAAAGTTTCCATAGTGAATTCAACTACAAAAAGCTCCATAAAGGACAAAGGGGTGTGTGGTTGGTGATGGATGACAGGTCTGATGGACGCCGTGTCACCTGATCGATGCGGCTTTGTGTGCCAGACCAGTTTTGTGAGCCTGTCTAAAACATGTATATCTTTTATGTGGTTATTTTTTATCAACTATAAGCAGTACTATTACCTAATAAGTGCTATAAGTTAACCCTTACCTGCGATCTTACGGTGGTCAGTAAAGATGCAGCCTAAGATGATAGCGGACTGACTTGTTAGGGGTATGGCAGTGATTTTAAACCCATACCTCTAATTGGTTTCTACATGGCATCGTACCGCCTCCCACCAGGCCATAACAGGGAAATTCAGAAATTATAAATTCCCAAATTGACCCTGCCGGGGATCTACCCGGGACCTCCGCACGTTAAGACTACATCGCTAAACACTGCACCAGGGACGTCGTTAAAACTAACTAGTTTAACACACAGCCTCAGACAACTGTTTTTATTTTATTTATCATTGACATTGTCCGTGAGAAGGAAGCGCGCAACAGTGCAAAGTTTAATTATGCGGCAGCATTGACTGACACCCGCCCCCACACGTTGTGGCTAAGTTGCTACTACATATTATGTACAGCACACAGAAAACCAGGACTGACTAAAGTTTTAACAGGATAGTGCTAATGGTTGTAATAAATGGACAGACCAAAAATAATATTAGGTAAGTATAGGGTTTTCTGTCAAGAAATTCCTAATCCGAGGAGCTAGGAAGTTGGAAGTAGTTAAATTATATAATTTAACTGAATAATAAGTAATCTAAACAACGACCTCAATTTACATAGACGGGCCCTGTCGAACAAATAATGTGGGCTTATTTATAACGCCATCTAGTATGAAAAGCGGGAACTTGCTTGCAACATATTAATGCCATAGATAAATAATCGTGAATTACAACTTGAAAACGTATGACTCGGTCATAGATAATATAGGTCATAGTCATAGAAACCGTAAGGCCAGTTAGTAAAAAAAAAATATCATACTGTTTGCCGCGGAAATTAAATGATTGCGTAATGGATAAAAATATTAAATAAGAAGATTAAATAACGTTTTTTTGGAAATGTATAATTGTGAATTGAAACACTTACCTTAAAATAAAAATTATACAGTGCCAAACTAATTAAACTTTAGATGTTAACTTATTAATAACAAATTATCTGCACGACGAGCGATCGTGACAGCGCTACGACGGGAACAAAGACAGGTGCGGAACGTGTTCAGCAACTCGGACGCCCGGCGTTTTTCTATGAAAGGGCCCATCTAGTACCTACTTAAATATCGATGAATCTAAACGATTGAAAGTTAAACCGACCAGTCCATATCTTATGAACTACTGAACCGATTTTGATGAAACTTGCACAGTGCCCTAAGTTGAAGTAAATGTAAGCCAATAAAAAAGATTGCTTACAACCAGATGAATAGTTTCGGAGAAATAATACACCTATGACATTTTGTATATGTTACCGTAAAATTGTAAATACTGTTAGATTATAATCTATCTCGCGAGATTGTAACTGTCGAAAGATTGTGAACCGTTCAATGTTCTGAGTGTCAATTTTTGAATTATTTATTGTATTTACGTTTTCTTGTCTCTTTCTTGTAGGTTAGGTTAGGGTTAGACTTAAATATTAAGGTAGGTTCTATCGGGTTAAAATACCTAATAGATTACAATCTACTGAAAAATAATGCGTCAAATTGTAAGCAGTATGTTACGGTTCACAATCTTTCGACAGTTTACAATCTCGCGAGATAGATTATAATCTAACGGTATTTACAATTTTACGCTGACATACATATAATATACGTGTCGAATTGATAACCTCCTTTTTTGAAGTCGGTTAAAAATAACACACAAACCAGAATGACTAAGCTCATAAACCTTTCACATTCTGACATGCGGGAAGTATTTTGAGGTTCAGTTCAAACTTCAAAGAGCGAAAATATAATCACGGGCGTTTGTCATACACCGGCGATGAAATATCCTTTGAAGGCATTAAAACTCGGGCGAAGTATCGCCGTAACTCACAGGCTATCGACAAAAGGCTAAAATGAAGCCTGTCTATGCCTTTAGCCTCCGAATATAAAGCTTGAATGAACGACGTGAAAAAATCTAGGTGAAATTCAATGTGCAATGTAGAGTCGATATTTCCTGAAGATCCTCTGATATCAGAGTTGACGACCTCCGTGACGCAGTGTCTAGCGTTTTTGTCTTAACGTGCAGAGGTCCCGGGTTCGATCCCCGGCAGGGTCAATTTGGGAATTTACAATTTCTGAATTTTCCTTAGTCTGGCCTAGTAGGAGGCTTCGGCCGTGGCTAATTACCACCCTACCGGCAAAGACGTGCCGCCAAGCGATTTACCGTTCCGATACGATGCCGTGTAGAAACCGAATAGGGGTATAGGTCATGCCCTTAACAAGCTCGCTACCATCTTAGACTGCATCATCACTTACCATCAGGTGAGATCGCAGTCATGGGCTAACTTGTAGTGGATAAAAAAAAGTAAAATGCAGTGTTTCTCTCTGCGTCGTATTCCTCATTACTGGGGGTTTTGACCCCTTTCCATTAATCACATAATGCTAGGAGTTTTCTCGGGATAATAATGCTTTTATACCGTACCTAGATATAATCGCGCATGACTACACAATATGACTCACCAACGTCCAGCTCTCAGGGGCCAAACTGCCAACGCATAAAGCAATACTTAAGCAATATTACTCAAATGACGGCTTGATGTCACGTACCTTAATGTTCTTAAAATAAGGATTATAATTCTAAAACACGAAAGTCAATAATAATGAAACAATATGGCTTTAAGCGTTGGCAGTATGGCCCCAGGCCTAGAAAGCTGACATTTTACAATGAGGTTCGCTTTACGATGTAGACAAGGAATAAGGCTGCTTTCTCGATGACTGACGGTCGCTACTAAAGTTATAGCCCCACTACAGAGGCGCGGCGTGGCGCGCCACGTAGCTGCAAGTATTCTTTGTATGAGGTTGTAACGAGCTGTAAATATGAACTCCTTCAACTGATTATGCAAGCAAAAGTAGCTGGCAGGAGGAGGCCTGACCGCAGAAGAATATTCAAAATTCAAAATTTGCTTTAGTGGTTCGGGAAGAGCAGGTTCTTGTTTAGAGCAGCGGTCTCATAAGTTGAAATCGCCCTAATGATTGCCAACCTTCGTAAGGAGACGGCACAGTAAGAAGAAGAATTAACAAGCTCCGTGCATCTCAAGTGGGGCTAGACCTTAAATAGGTAAACAAGTAACCGTTTTAGAAGCTTAAAGGTATTTTCAGGATTGGAAAAATCTTAGTTTTCATGTGAACCTCGAACGGTCTCGGATTCCGATCGCTGGTTGTGTAATCAAGCCATTTGTATTCACGAACTCGGGGAGCTTTCACTTCAGTCCGTACTTTGTGACCGCGGACTCCGAACTTCAGGTCGCCTTGAAGTGAACGGGTTAGATAGGTACAGGATTCAGTTAGCAACTGTAAGGAATTATATCTTTTTTTTAAACTCAAACTCAAACTGAAAGTATATTTATTCAATTTAGGTACACTGTACAACTTATTGTCGCCCAATCATACTAATATTATAAATGCGAAAGTGTGTTTGTTTGTTGGTTTTTGGTTGTTCCTACAATCACGCCGCAATGGAGCAACGGATTGACGTGATTTTTGGCATGGGTATAGTTGAGGACCTGGAGAATGACATAGGCTACTTTTTGTCCCGGAATATTAAGGATGTGGATTAAGGATTAATATTCTCTTTGTGTGTTGTCGTCTCTACAATGGGGAGTACTCTTCGTCGCAGAAACAAATTTCATCCTCACCATCTGGATGCCTGGTCTTCTTCCATCTCCCATTATTCCAGGTCATTTCTGCTACATACCTGCAAATTGTGAAACCAGCTTCCACCTTCTGTGTTCCCTAATGACTATGATATGGGGCTCTTCAAAGGGCGGATAAACAAATTTCTCACAAGCCAGCAACGCATTAGAGGTTCCTCTGCAAATGTTCATGGACGGCGGTAATCACTTACCATCAGGTGACCCGCCTCCTCGTTTGCTCGCTTATCGGACGAAGTCGCAGGCATCAGCTAGTTTCCTCATTATGCAACTATTAAGGGACTGCTCAAATTAACAACTCCTGTGGCCTTTGAAGCTTAGTCTATAAGTCTCGAACAATAATATTATACGTATTAGCAGAAAATCGGCTTTCCCATGACTGTTCAATAATCTATTACACAAACACGAGGATGCAGCCATTGATGTAACTTTTCGAACAACCGGCGTCTTGTAATCCCCGCCTTATGAAATTCAATGAGCACTCCGCCTTACAACATATACGATCCCGCACCCGACCTCGCATCACGATCACCCCATAAATCAACTTGTTATCTCAATTTATCATACATTGCTGATTTTGTTGAGCACATACAAACAAATCCCATTCTCATAACTAGCAATGGATATATTTTTTTTATGAAAATTGGGGATTTCTCGGGTATATTTTAGTGTTTTATTTGCTGTCATATTACAGGATGAGAGAAGTAAAGTTTACGGGGATCCGGGAGTTAGAGTCCTTGTGTTAGGGATGAATTTGTGACGTATAAAATATTCAAGTTACCTCGTAGATACTCAGCGTTGACGAGTAAAATAATACTTAATCATGGTTTTACGTCATGCTACAAAAATTGCCATCTTGGGTAAAAATTTTTGATAAAAATCGCTGAATTTTTTAAACTATTATCGTTACAAAATAAAATGAATCGTCAAGTTGATAACCTAATAAGTGTATAGCTTGGTATGTCATTGTTACACTAGCCTTTACCAGCGCCTTTTGCTTTTGCCTTGTGACAGCTAAAAATATTTTTTTTACAGCTAGTAATAACATTTTTTTTATCCACTACAACATAGCCCTTGACTGTGATCTCACCTGATGGTAAGTGATGATGCAATCTAAGATGGTAGCGGGCTAACCTGTTAGGGGCATGGCTTATATTAAACCCATACCTCCATTCGGTTTCTACATGGCATCGTACCGGAACGCTAAATCGCTTGGTGGCACGTAGGGTGGTAACAAGCCACGGCCGAAGCCTCCCACCAGGCCAGACCAGGGAAAATTCAGAATTTATAAATTCCTAAATTGACCCTGCCGGGGATCGAAACATGAATCTTCCTTTGTCTTTGACGTAGTCGGTTGTAATTTTAGTAAAAGAATATAAATCTTCAGCTCTGACTGAAGTCATAACATAAGAGCTTGACGGGAGCCAATATTTATAAAGGATATAAATGATTCAACAGAAGAGTGCTACCCGATAAGGTCTAAGCACAGCACAATATATGCAATAGGATGGCTGGCACGGGCCCAGCTGGCTGGTCGCTGGAACAGGATCCTATCTATTGTTATTATTAAACGTTACAGAGATAGCCCAATAGAATACTATTGTGTATTCGGAAAACGTTTTAAGTAAACGTTTATTCGAACCGAGAGTGTTTTTTAAATGATTTAAGTCTGTATTAAAGATTTTCATTTTTTTATTTCATTTCATTTATTGCATATACTGTGTTACAGTAAATGTCTTAACTAATAGTTAGAATGAGGCACCTACAGTTTGTCAATTTTGGCGTGCAACAAATTATTAAAGCAAATTCATGTAAGCACTACCAAAAATTAATTAATTTTACTAAATCATTATTCATTATACCTATTAGTTCCGTATTCATTACATTAAGATCCGTGGGAGAACCACAGTTAATGATATGAAATGATTAATTTATTTCACATAAGACAACTTGTGCCACTTACAAAATTTCGTGACTCTACCACCGGTTCTGAAAGAAATTCTATTGAGAAGAACCGGCAAGAAACTAAGCTATTGCTCGTTACCGACATAGCTCGATTAGTGGAAGTAACAGAACCGATAGACGTCCCAACTCCAAAGGTAATGGAATGGCGTCCACACTGCTTTAGCAGAACCCCCCAAATAGGTTGACCGGCTGGGTAGTCACTGCAATGAAAAACTGAAAGAAAAACTCATCTATATGGAAACGAATCTAAACCGCTCTAGCACATAACGCACCGATTTTGGACTGACTGACTGCCTCATTGATCTATTAGTCTTCGTGCAATTTTTATTCACCTGTGCGCGCGAGCTCTTAGGGTCAAATCAAGTTAAAGCCACCGTTTCCTTTCACTTTCATTTTCGTATCAAGCCATCCAATTATGTGATAACAATGATCTTTTGTAAAACGGATGCCTCAGAGTAAACCGACATAAAAGGCTCTTCCCCTTAGAACGGCTAACAGAATTAATATCAAAGGGTGAAATTGTTTTACCTTGGTAACGTTTTTGAAGGTTTCGCGGGACAGAATGTTGAATATTCATATTTTAAATCCCCCAAAGAGAGGTTGTAGCGTAAAAAACTTAATTGAATTTTCGGATAAAAAGTTCGTTACAGCAGCATCCCCCTACAATTGTATCGGTTTATGTATTTTTATTGTTTGGACATAAAATAAAAAAATAGTACACGCCATCGATAAAATATTTTGAGTCTATAAAACCATTGCTTTTTTTCATATCGTCATTCGACATCATTGATCAAGGAATTCACTTTCAAGGAAGCCTGGAATGGAATATATGTCTATCCGAGAGATAAGCGTTATTTTCTGATAGTTAAAAGACAGTTTTGTACAAAAAGAAAAAAATAATGATAATATTAATTAACACCTTCATATTATACCTACCACCACTCGCTACCCCAGAAGATCGCTCCATAGCTGTTCATGCTACTTCATTTAGCTCGTTTCATTCAGGACCTCCTTAGCGAGCTTCTGGTAATCGGTTTAAAAATATACTCTGTCTTGTCTATAGGGATAGGACACAGGGGGCATACTACCATCACTAGAGCCGTATTATTTTAATATTGTTGACGATCGTGTTTCAGAATTATAATCCTTATTATAGGGACTTCAAGGTACTGTCATTTTGAATTAATACTGCTTTAAGCGATGGTAGTAACCCCCAGGAAATAAAACTGCGTGGGTACTCTGATTTCGCTCTGAAGGACATTCGACCTAATCTCATGCATTATTTATTAACTTAATGAGGATTTATTCCTGCAAAGAACCTGAATTCTCTTGACTTTGGATTGGTCGAATGTTTGGATTTAGCTGAAGGAGATTTCAGATTGGGGTGATGCCGCAGTCTAGTATAGTACGAAACTGAGTGTCCAAAGTATATTCGTTCCGATAACCGATAGAGTCGAACTTCGAACTCAACATAATATCTTCCAAGCTGAACTTCGGGCAATGCGTCAAATCCAAGGCAAGCGATTGTGCGAAAACTATTTAAGGCACAGTAATAGCTTTGGTACATTAAAGTCAAGATTACCCAGTTAATTTTTAACTAGGAACAAAATAAAATCTTTTATAAAATTTAAGAAAAAATTAATCTTTCAAGCAGAACTTTAATATTATGATGTATGTAAGTTAAGTCATTTTTATTAAGGTCACCATACTGTAATAATATGTCTAAGCGATAACCTTTAAGTTTCTGAAGTATACTTAGTCCTGTCCTGGATGTGGAGCGACGATCGGGGGTGGCGTACAGCCGTCGTTTCTTCAGACCCCGATTCCTCGAAGCTCGTGGGCGGACTATAAGTGAACTTTTGTTCTTTTTTGGGAAATGAATCTCTTTAAACCTAATCTAACGGCTTTATGGGCTTAAGCAGTTACAGATAAGTACACAAAATCGGATTTTCACATTAGCCGGTTCAAAAAAAACCATTTTTACTAACAAACATCGGGTTACTTGCAAGAGAAGGTTAATTAACTTGATTTGTACCTGCCGCGACTCAACTTCCTCCTCTAATGGATGACAAATTGGATTCGGAGTGAAAGGCAACTAATTATTTCACGTTTAAACGAAAACACTTCGTAAGTCCATTACGGCTTCGGGCGAAGTTGAATGAGAAGTGACGCTTCGGATTTCCGTTGGTATTTCAGAAACCGGCTAAGTACTCTGTAAATACGTTACTGGAGTTAATCGGATTTTGTGTGTACTACTTACATTTTATTCGCGACTTTTTACGTTGCTGGAGCATTTACTTCGACTGTTTTATTACTAGATGATTCCCGCGACTTCGTCCGCGTGGATTTGGTTTTTTTAATTCTCGCGGGAACTCTAGAATTTTCCGGGAAATAATTTCTATGTTTCCCCGGGATACGAACTATCATTACTTACCATCAAAAAATGCCACCGTGAATGACAGACTGACAGACAGACTGGCTAGCTGACCTGTCTACGTTTAGACCTGTAGACGTTATCCTGTCCTAAATTCAATAACCAGAGTTCATAGAAAAATCTTATTGAAAAAGGATCCCGTTCAATTATTTATACCCTAAACCAAATTCGCACTGTTATTGCAAACATTTTAAAACAAAAAAAGCCCAGCCGCTCTCAAGTGATGTGCTTACCAAAGAACAGCCTCCATAATAATATTATAAATGCTAAAGAGTCTGCCTGTCCGTCTGTCTGTCTGTCTGCTACGCAGGCAAGGCACATCTGCAGCTCAACCGATTATGATGAAATTTGGTACATGGGTAGATTGTATCCTGGGGAAGGACATAGGCTACTTCTTATCCCGGAAAATTAAACAGTTCCCGCGGGAATCATCTAATTTTATTATATGTACCTAATAGATGAGCAAACATTTAACCCGTGGGAACATGTAACATTTACTTACACTAATGTAAGTACCTAAGTAGGTATAGTTCGCGCGCGAGTTGAATGCAGAGTAAATATGTATGTGTCACCATATATTTACTCTGCCTTCAACTCGCGCGGGAACTATAAGTACATAAGGAAAGGAAATTGGCACAGAGATAGATTATAATGTGAAATAACACATAGGCTACTTTTCATAGCGGAAAATTAAAGAGTTCTCGTGGGAATTAAAAAATCTAATTCTAGGAGAAGGAAGTCCGGGGCATCAGCTAGTAATTAGTAAGTATACATTGGCTCGTATAGTTGCTCTTACTTCACCACTGGCTTTACTTTAAAAATAAATTTGTCGAGGTATTTTACAGCACCATGCAGCTAGAAAACTATTGTAAAGTTAATTGAAACTTTTTTAGTTTTTACACAAAAGAGTTTCTGTCTAATATTAAAATCTCTTTAGGTACAAGATGGATGGTGGAATACGTCATTAAATCCAGCTTTACTACGTAGACGTCCGATTACGACAGTCGATGGAATAGTAGAAATAATTAAGCCACTAATGGATATCAAATCGTTAATTAAAGACGGCCTAATGGGATTAAAATTCGTTTTCGCATTACGAAGGGTCGACGGCGCAAAAAAACTGAAATCGATTTAGTTTTTTAATTTCTAATTCTTTTGACGCACATTTCAGCATTTTCATTGAATTGTAAGATCGGCTTGCGCTTGACGACAGTCATGCTTAGTGCAAAGCAATGATGAAGTCTAGGTTGGAACGCGCTTGGCTAGAAGATGCTTATTCACTCTTGCCTTGAAGGTACCTAGGTAAGTTATACGTGGCAGGAAACATGTGCTTTGAGAGGATATTCCACACCCTAGCGATTACTATACAGGGGGAGATAAAAAGCATCCGGTATTCAAAATTTGAATTTTTTGAAGTTCATTTATTTTTTTTCTCATTGGGACTGTCTTTGGTAGTTGTCAGCGTAAAGTGTAATTACCGGGATCAAATAACGGATCGAGGCGAAAATTGTTTTTTTTTTAAAGATATTCTTAGGGTGGCTCTATCCCGGTACTACCTATAAAGTTGGCAGCACACCCCCGTGCCTCGGAGAGAACGTCGAACGGTCGGTTCTGCAGCTGATCTATCTTCTAAACTAATAATAATTTGTCAATCTTCTTTTTATTACAGGTACTTAGGCCCGCGCCTGTAACTATAAAATGGCAATGAATTGTGTTTTATAGTTGTTAGTGAAAACCACAGGCGTTATAATATTAGAAAATGGTATCGTATGAATATGGAACACTAAAGTGTGGAAATGAAAGCGACTGTCGAGTAATATAGTAACACAATTCTGGCAACTTTGCTCTTTCCCGGGTATAAATCAGAAATGGCGTGGCGTTTATTTAAAAAAGAAACCTCTGCACATGATTTACTGCGGGTAGATGTAAAATGTAATATCGGCCTCCATTTACACTGTCCCGCCCGCACCGTCCCACTGGGACACATATGGAAATGAGACAAAAAAGTCAATACACTGATAACTCAGAATGTACGGTTAACTTTTAGTGTAAAAATATCGTAGAAAAAATTCTTTCTTTTGGTTTTCGCCTTGGTTTGTTACACCTTTCGCTTACGGTATAATTTATAAGCGTGAATATTATTTTAGGTTGCGATATCGGTACCTACCTAACCCTAGGAGCGACTGTGAACAACAAAGGGAACGAGGATCTGACGTATCGAATAGCGGAAGATCCCCGGTCTCTATCAAACGTGTAATTAATGAAACTCTTGTGGCTCGATTAAATTTAAAAAAAAAAGAATCCTAGTAGCGACAGAAGTGAAGTCACACGACACGACGCGATACGACGCCATAGAAAATGACAGACGTAACTACGCGACAACGTAGGCCACGTAGTTCAGTTACTGTTTGATACTGTCGCGTAGTCGCGTTTGTCGCTCACCTAGGGCATCGGTCACCTAGGACAATGGGTTACGTGTCTTTCCAAAAATTGACTCACAAATCCATTTTAGGAGAACATTAGAGCAATTTTCTAGTAAAAAAAAGTAAATTTGATCTGTTAGCGTATAAAATACGGCAACGACGACCTTTTGACGACCTCCGTGGCGTAGTGTGTAGCGCTGTTGCCTTAACGTGCGGAGGTCCTGGGTTCGATCCCCGGCAGGGTCAATTTGGGAATTTATAATTTCTGAATTTTCCCTGGTCTGGTCTGGTGGGAGGCTTCGGCCGTGGCTAGTTACCACCCTACCGGCAAAGACGTGCCGCCAAGCGATTTAGCGTTCCGGTACGATGCCGTGTAGAAACCGAAGGGGTATGGGTTTAATATAACTGCCATACCCCTAACAGGTTAGCCCGCTACCATCTTAGACTGCATCATCACTTAATATCAGGTGAGATCGCAGTCAAGGGCTAGCTTGTAGTGGATAAAAAAAAACCTATCTTTTTCTAATTAAAAACGGTCACTAGTTGTACACTTAGGTAATTTCAAACGTTTGAATAATTATTTTGAAACCCAATGCCTTTATGTCGTAGAGAATAAAGCACATTTTGATTTGTTAACATAAAAGAGACAATGCCTAGTCTCAGTCAGTATAAATCCGGCATCGCGTCTAGTAAGACTTCTTTATTCAGTTCTATGAGGTGATACCACATAAACTATACTAATACAATATATAATAAATGCGAAAGTCTGTCTGTCCATTGGTCTGTCTATCTGTCTGTCTGTTTGTCTGCCTGTCGGCTACGCCTTAACGGCCCATCTTTTCAATCTATTTTGATGAAATTTGGTATAGGAATATAGTATAATTATATCCCGGGAAAGCACATAGGCTAACTTAATCAGCGCGAACGAAGTCACGGGCTTCACCTGGTACTAAGTACTATCTACTGGTGATACTTTCAATTTTTTTATTCATAAATAAAATATCCAATTTATTTTTCACGTAGAATTTTTAAAAACATACCGCCTTCTTACTAGATTCCATTGAAATAAACTGAATAAAGAATGCGTCGCACCTACGAAGATTACTCGCAACTCGCATCTTGAATATTACCTCGCAATTTCAACTTTATTGACATACTAATAAGAGCTCCTTCGTAACGTTGAGAGGAAATTTTCAATATACACTTGGCAGTCTCGCGAGGGAAAACGCCATTCAATCGAACAGAAAATATTTTATTGCACATGGACGTTCACAAAAGCGCTGTTTTCGCTTATTTCGTACCATTTGTATTTGTACTAAACTGCGTACGTTTTTTTCTTTAGTGTTACTGCTTGAAGTCCCACAAAATTATCTGACTTGGTGATAGTGTCGCTAGTGTACCTATATTACAAATAAAATAAATAAACAAAACTAAACAGGCATAAATACTAGCAATATTAGTTCCAATTTTGGCCACCGAGCCAGATATGGCCATTTAAAACTTGCAGAAATGGTCTTATTGGGAGTTTTATTTACAAATTTTATTAATCGCAGTCAAATCACTTATTATAGATCATAATTAATAATGGCAGGGGAGTCCACGATGCAAAATGTGGATTTACTCGAGCGTCGCGGAGACCTAATAGATTTTGAAGATTAATTAGAGGGTAGAAAGAAAAAAAGGTTATATTATGATGTATACTACTCCACAGGGTCCAAGGTAGGTATCCAATTTTATATGAATCTGCCACCCTTCATTTAATCCCAAAACCTCTTTGGGGCTCCCCTACTATTATGACGCCTGCATCTTTTACAGCGAATTCAAAAAACGTCGTTTAGTGTGAATATTGCCTTTTAATTTAAGCAGGCGTTTAAATGGAGCTGGCTTATTATCACCAAGGGTTGCCCTTTTGTACTACTGTCTGGAACAATTCAACGTTAAGATTTCCAATTTTGTTTGACATTGACATCATGTATTGAAAATTGTTCTCACAAACAAGTAGGCTTGGATTATGATTAGGAAGTATAAGTACAAAAGCTCCTCTACATTCGCGCTACGAAAATTCTCCCTGTTAGTACAATTGTATTTTCTGTGCTATTATACAGGGCCACCCACACATTTGTGTGTGCACACACAGCAAGCACAGCATCTTCCCCGAAGACGGGGTCCTCCATTTCTTACGGTATCCGGACGTGGACTTACGCCACGGCCTTGGGGGCGTATGGACTAGTCTAGTCCAACCGACCTCCCATCAGTCATCACAAGCCGAGGTCTGAGCCTCACAGGAGGCTCCCTTTGGAAGACGTTACCCTCCGATGTCTTCGAGCTCTAGGGCTCACACCCAACTCTTGGCGATGACTAGCGATAATCCACCCTGCCAGTGTAGCAGCCGGTAGAACCTATGCAGCATACTCAATAGCTATCCACACTCAATCAAAAAAAGACGCTACGAAAGCTCATTAAGGTATAACGGATTGTAACTCTGGGTCTAATGGGGCTTGGAACCCCTAGTTCATGGTCACAAATGCCACGCCCAACGTGGGGTACCCCATATATCTATTTATATTTCGCTAGAGGTAGATAATATTATGTCATTGATGGTTGGATTATGGTTATTATGGATTGATAAAATATATTATAAACCATAGACCAGACAGGAGACGAAAATTTTAAATGCATATAATATTATTATGTAGATATTTTATTAGTTAAGTACTATATTTAACGACCACATATTATATTTTAACTCTTATCAGTCTGGTATCAACCAACTGATACGTTGAATATCTCAAAAGTATTTCATAACAGATTAAAAATTATTGAAGGTCACTGTCATCGGTCATATTGCAATTTTTACGATTTTATTAGTTTATTGTTTTAGACACCGATATTATTCCAATCTTAGCGCATTGCGATCAATTCTGAATACTAATTATTGTCCAGCCAATAATATGAATTAATCAATCTTTCTGTAGTCCAATCTAATGCTAATTAATAATAATAATTTTACCTTATTAGATACTTTTATCAGATACCTAATGCGAAAGTGTGTCTGACGCCTTCTTATGGCAAGGTACAGAGATAGCCTGCATTCTGGGCCTAGTTTTAGAAATTTCGCAGAGTTACTTTATAATGTAGACAATAAATAAGGCGGGGGTTTGTATTCCCATGGGAGCGAAGCCACAGGCGATCGCTAGTACAAACTATTTTCAGATCGTGATTTTTGGTACTTAGAAAAGTCTGTACAAAACGTTTAGGAAAATAGCTCTGATAAAAATATAAACTTATGTTTATTGTTTTAACTACATTTTAATCAAAATAATTACTGCGTAAAAAAATACAAAATAAATGACTAAACTACAGAAGGAAAAAATGTTAGTTTCTGCGATTCATGCTCGTTACATAGTGAAAAAACGCGATATCATCTTAATATCCCCAAAACTGTTTTTTTAAGAAATTCGACAACTTTACTTCTAACTAGATGATGCCCGCGATTTCCTCCACGTCATCATCAGCCGTTGTGCATCCACTGTTGGACATATGCCTCTTTAAAGGCCTAAAGGCGTTTGTATCCAACAGGTTTTATGATGACTGCGGAAACTCTTTAACTTTCCGTATAAAAAGTAGCCTATGTCCTCCCTTGGGATACAATCTATCCCTGTACCAAATTTCATCAAAATCGGTTGTACAGATGGGCCGTAAAAGCATAGCAGACGGACAGCCAGACAGAAACATTTTCGCATTTATAATATCAAGTATGGATTCATATTACTCTCTAGGTACGAATTCAACACAAATGGCTTCTCCAGGAGAATAGAATATTCCTCTCTTGTCAATGAGCATGTCGACAGGCGCCGGCATGCCTGGGAACGGCAGCACTTTGTAGTTCAAGAACACGGACGCCATGGCGAAGCGGACTGTCATCATGCCGAATCTCAAACCTGAAACGTAAATAAATTACAGTTTTACAAAACAAAATTATTAGTAAAGTCATTTGGTAGTTAATACCTGGAAAGTTTCTCGGGGGTTTTGAAAATTGGAGTATTTTATAGATTTCGACGTGTTCTTTCTGAATTTTCATTTTTCACTTAGCCATCTCGTATCTTTGCCGCTCGCGCCGCCATATTGAAAAAATGGCGCCCAAAAACAGTTTTTTGACAGTTTCGAACTAATTTTTAGATTAAAATAGTTATGTATACTTAAACTAGAGAAAATTTCCTGCGATTAATGTGGTAACGTTTTTTTTGTAGAATCAATAGACTTTATAGCGTACGAGCGCCGCAAACCAAAACCTGAATTCACCTTTCACAGTTTAAATAAATTTGTATTGTGGGTGTTTTACAAGAACTCAAAACTAAACTTTAAACTAAATTAGATTGACATGGTTAAATCTAGTGACGCTTTTCCTTCTTGTAAACACGTCGAAATCTATAAAATACACCAATTTTCAAAACTCTCGAGAAAATTTCCAGGTAACCCCCTTTTTGAGCACCAAATGACTGGACTATATTATAAGAGTATAAGTTTAATAACTGTCACACCCTGAGAACCCGCACCCATCTATGACTGCATCATCGTTTACCGTCAGGTGCAGTCGCAGTGAAGGGCTAACTTGAGTAAATACATAAATCTGTACTTCTATACTAATGTTACGAGTATAAATGTGAAATTTCGAATAACTACTGTTAGTTATTTTTAAAAGCTCTGTTTTCAAAGAAATAGATTTCATATAAAATACTCCTTACCTATACAAGCTCTAGGACCTTCTCCGAAAGGCATGTAGGTATAAGATTTGATGTTTTTCTCGTTTTCCGGCAAGAATCTATCAGGGTCGAACCCGTCCGGGTCGGGAAAGTAATCAGGGTCGTAATGCATGCCGACCCCGTTCACGTAGACTGGAGTACCAGCTTTGATCGTCAGTTTATCATCAATCTTATAATCGTCCGCTGCGACCCTGTCCAGCCAACTCATTGGTGAATGTTTTCGAAGACCCTCTTAAAAACAAAAATATTTCAAAAGACCTCATTAATGAACTGCCACAGAAGTAACAAGACGCTTAACTCGCTATTATAAATGTGAAAGTTTCGATGGATGGATGGATTGATGTTTGTTATTCAATCACGCCAGAACGGTAGAACGGATCTGGATAAAATTTTGCACAGTAATAGATTATAGTCTGGAATAACACAAATCCATCCCCATCCATCCAATTTTATCCCGAAAAATTACAGAATTCCCGCGTGAACCAAAAAACCTCGATCCACGTGGATGAAGTCGCTGGCATCAGCTAGTTTCAGCATAATGTCCTTAAAATAAATATTCATGTTATACAGTTATATAATAATTGACGGATAACCTTTGATAACACAGTTGAGATAAGTCATATCTGCTAATTGTTCTGAAGTGAAATCATCGCTACCATATTGTTTTTTGGCTTCAAGGAGGCATTCGTATAGTTTTTCCTGAAAGAGATGAATTGTTCTAAATGAAGACGAAAAGGAAATAAAGACAAAGAGTCTGCGAAATGAATAGGCACAATACTATTAGATTAAGTTCATCAATATAAGACTTACACATACTAGAACAGTAATAATAATTGTTTTGTAACTTATATACATATCAAAATTTACGGAACCGGCAGGATTTGAACCTGCTTCCCTGGGAATCGCGCCCGGAACGCCTCTGACCGCTAGGCCACGGTTCACTTCCCCGTCAGTGCCGAAAGAGCAATGGCGAACTTCCATACATCAATAGTATTGAGAAAAAAAAATTATGTACACGTGTGAAAAAAATATATTTTGTTTAGCGTCGAATACGAAGCTCCCAGAAGCAAGATGTTTTTTAATAAACCTAGAAAAAAAAAGATATTTCGTTTCAAAATTTTGTAGGTTATGTGATAGTCACTTCTGAAAATGTCAAAACTCCCTTAAAACAGATCACAGAATGATCGGAGATCTATGTTTACAGCTTTTTACTTTTTATTCTGATTGTAGTCTTTAGGAAAACCACGATTTATATTAATATGCAGTACCAGATGATCGCGACTTTGTCGGCGTGTATTTAGCCATATAATCACAGACCACAATATATAACCATAGAACCACAGACCCATATTATAACATTAATTGGCATGAACACAGACCATCAGCATCAGTGCTGCAATAATTTTCTTTCATTTATTACCATTTTGTTATAGATTATTAGATAAATTAAAAAATTAAATGCTCTAAAATAACAGAAAATACACTAAAAATGGGCTATCCCATTGTTTAGGCAAACACCAATCAGATAAAATAATTACTATTTTTAAAACGATACAAAATAATCTACCTATTTAGATTTATTCTAGCTACTAGGTAGATAATATTATATAACATGGTAACACTAAACTGAGAAACCGGAAATAAATAATCGCAAAAGATTCCCTAAATAAATATTTTATTTTTTTACCTAGGTTCAAGTAATTAAGGTGAATACTTGATAAAATATAAAAAATAAGCAAATTCCTTTCGTCTTTACCTTACTTGTGTACAATCAAGATGTGGTCTGTACTATAATGTCGCCATTGCTCTTAATGATATGCATCTTAAATCCAGTCTTTTGACGCGACTGTTTATGCCATCTAGTAGCGATATATTGCAGTATCGAAACTACTTTCAAAAGCCCGTATCCGATGGAACTTTTTATTTTTATTGTATTTGATTTGTCCAAGTAATAAAGTTAAAGCTTTCTTCCAAGTTAGGACTTAAAATTTTGTTATGAAAGGAAATACTTATTTTAATAGCAACAATAATGCCATGTACCTACGTGTTATAAAGTGAAATTATTATAATTTTTTCTGCAGAACGAAAACCAGACGTGCATTTCTCAATTTTTGAACTTACACGTGTGAAAGTTCTTCATAATGTACTCAAAGTTGTGTTAAGGGTTGGTTAAGTGATTTTTTCCTCCCCCCAAAGGAAAAAAAATGCACTATGGCCTTTCTCCCTTTCTTCCTACTTATTCTTAGAGGAAATCCTTGCTTAGTAGAGAGCTAGCAATAGGTTGATGATATAGTGAGGCTCATAATATAGAACATACCGTGAGCCTATTTAGTATGTACCCCGCTTTACTTTGTATACTCTTGCAATGTAGATAGATATATCTATATCTTTATTGTCATACTAACATAAAGATTAAAGTTCAGAAAACAAAATGCGCAAGGAAGGTCTTATAACTAAAAGTGATCTCCTCCAGACAACCCATCCGTTATGAATCTTTAAAAGGAGCGGGATAGTGCAACAACTTATAATCATACAATAGACTACTTATATTATATTATACATACAACTACAATATTAATATTATATTAAACATACTAATATGTAATTACATAAATAATACTAATTGACCGAGCGAAGCGAAGGTCTCTGAGTCTACTTGGGTGAATTGGCACTTGTCCGTCCGTCCGTCCGTCCGTCCGTCCGTCTGTCAGAGCATTATAACTTCTTAATTACTGAACGCAATTACTTGAGCTTTAAATATAATATGTAAACCAATGGCCTCCCGCCGAATATGGCTTAAAAAATAATAAAAATCTTTATTTCAGGGGTGCTCTCATAGAAGCGAATGCGAAGTAAAATATTTTTTATAAAGATACATAGGGTTGCGGTATATCATTTTAAAGATAATTAGGAATAGAGTCCAAAAAAATTTTTTTTAATTTTTCCCCCAAAATTAACGAAATGGGGGGCTTTCAAAGTGGTGATTTTCTAACGTCCAAAGATGACCTCAGAACTCTAAATTTTCTGAAAGGATGAGCCTGAAACTTGATCAATTATTTCAATTATATCCTGTACTTGAACAACAAATACTAAAATTAGATAAATATTGTAAGGAAACGGAATTATTTAATTTTTAATGAGCTTCAGTTTTTTAACAGAACTTCACATTTAAATGTCAATAGATGGCGCCGCGAGGTCTCAGTTCGGGGCGAACCACTAGTAATTACTAGCTTATCAACGCTATCGTTTCTTCGTAAAACGCACGTGCATGATAAAGGTAGTCTTTTAAACGTATGACGTAATTACCTGTACTTGGGGACTGTAGGCCAATTCGTATGTTATGAAAGCTAGCAGCCCGCCAGAGGTGTCATACCCTCCGGATAAGAAAACTGCCGCCTGAGCAATAATGAAGTCTTCTGAATAACCTGTTGAAAAGTTATAATTTAACATCATCACAGATCTTCTCTCGGGAGGGACATTGATAATAGTCATGATTATATAATTTACAAATGTGCACACAGTTCAAAGACACTAAGGTTTCATCTGTGGTTTAGCTCTCAAGACACGCATAGGTAGCGAACCCGCATTGGAAAACGTTGGTAGACACCTCACTAGGTGGACAGACATCATTTTTTTTTTTTTTTTTTATCCACTACAAGCTAGCCGCCCTTGACTGCGATCACACCTGATGATAAGTGATGATGAAGTCTAAGATGGTAGCGGGCTAACCTGTTAGGGGCATGGCAGTTATATTAAACCCACACCTCTTCGGTTTCTACACGGCATCGTACCGGAACGCTAAATCGCTTGGCGGCACGTCTTTGCCGGTAGGGTGGTGGCTACATCATCAAGCGACTTGCTGGGAACCGCTGGATCCAGGCGGCGCAAGATCGCGGCATGTGGAAGTCTATCATGTCATATCGGTTTCTACACGACTTCGTACCGGCACGTAAATCGCTTAGCGGTTCATCTTTACCGGCAGGGTGGTAACTAGCCACCTCCAAAGCCTCCCACCAGGCCAGCCCAGAGAAAATTCAGAAATTATATATTCCCAAAATCCCTTGCTGGGGATCGAACCTGTGACCTCCCACTTATAAGACAGCGCTCACCACTGCGCCAGAGAGGTCGTCAAATTAATCTTTCATCTCAGGTCATCGTCTTTATTACTTAATTCTTAAATTTTTAGTCTCACCTTCATTGCGTTCTTCACTCTCCTTCTTTATTTTCAACAAAGCATCAAGCAAGTCTCTCGGCTCTCCAGCCTCACTGCGATTTGCCTCACGCTGCGCTACTGCCGCTTTATAAACCCTTCTGAAGTAATCTGTTGATGATTTTGGGAAAAACTTGAATCTGAAATCGACCAGTTTTACTATAACCTATACCTGTTATGAGTTTGATATAAACTACCATACCCATTACAAATTATCCCGCTTTAAATATCTTACATGCGGAAGGATGTGGGAACCCACCGCATTATTATCCCTAGAAAACTCGATTATGTGATGAATGGAAAGGGGTCACGACCCTCATGAGTATTATATATTCCAGTAAAAGAAACACGTCTGACTCTTAGGCGTTTATTGTGAGAGAGGAAGATGACAGGACATTGACATTCAATAGAAAGATGGCACAATATATTGGCCTACCCGCACTTACATTATTTTATATTACCCTACATTACAATGAGGAATACGACGCAGAGCGAGAGATGTCTTACACTGCACTTGCTAGGCCATCGACCATGGTCGATGTGCTAGGCAGAGGCAGAGGTACAGGTGGTAGGTATGTACTAACAACCAAACTTACAATAAAATCATCATAATTTTATTATCATTGCCGGCCCAGCTGTACTCAACACAGGCTTACACTCAGAGTGAGAAGGGCTCAGGCCGTGCTCCACCACGCTAGCCAAGTGCAGATTGGAGACTTCACACCACTTTGAGAACTTATCAAAACTTATCCAATCTTAGAAAATGAATAGGAGATTAAAATAAACTACATAATTATACCTACTTACTACTGAGAATATGATTCTTAATCCCTACCAACTATTTTAGGATATTAATTTTTTTTCTGTTTTGCACCCAAATAAATCCTCTGATGGTATTCTGAGTCAGAGACATTTTTGTTGCAAGTTTTGCTCTGAAAGGGGTGCCACGATGGACGTGAAATTAGAAGTGCTTTTTTTCAAGTGAGTGATTTTAGCGTTTGCTTAGAAACTTTTTTTAAAAATAAGTATGTAGGCCAGTGCTTGGCTACAATCAGATCTGCTTGCAAGTGGTGATGCAGCCTAAGGTGGAGCGCGCTCGCCTAGAAGATGCCTATTCACTCTTGATTTGAAGGTCTAATAGGTAAAGTTCAATGTGGACTCACCGAAAAACATCTACCATTTCGGGAAAGAAGAACATGCTGCACCATCCGATCCCTCTAAAGATGCTGAACTCCATGAACTCCTCAGTGACAGATCGGAGATGACTCTTGCCCGTCAGGGTCGCGTCACAGGCTACACCAAAAGCAGATGTGCCGATTACATCCGTTGTGTAGTCTGCATACAATTTCTAAAATAAAGATATTCGTTTTATGGATTCCGCACCAAAAAGAGAAAAACAAAGCCCAAAAACACTCCTTTTTTATTCCACTACAAGTTCGCCCTTGACTGCGATCTCACCTAATGGCATATGATGATGCAGTCTAAGATGGTAGCGGGCTAACCTGTAAGGGTTATGGTAGTTATATTAAACTCATGCCCCTAGTCGGTTTCTACACCGCTTGTTAAAACGCTAAATCGCTTGACGGTACGTGTTTTCCAGTAACTAGCCACAGCTGAAATCTCCCATCAGGCCAGACCAGAGAAAACTCAGAAATTATAAATTCCCAAATTGACCCTGCCGGGAACCGAATGCCGTGAGTAAATATAAAAAGTATTCAAAATTGTAATACCTTAAGATGTATTCGACTCTTGCGTTCACTCTTAAGTCTTTCAACCAGTTCCTTGGACTTGGACCGAATGAAGTCTTGCAAGATTCTGAGCTTGGATGCAGTGAACGTGCTGGTCAGGCGACGGCGAATGTTTGTCCAATCGGGATCCTTAAAAAATATCAAGTATGATTGAAGAATATTATTGACAAAGATACTTTACAGACTATTTTTGATTAATTTTTTTTTAAATAGGCTAGCGCTTGGTTGCAATCAGACTTGCTTGCAAGTGGTGATGCAGCCTAAGGTGGAGTGCGCTTGCCTAGAAAATGCCTATTCACTCTTGATTTCAAGGTACCTATATTATGAGAGGAGGTAAAAACGGAAGCCGGAAGGGTATTTTATAAGAAAAATCTTGCATAATAATTTTCTAACATAGCAGAAGAACAATGAATAACTACATCGTCATCTCGTGTAGATCCTTTGCTTTGTCTGAATTAAATTGGCATTTAAATTCTTGGCAGAATCTGCTTTCCGAACCGGTGGTAGAATCAAAACATGACGTAGCATAAGAGACACCTGTACATGTTTGAAATAAATTGAATTGAATTGAATTGAAATGTAGCATATGTCCGTCTCCAGGATGCATCCGTTCTCGTTAACTAATTTCGTTAAAATTGGTTCAGTGGATAGGTAAAAGATATCAGACTATCCTTGAATATTGGTGCCCCGTAAAGATTGATTGCCTAGCCCCACCACAGAGCCGAGTCGTGGCACGTAACGGCAAGTATTCTTTGTATGAGATTGATGGTCTTACTTTCACAGTGAACAAATTCAGCTTCCCAATGGGATCACCATCACCACCAGACACGAACCGGTCTCTGAAGTTAGCGGAGTCCTTCACAAGCACTCGGCGAGCGATCTCCGGCGAGTTGACGATGAGAGCTGGTCTCCAGAACAACCAAATGCCGACGTACGGCGTCTTGAAGGATTCGTACATGCGACGCATCCAAACTCCCTGGATTATGAACAAGAAAAGATAGAACAGAAAACTAAAATCAGAAGGCGCAAAAATAATTTTCTGCGCTAAGGATCAGCCTGGCTGCCCAGCGCGTAAATTCAGCCAGCATTCTTCCCACCATTCCAAGCGTACAGTACACAATCTACTGTCATAGACAGTGTGCATAATAGCTCATACGCTTACGAGTAGTAGACCTAATAAACTAAAATTTTGCACAACGCTTGTTTTTATAATAAGCCGGTACATTTCGACATTCCTCCGGGAGCCACACCTTGGACGGTTGCTAGTAAATAAATAAATAAGTTTGTCAATTAAAAATTATTAAATTAAATTAAATAAAAGCATCTTTACCGCATTCTGCTGCTGCAAGAAGGTCAGACTGCCCAAAATCGGATTTGGCGGTAAGTGTGGTACACCACGCTCCGCCCAATAGTTTCTAACCTTCAACCACCTCAGATATATCCACGCGAGAGCACATGCAACTATTAATATTGTAACCATATATATCATAGTGATTCTCAAAAAAATTACAATATTAAAGGTGATACCGGTACCAGTCTAGCTGTCCGGATTGGACTGACTTCGCAATCGTTTGTTATCGTGAATAAAAGCTAATTTTTCGACAACAATTTATATCAGACACGTGAAATTTGATTTGTCAAGTCATGCTAAGTATTATTGTAATCATAGGTACCTACTATTAAAGGAAACATTGGTTAAATCCACTTAATTACTATTTATTCCATAAGTAATATCACAAACATGACTGCCATTTTGCCATTACACCTCGATCTAAGCTAGATTAGTGCTGCTAGACTAGTACATACAATAATCCCGTGAACGCATTCTAACTTTCAACCTAACAGTACTGATAGACTAGGGTCAAGTCAGGTCAGATCTAGACACAGGTGCAGAGCCTACCTACTCCGTCAGTCTAAAAGAGCATGGATTTGCTCCAGCAGTGCTTAGGACTGCGTTACTTATGTATCTAAACATTGATGCGATTTTAAATATTTTTTTCAAAAGAGAAACCTAATTGATGTAGAATTTTACTTACCTTACTCACTTAGTACTTACCTAGAGCAACCAACGAATTTCTTGCTGGTTCTTCTCTATGAGAACGGTATTCCGAACCAGTGGTATATTCACTCGACGATTCAAAAGCACTTTAAAAGTTTATTTGAATAAAAAACTTTATTATTTATAAGTCTCATAATCCAATACCACGTGACAGGAGTTAGATCAGCCTCAGAATCGATCTCCTTACTTGCTCTCTGTGGGAGCACATTATTTCATAATATGGTTGGTAGTCTTTTTCCGATAATAGTCTAGGAAACCTCATCGACCTTTATAATCGATAGTCATCCACTGCTGGACCTACCCAGGGACTTCCACATGCCATGGACTTGCCATGCCGCTTGGATCCAGTGGGTCCCGGCGACTCACTTGATGTCGTCTGTCCACCTAGGGGGATCTACCAATAACACCCTTTCTAATGCAGGATCGCCATTCCAACACTTTGGACCTAGTCAAATTATAAATTTCAAAATGTTCTTCTTCAAATAATATAATAATTATAATTAGTAATAAATAATTTTTTAATTGATTTTATTGATTGAATTTGGTAGTAATTGATTTTTCCTACTTGATCGGAAATAGCTTCATAACAAAAAAAAATACGTACATATTGGCTCTTTTTTGACCACTGATACTCAATTATGAAATCAGATAATTTCCATACAACATGAGATTCCAAGCGTGAGTTAAGGTAACACCATCTATCGGCAATTTAGAAAAGCTTTCTTAAAAAACTTAAAAACCTATTTATTTTATCTCGCAAAGTCTCGGCCAAAATAGCAATCCACGGCCTCGTTTATTAAAAAGGCGACTCGTCCTTTTAAAATCACTTGGGAAGTCCTCGGCTTCGCCACGTCCTTCCAACATTACTCAGAAGTGAATTACTTTATTTCCAGTCTGGGCAGTAATGTGCTATTTGAAATGGCTAGCCCGCGATTACATTATTGATTTGACTGATAATTATTGCTTATTCGTTCACTGGCTGCAACACAGACGGATTACACTAGTCACTAGCGTTTATTGTGTTGCAACGGACCCCTAAAGATGACCAAATGCTCAAACCCAATATAGTCCTCCTCGATTGACCGCGGAACCCGAAAGAGACTGTCAATCAGACTGTATTCGCGCGAATTCCCAAAATTGAATACAGAAATGTCGGGGCCATGTTTATACAATCGCGGAACGATATTTATTCCCGGCCCGGTTGGCGGCGGCGCTGAAATATGACTGCATAAATTTGCGACAATGCACTATTTGTGCTGAATTCGTTTCCTATCGAACGCCATTTTTCATGTAAATATTATGCACAGCCAATGTTTAATTTTTTTGTTATTTTTTGGATTCAGTAGTATAAGTAAAAACCTTAGTAGCGTCCAGCTCGAATGTACGTTTATGTGTCACAGACATTGTAAAAATATGTAAGACCTTTTTAAAAGAAGAGGAATTTGGTTTAGTTTGCTACATGGAGCTGAGACTTAATAAAAAAAAACTTTTTTCAGTTTATAACTTCTAAATTTAATAATTTTTAAAGAGGATAAGATTCAAATATAATACTAGCTTTTGCACGCGCTTTCGTCCGCGTTGACTACACAAACTTCAGACCCCTATTTTACCCCCTTAGGAGTAGAATTTTCAAAAATCCTTGAATTTTAAAAAAAGCTTTTTTATTTTATTTATATTGAAGATAGGATAAACCTCGATAGATTACGGACTTTCTCACCAACTTTCAACCCTTATTAATTTTAGGGGTAGAATCGGTTTCCAAAGATATTTTTAGTGAGTTTTGATTTACTGTTTCTTAATTCAGTGAACAAGTATTTTATCTATATAGTGTAAGCCGATATCCGGCCAACGATAAAATGTCGGTCCGATCGAATGTAACCATGCTATAATGAACTAGAGTTGCTCTGTAGAGCCGTAACGGACTTGCGAAGTGTTTTTCGCTTAAATAAGAAATAATTAGTTGCCTTTGAGCCGAAATCTAATTTGTCTTCTATTTAACGATCTAAAGTTCAAGACTTGACAAGTATAATTTAACTTTCAAGCTAGTTTAATAAGGTATTTGTATCAACTATTTAGTAAAATGTTACTAATATATTATTAGTAAACTGTACAAATTAGCATCAAGAATATCAAGTTCTTGGCACAAACTCGACACAAATTGGTTCTCCGGGACTGTAGAAAGCTCCCCTCTTCTCAATAACCACATCTTCTGGCTTCGGCGTATTGGAAAAAGGTTGAACCTTGTAGTTCAGGATCACGGCGACTATTGCATAACGCACTGATATCAAGGCGAACCTTTGACCTGAAAGCGAAGTGAGAACCAGTAGGTATGAAAAAACCAAACCTATGGCAATGACTTTTGCTTGATGGGAGGCTTCGGCTACTTACCACCCTACCGGCAAACACTCACCACCAAGCGATTTAGCGTTCCGGTACGATGCCGCGTAGAAACCGACTAGGGGTATGGGTTTAATATAACTGCCATACCCTAACAGGTTAGCCCGCTACCATCTTAGACTGCATCATCACTTGCCATCAGGTGAGATCGCAGTCAAGGGCTAACTTGTAGTGGAATAAAAAATAAAAAAAAATAGTTTCAACTAACTAACGATAAAAGAATTGCACAACCTTCATGGCATAGCTCTATTTTAATTGTATTGTACTATAAATACCAAGAGAAGCATGGCTATATAAGAAGCCCAGTAGCTCAGCGGACAGCTTCCTATTTGAGGAGTCACGGGTTCAATTCTGGGGTGCGCACTTGTAACTTTTCGGAGCTATGCGCGTTCTCAAAAATCATGAAAACGGTGAAAGAAAACATCGTGATTAAACCTACATACCTTCATAATGTTCTCAAAGAGGTAGGAAGTTTGCTGATCCCCACTCGACCAGCGTAGTGGACTATGACTCTTCTCAGTCTGAGAAGAGACCTATGCTTGATAGTGGACTAAGACAATGGGTTAAAATGATGATAATCACCTATGCAAGTCCTGGGACCATCACCAAAAGGCATGAAAGTATAAGGCTTCATGTATTTTTCATTTTCTGGTAAAAATCGATCCGGGTCAAATTTTTCCGGGTCGTAGAAGTATTCAGGGTTATAGTGCATGCCCATTGTGTTGATATACACAGGGGTGCCAGCTGCTATTGTAAGTTGGTCGTCGATCTGGTAGTCTGTTGTTACAACCCTGTCCAGCCATTGTAGTATGTTTTCGTAGAACCTCTGTAATGAAAATGTCGGTTAAAAATTTTATGTTTTTTCATCCGACTTCAAAACATTTTGTTGGTCCAAAAAAATAAATATTACCCCTCTGCTTGATAAAAAGAAATTCGTCTTTTTATTAGGATTGGTCTTATTCATGTCATGAAAGGTCCGGCACATCATTTTTTGTCATTCTATGTGTCTGTTTGTCCGGGATAATCTTCACCATCAGAACTGATTTTGAAAGAAGTTTTGGAAGGATTTATTCACATTTTTATTGATAACCAAATCAGATGTCACCTAGAGCTGAATAAAAATCAAAAAAAATAATACCTTTTATAACACAGTTGAGATAAGTCATTTCTGCCAATTGTTCTGATGTAAAATCATCACTTCCATTAAGTTTTTTGGCTTCAACTAGCTCCTTGTACAATTTTTCCTGAAAACGGTAAAATCTATATTATTTTTCTATGTTCGCTATTTTAAAAAAATGCTTCTTAAATTTGAACGGTCCAATTATTTACACAAAACAGACAACTCAGTATAAATTGAAACTTGAAGTAATATTTTTAAATAGCAAACATTGTTATCAGAAAAAAATAATAGGTGGTGTTTTTAATTTATTTCAAAATGTTGTATGTTCTTATAAATAAATATCAGGATTATTATTTACCAATAGGATTATTATCAAGAGGACTTGGCACCCATTAAGATATCAATACTTTTGGCGCCGAACCACTAATATTCTTAATATTGAACTTAGCTCCCATTTTCACATTTATGTATTTGATGGGATATCATTACTTTTTGTGAGGAAATTATTATTATTCATCACGCAAAATCTCAAAAGTGATGTGTAAATTTTTTTTTATTGTTCTCCTGCGAAAGAAAGAGTTATTGCTATGATAATTTCGAAGGGCACTATTTTTTATTTTAAAAAAATGATTGCTTGGAAAATATTTCAAATCATAAAAATTACGGTTTTCTGGTTTTTTCTTTGTATACATGTCACCGTAAGATTGTAAAAACCGTTAGATTATAATCTAACGGTTGCTATCCCGCTAGATTATAAACTGTCGAAAGATTGTGACATACGCACGTTTACCCAGCTGGATACCAAATTTAAACTTTCTGGGTCATCTGGAAGTGGGTTAGGTTTTTGATCTAATGTCAATTATAAGTCAGTGGTAAAAATGCCGATTTTTAGACGTTAATATCTCAATAACCGTTTGAGCTGTATTTATGAAATTTAGGGGTCTAGTTAATTTAGAAGGGTTTGATAATCATGTGTTATGTTAAATAGATTTTGAGTTATTAACAGGTAAAAACTGGCTCCAAATGTTTCGTGTAATATATCACACGTTTGCTGCATCGCCAGTTTCTCTTTTTTGGAACTTGACTTGACACGCTACCGCGTGTATATATATACTTCATTCCGAGTCTAGTCTTGATGCGTGGTTTATAAAATCACAATTTAGCATTTTTAGGCAAGTAGTAAATCCTAATACCTAATAGTAGTAGTAATTTCGCACCTGTATATCACGATGAAAGGCCAACTCATATGTAATGAACGTCAGTGCTGATCCAGACGTGTCAAATCCACCGAACAAGAATATGGCTGCCTGTGCAATTATAGTATCTTCTGAATAGCTTGGAAAAAATTAAATAGTTTGACCTACTCATATTTTACGATGTCAAAATATCATGTTGTTATTTTTAAGTTTACTAAAGAATTATATCAATATAATGTTTACTGTGTATGTGATTTGGATGAAATTTTAGAAAATCCTGCTATGTCAAATAGAGAAAGTAACCCTCAGTCCACTAGGATCCTCTTTTAAGTAGGTATATCCAAAAATCTCAAACCCTGACCATAACTAACGGTTACGCGCTTTACCTACTTTAATATTTAGTTAGTCAGTCAGTTTATCCCTATGATATATCATAACTGGCTGATGCCCGCGTCTTCGTCCGCGTGGAAAATTTTTTTCAATTCCCGCGGGAAACTGCTTATTTTCCGGGCCCATGTAAATTTTCAGGTCCTCAACTATACCCATGCAAAAAATCACGTCGATCCGTTGCTCTGTTGTGGCGTGATTGAAGGAAAACCCACAAAAAAAACTCTAACAAACATTAGTATGAAGTATGATACCTTCTTTATCTGTTTGGCTTTCCTTCCTTAGTCTCAACAAAGCGTCCAGAAGATCATTGTACCCCCTACAACACCATTGACCTCACGCTGCGTCGCTGCAGCCTTAAAGATCTTTTTGAAGTAATCCGTGGCGGATTTTGGAAAGAACTTAAATCTGAAATTAAATAAAAAAATCGAAAATGTTGTCGACATGACTGTACAAATAAGTTTATTACATCGTTCATGCGAAAGATAACTATGTGTATTATATTATAGTAAAACCTCCCTGTAATAACGTAGATTAGCTACCTACTTGAGTGAAATTCTCATCAAAATCGGTCTAGTGGTTTCCTAGAAAATCATCCAATTCTAGCGAAAACAAACATAGTTTTTTTTTGTTTCGCACTAAATCCTCTGTCAAGGTGTCAGAGTCCTTTTTGCTTCGAGCTTGGCCCTTAAAAAGGCGCCAACTCACGGTTGTTGGATTAATACCTATTACCTATACCTGTTAAATTAATACCCTACCTTACATCATGACTATGACCTTACATAACTTTTTAGAGGAATTTTGGAGTCCCCTTGGAACGAAATGCCGCCTTCGTATTCTTCAAGAAGAGTTTCTACCTTCAGAGATATCCGGCTGCTTTGTTCCCTCCGGATTCTTTGAACCAGCTCCTTAGACTTGGACCGGATGAAATCTTGCAGCATTCTCAGCTTGGCCGCTGTGAACGTACTGGTCAAACGACGGCGAAGGTTTGTCCATTCCGGGTCCTTTAAAAATATCCAGATGACAATCTTTGACTCGGCGATTCTCATTCGCTGCCTGGGCCTCGACTTTTGAAATTGAAATTTATTTATTTGTGAGAATATGGCATGATACAAGATGTTTATGCTTAAAACTAGAACCGCATAATTAGTCAGCTAACCAAATTTCTTGCTAATTATTGCTTACTGTATTGCCAATATCGGTTATTTACTTTCTGCAGAAAACATTTATCTATATTTTGTTACTAAATTTATAAGAATTAAATTATTTATACGGCATATTAAAACTGCATGTTTGCTTAAATCATGATTGAAATCTACTTTGAAGACTCGATAGTTAAATTAATATACGTCCATAAATTCTATTCCATTATCTAATTCATTAAAGAACTTTGAAATTTTTTTCAGCATTTTGAGATGAACTCTTTTAAACTACCAGCGACGCGTTCACGATTGAACTGATTATGAAAAAGCTTAAATGTTTTAATCGATACAAATATTATAAATGTGTCTGTCTGTCTATCTGTATATCTGCTCCGCTTTAAAAGCCCATCTTTATAACCTATTTGGATTAAATTTGGTATAGAGATAGGTTACATCCCGGAGAAGGACATAGGCTACATTTTATCCCGGAAAATTAAGTAGTTTCCGCGGGAATCAAGAAACTTAGGTAATCCACACGGACGAAGTCGCAGGCATTATCTATACTTCTATATATATACATAGGTTACTTTATCTCGGAAAATAAATAAGTTCCCGCGGGAACCACAAAAACCTCAATCCATGCGGATGAAGCCGCGGGCATCAGATAGTCTATTATATAATAATGCTTAAAAAATATTCACTAGCAGTATAAGCTGCAGAATTCAGCTGTAATTTCCATGTCAATTCTTTTTTTTAGCAAGTTTCGGTGTACAAAACTTGCCAGAAGTATGCTTTAAGGGAAGTTAAATTATAATGGAATTGGATTAATTGGAAAACGAGCGCAAAGGAAAGAGACAGATGGAGAAATCTTCTGGACCAGGCCCGGCCCCACAAGGGGCTGTAGGTAGCGCCAATGATGATGATGATGAAATTATAATGGGTAATGGGCAAAAACATCTTGCGAATTCAGGATAAAATATATCTTATCATCATCGATATTTTTTTAATGTCTGAATCTTGATGTTGCAAAATTTTATGAAAAATCATTTTTCAAAAAATAATTAAAAATATTCTGTCCAGGATTTTTTTAGACAACCCATTTTTAATATATTTTCTAATATAGGATTATTATAAAATAAGTTTTATTCTATTATCAGCTCGGTGAAGGTCGATCTAGGTTCGGATCTTCTACTAGAACTGTCTCATCGACACCTGCCAAGACACTTGGGAGTATGAGCTATAAGAAAACTAAAATTTTGCACAGAGGTTCTCTACATAATATAGACAGAGAATAAAGCTGAATTTATCCAAATACCTACGGGGGCAAAGTCTGCAGCTAGTGATAGGATAAAAACCTTAATGGTGAACAAATTAAGTTTCCCAAGAGGATCACTATCGCCCGAGCCGACGAGTGTGTTTCTGAAACTGCCAGCATCCTTCACCAGCGCCCGGCGAGCAATCTCTGGAGAGTTGACGATGAGGGCCGGTCTCCAGAACAGCCAGATACCTATGTACGGTGTTCTGAAGTGCTCGTGCATCCGACGCATCCATAGTCCCTGTAAAATACCATTTAAAGGGACATTGAAAACAAGTGAATATATTTAAAATTATTAAAAAATACGACTGCTCTGGCGTAGCCCGTATTGAATTCCTTTGGAATCTTATTCACATTTTTATTAAATGATATTTTTTGTGAATCACTGGATATTGAAATATAGTGTTGTATATTTTTAGAATCTACTCATCGTTTTCTGGATGATGATTATATAGTTAATCTTATCTTTAGTCTTTAATGTCATGGTCACCCCATCATTTTATATATTATATTAGATGTATGGGTGATTTTAAATTATCGTTTGAAATTGATTTTTAAAGCAATACCTTACCACATTAAGTTGTTGCAAGAAGGTCAAACTGCCCAAAATAGGATTAGGCGGTAAGTGTGATACGCCGCGCACCGCCCAATAGTTTCTGACCTTCAACCACCGCTGATACACCCAGTACAGAGCAGACGCGACAATACCAAATAAAACATAACGCAACATACTGTAACCCTAAGAGAATATACAAATTAAAAAAAATCACATGCTTATCATTTAACTGTCTCTTGTACGCTGAATAAAATGGTCTTGAAGTAAACGTCCCTTATCACATTGTTATTAATCAATCGTTTTTTTTTAATTAGTTTATTACATACTATCGGTATATGTTTTGTTTTTAAAAACGTTTTCGGACTGTCCTTGGTTTATGTGACATTGTATGATCAGTTACCATTGTGGGTTAATTTTTTATCCACTACAAGTTAGCCCTTGACTGCGATCTCACCTGGTGGTAAGTGATGATGCAGTCTAAGATGGTAGCGGGCTAACCTGTTAGGGGCATGGCAGTTTTATTAAACCCATACCCCTATACGGTTTCTACACGGCATCGTACCGGAACGCTAAATCGCTTGGCGGTACGTCTTTGCCGGTAGGGTGGTAACAAGCCACGGCCGCAGCCTCCCACCAGGCCAGACCAGGGAAAGTTCAGAAATTATAAATTATAATTAATCATCCTTGTAATATTTCTTGATCAGATTAGATAATATTATTATAGATTCATATCTATACTTCCATACTAGTATTATAAATGCGAAAGTGTGTCTGTTTGTCTGTCTGCTACGCTTTCACGGCCCATCTTTTCGATTTTTAATTAATTTGATATAGAGATAGGTATCCCGTGGAAGGACAAATGCTACTTTTTGTCCAGGAAAATTGAGGAAAATTGTGGAGCTCCCGCGGTAATAAAAAAAAATTGCAGTCACTATGACTGCTGATAAAAGTGAAAACGAATATTTAAATATTTTTTTAATTTTTTTTTTCTGATTAAAAAAAACATAAAAAATAATAAAAATATTTGAAATACCTAAAAACTCAGGCATTCAAGTTTAATTACGAATGTACTATATTTATGCTTAAGACCTTTTGTCTTGAACGGTGTCGGTCTCGCGTTTCCACAGTTTTGCCCAGTACCAAAAAGTGCTCAACGCGCCTAAAGAAGTTTTCGCTTCAAAAACCTGATCCACGCGGACTTCGCGGGCATCAGCTAGTGGATTATTGACCGAGCGAAGCGAAGGTCTCTGAGTCTACTTGGGTGAATTGGCACTTGTCCGTCCGTCCGTCCGTCCGTCTGTCAGAGCATTATAACTTCTGAATTACTGAACGTAATTATTTCAGCTTTAAATATAATATGTAAACCAATGGCCTCCCGCCGAATACGGCTTAAAAAATAATAAAAATCTTTATTTCAGGGGGGCTCTCATAGAAGCGATAGCGAAATAAAATATTTTTTATAAAGTTACATAGGGTTTTGGTATATCATTTTAAAGACAATTAAGAATAGAATGCAAAAATATATTTTTTTAAATTTTTCCCCCAAAATTGACGAAATGAGGGGCTTTCAAAGTGGAGATTTTCTAACGTCCAAAGATGACCTCAGAACTCTAAATTTTCTGAAAGTATGAGCCTGAAACTTGATCAATTATTTCAATTATATCCTGTACTTGAACAACAAATACTAAAATTAGATAAATATTGTAAGGAAACGGAATTATTTAATTTTTAATGAGCTTCAGTACTTTTAACAGAACTTCACATTTATGTCAATAGATGGCGCCGCGAGGTCTCAGTTCGCGGCGAACCACTAGTAAATAGCATTCCACATCAATCGTGGGCCGTTTAATTAAATATTTCCGCGAACAATGGAGTCCGCCCCGCATTGTTCCCCTGTACACAAACAACGCCCAATAAAAGCCTCCCTTCCGGTCGAGAAGGTAATTGACTCTATTAATCTAGGAGGGCTCTCACTCTCAATCAGAAACGATAGCTGTTTCACGAGACTTTGTTCGCGTGGATCTAGGTTTCATAAAGATTAATACATTTTAGAATACCATTACCATTTGACCTCCTCCGTGGCGCAGTGTGTAGCGCTGTTGTCTTAACGTGCGGAGGTCCTGGGTTCGATCCTCGGCAAGGTCAATTTGGGAATTTATAATTTCTGAATTTTCCCTGGTCTGACCTGGTGGGAAGCTTCGGCCGTGGCTAGTTACCACCCTACCGGCAAAGACGTGCCGCTCAGCGATTTAGCGTTCCGGTACGATGCCGTGTATAGAAACCGAATAGGGGTATGGGTTTAATATAACTACCATGCCCCTAACAGGTTAGCCCGCTACCATCTTAGACTGCATCATCACTTACCATCAGGTGAGATCGCAGTCAAGGGCTAACTTGTAGTCGATAAAAAAAATACCATAGTGGCCTAATTGTGACAACGCATAATATCAGTCGATTGCGATTGATAAGAAACCCAAGTCGGTAATTGGATGAGTAACCGAATTTGGAGGTTCAAGTTTGGCCTTTTCCTCCCGGTTATTATCACTAACATATGATAATAATCTTTACAAAAACCTAAGAGTTTAATACTCTTGGAAGAATCGTATGCGGAAGGACGTTGGAACCCACCGTATTATTATCCCAAGAAAACGCCTACCATTACGTATTTAATGGAAAGGGAGGAGTCAAGACTAACTTTAAAAATTAGTTGCTTTAATGTTGATTGGAAGAAAAACGAATGACATCTTACTTCTTATCTTACTAATATTATAAATGCGAAAGTTTGGATGTATGGATGTCGGTATGGATGTTTGTTACTCAATCACGCCCCAACGGCTGAACGGATCTGGATGAAATTTGGCACAGAGATAGATTATAGTCTGGAATAACACATAGGCTACTTTTTATCCCGGAAAATTAAAGAATTCCCGCGGGAACCACAAAACCTCGATCCACGCGTACCAAGTCGCGGGCGTCAGCTAGTTACATTATATAAACTTACTACAGTGGCGAGAAACGCCTGTTATGTTTTAAAAGCAATTATTGTACATCATAAACTTTTTCCGTGACAGGGCGTCTGCGCCGCTTGCCGAAACAACTGTACGTACTACGAGACAAAATCCCTTTAAATATCTCATAATAGTTTGGTGAAATTTTACACCATTCGGCAGTTTTGCCAACTAAGATATTGCGGGTAAGTACACTACATAAATCTTCATTAATTTTTGCATAACCGCCGTATACTTTGTACCACGAATTGCACCGAAGACATCATTCTGCATTGAAAATGTTAATTTTGTGGAAACTTCGACGCTGCGCTTAAAGTTCAAATTAGTGGGGAGACGGGTGCAGTATTAAAATGAACCGCAGTTTTGCATCGGTAATTATAATGATGTATTTCACTTCGCCCTAGTTACTCAGAACTCTCGTTCGTTAGAACAAAAGTTACCGATATGACGGAATGCGAAACTTTTTTTTCAATATATAGACTTGCTGGAAGTAGTGATGCAGCCTAAGGTGGAGCACGCTTGCCTAGAAGATACCTATTCACTCCTGATTTATAAGCGGATGAAAAAACGGAAGCCGGAAGGGCGTTTCATATCCTAGTGGTTTGAATCCAAAACGAGGAAGCAAATCGCTTCGTACGCGTCCGTGAGTTTTCAACTATTTACTTATTTGAGAAACAGAACTGAACCGACAGACGTTGGGGTTTAAGGCTGCTGAAATGGCGACCCCGCACTGAAAAGCGCAACCTTGAACCCTCCGTTAGGTTGTTGTCATCAAGCTAGTGGAGAGTTTAAAGTTGAGAAGAATCGCAACTTGCAGAACGCCATTGGGTCCAGGCAACGCAATAACGCCGTCCTGAAGTGAAAGGAGGGCGAAAAGTGCATTCCATTATTCTTTTTAACATTCTCAAAGAGGTGTGTGTATTTTGCCTATCTGCACTTGCCGCGCGTGGTGGATTCCAGCCTCTATACCCTCCTTGGTCCTTTGATCTTGGTCCCCGGTCCCCGGTCCCCGGTCCCCGGTCCCCGGTCCTCGGTCCCCGGTCCGAGGACCGGGGACCGAGGACCGGGGACCGGGGACCGGGGACCGCTACTATATAACTTGTTTTGAGCTACTCTGTTATTTCCAATAAACGACCTTACATACCTTCTTTACAGTTTAACGATTGTTTCTATCTATACGATTAATGCTTATTTATACTTAGTGCCGGGGAACGGGAACCGGGGAACGGGGACCGGGGACCGGGGACCGCTACTATGTAACTTGTTTTGAGCTATCTTATCTAACTTATTTCTATTTTACAGCACTGTACATGCAAAGTACATACTACTATATACATAGCCGCAGCCTGCCGGTCATGCCGGACGACATAACCGGTCCCCTGCACTAAATATCGGTAAACTGTCTAATATTCCTGACAGCAAAAGCAGCTGAGCTAAGTTTACCCGCTAGTGTCTCTATATGAGCGCCCCATTGAAGCTTATTGTCCATGGTCACCCCCAAAAAAACTGTGGAGTTCTCCATTTTTAGTGTATCTCCATTTATCATTATAGTTTTATCGATATTCTTTACATTTGGTAGAACAAACTCTAAGCACTTGGTTTTATTAGCATTCAATAATAAATTATTGACGGTAAACCAGTGTGATACGTGTGATATTGCATTGTTTACATCGTCAGAGTTGTCCTTACTTCTGTCTACTTTAAAAATAAGTGATGTGTCGTCAGCAAACAATACAATGTCACAGACATTATTGACATGGTATGGTAGCTAAACTCTGAGTTCACCTGGTTTACGGATACCCTCTGAGTTCTATCAATGTTTTTATAAAATGATTCAATGTATTTACAAAATTGTAGGGTATACACCATATAACAATACACATATAATCCTACGCTAGTGTAAAATCGCAGTTCAAAGGGTGCTGCGAAAGAATTTGGCCCCCGGTCCCTGGTCCCCGGTCCCTGGTCCCCGGTCCCCGGTTCACTCCTGATTTATAAGGGCCGACGCCTTATGTATATTTTCTACATAAAATAAACACATGAATTTGATACTTTTTTCCTGAATTAAAGGCTGGAGTATTTAAAGAAAGTAGGAACAACTCCTTTACAACTTAATTTCCTTACATTTGTTGAAAGTTTCCCTCCGATCGATCACAGTTCACAAAGTCCTCCCGCGAGAGGGCCGCGTCGCGTCCTCCACGCATCCTGAGGGCCCTCATTAAAGTTACAAGTCCTGTGTGGAACCTTGGCACAATATTTATTGTGGCCACTTACCTGAACTTAGCCTTTTGGATTTGAAAACTTGCAGATTTACCTACCGTCTTCAATTTAGAAAACAAGTAGCGAAATAAGTTTGGTACCTACATTGAATTAAAGGTGCGTAGAGTGATAATTGCGATACTAACAAACTAACAAGAATTTACACTATATCTACTATATATATATATATATATATATATATATATATATAATATAATTATAAATGCGAAAGTTTGGATGTATGGATGTATAGATGGATGTTTGTTACTCAATCACGCCCCAACGGCTGAACGGATCTGGATGAAATTTGACACAGAGATAGATTATAGTCTGGAATTGCAAATAAGCTATTTTTTATCCCGGAAAATTAAGGAGCTCCCCCGGGAACCAAAAAACCTTAATCCACGCGGACGGAGTCGCGGGCATCAGCTAGTAGATAATATGATAGCATTTGAAACTCTGTAAGAATAATTAACAACTGATAAGGAAAATAAAGGCTTAATAATAAAGAGCGGTAATAGTCTAGTAGTTTAGATGTTCGGTCTGCTGTTCAGGTGGTTGGAGGTTCGATCCTCGGACACGCATTTCTTTTCTGAGCTATTGTGCATTTTAACTTTTAATTAATCCATATTGCATACTTACTATTATAAATGCGAACGTCTGTCTGCTACGCTGTAACGGCTCATCTAACATCTTTTCAACCGATTTTGATGAAATTTGGTAGAGAGATAGTTGGTATCCCGGAAAATTAGGAAGGACCGCGGAAATTTTAAAAAAAAGTGTGCATCGCGTGCTACTAAAATATTATAATATTATTGTATATTTTTTTCTCAAAGGTGTATGAAGTTAGCGAATGGAGCGTGGTGCACTATGGCGAAGCCCTAACTCATTCTGAGACTACTCGTGATCGAGTGGGCCGATGGTGGGTTGAAATTATGAAAGAAACGATGATGGCTGCGTGGTGACGTCATTACTTCAACGCTGATACAAGGCGCGTGGTGGGAGGCTTCGGCCGTGGTTTGCGTTCCGTTGCTTTATTTAGCGTTCCGATACGATTCCGTGTAGAAACCGCTTACGTTCTACTATAAGTTAAGGTTAAGTTAACTTATAGTGGAAAAAAAAATTATGTCTCTAGCATTAATTTTAGTTTTAAAAAAAATATGTTAGTTTTAATTTAGATTTTATTTTTAGGCTATGTACCTACCTAGTCAATTAATTATAGCCCTCATAGGTACCTGACTAAAATCTAATGATCTCACCTGTACCTACCTACAGTTAATTAGAAAGTTCGCTAAGAAGGTCAATTCACTAAGAATTTAAGATTTGGGCCGAAGTAAATCCAAACTTTCCTAATTGGGATGACGGCTAGACGAGGCTCAAGTGACCTGCGTTACTACCATCGCTAAAATTTGTATTGTTTTAATACTGTTGACGTTCGTGTTTTATAATTATAATCTTTATTTTAGGGACGTCAAGGTCCGTTACTTAACGTCTTTCATTTTGAAATAATACTGCTTTAAGCGTTGGTGATAAACCTCCGAATGAAATCAGGTTTGCGTGAAATCTTATTAGATATAGTCAGAAAAAGTTTCTATCTTTCGCTCTAAAAAATAGTTTATTTTAGTATCAAAGATTTCTTACTCTGTAATTCAATTAAAAATAATGGGGTTTTCGCTCATGAAATTCCCTAGGGCAGCCCGGATACGATACCAATCAAATGGATTTTTTTTTCAAATTAACTTTCTAAAGTGCTTTTGAATCATCAAGTGAATCTACCACTGGTTCAGAAAACCATTCCTACCAAAAAACTATGCGGTTGCTCTTTTTAAAAAATATATAATTACGATACATAACTGCAATCCCAAACATAGTTGGAGCGAGTCAAATCCTATCCTCTGCTATCATTTACATAATCTTCAACAATGTACCTAATAAGCTTTTTTCAGGAGCATACTTTTAATCAAAAAAAGTTCAAGTTCAAAGTTCAAGTTTTTAGAAATCCAACATACTGTATGTTATTGGTTTTAAATTCCCATGCCAAGTTAAACCATCGATACTTCGTCTAATCTCTCTCCAACTGTGTTGGAATGCCGTCAATACAAAACAAATAAAATCAAAAGACACCTTTAATACGTAGAACCAGTAGTTATATTAATCGCGTTGTAAGCCGGTAATCGAACCTGGGCCAGTGATCGATGGCGGTCGCAAATAGCAATTGTACGCGATTTGCTAAAGCCACGTTCGAGTGTTATTTGTCAAGCGAAGCGAGGGATGAATTGAAAATGCAAACATTTTTCACGTCCCGCCGTGTTTCCTTTAGTGATTATGGTAATAGTTCAAGACGGTTGGCTTACGTGTCCCCTCTGAGAATGAAAAGGACTTGGGGCAAAGTCCACAACGCTGGCCAAGTGCGGATTGGCAGACCTCACCTTTGAGAACAAGGAAAAATCCCAAGCATGCTCGTTTGCTCAAAATTTTTTCTACACTCGCATACAAAATTCTAATTAGGGCACGCTCAATATATTTTATCGTGATTCATGGACTTTTTCTCCTACTTCCTTGGAAATAATTGCTTTATTAATTAAAAAAAAAACAATACGTACCTAGGTACTTACATTAGTTCTTTTCTGACACTAGCATAATATATTAACTTTGCTAAAATAAACTAGAGTTTTAGCTCTGGAGTTATGGAGTGATGAGCCATGTATCGGCAATGGCTTTGTTTCCTCGCAAATTAGAGAAAAGTGCTGTACAAGTCTCAGCCGAAATAGCAATTCACGGCCTCATGCCTCGGCTGGCACCTCGTCATTATAAAATTTCTTGAGAAGTCCTCGGCTTCGCCTCGTCCTTCCGATATTATTCACACTCAGTCATTGCTTTATTTCAGAACAGAATTTTTAATGAAGGAACTAGAAGTTTAATTCGGTATAATCCGCGACAAAAGGTAAATCTATGTAGTACAGTGTGTATCCCGCACTATAAATTACCTATTACAGAATAGAATAATTTGGAAGACTCGTGTGGTGTGGTGAATATAGTCACAGGACTATAGCCCGGGATATTCAACACACCACACGAGTCTTCCAAATTATTCTCAACGTATGTTTCACGCCGATACCGGAGCATTGTCAGGAGATGTTGACTCGACAATGCACGATTTCTGTGGTGTGGTGAATATCGCGGGCTATAAGTGCGGGACACACTGTACCACATAGATTTACCTATTGTCGCGGATTATAGCGAATTAAACTTCTAGTACCTTCAGTATCATGGACTTCCGCAAAAAAAAGGCCTGCTTCTATCCAAGAATTTTTAATTTAAATATTAATAACTATGTTCTTGGTACAAATTCAACACAAAGCTCTTTTTCGGGAGCGTAAAACAGCCCTCTCTTCTCGATCTCCACATCTTCCGGCTTCGGCGTATTGGGAAAGGGTTGAACCTTGTAGTTCAGGATCACAGCGGCTGTTGCATACCGCGTTGTCATTAAAGCGAACCTTTGACCTGGAATGCAAGATGATTTTTTGAAGATGATTGAAATTATTTCACCGGGGTTAATTGACTGCCTCGTTGGTCTAGTGGTTGGCATGTTCGACTGCGGCCGACGAGGTCCCAAATTCGAGTCCCGGGTCGGACCATAATTAAGTATTGGGTTTTTCTGGCTAGAAAATCTCAGTTAGTAAGTTGAGCTGCAGCACGCTGGAGTCCCTAAAGCACCGAAGAGACGTTGGTTCTCTTTGTGTGTGTTATATCTACCATGGGGAGTGCTCTGAGGAGTTATTTAATCTAATACCACCTTCCGTGTTCTCCAGTCGCACTCTTCGTCGCAGAAACGAATTTCATCCACACCACCTGGATGCCTGGTCTTCTTTCACCTCCCGTTATTCCAGGTTATTTCTGCCACGTACCTGCAAATTGTGGAACCAGCTTCCATCTTCTGTGTTCCCTAGTGACTATAATATGGGGCTCTTCAAAGGGGGGATAAACAAATTTCTTAAAAGCCAGCAACGCATTGGCGGTTCCTCTGGTGCTGCAAATGTTCATGGGCGGCGGTAATCACTTACCATCAGGTGACCCGCCTGCTTGATTGCTCGCTATATATATTTTTTATTTTTTTTAAAAGTTGGCGGTGGTTCACACTCGTGCCTCGGAGAGCACGTTAAGCCATCGGTCCCGGTTGTTATCACAAACACGATCTAACGTGGGTCTAAGCTCTAATACCCTCTCTCCTATGAGAGTGGAGGTCTGTGCCCAACAGTGGGACGTTAATGGGCTGCAGTGGTGGTGAGTGGTGGTTAATTGCTTCATCTGGTGACAGTGACTGGCTGGCTCGTTTTTTGCGCAAAGGATCCGCTTGGCTGTCTAGCGGTAATGCAGCCAGTATTCTTGCCATCAATCCACACGGACCTGATTTATAGTAACTCAGTATCAAATTGAAAAGAAAAGCAAAGACGGGCCGTCAAAGCGTAGCAGGCATACAACCTCCGTGGCGCAATGTTGAACGCAGTGTATAACGCTGGAGGTCCCGGGGTCGAACCCCGGCCAATTTGGGAATTTATAATTTCTGAATAGTCCCTGGTCTGGCGGCAAAGACTTAGCGATTTAGCGTTCCTGTACGATGCCGTGTAGAAACCGATTAGGGGTATGGGTTTAATATAACTGCCATGCCCCTAACAGGTTAGCCCGCTACCATCTTAGACTGCACGCAAATAAAAAAGATTTAAAAAATCTACAGTCTCTGCTGAAATTTGTCCAATAATTAGACGATAATATTATTTTTAAACGTTAATGTTTTATTACCTATGCAATTTCTAGGGCCGTCACCAAAAGGCATAAAAGTGTAAGGCTGGATACTCTTTTCGTTTTCTGGTAAAAATCTATCCGGATTGAATGTCTTCGGTTCGCTGAAGTAATCAGGGTTATAGTGCATGCCCAACGCGTTGACGTAGATAGGGGTGCCGGCTTTGATGGTCAGCTTGTCGTCAATCCGGTAGTCAGATGTGGCAACCCTATCCAGCCACCCCATCACGGCATGTTTTCGTAGCGCCTCTGTAGTGAAAAAAAAGTAAAGTTTTTTTCGTCTCGTTTCGGATTATGCTAATTCTATTGCAAATTCGTGTACAAATAATAAAATACTTTTATACTTCTACCATACCTTTACTACTGTTTTAATCATACTTTTGCGGGTCTAAAGTCAGTCTTCATGCCCTAGGGCCGTAAACTAGTCGATCGATCGCCCAACTAGTTGACCAACCCCATACTGTAAACAACAGAGTCTAGGCTCCAGACTGGTCGACCAAACGATCGTACCATTTGACATAAAAGTTTTTAAACCAAGGAGTATGTGTACCTGCATAAACACTGGCAGCATGAAAAGCAAAATGACAAATGGACAAATGTGACTCTATCGAACGTGAACAATCACTTTTAATTTGTCTTTTCTTTTTATTATTTACTAGACCTATGTATCCTACTTCAATATAATAAGTCTATGATCCTACTTACTATGATTTGCAATAAATATCTAACCGTTACAGTTTGTTTTACTGTTATGGTAGAAGTATAAAGTAGAGTATACACCACCGGGATAAAGCAGTTTTTTTCTTGGGCGCTTGAATCCCTCACTGCACTCAGGACTCAATCTTAATTCCCTCCCTTTGGTCGGGAATTAACTTATAACACCCTCGCTGCGCTCGGGAGTTAAATTTGGAGTCCTTCGTTACGTTCAGGATTCAATGTAGCGCCCGTGACATAAAACAGTGCTTTATCCCCTTGGTGTATAAACTACTATAAAGTCTATTGAAGTAATTATTTTCATCATAAAACCTTATCATCACAATTTTAAGAGTTAAACTACCTTTGATAACACAGTTGAGATAGGTCATTTCTGCCAACTGTTCTGATGAAAAATCATCGCTTCCATTGCTCTTCTGAGCTTCAATAAGCTCTTCGTATAGTTTTTCCTAAAAAAGGGGTAAATCATTATTAACATCCACATCATCATCTCACCCATGAACTAAAAGGGTTTATGCCATAGTCGTATCTACTACACTGGCCGGAATTGGCTGACTTAACAAAGTTTCGAGAACATTAAAGAAAACTATCAGGCATGCATGTAGCATCCCAATGTTTTGCTTACCTTACCCACTAATATAAGTTATAGCAAATTATATATTAATTAGTGATTTAAAAGCACACGAGTCCGAAAAGTTAGAGAGGAAGCCGGGAATTCCATATACCCCGATTCTACACAAGGATTTATATTGTTTAGTACCTGTATATCATTATGGAAAGCTAATTCGTATGTTATAAACGTTAGCAAAGACCCTGTCGTGTCAGAACCGACCAGTAGGAAAATCGCTGCCTGCGCAACTATAGTGTCTTCTGAAAAACCTGTAAATATAGAGGTTTTTGATAAAAATGTCTTTTTTGCTGACAACTTATGTTTTTATGTTTCCCAACCCAAGAATATTTTAGCTATGTAATATTGTGTTCCGTACTCATAGGGCTTCGAATGGAGAAGTTTACCATTTTTTTGATAATGAAAATTAAGACAAAATAAAACAAAAATATGAAAGAATCATTAAAACATCTTAACAAATGAAAAAGTTATGGAACTTTAAAGTTGCGCTTGCAAACGTGCTGTCGTGTGACTTTATAAAGCCGAATAAAAGAAATAAATGGACTTAACGTGACTGAATTGAATTAAAAGCACTTAATTTGTGTGTGAAGATAATTTTGAAGTATTAAATCTCGGCTAGGTATTAAAACTCACTCACAAAATTTCTCACTCGAGTAAGATACAGCAATCGGTGTGCATTAAATAATTAAACTTTTAAATAATTAATTTCTCAGTCATTTATTGATAGATTAAAAAAAACACTGATTTATTAGTTTTAATCTTTAATTTACTTCCGTTGTGTTACTATATTATATGATTATTTTTTTTTTAATCCACTACAAGCTAGCCCTTGACTGCGATCTCACCTGATGGTAAGTGATGATGCAGTCTAAGATGGTAGCGGGCTAACCTGTTAGGGGCATGGCAGTTATATTAAACCCATACCCCTTCGGTTTCTACACGGCATCGTACCGGAACGCTAAATCGCTTGGCGGCACGTCTTTACCGGTAGGGTGGTAACTAGCCACGGCCGAAGCCTCCCACCAGGCAACATCATGGAACAATGCAATATTCTCAACATCATGGAACTTCTCCATTGTTTGTCAGGCAGCCATAAATGTAAGTCAGCAGTGCGATTGCGCAACTTCTGCATCAATCATTGTTACAGTATCAATTGTTGTGATTGGCTGAATTTATGGTATTCTTGCTGCGTCAATGGATTTTGTCCAATAGTGGAAGAGTGTTAACCAATCAGAGGTGATTGCGGTCGCTACACTGTAGCTGTCATTTTTAGCCGGTCGCCCTGGTGTTATTTCACAACTGTTAATGTGTTGCTAAGTCAACATGCAAGCTACATCTTTCTTGTTATTGACTAAAATAATTTATATCGTGTGTACGAAAACCTTTGTGCGCGAGTCTGACTCGCACTTGACGGGTTTTTTTTATTCATTGTAATTAATTATTATACGTCTTAAATAGATTATGATACTAAAGCATTTCACCCTCATTATTGTCCGAGTTCTGTTTCCTCAGCTGCAGCAGAGTGTCGAGCACATCCCTGGCCTCCCCCACGCCGTTAGCTTCACGTTGCGCTGCTCCGACCTTGAAGATCTTTCTGATTTTGTCTGTAGCTGATTTTGGGAAGAACGTAAAACTACAAAGAAAAAATGTCTCATCAGCTAAGTATAATTTAAAAAAAAAAATTAAAAAAAAAACAATTTTTTTAAATCAAAATTATTAAAATATAAACCTTAAAACTAAGTCATTAAAGTTTAATGTCGAATTAAGTATATTTATATGTCGCGAGCATGTCGCTGTTCGCGAGCATGTCGGTCACGGTCACGCGAATCTACATTTTTATCCCCTACCAAAAAGTGCTCAACGCGCCTAAAGTTTTCACTTCAAAAATATGCTAAACTTACCGAAAAATATCAACCACCTGTGGCAAAAAGAACACACAGTAGAAGCCTATCCTCCTGAAGAGATTGTAGGTCATGAAATCATCAGCGACTGATCTGAGAATGTCCTTGCCGGTCAGGGTCGCGTTACTCGCCACGCCGAACATCGTTGCTCCAATCACATCCGTTGTGTAGTCACCGAATAACGACTGAAATAATAGTTTGTGCGTTTTATAAGAGCGATAAGTAAGTTTTAACATACGAGTTGATTCATGTTTTTAGCAAATTTCACTTTAGCAAATGCGATGATGCTAATGTGTCAAACTTTAAATTTGGAAACTTTGCTGAATTCGATGTTTGAAAACTTTAATATTACTTTTATTTGAAACGTAGTCAATAGGTACCTTGCTTATGCGTTAGACCTTCATGCACGTAGTGTTTTAAAGAATCTTATAATTGAAACACACTCACACACAAACAAACAAACACGCACGCACACACCCAAACACACTTGTTTAATCAATAGACTAGTATTTTATATGTGTGTATATTTTGTATAAGCTGTACGTTCACATTTCAATTTTTAAGTTTTTTTATTGTTAGTTTTAGTTGTTGTCCGAGGGTAGGCCTCGGAAGGAAGGGGTTTCCACGATACAGGGAATCGTAGTGTGGATACCACTGCCCCACTAGTTTTAACCGAAATTATTGTAATGATTTTGGGAACAAATAAATGAAAATGAAATGAAAACTATTTTCAGACCGCGACAGGAATCGTCGAATTACAATTTTATTATAAGTATAGATAGAGACAATACCTTTAGAGATATCCGGCTTTTTTGTTCCTGCTGGATTCTTTGGGCCAATTCCTTAGACTTAGACCGAACTAAGTCCTGTATGATTCTCAGTTTTGCTGATGTGAATGCGCCGGTCAAACGACGACGTAATTTTGCCCATAAGGGATCCTATACAAAATAATATTTAAATCATGATTTCAATCCATACTATAATATTATAAATGCGAAAGTGTTTCTGTCTGTCTGTCTGTCTGTCTGTCTGTCTGTCTGCTACGCTTTCCCGGCCCATCGTTTTAACCGATTTTGCCGAAATTTGGTACAGGAGTAGATGGTATCCCGGGGAAGGACATAGGCTACTTTTTATCCCGGAAAATTAAAAGAGTTCCCGCAGGAATTAAAAAAACTGTCTCTTCACCCGATTTTGATGAAATTTGGTATAGGGGTAGATGGTATCCCGGGGAAGGACATAGGCTGCTGTTTATCCCGGAAAATTAAAGAGTTCCCGCGGGAAACAAAAATTTTAATCCGCGCGGACGAAGTCGCGGGAATCATCTAGTAGATAATATAGCCCAGATCATGATAGCCCAAATATTATAAAAGAGCATAAATGACTCAAAAAATATATTTTACTAAAAATAACCGGCAAAAACCTGGACAGATATTAACTAACTGGTGGATATTAACTACTTTCAAAAGGTTAATCTTAAGAATACTTCAGCTGTGGCTAGTTACATACTGGCAAATCCATGCCGTAGGGACCTTTAGGGATATGGGGTTAATTAACTGCCCTGTTAAGGGCTAGTTTGTATTTGTATCAACCGATAGACGTACGCTGCTGGACATTAAGGTTTCCTACATGAATCTCCACAGAACACGGTCTTGGGCCAATTGATTCCAGCGGATCCCAGGCCCCAGCTACTCGCTTGAGATCGTACGTCCACCTAATGGAGGGTCGACGGAGGATTCAAGCATCTTAGGATCCCAATGCAAATTGCTAACTGAAAATGTGGTAAAAGTGTGTATGACTTACATCTACAGAAAACAAATTCAATTTCCCAATAGGATCACTATTATAAGAGCCGACGAGCCTGTTCCTGAAACTGCCAGCATCCTTCACCAGCACCCGGCGAGCAATCTCTGGAGAGTTGATGATGAGAGCCGGTCTCCAGAACAGCCAGATACCTATGTAGGGTGTTCGGAACTGCTCATCCAGCTGAACCATCCATAATCCCTAAAAGCACAATCACATAAGGGTCAATGGCTCAAATAGTTGGCAATTAATGTCACAATGGTTTGCTCTAAAATTATTTCCGTAGTACACAATTAAATATATTATGAGCTGCACTATGGAACCTAGAATTTAATTTAATTTAGGTAAGCAGACAGTTTAGACGCACAAAACTTTAAAAAAAGTTAACAAGTGTCAGCTTTGCTTTTAAATTAAAGTAGAATTTTTAGAAAAGAAAAAAGATTGTTAATTTATTTATTGATGAAGGTTTAATTAAACCGATATTTGACTCATTCGATGTATTTCACTCGGTTCGTTATTTGGCGAAGATACGCCATATTGGATTAATTTGCATAAATTTTGACGTTTGAAAGTTAGTCTCAATCTCCTGCTATCAGACTCAGCGATTACTGAATTATTTTGTGTTTAGATCGCATTTTGTTTTAGAGTTTAGCAGTAGCAACTGCAGCCTGATCAAATGATTAATTTATTGTTGTTTTGATACTTTGGCCAAGTTTTTATAATTAACTGTTTACACGTGAAACCGCTACTCGTTGTGACCATTCGCTAGTGCACGTTTTAAAGAGAGTATAAACATATTTTAAAAGTAATTTTAATTATTCGCCTACTTCTGGAATTATGCTTACACAAGACTGGAACTATTGTAAGCAAAACGACGCTCGATTTTAACATTTACACAAAACAAGTCGGTGTTCTGAGTTTTTTTTTTGTTGTTTTGATAAAGTTATTCAAATAGCCTTACTATATTCAGCTTCTGTAGGAAAGTCAAACTGCCCAGTATCGGGTGTGGCGGTAAGTGCGGTACCCCGCGCTCCGTCCAAAACTTTTTGACTTTCAACCATCGTAAGTATACCCACGACAAGGCACACACAATAACTCCTAGTAAAATATGGTGAAGCATATTTAACACGCCACAAAAATTGCAAGCTTTCAATACTAAATATCAAAAAATAAAGATGTAATGCTTATCATTGAGCTCTCAGATAGACACTGAAGATGCAAAGGTATATTCGATGTAGATATTGCTACAGATGTGTTTTTAAAAAAACTCGTTTTAACAATCAATCTCTACATCTACTTGAGTGCATTTGCACTTGTACCACAGTATAGGTATGCTTGTACGTCTGTCCGTCCGTCCGTCTGTCGCAGCCTTATAACGTCTGAATAGTTAATGAAATTAATTACTTATGAATTAATCGATGGACGAATTCGGCTTAAAAGTTGTAATTTCAGTAGAATTTTGCTTATAACTTGGAATTTCAGGGGGGCTCTCATAGAAGCTAATGTGGAGTAAAATATTTTTATGGCGTTACATATTATGTCGTTAAAATATGCGTGTGGGGTATTTTTTTTCAAGAGTTTAAAAATAAATTTTTAATTTGTTTTTTAAAAATTGACTAAATCGGAGCCTCTTAATGAAATTATGAAATGTTTTGTCCAGGCGATTTCATTGTAAATAAGTGAACCTAATAAATAATATAAAATAACTCTCAATCATATCCTATAGTTTAACAATTAATACTAAAATGAGATTAATATTATAAAGAAACGCAATATTTTAATGAGCATACATATTTTTTCAAAATTTCCTATCGCAATAACAGTTCTGCACCAACCATAGTTCCATGTATCAACCATTTTTATCTTGTACAACAAATACATTAGTACAGTCCCACAATTAATTTATCTTGCCCGGTGGCCAAAATTGGAACTAATTTTTATGCCTGTTTATTTATGTTTTTATTTTATTATTCATATCTACTAGCGACGCTGTCATCGGGTCAGACAAATTTGTGGGACTAATAATAAATAATAAATAAATAATAATAAATAAAAGCTTTATTGTATCTTATTGCTAGAATTTACACATTTAAACACTTATCAACTAAATCCTAAAAAAAAAAAAGTAAATATATAAAATCTAACAATATACAATGGGAAGCAAACTCAGCATAATGCAGACTTCGCATAGACTATACTAGTTGTTTAAGTACACATAGTAGATTAGTTTGTTAATGAAGAAACTAGAAGTTTAAATTTAACTTGTCCATTAAAAGTATGCTCCTAAAAAAAGCTTATTGTACTGTTGAACATTACATAAATGACAAAGGTGCATATGGATTTGACTCGCTCCAGCAATGTTAAGGACAGCTGTTACATATTATGTAGTCTACAAATTGATGAAATTGTAATTATTTTTTTCAAAAGAGCAACCGCCGAGTTTCTTGCTGGTTCTTCTCGGTAGGAATGGCATTCCGAACCAGTGGTAGATTCACTCGACGATTCAAAAGTACTTGTAAAAGTTTATTTGAATAAAAACCATTTGAATTTTGAATTTTTGAATCTTGTGTTAGTGAACTTCACAATCGTGCATTGTCGAGTCTACGATGCTCCGGTATTGGAGTGAAACGTACGTTGAGAATAATTATTTTGGAAGATTTGTGTGGTGTGGTGAATATCGCGGGCTATAGGTGCGGAATACACACTATATTATAGATTTACCTGTTGTCGCGGATTGTAGCGAATTAAACTTCTATTCCCTTCATTACCATGGACTTTCGCAAAGTAACGCTTCTATCCAAGATTAGTTTGTTGTTTGTTTATGACATGATTATATGTCATTCAAATATCAAACAGAAAAGGAATCACGTCGTTGTTTTTGCAAAAGATAAGTACATTAATATTCGTTTCAACTTTCAAAGAATAAGATGAGTTAATCTCCTGTAAATTTTCCATTAAGTTCTCATAGGATAATTGAAGCATGCCGATCCTCACTTGGCCACCGTAGTGGTGAGTGGCTGAAATCCTCAATGTTTAGGTAGCCTCATATTGTGGTCAGCTGTGCGCCGGTGATGTGTTGAAAAGTAAGTTGATGATGTTCATTTCTTTCCTTTAAATATTGATAGATTCCATTTGTTTTAAAAAATTGTCGCTTAAGTCAATAGCAACTGTGCGAAACCGGCTCAATTGGTACGTACTACAATCGTATTTGGTGGTTTACTGGTTTATTGATTTGTCCTTCAATCGCGCCGCTACAGAGCAACAGATCGACGTGATTTTTTACATGGGCATAGTTGAGGGCCATTAAAGTACTAGGCTTAGGTCCCGGAAATTAAAGAAGTTCCCAAGGAAATTTGAATAAACTTATTCCACGCGGACAAAGTCGCGAGCATTAGCTTGTAAATAATAAACTTTACATACTATTGATTACTTTATCTAAGGTTACAGGTTATCGCCTTATCGGAAATTAAAACCATCGCGTTACCAATTTTTTAATTTTTGGTTTGTCCTTCAATCAAGTCGCAACAGAGCAACGGATCGACGTGATTTTCTGCATGGGTATAGTTGAGGACCTGGAGAGTGACAGAGGCTACTTTTATATCGGAAATATGAGGAGTTTCCGTGGGAATTAAAAACTTATTCATAGCAGTTTTCAATAAAACTTCTTGTCAGTAATTAAGATCTCAAGAGTCCAGCGCATCTCAGTGTCGCATAATCTTTTTATAGGCCGTTTGAGATAAACTGCTAACATATATCTCTGTAACCTTAGATAAATTAATCCATCTTATCGGTATGTATAGTCCCACAAACTTAACAGACATAAAAATTAGTTCCAATTTTTGTCACCGGAAAATCAGAAATTGTACACAGACAAAGTCGCGGGCGACCTCTAGTTTACAATATTAGTAGAATGCTTAATCGTCAGTATTACCACAGAATAGGTAGGTTGGTATTAGTCAGTTATCGAACCTGGGCCAGTGATCGATGGCGGTCGCAAATAGCAATTGTACGCGATTTGCTAAAGCCACGTTCGAGTGTTATTTGTCAAGCGAAGCGAGGGACGAATTGAAAATGCTAACATTTCTCAAGTCCCGGCGAGTTTGCGTTCGTGATTATGGCAATAGTTCAAGATGATTGACTTCGCGAAATTTACGTACGTAGAATTAAAATTTTATGGGTCTTCTTTTTTCTTCGGTTGCATGACGCAACGCATAACACTAAAGCCCATTAACGTCCCACTGCTGGGCACAGGGCGCAAGCCTCCACTCTCATATGAGAGAGGGAATTAGAGCTTAGACACACCACGCTGCTCCAATGCGAGTTGGCGGGCTTTAACGACTATTATCATGTTAGTGATAATAGCCGGGAACGACGGCATAACGTGCTCTCCGAGGCACGGGGGTGAAACACCGCCTACTTCCTAACTCCGGGCTAGCACTGAGAATTTCTTGTCAGAAAAACCCAATTCTTAATATTATGACCCGATCCGGACTCGAATTCGGGACCTCGTCGGCCGCAATGGAAACCCCGAAATAAATAAATAAATTGAATACTTAAACATACCCATTCGTTGAGACAATTACAATGAGCTTAAACATTTGACTTTGAGGAGGGTTTTTTTATTCCTCTACAGGTTAACCCTTGACTGCGATCTCACCTGATGGTAAGGGATGATTCAGTCTAAGACGGTACAGTATCCCTCAGAATCCAAATGATGTTACAGGTTACCACGGTCTTGTATACTCATTGAAGCAACAGGATACGAAACTTCAAATCCATCAGACCTGTGAATGTTGGTAAAATAAATAATCTTATCTTATCCCATTTCCCTTCATCTACTAGAAAAGAGCTGATTATCTTCAAAACATTTTTGAGCGACAGTTAACATGTGTGCATAAATTACACTTCTGTTTACGTCGGTGTTTAATAATAGTACATACTACAGTATAAATATACAACGCTGCATAAGAACTCGAAAGTTTGGATGGATGGATGGATGTTTGTTACTCAATTACGCCAGAACCGTATAGAACGGCTGAAAGGATGTGAATAAAATTTGGCCCAGAGATTGTCTGGAATAATACATAGTAGGTACATGACACATAGAACACTGTGTGGTTAACGCAGTTGGTAGCATGTTAACCAAATATTTATTAACTATAATATACTGTTTGTTTAATGCACTGCGGGCTATTTTTTGTTAACCCTAATAAATAAAAATAAAAATAATTTATCCCGAAAAATTAAAGGGTTCCCTTTTAAGTAAAATCTTTTTTCAGGAGCATACTTTAATGGATTTCTTAAAGTGTAAAGGCAAGTTTAAAATAGGTTGTGGAATTTTGTTATAGAATGCTCATTCCCACGAACGACCTTCGAATAGAGTAAAGAAACCCTTAAACTTGCCGAATGGAAACGAAATAGAGTCCCTGAAGAAATACACTCAGAATAAATACCCCGCACAAGCCTTACAAAGGAACTAGGCGAATTAAACACAAGTTCCTCAAATTACATTCTCTAAGTAAACAACGCTCATCATAAATACACAGTACAAGTTGTCTTGACCCGAAAACACTACAGAAAGATAAAAGAATTCCTCGCAAGAGCTCTCGTTCTCATCAATTTAGTTTTCTTTGTGCTCCGATCTAATATCGGGATATTTGAGAGGCAAGTTTTATCGTCACGCCGCCATTTCTGGAACCACATTTTTACGAATAGGCTTTTTGTGTGAAAGGATAAGTAAAATCGTTTTGTGAGCCTATAACTGCTATTTAATTTTAATCGAATCCCATTTTATTATTCAAGAATGATGAAACACAAAATGGGTTACGTGTTTCACCATATATCTACATTATATCATATGATGATCCCGGCTTAGTCCAAGTGGTTTTTGGCCTTAAAGCAAAAAAAAAATTATGGATTGAAAAAAAATGATCACTTAAGGAGTTCCTGTGACCACCTCCTGGCTCCATCTCGAGACCTTGGGCAGCATCTAGGTTTAAAGTGCTAGTCAAGACAAATCAAAAGAGTCCAATTACGACGAGTTTACGATGAGAACTTAGGAAGTTAATATGAACACCTCCTGGTGAAGCCAGAAGACCCTGGGCAGCATCTAGGTACAAAGAGCTTGTCAAAACAAATCAAAAGAGTCCAAAAACCATTTGACGATGGTGGTACTTTAAGGTTTTGTTTTTAGGTTTTGAAAATCAAAAATTTGAAGTTGCTACAATGTATGGACATTCTAAAATAGCATTTTCATAAACTACCTAAAATTTCTTTCCGGAAAAACGCCTTTCAAAATTTTTGAACCAATGCAATAGAAGTATAACCTACATTTTTCGAGGTACGATGAAAACTCTTTTCCGGAATAAAAGTCGATTTCCGTGAACCGTCGAACGAGATAGAGACTCCCAAAACTCCGGAACAAACAGCCATTATAACTTGCGATCCATTTCATGTCAAAACTTACTGACTGCCTGTAATGTTACTTACACAGTCAAGCGTTTAAAATGCTTTCCTACTTTCTTATACTTTGACCGTTGAAATAGGACATACGAATAGGGCAACAGAACTTATTTTGTTTTATCTACTACAAGTTAGCCCTTGACTGCGATCTCACCTAATGGTAAGTGATTATGCAGTCTAAGACGGTAGCGGGGTAACTTTTTAGGGGCATGGCAGTAATATTATGCCCATACCCTTGTACGGTTTCTACACGAACTATCGTAACGGAACGCTAAACCGCTTGCCGGTACGGTGGTAACTAGTTACGCCCGAAGCCTCCCACCAGGCCAGACCAGGGAGAATTCAGAAATTATAAATCCCCAAATTGACCCTGCTGGAGATCGAACCCGGGAACTTCACACGTTACGACAACAGCGCTCAACGCTAGGGAGATCGTTCGTTGTAAGTTTTCATATACAGCGCCCGAAAAAAATGAATGAACGCCCGAATGATTACAAAGACAAGCTGGAAAAACTGTGAGGGTGGTAAAGACCTAGTGGTTAAAACGTCGATCAACCTTTTGAGGGGCCCAAGCTTCGAATCTTGGACCTCTAACTTTTAAGCAATTAAGTATCACCCCCTTTAACTGTGAAGGGTAACGTCGTGAAGGAACCTGCATGCCTTAGAGATTTTTAAAGATGAGTGAATACGTGTGACTAGACTACGGGTTCAAACACAGGGTTCAACCTTCTCGATCATGCAGCCGATGAGTTATGCATGACGGTTCCAATGCGATTAGGGGTTAAGAACATAATTCGTAACCCCTAATGGTACGGGGCCCCTAAATTGCATATTGGTACGTTTTCCCTGGTAACAGCAACATCCTAAGGATCCCAGCAGTCTACATTCTACATGAGACTGTAGACTCTGGTATAAATCCTTCAAATTCTGAGAGGTGACAGATGCGCAGTTATGTCGCAATTTTCCGTCTAGATTCATATCAGAGAGACAACATCAAGGCCATCCACCAACCACTAGACCAACGAGGCAATTAACGTCAGGTACAATCAGAGTAACAGCCCATTTCTTAAGTAAATCCCATCCCAAGGTGAACGCACACCTAGAACTAGCCGCATTTTAGTAACATGCTGTAGGTATACGGATTCCTCCTTGAAGAAGTCATCAAATTTGACGCGTTTGATACGTGAGATGTGATGAGGGCGATGCGAGCGGCGCGGCGGATTATCATTCTGTTCGAGATCTTCAATAATCTGTACAGAAGTACAATTTTTTTTATTTATTTATGTGAATACAACTCCGACAGTACGGTGCTTTCCGCGCGTAAAACGCGTGTGAAAATGCGATGTCTGCGGCGTTTGCGGCTCCTGGGGCGCATCTAGATATGCGTTCACCTTTATAAGTAGATCGTTCAATTCATTACACACTCGGTCCAAGCGCCCTTCGAAGGCTCTTAATAAATAGTTCACGTAATACATCCCTTCGCCTAATACCCTCTAGATTGAATAGCGTTAAGATTTCATACGTGGTCTGCATTTGAAATACCTTCTGAGATTTTTTGTGAGAACGTAAACGCTTGACTGGGATTTCACCCGATGTTAAGTAATACCAAGTGTAACTCAGGGGCCTTATTACTTATATATCATTGCTACATTGTAATGATCGCAATCACCTCGGATTGGTCAACGCTCTTCCACTATCGGCCAAAATTCAGCCAATCAGAATTACTATAACCACATGTGAAATAATAGTAACTTCGTAATGTAACAAAGATTGGTGCAGGTCGGAAACAAAACGTTTTTGTCAAACTGTGGATGACGAGGTTCCGGATTCGATGCCCAGGTCATAATCAAATATTGGGTTTTCGCAGAAGAAATTTCAACTTCAATTTCTTTCAATTGCAATTCCATAGTGTAAGCCCACTTATCATTTTAGGCATATTAGAATCATATTGTCTAAGCGTAGAACCTCTTTGTAAAAACTGGCCTCTACCGCCATCTAGTGAGTGGTCTATGAGGTTACTAATATCTAATCATATTATTACATAATAATTAATTATTACTTGCATGTGCTATCGTTCAGCTCTTTTTAAATTGTTGTTTTATTATTTTATAAATATCCTGTATCAAATATTATTAAAGTTTTCATTATTAATATTTTATTACAAAAATAAGTTCGTATAAACTGTATATTTTGAATTTGGCGCCAACGAGTTACTGATAAAAGGGTATGCGAATATCGACCAATCAGAGGGGAGAGATCGTCTTTTGTTTTTTTCGTATTTTCGTAAGAATTGTAAAATTGGTGTAAAAATATAAAGTGTTGTTGTATTGCTGATTTTTACAAATTCCCGTTATCCTGAAGCTGTGGCTACAATAGGTAGGTACACTTATTCCTTAAAATATAACATTCAGTCAATAATTGGTATAGGTAGGCTATGGATACCCAGTTTGGGTGTACGTGTAGCAACAACAGTGCATTGGGAGTGCAGGGAGACCGATTCTGTTTGTGTTTGTCCGTATCATTAAAAAAATTATTAATAGTGTAGTACACTTATTAATTAAATAGTGTTTTAGTGTGTTTTTTAACAAGTAGGTACAATATATAATTTATGTCGGTGGTTTTTAAACTCTTTTTCTTTTTCAACAACGACCTCAATTAACATAGACGGGCCCTGTCAAACAAAGAATGTGGACCAATTTTACTAACGCCATCTAGTCTGAAAAGCGGGACAGCGCTATGGCGGGGACAAGGACAGAGCTATACAGGTTAGGAGCGTGCTCTAAAGGTTGGAAGCCCAATATTTTTCTATGAAAGGGCCCATCTAGTACCTACATATATTATATCGATGTTTTTCAATATTTCTTGCAATCTGGTAGATTATTATATAATTTTTATTGATATTACATAGGGACTATTCATATCAGGGAGACAGCATCAAGGCCGGGAGCCGCAGCAGAAAAGGCTGAAACCGGCAAGCGGCGGAAGAATGCCTCTCTCATAGAGAGTTACATATTTGTTCCGTTTGCCGTGGAGACCCTGGGGCCATGGAGTCTTAGTGCCAAAAAATTTTTACGAGATATTTCACCGCGGTTAATTGCCTCATCTGGTGACAGAAGGGCTGGCTCATTTTTTGCGCAAAGGATCAGCCTGGCTGTCCAGCGCGGAAATGCAGCCAGCATTCTTGCCACCATTCCACGCGGGCATGATTTATATAGTAATTAGGTTAGGCTAGCTAGCATTAAGTTCTATTGTATCATAGGGACTCGAGCTATGCAGTACTAATTTTGAAAGTGGGAGAATCAATTTGTTCGTAAGTCTCTCGAAGAATCAGCGAGGTTCGTTTTCTTTTTTAGTATAAAAGTGTACTTATGTTTTTCTTACGAATTTATACATTTCGAGTATATAAATGGAAGGTAGGTCATGATTTTTAATTCTTTGAAGTGTGGTAGGCACGAGTCTGTAATTTTAATATTTATTAGAATGCGGATGCACTTTTTTTGTAATACAAAGAGATCGTGAGCATTTGTACAAAACATATTTTGTGCATTTGTGAAAACAGTAGTTTTCCCATAGGATAATACCGTATCGCAAAAATCCAAAATCCTCAGTAATAGCACAGAATACTTAGCCTTTAGTGATAGCTTGGCGTCTTGCACCTTATCTCTCTCCGGTTGTGTTGGATCGGGCTATGAGAAAGGGAGAGAGAGTGCGCACTTGTGCACTATAATACTTATCTCTCGCGCAGATGGCTAATCTGTTTAAAGATTGGCCGCCGTGGTCGAGAGTGAGGAAGGTTTGGCCAAAGTCCACTGAGCTGGCTAAGTGCGGTTGTAAGTGAATTATGAGTGTGAAAAACCTTTGAGAAAATTATAATACCTTTTACAATTTTTTTACCGTACGGTATATGACGTATTAAAAACAACCTCAAAAATTATAAAAGTGTAATTTTCAGACGTTGCCCTCAATCCTGGCTCGCGAAAAAAAACGTAAGATCGGAGCCAAGTTTGTTTTGTTTTATTACTTCAGACCTTGGACGAAGTGCGGAAAAAAAGAGAAAATACCCGGCGTTATTTGTGTTTCAAAATAAAAAAGTTACGACATTACATCGAGCACGAAATTTGGGAGGGAAAAATTTGAAGCATTTATTAAAATTGAGAGGAATTATTCAAATTAGGGAGGCAGGAGGGGTTGGAGGCACCCTCGTCTCGTAAATAAAGCATAATTGATTCCGTGGAAGTTATAATAGCTGACAAATTGTTACATACTTCTGAACAACCCCAAGTGTTTTGGTGGCGTCAAATAATTTACCTTTGAAATTCCCTCGTCGGTGATGGTAAATTTAATTAATACACTCAACATGAAAATTAGTCATTCTCTTGATATTGTAGATCCAATGTAATATTGTTGTCTGTTTGTTCTAAATTTGTTGAATCTAATCTTACTAATATTATAATTGCGAAAGTTTTAATGTTTACAAGTTTATATGTTTGTGAATTAGTGAAATTTAGAAAAGAGATAGCTTATAACCTAAATTGTCTTAATTCATGTCGGCTAATTAGTATAATTGAAGTAAACAAGTGTACAGTGTACCTAATTTGAATAAATGAATATTGATTTAATTGGATTTGATATAATATTTTGTTTTCCGTACATCCAGGCGCACCTTTTTTTATCCAATACCAGTTAGCCCTTGACTGCGATCTCACTCGATGGTAAGTGATGATACAGTCTAAGATGGTAACGAGAATTACCTATTCTGTACCGATACCCCTAATCGGTTTTGACACGGCATCGTACCGGAACGCTAAATCGCTTGGCACGTCTTTGCCGGTAGGGTGGTAAAATAAATCTACCTCTGATTCTTTCAATATATTACCTACTCGTATTTTATATTATTTTGCTTGATATAATATTTTTTTTTCCATACAATATTCATTGTATGTCCTCACCTCCGTCGTACGTCGCGAACTTCGTTTCATGTCTTGTATGTTTGGTGAAAGTTGGTCGAAAGCCTGTTACAACTTTAACCATACTACTTACTACGCCCAAGTTTGCTCTCCAACTTTCTTCCTGTTTTCTTATTCATACATGGAAAATATAGGACAGACTTAGACTCGGGATCCTCTTAGGAATATAAGACTGCGTACCTACTAAGTACCTACTTACTACCTACGCGACTTAAATTTTCCACTCTTATATAAAACTGCGTACTTAGGTACTACCTACGTAACTTAAACTTTCCATTAAAACTTATAAAATAATTTTATATTGTAACTAGATGTTGCCCGCGACTTCGTCCGCGTGGTTTAAGTTTTTTTCACTCCCGGGGGGAACTCCTTAATTTTCCGGGATAAAAAGTAGTCTATATCCTTCCCCGGGATGTAACCTACCGCTATTCCTAATTTCATCAAAATCGGTTGAATAGATGGGCAATGAAAGCGTAGCAGACAGACAACCACACTTTCGCATTTATAAATGGAATGGAATGGAATGTATGGAAGAATGGATGTTATCATCAAATTAGACGTTCCAGCTATACATAGGCCTCTTGTGATTTAGCCGCCGAATTGAGAATCTTCTTCCCTGACTCTCTCACTCTCACTGTCTCATCAATGCTCAGCCCAAACTCTTGCAAGCTGAAATTTTGTACACCATTCCACGCGGGCAAGATGTATATAGATAGGTCATGGTCGATGAGATAGGTATTAGGTTAGGCTAGTTAATAATACTACTATTATATAATATTATAACGAAAGTGTGTCTGTCTGTCCGTCTGTCTGTCTGTCTGTCTGCTACGCTTTCGCGGCACACCTGCTTGATTAATTTTGATGAAATTTGGTACAAGGGTAGGTTATATGCCAGGGAAGGACGTGCTAGATTTTATTTCGGAAAATTAAAGAGTTTCGCGGGCACGCGGCACGCGGGCGAAGTCGCGGGCATCATCTAGTAACTATATAAAATAAATATAATTATGAGTGCTAAAAATAAATACGTGGTTTTGATGTAGGGCAGCGTAATACACATACGTGTAGGTATATTTGTCAGCAACCGCAAATTAAGCCCCCAATTACGTGCAATCGTCGGAAATAGCGCTTTATTGTGGAACAGTTCCACCAACTCATTATGGAATTGGAAACTAACTTTAATTCCTTCTTTATTTCGTAGTTTTAAGGTAAGTACGATTAATTTAATTGATATGTATAATTGCAATGCAAATTAAAATACCGGGGCTACAAGGACATAGGCTACTTTACATCCCGGAAAATTTTCTTTTCGAAGTTTCTGCGGGAATTAAAAAAGCTTAATCCACGCGGACGAAGTCGCGGGCGTCATCTAGTATTATAATAACAAATTGAATCTAAGATTACAAAACTGATGATTTTTTTTCATAAAGCCGTTAAGATAAAGTGGGTAAGATTGTTGTATTAAGCCTTGATCCTTGAATAAAATCGATTGCTAAGTTAGAATTCTATAAAGTCTAACGCCTTGCTTGTCGTAAAATTTTACGGTGACATACCTACCCAATACCTACCCATGCAATAAAACTCAAAAAAAGTAATACATTAAGGTGCATGACAAGGGTCTGCCCGCGAAATTCAAATTTAATTTGGTTTTTCACAATTTGTAAACTAATACGACAAAGTAGGCTTATGGCATTCAAATTGCGAGCGTAGGAATATCATCTTCACAGGTTTATATAAAAATCTTTACTTGAAAGTGCCCAGTTTAAGAAATTAGTCAAATTAATGACTAATTTGTGAGTAACTCACGTCCACCTCACGTCAAACTCATTATTTTGACTAATTTCTTAAACTGGACACTTTCAAGTAAAGATTTTTATATAAACCTGTGAAGATGATATTCCTACGCTCGCAATTTGAATGCCATAAGCCTACTTTGTCGTATTAGTTTACAAATTGTGAAAAACCAAATTAAATTTGAATTTCGCGGGCAGACCCTTGTCATCGACCTTAATCATGCCAAATAGGCCGTTCTTTGAAAGCTGATAGTCATTTTGTATTGTAAGGCCTATTTAAGATTTTTATAGTCGCCGCCATAAGGCCGCTTCACACTGACCCTCATAACGCGAACAAACGATCGGTGCTAAATAAAATGGCCATTCGAGTATTTTATGGGCCTGAGTTGGGAGGAGGAAGGACTTTTGGGGCCATTCGTCTTCGGGCAGACGCCGTTAGGAGTTGGAAGCCACCGGGCACCCCTTGCTTACATTTGATAAACATACAGTTTGCGCTGGATGAGAACGAAAAAGGTCACATAAATAGGTAATTTCTGTGTGTAGAATAAATTCTTCGTTCTTATGCAATAAAATAACCCCCGGCATATTGAAGTAACAATTTATTTTCACCAACTTGAAAGGAGTTTATGATCTTCAAACGGCTGAACGGATTTTCTTAAATCATAGCTTAGAACACTCTATCAAGTCACCCTTCAACCAAGAAAAAAAACAAAATTGGTTCATCCGCTTGGGAGCTACGATGTCACGGACTGATACTTACACACATGTATATAATTACTTGCTAGCCTATGTGTTACTCCAGAATACAATCTCTGTGCCAAATTGCCTCGTTGGTTAGCATGGTCAACTGCGGATCACGAGATCCTGGGTTCAATTCCCGGTCGGGCATAAAAATTGTTAACTAATGGGTTTTCCAGTTAAGAAATTCTCGGTGCCAGCGCGGAGTTGGAAGTTGACGGTGTATCACCCCCGTGCCTCGGAGAGCACGTTACACCATCGGTCCCGGCTGTTATCACTTACATAATAATAGTCGTTAAATCCCGCCAACCCGCATTGGAGCAATAATTCAAATAATTCTCTCTCTCCTACGAGAGTGGAGGCCTGTGGCCAGCAGTGGTATAAGAGGATATGGCATGCACAGTAAATTGATTCCACTTTTTAAATCTGGTAGTAGAAGTGACCCTAATAATTATAGACCAATTTCTATATTACCAGCACTCAGCAAGATATTTGAGAAAATTATGCTCAACCAACTGCTTCTGCACTTTAACTCAAATAAACTACTACACTCAGAGCAGTATGGTTTTACTAAAGGCCGATCAACAACCGATGCGGGAGCTATGCTGTTAAAGCATATATTCGATGCGTGGGAGAAATCACAGAATGCTATTGGTATTTTCTGTGATTTGTCTAAGGCATTCGATTGCGTTGAGCATGAGACGCTTTTAGTTAAGTTGAACCATTATGGAATCAAAGACACTGCACTTGGCCTCATTGCATCTTATCTCAGTGACCGCATTCAAACGGTATGTGTCAACGATGTGAAGTCGTCCGGATCAGCCTCACTTATGGGTCTATTCCTCAAGGCTCTATTCTGGGTCCCTTCATGTTCTTGGTCTATATAAATGATTTACCATACTACGTCCAAAATACTTGCGATATTGTGCTATTTGCTGACGACACGTCCTTGATTTTTAAAGTCGATAGAAACAAGGACAATTATGAAGACGTAAATAATGCAATTTCTCAAGTCACTAACTGGTTTACTGTAAACAATTTACTTTTAAACGCAAAGAAAACTAAGTGCATTGAATTCGCATTGCCGAATACCAAGTCCGCAGGAAACATAAATTTAACTGTAAATAATGATATTTTAAAAATAGAAGAGACCACTGTGTTCCTGGGGGTGACCTTAGATTCAAAGCTTCAATGGGGCACTCATATATCAACTCTGGCTGGCAAACTCAGCTCTGCTGCTTACGCTGTCAGAAAGATTCGACAGTTTACTGACGTTGAAACTGCAAAAATTGTATATTTTGCTTACTTTCATAGTATTATGTCTTACGGAATTTTACTATGGGGTAAAGCAGCAGATATTCAAAAAATTTTTGTATTACAAAAAAGGGCAATACGTGCAATTTATAATTTAAAACCGCGCGAATCCCTTAGAGAGAAATTTAAGGAAATAGGTATTCTCACAGTAGCCTCGCAATATATTTATAGTAATTTAATCTTCGTAAAACAGCACATTCATAATTACAAAAAAAAATGCGATCTGCATGATAGGCAAACTAGAGGCTGCCATAAGCTCGTGACTCCATCGCTCCGCCTCAAGAAGGTCCGAAGGTCGTTTGTGGGAATGAGCATTCTATTTTATAACAAAATTCCACAACCTATATTAAACTTGCCTTTACACAAGTTTAAGAAGTCCATTAAAATTACGCTCCTGAAAAAGGCTTATTATACTGTTGAAGATTATGTAAATGATAGAGGAGCATGGATTTGATCGCTCCAGCAATGCTGGGGACAGCGGTTACTTATTATAAATTAGTGTTTGAATATTAGTATTCAATTCGATGCTTTGATACGGGTAGACTGGGTATGTCACGCTCTCTTTAAACATTTCTGTGGTGGTGTCGTGTGGTGCGGGTTGTTACGTTCCCTCAAATATGGTCGAGCGAAGCAATGGCTGGATCATGCGTCATGCTCGTGAACGGGTGCCACCGGCGGGAATGGGGCTGCTTTCTGTCTGCACGTCTTTGACATGAATTGAATAAACAAATTGAAGAAATCCATTAAAAGTAATAATAATAATAATAATAATAAGCCTTTTTATTTCTAATCTCATGATATTTACAATTGTATATAACTACTTTTTAGATGAAATAAGTGTTAGTATTGTTATTTGTTGCAGTATTTGTTGGTTTAAAAGTATGCTCCTGAAAAAAGCTTATTATACTGTTGAAGATTATGTAAATGATAGAGGAGCATGGATTTGATCGCTCCAGCAATGCTGGGGACAGCGGTTACTTATGTACACATTGATATAATAATTGTAAATGAATTATTTAAAAAAAGCAACCACCGAGTTTCTTGCTGGTTCTTCTCGGTAGGAATGGCATTCCGAACCAGTGGTAGATTCACTTGACGATTCAAAAGTACTTGTAAAAGTTTATTTGAATAAAGAATATTTTGATTTGATTTGATTTGATTTGATTTGCACGGGAAACTTTGAGAATAGGTATAGGTATAGGTATTGAACAATTATATATTGCCGTCGCGCTGCTCCTCGAATATAATTCCATTACACCCGATAGGGACAACTGCAGCTTGGACCTAAATTACCTACGAAAAAACAGTCAAAAAAAATTATTTGCGGGATGTCTGATGAGTGCTTGAAAACTGGGTCATTATTTGCTATTTTTGAAGGTTCCATGTTCTTAAAATTATTAATTTTTCGAAAAAACGAAAAAATAGGGGCATGGCACGGATACATGTGGATTTTATGGTGCAAGAATATTTTCTCTATTGTAATTATCCACGGAGGAAACAGACACATGTTTTTGTATGGAGAAAACGCCGAGAGAATTCCTCTTAATGGGCTGTAGTGGTGGTTGTGGCTGCGTCAAATTTATCCAGATCCCTTCAGTCGTTCTGGTGTGATTGAGTAACATCCGTCTATCCATCCAAACCTTCGTATTTATAATATTAGTATAGAATAGAAACGTTAAACTTGTAACACCCCTCTGTCTATTTATTGGAAAAGAGCAGAGACTCTATTCTTTTCCTGTACTTATTCTATGTATCTGTGCCGCACAGTCGCCCAGTCGCCTGTCACGTCTGTGTGTAAACGACGACATACGGGTGAAAAAGCCGACTACTTGTACGAAAAGATTAATGTTGTTAACAAGAACATTCCGCGAGCCGACAACGGTGCATTGAGTTCGCGACATGTTTATATGTTACTGACATCCCTCTTTGTATGTATTGAACATCATTGCTAACATCTTTGTAATTACTTTCGCTATTATAAAAAAATACGTAATATTAATTAAACTTTTAAACATGATGCCCGCGACTTCATCCGCGTGGATTAAGTTACTTTGATCTGCGGGAACTCTTTAATTTTCCGGGGCAACAAGTAGCCTATGTCCTCCCCCGGGATGCAGCCATCCGGGATGCTGATCTCTATACCAACATCAAAATCGGTTGATTAGATGGGCCGTAAAAGCGTAGCAGACAGACACACACTTCCGACCCCTCTACGAGTCGGGTTGAACCATACGTAGCGAAAAAATCCTATGTCTATGGGTTGAACGTATGAGTTTTCCAGGCGTGGGCGCATACCACCATTGCTTAAATCCGTATTGTTTTAATACTGTCGATGTTTTTGTTTCAGAATTATTAACATTATTTAATGGAAGTCAAGGTACGTGACATACATCTGTCATTTTGAAATAATATCTACGGCTTTAAGCGAAGGTATCTAATGGTCTCGCGTTTCATCGTGCCATGAACTATGTTCTAAATCGTAATACTAGAAGATGCCCGTGAATTCTGTGTAAATTTAGGTTACTTTTTAAATACTATGGGAACTCTTTAATTTGCCTATGTCCGTCCTCTGAATGCAACCTATGGCTGCACTAAATTTTATCAAAATAGGTTAAACAAGTTCAAATTTACAGACAGATAGACAGGCAGAGGGATAGACACACTGTCACATATACCTATATGTAATATATAAGCGCAGAAAGAGAGATATTATGTCTGAGGCGTTCGACGTTGGGTACTCGTTTTCCTCTTGAAAAAAGTAAAGCTTATAAAAAAGCTTAGCTACTTATTTTTATTTTTGTGATTACAAATAAAGAGTCCCTCTCTCTCTCTCTCTCTCTCTCTCTCTCTCTCTCTCTCTCTTTCTATGCGTCGTAATCCTCATTACTGAGGGTCGTACGTAGGCGCAGGAGTTTTCTTGGAATAATAATGCGATGTGTTTCCAGGTCCTTCCGCATTTATAAATAAAATAGAATGGCGTATACCATTCCAATATAGCATACCTACTTGCTTGAAATAATAGTATTTTCTTTTTTTACCTAACAAACAATCTATTAGATCTTTATTATTCCTTTTATTATATTTATTTTAGTTGTTTCTTTGCAAAATATATATCAAAAACCCAAACATAGCCCGTACAGCCTCAGTGTAATGTATTCATGTGTCTGAAGTAAGACACACATCTGTTAGTGTCCGACACAATCCTGTAACGAATGTGTGACTGTCACGTTGATCCGTGTCTAGATCTAGGTCTTAGGTTCTCAGATCTAAATGCCTTATTTTTATATTACCTAAATGATATAGATATGAAATTCTGTCCAAATTTTTAGTTTTCTTGAAGCCAAATTCTGGAAAGCACATACTCGTACATGCAGGTTTCTGGAAAGTGAGCCCTTGACTGCGATCGCATCTAGTGGTAAGTGATAATGCAGTCTAAGAGTGTAGCGGGCTAAACTATGAGGAGTATGGCAGTTATATTAAACCCATAACCATAATCGGTTTCCACACGGCATCGGACCGGAACGCATCGCTTGGCGGCACGTCTTGCTGGCAGGGTAACACGACGAACGGCCGAAGCCTTCCACCAGACCTAACCAGAGAATAAATTCCCTAATATTTCTTCGGGAATAAACTCCAGGAATCCAGGACCTCCTGCTTGTAAGACAACAGCGCTCACCATTGCGCCAGGGAGGTCGTCACTAGAAGAAACACCAACCAGAACCAAAGAAAATTAATAAACATTAACCATAATTCGATGTGATCCGCCATAAAAATTCTTGTCAAAGGATCTTCTCCGTTTGGCCCGTGAGGGCCAAGCGGGGGTACGGGCCTCGAGGCTTGGGCTCCTTACCCGGGCGGGGCGCGGGGCAACTCTGTGCCCCGGTGAATATCTTGAAGCCGAGTGAAACCGGCTAGGGCCTGCCTTGTAGAGAGGCTACGGGCCCCTAGGTCGGGTGTCATGTCCGGTGATGGGTCCGCACTGCGGGTGACGTCATCACCTCCGCGTGCAGGACCCGTGTCTTGTCCAGGTATCTCGGCGCTGCGGGCAATGGGGTTACGGATATATACTCGTGTGATGGGGTCGCACTCGCGCGCCGAGATGTTGTCAAGGCCGATGGGCCAAAAATTCTTGGCGGATTATAGCTAATTAAGCTTATATTGTTTCTTGATTATCATGGACTTCTGCAAAGTAATGCCTCCTCCGATCCCTTAAGTAAAAACTAACTACTTGTTAGATACTTGCTGGTAATAACATTTTAAAAACCTTAACATAACTTTAACCAATTGTTATGTAACTGGATCTATATAAAACATTGACTAATAAAAAACCTAAACACCTGAACCGGATGTACTCAGTAAAATTTATGAAATCATTGAAATAAAAACACAAAATCCTTTCTCATCCGTTCCGTCGTTTAAAGGTAGAAATGGGACAAAAGAAAGCGCAAAAGGTAATATTTTACAGAAATATTTGCCGAACGAGCGGAACTAGAATCGCTTTGTTCCGAATGTAAGAAAAATAAGGGCACGAGCACACTAGATCAATTTAGCAGCGTTAGGGGACTTCATCGCTGTTGGAACGTATGTAGACGTCCACGGCTGGGCATAGGTATCTTGGAGAGAGTTTCATGCTGACGACCTCCGTGGCGCAGTGTGTAGCGCTGTTGCCTTAATGTGCGGAGGTCCTGGGTTCGATCTCCGGCAGGGTCAATTTGGGAATTTATAATTTATGAATTTTCCCTGGTCTGGTCTGGTGGGAGGCTTTGGCGGTGGCTAGTTACCTGACCGGCAAAGACGTGCCGCCAAGCGATTTAGCGTTCCGGTACGATGCCGTGTAGAAACCGAAGGGGTATGGGTTTAATATAACTGCCATGCCCCTAACAGGTTAGCCCGCTACCATCTTAGACTACATCATCACTTACCATCAGGTGAGATCAAAGTCAAGTGCTAACTTGTAGTGGATTAAAAAAAAAATGTATCACTGTCTTGTATAGCCTGGATCTAGTAGCTCCCTCCCCGTTGGTTCCGATTATTATCACTAACATCAGCTGATAACTAGTGGTTCGCCCCGAACTGAGACCTCGCGGCGCCATCTATTGACATCATTGTGAAGTTCTGTTAAAAATACTGACGCTCATTAAAAATTAAATAATTTCGTTTCCTTATAATATTTATCTAATTTTAGTATTTGTTGTTCAAGTACAGGATATAATTCAAATAATTAATCAAGTTTCAGGCTCAGCCTTCCAGAAAATTTAGAGTTCTGAGGACGTTAGAATATCTCCACTTTAAAAGCCCCTCATTTCGTCAATTTTAGGGGAAAATTTAAAAAAAATATATTTTTGGACTCTATTCCTAAGTATCATTAAAACGATATACCGCAACCCTACGTAACGCTATAAAAAATATTTTTCTTCGCATTCGCTTCTATAAGGGGGGGGCCCCCCTGAAATAAACATTTTTATAACTTTTTAAGCCATATTCGGCTGGAGGCCGATATGATAGATATAATATATATATCCGATCCGATATCCGATATGATGATATGGGGGATATTCGGTTGGTTTACATATATATTACTAGATGATACCCGCGACTTCGTCTGCGTGGATAAATGGTCTTTGATTCCCGCGAGAACTCTTTAATGTCCTTCCCCGGTATGTACCTTCCCTACCTCTATACCAAATTTTATCGAAATCGGTTGTAAAGATGGGCCGTGAAAGCGTAGCAGACAGACAGACAGACACTTTCGCATTTAAAATATTAGATATTAGTATGGATATGGATGCTAAATAGTATAGCGTATGTTAAAGTCCTAAGACAAATAAGAGAACCATAGGTTCTTTGTTCTGGCGCGCGGTAATCTTGTAAGGAGGTTCCGCAAATTTCTCTATCACGAAACAATCGGGACAATAAAGTGTATTTGTTATTGTTGGACCCCTGCAAAAGGTTGGGGTGGGGTGACCAGCCCCCTATTCTCTAACCCAGTGGCTATCAAAAAATTAAAGACACTGACATATATATTTTTATTCATTGTAAGTTTGCTATGAACCTTTAATAGTACTTACTAATAATTTAATTTAATTGAAAAATTGCTAAATTATAGGTACGTAGTACGTACCTACCTGAACTTATCACACTTTTGATTTAGTTGAATGTTACAGTCTCTCATTAAGGTTTTTACCATCAAACAAACATTATTTGCAATTATCTCTCTCTGCATCGTATTCCTCATTGCTGAAAGTTGTGACCCCTTTCCATTGTAATATAATGGTAGGAGAAGATAATGCGGTCCGCATACGAATCGTCTAAGAGTATTGGAACTCTTAGGTTTTTGTAACGATTATTATATCAGGTGTCAGTGATTATAACCGGGACCGACGGCTTAACGTGCTCTCCGAGGCACGGAGGAAACGAAAAGGCAAAATTCGGCCTTCCAAATTCGGTTACCCATACAGTTATCGACTTGGGTCAACGTTACTTGAAAATCGCAATCGACTGATATGCGTTGGCGCAACCAGGCCCCTCGTCCCTTGTTATTTGCAAATAAATGATTATTTATTTAAGATTATTCATTTAAATTACGGTGTATTTAAAGTAAAAGCTATATGGGTTCCTATTTACAAGAAGTAACTGTATAACATGTAACCGAGTTCAGTCAAGTAATTGCCCTAGCAAGCATACTAACAGGTTTATTTGGTACGCCAGAATTAATTGCCGAGATCAGAGCCTTACGGCAGGCTTCGATAACCTTTCCGAGCCGCCGGAGCTGAAACGTGGACCAATTGCTGTCCGCAATTGCCCCAAATTGCCGGCCGATCTGAAGAAGCTACAATATCAGACACAGGACAGAGCTATGAATTAATTACGCATTTAAATCCTGGGCTTGGGAATCAATATGTACGAGTTGATTTACTTACAGCTGTATTTTGACCATTTCTATTTATTTATGTCGACTGACAAACAAGCCGGCTCCTGCAGAAGCTAGAATATCGGACACAGGATAGAGCTATGAATTCATTACGCATTTAAATGCTGAGATTTGGGAATGTACGAGTTCATTTACTTACATCTGTGATTTTACTGACTGACTTTTAAATTTTTATCTGACCTTTTCTTTAAATATATAGGCTAGCGCTTGGCTGCAATCAGACCTGCTTGCAAGTGGTGATGCAGCCTAAGGAGGAGCGCGCTTGCCTAGAAGATGCCTATTCACTCTTGATTTGAAGGTACCTATATTAAAAGAGGAGGGGAAAACGGAAGCCGGAAGGGCATTCTATATCCTAGCGGTTCGAATTTGGAACGAGGAAGCAAATCGCTTCGTACGAGCCCGCGGAATTTCGAGTACGTAAGGGTGCAGACCTTGTCGATTATTATCATTGATCCATGTCAATGTTGTATTTTCATTACTTTAAAGCATGGACGTATCTGTTTGATACAGTGCACAGTGTATACATCTAACCTTTCCGAGCCGCCCGTGTGTAACGTGGACCAATTGCTGCCCACAAATGCCTCAATATGCCGACCGACAAACAAGCCGGCTCCTGCAGAAGCTAGAATATCGGACACTGGACAGAGCTATGAATTAATTGCATATCTTGGGTTTGGGAATCAATATTGTATTATTATACGACTGTACGAACTGATTTACTAACTTACCTACCTGTTTTTAGAAAATCTTCATATTTTATGGTTATATTATTATGGTTTACGTTTTTGTCACCTAAAAGCCACTTTAGGGTGCAAAACACATGATACCTTTTGTAGCAAAAGACATGACATGACATCGTCCGTCTTATTAGTTCCCGCGGGAACTCTTTAATTTTTCGGAATTTAAAAAGCCTTTAATATAATACAGACATCTCTGTGCCAACTTTAATTCAGATCCGTTCAGTCGTTCTGGCGCGATTTAGTAACAAATATCCTTCCATCCTTTCATCAATCCATCCATCCATCCAACCATCCATCCATCCAAACTTTCGCATTTATAATATTAACTAACAGCTTTAGTACACCTACGCGTTCGTATGCGGCAGCGAGTCACTGCGAAACTACTGCGGTAGCAAAGCGCGTACGCGTAGGACGTAGGTGTACTAAAGGCGTAAGATGCGATGTAAGAAAGCTGACTTGCGCCACTCACCTTAGCAAGCTTATCTATCTTTTATCTGGTGGTATTTAACGATGTTGCGATCAACCCTTAAAGAATTTTCCAGGAAGTGTGGCTGAGCAATGAGCTGAGAGGGCAGTTTCTCTTCGTTACGTATCGTTTGACCTCTAATGTCCATTACTTATTTAGCGACTCGCGGGCATCCGATGCGTACAATAGATTACTTCTTTGTTCCATACATACGTAAGAAGCCCGTTGAATAATTCCCAGGAACCATCTTGTAAGTTTACGAGTACCTACTTCACGATACGAAACCGACAATAATTAATGTAAATAGAATTAATTGGCTCGACCCGATTATTCTCTTTTTACTTACGCAATACCTACAAACAGGTACCTAATGATTAATTATTTATTTATTGTCAACTAGCTAATGCTCACGACTTCGTCCGCGTAGATTGAGGTGTTTCGGTTCCAGCTTGAACTCTTTAATTTTCCGGGATAAAAAGGAGCCTATGTGTTCTTCTTCTTCTTCTTCTTCTTCCTACTGGGCAGGTTTCCGCACTTAAACCCCAGTTGGGGGTCTGTTGTGCGTGTGTTGCCCCTCCCCGCCGGAGTCTTCACTCCAGCCATCCGAGCTCGCTCCAGAAGCCTAGAAGACCGCCCAGGTTGTCTAGGGCCTCTCGTAGCGAGGTTGGGGATCCGAGGTGTTGCTCACGTTGGTCTGTGACGCCTGTGCATTCTAGTATCACATGCGTCGGTGTTTCGTCTGTCTCCATGCAAGCTCTGCATAGAGGGCTATCGGTTACTCCTAGAACAAATAGGTGTTTGTTTAATGGGCTGTGCCCTGTTATGAGTCCCACCACCCTCCTGAGTTTACCTCTGTCCAGGCGGATTAGTTTGTGTGTTAAACGTTTGTCGATGTTGGGGAATGCCTCCTTGGTTTGTCTACAGTCCGAGGCATTTGACCACAGTCGGGAGTGTTCTTTAAGTGTTAGTTCATGCAACCAGGTTTTATACTCACTGAAAGGTATGGGTACGATGGGCTCGGGCCCTGCTACCTTCAGTGTCGTAGCCTTACGTGCCAATGTGTCTGCTGCTTCGTTACCTGGATCCCCATCGTGTCCTTTGATCCACCGAACAGTGATGTCATTGGAAGCAGCGAGTGTTTCCAGGTATTTGTGACAGTCCTGTATGAGTTGGGAGGTTGTCGAGGAGCTGGCCAGTGCTTTGAGAACGGCCTGGCTGTCTGAGTTAATGTTGATTTTGAAGTTCTTTACCTGTCTGTTGACCATTGCCATGGTCGCGGTTGTGATGCCCACACACTCAGCCTGGAAAACTGAGTTGTCCTTACCGAGTGCCTGGCTTATTCTTATGTTTAGTTCTTGACAGAAGGCTCCGGCCCCTGTGCCTGTTTTGGTTTTGGATCCGTCAGTGTATACTTCAATTGCATCTCTGATTGGTTTCGGATCCCTGTTTTGCTCAGGGTTTATCTGGTAGTTTCTGTCCAGTATATGTTGTTTCCTTGTCCTATCACTTTTCCACTCCAGTCGCGGTTCTTTATTAAAACCCTGTGTTAGGATTTTGGTGTGTCTAGTGTTATTATCTTTCCATAGGCCCGAGGTTTTCAGTCTGAGGGCCGCAAGTGTTGCTTCCTCTTTAATGTGTAAGTGTAGAGGTGGGATCCCTAGTATTATTGAGCCTATGTGTTATTCCAGACTATAATCTATGTCTGTGCCAAATTTTATCTAGATCCATTCAGTCGTTGTGGGGCGTGATTGAGTAACAAACCATCCATCCATTTATAATATTAAGTATAGATTGATATCTACCACTTCACTTCAGCTCATTAACGTCCCACTGCTGGACACAGGCCTCCACTCTCATAGGAGAGAGGAAATTAGTGCTTAGACCCACCACGTTGCTCCAATGGGGGTTGGCGGGCTTTGACGATTACTTATTATGTTAGTGATTATAGCCGGGACCGACGGCTTAACCTGTCCAAGGCACGGGGGTGACTCACCGCTAACTTCCAACACCGTGCTGGCACTAAGAATTTCCTAATCGAAAAACACTAGGTACCTAACAATTTAGCTTAGATAACTTAATAAACAAGCAAACTTTCGCATTTCAAACATTATATAGAGTGGATGGTCTACGAAACCATGACAACAGAGAAAGCACTTGCCGAAAAAGCGTAACAACATTTTTTATTAAACGCAAATCATATCCCCGAGTATCGTAGGAAATTTTCATTAAGTATAAAAATGGAAAACTTTTTTACGCGCGCCATCGCTTAGCATTTCGAGTTTCTGCGGAGTTTCCGCCATAAATCGTCCGTTAAGAACTGCGCTTATTTATTTTTTACCTCGGTCGGGGAACTTTGCGCTATAAAATCGCTGGAAATATTACGATGTGTTGTAAACCGCTATTAAACTTTTCTACGACTCTTAAGGTACTCCTAACGAACAAGCGGTTTGCTTGCCACGGCTTTAAGTATTATAATATTTTGTTTAGCTAACTTAGTTTACTTATTACATGAGTCACAGACCACAGTATAGGTCATATTTTAAATACTATAGAACTTAGAAGTTAGAAGATACAGTACACTGTTCAGAGTGAAAGTTTTCATGTTAAGCAGTACGTCAAATCTGACATTTATAAAATAAAAAATAAAAAAAATAAAAAAGCCATTTATTCACCATATCTTACGATTAAATTACTGTACAGTTTATGTCATAATTTACTCAATTTTGCTTCAAATTACTATGTGAAGTAAATTATTAGTGTTAAATCTTACAAGTTTTTACTGAATTACAATGTGAAGTAAATTATTAGTATTAAATTAGTATTAAATCTTACAAGATTTTACTTAATTACAATGTGAAGTAAATTATTAGTATTAAATTAGTATTAAATCTTGCAAGATTTTACTTAATTACAATGTGAAGTAAATTATTAGTATTAAATTAGTATTAAATCTTAAAAGATTTTACTTAATTACAATGTGGAGTGAATTATTGGTATTAAATTAGTATTAAATCTTACAAGATCTTACTTAATTACAATGTGAAGTAAATTATTAGTATTAATTCTTACAAGATATGGGCCCCTTCTCGGGTAAAGGCCTCCCCCAACCTCTTCCACCTCTCCCTATCTTTTCCCAGTCTCACCCAGTTTTTTCCCGCTGTTTTTATGATGTCATCAGCCCACCGTTTGTATGGCCTTCCAACAACCCTTTTGCCTTCTGGTCCTTTCCATTTTGTGGTTTGGATCGTCCATCTTTTATCTGAGTATCGTGATATGTGTCCTGCCCATTGCCATTTCAATGTCAGAGCTTGTTTTAATGCGTCAGTTACTTTTGTTTGTTGTCGTATTCTATCACTTCTTACTTTATGTATTTTTCTTATTTTAAGTACGCTCCTTTCTATTGCTCTTTGAGTAGTTCTAACCCTTTGTTTAACTTTATTTGTGAGTACCCAAGTTTGGCATCCATAGAGTAGACATGGTAGGAGACAAGAATCAATTACTGTTTTCTTCAAGTTTAAGCTATATTTTCCTTTTAGGATCTCTTTAAGTGCCCAAAATTTTTTCCATGTTAAATTAATTCTTCTTTCAATTTCTTCTTCATTTCCGGACTTCATGAATGATACTTGTTTTCCTAAATAGATATAACTGTCTACGTAATCTATGTTGTTCCCGTTTAGGGCAATTGGTATCTTGTGGCTGTTGGTCATTATTTTTGTTTTTGTTTCATTCATTTCCAAGCCGATTTTTGTGCTTTCTCTGTTTAGTGAGTGAACCATCTCTTCGAGTTCCTTAGATGTCTCCGCTAATAGGACAATATCGTCTGCGAATTTAAGATGGTTAAGATAAGTACCGAGAATCTTGATGCCTTTTTGCGTCCAGTTTAAGTTACGGATTTTTGGTGACAGAGGGTCACCTTGTCTTACTCCTCTTCCTATTTTGATTGGGTCACCCCTTGTTTCAAGTTTGACTGTGCTGGTGCTGTTTTCGTATATGTTTTTCAAGATGTTGATGTATTTTTGTTCTACGTTAGATAGTTTCAGTGCTGTCCAGATTGATTTATGACTTATACTGTCAAAAGCTTTGCTATAGTCAATAAAGCATAGGTACAGAGGTCTGTTAAACTCCTTGTACTTTTCAATCACCTGTTCTAACGTCTGGATGTGATCAGTGGTGCTGAAACCTGACCGGAAGCCTGCCTGTTCTATTGTTTGGAATTCTTCGACTTTCGAATTTATTCTTTTTAATATTACAGATGCAAAAAGTTTATATATACTAGCTAATAAACTGATTGGCCTGTAATTAGCGATGTCCAGTGGGTTACCCTTTTTGTATAACAATATTATATCCGATGTGCACCATTGTGCCGGTACTATTTCTGTATCGAGTACCATGTTGAATAGACGAGTTAAATGGTTCAGTAAAACAGGTGCGCCAAGTTTGATTATTTCATTAGGTATACCATCAGAACCAGGTGATTTTTCAGTCTTCAGTTGTTTTATTTGTTCGTATATTTCTATTTCATCTATTGGTTTAATTAAGTTGGAGGAATTTTTAAGGTTCGGTGTTTCATCCCTATTGTCTGTTCCCCTTTTTTTTATACAGCTCCGTATAGAACTTCGTTGCGTGGTCTATAACATCCTTCCTCGTTTTTGTTTCTTCCGTTTGCTGTTTTAGTTTATGTATCCATGTTTTGTGAAGCTTTAACTGTTTGAAAGCTTTTTTAGTACTTCTGAATTTTTTGAGGTTAGTTGTTATGATACTTCTTCTATGTTTACTATAATCGTTACGAATTGACTTGTTAGTTTTTTTAAATAATTCGCTTAGTTCTTGTCTCATATTTCTGTCTTTATTTTTTGTTAGAATCAATTCAGTTCGTTTTTTTATAAGATGTTCAGTGGTTGTGCTAAATATTTTATGCCCTTTCGTTCGAGTGTTGTTGTTAATTTTCAAACTACTTTTGATGGCTTCTACCATTAGGTTGTAGTACGTTTGGACATTTTCTGATAATATTCTATCTCCAATTTCTTTTTTAAGATGGTTTATAATTTTTTTGATTTCATCTTCTGTTTTCGGTATTATTGGTTGAATTTTGAAGGCTTTTCTACTCTTTTTTGGTAGATTTAACAGAAATGTTGCTCTTAATAGTCTATGATCGGAGGCAAATCTTATGTTGTTTATAACTTCGATGTTAGTTATTGATTTAGGGTTATTTGACATTATGAAGTCAATTTCATTCTTTGTTTTTTGGTCGGGTGATATCCAAGTCCATTTCCTACTTTTCCTCTTCTTAAAAAATGTATTCATGATTGATAATTTGTGTTCTCTTGCATAATCTATAAGTCGTTCTCCTCTTTCATTTCGTTCGCCGAAACCATAGTTGCCCATGATAAGGCTTTCGTCCTTTTTCGGGTGTCCTATTTTTGCATTAAAATCGCCCATTAAGATCACCTTCGTGTCGGCCAAGGTAAGTGCCTTTGTTATGTCAGCGTAGAATTTTTGAAGCGAAATTTTGTCAGCGTAGAAATCTGACATTTATAAATATTAATCTAAGAAATAATAAAGATGTCTTCTGCGACAGTAACTAGCGGACTCGTCCCGTGTTCACTCAATTGGAATTTTTCAGAATCGGTGGGAATGCAATTTCGAAAAATCTTGTGCAAAAAATGCAATATTTTTCACGCATAAAACTCGGATTTTGCTTGTAGACTTACACTCCATACATTAGGTACTAATTCTAATACCTATTATAAATGCGAAAGTGTGTCTGTTTGTCTATCTGCTACGCTTTCACGGCCCATCTTTCAAACGAATCTTCATGAAACTTTGGTACAGATTCCGGGGAAGGGCATAGGCTACTTTTTATCCCGGAAAATTGAAAAGTACCCACGGAAATCAAAAGTCGTTAAACCTCGCGGATGAAGTCGCGGGCATTCGTCGTCATCGTCGTCGTCGTCTCAACTCTCAACCTATAGACGTCCACTGCTGGACGAAGGTATGCCACAGAGCACGTTCTTGTGCCGCGGGCATTATAGACTAGTATTAAATAAGTGCAAAAGTGTGTCTATCTGTCCATCTTGCAATCTATGCTGTTTTATGGCCCATTTATTCAACCGATTTTGACCATAAATTTGGTAAACAGATAGGTTGTATTTGTATCCCGGGGAAGGGCATAGAATATATCCTTATTATCCGGAAAATCTAAAGGAAGGTAAGTATCCACGGGATTTTTCAAAAACCTACCTAATTGGGTCGCGACCCCCGGCCCCACCAGCTTGCCCCGCCAGTGGGGCGAGGGGTATTCCTGTTTATCCCTGGCCCCACAGCAATAATGTCTGATGAGTGAACTCAGTAGGTAACTATTATCGCAGTTAAGCGCTACCTTGTCATCGAAATAAAAAGGTTGTATATTCAGGGAACGCGTTCAGGAATTGATTACAGGCGCCTTATCGGCTTTTACAACTTTTTGCGACGCCGCCGTAAAATTAAGGTCTTAAGGTCTAGCCCTACTACAGAATACAGATGCACGAAGCGGCGCGCACGTAGCGGCAAGAGTTTTGAAGTGAAAACTTCTTTAGGCGCGTTGAGCACTTTTTGGTAGGGGGTAAAAATGTGGAAACGCGTGACCGACACCGTGACTGACATCTCGCGTTGTTATACGAAGACAAAAGGTCTTAAATATAAATATAATACATTCATAATTAAACTTTAATGCCTTAGTTGTAAGGTTTATATTTTAAGCATATTAATTATTTTTTTCATAATATTTTATATATTTGTTTTCACTTCTGTCGGCAGTCCCTATAACAGCCAATATTTTTTTTGTATTATAGGGATGGGTCCAAAAGCAACGCCGCAAGCAGATGCATTACGCAACGCGGCCCCATACAAACTCATACTAATGGGTTTGTATGGGGCCGCGTGCCGCGGCCGTGTAACACGCTACGTGCCGCACCGCTCCGTGCCTCTCAAGTTGGGCTAGACCTTTACGCGGGGCGACACACAAACATCAACGTGATTCGGTGTTTAACAGATCCGGATTCCGGTCGCGGCGTGTTCGATCATCGTAACAAACGTAACCGACGGAACTTAAACCACCTTAAACTTAAGTCTTCAACCTATTTAACAGATCCGGTCGCGGCGTGTTCGAGACTCGTAACAGACGTAACCGAAGGAACTTAAACTTTAGTCTTTATAAGACCTCCCTGTTGTCATGTACTTAGCATTTTCTTTTTCAAAGGGCAAGTTTTGAACAGTGGTCCTTACTTTCTGACCATAAAATATGTATTGGGTTTTCCTGACAAGAAGTTCTCATTACTAGCCCGGAGTTAGGAAGTTGGCGGTGTTAGTACCCCCGTGCCTAAAGAGAGCACGTAAAGCCGTCGGTCCTGCGCCTCATATCTCTCCGGTCGCGTCGGACTTTTCGTCCAATCGGGCTATAATGAGAATAAAGGAACAGAGAGTGCACCTATGTTTGCACACACACTTGTGCACTATAAGATCTCCCGCGCAGATGGCTAATCTCTTCAGAGATTGGTCACCGTGGCCGAAATTCGGTCGGAAGGACATTATGTGGCACTGCTCTAATATGCCCATATTATGTTCTCCTAAATAATTATGCATACAGTTCTATAATTACAAATTCAATTAATAGATCTCAAATGGAAATTGATTTTACCGATAACATAGGCTTTGTGCCGAGGTTCCAGTTAATTAACTTGGTATAAGATAGTTATATCAACTCCTCCTAATTGCCGGGCCGGTGAATTGGGGGAACATTTACTTAGCTATCCAAAGCTGTGCATATCCAAAGTTACATTTACTTATGTAAGTAGAGTATTCTAATTGCTTAGTTATTTTTGACTAGATGATGCCCGCGACTTCGTCCGCGTGGATCAAGTATTTTTTTATTCCCGCGGGAACTCTTTAATTTCCCGGGATAAAAAGTAGCCTTTGTCCTTCCCGGGATACAAACTAACCCTGTACTAAATTTCATCAAAATCGGTTGAATAGATAAGCCGTCAAAACGTAGCAGACATACCTACAGACAGACACACTTTCGCATTTATAATATTAGTATGGATATGGATATTGTTTATGTATTGTTAAGGTATACATTTAATTCAATCAAAGTGATGTATTATGAATACCTACTTATAACCCAAACCCAATAGGTACCTACTTGCTATGGCCCGACCAGAGCTGAGACTCGAACTCGGGACCTCGTCGGCCGCTGTCGAACATGCTAACCATTAGACCGACGAGGCAGGTACTTAAAAACTTACCTTCTAGTGCAATTACGGCTTTAGGATTCGTTTTACTGACGCTACATAAGTACCTACACACACTATCTAGGGAGCCGCATTAGAGACGAACCGCCCATTGCCGTCGACCTGGCCAAGTCCTTATAAGTAGATTTTTGAAAGACAGATGTTATAAAAAGCAACGGGAAACATCCCGGGCGGCCATTAATCTGTGTCAACGAGACGTCGAATCAGTAATTAAGAAGTTTATCATAACGCAAAAAATTAAAGCGCGCGAGGGATCGACCTAAATGTCAGAGGGTACGGTGGGGCGCTAGTGTAAGCGGGCGCAACATTCGAGAAGCGGACTGAAAGCCGTTTGGTCCAAGAGCTGGCGACGAATTGAAAAAATATAATATCGTCAATTGGCGAATCCAGTCCTGCCAGGCTGGTAAAGCGTTTGCGGTTATTCTGTATGGCATACTCATTTGAAAAAATTATTCACGTCTGGGAATTGTTTAAAACCGCTTGCTTGATTTTGCTGACATATAAATTACTGCGAACTACCTTTCGCCTCAAGTCGCTTCGATACATTCGGGTACCTACTAGGTAATAGTTGTGTCAATTGAATTTATTTTATTTCAACGATAGCAATGTGGATAATGGTTTGGCAATGAGAAATGCTCTGCCCTATAATGCCGACGTGAATCATCCACGCGGAGCATCCGCGACGACACGACGTGTCATTGGAGTGTTTCATTGTCATCATCTACCGCGCGGAGTGACCACGTGACAATGAAATACATTGAAACACGCCATCGCGGTAGGTACGCGCGTGCATCCGCAAGAAGTGCTTTAGGCGTGATTCAGTGCGACGCGGATATCCGCGACGGACGGTGAAGCCTGTATTTTGATTTTTAAAAATCGATTTAAAGCGAAGCCGCGAGTTCCAATCCAGTCCGGTCAGGTCAAAATTATTGTCACTAAAATTGTATGAGTTCTTCTGTCAGGTGTTCCCCGACGCATTTTATTTCAGACTGCACTATACCTAATTAGGTACGAGCAGATTCTCAATTCTGTGACTAGGTTACAAGTAGGCAGATAGGAGGTCATTTCAACCATAATTTCAACTGATGTACCTACCTACCTACCTGTAACTGATACTTGAGTAGGTTTTGAAAATCTTAGCAGAACCGAATACACAACCGTAAGGAAGCAGTAAACGACAGTGAAGAGTGAAGACGAATTGTGAAGCGGGTCAAGCCTTATGTAGCTGTAGAAAGTAGAAACATCTCTTAGTGATAATAAAGTCAATATAAATTGTACCAGAAAGCTTTCCTTGTGAATATAGAGACCTAAAAAGCCAAATAAATAATCTCTAAAAAATCATATTTCCGAACCGGTGATAGCAGAGTCTAGAGCAAACCCGCATCCTAGGAGTGGGGATTTTTGAGGAAATAGTTCTAAGACCCTAAAGAACACTTGTGCCAAAAATCAGCTTTACATTTTTTATTTGGAAGTTTTCACACAAAGCTTGCATAAATAGCCTGAGCTATATATCTTAAGTGACATTTCAAGTTGTCCTACTTGAAATAAAAAATAAATCATTTAACTCGTTTGATGGCCGCTAGCAGTGGCACCGCACGGTATCCTAATATTATTTTAATTCAGTTTCCCGTCCGCGATGAATACGGCAAAACAAAATTAAGATCGCCCACTTAGCTCTGCATTGCAAATTTGGCAGCGGATAATAACACAAAAGAAAATATTAAATGAATCACCATTCGCAAGGATGTTCTTGCGTTTCCATTGAATTACTTCAACAAAGAACAAAGTTTTCTTAATTGGTTTGGGCATTAATAATAATAATTACTCCGGCTCTAATGGTCAGCGTCACACCCAGTTTTAAAGGGCGCACAGGTCATCTAGAAGTAGCTAACTCTAATCATTTTCTTCATTCTTGCCGGCTCTTCTCAGTAGAATAGTTTTCCGAACAGGTGGTAGAGTCTTGTCGACTAAGTGGCACAAGTTGTCCTACGTGAAATAAATCACTTCAATTATTCACTTCACTTATTGTTAATCACTGATTAACAATAACATAATATAGTTAAGTAAATAAATAAATATTTAGCGTAATATTCTTAATTTTAATTATATTATAATTTATAACTAGGTACATACTGATGTTGTGTGTTAATGCACGGCATAATATAAGTTGAGCGCGAACTCGCCAACAAACTGCGTGTGTAGTTTGGCGAGATACATAATTTTTGTATTTTTTTGTGCAATATGAAATAAATAAATTAAAAAAAAAAAAAAACTTAATTTCCCCTTCAGCCCTTGACTGCAATCTCACCTGGTGGTAAGTGGTGATGCAGTCTAAGATAGTAGCATGCAGACTAACCTGTTGAGGGTAGGGCTAACTATGGCAGTTATATTAAACCCATACTAGGTACTAATAATTGGTTTCTACACGTCATCTTACCTGAATGCTAAATCGCTTGGTACCGGCATATCTTTGCTGGTACTAAGTAGCTTCGGTCAAAATCTCCTTTCAGGCTAGACCAGAGAAAATTCTCCTCAAAGAAAATGTGTTTGGATATTTTGGCCTACTTACCGTTCTGCTATTTAATTTTTTTTTCGAAATACTCTCCAATCTCCATTCATAAAACCTATATTAATAAATAGCTGGCATCAATACAAGCAAGTATTACTTGAGACAAAATCTTCTAAAGCGTCCGGTTTCTCAGCCATAGTTAATCTATCAAAGTTATAAACTAGTCCATGATGGCACCATCAGTAGGTACAGCTTTGATAGATTATAATATCTCGCAAATCTGACGCTTTAGGAGATTTTTTCTCGTAGAATACTTGCTCGTATTGATGCCAGCTATTGATTAAGTGGTTGTCATTTCGAAAAAGAAACAAAATGGCGGAACTTACCTAAGGTAAGCCAAACTCTATACTAAAATTTTCCAAATCGACCATGCCGCGGTAGAAACTTCCGCTTGAAAGGCCACAGCCTCACCGCAGACCTGCGCCAGGGTGACACTAAGGCTACGTTCGCACGGCGAAAAATAATTTTTTTCGCAATTCTGTATCACTAGAAATCATATGGAGATATGTATGGACTTCCGAATAAAATTCTCTGGTATGATACAAACTTGACGCGGTGCTGTAAATATGATATTCGACCTAATAATTTGTGCTGTATGAAGTTGTATGACGCTCACTGCATTTGCAGTGCGAAGTAGGTGAAATATAAATCGCGAGATTAAATTCACGCGAATGATTTTCGCAGTCCGAACGTAGATTAAGGCAGCATCATAATGTATTGTCCACAAATCAAATAAAACCAAAGTACTGAAACAGTACTACATAATATATTTTAATAATGAACTCTACAAGATCACGCTTTATAAACATCGGTGTGTTTATAGTTGATCTTCTTGTCTATGCCCAGCAGTTGTCGTATGATGAACTCGGGCAGTCGCTTGTGTCTCCAGCGTGTCGGCAGAGGAGTGTGATTGGCTTTTTGCAGCTTGCTGTTTACGTACTGTTCCGCTGAGAACTCGTTGGCTTGCTTCACCATAGACAACAGTTCGTTTTGGAATATCTTCTCTTTTTTGATGCGACGATTTTTCTTTACCTGCAAAGCACACAGACAATTTTACTGGGTAAATTGAAACATACAAAGTAATTACTTATCACCTCTTTTTTTTGGAAGTTAGGCTTTAGCTTGATAACAATCATGCTTATGAAAAGCAATGAGGTCTAGGTTGGAGCATGCTTGCCTGGAAAATGTCTATTCACTCTAGCCTTGAAGGGACTCAAGTCATATAATGCATAAAACACGGTCACTGGAAGGGGTGTTCGAACCCTAGTAATGTGGAACAAAAAAGATTCATATGACTTGATCAAACATCAACTACAAATGGATGTCTTTCATCTGCCTATAGTATAGAACTGCTTCACTTAGCTAAGTTATTATAACCAGGAGCTCATACTTTAATGATGTAATTTAGTCCCTAGATTAAACTATGCAATGCTACCTGGCACAGCTGTGCTATTTAAGTTGAAGGTAATTTGGTATTTTTAGAATATACCCCAATAATTACTGTGATCATAGAAATAGCAGTATAATTTAAATATGACTATGTTAATGAACTGTGAAGTTGATGAACTTTTCATCCTCTGTGGTTTTTTATTCTACTACAAGTTAACCCTTGACTGTTATCTCACCTGATGGTAAATGATGATGCAAATTTGTGCTTACCTGCCGTACTACAACGGTAATATTATTATACCGATAACCCAAATCAGTTTCTACACAGCATCATACCAGAATGCTAAAATGCTTGGGGGTACAATTTGGGGACAGGATGGTAATTAGCCACAGCCTCCCACCAGACCAGGCCAGAGAAAATTCAGAAATTATAAATTCCCAAATTGAAACCGGGACCTCTCACTACAAGACCACAGAAACTAAGAAACAGCCAAATTATTACAATTTTATGGTAGTAAAGCAACAATAAACTAATTACCCTGGCCCAGCGATATCTCATCCTCTTCCACAGCTTCTTCCTCTGATGCTTTTTCATCTTTTTTCTTCTGATAACAATCAGACGGACGGCATGTTTCTCTTCTTGCTGGATTGCCGGCAGACCTATCTCATCTTTCTTCCAATTTGTATCGATTAAAGGTAAAATTGACCGAGGATTCACTATCGGTATATAGGACAGTGGATCTTGCTTTCTGTTTATTCCATTGGGCTTTTCATTGATCTCCAAATTAATACTTCGAGGTGAAAATGACAAAGTTTTTGCTTTCGATATCACGTCTATTTTTGGTTGTAAAGGCGCCGTTGGGTTGCATTCTTTTAGTGTATTTAAAGCAGTTTTTAAGTTCACCAGCCGTAAATCTGCAAATACAGTCGATTTTGTGTTATAAAATATAAATGATAAGTAAATAAGAGTTTAATATTGTTTCAGTAATTCATAGTAAAATAATCTTTAAATCGTACTTACACTTTACGGTGTTCTGCAGTGAACTCATCATTTTTAGTATCCTTTTTTAGAACTTAAACATATTTCACTTGATCTTTAGAGTAATAATTAATAATTTACAGCTAAAATTGCAAGTTTTGCTCTACTACGACATAACCTCAAATAATGAAATTGACATTGATGGCAGATTGATGGTGAAAACTGACAGCTTAAAATTTTGAGTTTGACAAACAGTAAACACAGACGAATAACCTACTAGCTACCGACACAATCTAGGCCAATGACCAGAAAAATCTTGGCTCATTCTTTCCTATTTCAAAACCGGGTAATCCCTGTAGATTATTGTCATCAAGTGTTCATTGAATATTTTGAATTATATATTTTACCTTAGAATCAAAGAATTTTACAATGCAGAATGTACTATAATTTGCTACTTTAAACTTAAGTAGATTTAAAATGAGCTTAGCAGCCAAATCCATAGAGCTGGGATCTTATTGGCCAAACCACTTCCTTTCGCTCGTCCAACGGTCCCTATAGTAGTAGCTCTTCAATTTTATATCACAGGTCATTATTTAAGTATGAAACAAGATTCAATAAATAAATTAACGTTTATTTTATAAGTTACATAGTTATGTCCCTTCACATATTATAAAATATATCCGTTGGAACGGCGCCCACGTCACCTACAATAGCGATGGCCATTTGATTACCTGAAAAAAAAATTAACGATGAATAATTATAACAATTTAAATGTATTGCATAGTGGATGAAAACTTGATATGAACATCAAACTAAGATTAATCCAGTATGTGCTTTTGAATCGTCGAGAGAATCTACCAGTGGTTCGGAATACCATACCAACGACTAACAAAACGGTGGCAGTACCTGGTTGCCTAGAACTTCCACCTTTTATACAGGTTGGTTTACAATGAAAATTATGAAAAAAATTGGTCGGGTATCCTAAAATTTACGACGCCTTTACGAATCCTCATCATGAATGTTTCGGGTTTCCGCCGCCGCGTTCACTATATTTTTTTTATATTAACTGGCTTTACAGCTCTGGGTTCCAGCTATAATTTTATTAGTTGCAATATAATCAATGACGAACGTCTAGATGCCAGCGTTTCGGCGGTGTCGGCGACGTCCGCGCCGGCAATGGCGTCGACCATAGAGACGGCGTTCTCTGCGGTGTCTATGTGCGCGCCGCTGAGCGCCTGTAGAGCGAGTCCCTGCGACGCCTTCACGGGGTCCTCGTCGTGGAAGACAAGGCTCACTTCTGAGGACACAATAGAGAGATCCGTGGAACTAATAAGCCCTTAATATGTACTTATAATTGGTACTTATTACTTCCATGACACAAGATAAAATTTAGAAAGAAGGAAACGAAATTCTTTTTTATTTTAATTTTAATAGGTACCTACTTTAGTTTTCGTGCTTTAGAATCGGCAAGTCCACGATTCGTTCGTATTGTTCGTAGAGAAAAATACGAACCTTTTCATGCAAGTTTTATACTTAAAGATGATAACACTAACGGTAAAGAAAAACATCGCGAGCAAGTCCTACATGCCTGAATGTTTTCCATATTATTCTCAAGAAGGAAAGGAGAAACTTCTCTTCTTCTCAAAGCTGTGTGAAGTTTGCCGAATTCGCAAATGGCCTTCGCCTTTCTCATTCTGAGAGGAAGCCTACTCAGCAGTGGGCCTGTGGCGATGGGTAGAGATCTGTTGAGATAGAGTCAAGGTTCTTACGAAGTCTTTTCTTCCCGTCTTCAATTTGTCGCGGATTCAGTTTGTCAATGTTGGCCAGAAAGTCAGTGGCGGCGAAGGCGGCGTTGCACGCCATGGCGGCTGTGCATTTTGCTATTATACCTGAAAAATATAATAAAAACTTGAATTCACAATGAGGTTATTTTAGTCCGTATAAGTCAGACACGCCCTGTAGAAGTCCGGAGGGATTATTTCCTCGTCCGGAAATAGGGGAAAGTGGGAGAATCACGAACGCAGGGTAATCCCGAATGCAATGGTTCTAATAATATGTTAGAAAGAGATAACCCTATTCGCTGCCATTTTGAAGGTCACGGCATCTAGAACACCCCTACAACTGGATAGCGCTTCACCGAAAGAAATTTCACCCTCAGCTCAAGGGTACCCTTGAGCTTGTACTACAGGTTAGGTTAGGTATGTACCTAACCTAACCTGTAGTACAAGGTTATTATTGTGGAAAAAAGTGTGGTTCACAGGAATTCAGCATGGAGTTATTCCTCATTGCTGAGGGTCGTAATTCCCCATTCCATTAATCACATAATGGCAGGGGTTTTCTTGGGATAACAATGCGGTGGGTTCCCAGATCCTTCCGCATAATGCGGAGTTATTCAAGGGCCGTAAAATTAGAGTAATGCTTACCAAAAATACCAGTTTCCGCATATGAGATGTTGAAAGCTCTGTAATCAGAGCAGATATCTCCCTGGGACAGAATCCCGGTCGGCCCTTCGGGGGTCCTGTCCTGCCAGTGTTGCCCCTGTACCATGCTGCCGGTGCCGCAGGCGGACGCTACCAGAGCGTACTTGAACAGGTTGCTGGGAAAAATTAATGGATGCTATTATTTTAACGGAATCGCTCTTGACTATCCTCAATAGGACCGCTGCCATATGGTGGTCTAAAATCGAAAGGAACGTTAAATGATAAATCCCTTTTAACGATATATTATGGGATTAAGGACAATCCAGGACTTTAACAACAAAAGGAATGGGACGAGAACAAGGGAAAGAAGCTTCACTTGATTGTGAATGGTGATGGCGTGGTATAGTGCAGTTTGGGACTTTAGATGACAATAATACTATGGGCGTTAAACAAGAAGAAAATTGCCAAGAAAATTACTTAAATCCAGAAGGGTATCCAACATCAAACAAAATACAGTATTTTTTTGTTTTTTTTTTGGTATTTGCAACCTCAAACGATGTCTCAGAGATATTAATTCCTTTTTTGTAACTCTAACAAATAAAAATAGATAAGAGATAGGCAAGCCTATAATTTTTATGCAGCTGTTATGCCCATGGCATGCCCCTAGTTTATCAGCTGAACTTACTCAACATTATCAGTTCCACAGCCTTGAACCGCCGCAGCGATCCAGGTGTCACTCTCGGAGCCCAGGTCATAAGTCTCGATGCCAGAACGGAAGCTAGGGCAGGTATCGCACTGGTCAGACATTGGCCTCCCCTAAAAACAAACCTTTTACAGGTCCGATTATATTTATCTGCTCTATAAATCTGGATACTATTATATTCATGAGCTTGTTGATGATTCAAATCAAGCTGTCAGAAATTTCTGTACCGGCTTGTCAAGGCTCGCATTCATACTTTCTTTGGTCACGTAACATAGACGTGACGATAATGTCATTGAACGTCTAGTTGTTCAAGGAAGAGTATAGAGCACTATTATGCACGTGACAGATCCTATGAGGCCCGTGAGGTGGATAGACCAAGTGAGGTATGCGGTGGACGTCCCCTTAAATAAAAGCACGCGGAAGGCAGCCGTCAGAGAAGAGTGGAGACGCATAGTCAAGCGTGCTAAAGCATTGAAGACGACCACGACTGCTCTGACAAGAGCGTTACGACAAAAAAAACGACTTCGATCCCTCTCTCTTGCCCCTACAGAACGTAATACGAAACGTAACTCTCTCTCTATCTTTACTAACTTACTCCTTCACAACTTTCGTTCGCCTCGCCCAATTACACTTTTCTCGTCACGCGTTCACCAGCTTACTCTCCAAGTCAAGCGTACGTAAAGAAGTTTTACTTCAAAACAGGCATATTCTTTCAATTCAATTCAATTTATTTATTTGTGAATAGTGTAGGTACATTTGAGGTGGAAATCAGTATAAAAGTGCTCCTATTCTACCACAGTGTGGTGTACAAATATCTTATTTTATAAAATTAAAATTTTATTCAAACGGGCTCCATCTAAGCAGCATCATCACTTGCCTGCAGCCTTATAGAAAGCAACTTACCACTCTCGAGTCAATCATTTCTGCCAGTTCAATAGTTTCCTCGAACGGTATACCAACACTAGCGACCGCACAATGTATGGATTTAAAGTTGGTTGCCGCGTAGCACATTAGCTTTTCAGACGACATGCTGTCAATTCTCTCCTCTTCACAGAACATCGAGTTGGCGAGAGGGCCGGCCCAGCATGCCCTTTGCACCAGGTCTAATACCCGCTGTTCTGGGGACATCCTGGTTAAATCGCCTCGCACTAGCTGCCTCCGGTCGTCTATTTCCCAATGATTGTAAGAACATCTAGAGAAAAGAATGTGCAAGGTGACGTTTCATTTGTTTTACTTTGTGCCATTTAGATTCCCATTCCAAATGTTAAAAAGAAACTTTGCTTTAAAAGTTTACGTTGTTCAAATGTTTTGGGCGGAGCTAGTAGCTCTGTAACCCCATAAATGTTGGCATCCCAAGGTGCTGGAATGGCAGTATCTCATCGGAAAGCGCAGTGGTCCCAACAGGAGACCTAGATGACCAGCCAGATCAGAAGACATAATTGTATCAGTTGAGGGTAAAATTTAATTGGAGTGAAACAAAACAAGATCTCCGGGTTTCAAGACGTAAGCTTAGGCACATACTTTAAAAAAAGGAAGGCGTGCTCAGGTAAATCTTAGATTGCTTCGTCATTTTCTGAGATACCTTCCATCAGGTGAGAAATAGCAAATTCATGTCATAGAAGTTAGACAAACGCAACAACCTTGCAGCTGAATCCACCAAATACCCTTTCAGCGTTGTAAACAGAGGTAGAGGACACCTCAGGGTAAAGGCGACGGTCTGCCTGTCAGACGTGCACGTCAGGTAGGCGCCTTGCTGCTGCAGCACACGCAGCTTGCCGAACGAAGTGTATTCACTTCCCGACGCTGAGGACATCGCGCGGATGAAGTGGGACGCCCCCAAGTCATCGTTGGTCTCATAACGGGAGCCAGCCTGGAAATGGCAGGCAGAGCTTTAGTTAAATACCAAATAGTTATCCATACTAATATTATAAATGCGAAAGTGCGTCTGTCTGAGGTAATATCCCGGGGAAGGACATAGGCTACTTTTATCCTGGAAAATTGAAAAGTTCATCAAGAATCAAAAAAAAGGACGAAGTCGCGGGCATCATCTAGTTGTTAATAAAATATAATTGGTATTTTATTCTATTATAGCGGTGATAGCCCAGTGGTTAAGGCATCCGGCTTCTATTTCTGGGTGGTCGGGGGTTCGATTCTCGGACACACACCTCTGACGTTTCGGAGTTAACTAGTTAATGGGCGTTTTAGGAAATTAAATGTCACTTAAAGCAGTCTATTCTGTTTAACACAATATCTAAACTAAACTAAAAAGGCAGCTCTAAAACGAGTGCTGCCCCTTTCCACGCGGAGTATTATGAAAGGGATAGTAATATTTTTTTTAGCCACCCCCATCTCATCCTGAGAATGAACCGGCACTGGGTTGTATGATGATGAATGCGTCCGTATAACAAGTAAAATGTGTAAGACCTGGAACATAACGGTGCACGCAGTCATCAGAGCTCCGGAGACCCTGGCGGCTATAATCTGTATGCCATTCAGCATCACAGACTTCTGGATCTCCGTCGGCCCGTAGATCATCTGCGGGGGACATTTCTGCCGCCTGGCTCTGCTCGTCGATAGATTCTTGTAATGCTGAACGATTTGAGGCGATAGCTTTCTCATTTTGAAGAGTTTGAACTACATAGGATAGCTGAGGCTTCTATTATAGGTCGCTTCAGTTTATTTTGTTTAATATAGACGTCTATAAATGTCACAGATGGTCACAGATTAAGTAAGTGAAATAAAACTGAGTGTTTATAGTTCCTATAGGTAGGTAAAGAGAAAAGTTCGTATAACACCTTACTCCGATATTATTTTATTCTTCTGAAGTATTTGCTGCAAATATTTCCGACAACGCGATAGGGGTATTCCCAAGGGTATTGAAGGAGAAGGCTTATTAGGTCAGGTTATAACCTGCCTTTAAATATATTTAAAGGCTTAAGTAAGATTATTACCTAATCCTATTATTTATTGCCTACAATGCAAAACAAATGCTTAACGCAGGTGAGTTACGTATACCTACGGCGTCATGGAAAAAATCACTTTCGTTGCAAGATCGCAACCTTGCACCTCCAGCGAACGGCCATGGTACCAGTGCATAGTCAGCGGATTCCACGGAATTGCATCACGTCCGAAGAAACGTGACAGCAAGCATCGCTTAGATTTTAGTATGAAGATGTACGATATAAAAGCTAATGAAATAATGAGAAGATCGTTCATTAATCCTGTCGTCTCACATCGACGCAGGATGCTAGTTAGGGTAGATTAGGTTAGCCCTAGGTAGTCATAATGTGAACCGCTACGTCTAAAATCGACGTAGCATTAGGTTAGGTCATAATGTAAAAATTAATTAATAAATTTAGTAGTAAATTTAGTAGTAAAAAAATCGTCGTCTCCTTCTGTAATCCTTCTGGCTGCCGCCTTACGTAACTGGTGGTACCTACCATGGAAAACATAATATTATCTATTACATACATCTTGTTTACGTTTTCAAGTACCTAGCGTACGTAAGTTTTTGAATGAATGAATGAATTTTTTTTGAATGAATGAATGAAGTTACTTAGAAAACTTACATATTTTGCATGCGATTCGCGACTCACAAGGCTGTTTACATTTCGTAAGTCCCTCATTTAAGCCCCTTACGTGAGTCAAGCTTATACTAGTGTAATTACGGCTTAATTGTTTAGAATCGCAGTCATGTCTATACTTTAATCCATACTAATATTATAAATGCGAAAGTGTGTCTGTCTGTCTGACTCTTTAACGACCCATCTTTTCAACCAATTCATTAGATGAAATTTGGTACAGAAATAAGTTACCTCCCGGGGAAGGACATAGGCTGCATTTTATGCTGAAAATTACGGAGTTCCCGCGGGAATAAAAACTTAAACCAAGCGGACGAAGTCGCGGGCATCATGTAGTTATAAAAAGTTAGTAGTAAAAAACATAAAAAGTTTTGCCTAAGTAGAAACAGTGTATTTTCCCGCAAGGAAGCGGCACAGGTAATTGTAGATGACATTTGCTAAAAACAAATATTTTTGTTTCCGTATGATAAACGGGGCTTTTATCACTTAATCTAGGCTCAACTGAGGATTGTCCTCGCTTACAATACCGTTGTTACGTCGAAAGCTAGGTTACAGGGTGTCTGGACCGGTGGTCCCGGGGCTGCTGCAGGATTGTACATAAATCGAAAACATTTTAATACTCTTCCTGGCTTGGCCGGGTGGCATGGAAATAAACCCGAAACGCAGTTTCAGTTGCTCCAAGATTTGGATCACCAAAAAAACGCAAGCGGTTGGCTAATTGGAACACCACACGTTTTGTCCATGGCAGGTTTAGAAGGTTCATTAAAAATGTTCATCGATGCTGGAATGGTGAATCTTAGGAAGAAATCCTTACATATTACAGCGTATTTAATGTTTTTAATTGAAACAAAGTTGGCTAGCTACGGTTTTACAATTGGTAACCCGAGAGAAGATGAAAAGAGAGGTGGTCATGTATGTTTGGAGCATGATGAAGGGTACAGAATATCTATAGATTTGAAAGCGCGCGGTGTGGTTCCAGATTTTAGAGATCCCAATGTCATACGTTTGACACCCAGTGCGTTGTATACGAGTTATGAAGAAGTGTATAAAATGGTGGAGATTTTGTTGGATATTGCTATAAACGAAACTTAAAAGAAAATAAGCCATAAAAGGAATTTGGTTGTATAATTTGTGATTTAAATAATTATTATAGGAAGTAAATAAAAAGAGGCAGGAGAATATAAAATGAAACAGAAATATAGTTTTGTTTTCTTTATATTTTATCTCGAAAATAGGCTTAGTCTATTATAATAATTATTCTAGGTGTAAAGTGAATAATTTTCTCTCTTTCTAAACTTATGCACCGTTTAATGCAACTAGAAATTTCTAAATAAAACTTATTTTCACTTCAAATTTAATCACATTGCAACTGTACAAAATATTTTGATTAAAAAATAGTTAATTAAAATTAAATAAAAAAAACAAAAACGTCAAAATATAATATTTAACTTTCTTCACAGTTGGCTACCTCTTGGCCAAATATTTTTATATATTTTGGTACTTACAACTTATCAAGACAAACAAATCGTAATCTATCGAACCTTAACTATTTATTTATTTTTATCTAGTTTACTTTTTTCTATATTATATTTACAGTAATTTACATCACAAGACTTAAGTTGTATCATGTATGGTGGACAACGTTACATTTTTTTTGTATTATACAGATTGAGTTTTGGCTCCCGAGTTTTTGAGTAGGCATTGCAGTAAAATAAAGGAAGACTTGTATCCATCAAAACTGATTCACCATTTTTAACATACACTAGAAGCGTAATGCTTCTACAGATTACAAGTAAAATTCTGTTCATGAATTTTAAACGGCAAACTCTTTTAATTTTCCTGTCCCAAGTCTATAAAATCACAGAAAAATATTTTTGCAGGTTATTGAACGACATATCTGCTACATAGAGATCGTAGCAAATTCGATTTCCTGTTTTTTTTACCTTTATTTCATTTAGGAATTATTATTTATTTATTTAGGGCCAAAAAATGGATGGAATCCAAGAACTAGTTTTTGAATGGTTAGAAATTGTTCCAAACCCATCCTGTATAATATTTAATGGATCAAAATAGTATAATAATTTAAAAAAGGAACTCTTGACACACATTATTTTTATAATCTAGTTCATAGTTTAAGAAAAACACAAAGAAACTTCAATTTGTGGAGTAAAGTAAGATTTTGGTATTTCTCTAGTAATTTATAGAAATTGTTTTTGAATATTTTTTGTGAGTTACAAAGTATTTTTACACATCAGTTATGATACCACAAAAACAGCAAACTATTTAGTTATCACGCTGGAATTTATTGCTACGATGTGTCATAATAATACAAGTCGCAAGATTGACATTTTCTTTGTAAATAAAAATTACGTCTCTTTGCTGAGGATTATGTGGTTTTTTTTCCAATATTTGCATGGCTCCTTTACTTTTACAATTATTTTCGAACGATTAGTACAATACCAAAGACTACAAACATAAGCGTCATTTTCTAATGGAATTTCGAAATAAACCCAATAATTATTATTATTATTGGCTACAATTACTATTTCGCATTTATATCAGTAAGTTGTCATGTAATAATTTGAGTCTAGTTATCCTTCAAACCAAACGCCTTTCACTGACGAATAATTTTCACATATTGACAAATTATGTCCATCATAAAACACCTGTCTTTACGTCAATTTCGATTATTTTGTTATAAATGTCATTCAAATCACAAAGTAATTAAAAAATGGAGCTGGTGACGATATCTGTCTCGCTTACACCAGAGGGAATAAATTACAAAATAATGTGACAGACAGAGACAACTATTTTTATTTCCTGCTCCTCATCGCGTAACCGGTTTTTATAAGGCCAGCAATTGAATGTCAGTCGCGGTTCCGTCAAACTCATCTTAGCCGGTGGCCAAAACTGGAACTAATTTTTATGAATTTTAATTTATTTTTCATACTAGCAACTCTGTTACCGGGTCAGATAAGTTTATGGGACTATACATAGTACCTTACTCTATTTGTTTCTGCTCTTACGATTCAAATGGATACTTTAATGCACAAGTGATCCAAGTGACATTTTGATAAAAATCGAGTTATGTGCATTCACTTTTATTTTTAAGACCTATAAATAGATTTAAGTAAATAACAAAGTAAGCGGCCATGTTAAATAAATATGCATGTAATAAATAAAAACCGCATTTACATCAATATCTCCGAATTTACATAATATCACCTCCATCACTTGTGCGCCAAGGTATCCATTAAGATATTATTGGGCGATTGAAAAATCGGCCTCCAAAAATTCAAAAACTACAATTCAAAACACGGTATGGTCTACAAAAAATGAGTATTTATTTTTCAATTTTTTTTTGTTATTCAAATAGTTATGGTACAAAAGACTTGCGGTCTCGGTGTGGTATCGATGCGGTGTGTGTTTGTCCGTGTGTTCGCTCCACCATACCCCTCACAGCGCGCATTGGCTGACTGACGGCTCCGGGTCAGACTTGAGATCCTGGTGAAAAAAAAAAAAATATTATTTTTTAGTTTTGAAGTATTAGTGGGGTTGACTAATATAAGGTGGCATAAGTCTGATATAACATGCCAAAATTTGTTTTTGGTCTAAATAAAATATACTACGCACTATTCTATACTTTAGTGTACACGCTTAATGAAACAAACAATACTAATTACAACTTTAAGGTCCAATTTCTCCACCCTCACAATCGAATTTATGAAATTCCAAAAGAATTCCCAATACAACATCTGTTAAACATCAAAAGTCAATTAAATACGAGGGGTAGAAAAATTGCTCCTAAATAGTTTTAAAATGGTTAGTATCTTCTGAATAGATTTATGATTATGATCATTTAATTAAGATGGCTATAAAATATATAATTATAATGAAGAAATCAAAGCCACGATGATTTCCAGCAAGCTAAGATTCCAGAAATAATATGAAGGGTTAATATAAAAATACCTATAACGTTTTAGGAGTAACTTCTGTGCGTAATACTGAACATCTTTTTCATGATTTGAAAATTTTTGGTAATTTTTTTTTTTTAATTTTTAGCACAAAAGTTTTTCAATATAATGTAGAAGTTTGGATAGCAATGCATGGTTAGCTGACGTTATTCCATATTCAATATGGCGGACGGTAAAGGCTTGTTTTTAAAAACGTTTTTTAATGATTTAAGACTAATTATTAAAACCCTGTCTAACTGGTATGATTCTTTACGCAATGTACGTGATAGTAAGCTAAAGAAGCTGGCTAGTGGCAATGTATAGTGTGAGCGTACTAACGCAGTGTCATATGGAACAGCCGTTAGTCCGCGGCCACTCGGCGGCGGTCTCTAACGCTTCCTGCAAGACACACCAAAACATCACACTTCTCTACATCTGCCCCCCTATTACTACTACACCCAGTGGCGCGCACGTATTCGGAACCAGGGTAGGCTTAGTTTATGTAGGTACCTTCTTTCAAGCAGGGCATGATGGAAAATAAGCATTGAGCTTTTTAACTAGGGTAAGCAGTGCTTTTATGCCTATATGTCGTGCACGCCACTGATTAAACCCCCTACCTCTATTATATTGTGTAAGGAAATCGTAATCTTGATCGTTTTGTGGCGTTCTCCGTAGTCCGCACATAAGCCGCGCAATAACGAAGTTTTCTCTGAATACGCTATATTATTCAAATTCCACAGATTAATGGTTGGACCAGTGATCCCCGAGCACAACACTCGCTCAGAGGATGATGTTATAGTCGAGTCATATCATCTGTTTCCGTACAGATTGTCAAACGAATAATTCGACCTGTGTAAGGAGTTCATGCCTGCACGTCAAACAGTATATAATATATATGAACCTTTTAAATAGTTCGAGTAATACGTTTTAAGCTGTCAAATGATTACGATTTGCTTAAAACAATAATTGAGCCTCTGATCTAAACACTCCTCACACAAATCATCGTCGTGTGCCATCCTCGAATCGGAGTGTGGCGATCATCACGCGAAAAACTTCTGTATTTAAAGCCCCTTTTAATTTTGGGTAGCTAATGCCCAAGTTTACCAACAATGCCTAAATTTTATGGAGCAGCTAAGACAGATACGCCTAACACATTATCAAGTATAATTTTTTAAATTTCCACAGGAACTCCTTAATTTTCCGGGACAAGAGGCATGTCTATGTCACTCTCCAGGTTCTCAACTATACCCATACAAAAAATCATCTCGATCCGTTGCTTTGTTTCGGCGTGATTGAAAGACAAACCAATAAACAAGTCTGTTAGGCGTAACGTATGGAGGGGTGTAGTTAAGCATATCGTGTGGTGGAGTGCCGTGTATTGAGTGTATCGTGTGAAAGGGTGTCGTGGCTTGAGCGGATCGTGGGAAGGGATGTCGTGTATTGAGCGGATCGTGGGAAGGGGTGTCGTGGATTGAGCGGATCGTGTGAAGGAGTGTCGTGGATTGAACGGATCGTGTGATGGGGTATTGTGTATTGAGCGGATGGAGTGGTGGGGTGTAGTCTGTTAGGCGTGTCGTTTGGTGGGGTGTAGTTTGCTGAGCGTATCGTGTGGTGGAGTGTAGTGTATTGAGCGTGGTGTGCGTGACGTACAGTTGGTGAGGCGCACCGAGGGCCAGCGCTGCTCCTCCGGCTCGCGCTCGTGCGCGTGCGCGCGGCGCCGCACGGCGGGCGGCTCGCTGCGCGCCACGCAGCCCTCGTGGATATGCACGCAAGTGATGTCCGAGCCGGGGATCTCGAACATCACCTCCAGGAGGAGGTTCTCCTGCAGGAAAGGTTACATATTATTGAATATCTTTTACGTTATTATGGTAAATCTATTACGGTAGCCGCGACGCGCCTATGGAATTCGCTACCTGATAGTATTTTTATGAATAACCCATCTACTCACACATTTAAACTTCGACTGAAACGGCATTATTTGTCTTCTCTATCATAATTATAAATTAATAATATGTATCTGTTAAATCATTTATTATATAATACGTCATATCATGTATGTTGGTATGTATTTATTTATGTATATATATTTATGTCATTAGTATATGTATATTTGTGTGTTTTAAATAAGTTATCTTGTTGTACCTATTCTTCCTCCACAACCTTTCTCACTGCCAAGGGTCACTGGTAGAGATCTTTTATAGAGATAAGTGCTTCCTTGTCCACTATGTATCTGTTTTTCTTCGTATTTTATAACTTTTTGGTACTAAATAAATTTAAAAAAAAAATCGCAAGCTACACATGTAAAATACAAGATTCAATCTGTGCTACATACAACAGCGAGCAAACAAAATTGCGAGAAATGGTGCCATTGCGATGTCATAACTAAGCCACTCATAGCTTTTCGCATAATATAGTCTCGGTGAATAGAAGGCTAATGGGCCTAAGTCCACTCACCATGATCGCCCGGAGTCCCCTGGCGCCGGTTTTCCTCTCCATGGCCATAGAAGCGACCGCCTGCAGCGCTTCATCACTGAACGACAGCTCGCACTTGTCCATCGCAAACAGCAACTTGTACTGAGCCACCTGACACACACACTTTTTAATGCTTAAAGTAAATAAAGGTCGACCGAATTTCGGCCACGGCGGCCAGTCTCCAGAGAGATCAGCCTTATGGGCGGGAGATAATAATTATAATGCACTAGTGTGTACACAGGTGCACTCTCTGTTCCTTAGCCGAGCCAAATCTTGAGCTTCAATTTATACGGAGTTATAGGAGGAGGGATACACACACATACATACATAGAATGCTAAAATCACAACCCTTCCTTTCGGCTTTGTCCTACGTCGTGTAAAATACATATGTATCTGAGTAACGGATACTCACAATAGCGTTCTTAGGTTCGGTCAGTATCCGCACGAGGAGGTCCTGGTTGAGGCTGTGGAACGGCACCAGCACTGGGAATCTGCCCACGAACTCCTGCGCAATCGTTATTTTTTATTTAACATAGTATATCATACAACGTTTAACAATTGCGAATCTTTTCTGGGGTCGAGTGTACGCTTTTATAACATGGTTGCAAAAGAGTTTCTGGATTTGCCATTACATATATTAATTCTACCGCACTACAGTACAAAGGAGTGCGGTAGAATTAATTTTCATAATTGTGCGGAAATAACATTCTAGTTGAAATAGCAGTGAAGTAAGAAAAACGTGTGGCACCAGCTAGGAACGAAGTTCCTTATTACATAAATATTAATTTGAAGTTCTATATCTACGAATATATATATATATATTTTTAATTAAAAAAATTAAAATAATAAACCTTAACACTAAAGCATTAGAGTTTAATTTCGAATATAGAATATTTTTTTTTAATCTACTACAAGCTAGCCCTTGACTGCGATCTCACCTGATGGTAAGTGATGATGCAGTCTAATATGGTAGCGGGCTAACCTGTTAGGGGCATGGCAGTTATATTAAACCCATACCCCTTCGGTTTCTACACGGCATCGTACCGGAACGCTTTCATCTTCGTAAAAAAATCTTACTCATATTCGTTACAGACGTTTTTGGCGGCTAGGGCATCGTCCCATGAGGAACTTCGTTCCAAAAATATTGACATAATTAAAAAATTGCCTGTAAAGTGTTAAGTGAGTTAACCATTCAAACTATTATATATTTATGCAGCTACTGTCGAACGTCTCTTAATGCAGACCACTGACCGGTATCATGCCAAAGTCGATGAGGTCCCGCGCCTGCACAGATCTCAGCCAGTGGTCGCGCTCGTCCGCCTCGGACTTGGCGCTGTCGAGCGGCGACGCGTCGGCCGCGGCGGCCGCGAGCGCAGCGCGCCGCCCGGACTTTGGGTCCCACGCGCCGAACCCCAGGTATTTCTCGTTGTTGCGGCGCTGGATTAGCCTAAAAGAGATTCATAAACGAATTATTAAAAAAACGTGGTGTCGTGGGACACCAGGTAAAAAGGTATACATTTTTTAATATGATTTTTGAAATGAAAACTTCTTTAGCCGCGTTGAGCACTTTTTGGTAGGGGGTAAAAATATGTATTCGCGGCGTCATCCACATGCATGTCGCCGACATGCTCGCGATGTTATGAAGACAAAAGGTCTTAAATATAAATATAATACATTCAAAATTAAACTTTAATAATTTCGAATAAACTATACGTAAAAATATTACTCCACGTATCGTTACGGACGTTTTCTGCCGGCTAGGGTACCCCTCCGCATCGCTATAAGGAACTTTGTTCCAAAAAAACCTCGAATCGAACGCCGTAGACTTAACCACATCAAGTCACGTGACGTTTTTATTCATTTTTGTGTATTTAAAATAAGATACGGTAAAGTGCTAATCACGCGGTGTTACGTTACATGCAGTGTACCGGAGAGTCCAGTGTCGAATTGGTGTAGTTAGCACCGTACCTGTCGAGTCCGTTATAAGCGCCGCTCGCGACGAACAGTATATTGGTGGTGTCCACTTGTACGGCGTCGCCGCGCAGCTTGCGCGAGTTGCGCTCCGGTACTGAGACCACGGCGCCCTCTAGCATCTTCAGCATCCCTTGCTGCACACCCTCGCCTGGAATAGGGATGATGACAACTCAATCAAATCAGCAACTCTTTATCAAACATAAAAACGCACTTCTAGCATAGAAGTTGTATGACATTCACAGTTGTGACGTCAAATTTCAACACACTATTTTTTTTTGATCTATGGTTTAAAATGGTTATCATACTTAAAACTAACCGGTGTGAATTTTAGTTCTTTTGAACTACCCTCTATTTATTAATCAGTTAGAAATTTTTTGATATAGGCATCATCCCTATTGACACGAAAACATTAAATTCAAATTCAAATTCAAAAAATTCAAAATGTCACGATTCAAAAGTACTTGTAAAAGTTTATTTGAATAAAAAGTACTTGTAAAAGTTTATTTGAATAAAAATATTCAAATAAACTTTTACAAGTACTTTTGAATCGTCAAGTGAATCTACCACTGGTTCGGAATGCCATTCCTACCGAGAAGAACCAGCAAGAAACTCGGCGGTTGCTCTTACAATTTCATTAATTTGTAAAATACATAAGTAACAGCTGTCCTTAGCATTGCTGGAGCGAGTCAAATCCATGCTCCTTTGTCATTTACGTAATCTTCAACAGTATAATAAGCCTTTTTCAGGAGCATAATTTTAATGGACTTCTTAAACTTGTGTAAAGGCAAGTTTAAGATAGGTTGTGGAATTTTGTTATAAAATAGAATGCTCATTCCCACAAACGACCTTCGGACCTTCTTGAGGCGGAGCGATGGAGTCACGAGCTTATGGCGGCCTCTAGTTTGCCTATCATGCAGATCGCATATTTTTTTGTAATTATGAATGTGCTGTTTTACGAAGATTAAATTACTATAAATATATTGCGAGGCTACTGTAAGAATACCTATTTCCTTAAATTTCTCTCTAAGGGATTCGCGCGGTTTTAAATTATAAATTGCACGTATTGTAATACCCTTTTTGTAATACAAAATTTTTTTGAATATCTGCTGCTTTACCCCATAGTAATTACCCACATAGTAAGTACCCCATTATTAAAATATAATCATAACTTATCGTAGTTAATACGATTAAATACGTAGTTTTGTATGGCGGCCATTATATTACCACACTAGTGCGAAAATTAATATAGTAAAATTCATATTATGATAATATTCATACACCTTTGTAGGCTCTATAACTATGCAGTAATATTTTTTACTGCCCAAACGTGAGAAAAGTCTACTTCTTAAATTAGCGGTGTAGTAAGAACAACTTAACGAGCAAATTTTGTAAATAGTATTAAAAGATTTAAGATTCCCTCACGAATTAATACTGCGTCAATCATGCAAGTAAATGTTGCATTACATACCACCAACGTCCCTGAGTTGATGTATTCCGGGTACGGCCCCAATTTTGTCCACTTCGTCCAGAAATACGATGCCCGTCTGTGCCCGCTCCACACTGAAATAAACAAAAATATAATTATACCGATTGATTTCATAGGACTTACTGGATGAGCACTTATGATGAATATGAAAGGAGCGGATGTCCTCCCCTGTAGAACACCAAATTCAATCTTGTAATACAGGATTACAAGATTGAATTTATGGAAAAATGGCACTCTGTTACATTGATTTTTATTGTTTTCATATCAAGACCGTTCCACTGTTGGACAGAGGGTCTTTATGAAATATACGGTTAAACATACAATATGATAAATGCAATCAAAAGCTTTTGAATAATCAGAATACCTAAGATCATAAGTATTACATCTTTATTGACACATACAGAAACGGCAGCATTGCAGCTTTATAAAACTCGCACATTTAATGCGGATTATATGAAAAATATAGTGTGTGACGTGGGATGAAACATGAATTCAGACGAGGGTGAAGTCTGAAAGTCTGAGGATGAGCATGAGCGAAGCGAGTTTTACCCCTAGGCACACACCACCAGCACCACCGGTTCGAAATGCCGACCTATTTAGTGTGTCTTTTCAATAAAAACCTGTCTGTCTGTCTGTCTGTCTGTCGAGACGACGACGGCTACTCACTTGAAGTTGGCATCCTGCAACAGCTTAGCGATCACACTCTCGATGTCCTCGCCGACGTAGCCGGCCTGCGTGAGCGTGGTGCAGTCGCAGATCGCGAACGGCACGTCCAGACACTGGGCTATTGTCTGCGCCAGCAGCGTCTTACCTTCAACACAATAGGGATGATGCCTATATCAAAAATTGCCTATATTATTTCTTACTGATTATTAAATAGAGGATTTTCTTAAAGACCTAAAATTCACATCCTCGGTTAGTTTTAAGTTTGATAACCATTTAAAAAATATAGATTAAAGAAAAAAAGTGCGTTGAAATTTGATGACGTCACAACTGTGAATTTCATACAACTTCCATACTAGAAGTGCGTTTTTCAGTTTGATAAAGAGTTGCTCATTTGATTGAGTTGTGATCATCCCTATTAACACTTGAATTGAGAATACTTAGGTACCTTAAAGGCGTGAGTGAATAGGCATCTTCTAGGCATGCGCGTTCTAACCGAAACCTCGCTATTGCTTTGCACTAAGCATGATTGTCGTCAAGCGCAAGGCCTATCTCACAATAAAAAAAAAAGAAAAAAAGTGTGTGTGTGCAATTCACACACAACAGAAGCGAAACTTCAGAAAAGTAGCCCACGAAAGAATGAGATAAATATAATACATTATATCTCCGAATGAAGCAACTCATATAATTGTGATAGAACTTCACTTTGCAAAGTTTGTTTAATCACTAATTCTATCTCATTCTCTCACAAACTAAATCCTATTAGGAGTATGTTTGTCTCTTTTTAGTGTCACTTTTTTGTTTCATCATCATTTGAATTTTCAAATTACACCGATTCTGAAGAAGGTTCACTTCAAAAACTTGTGAGAAAAGGGGCAGACGACATGTACAGATGAATACAGAAAATATTGGATAGAAGTTGTACATTGTACCACATGGATTTGTCTATTGTGGCGGATTATAGCGAATTAAACTTCTAATTCCTTCAATAAAGAAAATACTAATGCTGATAAACCTTGGCAAGTGTTCGTATCTTTAAGTGAATTTACTACTGATTCGGAATGTCCGAATGCAGTATTATTCTTGCTCTCAAAATGAGAAAGCTTTAGTGATATGAATTTTATAAAAGATGAAACATTTTATATGGACGACTCGACAGTGGTTGAAGGGTTGAGATGATATTTATTACTTTCTACGTGGCATCGTTCCGATCAACATTACCTCATTGATTATATTAAGGACGGCATCAAGCGGGTTGTAGAGTCGCTACAACCTCGCGGCTGAATACCTCAGTGTGTGAAAGTTCCTATACAAGACTATGTCCAACACTACATATATATGTGTATGTACAGGACTTTACAGTAATGCATTGTAGTCAATATCTCCTGAAGATGCTCCGGTATCGGCGTGAAAAGTAAGTTGAGGTTATTTTGGAGGGTTTATGTGGGGTGGAGAATATCGCGGGCTGCAAGTTCAAGATACGCACTGTATCACATAGTAAATAACACCTTCTGTGGCGCATTATAGCGAATTAAACTTTTAGTTTTTTCAAGACTATGCCCAGCAGTCCATATATTCCAGCAGCATTTTTTTTAGAAAAGAGCAACTGCAGAGTTTCGTGCCGGCTCTTCTCAGTAAAAACATCTTTCCGAACCGGTGGTAGAGTCTTCACGTATGATAAATCATTTCATTTCATTTCATTGCTACAGTCACAGTAACTCACCGCTGCCCGTGGGCCCCAGTAGCAGCACATTGCTCTTGTCCAGCCGCAGCTCGTGGTTGCTCCTCTCGAGCACCTCCGCGCCGCCGCCCGCCGCCGCCGCGCCGCCGCCGCCGCCGCCGCCGCCACCGCCTGCACTGTGGCTCAGGTGCAGCAGATCTGCAACACCAGAACACCAACATTTATCTATATTCTATACTATTCATATTATAAATGAGTAATTTGTTATTTTAAAAGTTACCGAAAACGAGCTTTTCCAATACTGACAGCACTTATTCAATAGTTTATGGAAGCTGATAAATTGTATCTTTCTCTGTAGACTCTTTGAAACTTACTTTTTGTACTGCGATACACCTATAGTATTATGCCTTATATAACGCCAAGTGAAATCGTTTAGTATAAAGTATATTTATATTGTAGACACTGATATAAAGTGTGCGCTATCGATCTCGGCAATGACAATGAGCCGACAGCGCGCGTCCGCGAGACTGTGCCCAATTGATTTGTGGCCGCAGAGACGCGTTTAAAAGCGAAATTGTCACGGTTCAACCTGCTTCGTGTTTACTTTGCTGATTGTGTTACAATTTTAATTAAAACTGTAGAATCTATATTAATACTAGTGGTTCGCCCCGAACTAAGACCTCGCGGCGCCATCTATTGACATAAATGTGAAGTTCTGTTAAAAATACTGAAGCTCATTAAAAATTGAATAATTCCGTTTCCTTACAATACTAATTTTAGTATTTGTTGTTCAAGTACAGGATATAATTGAAATAATTGATCAAGTTTCAGGCTCATCCTTTCAGAAAATTTAGAGTTCTGAGGTCATCTTTGGACGTTAGAAAATCACCACTTTGAAAGCCCCCCATTTCGTCAATTTTGGGGGAAAAATTAAAAAAAATATATTTTTGGACTCTATTCCTAATTATCTTTAAAATGATATACCGCAACCCTATGTAACTTTATAAAAAATATTTTACTTCGCATTCGCTTCTATGAGAGCCCCTCTGAAATAAAGATTTTTATTATTTTTTAAGCCATATTCGGCGGAAGGCCATTGGTTTACATATTATATTTAAAGCTGAAGTAATTGCGTTCAGTAATTCAGAGGTTATAATGCTCTGACAGACGGACGGACGGACGGACAAGTGCCAATTCACCCAAGTAGACTCAGAGACCTTCGCTTCGCTCGGTCAATTATAAATGCGAAAGTTTGGATGGATAGATGGATGTTTGTTATTCAATCACGCTGAACGGATCTCGATGAAATTTTGCAGAGATAGATTATTGTCTGAAATAACACATAATCTACTTTATCCCGAAAAATTAAAAGGTTCCCGCGGGAGCCGAAAAACATCCATCCACGCGGACTAAGTCACGAGCATCAGATAGTCAAACTTAATATATTTTTTTTAATCCACTACAAGCTAGCCCTTGACTGCGATCTCACCTGATGGTAAGTGATGATGCAGTCTAAGATGGTAGCGGGCTAACCTGTTATAGGGGCATGGCAGTTATATTAAACCCATACCCCTTCGGTTTCTACACGGCATCGTACCGGAACGCTAAATCGCTTGGCGGCACGTCTTTGCCGGTAGGGTGGTAACTAGCCACGGCCGAAGCCTCCCACCAGGCCAGACCAGGGAAATTCAGAAATTACAAATACCCAAATTGACCCTGCCGGGGATCGAACCCTCCGCACGTTAAGGCAACAGCGCTACACACTGCGCCACGGAGGTCGTCAAAAATATTATAAAACACTAGCGAATGCCCGCGACTTCGTCTGCGTGGTTTGAGTGTTTTTGGTTCCCGCGGGAATTCTTTAATTGACCGGGATAAAAAGTAGCCTAATTGCTATTCCAGACTATAATTTATCTGTGTGCCAATTTCAGCCAGATCCGTTAAGCCGTTGGGGCGTGATTGAGTTAAAAACATCCATATACATTCATCCAAACTTTCGCATTTATAATATTAGTAAGACTAGTAAGATAAGATAAATCATAATCAAAAATCATTTCGTTTGGTAAATTGTGGGTAATAACAGCTGTATGTATAAGTAGAAACTTCCCGTACACAATCTACTCGTACCGTAATACTCCCGTACAAATCGCATTTATCAATGCGATTGTTTGGATGGATGGATGGATTCACACCCCAATGGTCTAATGGATCTGGATGAAATTTGGCACAGAGATAGATTATAGTCTGGAATAACACATGGGCTACTTTTTATCCCTGAAAAATAAAAAGAGTTCCCGCCTGTCTGTCAAAATTTGTGCCAAATTCATCCAGATCCGTTCAGCTGTTGGGGCGTGATTGAGTAACAAACATCCATCCATACATCCAGACATCCAAACATCCAAACTTTCGCATTTATAATATTAGTAAGATATAGATTCTTGTTATAGTTTTAATTAAAACCATCAATCAGCAAAGTAAACACGAAGCAGGTTGAACCGTGACAATTTCGCTTTTAAACGCGTCTCTGCGGCCACAAATCAATTGGGCACAGTCTCGCGGACGCGCGCTGTCGGCTCATTGTCATTGCCGAGATCGATAGCGCATACTTTATATCAGTGTCTACAATATAAATATACTTTATACTAAACGATTTCACTTGGCGTTATATAAGGCATAATACTATAGGTGTATCGCAGTACAAAAAGTAAGTTTCAAAGAGTTTACAGAGAAAGATACAATTTATCAGCTTCCATAAACTATTGAATAAGTGCTGTCAGTATTGAAAAAGCTCGTTTTCGGCAACTTTTAATAGCTATTTATGCAACTGTATCGTAATGAGGGTCATTTTAATTCGAGTGCTGTTTTTTGATACGAGGCTTGCCGAGTATCAAAATAGGATAGTACGAGAATTAAAATGACTAATTACGTACAGTTGCATACAAGATTTTATCTACGACAAGGACGACTTTATAATTTTTTACTTTGTAAATTAATAAAAAAGTCAAATCAATTGACTGGTTGGGAAAGTGCCAGAACCCAGAGCCGCTAAGCTATAGGTATCCTATTTATGAAGATAACCATATCGATACAGCTACGACTCATAACGATACAGCTCCCATACAACGAACTGTATCGTTATGAGAAGCAAACACGAAAGAGGGTTCAATTCGATATAGTTGTCAAATTCGAAATTGGAACTTTTCGATGCTGGAGTAGATAAAGTAACTTTTACACTTGTACCATGCTTAAGTTCTTGATAATTTCTAGGTGTATGCAGACTACTGCTAACTAGTTGGCGAAAGTGTTTCTGAGCAACGCCAGGCGAACGCTGAATAGCATCCATCTATCAGTGTGCTTTAATTTATTTAATCTTAAATATTTTATAAATCTTATAATACCAGGGATGACTTAGATTCATATTATTGTTCATCAATAATAGGCATGATGACTGATTTTGAAAAATAGATTATGTTCGGAAGTATCAACTATTTCGAAAAAATATCTTATTTCAGCAAAAAAAAAATAAGGTTTGGTAGATAAGATTGGCATTTGAAATTTCGTTTGTGACGTCACTATTGTTTTTACCAATGTACTCTGTGCAGTGTGCAGTAAACAATAGTGTGATTGTCAAAGCTCGAAAACAAGCAATTGTGACGTCATTCACTTCTTGGTGTTTAATCCATTATGGCGGATTGCTGTATTTTATAGTTTTATTTTATCAAAATAAATAGCAATCTCACTCGAAATAGAAAAATAAATACGTTTTTTGTAATCCATGAATCCTATTTCATTAGATAAATTCATAATTTCATTGATTCTTGGTTACTGTCATCGTGCCTATTCTAGTACATTTTCTTTAAAAAAAAAAAGAGACTATACTTATAGAGTATATATAGACCCATAAATTTATCTGGCCCGGTGGTCAAAATTTGAACCATTTTTTTCCTACTTAGTTTTTTTTTTCATTTTATTTTTCATATAGTATATACAAGCAACGGTTTGTCCTGGTTATCACTAACATGGTAATAGTCGTTAATGTCCAATAATTGAAGCAGCGTGGTGGGTCTAAGCTCTAATTCTCTCTCTCCTATGAGAGCAGAGGCCTGTGCCCAGCAGTGGGACGTGGGCTGCAGTGGTGCATACAACGCTAAAGTCGAGTATCGCATAGTGAATAGTCGTCTTCGTCGTCGGGCGCGCTTCAACCTAGACCTCATCATTGTATTAAGCGTGATTGTCGTCAAGTGCAAGCCTATCTTGGTATAAAAATAAAAAAGATCGGCCGAGAGGGTACCTCTGTGCGCGTGGTGCAGCGGATGGTGCGCGTCCCCGGCGCCGGTCACGTTGTTGTAGATGCGCTTGTAGTGGTTGTACACCGCCACTGATAACACCTTCTTAGCGTACTCCTGGCCCACGACGTGCTTGTTCAGGTATTCGAAGATCTTCTTCGGCGGCGGCGGAGGCTTTCTGCAACCGAGAAAGAAAAATCCATGAATGAATGAATGATCGGTTGACTGAACGAATGAAAGAACGGTATCGTTCACTGAACTTCAACCAAAGAAAATTCTGGTACAACAGAATGGTACCTTCGCGCTGATATTTCAAACGATTTTGATGAAATTTAGTACAGAAATAGGTTGTATCCCGGGGAAGGACATAGGCTACTTTTTATCCCGGAAAATTAAGGAAGTCCCGCGGGAATTAAAAAAACAATCCACGCGAACGAAGTCGCGGCCATTATCTAGACTACTATATTTTATAGATACGTGTGCGAAAAATGTCTAAGGCATCACCTTGCAGGCGTGCCAGGAAGGTTTACGGTCGAAGGAAGAATTACGAGATTCGAAATCTTTAAAGTTTATAAGAAGGGTTTAAGTACACCACGCTGTCCAAGTGTGAATTCGAATACCCTACCCGCACTTGGTCTATTATCGTTATATTATACGGTCATGGAAATGATATTCGTACTAAAATCTTGACAAAATTGACACTAAAATCGAATCAAAAGAAAGAATTGAAAAATCACTTGGAAGATAACAAACTACTATACTTACTAAAGTGAAGCTAAACAATACTGGTTACAACATCAAATCAGATGTTCCCAATTCGCGGAAGCCTACCCAAACAAATAAATCCGATGGAGACACGAATAATACAATAAACATTTCGCTGGGTCATTTCTCTTGATACGCTAATCGGACATTGGCCACTGTTGGACAGTCCAATGCGCGGTGCCGATAACCTATAGACGAATCGTAGGTAACTAAAAGAGTAATGACTTGAAAACCGATGATTAGGTCATCGTACCTTTTTATTAACGCTTGACTTAACGTATCTCGTATCTATACAATTAATTTGTACTAAAATTGTCCAATTCAGGGCCTTCTAAATGTGTAAATGTGTCCGTCTGGCCGTCCGTCTATTTCATATTCACGGACTAACGACATAACCTGTTGGTCAGAGATTGGTTGCATCCCGGGAAATGAGATTACTTTTTATCCCGAAAAATCAGGGAGTTGCAAGTTGCAACGGCATTTAAAAAAAAATACGAAGCGGGCATCATCTAGTAACCATATGTTATGGTTGTGTGGACCAGTTAAATTATAATAGATATCCATTGTAAAACGTGACAAGTAATTGATGCGTAAAGAAACACCAAGTGTACAGACAAAGGTAAAGAAAGGAAAGTGTAAAGTTTAAGCAATATATCATAGGCAACCGCGATAGTGCAGCTGTGAGACAATGTCACAGCGCAGACATCCAACAACATGGTTCGTTGACACCACGATGTGTTTACAATTATTTTAGCGCACACTTGAGATTAATAACACTTACAAATAGTTTGAAAACATTTGTTAATAAATGCTAATAGTACGCAAACGATAGACGCATACCGCTGGATGAAGGTCTCTTGCTAGAGTCCCCTAAGAACACGATCTTGCACGGCGTGCACGATCTCGTGTGACTAAGTAGTTGTCAAATACCCAATATCTGATTTCCCATAGCCCAGAAAATCACTGAGCTTTCATATGAAGCTCCCATTAAAATTTTTCACAATTCTCACCCTAAATTAGACAGCATAGACCTAAATGTTCCAAATTCAACTGAAGGGGTATTACCTGTGGAATCCAGATTCGCTGTAAGCGTTGTCTTCAATGCTCTTCTAAGTGTCCACCTAGCTGAGCACGACAAAGAAATGGTGGAATTTGCTAGCAATCTCGCTCCAACCTAGCCCTAACAATTCGAAATTCAATTGAAAAGGGAAATTACCTGTAGAATCCGGATTTGAACCTAGGATTAACTGTTCCAAACTCAACTGAAGGGGGAGTTACCTGTAGAATCCGGATTTGCTGTCGGCGTTGTCTTTGATGCTCTTCTTGGTGTCCACCTCGCTGAGCACGACGAAGAAGTGGTGGCACTTGTCGCACTTGACGAAGCGCGTGGAGCTGACGAAGGTCTCCACGTGCGTGCAGGGGTCGCCGCACTTGGGGCACGTCAGCACGCCGCTGCCGCCCTTCTTGCCGCTCGACGATGATCCTGTACGGAGGAAAGGAAGGTTCATGTCTCCGTTCATACTATTGAAGTGAAAACTTGTTTAGCCGCGTGCGTACCCCTACCAACCTACCTACCCTACCTACCCTGACCGATACCTCGCGTTGTTACGAAGCCAAAAGGTCCTAAATACAAATATACATTCGTAATTAAACTTTATAATGCTTTAGTTTTAAAGTTTATATTTTTAGTTTTTTTTTAATTATTATAGACTAGATGATGCCCGCGACTACGTCCGCGTGAATTAATGTTTTTCGGGAATTCTTTAATTTTCCATGATAAAAAGTAGCTGATGTCCTTCCCCGGGATACAAACTATCCCTAAACCAAATTTCATCAAAATCGGTTGACAGATGGGACGTGAAAGCGTAGCAGACAGACACTTTCGCATTTATAATATTAGTATGGATATTCGCTGGAGTGCGCGCTTGCCTAGAAGATGCCTATTCACTCTTGCCTTGAAGGTACTGTTATACGTGGCAGGGAATACATGGAAGGGCATTGTATTCATTCTGGGGGTAGTTCTCTTTCTCGTGTAGTTTACATCTTTAGCTAAGTTCTTAAATAAAACTTGCAGGAGTCAACTTTAGCACTAATTCTTGCAGGAGATACCTACATCTCTGCAAGTTTTTTCATTATGGCTACGTTCGCAGTGTTCGAAAAACATTCACGCGTTTTTTTTGCGCAATTCTGTAACACTAGAAATCATATGGAGACGTACGCACATGCGAATAAAATTAGCGCGACAAAAAAATCGCTGGTCTGCTACAAATGAGGTAGGTGTAGGTGAAATTTGTACGTGAAATATAAATCGCAAAAAAAAAATCGCGCGAATTTTTTTCGCAGTGCGAACGTAGCCTAAATCATCCTAATTTAGAAGGTAATCGCAATTATGCAACTTTTATTGATAGTGGAGTCTTGGCCTTTAAATCTAACTTGAGACAGCTTTATAAAATTAACAGAAACTTTAAACAAAGAACGCTGCGTTCAAATATAGCAATTAGCATATTAAAATTCTATTAAATGAAATGATTTATTTATTTAGCTTAGGATTATTATTTATATTATTTTCTCATAAATCGTCGTAGGAAATGATGACCAATTAATATTTTATTGAAATAACCCGTCTCTAATTTTACGGTATTAAATAATACACGGGTCATTTACCTAACCAATCAATCAAATAGTTTATTATTTATTTTTTAGTTACTATAAAAATATAAAATATTACAAAAATAGTTAATTATTTAGAATAGTTTATTAGTATAGAGTATAGACGGTCTCCTACTTGACCTTTATCATGTGCCCCCCACTTGATAAAGACGTTTCAGTCACCGAGAGTGAAACAATGGAAATGCGACCTTGTCCACATGGTATTGGGGTCGACTTCACCTTGATACAGCATGTAAAGAGCGTGGCATCGTATAAACACAGATATTACGTAGTTGATCGATTGACGTACTTCAACAATGTTGATGATTTTGAACTTGGTTGAATTGGTATTGGAAACATTTTGTTGTTGCAAGGTTGAGGTTGGATTATGCTATGTCCAATCATTTATTCAACTTTTGGCAGCTCGAGTCAATGATGTTCTAATGCGTTACTGATTCAGCGGTGGGTTCCCACTTCCCACGTCCTTCCGCTTACGACTCGACTAAGAGTAGACTCTTATGCAGTCTTTATTTGTGAGGGTCACTCAGATAAATACTAAAAAAACACGCCATGCACTATGCGCGTCATAATCTTCATAGCTATAATAGAGTGATCGTCATGCAACGGAGGATCGCAACATTGTATTAACCGTTGACCGGACGGGCGGCACGCGATGGATCGTGTCCAATCGCTTATGACCACATGAATACATGTGCTGATACATTATTCTAAATAACACGCTAGGGAGTTGGCATAGTGCGCTTACGTACAGCTGCTTTATAGATACGATAGTGTGATGTTAGGTTATGACACTATTGGTGAATAAATTATTTTCTTTCTTTCTTTCTTTCTTTTTCTTTTCTCTTCCTTCCTTTGAAAGCTTATTGTCACCCGGCGGGAAAATCTGTACCACCAAGCCATTTCAAGAAGCGCAGAAAACAATCTTGTCAGAAGAAGAACCAATCTTGTTAGAATCTTGATAGAAAGATTGCCGTTAATGGCTAATAGAGTATGTATTTGAATAAATAAATAAGACAATATAGAATACGTTCTGGCATTGCACAGAGACCATAAAATTGCCATCCAGGTGAGACTGCTGCAGTACTGCCATATTGGACTGCATCGTCAGTTACTAATAGGAAATAAAAACCACTAAAACAAGGTAAGGTTAGACATAGGTAAATCCTGTTAAAACCGTTTCCTAAGTCCTAAAAAATACCGTTTGTCATTCAAATCCGTAACATGCAACACTACATTAGTTTGAGCTTTTGTGTGATATTCGACACAGCTGTACAGTACGCCTAAGTCTCAAAAAAATAAATGATTAAAAAAAAAAAAAAAAAAAAAAAAAAAAGAAACGAGCGAACGATTTTTAAATCTTAACATGGCTTTTACTTGTGATGTAACAGAAAGAGACATTTTGGGCCCAGTGGTCTTATAGTCTTACAGAAGGGAAATACTCGTAGATAAGCTTGTCCCCGCCGAGGTGAAGTGCCGTGTTACTTATTGGCACGTGGTAATCGCATTGGTCGGATTTGCACGCGCGTGGAGTGTATTTCGGGGAAAGTTTGCACTTTCTTGGTAAGTACTAAGTACGTAATGCACAAAATGATAAGTAGGTACTTATTTTTTACTCACTGTTATTACTGGTTATGATCAGAGCAGAAAAAAATTACAAAATCGTAAGTACCCTAATTATATTTTTTCATGCATAATATTACGAGGCTTCACATATTAAAATATGTTCCTATGACATGATTATGCGTCTGTACAAAAGCGGTGATAGCCTAGTGTTTCAGTTGTTTGGCCTCCCTCTCAAGGGCTAACTTGAAGGGGATAAAAAACCTGTAGATTCTTGCGACATATCATAAGTGGCACAAGTTGTACTACGTGAAATAAATCATTTCATTTTCATTGTCATGAATCCACGCAGACAAAATCGCGGGTTTAATCTAGTTAAATACTATAACTATAGGGCACAGCTTTCATCCCTAAACTGTGCTGCCGGTATGATTTTGTATGCGTTTGGTACACTGAATCACACTAATTTCACAAAGGCGAAAGTTTGTATGTGGGTGCGTTTGTTACCCTCTCACGCAAAAACTACTGTACGGATTAGGCTGAAATTCGGAATGGAGATAGAATATACCCTGGATTAACACATAGGCTATATTTTTATCCCGTAAAAAGCTATGGTTCCCACGGGAATCATAAAGCCATAAAGCTAGAGTAGCCCGGCGCGGCTGCACGTATTCTTTGAATGAGGTTGTATGGAGCTGGGCCCACTAAGCGACGCGGTACGGTCACGTACGGTCCACGGAGATGCTCTGCGCGACGCGGCTCCGCACAAACTCCTACACATACTATTTGCCGCTACCTTTATCCCACGTGGCCGAAGTCGCGGGCATCATCTAGTATGTAAAATGTAAATAAGGTTCGGTACGTCACCTGTGGCGCACGCATCTTTGCCGGTGGGAGGCGGCGCGGGCGGCTGCTCGGTGGGGCTCTTGCAGAGCACGGCGCACGTGCTCAGGGGCCGCGCGCACTGCCGCCTCACCGCGCGGCAGCTCTGCGCGCTACCTGCGGCAAAACAGACACACATTTACATATATACTATAGCTATAGCCCAACGCCGGAGACGACATCAGACCTACGGGCCCGTAGCCTTCGAGGCAGGCCCTAGGCGACAGTCGACACACGGCTTAAAGACAATCACCGGGGTACAACATATCATACATACAAAACATACAACAGATCGCAGTCAAGGGCTAACTTGTAGTGGAATAAAAAAGATAGGTGTAAGTACACTGTACAGTGACTCCACTCTACACCTATTTTTTTTATTTGCGAGATAGGCTTGCGCTTAACGAAAATCATGCTTATACAAAGCAATGATGAGGTCTAGGTTGGAACGGGCTTGCCTAGAAGATGCAAATTCACTCTTGCCTTGAAGATGTGGCAGAAAACACGAAGTAAACGAAAATAACAATTTTGTACCAATAAAGCAACCTTTATTTGCAAGAAACATTGTACGATATTAATATGATGGCAAACTAATAATAATAGAACAAACATGTTTTGTTTTATTGAATAGTTTAAAAGTAAATATAATAATATATTAAAATCATATTACATATCTCATAATACAAATTACCATTAAGTAAGTAATTCATTATTACTTAATAAAATAATAATGTAATTGGGTATTCATAATAATGTCCTCCCGACCGAATTTCGGCCGCGGCGGCCAATCTCCACAGAGATATGCGCGGAAGATAGTGCACAAGTTTGTCCCCAAACACAGGTGCACTCTCTATTCCCTTATTATCTCATAGCCCGATGGGACGCCAAATCCGACACGATCGGAGAGACTTCAGGCGCAGAACCGACGGCATGCCAAGTCTAGACCAACATAGGCAATTGGGTGTTAATAGCTGTCGGAGGACCGATTTTTGCCTATACGAAGCGACGCGGACGTTTTGCCCTATTATCCGTAGTGTGTTGTCGCCCTAAAACCCACTTTCATTACGGATTCAAACTCACGACCGCCACGGGTTTCTTACATTTCTTCCCAATCAGCCATTGTGTGTTCAACAATACGAGTCCAGCCCACGTCTCATGTCTGTCCATCCTTGAACAATGAACTGCATTGTGTTGTCACTTGTCAATCTGGCGACCTACTTTCTTTATATCGAGTGTTTTATTTACGACTATGCCATAAAAGTTAGCGCGCTTGCAATAATATCGTTAATTAATGAAAAGTTAGTTAATCAAGTGAAACTTCTTAGACGCGACCCGTGAGTTGTGAATTTTAAGGCGGAAAGTTCGTCCGCTACGCCTCCCAATATACGCTGAGGATGGCCCTCCGAGGCGGTATTAGGAAGTTTATATCATACTTTAATGCGAAAGTGTGTTTTTGTTGGTTTGTCCGTCAATCACGCCGCAATGCAACGGATCGACGTGATTTTTTGCATGGCTAATTGGCTATAGTCGAGGACCTAGATACTAAATAGTGATATAGGCTACTTTTATCCCGGCAATTAGGGAGTTTCCGTGCGAATTGAAAAAACTTATTCCACGCGCCAAAATGACGGAACGCGATCTGGATGAAATTTGGCACAGGGATAGATTATAGTTATCTGGTATAGAGTATAGAATCCCGGCAACCAAAAAACCTCAATCCACGCGGACGATGTCGCGGGCATCAGCTAGTATTCTTTATATATCACACAATTTAGCGGGAAAAATCGCGCGGCGAAATTTCACAGTGCGTCCTCACCCTTAGCATCAACTCATATAAGGTGTCGGTCGCAAGGTAATGAAAAAATTCACAAAAACCGCTTGTGTAACACCACCTTGACACAATAATTTCGGATCAGCACTTAAATGTCGCACGCAAAAGGAAAATATTGCCCGCCTTGGGTCCGCCGCGCCGGATAAAATGAATTTGTACGCCGTGTCAAATTTAATCATACAAGTTTGAAGTGCCCTTGAAATGTCTTCTTTAATTAAATTACGTATACGGCATGTCCAGTAATATAGTTTGGCCTTTCCTAACTCTAACATTTCTTAAAACTACTTTTAACTCATTATAAGTATCTGTCAGTCATCGAGATGCAAAAAATGATTGCAAGCAAGATAGTTTTTAGGGTTCGGTAGGTACGTCAAAAGGAAAAAACGGAACCTTTATAGGATCACTTTGATATCCGTCCGTCTGTCTGTCAAGACACTTCTTCTCAAGAACGCATGGAGGTATCAAGCTGAAATTCATATCAAATACTCAGGTCTACTGTCCCTTGGAGCTGTGATAAGCCAACGCAATCAAAAGATACAGCCGTTTATGCTGCAAATTTTTGCTGCGACACTCGCAAGGGAATAATATAATAAAAATACTTTTAATAATTTTTAAATTACTAATGTTATGGATTTCATACATAACTTTTACTTATTACCTACAGGTTTGTACGGAACCCACGGTGCGCGAGTCCGACTCGCACTTGGCCGGTTTTTTTTTAATAAATAGAATAGCGCTCAAATCTGCTGGCAAGTATTGATGCAATCTAAGGTGGAGCGCGCTTACCTACAAGATGCCTTTGATTTGAAGGTAACATTATTAAAAGCAGAGGGGAAAACAGAAGCCGAAAATTACCGCCCCGACCGATCTATCCATCTACTAGCACCAGGCAAAGGAATTTCAGGGTCATAAGCGATCTGGAGTGGGGCTCCAACCACACTTTACCATCGGTATGGTCCTGGGAAGTCCTGGCAAGCCTAGTGTGTAAGTTTTTAATACCCCAATTTCCTAAATTTAGTTTCCTGCGAATGCTATGTACACTTGTAATTGATTTACAGATCAGAAATTGTATTGTAAGTGTGCTTAATAAATAAATAAAATAAAGTCGGCTGTTGTTGCACAAGAACCAAGAAGCCGTGCTTTAAAACAAAGCACGTGAAATCGAAGGACCGCTTTCTTCAGGACGAGATCAAAGAGAGTCGCGCAAGGGAGGCCCGAGTCACCGATTGCGTTTATATATGAGATCTCAGATATTCCCAAAATGAAATACGTATAATTATATAAGCGCTTATAATTACCACCAAGGGGGTAAAAATTTCTCATTTTTTTCTATTGTCGAGTACCAATGAAGGGTGTCCAATATAATAAGTCTAGCCAGACTATTTGACTAATAAGTAATTTTTCTTTAACCTAAGCTTATAATCCTATGTACTAAGAAATTATATTTTAACCTCAGCTTATAATCTTATTTCAAATAGATACTTTGTTATTTTCACATAACCCGATTTCTTCCCCAAGAAGTGTATCTTAACATTTCTTTGTAGGATATGTGTACCAAATTTCATCAAAATCGGTGAAGCATGAAAAGGTAGTAGACATACTTTCGCATTTATAATTAAGTGAGTGTGAATTACGGAACACTATTAACCGCAAATCAGTTCACACTTGGCCGCCCTGCACTAGTTATTAGGCGATTGCGATTTAAACTTAAATAATTTCATCAAATTATTTATTATCCAACAACCATCAACTGTAACGTAACACGAGTTAATGCTATTGACAGACAGAAAGAGAAACTTTAACGATAACATCTTAACTAACATAACATCAAAGTACTTAACTGCAGCTAAGTTCATTATTTTTTAATGAAACATGCCTATCTAAAAAGCAGTAAAGCTATAGACAGACACTTTTTTGCATTTATATTTTTATTAATGTATGGAATACGGATTGGTCCACGTGCGGCTGGCATGCAGTTCTAGCACCAGCAAAGTGCAACTGACAGTTCCAACTGCACGGGGATTGCGTCAGTATACGTACTTCTATATTATATAACTAGCTGATGCCCGCGACTTCGTCCACGTGGTTTAAATTTTTTTGATTTCCGCCGGAACTCCTTAATTTTTCGGGATAAAAAGTAGCCTATGTCACTCTCCAGGTTCTCAACTGTACCTACCCATGCCAAAAATCACGTCGATCCGTTGCTCCGTTGCGGCGTGATTGAAGGACAAACCAACACACCAATAAACCAACAAACAAATACACTTTCGCATTTATAATATTAGTATATTGTACCTAAGTATGATATGTATTATAAATGCGAAAGTTTTGATAGATGGATGTATGGATAGATGTTTGTTACGCGCCAGAACGACTGAAAGGATCGGAATGAAATTTGGCACAGAGATAGATTATAGCCTGGAATAGCACGTATAGGCCACTTTTTATCCCGGAAAACCAAAGAGTTCCTGCAGAACCGAGAAACATCAATACACGCGCACGAAGTCGCGGGCATCAGCTAGAGAAAAATATTAAAAAAATAACAAAAACTAAACAGGCATAAAAATTAGTTCCAATTTTGGCCAAAAGTTTGTGGGACTATACTTATTATTTTACAGTTTTGTCAACGGCATGCCAACTGGAATTTTGCAGTCGGCACGCATTGCAGTCCAAATGCAGCAAGTCTGTCTAGAGCCTAAAGTGTAAACCAACAAAGAAACCCTGTGGAAGCTTTCGCCTCTCTCGTGCCTAAAGCGAGTCCATGTAATGAGATTGTAATGGCATCCATTTTTGCGGTGGCGACGTTAACTACTTAATCATATAAGAGCCGGAGAAAATCTTTGCGCTTGGCTGTACTTAATCACATTATTACTGGATGAAGTCCGCGACTTCGTCCGCGTGGATTGATGTTTTTTTTTATTCCCGAGGGAACTCTTCAATTTTCGGGATAAAAGTAAGTAGGTACCCTATGTCCTTCCCCGGGATGTAACCTGTTTATGTACCAAATTTCACCAAATCGGTCGCACAGTTGGGCCGTAAAGCGTAGCAGACAGACAGACACACACTTTCGCATTTAAATAACATTATTATTTATTACGGATAGTATGGATTTGCTGGCAAGTAGGAGCAACCAAAGACGAATGCGCTTGCCTACTATTCACACTTGATTAGAAGATACTGATAGTAAAAGTGGATGGGAACACACCCCGGAAGGGCATTCCGTATCCAGCATCCTAGCGGCACCGGTTCCAAATAGAAACTGAAGCAAAGCTTGGCAATAATTTGCTCTATAACTCTGATAGTTCTTTGGTATAAGATGATATTTTGTGAGATGGTGGATAGCTAAAAAACCCCGGCTGAGTTTGTTGTGGGCTCTTCTCAGACCAGCCCGCCCAGACCGCGTTTGGAATCATCGTAGCTTTGGTTTTAAGATATCGTAACTTATTATCACCAATAAGTTTTATAAGTTATTGGACGTCAATAAGTGGACAGTGTACCTAATTTGAATAAATGAATATTGATTGATTGAAACGCCTACATAAGTGTCCGTGCCCAAATGCGACTAATCAGCTTTGACTGACCCCTGAACCTGTGCCTGAATACTCTCTTAATAGGTGCCTATTATAGATATGGTAAGATAACTTGCATAGGTAATGAGCGTTCAAACAAGGCTCGATATGCTCGATACCTTTTTTACTCCAGTACAAGTTTATGTTGGTAGTTACCGGGCTTACCTGTTAGGGGTACGACACGACTTATACTAACTACGAAATTAAATGAATTAAAAGTATTTATTTCACGACTCTCCAAGACTCAAGACACTACCGGTTCGGAAAGCTGTTCTACTAAGAAGAGCCGGCTACTTACCCCTGATCAGTTTCTACACGGCATCAATACCGGAACGCTAAATCGCTTAGTCTTTGCCGGTAACGTAGTAAGTGGTAACTAGCCACGGCCGATTCCCATATTGACCCTGCCGGGAATAGAACCCGGGCCTCTCACTTTTACCCGTTGTCATACGTGAGCGACAAAAGTGACACCGCGACACGATACAACGCGACGCGACATTACCTATCAAACAATAGCTGACCCTTCACGTGGATTTTTGTTCATTGTTACGGAGACAAGTTTGTCATTTTCTATAGCGTCGTGTCGCGTCGCGTCGCTTCAGTCGCTCATCTAGGACAACGGTTAAGACCACAGCGCTCATCACTGCGCCAGGGTGGTCGGCAAAAATACAATTGCTAAAAGTAGTGCGTATGTTCAGGGCCTAACAAACAGCTAAGCTGGAATCTGGCGTCTCATGAAAGTGAAAGTGGCGAAGTAACTCGGCACTCAACTGAAGCGGTAGGCTGAATAGGAACGTTCGAGTGCTTTTGTTAGATGGCCGTTTTTATACAAGACTACAAGTACCAGATGCGCGCGACTTCGTCTGCGTTGATTGAGGTTTGCTTTTTAAGGAGGATTGGTTCCCACGGGATCTCTTTAATTTTCCGAGATAAAAAGTAGCATATGTGTTATTCCAGACTATAATCTATCTCTGTGCCAAATTTCATCCAATCTGTTCAGCCGTTCTGGCGTGATTGGGTAACAAACATCCATCTAGCCATCCATCCATACATCCATCCCTCCAAAACTGTCGCATTTTTTTTATTTTTAAATTTATTTAGTACCAAAAAGTTATAAAATAAGAAGAAAAATAAAGAAAGCATTTATAATATTATAGACTACAGAAAATGAGACCCGCAACTATGTCCGCAATGAATTAGATGATAAGTCCCGTAAATTAAGAGTGAATAGTCACTAACATCCCATGGGAACTCGTGAATTTTCAGGGATAAAAAGTAACCTATGATAGCGTCTATAGGAGTCTAGGGTCTTCGACTATGTACACAATACACATGCAAAAAGCACGTCGATTCGTTGCTGCATTAGTTACGCTTACGAGTCACGGCGTAATCAAAGGACAAACAAAACACTTTCCGCATCCACACTAATATTATAAATGCGAAAGCGTGTCTGTCTGTCTGACTGCTACGTTTTAACGGCCCATCTTTTCGACCGATTTGGATGAAATTTGGTATAGGAGTAAGTTACATACCGAGGAAGGTTATAGGGACACACTTTTTATAGGTACCGGAAAATCAAGGAGTTCACCCGGGGATCAAAAAAACTTAATCCGCGCGGACGAAGTCGCTGGCATCATCTAGTTTATAATATTAGTGGGTTGGAACTTGGAAGGACTACATGATGCTTGCGACTTCGTCTGCATGCATTTTTAGAAAACCCATGTGATCTAACTGACAGATACTTATCACTTATCTATCTCACTATAGAAGTTCGTCAAAAACGGCGAAACAGAGTGCCTAGTGGGAGATTTTCTTCCCATTCGCATCACATTAACGTTTAATACGATTTGTATGGAATTGTCAAGTGTTTTATAAAAGATGACAGTGTAATAGGTGGTGCTCGATCAATTCCTTTTAAGTAAATAGTACTTAGTGAACTTTAACTTTAATCTAATAAGGAAAAAACCTCCCAGTCGGCCTACAGATAGGGCGTGAGAAGAACAGTTATACTGACAGACAAGACATTTTAAGAAATGAGTAAATATTTAAATGAATCCCAAGTTTTTGTTATCTTATTTAGCATTCACAACTTTAGATACTATTAATATAATCAAGATGCTTACCTTAAAAAAACGTATGTTACATTATTACACATTAAGTAATAATGTAATAATAAGTTGGTAACTATGGATAGATCGTAGGTACCAACTTACACCCCCTAATACTCCACTTCGGGGGTGGAATTTTAAAAAATTATGCAATCCATACTTCTCTGGTTTTTAAATACCAAGTTTCATGGATGTAACTTTAACTGCCTATTTCACCTCCTTTAGGTTTGGGGTAGTAGGTGGGTGATCAAGGAATATTCTCTCAAAATTTAATTTAAATTTTCAGCCGTTTGGGCTGTAGGTTGTCTGTCAGTCACTCAGGAAAGCCTTTCATAGTTATTAATGATATTATTATTTTAACACTAAATTTAAGCAACTAAGGGTGTAAATAAATAAGTACAGGAGTTTGAGAGCTCTTATACTTATATTTGCCTAAAAGCCTACTTAGTTTATTCATGCATCAATTGAAATAACTTTATTTTCACTATCTAGGTATAAAACATGTGTGTACTATCTGCTTTGTTCATCACTGAGTCACCTTTCTCACACAATGCTATGTTAAACAACAAGCATCAAAACCATGTGGGCTCAGAAATTCCTTCGTCTATACTCTTAATAGTAATACTTACTTCATTACACAATGGTTTTTAAGTATTTATCTAATCAAATAATTTTATTCACAGTTTTTTTTTATCCACTAAAAGCTAGCCCTTGACTGCGATCTCACCTGATGGTAAGTGATGATGCAGTCTAACCGCAGTAGCGGGCTAACCTGTTAGGGGCATGGCAGTTATATTAAACCCATACCCCTTCGGTTTCTACACGGCATCGTACCGGAACGCTAAATCGATTGGCGGCACGTCTTTGCCAGCAGGGTGGTAACTAGCCACGGCCGAAGCCTCCCACCAGACCAGACCAGGGAAAATTCAGAAATTATAAATTCCCAAATTGACCCTGTCGGGGATCGAACCCAGAACCTCCGCACCTTAAGGTAACAACGTTACACACTGCGCCACGGAGGTTGCAGAATTAAAATTTAATTTAATTAAAATTGCAGAAATTGCGTTTCCCTCAGAATTGCAGTTTATTCGTTGTGTTTTTAGTCATTATAACATTTAGTAACTAACTACTTTTAGTATTTAAATTACGGGCCATATATTATAGCCTCAAAAAAATTTAATGATACCTACTTATTAAAAAATAATTGCATAATAGTTTTCCTGTTTATTTGTTTTCTTTAGACACATCAGACACTAAGCACTTGAGTCATCATAAGTATAGAGCAGTAGACCAAAAAAAAAGTCTTTCTAATAACATTTTCTTAACTCTCACTATAACATGAAACTGACTGACTGGCACATTCTCCATTACACCTTTATTCTTTACTAGAATATACCCGCAACATTGTTTGTGTAGATTTAGGTTTCATTCCCACCGGAACTCCTTAATTTTCCAGGATAAAAAGCAGCCTATGTCCTCCCCGGGATGCAAACCATCCCTATACAAAATCGGTTACATAGATTGGCCGTTAAAACATAGAAGACAAACAGACACTGCATTTAAAATATTAGTATGGATTATTGATAAAAACAACCTTAAACTGATGGGGTCTTGTAATTTGAGATTTCAAATGTGGATTTTTAGACTATCTACCTGAGCAAAGTCAGAGCACTGAAGTTAGTTATCCTTATATATGGATAACTCCATTGTATGTACAAAATATGCGAGAAATACATTTTTGGACAACTTCAAGTATTGCTTGCCAGTTTATATATTAGAGACAAACAAAAAACTTATAAGGTAACTCAAAATAGAAACAAGTTACTTAAGTACTTACTTACTTAAGTTCATTATGAAATTTGTTTGCAGGCAAAATACTCACTCAATTAACTAATTTTTAAGTACTTAATTAAATATATGATTAACTATTCCTTAAAATTTAATTTTTTTCTCAAATTAACTAGAGCAAATAGATTTGATGGCATAATATATACCAGTATCATGCATCATTACATAACAAATAAAATTTAATTGGAGATATTAAGCATAAGCATGAATTTTAATACCTAATGTCTGAGATGATATAAATAAACAGTTTACACAAATAAGGACCTCGCGAACCAATGTCAAATCTCCGATTATACAATTTACATGTTAATGACCTTGATGTTAGCCCCGCGGCCTGCTCCTGGGTGCTCAAATAATCATGTTCACGATTGTTGAACAAAACATCGCAAGCATGACGTTTTGTTATCAAACAGCATATTTACGCGTGCAAACGTAATAAACTGCGATGTGCTACGTCTATGGCTACATGAACGCCTTTGGAACACGGCCAGTTCGATAGAAAAACAATAATCAGCTCGCTCACCTGATGTCAACTGCGAATTTCTCCTAACAGCGATCCTTCCAACGGACACAAAGCTTAACCGGACGCTGCTCATTTTGATTATCGTAACACACTTTATCACATTAGCGAAATACTCGACAGATACGCGATACGAGTGAAATGGAAATGCTCCTTGTTTGCAGTAGTTAATCTCTCGTGAGCAATTTTTATTGTATTTATTTGTCAGTGAGAGGCTATTCTGTCATGACGCAACACTTTTAGTCAACATCAACACCGATTGCTCGCAAATATACAACAAAAAATATTTTACACGGTTTCTCCACAATAATTGCACTTTTCTATTTTTATATAGTGTGATTGAAAGCAAAAACAAATTTATTTAGTGGATGTTGGAACGGCCATAATGTCCACAGCTGATTTTGATGTGTGAACTGTGAAGTTATTTTTTTTTTGCACAACTTTTTGGTACCACGTTGTTTCGGTTTTTCTGCCATCTATCGTTGATAGCATAAAACTTGAAGTACTGCTTTACCGTTGGAGTCCAAGGCTACAGGCACATTGCGTGGGTCGACAGTTCTGAGTTGCGGCGACTGGCGAGCCATAGATGTGATGTGATGTGAGCTAATGCCCTCAACTTCCATCCACATAGGTTGCAGTTTTTTGTTTTATTTTTTATATGTATAGCGACCAAACGAGCAGGCGTGTCATCTGATGGTAAGTGATTACCGCCGCCCATGAACATTTGCAGCACCAGAGGAACCACCAATGCGTTGCTGGCTTTTAAGATATTGTTTTTATCCGCCCTTTGAAGAGCCCCATATTATAATCATGAGGGAACAGACACAGGGAGGGAGGGAAGATGAAAGCTGGTTCCACAATTTGCGGGTACGTGGCAGAAATGACCTGGAATAACGGGTGGTGGATAAGGACCAGGCATCCAGGTGGTGAGGATGAAATTTGTTTCTGCGACGTAAGGCTGGAGAACACGGAAGGTGGTATTAGATTGAATAACTCCTCAGAGCACCCCCCATTGTAGAAACGATAGAACACACAAAGAGAACTAACGTCTCTTCGGTGCTCTAGGTCCCTAGAGCGCCAGGCATCTAGGTGGATGAAATTTGTTTCTGGGACGAAGGGTGTGACTGGAGAACGTACTTAAGGTGGTATTAAATTAAATAACTCTTCAGAACACTCCCCATTGTAAAGACGATAGAACACACAAAGTGAACTCACATCTCTTCGGTGCTCTAGGGACTCCAGCGTGCAAGTAATTTTGGGATTATCTACGAGTCGAACTGCCCGCTTTTTTATCCGGTCAAATGGAAGGAGCTGGTACTAGGGTGCTTCGGCCCACAATATACAATTGATATTTTTTATTGCAACATTGCAACAACTAGTAGGTATGTTTTATCACTATTACACATACTTGTAAGCTCCTGAATACCCTATATTAAGATTACTTATTGCAATTACCGTCTCAAGAATTAAGAATTGATTTATTTTATTTATTTTATTTTATTTTATTTGGTACAGAAAACTTACAGCTACAACAGAGATGGATAGATAGATAAAGAGTAAGTATAACGCCAATTACAAGTTTTCACAGATAGAATTTACATGAGATAAAAATAGCTCGCAAAGGTAGAAAAATAAACAGTAATGTAGTAAACAGTAACATAGGAAGTAATTAGAAAATAAAAAGCTTATAGTTAAGAAGATGAATTAATACAAAAGAAGAACCAGAGTTAACTAATATTAGGGATAACTTAGACGTTATTAAGATTTGAATTACCAGCCAGCAAACTACTTCAACTCAGGCTGTGGGAGTCAAATAATTCATTGGCTAGAATTCTACGCATGGAGGTGGCCGTGGTGCAAAAGAGATCTAGCTTAGGATTCTTTTTTAACAATTTATTGAAAGTTAGAGAAGATCTTGGCAAATAGGAGTTCTGACGAAATCTGGTATGCGCAGATGGTGGGCGGAGAATAGAATGGGCACGGGGATGGGTATTGGTAGGCACTTTGAGGGATAACTTTTCGAGAAGCGGCGGACAATCGACCGTGTTATTGGCGACGATTGTTAATTCAATTATTTATTATGGAACAATTGAATATTTACGCTTTACGCAATCGCTGCGCGTCGTGTCGCTTTGACTTTTATCCAATATGTGTTTACCCTTATTTCTTGTGTTCTTCGACGATAACTGTAATGTTCTCAGATTCTGAGGTAATGATAATATCAAGATTATGGAGGGTAGAGGTAAGAAGGAGAATCATCTGTGAATATAAAATGTGTCCGTCGAAATGAATTAAATTGGGGGCGCGACATAACAATCGGGTAAATTTAAAAGGAAGCCTCAAATATTATTAAAGTAGGTTTGAGAAATAAAAAAGGAAAGATAGTGAATTTTAGTAAAAAACTCGGCATAGGTACTTCAGTTCTTCTACAATTGCTACATTCATACTATGCTGCTATGGTATGGTATCTCCTTTTCACTCCCACATGAAAGAGATGCAGTGTTGAGAACACAAGATAGAATGAGAACAAAATATGATTTCTTCTATCCCTTTCTGCGTGTCACGGGTTTAGTTTGTTTTGTTCATAAAGCATTTATTGTGCTTGGTGCATTGCAGCGTTTTAACTATTATTACCTATCCCTTTTGGTTACACGCTGGCATTGATTCTAGAGGGTTCATTGTTCTATTTTTTCTCCCATAAGAGATGATTCTTCTTACCTCTACCCTCATTAATCAAGATAAAGAAACCAGAGACAAGTGAAATATTTACACAAGTCATGTTAGTAAAACTATAAAAACCACAAAACACAACATGACTATGTCACTGACATTTTATTTAATAAACAGAAAATATTTGCGGCGTTTGTGGGCCCTTTATTTTATAGTTTTTTTTTTTTTTTTAATTCTTAATTTTTGGAGTTTGTTCCGTAAGGAATACGCCACTCCGTAGGACTTCAAAAATTCCACACAAAATCACAATAACAACTTAATCCTTACGTAGGGCTTTCTTGTATAGCCGCAACAGAGCCCTAGCCTCCTCTGAAAGAGGCTGGGCCAGGGCACCGTTACAACCGCCAATCTGCCACAGTGAGGGAAATTTGGTTAAAACCTCATATCTCTCGGGTTCGTTACGGACACATTCCAACAATACATGGTGTACGTCTTCAGGTCTGTCGCAATCAGGACAATTAGCTGACGACACTTTCTTCATTAGGTACCCAAATTTATTAAGAGGAATGTGTCCGGAACGAAGGCGCATTAAATTAACCGTATCTTTACGACCAAGAGGGCAGTTGTTAATCCAAGTTATATGGGGTTCCGATACGATAGTGCGATACCAGATCCCTTTCTCCCGCGACCGTTGGTCAAAGTACTCCTTCCACACTTTGAAGCTCTTTTCCTTTAACAAATTAAAACATTCAGTATAGAAAGAACGTACTTGTAACAAATCTCCTTCGGATGCAGCCAGGTTAGCCAATTGGTCTGCCTTATCATTACCGAATATACCAATGTGGGATGGGATCCACTGGATTTTAATAGTTTTATTATTAGATGAGAGGTTTAAAATAATTTTAATAATTTCGTAAGCAATAGGTAGCCCTCGAAAAGTCGAGGAGCATCTAGCTAAGTGTTGAAGCGCACTTTTGGAGTCGGTCAAGATTACAAATTTATCATATGAATTAATGTTACTAATATACGATAGCGCTTCAACAATTGCCAAAAGTTCAACGTGCATTATGGAAATCCTAGTCTCAATTTTGAATTTTGCTCCAACATCCTGTTGGGGATCGAACAAAGCTGCACCCGAATTATTGCGATTTTTGGATCCGTCTGTATATATTTGATAAAAATTATGGAACTTACTATTTATATGTGTTATACAGATTTGGTTCAAATTGACTGCACTGTACCGATCCTTGGCCTGATCCATACCTTCAATACTTAAACATAAAACATCGCTAATATTCATTCTACTAACCCACAAATCTAGACTAAACATTTCTAATTTATTACTGGAGTGTATCAATGTGTCAATCCAGTCATTTTGAGTAGACGCAAGTAAAGGGATTTTTTTCCGCTTCCAGAAACTAGGCGTACATCGAGACAATAGTGACTGCAAGAGATCTATCAAACTGGATTTACTAGAAAGAGATTTGACTTTGAATAAAAACTTCCCAGCCAGAAAATATCTACGTATACTCAAAGGTTGTAAATTGAGTTCTGCCTCCATCACATGAATTGGGGTACTTCTCAAATAACCCCCTATGATCCTCATAGCCATGTTTTGCACCCTGTCCAATTTACTCAGATGGGAGTCGCAACTGTCGGAATATAGAAAGCAACCATAGTCCAACCGACTGCGTATGATAGCTAAATATAGGCGTCTTAAGTGCCGAGGATGTACTCCCCACCCTGATCCTGCTAGAACTTTGAATATATTAAGAAATGTTAGGACCTTCTCTTTAACTTCATTAATATGTTTTCCCCATCTCAAGGAGCGGTCTAACCACATACCTAAATATTTGACGTTAGTTTCTGTACAAAGAGCTTGGTTATTAATTTTGATTACTACTGGAGTATTGTTAATTCCCTTTTTGAAAACACAAATCTTACTTTTCGTTGTTGAAATTTCTAAACCTAACTCAGCGAACAAAGCATACAATTTATTCAGTGCATTTTGAACATGTTCGACGCATATATTTAAATTTTTATTAGTTGAATATATGACAAAGTCATCAGCGTACTGTGATACATTAATGTCAGCATTGTTAGTCTGACTACAAATATTATAAGTTGCAGCATTAAATAATAAGGGAGATAATGGATCGCCTTGGGCTAGTCCCCGACCAGTATTTCGAGACACAGAATAATCATCTGATTTGATCTTTAATTTACGTTCCTTTAGGAATTCCCACAAATATTCACAAATTTTATTACCGATTCCCAATTGATCTAAATTATGCAAAAGTGCGCTAATATCCAAATTGTTGTATGCATTTTCGATATCGATAAAACAACCTACTGTCAACTCATTTCTAGTAAAACCGGTTTGAATATGACCTATTAATTTAGCTAGCCCATCCATGCAGGAGTGACTTTTCCTGAAACCTATAGAACTATCTGAAAATATATTATTTCGTTCCATATACCATTCTAAACGTTTATTAATAATAGAATGAAAAATCTTGCACAAACAAGATATAAGAGAGATCGGTCTTAGAGATGAAAAGTTATCTGAACTACGGCCAGGCTTAGGGATAGGAATTACGCCTATGTCACGCCATTGTGTAGGCACAAAGCTAGTTATTAAAAACAGATTATACATTTTTACCAACCATTGTTTAGCAGCTAAAGGTAAATGATTGGCCATAGAAAATGAAATATCGTCGCAGCCAGGAGCCGTATCTTTAGATTTTATGGATATATTTAGTTCATGCACAGTAATAGGAACTTCCAATGCCAGGTTAATTGATCTGAATAGTGGTTTAGATGGAGTAACATAGTCCGGACATAAGCTGTGTAACAATGCATTGGATTTACTGGGATCTATGTATCGACGAGGGTTTTTATAACCTTTCAGCCACCTCATGCGGTGCCACATATCACTAGACGATGTGACCTCATCAATCGACGAGTAAAAGTCGCGACAAGACTTAGACTGTTCACGTCGAATGTCTCTTTGTGAATCGGCCACAGCCTTTTCTAACTTGGTCAAGTTTGAAGGAATAGGGTTACGTCTGAATATGCCTAAAGCTAGCCGTCTTTTTGCAACAGATTGTGACAGACTTGGACTCCAAAACTCTCTAGGTCTAAAATTTGTTTCCGGATTATGGCTTATTTTAATGAATGGGATATGAATATTAGCTGCCTGATTCATATTTCCAATGAACAAGTTATATGCTACTTGTGGATCTTCTGGCATGTTTAAATCCAAAAACAACTCCTCAAGATATGAACTGTAACCCTCCCAATTAGCCAATTTAAAGTTTCTTTTTTTCTGTATTTTGAACTTAGAGACATAGGACGAGCTTAGCTTTATGACCAAATGATCACTGCCTAAAGATTCATTTGTAGCTATCCATCTAAACTTTAATGCGACATCAGAGGAGACCAACGTTATGTCAGGTGAGGACTCGCGTAATTGGCCATCTACTAATTGAAATCTGGTGCTGGATCCATCATTTAGTAGAACCATATTGCTTTCCGTAAGTGCATCAAGTATTTGATTACCTCTGTTGTCAGTTTTGTTGGACCACATAGTATGATGACCATTAAAGTCTCCAAGTATGATCGTTTTGGTCAATGATACAGAAAAAACCCTATCCCAATCTGATTGTGTAGTTCTGGTATCGGATGGACAATATACACAAACAACATTTTCAATTTGGTCACAATTAGCTATTTTAACATGTACAATTTCAATACCCGGATTGATAGTCTCAACCTTACAAAAGTAAGACTGTAACGATTTGTGAGTTAGTATAGCTACCCCGCCATATGCTTCGTTTCTATCGCAGCGATATATGTTATAATCTCTTACCTTAATATGTTTTTCATCATCAAGCCAAGTCTCACACAATGCCGCAATATGAACTCGCTCTTGGATTAACAACTGCTCCAAAGATTTAAGCTTAGGACTAACACTACGAGCATTCCACTGTATTACGTTAAGATTAATATTTTTTTTGGTGTATTGTTCCATTTAAATAAACAAATGAATCAGGTCCTTAATCACAGGAATTTTAGTCACAACGTCTTGAAATACAGCTTTAGCCCACTGAATAAAATATTGAACTCCTCTTTTTATCTTGTCCATCCATGAATCATCGGTCTCAAAATTGAATAAAATCGATTTAAGCTTGGCCAGTAAAACTTTCAAGTACATTCGCCATTCAGGGCTTTCTTTTTCTTTGTTTCGTCGTTCATAGTCTTCGCTAGGACCAACACCAGCATTGTCCTCACAATTTTCTTTACTCACATCCGACTCGTATTCCGACTCCACCCATTCCATTTCTTCATCTTTATCACCAACTCGAAATACTATTTTCCTCTTCCTCTTCTTTCTTTTTTTTTTGGATTTTTCATTAGACTTTTTATCGTTTTCCTCTTCAGTCGATATTTTTTCAGACGTGGTACCTTCTTTGGGCTTAGATTCCGCTGATGTCGATGAAGCAAAGTATTGGGTATTTTCTGTTCTATTTTGGAATGTCTCCTCTTGTTTCCTGGGACGTGGAGGGGGAGTTGGTGGAATGTACAAAGTTAACGCTTGCTTATATGAGCAGTTGACTTCAGACATTAGCTGACGTATTTTTTTCTCCTTCACGTAAACTGGACATGACTTCGACATACTTAAATGATTTCCACCACAGTTACAGCATTCAAAAGAGGTCCGGTCACAGTTTTCATGGTCCTTGCCGCACTTAGGGCATCTAATTCTATGGGAGGGACACATCCGAATAGTATGCCCATAACGCCAGCATCTTGAGCACTGAGTGACTGGAAACACAAACGGTTCCACGCGAATACGAAGATGATGCAGGTATATATGAGTAGGAAGCCGAGATCCGACAAAACCGATTCTTACTTTTTCACATGGGACCCAGGAACCATCGTTAGTTCTGCGGTTTAAGCGTTTAATAGATAAAATCGCCACATCACATGACATATTTGCCAACAACTCCTCGCAAGTAGTTTCTAGTTCAATATCCTTAACCATGCCATAGGATACGCCCACTTCCCAGGTTTTTTGAATGCGCCAGCCTAGTTTCTTGAATTCTCCATGATTCATAAATTTTTCTGCATTGACATCTTTATCAAAATTAACTAGAGTCTTGAAAGGATTGGTATATTTGACACGCGTTACGCCCTCGATTTCGTGAGTCCTGAACAGTTTTGATAAGGCGAATTGCTTCGGCAGAATTTCCGAATGAGTTACGCAAACTTGAGTCGTTTCATCGAAGTTTTTTGGGTTTTGTCCCCTCTGTTTTCTTTTTGCATCTCTATGCACCGTATGCCATTCACCCTCATCGTCTATATTATCCTCTCTCGTCCGTTTTCTTTGTGTATTTTCCTCATTTGAATGTATTCCGCCCTCGAATTCCATATTATCTCCAAAATAAATCGTCTCGTCCTCAACACAAACGTCCGACTCGCTCATTGTTGCACGTCGCTCTTATCAGTACGCTAACTACCTACTGGACGCAGGTGAAGCGCCCGCCGGCCGAAGGCCGCGCGTCGCACCGTAAACACAAGGCTGTAGTACACGTCTATTCCAGACGAAATGAGACGCGCGAATGTGATTTTATAGTTACTTCTACGAAAAGATTTAAGATAGGTACCTAACAATAATAATTTATAGACAGTTGGAACTAGAGCCCAGAGCCGTGAACCTAATATAAAAACTTTTTTTTACTCTATGTGTACTCTTTACACAAGTGACATCAAATGTCATGTTTGTTCGAAATTGTCCAAAATGGCCGAGACAGAAACTGATAATAACAGTATTGTACGGCCCGAAAAAAATAATAAGGGCATAGCGACTAATAATGGACCCCGTCGCGTTACTATATACAAAACGGAGACCGGCTTCGGTTTCAATGTTCGCGGTCAAGTTTCCGAAGGCGGGCAGTTGAGATCGATCAATGGTGAACTATATGCTCCTTTGCAGCATGTTAGCGCCGTCCTGGAGCAGGGTGCAGCTGAACAGGCTGGTATACGAAAAGGTGACAGGATCCTAGAAGTGTGAGTACCAGTTCTATGTCATTTTAGCTGAGGAATTCCATAGAAATCGCGATTAAAAAAAGGCGTTTACTATATGGGGTTTTCTCATTATTGTTTGCATTTCCCAACCTTAGCGACAGTTTAAAGTTTTTCTTACTCGAACTAACTGGTTCAAATTACATTTCTTTGTTATACGAGACTGTTTGAATAGCGTTTGTGAGTCACAAACCTGTTTTGCGAAATCGGTGTTTAGAAACAGTTACGTCCGATGTCTTGTGCAAACGTATACTAAAAATTTGTTATTGTTGAACGTTGCATTGGGTAATTGAGACGTTTTGAGTAGGTTTGGAATGGGTACCTAAATTTTGTTTTTGTGTAAGATCACAAGGCTTCATTCATCATTAACTTACAGTAATTACTTTTTAAATGTCATTCATGCACTACCATGAATGACATAAAAGTAGGTTACCCTAGGTTACACATCTATTGCCAGCCCAGGACCCCTCACTCACAGGATATACTTATGAGCCCTTCTATTACCAAACTTTGCTGTGATCAATATTTTGAATAAACTTCTTACTTATTATCAAACATAAGTAAGTATACTTACTGGCTTTTTCAGTTAAAATTTCACCAGTCAGAGAAACATGAATACCAGATTTAATTGATAGGGCTGCCCTTTGTATTCAAATTTTTTCTATATTTTGTTATTATATCTGTATTCTTTGATATGTGTTGTGGTGTACAAATAAAGAGTAATTATAACAATTATAAGCTATCTATTATTGGAAACAACTCAGATGGTTTCCTCACAATTGCAAAATTTCATAAAAAAATAGGGTGTAAAAAGTAGGGAGTGCATTTCCATCTTTGGCAAAAATAATTATGTTATGTACATGTCAAAGCAATCAGTATATTTGGCTCAATTTGACAAGTAAGCAAGTAGTCTCACAATTCCATATCCTTGCATACAATTTTCCTCCTTTATTTTGTTTGTAAGCTAAGATTATTTACAAATATAAGTTAAATATTGTTATCTCCTAGTGTCCTTGTTTCCTGCAGCATAACTTAAATACCTTCAAAGCAAATTTAAAAAGGTTTCTTCTTAAATTTACTCACGACTTAGACCTCATAATTGTGTTCTAGATATGTCATGATTCTCATTTAAGCCAAGCTTATCTATCAATTATGAACTAGGGATAAGACAGACAGATCTGATCCAATCCATTAGATGATATAAATGTTAGGTTAATATTACACTATAAAAAAGAGCTTAGGTTAATTCATTTAAATAATTATACTTCCACTTAACTCAATTAAATGCTTATAAATTCATATAATTTACATAAATATGAATATTATTTGCATACAATGTAGTAACAGCGACAGCCAGCTGTGGTCTAAATATAGCAAGTCTGTATTGTGTAAGGCTTCTTTAAACTGCATCACTAATTACTTGTAAATATTATACAATAAATATCTACCTGCTAGTGTAGGAACTCATCATGCTTCTAGGTTTTGTTTGCTAGAACGAACGAACTATGAATGAAAAACAACTATGTAACTAAGGTGTAGTTGGTGATGGTTTTTTTCATGTGTATAGAGCTGTCTAAAGATAACAGCATTATAAATTTCCCATTAAAATTGTTGTAAAGGGAGGCCTTTGCCCAACAATGGGACACTGCAGGCTGAAAATAATGATAAATAAATTACAGATGGATAGACTGATGGACAAAACAAAACCAAATATGTCTTGTAATGCAAAAATTTGAATGGATGGATGTACCTACCATATTCTTGCAGAATTAAAATGATTATTATTATGATTATGATTATGATGTTTGTTACTCTATCGCGCCCGAATGGCTGAATGGAACTGGATAAAATTTGGCACAGAGATAGATTATAGTCTGGAATAACACATAGGCTACTTTTTATCCCAGAAAACTAAACAGGAAACCAAAAATCCTAAATCCACAGGGATGTACTCACGGACATCAGCTAATGTTAAAATACTTTCTTGAAAAACAACAAACAACAGTCTTGTTGTTAAACTACTTGGGTCCCCAAATCTTGAGCTGGTCAGAAAAAACTTAATAAGAGTGAAAATGATGTCGTGTCGTCCGAGTCCAGCGACGTCGTTTTCACTCTTATTACTGTATACTGTGTTCTCGGTAGGAACGGCATTCGAACCAGTGGTAGATTCATTCGACTATCCATAAGCACTTGTAAAAAGTCTATTTGAAAAAAAAAACTTTTGAATTTTGAATTTTTTAATTTATATACATAAAGCTTTTTCTGACCAGTTCAAGCCTATTCCTTATCAATAGATTTGGGGAGACTCTAACAAAACTATTTTCTATTTCCATAGTAAAAGTTGATGCAGCTTTAGAGTGCCTGTCCACTGAAGTAGTTTTGTGTTCATCAGACAGACTTAGTGAACAGACAATAGGGCCAAATATAAAGCTATTAAAATGTGCTGTTGATGTACATATTCCACAGGATGCTATAATACGGTTTATAAATATCCATTGTGAGCAAATCCATATGTTATCTGGCATGCGTGAGTTATGATCCCACGCAAATCATAATTCCATACAAAACAACCGTCTGTTTTGTCCATATGTTTTAACTTTTAGTTTCACTTAGCTACTACGAAGCTGGTTTTATGGTTAGTGGTTTTAGCATTATGGTCTTACTAGCTGATGCCCGCGACTTTGTCTGCGTGAGGTTGAGGTTTTTCGTTTCCGCAGGAAATACTTGATTTTCCGGGATGAAAAGTAGACTATGTGTTATTCCAGACTATAATCTATCTCTGTGCCAAATTTCGTCCAGATCCGTTCAGCTGTTGGGGCGTGATTGAGTACCTAACAAACATCCATCCATCCAAACTTTCGCATTTATGATATTAGTATAGATGAGTGGCAGCCAAAACCTGCCACTCATCTATACTTCTGCTTTGAATCCCACCAGGGAATATATCTAATCCGGTCTACTCAGACTAGATTATATTCCAGCCTACAGCTATAGGTAACTACAGATAACGGAATACTAGCTGTGGTCAAAGCTTCCTACCAAATCTGCTGGATATCATGCTACGGGCAATGCCATAGTGCCTAGGGTTTTGGCATTTCGTAATTCTAGGAATTGATATGTATGTGTTTAATGAAACGAGGGGGACAAGTGGCCTTGTTGCGACAACGATTATGGATATATCAGTCGATTGCGATAGTTAAGCAACGTTGACCCGAGTCGGTAACTGGATGGGTGACCAAATTTGGCCATTTCGTTTCCTCTGTGCCTCGGAGAGCATGTTAAATCTTCGGTCCCGGTTATTATCACTAACGTCTGATAATAATCATTAGAAACCTTAGAGTTGAAATAGTATACACTTAGTTGAGTCGTATGTGGAAGGACCTGAGAATAATGCGTTCTCGCATTATTATCCCAAGACGAACGCATTATTATGCCATTATGCGATTAATGGAAAGAGGTCACGATTCACGACCCTTAGTAGTGAGGAATACGACGCAGAGAGAGAATGAAACAATTAGTCTGCATTGGTGTTGTGTATTAATCCAGATCACAGTCAAGGGCTAACTTTTAATAGGATTCCCATAGTTATTTACCTGAAATTGAATGAATGAATATACTTTTAATGTACACCACAAAGGAGATAACACCCTTAAATTTATTAAATTAAATTGCATACTTATTAGGCTCTAGTGGTGGGTCGTTATCGTATTTTTGACGGACGAAACGCAACCGTTTTCCTGGCGACGAAAACGGTTGCAGAAAACGGTTGTCGTTGCAACTAGTTTTGAAGGCTTAAAAACCATCTACAAACCAGTTGCAACAACGTGTGTGGTTAAATCAATTCATTCTCGACTGTATGTCATGGGCATAAAGTTCACTTTTGATTGTAAGAACTGTTTTTACAACGAACGTGGAACGAGGACGACTACGTTCGCGACGACGTGTGTCGTTGAATCAATTCATTCTCGACTGTATGTCATTGGCATAAAGTTCACTTTTAATTGTAAGAACTGTTTTGTGAAAAAACGTGGAACGAGGACGACTACGTTCGTGACGACGTGTGTCGAAGACTGGTTTGTGCAACGAAGACTGTTTTACCCAGGACGTAAAAACGGTTTCAACGTTGCAGAACAGAAAACGGTCTTTAGAAACGGTTCGTCGTCGCAACGCCCACCACTATTAGGCTCGCACATCCTTACAAAAACCTGTAAACATCATGTAAAGTCGTAAACAAGAGCCTTGTTGCATGCAATTACAATTAATTACCAGTCTGGTACATGGCCACGTACTCCACTAACCTACATTTAATTATGTTATCAATGAACAAGAAATTGTATACTCCCGTTGTAGTCATTGCATACACCCAGAGCAAATTTGTTTTGCCTGTCTGTTTATGGAAGCATGAGAAAGTGTGTCTTCACAGCACATCAGCTGTTCAACTGATTTTCAACTCATTTGGTACAGAGATATGGTGCATCCTGTGGACTTTAGCCATCAAATAATACTTTTCAAAAACCGTAATCAACGCAGACAACGTCGCGGACCTCATATACTTAGTTAACTATGAAAAACTAGATGATGCCTTGAATTTCCATGGGAATTTGGATTTTCTGGGATAAAAAATAGCCTATGAACTTCCCAGGAATGCAACTTATCTTCGTATTTCTCGTCAAAATCGGTTGAACAGACAAACACACTATCTGTACATATTTAAATTTTTGTTTCTAAATCGGTGTTTGTTAATGATTTGATTAATGCCTCATTTCAATAACTCGTACAATTTTATTTTATTTAGCTTTGTACCAAATACTTAAAATGTAATGAGAAAACGACAAATTATGCTAACATCGCAATAATTATTAATTATTATCAATGTTTGTTTATTTATGCATTGTAAATAAATAAGTAGGTAATTAAACTAATAACTTCTACTTATTTAATTGCTTTCAGAATAACCAAACACTTATAGTAAAACATTAAGAATTAATTAATGATAGTAATTATAATATCTTTAATATTATGAAATAATTTTATATTGATTTTGTTTGTAGTGAATTAAGCATCGGATATAGTATTTATCACTAACTATATTAATTAGCCCTTTATAAAGCCATTTATATTTATAGCCATTTATATTGCAATAATTGTGGTGCTTGACACAAGTAGTTAAATTTTTGTATTTGAGATGAGAAATAAACTCATTTCATTAAACTATTCTATTTTTATCTCATTTATCATTTAGTTCAGTGGGGTGATAAGTGAATCAAAAACTGTTTGGATGTCATTTTGCTTGAATTCTGTTGAGTGCAGTCATAAGTGGACAAGGTGGAGCATATCGTTGGAAGAGCCGAGAGATTAGGGGATCTTTATTTGCTTAAATGGCAACCCTGTGTTGGAATATCACTAAGACACCCCTCTAGGTGGACGGCACAAGACCTTATGCTGTTACGTACCTTGCAAAAGTCCTTTGTTCCTGTGGACATCTATATACTAAGACTGTTTTAACAGTGTAGTGTTTCTTTCATTCTTTTATTTGGCAGTGTGCCCATTTCCAAACCTGTTCTTTCCTCATCCCCGTGAAGATGAAACCATGGGCCTTAAACGTTTTTGTTCAACAAATCCCCAAGATATGGAGAGACATTCCGCCGCCTATTTCCTGCTTGGATATTTGACGGTTAAGTTTGGGCAAAAGTGAATAGGCATCTTTTTAGCAAGCACTCCAACCTAAACCTCGTGATTGTTAACAAGCGCAAACCTGTCTTAGACAAAAAGAAAATCTCAAAGCTGTTACATATCTATATACTCTCTTCAAACCTATATTTTAAGTTTCCTTGTATCTTGTTTCTTTTGTTTTTGTGGTGTACAATAAAGTATATACATACATAAATAATTACATACATATATCTAGACAGTTGGTTAATCTATGGCGTAAATATATATAAAAAGCATGACGTTTGTACAAATAGGGGGAACGGACGGATTCCGCTTTTATAGTTACTACTGCGGAGACACAGGATTTGAGATTTATGATGTGGAATACCCCGAATCTAAAGAGAATAGGTAATGTATGAAACTGCATGACAAATTCTCAATAAGTAAAGTCTAATATACACTACTGGCGTAATCAATCAATCCTCAATATTAAACAGACTGATAGACAACCATTGATGTGAAAATTTCTATTTACTGGTGGAGACTGTTTCTTACATTTCTTTGACTCGTCAATGATTCTTTCACAGTGTTGCTCTAGACTATTTTTCAATTACCTTGTAATTTACCCATGTAAACTGACTTATTGAACAGACTAGCAATATATTATAATATAACAATATAATATAATAAAATATATAAAATATAATATAACAATATTTTTTATGCATATCTGTGATTATGTGTGATCACTCCACTGCAAGCTATGAAATTATGATTTTGACCAATTCCAATGGAATCCATATAAAATCTAAATCAGCTACTGAAGAAGCATCAGTATATAAATACATAGATTATTTTTAAAATGTTTTTCTTCTTTCTTGTGATAATCCGTAGTTAACCGTCAGAAGACTTATATTAGAAAACAAAATCTATGAGACTATCATCAATGAAATTCTTGGGTGATAAATAATAACATAGTTTGGCAACTACAATTTTTTTAATTTGTTAATTTTATTGTTTCAGCAATGGGGTGAACGTAGAGGGCGCCACACACAAGCAAGTGGTGGATCTGATAAAGTCGGGCGGCGACTGTCTCACTCTCACGGTCATCTCTGTCACACAGAAGGTTAGTATTTTCTCTATCTAAAACATGACTATAATCTATAGACTGAGCCGACTCTGAGTAAAGACCTCTATTTGCGATCTTTACAAAAGGGGTTTAAATATTTTAGCCTACCTACCGTTTCGCCATTTTAATTTTTTTCTTGAAACTAGCGGCCACTCATAAAACCTGTATTAATAAAAAGCTGGCATTAATGCAAGCAAGTATTATATTATAATGTTTTAACTATCGTTTTCCCGCTATTTCGTCCGCGTTGAATTAGGTCCTCGAAAAGAAAACAAATTTCAATAAACTGCGAAAAACATATAATTCTTCATTTTTCACCTAAAGTACAAATACTAAAGTTTCATGGATATAACTTGAACCGCCTATTTAACCTCCTCGGTAATGGAATTTTGAAAACTACTTATTCTCTCAAAATTTCAAATTTTTATGTTCAGCAGTTAGGGCTGTAGGTTGTTTGTCAGTCATTCAGGAGAACTCACGATGGTTTAAAGTTTTAAACGATGAATGATGTTTGTCGTCAGGAGGCAGAGCGTTTAGAGCCCTGCGACGACGGCTCAGCGCCAGTGGGCGTCATAGGCGGCGCGGCGAACTCGCGCGCCACAGTGTACCAGCGCTACGACTACACGGACAAGCGCTCTCTGCCGGTCTCCATACCCGACTACCGGGTGGTAATGGAGAGGAACACTGGCCGCTCGTACGTGGCCTTCAATGTGCACATGGCGGGCCGCCACCTGTGCAGCCGTCGCTACAGGGAGTTCGCCGCGCTGCACCAACTGCTGAGGAAGGAGTTCCTCGGTGATTTGTTTATTTTCTTGGTATTTATAAACTAGGCACAGAAACGAACGCGTGCGCTCCAAGCGTGGAAGAGCGTGAGGACAGATTTATACACTGTTGTGTATTGGGAAAGAGATGGCGATAAAGCAATAGTACATTACATCGCGAGACCGGGAATTACGCGTTTTCTGGTCGAGTGTTAGTTAGACTTAGTTAGTTAGTTAGTTAGTTAGAGCTAGTTGGCTATATACGAGACCAGAAATGCTCTCCCGGTCGAGGTGTGTATAGTGCTTTACTGCTTTTCTAAAAAATGAAACAAGTGACTTTTTTTTAAATATATTATATTATGTAATTAAAAGAAATTAAATAAAAAAGCAACCTACTTAAGAAATATTAAAAGTTAAATTAGTTATATTTATACTTTTAATATTTATTTTGCGCTGTGAGTGCTGAACGCGTAATACGGTAGGGTTCCAAATTTAAACTATTTAGGCCAAAGAACATTATAACAAGTTACAAGATTTTCAGGAAGAAAGATTCCAAATTCAAACTTATGATTGTAATGAGAATACATACATTCTTTACTGGCCTAGGCCGGGAAGTTTAACTTTCATATCCAGCTACCGGGTAGAATATTAATACAATATACATTTTGAGACGTACCCTTTGTCCAACAAATGCAATATTTTTGCCAAATCTATATTCATGTATATTTTTCATATATTTTTTTACTCAAATAAACTCATTAAAAGTGCTTTTGAATCGTCGAGTGAATCTACCAATCGCAATGCCATTCCTACCAACTTGTGGAATTATATGTTATAGAATAGAACACATCTGATAATTATTATTGACTAGCTGATGCCCGCGACTTCGTCCGCGTGGTTTCAGTTTTTTTGATTCCCTCGGGAACTCCTTAAAATTTTCCGGGATAAAAAGTAGCCTATGTCACTCTCCAAGTCCTCAAATATACCCATGCCAAAAATCAAGTCGACCCGTTGCTCCGTTGCGGCGTGATTGAAGGACAAACCAATAAACCAACAAACAAACACACTTTCGCATTTATAATATTAGTATGATGATATACTCTATGTTTTGTTTACGGCAGGCTTCAACTTCCCAAAGCTGCCGGGCAAATGGCCGTTCACGTTAAGCGAGCAGCAGTTGGACGCTAGAAGAAGAGGACTCGAACAGTATTTAGAAAAGGTGCGTTGTTATTCACACAACCCAAGCTGAATTACACTTTATTGGGCTGTAGAAAGAGTCGCTTTTTAATTAAACATCTTGGTGCATAGATCCTCCTCTATCTGTACTTTAAAGTATTCTGTGGTATCATAATAAAATTAGAATGTTTTAGCATAAAAAAATTGAAAACATTTTTGATTGAGCTTGTAGGGACACATGCATAATGCAACATGACTCCTGACGCCTAGTCAGCAGTCGGACATCGCCGTAGTATGTAACGAATAACCAAAGTAGTCAGTCAGTCAGTCTCGCGCACAGTGTCACTCGGTATCTTGTGCTATACACACACGGAATAAATATCAGGAACTATCTGGGAGTTATTAATTACAGACCCTTAAATAGGAGATACCCAATAGCACCTTCTGATACCTACATCCCCCCAATCTCCTAAAAGCTTTTTACTTCACAATTTTAAAAAATCCAACAGAAAACAGACCACTCTCTAAACTCTTACATGAAAATAGCAGAAGAAATTACATAAAAATCATCGCCGATAAAATGTACCATGGCTGATATTAGAGGTGTTAAACTATCGCTAAACGGTTAACGGTTGAAAACGGTAGTAAAAAAATAATGTTTCTAGTGTACAGGAGTAAAGATCGTTTACTACCGTTAACCGTTTAACCGGTTGTAAAAAAAATACCTGTAGTGTCGTGGGAACGAAGTTCCTTTTTACATAAATATTAATTTCAAGTTCTACTCGGACATGCTCGTGTTGTTACGAAGACAAAAGGTCTTAAATATAAATATACTACATTCGAAATTAAACTTTAATGCTTTAGGGTTTAGGTTTAATTTCGAATAACATAAAAATCTTACTCCACGCATTTTCGTTACGGACGTTTTTTGCCGGCTAGGGTACCCCTTCGCATTGTCCTATAAGGAACTTCGTTCCAAAACAATGTTTTTTTTTCACTCGCTAGTGCACAAGAGTGAAGATTGTTTACTACCGTTATCAATAGGTAGTTTAACACCTCTAGCTGATATGCGTAGGACAGAATATTAGTCCGATCACCTGTTTTCAACAGTTTTTATCTTGAGTGTCAAGAAATGACAAACCGAGTGCCATGTGCAAAAATCATATAGTGGCCATGTGCGCCAGCGCTCGTCAGCTTACCTATTACCTATATGCGAGGTAGTCTATTACATTCGTTCAGTTGAGACGTAGTCTCTGCCATTCCTTGGAAATTAATTTTCTAGTTGTATTTTAATTTTTAATTGTGCAGGTATGCGCGGTCCGCGTGATAGCGGAGTCAGACGCGGTGCAAGAGTTCCTCACAGACTCCGACGACTCGTCCAACCCGTCGCCCGTCGAACTCAAGGTACACACACAACGGACCTAGATAAACACGATTTGAGTACTAATAATCGCATCGTATGGTGGAAATATTCTCGATTTCGTATCCATACTAATATTATAAATGCGAAAGTGTATCTGTTTGTCTGTCTGCTACGCTTTCACGGCTATCTGTTCAACAGATTTTGATGAAATTTGGTATAGAGGTTGTATACATTCCGGGGAAGGACATAGGCTAATCAAAGGGTTCCCGCGAGAATACAAATTTAAAATAAATTGGCAGTCATGGGGACTGCCGATAGAAGTGAAAACTAATAAAAAAAACTAATAATAAAATAATAAAAACATTTCAAATATAAACCTTAAAACTTACGCTTTAAAGTTTAATTACGAATACTATATTATTCTACTTAAGACCTTTTGTCTTAAGAAGAACGGTGTCGATCTCGCGGTCCACATTTTTCCCTAACGGGCGAAAAGAAGTATAACATCAAAAAGCTGAATCCACGCGGTCGAAGTCGCGGGCATCATCTAGTTACAAATAATTTTGGTATTACGTTTGTATGGGCAATTCATCCTCCAATGGCTTCAATTCTCAATATATTATTGTAGGTACTAGTACCGGAGCGCGAGGTGGTGTCGGTGTCGGTACTAAAGTCCACGAATGCGGACGACGTGTACCGCGCCGTGTGCGAAAAGATCGGCCTCTCCAAAGCCGTGCAGAGCTATTTCTACTTGTTCGAGATCGTCGAGTATAACTTCGGTGAGTGTGCAACTACCCGCAATATTATTATTTGGATTCATTCGATTTGCTTTATTCTAAGCTACCCGCAATATTATAATTTGGACTTCGATTAACTCGGCGAGTATATGGTGTTTACGTCCGCAACTTGTCCGCAGAACGCAAACTACAACCCAACGAGTGTCCCCACTCTCTCTATATCCAGAACTATTCCACCGCGTCCAGCAGCTGCCTCGCTATCCGCAAGTGGCTCTTCAGCCCGGAGAGAGAGATATCCGTCGTCAAGGAAGACGACAAGGCCGCCGCGTTCATATTCTGGCAGGTGAGGTTAGCTCAGGGTGGACAGTTTTCTGTGGTGCCGAGAAGGAACTACGCCATCTATTAGCGTATATGCGGATGTACATATTTCCTTACCTTAGTTTTTCCCTTAACACCGATTCCACGCGCGGTGTAATTATATCGCCCGCAGCGTGGAACTGGCCCAGGACTTCTAGTCTAAAAGGGGCTGCCCCTTAGCCGATTTACGGCTAAAAGGCTACCGGGATACAAAATTACCTCGCGCCCGCCCGGGTAAGGACCCAACACCGGAGACTACACTCGGCCTAGGGGCCCGTAGCCTGCAATCATGCAGGCCCCAGCCAACCATATGGCTGAAAGACATTCACCGGGGTACAAAGTTACACGCGTACAAAGGACCGCGTGATGGCTTTTGAAACTGGATTCGAGGACGGTAGGGGATTCGGCTGGCCTTCCCCAGTGATTGTCTTTTAGCCGTGTGGGTGGCTAGGGCCTGCCTAATTGAATTCCGGGCCCCTAGCCTTCGATTAGGCAGGCCCGGATGTCGTCGTCGGTGTTGGGTCCGCACCGCAGGTGACGTCACCACCGCGTGCAGGACTCGTGTCATGTCCAGGAGTACCGGCGCTGCGGGCATCGGAGTCGCCTTCGCGCGCCGATATCGTGTCGGTGATAGGGTCGGTGTGTGTCGTCGTGGTCACTGACTTCAGCGCACTGAGCCCCGCGCTTGTAACTCGTGCATCGTTGTCCCCAGGCGGTGGAGGACGTGAACCGCGGCGTGTGCGTGGCGGGCGCGCGGCTCTACCAGCTCAAGGCGCTGCAGGAGGTGCGGCGCGCGCCCGACTACCTGGCGCTGGCGCGCAGCCTGCCCGGCTACGGAGACGTCGCCTTCCCGCCCGCGCGCACCGACTGCCGCGCCACGCCCCTCGTCGCCGTCACCGTCGGTGAGTCAGCTGTGTCTAGCGTGAGCGAAGCCGAGGCCGATACATAGTTTTAAGTGAAATTGTCGTATTTATCGTGTTTTGATACATAATATTATATCCTTTATCTTGTTTCGATATCCAGGTTGGAGCGGGCTGAAGCTGTCGGCGTGGTGCGAGAGCGAGAACACATGCGCGGGCGCATCGGCCGCCGTGCCGTGGAGTGACGTCAGGGAGTGGCGCGCCGATGACGAGGCGGCGGCCGCGCGGCTCACGTACCGCCGCAGGGAGCGGCCGCCGCGCACGCTCGCTCTCTACACGCCATATGTGAGTGCCCCGTGCTAGTGACGTCACGCAGTGCCGCGCGGCTCACGTACCGCCGCAGGGAGCGGCCGCCGCGCACGCTCGCTCTCTACACGCCATATGTGAGTGCCCCGTGCTAGTGACGTCACGCAGTGCCGCGCGGCTCACGTACCGCCGCAGGGAGCGGCCGCCGCGCACGCTCGCTCTCTACACGCCATATGTGAGTGCCCCGTGCTAGTGACGTCACGCAGTGCCGCGCGGCTCACGTACCGCCGCAGGGAGCGGCCGCCGCGTACGCTCGCTCTCTACACGCCATATGTGAGTGCCCCGTGCTAGTGACGTCACGCAGTGGCGCGCCGACGACGAGGCTATAGCCGAAGGCTAAGCTTTACTTGTAGAAAACAAGTATTAATAAAAAAAACGTGTACTGTCGTAGGACACCAGATAGGAACGCAGTTCCTTATTACATAAATAATAATTTCAAGTTCTAGTCGAGGTAAAAAGAAAATAATTATTCAAGTATACATTTTTTATTATGATTTTTGAAGTGAAAACTTTTTTAGCCGCGTTGAGCACTTTTTGGTAGGGGGTAAAAATGTGGATTCGCGGCGTAATCGACATGCTCGCATTGTTACGAAGACCAAAGGTCTTAAATAATATATACTACATTTTTTAAATAAAATTCAATCGCTTTCAATGTGGCGGCACCCTTTTTACTGTTTTAAATAATTTTGAAACATTCTTGTATCTGAATTCTCTGCGTACAGTTCCGTGCCTTATATAACTAACCTATGTCAATAACTATAATAAATAAATTTTATTCACAATGATTCATAAAAATATATTTAAAAAATTAAAATGTAAGCCTTAATGCTTTAATGCTTACTTTAATGCTTTAGCATTAAAGTTATTATCGAATGTAGTATATTTATATTTAAGACCTTTTGTCTTCGTAAAAAAAAAATACTCCACGCATTTTCGTTTCGGCCGTTTTGCCGGCTAGGGTACCCCTCCGTGTCGTCCTGTAAGGAACTTCGTTCCAAAAAAAAAACTATTAAAACTCCCAACACATTCAGTCACACCAAACTCAGCCGGGTATTTCGTAAACTAAACTAAAATTTTAAACTTTATTAACTAAATCATAGGCGTCAATTTACCTGGGTTATGTCTTATTTTTTCTGAAATCTTAATTTTTTTGCAGTATCAATTTCTATGCAACTGCATGGATCGAATAGCGGAGGAAGCGAACTGGGTGGACACAGGGGAATAGAACCTCGCCCGTCTGGAACATTTTGGAGTCTCTAGAGTAAGCTAACCAATGGTACTACGCCACGACACGCTGCCATTACAGATATGGGAACTTTTCAAACTCAAAACTCGTTGTTTTCCTTGTTTGTTTTTACGTTACGATGCGATTCATAAATATTTATGAATCGCATCGCAACGTATATACTTCTTATACTTAGTCGATACAATACAAGCGCTTAAATATTTTGGCGTAAAGTAAAATAGACCTTAAGTCTTTAACTTAAAGCATAAGTTCGTCCATACAACTACAGCCAGAACTCCAAGCGGAAAGTTTTGGAAAGTAAAATAAATTTGGCTGTAATTTTTACTTTAAAACAAGCTTAAGGTCCATTTTACGTTTCAATCAAAAACATTGTTAAATAAAATCGGTGGTACTGAATTTTTGACTTTAAATCTATCACAGTGAGGTCCATTTTACTTTGTTGTTTCTCGGTATCGACGTTCTAATTCTATCTATCTCATACTAAGCATACTAATGTAACCTGAAGACTGCCATGTTGCATGTTGATGATTGAAGTTGCAACTTTAGATGTTGCTAGAGAGCTTCTAAGCTTCTAATCTAAGAATGAATACGAACGTTCGCGTCATTTATGCACTATTTGGCCGTCAGATCCGGCCGTAGAATTAATTGCCCTTAGTCTAAGTTTTCACATTGCAAATTCGATTGATAGTAATGAGCGTTCGATCACATTAGCGTCAAAGTAAAATGAACCTTAACTGCATTGATTTAGAGCTGCATGTGGAGGCCGCCACAATTTATCTTAGTTTTGAGTACACATTAACTTTTGTCAATCAAAAAATGGTGGCGTCAAGATCCTATCTAGTTTACGTATCATATACAGAGTGTTCTGTTTAAATATGACGGTATTTTTTATCTGAATTCCAAAAATACCACACTTTTCCTTGACCAATAACAAGGTCCTGATGCTAAGTAACGGATGGACATGATATATTGATTACTAGATGACGGTGGATAAAAATTCCGGGGGAACTTATTGATTTTCTGGCATAAAAAATAGCCTCTATTGCATGGGAATGGTTTAGGGCCTAGAGAGATTGTCGTTGCACTGTTGCGGCGTGATTGAAAGATAAACCAACAAACAAAGACATTTTGGCTGTTATATTGCATCATCACCACTGATCTGGAAATGGTGGATAAAAAGCTTTTCGTTTTTTTAGTTTTAAATTCCGTCACATTGAAATAGGACATCCTGTATAACATAATTGTAATTAATGTGATTTGATTTTTAGAATTAATTAATTATTTAACAATTATTATTGGGAATATTTTAGACGATTTATTATTATTGTAATGTTATGTCTGTGGCTTAGGGTTGCCATGTAAGCCGTGACACTGTGATAGGTTTTTATTTTATTTTATTGGTAATATTTTTTATAACGTGAGAGACAGGTGAAAATTTGTAAAAGAGGGTAGAAAATGAAATTAAATAGGGTAGTTGACCACTGCCATAAAGTTTATTTTTTAAATATTTTTATCTAAACCTAAACTAACTGAAACCGTTTCTTTAGACCCATCTTGGTTATTCCGTCTTTCGTCGAGGTTTTTTTATCAAATTCACAAGAAGTGAAATTAACGAATAAAGAGATGAAACTTGTCGCTCGTTGTTGCCAGTAAGAATAAGCGAGACATTTATATTTATTCTTCGATTTAGACTTATGAAACATTAAAAGTTTTTCTCCGATGTCTTCGAGCCCTAGGGCTCATTTCCCGGCTCGGGAATTCACAAGAAGTGAAATTAACGAATAAAGAGATGAAACTTGTCGCTCGTTGTTGCCAGTAAGAATAAGCGAGACATTTATATTTATTCTTCGATTTAGACTTATGAAACATTAAAAGTTTTTCTCCGATGTCTTCGAGCCCTAGGGCTCATTTCCCGGCTCGGCATTTATTTTCTAAGTCAACTACCCAAGCAGAACCATGCATTGGAAAGTGGAAACCAATCTATCCAAACTACGCAGAATCGAATGGATTTATTTAAATCGAATGTTTGAATTATAAAAAACTGAACTCCGAAACGACGATTAAAATAACAATTAATTATTAATGTACTTACAAATTTTTATACATAATCAAAATATATTATTATTAAATTAATTAATTACTTACCCAATTAATATTATTGCAATTTTTGTAATATTTTTAAAGACATCAAGGTCTATAGCACCTGAGTGTACAGTGTTTACAATAAGCTATCATAATCCTTATGTTACATAGCAATAAGTGTGAATATTATTTTTTCACATAAGCGTAAGATCAGACTAGGTAAATGTAGGGCGACTTAAAGTTGTGCAGCTGAATTTGAATGAGAAACAACGATAATAAGACAGTGAAAAACTGTCGCATTGTCTGTGTCTGTGACACTGACGCTGTATGTTTAATTATTTCTAATTCGGTGTGGCAGTATACCATAAACATACGTCTTTTTTGCTTTGATTTAAAATTCTGAAGCCAATTTTGTGAAGAGGTGTCAAATTTTACATTACAAATGAATTGACACGATTTCACTGACAAAAAATGTGCGTGTAACATTACACCGGTAAAATCAAACTACTCGTTTAGTTTGACTTTGAGACATTAGATAGATACAACTAAGTTGCGTCTAAAGAAGTTTTATTTTAAAAATCAGGGCGCTACGACAAAATGCTGCACGACAAAGTCGTCAGTGTGATCTTACACCTATGATCCTAATGAAGTTTTAATTAATTTAGACAATTTTATAAGAATGTTTAATTTACGTGTACTCACGTAATCGACATTTCCGTGCTTAAAAAGTTTACATTAGTGAATTTAAGTAAAAAAAACTTAAAGATCGATATATTGTAGTATTTTACCAACAATCATGTACTCTATCGATTAGACTTATAAATCATAAACTGGTAATAGTTATTACAATATAGTGATTTTATGAAAAATATAATAATCTTTAGCTCTTTCTAAACATATAATAATATAGTAAGTAATACAAGATTTTGGTAACCAATATTGTAACTTCGGTAGCTAACTTTATATTAATAATAGTATCGGTAACAGATATTTATTTATTATTAAATTTCAAACAATTTTGATATTATTTTTTGCATCGTAATAAAATTTTGTGTCGAGAATAAAATTGTCAAAAAACGCGTTTAATTTTTTATTATTATTAAATACTAATAACACTCAGTTCTTTAGAGGGTTAGCCATAACTTAGAACGTGGTAAGCAAAATAAAAAAATATACAGTCAATATTTTAAATGAAAAATGCTTAAAAAGCACATTTGATCAAAACATTGGGTTTAATGGAATTGATATGATATTACATAATTCGAGTTATCATTAATTAGAAACGTATAAGCATTAATAACGCCTTTTAATGTCGATTTTACATAACATTTGCATGCAAAATTATCCTAAAAACATATTTTATTTTCTGTATATGCTAGAACGTTGAAAACCTATTTATCAACAGTTTCACACTTATATAAGTTTTAATTACGTTTAGTTCTAGTTAATCCGAGTATATTTCTTATTACTATTTTAACTAGCCCGTACTGTCCCATGACTTAGAAACGTCATTCCTGTGATTTAACTCCTAAAAATATATTATCATCATCCAAGATCTAAGTCATCATCCAAGATCACTTATCTTGTACTTTATTAGGTGAATTACGCTTTGCCAAAACGGAGACACACAAGTCAGAAGTGAAACTTCAGAAAAGTAGCCTACGAGAAAATGAGATAAATATAACCTGTATTCTATCTCATTCTCTCGCAGGCTAAATCCTATTTATGAATATGTTTGTCTCTTTTTTGTTTCGCTTTTTCGTTTCATCGAATTTTCTGATCACAACGATGCTAAAGAAGTTTCACTTCAAAAATGAATTCATATCATATGTACCTGTTTACTTTGGATCGGTTAATTTTTGGTAACGGTTCGGTTAACCTTTAAATAAATCATTCATGAACAGTATTAATTTAAAGGATGTCTTATTATTCCGTGTTGGTGCCATAAAAGCATCATTGTATATATTTGCTGTGCGTTTTAAAGTTAAATGAACTATTCATCATATTATTTCATCATACATTTTGAATGTCCTATGTAAATAAATGTTATAAATCCCTTAGTATTATAATTATTATTTGCGCATCGTCTTTAATCCTCCACTTTACACACTAGCATTATGAATAACTATTTTAATGTAATAATTTGTTATAACATTGTATATTTTTTTTATTTATAGTTAACATTTCGCATGCTTTATCGAATCAGTATTTATACGAAATTAGTTCAAATTTTTACATACACAATGGCGTTTACTAATAAAAAAATACACACACACTCTTTATATACATTACTGTCATAAATATGGCGTGTGTAAACATTGTGTATTTTTTAATAATGAAGAGCCAATAATTATATTATAATTATTATGTAATATCGTGATTGTTCTTGTATTATTTATGTTTTAAACCTGTATATAGACATAATAAATCATATAACTATATAATGCACTGTTAATGTTATAGTTTTTAAGCGATTTTAATAAGTTTACCTATACAGTCCGAGAGGTGTAACCTGAGGTTTGGAAACCGAACGTGTGCAGAACTAATTTTACACCCCGCGGACTAAAATATTAAAAATATGACCGACGAATGACAAGTACTTAGAATTTATTATAGTAATCTCTTTTTTATTGTTACTGGAAAATGATAATTAAGCCTGATAGAAATAGGCCCGATTGTTTAAGCGAATCGTTATCATTTGAGAGCTCAACGCTTCCACCAGAGATGTAATACGTTGCTAAGCTACGAATGTGCGTCAAACCCACCAATAGCAGCGCTTCATCTAATATCTAGCGTTCTTAAATATACATAATTTCCGGTTAAACTCACGTGTTGTTTCGGAAATGCCCGACTACTTTCGAAACCGTTCGGGGCCCTTATTCACGAGCCTGAACGCGCGACGCGGTCGCTGCATGACTGCGGGCCGCGTACCGTACAGCTCTGCGAGGGGTGTTGATAATAGTGATCTAAGCTATAAAAATCAAGCGCTCTTATTGGTGGGCTCGATACACATATTTACCTTAGCTACGTATCACGTCATCTCTGGTGAAACGGCACCCTAACGCGCTTCCACCAGAGGCTATAGTGCCAACACTCAAAGCAAATGACAGTTTGATGTCACGTACCTTGACGTTCCTAAAATAAGGGTTATAATTCTAAAACACAAAATGCAACAATAATGAAACAATAAACGTTAGCAGTATGGCCCCTGCAGAACTACGTTACGTACGTACTTGTGCTACTTTGCTAAGCTACAGATGTGTTTCAAACCCACCAATAGGAGCGCGTGATTTTCATAGCTTAGATCGCTAGATGTTAGTCCAAGCGCTCCCATTAATGGGTCTTTGATGTAAAGACAAAAGGGTGGTAATCGTTTGACTGTTGCGCGCAAAGTCATCGGGGCGCAAGGCTTTATATAAGTTTGTTTTCAGAATCTGTTTGATTTTGAGGCGAATCCACCTAAAGCTTTTAAACCTGGTAGTGCGTTTACATTAGGTCGGTTTGGCCGAGTTCGGCTGCAACCATTTTCGGTCACCGACCTATGTAAACTGTAATTCGGTTAGACGCATACGGTCGCAGCCACTTTTCGGTTACTGACCTAGTGGAAAAGTTGTTACGGTTGGGTATATTAGGTCATTATCGACTTAACCGAAAACTTGCTATTTGGCTGTAAACCGAATACGACCGACACAAGTCAGCGACCTAATGTAAACGCGCCATGACTGTTTTTCGCTATAGTGGCGAGTTCTGTACAGAGGAGTGTAGACTCGCCTCAAATAGATATGTGTGTGTGTGCAATACTGCCTTTAAGGATCACTAGTTGCTAGATATTTCAGTTTATATTAAAGTTATGACGCGGCATAGCTGCGTGTATCGAACGGTTATGAAGGTTTAACTACTTTTAATTTTAAGCCGACTTACACCGAACTTGATTTAAGTTTTTTATATTGATCACCCTTAGGCAGTTCATGACTTATGTATGTCACCATAAAATTGTAAAAATCGTTAGATTGTAACCTAACTAGCGAGATTGTGAACTGTCTAAAGTTTACAATTTAACACATTATTTTTCGTTAGATTGTAATCTGTTAGGTATATTATGCCGATAGAACCTAAGTGCCCGGCACTACTTGATTATTTATGTCGAACCTTAACCTAACCTACAAGAAAAGACAAGAAAACGTAAATACAATGAATATTTCAAAAATTGACACTCAGATCATTGAATGGTTCACAATCTGTCGACAGTTTACAATCTATCGAAATAAAAAGCGTTAGATTACAATTTTTCGGTGACATAAGTAGGTATATTTCGAGTAAACAGGTAAGAACTTACTATTTAGAAACTTGAAAGATCTATGTTCTTATAGTGTTACAGATTTGAATGCTAATGTAGGTATATTTTTTTAAATTATTGTTAATAAAACCAATTATTAGAGTTTCCAAAACGTTTATGAACGTCATAATCATTAATTTTACTATTTTAATGTTTCAATGAAATTCAAAAACATGGAAATTATTATCCATTTTTAAAAGGCGATTGGAAAATCTGGCCTTATTTAAATCGCTAGTTAAATATTATAATAAAATTCTAAATGATCGGTTTATAATCAAATAAATATTATAAATGCGAAAGTTTGGATGGATGTTTGTTACTGAATCACGTCCCAGCGGCTTAACGGATCTGGATGAAATTTAGCACAGAGATAGATTATAGTCTGGAATAACACAAAGGCTACTTTTTATCCCGGAAAATTATGGATTGAGGTTGGAGGTTGAAAAACCTCAATCCACGCGGACGAAGTCGCGGGCATTAGCTAGTAATACATACTAGCAAATTCGTAGCCTCTAGTGCCATAAGAGACCGATGTAATCCGAGGAATTAAACTGTTATTAGAACGCTAGAAACTTCCGTTTTACCTACCACTGAAAGTTATTTTGGTTTATCATAATTCTTTTATTTTATTTGTAACACGTTGGGCCCAAAACTGGGCGGTCTCCTTTATGTATGTAGGTACACATATTCGTTATAGCAAAAACAAGTCTGTTAAAAACTCGTTGAAAAAACTGACACCTACTAGTGGTTTTACTGTTCTCCCCGCATTAAAAAATAGGACAACTTTTAAGTAAAAAGTAACAATTATAAAGTATCAGTAACACGATTATCTCATTTAAGCATTAACTACAGTTAATTACAACTAAAAATCTATAAAAGCAATAAGTAATGTTATTGTAAAGGAGCCTATTCACTGATTAATTTGAAGAATATGTTCAATTACACTTAGGTACAAAACTTTGTTAAACATCAGAGAGCAGGCAATTTAAGACCGTTTACGTTGCAACATAATTATTAGGTATCTGTAGTCATACTGAGACGAAATAGTACGCTATAGCGTCTCTGTAAAGATAGGGCTTCTTTACCCGTTCTCTGAGGTGCTCACACGCATCGCTCACCTCAGAGAACGGGTAAAGAAGCCCGAAAGCGACTCGACGCGATACGACTGCATAGAAAATGACAAACTTACCTGCGCGACTAAGTACACCACGTGAAGTTTTATACAGTAGTAGACTACAGTCTGATACTGTCGCGTCGTAACGCGTCGCGTTGTCGCTGACGTACAGTACAATACAGATAGCGCCAAAGTTCTAGTTGTCTCTGAACGTTATATAAAGGCGTTGCATTTTGTTATTGGTTGTACACCAAATTAAAATAAAATAAATTGACATGATTAATAGAAGTAGTGTCATCGTTTTCACGAAATATCTTTCAGAGCAATATAGAATATTGCTTAGATTGCCATATCAACGCATATTTTTCATAAACGTCAATTTTTTTACAAAATAACTTAATTCAATGAACACTTTTTAAACTACAGCCATGAAAGACTAATTTTACAATTATTCAAATTGAATTCGTAATAGTAATAATTAATTAGGTATTGAATTGTACAATAATTCTTTAATAAGAGTACAATAATAATATATCGTAAATGCCGTATGCCTGAGTTAGACGTAGTACATATGGCATTAATGAATATTTTTGTATCTTATTTGTCACGGCTATGAGAGGTATGTAGTTAATTGTACGCATGTATGTTCGCGCAAATGTGTAATCACCTTTATATTCGCAGCGCTCTAGAAGTTTGGCGCTACTTGTGAATGGTCTAACACTCTAAAACATGTAGCATAATATAGTATCATGTACATTCCAGTATCACTAATAGTCTCACTTAGAGTAATTATCGAGTAACTATTGAGTAAACATCGAGTATATGTGCGTGGACTGTTTTGCGTGTAAACAATCACTATGTATAGGTTTCACTTAAATAAATAAATTGTATTACATGGAAATTGTTTTATTTCAAGTTAACCTTTTGGATCGACGATACGGTACGATAATCTTCTCGTGTGTAGGACCCTTAAAGTTCTAGCCATAAAGTAGTACCCTTATTTCATTTCTCTACGCGGCATCGTACCATTGCTTGACGGTTATAGATTAATCGATTGGTAAGTAGTTTATGCAGACCAAACCAGAGATAATTCAGAAATTATAGATTTGCAAATTGCCGCCGTCGGGGATCAAACCCGGGACCTCCCACTTATAAAACAGCGCTATCCACTGCGCCATTGAGGTCGTCAAAGACTGACCTTCCGACATCAATAGGGTTAGCATGCGTAGATCGAGTAAAAATTATGTCTACCCGTTATCTTTATTTGTCTACCGAAACTAACATGGTTACACATAATATGACTTGTCTCGTTGCGTCAAAAGTAGAGATAAAAGTAATATTCCTTATCTGTGGTATTTTTCTCTGCCCGCCAACCCGTATTGGAGCAGCGTGGTGGGTCTAAGCTCTAATTCCCTCTCTCCTATGAGAGTGGAGGCCTGTGTGCCCAGCCGTGGGACGTTAATAGGCTGTAGAGGTGGTGGTGATGGTGGTATTTTTTTCTCTACGAACCCTTACATGCTGACTATTTTTGATTTTGTGCATGTTAGGATAAACGAAATACTTATTAGCTTGCAACGACAACATCTCTGTCTCTCGTCGCGAGATATCTCGTTGTGCGGATGCTGAGCCTGCAGGTCACAGAGCCAGCTATTTAGCGCTAAATAGGAACCTGCCTAGTTGCAATAGGATGCAGCGCTTGTGTACCTACTAGAGTGTCAGTAATACGGTAAGTCTGGATGGAACACTAATTTGTTAATAGGCGGCGTCTGGGGCGGAAGCGCTAATCTCACGCGTGAGATTCCGGAGGAGATAACGTTACGGTACGTGTAGGGCGTAGGGCTTGGGCTACACTGACGCAAGAGGAATTTGTAATAGAAGGTGGGCCAGGGTGGAAAATAACGTGCGGAGGTCCCGGGTTTGAACCCCGACAGGGTCAATTTAGGAATTTATAATTTCTGAATTTTCCTTGGTCTGGCCTGGTGGGAGGCTTCGGCCGTGGCTAGTTATACCACCCTACCGGCAAAGACGTACCGTCATGCGATTTAGCGTTCCTGTTCTCCTCTCTCCTCTTCTCGGTACGAATGTTATTCCGAACCAGCGGATTAGACTGCATCATCACTTACCATCAGGTGAGATCGCAATCAAGGGCTAACTTGTAATGGATTTAAAAAAACCTGTATCCTAGAAATACACAAGTGTATTATCATGTTTTCCCGTAACAAAGGTCTTATTACGTAATAATGATTGTTACAGGGTTAGCGCTCGCAATCACCTCTGATTTAACACTTCTGGTTTGTGCTATTGGAGAAAATCCATTGTGGCAGGAACAAAATATAAGAATAACTACCTACCATAAATTCAGCCAATCACGAAAATTGAGACTGTAACAAAGATTGATACAAGTTTTACACAATAAATACCTAATAAGGTCCTCTCGACCGAATATCGGCCAATCTCCAGGGAGAATAGCCATCTGCGCGGGGGATATTATAGTGCACAAGTGTGTGCACAGGTGCACTCTCTGTTCCTTTACTCTCGTAGCCTGATGAGAGGGAAAATCCGACACGACCGGAGAGAGTTCAGGCGCAAGACCGACGGCTTTACTTGCTCTCCGAGACACGGGGGTGAAACACCACTCTCCGGGCTAGTACTAAGAATTTCTTGTTAGAAACACCCACCACTTGTTATGGCCCAACCCGGGACTCGAACCCGGGACCTCGGCGGCCGCAGTCGAACATGCTAACCACGAGACCAACGAGGCAGTCATAATAACGAGGCAAATTACCTACATAATAGGGCTATAGGGTTATTAGGGCTGCAGGTTTTAAATAGCGGCATGAGTGTAAACTACCCCTTATAACGGAATACACACTGTTGCACGGCGTGAACAAACATTAACTTTATAATACGTGTACACCCAATACCCTGGTCGTTATATGAGTTTGCGAATAAGTACCTAGTTACTTATTATCATTTAATCCACTGAGGTGCGATTTCATTGTTTGTTTTAATGTACTTAGAACTAATAAGTTTAGTCCTACAAACTGACCCGGTAACAGCGTCGCTAGTAGATATGAAAAATAAAATTTAAAAAAGTTTTTAATAGGCATGAAAATTTGTTCCAATTTTGGCCACCGGGTCAGATAAGTTAGTCGGAATATACTCGTACAGTCTGGTAACGGACAAGGCTAAAAAAATGCTTAATAAGTATGGATTATAAAACTACGAGTAGGTACTCAGTACATACCTGGTAAATTACTGAATTTCGTAGCAAGTATATTTGTAAGTTTTACTGAACAGAATTTTTTATTAAGTAAGTTAAACCTAAGCGCGAGCTATCTTCATTAATCCATACTAATATTATAATTAATGCGAAAGTGTGTCGGTCTGTCTGCTACAGTTTCACGGGCCATTTTACTACCGATTTTAACGAAATTTTGTATTGGTAGTTTGCAAGCCGGGCTACATATAGATAGATACATTTTATCCGAAAAATATTTAAATAATATTTTCAGAAAAATAAAGCGTTTCCGCAGGAATCACGGACGAACTAGCGGGCATTATCTAATGAGATATATACAATGTGGGTCTTGAAAACACTTGGAGGCCCCTCCGAGGCTCGGCGCGGATCGCCCCCTTCGCCACTGGACGTCGGGTCAGATGGTCGTCAGTTCGAATCGTGAGTCGCGACTTAACTTTTCAGCCAAAGAAAGTAATAGAATTTGTCACAACAAAACCCTTCTGTGGCTGTACTATCTAATCGTCGCTAAATGAAGGACACCGGTAATCGAACCCAGAACTTTCCGTCCTAAGACTACAGCACTTACTACTACGCCACGGAGTTCGTCCAATTTTCCGCGATTTCGCTACCGTGGAAATTCCGAAAAATCCACCCAGATTCCTTATCACTTAAAGAGATGGTTTGGACGTTGTATTGACGAGTCATCGGGACGGGAATGGGATTCGAATTTGGTTCCCGGACGGAATAGTCTTAACTGCTATGACGACGGATTTATTCGGATACATTTAAATTAAAAAAATATAGGTAATTATAATATGTAGTGAATTAGATATGATATAATAATTGTACTAACTCTCAGGGCAAATTCGCGTGACTCGCATTTGATGGTGCTCGGTGGAAACCATAGAATATAGATACCGCCCAGTCTCGCGCGCGCTACCATCTCTTGCGCATCTTTGGAAAAAACTTACAGTGAAAACTTACGGTTTACGTAGGCAGTGAAAATTGTCCTGATAAATTAAAAATATTACTTTCTTCAATAGTAAACTGGTCGGTGTTAGCGTGTGCTTTCTAATTATCTAGGTTAGTATGTTTTTTTTGGATCATTTTGGAAACTATAGTTTACAGTTTTGGGAAATGTGTTAGGTAATTTTGCGTTTCCTTATTTTACAAATCTTCCTTTTTTATTTTTTTACTAGCTGATGCCCGCGACTTCGTACGCGTGGATTGAGGTTTTTCGGTTCCCGCGGGAACTCTTTAATTTTCTGGGATAAAAAGTAGCCTATGTGCTATTCGAGCGAGACTACATAATCTCTATGCCAAATTTCATCCAGATCCGTTCAGCCGTTCTAGCGTGATTGAGTAACAAACATCCATTTATTCATACAAACTTTTTCTTTTTAGCATACTCGTAGATTCTGATTTATTTAGGGGGTTTTGTTTACAATACAAAGAAGGTCAGCCCCATCGTTCCCTGTGACAAACTTAACTTAACCTATGCCTAATTATCTATACATTCGTTCCACTATTTATCTTAATTATCATGCAGAAAAAATCGATTTTCCAGCATGATAACTGGCCTATGTCCGTCTCCAGGATGAAAAGATTAAACCCATCGCTCTTTATCCATCACAATTGGTTAGCGGATGGGATGTGCAAGGATAACAAACAGACCATTGATGTAGATTTTTTTTAGTAAAACAGACACATAGGTACCTACACAGACACACTCATTTTGCATATTTAAGAAGGTATACTTATATATCTAGTAATTTATTATAATAGATAGAAATTGCACAATTTCCCCTACTTATTATTCAAGTTTGAATGACTCTATTGTTTTCAATTTTCAATGTACCTACACAGCAAAACCAACAAATAAATCTTCCCTATTGATCATAATTTTCCTCGTAGTTTTAGTGACCTTTTTACCGATGAAAAAATATTGTCTTAGTTTATTGAAATCGTCGATGAAGTTGATGGAAACAGCGAAATAACTGAAAGATGCGCACTCAGTACCTGTACTATAGGTTTAAGTACAGTAGAGATGGTGAAGTACGTACGAGATAGACTCCTATTTTATGCGAACCATTACAGAAATGTGAAATTGATTGACCGTAGAAAGTAAATCTGAATTTATTCGCTGAAATATTAACAACGTGCAACAGAAACTGCTTGGCAAAGCGACACACTCAACGCGCGCGTATGCTTTTTCGATTTATAATAATTCCCGTTAAAATCCGCGTGGATAATGTTTATTAATTTTCGCGAGAACTCCTTAATTTTTTGGGATAATAAAAAGTACCCTAGTAGTTCTGCCCCGGAATTCAACCTATCTCTGTACAAATTTTCATCAATATCGGTTGAAAGTATGGGCCGTGCAAGCGTAGCAGACAGACAGTAGACTGACAGACAGACAGACAAACAGAAGAAAAGACACATCTTCGCATTTATAATATTAAGTATGAATTTTAAGCCAGGCTGCAATGCACGGTTCGTCTGAATGTCTTCATTACAATTCCAATTGGTCTGGAGTTGTTGTTGTGAGAGGGTTCAGCCAAGGCTAGTTATCTAGTAGTTACAGCAAGATGTTTTTTTTATGTACTTAAGGGCTAACTTTTGTCGTCGAAGACTTTTTAAATCGTGGATTTTACTATCGATTAACTACTGTCGAGTTTCTTGCTGGTCCTTCTCGGTTGACAAGGCATTTCGCCCATTTAATATCACTTTACACACACCTAATATGTTTTTTCTTACCCCAACTTTTCTCTTTATATTGTACGCACTGTGATTTCTACCCTGTCTCCACTACCAAAGGTTAACTGGAAGAGAATACCTCTAGGTATTAAGTTCGCCTTTGTGCATTGTAATTTAAGTATGTGCAATAAAGAATTTAAAACAAACAAACAAACTTTCCATTGATTTGAATTAAAAAACCTTTGTAGTTTTCTTTTTACTTAATAATTACCTATCTAAAAACAATAACATTTAGGCGCGCGCTGTTTATGCACTACTAGCTCTACATTAATTTTCCTGTTGAAGTGTTCAATGTGCATCGTTCAATACTATAATTGAATTGAAGAATTATTGTAGTATTGTTTTGTTTTCCGTAGAGATAGATGGGTATTTAAATCATTGTTAGTTTACCTATTCGTTTTAGTCACGCTATTATTGGCGGGATTTTAGGTGTTATTACTTAAGTGCTCTATGTGCAATCCATACTTATGGGAAAGTCTGTCTAACTGCTACGCTTTAACGGCCCATCTTTTAAACTGATTTTGATTGCTATCTATAGACTTATAGAGAAGGGTTGCATACCGGGGAAGGAGTTTTTATCACGGAAAATTAAGAAGAAAAACTTAATCCACGTCGGCCATCTTTAATTTATAGGTACTTCGTCTACTTTGATTTAATTATTTTGGAACCATTAAACAGAATAGTTAGGTGTTAAAAAGGGTGTTAAGTATTCTAGAATACTTAATTAACACCTATTTTAATACGATATTCATATTGCGCTTAAAGTACAAGTAGGTAGATATTTAGTACCTATGTTGCAGCATAGGGCATTGTGAGCGCGAGCCGAGGTCTGCATTAGCATGCGAATACCGGCGCGATTGTGATCTGAGTCTAATTATAACGCGGTTATTTAGTTATATTCATAATCTATTGATCTAATTAGTACTTGGAGAGAATACTATTACTATATACATGATCCCGAGCCTACGAAATAATCTTGATAATTTAGAATTGAACTAACTAAAGATAATTATTTTAAAATGTGTGACAAGAGATTTTGCGACTAACCGCCTAAGTACGAGTATATGTCACCGTAAGATTGTAAAAACCGTTAGATTGTAATATAACGTTTTTTATATCGATAGATTGTAAACTGTCGACAGATTGTGAACCGTAACATACTACTTACAATTTAACACATTATTTTTCTGTAAACTGTAATCTATTAGGTATATTAACCCGATAGAACCTAAGTGGGCACTACCTGAATATTCATGTCAAACCCTAACCTAACCTATAGTTCGCGCGCAAGTTGAATGCAGAGTAAATGTATGGTGACACTTACATTTACTCTGCATTCAACTCGCGCGCGAACTGTACAAGATAGAGAAAAGAAAACGTAAATACAATAAATATTTCATAAATTAATACTTAGAACATTGAACGGTTCGCAATCTTTCGACAGTTTACAATCTCGCGGGATAGAAACCGTTAGATTATAATGTAACGGATTTTATAATCTTACGGTGACATATACGTATATATGCCTATACCTATTCAGCGAAATGTGGAAAAGCTAGGGGAAAAATAGATAACATTACCTAATTGCTATACTGTTTATAAATATTAGAAATAATCTTATTTCTGAAACAAATTATTAGGTAGTTTGTAGTTTTAGGCTTTTCATATTATAATTTAGTGATAGAAGACGGAACAGCATTTCAACATAAACCTACGCGGTTTTTCGCAGATTGTAAAAAAAATGCTGATAATAATTTAAAATTTTAACTTGGGTCGTTGTCATAACAAATAGACGTCCACAGCTGGACGAAGGTTTCCTGTATGGATCTCCACACGAGACCGGACACTGGGGATGATTCTGTAATGTACATTCTCCAAACTAAAATGACAGCAATGAAATATTGCTAATCCTTGCATAATACTCTCAGCAGAAAGGGACCTAGATTTAAAGCTGCCATTTTAGTTTAGAGATTGTGTTATACAGCATTGGCCACTGGTTTGAGACGCTTGCTTCTAGCGACTTCCAGCCGGCTCCCAACTAGGTATAATAGCCGCGGCGTAAGTTGAACTCTGCGCAGAAACAAATTTCGGGTGTCAAACGAATTGCGGTATGAGGGACGCCGCGAGCCTATACCCTTCGCTCCCCGCGCATGCTCCGCTCGGCTCTGTAGTATCTACAATGTACGTGCGCAGACGACCGCCATTTTGGTTCAACTTACATACAGTTGATAGTACCCACTTGAGACATAGATTTTATTAATCTATGCTTGAGGTAATCCGTCCACCTTGCCTTGAGCGTCGAGTGTCCTGATTACTTTATCGACGGCGGACACAATCTTACTTTATCTGATAACCTACCTATTAGTTACCTACTCAAATTCGGTGTTACAGTGCGTACACTCCTTTTCTTCTTTGTTAGTTCAGGACTCTCTGGTCGTGTTGGATTGCCGTCCCATCAGACTGCGAGAATGAAGGAATAGAGTTATTTTTCGCGCACATTTTAGAGTTCGAACTTACCCACGCGTCAAGAAAGTTGAAAAGTGAGTTTTTATTGCAAAGATTTAGTTTTTGAGCTGTGAAAAATTATACAGAGGCCCTGGGCCTGGGACTGAGTTTGGGGTGACAAATTGTATAAAATAGGTAAGTAGTTACCTACATCCGCAGAAACGCCTAAGAATTGTTACCCATCACGCCGGGTACAGTCTCACAAACATATCTGACCCCGGTGGCCACAATGGGAACTAATTTTTATGCCTGTTTATTTTTTGTTTTCATTTTATTTTTCATATCTACTAGCGACGCTGGCACCGGGTGAGATAAGTTTGTGGGAATATACAAGTGCATATTTTGATTTAGTCAACTATAAATAAAAAACTAGGTACCTAAGTAAATTAATTTGTAAATCTAGGGAGGTAAGGTGACCATCAAGGGCTAACTTGAAGTCTATAAAAATGATCTATACCTATTCAACGAGGTATAAAACCAATTTTTCTTCGGCTCTTTTAGTGTTCAGTTCGCAAACGCACATAGATAGGTATACAGTGACTCAGAAAAGTTAGAAATAGACCTACTTGCCCGAATTTTGGGCCTGAACACCCGACCATCCGCATAGGAGGCCGGACGTATAGACCACTAGGCTATCAGCGCTCTTAAATAGGGTAGATACGATAGATCCCTCCCTGCGTCGTAGGTATTATTATTATTGAACGTCGTGACTCGTGATTCCTTTCCATTAATCACACAATGGTAGGAGTTTTGGGATAATAATGCGGTAATTTCCCTCTCTCCTATGAGAGTGGAGGTCTGTGCCCAGCAGTGGGACGTTAATAGGCTGTTGTGGTGGTGGTGGTGGAATGCGGTGGGTTCATACGTCCTTCCGAATCGACTAAGAGTATTGAAACTCTTAGCTTTGTAACGATTATTATCAGATGACAGTGATTATAACCGGGAACTACGGCTTAACGTGGTCTCCAAGGAAAATTCGATCACCCATCCAGTTACCGACTTGGATCAACGTTTCTTAACAATCGCGATCGACTGATATGCGTTATCACAGCTAGGCCATTCGTAAATAGATAGATAGATAAAGTCTTTATTGCCACACATAACATAGAATTAAAACAAAAAACAGAAAACAACGCGTGCGCAAAAGAGGTCTTATCACTAAAAGTGATATCCTCCAGACAACCCATTTCAACCTTCTATTAGTATTCTATTTACCTACTATTTATTATATTATTATATTTATAGGTAAATAGAAAACTATTAAAGTAAGCACTCTTGAGCATTAGCCGTGAATCTGACCATTGTTGTAGTGGTCGTTAGGAGACATTACATGGTAATGATTGGCGAATCACTTTAATGTTTTACGTGGATGTATTGTTAGTATTAAATACTAGCTGATACCCGCGACTTCATTCGAGTGGACGTGTTTTAATTCCCTGATTCCGGAATTCCTTGATTTTCCGGGATAAAAGCTCTAAAGCTCAAACTCAAAACATATTTATTCCAAATAGGTGCCTACAAAGTACATCTTTTAAACGTCATACTTACAATTAAGTAAATAAGCAGCTTAAAATAGCCTATGTCAACAATTACCCATCAAAAATATCACGTCGATCCGTTGCTCTGTTGCGGCGTGATTGAAGGACAAACAAACAAACTTTTGCATTTTTAATATTAAGTTTGATAAAGCGGTGATTTTTTTTATTCCACTATAATTTAGCTCTTAATCTCATCTGATGCGGGCTAACCTGTCATGGTATATTAAACCCATACCTACCCCTAATTGGTTTCTAGTTTCTACACGTCATCGTACCGGAACGCCAAATCGCTTGTAATCGTTGGCAAGTGATGACTGACGATGCAGTCTAAGATGGTAGCGGGCTTACCCTTAGAACCCGTACCCTGAACGCTACATCGCTTGGCGGCACGTCTTTGACGGTGGATGCTGGTAACTAGACACGGCCGAACCCACCCACCAGACAATCATCAGGTTTCCGTCAGTTTTTTGAAAAGGTCTATGAAACAATGAACGAAGTTTTTGGCGAATAGCATGACCCGATATCAATAAACACATCGATATATACGTAGGTAGTAGGTACTAGGTACATGGGCCCTTTGATAGAAAGAAATTGGGCGTCCGACCTGTAGAGCGCGCTCCTCACCTGTCGTAAGCGTCATAGCGCTAGACTAGATGGCGTTAGTAAAATAAGTTCACATTCTTTGTTCGACAGGGCCCGTCTATGTAAATTGAGGTCTTTGTTTTTTAATAAAGTTTTAATTACTGTTAGATATATTTTAATTAATACCTATGTTATTCAGTATAAGGCAGAGTAACCACAAAATATAACCGCAAACTTCCTGCCAAGCTTACGGGTTTAATTTGATAACCCCAAGTCAAGTGTGGTGTAAACATAGTCTATAACTATCAATAAATTAGTTACAAATAAGTAGTCGGTTAATGCAGACTATTAAACTGCGTTTTTTTACTTTAAGTGCAAAATTAAGTACAGAATTGACTGCCTGAGTTATTTTTAAACGATTAAGGATTTAGTATTTATGGTGTTAAAAAGGCGGAACGCGTTCTAAAATTGTGTGTTTTGAAGTGTTTTTAAAGGACATTGTAATTATACCTATTGTTTTTATTTTAGTGATTGATCACAGTATTATATAAGTGAAGATAATATTATTGTTGTTGTCTAGAGTGGAACGTGCTAAAATTTAAAGATAATCGAAATTATAAAATTCTGTAATAAGAAATATTATTATGGAATAATTCAGTCACTTATTTCAACCGTGTTTCAACCTATTGCAGGCCTAAGCGTAGGTATCCTCTCGAAATGAGAGGGCTTTTCTGACACAACATTCTCAGTACTAGCCCAGAGTTAGGAAGTTGGCGGTGTTTCACCCCCGTGCCTCGGAGAGCCGTCGGCCCTGCGCCTGATCTCTCTCCGGTCGTGTCGGATTTTCCGTCCCATCGGGCTATGAGAATAAAGGAACAGAGAGTGCACATGTGTTTACACACTCGTGCACTATAATATAATAATATATATATATATATATATATATATATATATGTATATATCCCGTGCAGATAGCTAATCTCACTGGAGATTGACCGCCGTGGCCGAAATTCGGTCGGGAGGACATTATTATCTAGGCTATCTCAAAAGTTAGAGGTGCGTGCTTGAGATTTGAATTCCGGATTTCTAGCATAGGAAGTCTTAACCACAGTTCCCTAGAGTCTAAGTCTACCAACATTCAAAAATCTTTCTCATAATGAATTAATGACGTGCAATTGCAAAGTAGGTAGGTGGCCTATCATTAGGTCGTCAATTAAATTGTAATGCGTTCGTTAACTAAGCAGTCGTTAACGATTGATTACGAAGAGCGTGATGATACGGCCAACATTAGCGAATCATTACTATCATTAACAGTACAAAAAAACACCTGTGTGGGTGGTTAGTATGAGATAATATCAACGCTGATGGAATTCGAGTGCCGATCGAAACGTAATAGGTACGATCATTTAAAGGACGAAACCTTGGACTTATAATATTGTTCTTATTTTACGAATTATGCCTGAGTATAAAGTTTGTTACTTACCTTTTAACTTTTTGTTTGGTATTCGAAGATATTGATATGTAGTTTAATATCACGAGAGCAGGGTGGTTACTTGTGACGTTGAGAACGTTACAAATGGCCTTGAATTTCCTTGATATAAAAACAAAAAGTCAAGTACTTACTACTTGGAGCGATAAAAGTAGTAGGATATATGAACTTGAGGTTTAAAACAAGGCTTAAGTTTCATTTACATTTAACACTAGTGTTTCGAAGATCGAATACTAGTAACGCTGCGCTGGCAAGAATCTCATGCTAACCATACTGCTCTCGTATGAACTGTGAATATCTTTGTATAACAAGCAAAAAGTTAAATTACTAAAAGGCAACAAAAAATTTGATGGGCATAATTCTTACAGCGATTTAAACACATTGTTATAAGTTCAAGGTTTTGTTTTTTAAGGATCGAAGGGTTCTTGTAAAAATAATCTGACGATCTTTATTATAACGGATAGAACAGAACCCAATTTTTACAAGACTGCCCAAAACTAAATTTAACTGGGTTGTGTCTCGCTCAAAACGAAGACACGCCTCATTCCCAATTTATAAATATTTAAAAAAATCTTTATTTTCATTAATTGCATATTTTGACACATGGACCATCAGAGCAAGAGAAAGCCAAAGAATAGCTGATGCTTTCGAAATGTGGGATTGTTATAAAAACTAGTGTTACACAAGTGATCTAAAAGATTGAAAGTTAAACCGACTTCATCACATACTTCACGGTCACAGATCTTGAAAACTACTGAACCGATTTTGATGAAACTTAAACTGTTACCTAAGTTGAAGTAAATGTAAGCCGACAAAAAAAGAATCGTCACAATTCGAATAATAGTTTCGGATATATCCGCGGACAAACATTTTTATACATTTTTTTTTAATTTGTTTGGAAGCCTTTATAGATTATCATATTATTATGTAAATAAATTGCAGTTCCAATTAAATTACATACATAAATGTCGAATCTCCTTTTCTTTGGATTCGGTTAAAAAAAATATCTCACTCATCTTCACTTTTCGATCGATCTCGTCGATCGATCACATCGTGGTCAAACACTAAACCAACTTATACATACACAAAGAAAAAATTGTTGTGGGTGTGCAAAAAACGATGAAACTTTTCGAGAGCTGTCTGTCTGAGGACAGCCGCTACTGCGACTGTTGCATGTTCTATCTGGACTACATAGTGTACGCTGTGCTCACGGTCGTCGGTGTCGCGCTTTGTCTATACTTCATGGTGGAATATCTGTAGCCATGGATGCGGATCCTGCAGGTAAGCCCTATATGGCTACCTATCTTTTTTTTTATCTACTACAAGCCCTTGACTGCGATCTCACTCTAAGTGATGATGCAGTCTAAGATGGTAGCGGGGTAACCTGTTAGGGGCATGGCAGTTATATTAAAGCCATACCCCTTCGGTTTCTACACGGCATCGTACCGGAACGCTAAATCGCTTGGCGGCACGTCTTTTCCTGTAGGGTGGTAAATAGCCACGGCCGAAGACTCCCACCAGACCAAAATTGACTCCTAAATTGACCCTGCCGGGGATCGAACTCCGCACGTTAAGGCAACAGCGCTACACACTGCGCCACGGAGGTCGTCAAAATAAGTAATTAGTTTTTATTAGTTATATTTTCACATGTATCACTGGAAGGAACTACCCTCTGTAATACAGGTTATCCTAGCGCAGAGGGTAGGGACCGATATTTAATTATGTCACTCTTATGAAATTAAATATTATTTTTATTCTTCTTCTTATTCTTATCTATCTATTAGCCATCTAACTATTAGCTAGCACCAAGTTGCATAGATGCCGCGCTTTTCAAACTCAAACCCAAACTCAAAATATTCGGTTTTCTACTTCAAATAAACATTCAAAAGTGCTTTTGAATAGTGGGTGAATCTACCACGTATCTTCCTTGTACTTCATGGTAGTTTATGTGTACAGTGTAGCCACAAGTCATGGATGCGGATCCAGATGGTACGTAAACTCTTCCATACATCAGCTAGTGGGCGTCCACATCGTAATTCAATAGATGTATAGTCACTATGTATGTATTTTGACTGAACCCGGGTCCTCGTTAGCCGTAGCCGAACATGCTAACCACTACACCGACGAGGCAGTAAGCAAAGCTATTATAGATCGAGCCAAAATAATTAGGTATAGTGTTTTTCTTAGTCCGGAGTTAAAAAGTTGGCGGTGTTTCACCCCCGTGCCTGCGATTTGACGTTCCGGTACGATGCCGTGTAGAAACCGAATAGGTGTACTTATGGGTTTAATATAACTGCCATACCCCTAACAGGTTAGCCCGCTTCCATCTTAGACTGCATCATCACTCACCATCAGGGCATCGCAGTCAAGGGCTAACTTGAACTTAGTGGAATAAAATAAATTTTCTTCATATTATATTATTATAGAGCTTCTATATTATTCTTTATTATTATCGCTTTAAAGCGATAAGGCCGCCATTTGTACCATAGCTTAGTTTTATTGTAATTGTTTATAAGTATGTGTTTCGTGGTGTACAATAAAGAATTTTTCATTCATTCATTCATTATAGAGATCTTTCTTCGCTTGGCTTTCTGTACTCCATATTTAATTCTCCATCACCAGTTTTGTGTTTAATAGGTTCATTAAGCCAAATATTAATTAATACTAGCTGATACCCGCAATTACGCCAGCGTGGTTTAAGTTTTAAAATTCCCGCGGGAACTTAATTAATTTTCTGAGATAAAAAGTAACATGTCCTTCCCCGGGATGCAAACCGAATCTATATCTGTACCAAATTTAGTCAAAATCAGACATAAAGGCAGATAGACAAACAGACAGAAAGACTTTTGCATTTATAATATTAAGTATGGATATGGATTTCAGCTGAAATATAAATTTTATATTTCAGCGTCCTCAATGACGTGTATTTACACAACCAATAACGCAAGTGCCAACAAGGTAATCACGAAGATAAACTTTACAAACAAGCGGAGCCTTGCGAATGGTCAGTGTGTGCGTAGCATTAGCTTCAGGGCAATGTGTTCATACCATTAGGCACCATGCATAGATAAATAATATATAACTTACTAGCTGATACCCGCGACTTCGTCCGCGTGGTTTACGTTTTTTTGATTCCCGCGGGAACTCCTTAATTTTCCGGGATAAAAAGTATCCTATGTCACTCTCCAGGTCCTCAACTATACCCATGGCAAAAATCACGTCGATCTGTTGCTCCGTTGCGGCGTGTGAAGGACAAACCAACAGACCAACAAACAAAATATACACTTTCGCATTTAGGTATAATATTAGTATGATGGTACTATGGTAGGTATATAGTTTTTATAGCATTTTTTGTCCCGTGCGTTTGATTTTGTTATGAAGTTGGTAATATTTTTTTTAATGAATAAAAAAACTCTGTCCTACCGTAACATCAGTGATAGTTTAGTGGTTAGCTTAGGGGGAAGTGATAGTTTTATTTTTGTTTTAGTTATGTTAAGGTTCTTTTACTCTATTTGCTAAATGTATTTAAATATTGTTTCGATGGGGTTGACATGTTATATATAATAAAAACCCCAAAAAAATTAGATTAAAAAAAAACTTGCAACATTTCTGGGTTATGTGCGTTTCAGAGGTAACTTCCATAGCTTATACTATATATATTATGCTTTATTTTAGGTCACGTGATGGTACGGATTCGTACCTGACAAAAAACTGACATTTTGATATAATACTGCTGCATTGATGTAGAATTTTTTTAGTTGTACTGCTGTAAGCGATGGAACAAGTAACCCCCTATCAATTATGAAAAGCGTTATTTGGGAAATAATTCAATTTTGTTGGAAAATGACATCCTTTATATTAAAACACGGAAATTTCGTTATAAATAAATATTTTTTGTAAGTGCCTAATCATTATCGGTTTTAAAAATTTCATGGATTTTCAAGCTATATACCTAGTATTGAAAATCTCTATATTATTTGTTAAGTTTATTATTTATTTATCGAAATTTACTCTATTGCAAAATAACCGCGCACGCTGTCTAATTAGATTAGCACGCAGCGGTTCGCCTAGATGATAAGTGACAACGCACCGCCGCTCATCTGTGAATATTATATTTACTTTACATGTTATTACACTTTAACGCAATAAATATTGTAAATAATATTCCATAGAAAAACCTGTAAAAGCCACTTGTAGTCCGACAAACTTATATGACCCGGTGACAGCGTCGCTAATATCTATGAAAAATAGAATAAAAACTAAACAGGGATAAAAATTTGTTCCAATTTTGGCCACCGGCTCAGATAATTTTCAAGTGAGGCTATTTTGTTGTTTTTACCTAAATCTCAGTTTTTTGTTAGATAAAAACTAGCTTATGTCTCTCTTCCATGACTATATTCATGCAAAAAATCTAGATCAGATGTTCCGTAGCGGCGTAATTGAAGAATAAACCAACAAATAAATACGCTGCATGTATAGTTTCGGTAGGGACGGCTCTTTTTACACGACTACCCAAAAAACGAGTGTAATGTTTTCAGGGTTCATGTAGATATGTATGTTTCGTCATCCCACCATAACTTCTAAAGGCCTGGATGTATGGTATCATTAGAATCCTTACATCATCCCGAGTGGCATTGGCTATAAAAATATAAATATAATAAGCAAATATTTTATGTATGGAGCTGGCCAAATAAGCGACGCAGTTAGGAGATGCACTGCGACATAATTGTACAAACAATACTTGCCAAAATAATTATTAGTGTCATCAGTAATGCCATAAGACGCAGTATCTTTGAGTGGTTTTAAACCAGGCCTCGTTATCGTCGTCGTCGTGGGGTATCCCCTTTGTTCCCGTAATGATATCACAGTAATAGAGATTAATCGTATTTAAGTTTATTTTCTCTCTCTTCCAGACCGCTATTATGAAGTAACGACAGTCAAAAATGGAATATGGAGACGGGAACAGGTACCACATCAAAGAGGTCGCAAAAGGCCTAAATTCACCAGAACTACGATTGAACACGAACATACCATTCGTCGACGAATTCGTTGAGCTTGACGATGTGAGAGCTGATGAACCAATCAGACTGAAGAGATTTAGAGATATCGAAAATGGAGACGATCCAAACATTACGGGAGATAAAAAAGGAGATAGAAAACTTCATGCTTCAGATTTAGGTGCAATACGTACACCAAATAGTGACACAATAGTTGTAGATACCCCCGAGGGCACGTTATACATAACTTTAGATCCAGAAAAGTATAAATCTAAACCTACTAGTCCTAGCACTGTATCTACAGATGTAACTATGTCACCAACTTCTCCTGGATCTTCTAGAGCGTTCGGAGCTCAAGAGTCACGTGATCTGATAGCGATGGAGACGGATGTACAGCATAGAAGAACAAGTTTAAGAAGAAATTCTATTTCGATGCCAACGCTGCCGAATTTGGAGTTTTTGCGGCAAGAGTACATGAGGAATACTCAAGATGGGGTAAGAAATTTGTTTTTATTTTGCTTAAAACAAGTAATAGTACCTATGGTTGGCTTAGGTTGGATGTTCACTAGATACTGTCGTGTTTCTCGAATATCTCGAATAGCTTCTCTTTTGGAGGCTTCCACAGAAGCTAGCAGACGCTCATCTACCTTGGCGCGACCCAGGAATCGAACCTAGGATCTTGTTATTCGAAGTCGAACATGCTGACCACAAAACTAACAGTCAAAACCGACTATAGCTGATATCATAGTCTTAAAAATCATAATACCTTTGACCTAGATACACCAAGAAAGTACGCATCAGCAAATTAACTTGTAATCCACAATTACACCGCTGTATCGTAATCTGAATAAATATTAACCTTTTCCAAGTAGGCAAATTGTAGAATTAATGATGAGAACATGACTTTTTTACTCAGTTTATCTTGAATTTTACTGGTATGCTTTACCAGTACCTAGTGTTCATAAAACTATTTAGCTTGCTATTTTACCGCGGCTTAGTATATAATTTGAATCTTATTAGATTTTTAGTTTCATTATTTATAACTTGGGTAGGTAATAGGTAGGTACTAGGTACAATGCTATGGGTACACCTAAATTTTGGTTTTCGATGATTTTACTTTCGTACACTTAGAGATCAACATTAAAATGTGTTAAGGACAACATTTATAAGGGAGGGTGGGTGGTGTAATGTAATTTTTTTGGGCTTTTCAAAGCTGTCAAGGTTTGAAGTTACTGCTTAATTATTAAACGTATGAACAATTTCAATTTAAAGCTTGTTATAGTAAAATATGAATGCTGTTCATAATAGTATAACAAAAACTTCTTGAATAATATTTTATTCGTGGTTGACTAATTTAATAAAGTGCTTAATCTTAATTATGAATTTTTACGCAAATTGCCTTTGCATTTACCTGTAACAAAAATGGATGTGAAAACACGAGTTGTGTGAGTGCACAAGTGAACGAGATGCGAGTTATTCTCGCACAATGAATTTTCCGTGATAAAAAAATAAAATTCTTACCATAAATCAAAATAGAAACAAAATCTAGAAAATACGTGTGTCAATAAATTTTAATTTTATTGATTACATGACGTCTATGTCAATAATTTGCTCAATTCTAGATCCTGGCACCAAATATATATTAGTTACTGAATAACACCCCTGTGACAAACAGAAAGACTATAATACAGATTGATATTTTGTGGATTAACATCCGAATGTGATTCCATAATTAATTATTATGTGCTTTTTACAATCAGATACGGAACAATTTTAAAGTTAAAACGGTTATTTTGTATCGGGGTATAAGAAACCATAAGGGTAATGACCCCGTCGCTTTAAGCCAACTTTATAAAATGTTTATAAACTTTAATTTTGCAGCCTTTGTATCCGAATTCCTTTATGGTAATACCACCAAATAACTCGTTTTAGTATACCAGTTCACTTTAAATCTGCCTTAGCATTAGTACTCGAATGAGGAAGACGGGTAAATATTAATAAATTGTTAGTTTTGTGACTAGAACTCGTTCTTGTATCAGTTTGTATCTTCACGTCAGTTTTTATCATGAGAAATGATAATAGCGAATTTGATAAATATGCAAAACTAAATTTGCTTTAGTGTTGTAAAGGTGGTCATTCAATTCAACTGTTTGTGAATCTAGATACTTGAAATTATCAAAAGTGTTAAAAAGTGACGTTGGAAAAAGTGGAATCGATTAAAAAGTTATGGTTGTGATAGTGCTATTTACGGTTTTATCCTCATTTATCAAGATTAGTTAATCCTCCTCTATCGCGGTCACGCACGAAATATATCCTTGGCGCAAGATAAGCGTTATCTACTTAAGATTTAAGACTTAAGATTTTCAAATATTCGCACAAGAAGAATTCCGAAATATATAAATTAAAGAATTTAAAAACGGCTAAAATCGACTGTGAGAGAACTGTTACTGAAACTTCAAAGAAACCAAAAGCTCAATAAAAGCAGAAAAAGTTCATTGGAGTGAGAAATCGAACATACAAAAAATACGCGCCGAATGAGAACCTCCTCCTTTTTTGGAAGTCGGTTAAAAATATCAGCCAAACAGTTGAAATCAAAAGTGAAGCAGTATTAAAATTCTGAAAATATAAATTTATAAAGTTTGGTGATCCATTTTCAAAAAAGTAAATCATACTAATATTATAAATGCGAAAGTCAGTTTGTTTGTTGGTTTGTTGGTTTGTTGGTTTGTTGGTTTATTGGTTTGTTGGTTTGTCCTTCAATCACGCCGCAACGGAGCAACGGATCGGCCTGATTTTTGGTATGGGTATAGTTGAGGACCTGGAGAGTGACATAGGCTACTTTTTATCCCGGAAAATAAAGGAGTTCCCGCGGGAATCAAAGACTTGAACCACGCGGACGAAGTCGCGGGCATCAGCTAGTTTTGTAATATTTGTGTTAGTGTGAAATTAAATACAGAAAAGAAAAGACAGAAAAATCGAATTAAAAGTTGAAGAACATTCTATTCATCAAACTTAAGAAGTACTCATATAAAAATTATTCTTCAAGATGAGGGTAAGGAAGAAACCAGATCTGCGTTTAAACATCCCTTCCTACCCTCACGACTATGTCGAAATGCCTCAAGAAACCCGCAGATTAATTCGAGAAGCACATATAATTGCCAACGACATACAATTTATAGACGAAGATGCATCCGATCAACGAAATCCAAGTTATCGAGTTAGTAGTCCTAATCTTGGACCTGGAAATGGACTACGATCATCAACTCCAGAAATTAAAATCACTAGTTCTGAAATTGAGAAGGGAGAGTTAAACAATAGCGAGGAAAAGATACAGAGAAAAGCTTTAGATTCACTTGGTTATGATAGTCCAGACAGAAGAGAATTAAATGATAGGTATGAAAAGAAAGAAATAAAAGAACATTTAGATTCTGACAGTCCCGTTATCTATAGAAGAGCTATTAGACCTATGATTTCTGTATCTGATGATCTTCAAAACAGCAAAAAGTCGCTTGAACTGGATTCTGATGAAAATGTAAGTCAGAATCACTATGTTTCTACCTATTCGTTTTTATTAAATAATGAAACACGCAATACAATTTTTTTACCATATTTACATATAATAGTTACCCTTACCACAAGTCACAACTGTCATACCCCCTTCAGGATAGCTCGCGTTTTTATTGTAAGTTATCAAAATCCGTATAAAAGAAATAAATAAAAAGTAAATTAAAAACAAATTAAAAACTTCTACTAATTACATATATTTTCAAAAATCACACACCGTCCAAGTGATCGTTAATGGGCATGGTGCCCAAAACACCGGCGCTATTACCTCGTTGAAAGGCTACTCCGTAGGGCTAAAGAACTATTCGATCTGGTTCCTCCGTCGCCTTTTTATTATCAAACCGCAAGGCATCGACAAGGTCTGCACCCTTACGCAGTCGAAATTCCGCGGGCTCGTACGAAGCGTTTTGCTTCCTCGTTTCTAATTCGAACCGCTAGGATATGGAATGCCCTTCCGGCTTCCGTTTTCCCATCCTCTTTTAATATAGGTACCTTCAAATCAAGAGTGAATAGGCATCTTCTAGGCAAGCGCGCTCCACCTTAGGCTGCATCACCTCTTGCATGCAAGTCTGATTGCAGCCAAGCGCTAGCCTATATATTTAAAAAAAAAAAAAAAAATAGGATAATATGATACTTTAGACTAAAATGTGCTATAATATCATTATTCAAAATAATATGAGGTCACAGTCAAGGCACAAAATAATATGTAATATATAGTAGCCTGTAGCACTAGTCAAGGATGTATTTTACATGCTATCGAATATGAACAACATTCTTTTATATCGGTAAGTATAAGATTTATTATCATATTAAGTCTAATCGATGTTATCAGCAAACACTTGATAGAAAAAATGGAATGATTCAAATGATAGATAAGATATAGAGTCTAACCCAGAATTATTTGTAGCTAAAAGATTTTGTAGGCTTGATAGTGGTTTAGATAAGATAAGTGGTTATTTTATCACAAGCTACTGTCCTCAGCTTCGTTCATGTCTTTAGTTCAATCTGAGCCTACCCAACCTGAAATCTACCCAAATATACAACTTGGGTAAATTTCAGGTACCTACTAGACAATTCTAGAAAAGCGCTCTCTTTTTTTAGAGACTGCATCTAAATTATAATAAATTTACCTAAATGGCTGTATCGACCTTTATCATCAAGGTGAACTGGTATTCGCGCCGAAATTAAAAACGTGCGAAACTATATCATCTAATTGAGTTCTAACATATTAGAGCATTACCTACCTTTCATAAACCAAACATGCATACCTCGTGACCTTTGCCATAAAGTCCTGTATTATTATAAGTCGAGTCCACGCCACTGGATCGTTCTTGCCGTCCAGTTGAATTGGTTGGCGACATCCTGCGAGGGACGTGCGATATGTTTATTTGTGTTTAGATAAAAAATCTTAGTTTAGCTGAATAAGCAAAAAAATACATTCGCAGACCCAAAAAAAAATTCAATTATCATTTATTCAATATAGGTACCCTTATTGTCGTTTTTTTTTTTAAATTAAAATTACTTAAAAAACATGATGGTGATAATCGGTAACGGTATCTTAAAACTAAAGCTACGAGTAGAATACACCAAAAAAGCCAAAAAAATTGAAATTAAAAGCGGAGAAGCAACGGGAATTCGAAAAATTTAGTTATAAATTTTGGCTAAAACTGTTGTTGGATCATGAAGAAAATAATTAATATTGAAATTAAATGAAGTGGTTTATTTCATTAGCACACTTTACGTCCTAATCCTAATACGTCTAGACTCTACCACTACGACCGGTTTGAAAAGCTGTCAATTCAACTGAGAAGAAATATCGAGCTAGACAATTAAGTAAGCGTAAGATTTAAATTTAATTTTTGTTTCGTGTATCGAATTAATCATTCATTCGAAATTTTGTATAATATGTAGGTAACAACGGTTTAGTTTGCATATTATATTTGCCGGAGTTTTCTGATATAACCCGAATAACACGTTTGCAAAAGATATGGTTTGTTTGTTTTGTGTTGTTTTTCATAACGGAGGCTGTAAGCACTTTCTTTAAACTTTTATCTTTCTCCTTGTGTCAAGATACTGCATTATTTGCGTACAATTCCAGGTCAATTCGCAGAAATGTCCTCAATAGAGTTGTTTTTATAACATTCTTCAAGAGTTTCTGGATTTGTTATTGCATAAATTTAAACACTGAAATCGAGGTTACTCTTATAAGATTTTCGTGACAAAGTAACATGAAAGCAACCGGTTTCGCATCCAGCAACCCACCAGTCAGTGTTATACTTGTTACGTAACGAATGCACTGTTTATTATTTACAAAGTGTAACATTTTTCTTTTCATGAAAAGAGCAACTGCTGAGTAGGTATCCTGCCGGCTTTTCACAGTAGAATCATCTTTCCCAACCGGTAGTAGAGTCTTGATCATAAGTGGCATAAGTTGTCCTACGTGAAATAAATTCATTTCATTTACAAGCTATATCAATAAAATGAATCCCCTCACTAAATTCGGAGGTCGCTTAGCGTCTCTCAGCTCAGATTGTAACCTATTTGCCTACATTCAGTCCACTTACTGTGCCCGTGATCTTACATCTTGATTCTTGGTCACGTGGATTATCTTGGATCATCTTGATAACCCTCATTAATTATTCGATTCTTTTGTAAAATCTCATTTTGATAATCCTTTATTCCATTTTTTAGGTGTGTGTAAAGTGTGTGTCGTGATGAAAGAGTGTTATTTTTGAAGTTTAATCATGAGTGAATGCTTTAATTGAAATAAATCACTACAATCAATTCTCCTAAAGTAATCCTGTTTCAAAATATTAAATGTATTAAAAGTTACCTCAAAAAGTGATTTCTTATTATAACAATTATTAGATAACTGTTAATATAAAAACTTAATTGAAACAAAAATCATTTTTCGAACGCGTACTTAAAATATTGAAGTGAAACAATGAAGAGTTCTTATTCAACGTCTCAAATGGACAATGAAAGCAGATTCAGTGCTTTCGCCCAAACCTTCAAGTATAGATCGCCTCTGTGGATCGAGTCTGACTCTGACATCAGCAAGAGTGGGAGTGGGAGTGGGGATAACAGTGGGCTTGGCAACAGCGATGAAAGTTTGGAATGCAGTTCCAATAGCTCGGATAGCATTAACAATTTTTTGGATAAAAAGGTTATATTTTGAAATACGATGTTCTCTTTTTTTTATTCCACTACCAGCTTTTTATTTTATCAATAGTTATCTTCATTAATTTTTTGTAGTCTTATATTAATTTTTTGTAGTCTTATATTAGTAATCTTAATTATTTGTTAATAATTCCCCAATGTAAACTTGTGTCAATTATGTACGACTTTTCCTATGTGCATGATGTAACTACCTATAAATTGAATTGCTTGTTACCTATTGCCTAAGCCATTCAACATTTTGTATACCTACTACTTGTAATTCTGTTGGTAGTTCAAATAAAATAAATAAATAAGCTCTTGACTGTAATCTCACCTGGTGGTAACTGATGAAGATGTTAGTGGGCTAAACTGTTAGATATGTTAAACCCATACTCATAATGTTTTACACACCACATCGTACCGGAACGCTCAATTTTAATTTCAATTGGACCTAAGGTCGGCTTTTATAAGGCGTGAGTTAGAGTAGAATAAGTTAAAAGTAAAAATTATTTTTAAAAACAAGCTTTTATATGAATTCGCTGAAAACAATAAAATAAACTTTTCCTTTTATTCTTTTGAGCGAATTTATATAAAAGCTTGTTTTTAAATATTTATTTTTACTTTTTAGTGCAAACCAATGCTGTTGACGCCTATCTCGCCAAATTACACAAGTCAAAGTTAACCAACTCTATACTCGAACAATTATCATAATCGAGGACTTCAAAAACCCCATTACACCAAAATTTCAGACAGATTGGAACAACGGAGTTTAACTCGCATTAGTTCTCTCAGCAAGATTTTTATACTTTCCTACAATATGGGTATCACCCATATTGTAGGAAAGTATAAAAATCTTAGTCCGCCATCCTTAGAAGTCCGCCATATTGGATTTAGACTTTAGAGTGACGTTACTTTATTTTTAGAGTTATTCTCAGCAAGCCCTTTCATATTTTGATACCCATATTGTAGGAGTGTATTAAAAATAACTATTCCGCCATCTTGGATGTTTCACCATATTGGATTTAGAATGACGTCTCACAGCTAACCATGCCATCCAAACTAAACGTATAAACTGCTTCAAAAATGAGTTGCAAGATTTCACCCGAACAAACATAGTTACATACATACATTGCAAGTCAAATAAAAGTTTTTAATTAAAAATGCCCAAAACTAAATGATGCCTGCAACGTCATCCGCGTAGATTTCGGTTTTACAATTCCACCAAACTCTTGATTTTACCGGTTATAATAATGTGCCTATTCCACATCCCAGGTACAAATTCAAAAATAACGTTGATCATTTGCTCCTTTGCAACTTGATTGAAATACAAACAAATACATTTCCACATCGGTATTTTATAGAAGGTAGCAGAAGGATTCAACATGATTTCGCTTCCTAGGTAATCTCTGAAATCGTTTTTGGTTTTGGTTATTTCGGTGGTCGTTACTATTTTTGGTTTAACAATTATTGATTAGGTACTTAGATTGGAGTCATTTGTTAACTTTAATAGGATAGCAAAATGTAGACCTAAAACTTTTGGTTATAACTTCACATTAAATGGGGCTTTCATTTTGGTGCTCATTTACTATTTTTGGCAGTATAAAGTGCTCCTTTTCGTTATATTTTACTACTAGCTGATGCCTGCGACTTCGTCCGCGTGCAATAAGTTTATTTTTAAATTCCCAATGGGAACTTTTTGATTTTCTGGAATAAAAAGTAGCCTATGTCACTCTTTAGATATAGAACCTCAATTATATCCATGCAAAAATCACGGCAATCGGTTGCTCTGTTGCAGCGTTGTTGAAGGACAACCCAACAAACAAACACACTTTCGCATTTATAATAATAATAATAATATGAAGTATGGTATCTGGTGATCATTTAAATATACTTATGCCTCTTCTGTTATAGGAAAGTCACCATAACTTTGTTGATACTGAGCAAGGATACAAAAAAACGTAAAAAAAACAAGGAAAATATTATTATAATGGGAGAACATTATTATCGCCAGTCTAATTCAGATAATGGCTGGAGTCTTTTAAATAATTGCGTACGCCTTCCTGTCGGTACCGGTAAAACAAAGAGATGTTTGCCATGTTAACATGTACCGAACTACTGTAGTTGCAAATTGCAATTACAATATAATACCTACAAATGGTCGCACTGATAACGAATATAATAAGTGTCGTAATTATAGTTGTATAGACTGCCTCATTGGTCTAGTGGTTAGCCTGTTCGACTGCGACCGACGAGGTCCCGGGTTCGAATCCCGGGTCATTGTCGGGCCATAACAAGTGTTCGGTTTTTCTGACAAGAAATTCTCAGTACAAGCCCGGAGTTAGGAAGTTGGCGGTGTTTCCGTCGTAAAATCGTCGGTCCTGCGACTGGTCTCTCGGCCGGCCGTGTCGGATTTTTCGTCCCATCGGACTATGAGAGTAAAGGCACAGAGAGTGCACCTGTGTATGCGCATACACTTGTGCACTATAATATCATTTCGGCCACCGTGGCCGAAATTCGGTCGGGACTCGGGAGGACATTTTTATTATTATTAGTTGTTAACTCGTTCACTAGCCCTTGCCCATGTTTATGCATGTTTTTTTTTTATCCACTACAAGCTAGCCCTTGACTGCGATCTCACCTGATGGTAAGTGATGATGCAGTCTAAGATGGTAGCGGGCTAACCTGTTAGGGGCATGGCAGTTATATTAAAGCCATACCCCTTCCGTTCTACACGGCATCGTACCGGAACGCTAAATCGCTTGGCGGCACGTTTTTGCCGGTAGGGTGGTAACTAACCACGGCCGAAGCCTCCCACCAGGCCAGACCAGGGAAAATTCAGAAATTATAAATTCCCAAATGGACCCTGCCGGGGATCGAACCCAGGACCTCCGCACCTTAAGGTAACAACGTTACACACTGCGCCACGGAGGTTGTTAAAATTGCAGAAATTGCGTTTCCCTCAGAATTGCAGTTTATTCGTTGTGTTTTATAATTCTAATAAGTTCTTAAAATGTCGGTTTGCGGGGATACGGACTCTTAAGGCAACAGCGCTACACACTGCGCTACGGAGGTCGTCGGTCGTTTTTTGGGTGGCACAACACATTACAGAGGTGCATTCTCTATTCACGTGGCACGGTAAATCCGACACGACCAGAGAGAGTTATAGGCGGGACCGATGGGTTAACGTATATTCTCTGAGGCACGGAGGTGAAACACAGTCAACGTCCTAACTCCTTTATTGCTCGTTAGAAAAAAAAAACAGTACTTGATAATGGCTCGACCCGGAAATCGAACCGGGACCTGCACTCGAATGTGCTAACCACTAGACCCGATGGTCTAACTCTAGTGGTTAGTAACTTTGTATGTTCCTATAAAATCCTAAAATTCCCAATCTAGATCTGCTTCGAATAGAACTGAACTGACTGTATTTCTAGAATAAGTAGTTTCTTTTAACTAACGGACAGTTTGGTCTGGTCCATTAGATGCAGTTTTCCTTAAAAATCATAGACTTAATTAAAACTAGTGACCTCTCTAGGCAATGCTTGGAACTAAGTCACATATATACTCGTGTGTCACTATCATAGAGTCCTGCATCACGTCGCTCAGCAGTTGCACACATTTCAGCAAGATGTCGTTACTGGTTTTAAAATAAACGACAGTAGGCATTAGGTTAAGTAGACGCCCGCCTAAATGCATATTGAGAGACGACTGTTTTTTTGATTCTAATAAAAGTTAGCCCTTATTTGACTGCGATCTCACCTGATAGTAAGCGATGATGCAGTTTAAGATGAAGGCGGAGCGGGCTAACCTGTTATTTTTAACTATGATGCCCGCGACTTCGTCCACGTGGATTAAGTTTTTTGATTCCCGGGGGAACTCCTTAATTCTACATCTATACCAAATTTCATCAAAATCGGTTGAAAAAATAGGCCGTGAAAGCGTAGTAGACAGACAGACACATAGACAGACACGGGCGTACGGTAGTTAAATTAAACTCACACCCCTATTTGGTTTCTACACGGCATCGTACTGAAACGTCAAATCGCTTAGCGGTAGGTCTTAGCTGATAGGGTGGTAAGTGGTAACTAGCCACGGCTGAAGCCTCCCACAAGACTAGACCAGAGAAAAATCTGAAATTATAAATTCCCGAAATGTCCCTGCCGGAAGTCGACCCCGGGACCTCCCACTTTAAATCAACAGAGTTGAACACTGCGTCAGGGAGGTTGTAAATTAATATTATACGAGAAATCTCTTAGGAATGCAGGTTTCCTGGGTTCTGGGTGGGTAGATGGTTTTCCTTACCGTTAAAGCAAATGTTATTTTAAATACATACACTCTACCTGTTACATACTAGATGATGCACGTGACGTACATTCACGAAGATTTGGGTTTTGAAAATCCCAGGGCACTCTTTAATTTCCCGGAGTAAAAAGTTCCCCAGGATATTGCAACATAATACTTAATATTATAAGATTGCGGAAGTGTGTTTGTTTGTTGGTTTGTTCTTCAATCACGCCGCAACAGAGAAACGGATCGATGTGATTTTTTGTATGGGTTTAGTTGAGGGAGAGTGACATAGGCTACTTTTTGTCCTGGAAAATTAAGGAGTTCCCGTAGAAATGGAATAAAAATATTTCACGCGGAAAAAGTCACGGGCATCATCTAGTACCTAATCTATATTTGTACCCAATTTCAAAAGCCAGCAACGCTTTGGCGTCTCCTCTGGTGCTGCAAATGTTCATGGGCGGCGGTAATCACTTACCATCATCAGCTGCATTCGTTGTTACTATTAAATATTTTTTTTGTTAAAATCAGTTGATCGATGACTCGTGAAAGCGTAGTAGACAGGCTATAGAGCCAGACAGACAGACAGATACACTTTCGCATTTATAACATTAGTATTGTTGCCCAGTATTAAAAGGATGCAATAATAAATCTGTCTCAAAATAGGAATGACCTTACCTTCGTAGACATCACGGTAGACATAGTTCAGACGTGCAATTAGCCCGTGTCCCAATTAGCCCGTATCTCAATTAGCTAATGGCTTAATTAAGTGCATCCGCGGCCCGCGACTTGTGCAGCATGCGCGGCGTGAAGAGAAGGGTCGATTTTGATTGCATTCCTCTCACTCAGGTTAGAGTTCTTTTTTAATTTATCGCGTTTATCGCTAAGACTCGGTTGGAGTTTTGGTAAAGCGCAAAACACTCGGGGAATGGGCGCGGGTCGGGCGCGGGTTGAATTCCTTGTATTTGTATGGACGACATCACACAGAATGTCGGGCGCGTGGCGGGTGACACAGTGTCACGCACCGACCCGGCCCGCGCCCGTTCTCTGTGTGTTTTGCCGTCTTAAAAGTGGGAGGTCCCGGGGTCGAATTCCCAGCGGTCTCAAGCGATTCAGGATTAGAGGTTTAATGTAATTGTCATACCATCCCTACTATGCAGTACATAATGATAAATACCTATAGGTTAGCGCTAGCTAAACCGTCCTAAACTGTATCATTACTTTTGCCTACCACCATGTGAGATCGTAGTCAAATAAAGAAAATCTAAGTTACTCTAAGTTACTAATCATCCTTATGTTTCCATATTTTTCCAATGCGGTCAATCACATGAACATAATAAAATTACATATTATCTAGGTATACTTTTAAATTGCATTTAAATAGTAGGAGTTTTCTTATGGATTAGTTATAATAATGCGGTGGGTTCCCAGGTCTTTCCGCCTAACATCTTATAGATAATTCTTGGAGTCAGAGTTAATTCTAGTTGTAAGAAGTTCTTCTCTGTTAAACTGATAATATATTCCTAGCTAAGATATAAATTAAATTACATTCTTGGACACTTTGCTAATAGAACAAATCAATTAAGAAATTAGTGTATGTTTACTTTTCTTATAATTTTAGATAACCTAATGGGGCCAATTACAATATGGATCGGGACAAATCAATTACATAGTTACTAGCAGGATGTCTATTATGTAATTAATAATCTTATTAGTGATTCTTATAGTTTATTATTTAAAAAAGTGCTTAGTTTAAAATATTATATTATAGCTGGTTTGTAGTGCTATAAAAGTGTGAAAAATGGATTTGAAGTCCCTTAGAGTTATTTATATGGTTAGTGGATAAGATAAGCTATGCCTGAGAGCTACTTTATATTACTATCTTTTAACTGCCTCGTTGGTCTAGTTAGTGGTTATCATGTTCGACTGCGGCTGTCGAGGTCCCGGGTACGAGTCCCGGGTCGGGCCATAGCAAGTATTGGATTTTTCTGGCAAGAAATTCTCAGTACTAGCCTGGATATAGGAAGTTGGCGGTGTTTCTCCGTTAACGTTAAGCCGTCGGTCCTGCGTCTGAAACGAACTGACCTCTTTCCGGTCATGTCGGATTTTCCGTCCCATCGGGCTATGAGAGTAAAAGAATAGAAAGTGCACCTGTGATTGCGCACAGACTTGTGCACTATAATATCTCCCCTATGGCCAATCTCTCTGGAGATTGGCCGCAGCGCCGTGGCCGAAATTCGATCGGTATTATTTTATTATTATTGTGTATGTAAGCTTGTTGTTCCTTGATTATGCTCGTTTGTCACCATTTTAAACAGTTTGACGTCATCCCCACAGATACCTGAGCACCACCAGAGCTCTGTGTCCGTGTTCAGCGACGGCGACAACACAGCGGACGATGCCCACGTGCTCTCCGACGATGAACAGACCAAGTGAGTGACGTTAACTACCTTCTGCTATCTGTACCTACATACTAGACTTCAGCCCGCGACTACCTGGATAGATGTTTTTTTAATTCCCGCGGGAACTCTTCAATTTTCCGGGATAAAAAGTAGCCTATGTCCTTCCCCGGGACGTAAACTATCTCTGTACCGTTGAGTAGTTGGGCCGTAAAAGTGTAGCAGACAGACAGACAAACTTTCGCATTTATAATATTATAAGTATGTACATATATAAGTATGGATTTAGGTAGATCATAGAGTTAATTATATAACTATAATATTTATACTCTATGATTTTATATTAGAGATACTTTACTATATCTACACTAATATTTTGAATGCGAAAGGACAACCGCAGCTTTCTAGAGAGGGTTGGTACCTAAAATAAATTAGAGCGTTAAGCAACGAAATATGGCCTATTGGAACATATATTTTTTCTTTAATTTTTAGTATATTTTTTGTTTCCCAAAAATATGGGGTTCTCGAGATATTAATTTTTAAAAAACCATGAAAATCGATTATTTTTGACGTTCAACGACCATATTTAGTCTGTTCAAGTTGAATTGTCACTGTTCAGTCTTCATGTGACAACTGTCTAGAGTGTCAGTTGTCAATGTCAATGATTAGTGATTACTTTACTCTATGGTCGTTGGTCAATGTTATAGACAAGCAAATAGTTCGGTAATTTATTGTTTATAAAGAAAAATCAAGACTGCGAGAGATTCGTATGAACGATTTATCGAAATAACGAGAAAAGTAATTAATTAGCGTACGCAAGCGAATGACTAATGAAGATTGACAACGGCAATCTGACATTTGTCAAAACATCGCCACAGAGTACAGACCTGCGTAGTTTTACCTATTGTACGGACTGCCCCTGCCTTTACTTGTCATGTTGGTACTATTGCGTAGTCTGTTGGCTGTATTGTATGTGTTGTATGGCTGTTTATTTGGTAAATATTAAAATAGTTTGCCCATATTTTAAAATTAAATTATTTATATTTTAAAAACCCTTGAAAAATGTCTAATAAAATTACATTTAATTTAATGTGCAACAAAGCAAGTATTGTTTGGTACCATTTTTGCGGTTGTCCTTTGGATGGATGGATGTTTGTTACTCAAACACAGCTGAACGGCTGAACGGATCTGGATGAGAGGCACAGAGATAGATTATAGTCTGGAATAACACAGGCTACTTTTTATACCGGAAAATTAAAGAGTTCCCGCGGGAACCAAAAATTAAGCCTCAGTACTCGCGGTCCAAGTAGCGGCATAATCATTTGATAATCTCTCTTTCTTTCTTTTTTTAAAGAAAAGAACAACTGCTGTGTTTCTTGTCGGCTCTTCTCAGTAGAACCGTTTTCCGAACCGGTGGTAGAGTCTTGAAGTATCTTATGTGACACAAGTTGTCCTACGTGATAATGAATATAAATAAATCATTTATCATTCAATCAAATGATTATAATAATGAATCATTTCATTGAAGTAGCGGGCTCACTAGTTGTTTGCAATCTGCGAGCCGCATAGAGACGCATCGGGTGCAAGGGAAAGGGCCGGGGTTAATGGTCTAAGCACTTCCTTATTAAGGCGTCCATTGACGGATCACTGGCTCAATGTGCCAACTGAGCAGCACTGACCGAGAGAACGGCACGCAAATTGAGCGGTCTGACCCCATTTTAATTCTATACAAAAAGCAACTTTTTTTAATCCTTTATTCCCCCTCTCCTCTCTCTCCTCCTCTGATTAATTCCTCTCCTCCTCCTCTGATTAATCCTCTTATTAATCCTTAATCAGAGGCTATACCACAGAATAAATAGTACAGGAAAAAATACCATTGCTTTTAAAAGCTGTATTGTTTTAATATTTTCGATTTTCGTGTTTTAGAATTATAATCCTTACTATAATCGAGCAGTTAGCCAGTGATCAACATACACGGACCGCTCTTGCATGACAGTCAACAGCTTGAAGCTACCATTGATAACTGCTGCCAACCGCTCGAAGCAGTCGCAACTGCTTGAGCGGTTCCATGTTTGTGTGTACGTAGAAGACTAGTTCACTATGCAGTCACAGCTTAAAGCAGTCCATTCTGACTGCTTCAAGCTGTCCGTGTATCCGAGGCCTAAGTAGGCATAAAAATTTGTTCCAATTTTGGCCACCGGGCCAGATAATTTTGACAGACTGTATTTGAAGTGATCGTCAAAAAAAACGGAGTCTACGCCATCTGGACGTCTTCCGAACGCATGTGGAGTGCGCTAACATCCAGTTGGCTAGTGAAGTCTAAGTGACAAATTGTAGATCAGCAACTAATGGGCGGTCAGCGGTGGCCGGTGAGCGATGACGGATCGCGTTCGCGGATAGATGTGTGTCAATTGGCAGTTAGTTTATTGCTGCAAGGGATCCAGCTGAGGCACAAGGGTTCTTGACCTAAGTTACGAAATCTAAGGACACTAGCGAGTTGCAACGGGCTTGGTAATACCCAACTAATCTCCACAGAGATTAGTCATCTGCGCGGAAGATATTAGGTGCACATATTGTGTGTGCGCAAACATACGAGCACTATTCCCTTACTCTCATAGATAAAAAAGTAGCTTATGTCCTTTCCCGGGATGCAACCTATCACTATACCAACATCAAAATCTTGAAAAGATGGGCCGTGCCCGTAGCAGACAGACTAATAGATAGACTCACTTTGGCATTTCTAATATAATGGTGGAATATAGTATGGATATAAACCGACCTTTTAAGATGTGTATTACCAGCTGTTTGTTATATAAGTTATGCAATACCACTACAGCCCATTAACGTCCCACTGCTGGGCACAGGCCTCCACTCTCATAGGAAAAAGGGAATTTTAGCTTAGCCCCACCACGCTGCTCCAATGCGGGTTGGCGGGCTTTGACGACTATTATCATGTTAGAGATAACGGGGACCGACGGCTAAACGTGCTCTCCGAGGCACGGGGGTGAAACAACACCAACTTCCTAACTTCGGGCTGATACTGAGAATTTCTAATCAGAAAACCCCAACACTTGATTATGGCCCGACCCGGGATTCGAACCCGGGACCTCATCGGCCGCAGTCGAACATGCTAACAACTAGACCACGAGGCAATTTATACAATACGACAGGTCGTTATATTTAAATTTATTCCTGTGTACTCTACTGATATATAGAATTCAGGCACTATTCTAGTATTCATTAACTATATGAGATTCATTGATCTGAGGTAAAATACCTATATTAATCAGTAGTTGGTTTGTTTTTCCGTATGTTGTGAATACGAATAGGTTAATGGTTTAATCGCTTTCTATCATTACATGCGTATAGAGTCTTGAACTCTCGATAAGAAATATTAAAGTTAGGTAGGTATGTTCGCTGAAACAATGTGCAATCTTTTTCCTAAATACAGTTACGATATCTATATAATATTTATGTCACCGTAAAATTGTAAAAACCGTTAGATTGTAATCTAACTAGCGTGTTTGTATACTGTCGACAGATTACATTTTATCGCATTATTTTTCGGTAGATTGTAATCTGTTTGGTATACTAACCCGATTAAACCTAAGTGCCAACAAGTAATTATTTATGTCGATCCCTAACCTAACCTACAAGAAAGAGACAAGAAAACGGAAATACAACGAATATTTAAAAAATTGACACTCAGAACATTGAACGGTTCACAATCTGTCGACAGTTTACAATCTCGCTAGTTAGATTATAATCTAACAGTTTTGCAATTTTACGGTGACATATACATAATATATCCTTGACTGCGATATAGGTAATTAGGTATACATATAAATGTAGGTACCTATATGAAAAAGGAATAAAACTAAACTTAAAACATACGTAACTCGGAAAAGTAAAAAGTGCATGTCCGGGGATCGGATTCTAAACAGCTCAAATAAATAGGTAGGTAGCTGGGCAATCATATTTCATAACCATTAGGTTGTCACCGCTTTTTAACCGACTTCAAAAAAAGAAGGTTATTAATTCGACACGTATGTACATATGTAATATTATTGGATTTATTGGAACTGAAAAATATTCACATACTAGCTGACGCCCGCGACTTCGTCCGCGTGGATTGAGATTTTGTGGTTCACGCGGGAACTCTTTAATGTTCCTGGATAAAAAGTGCCTATGTGCTATTCCAGACTATATAATCTATCTCAGTGCCAAATTTAATGCAGATCCATTCAGCCCTTCTGGCGTGATTGAGTAACAAACATCCATCCATCCATCCAAACTTTCGCATTTACATATAATATTAAGTATAGTATTTATGGACTTCCAAATAAATTTACAAAATTTCATAGGTGTATGTATGTATGTATGTAGTTATGTACCTAGGTTTGTCCGCGAAATTCTCCGTTACTATTAATTGGATTGTTTATTGGGTTACATTTACTTAAATTTAGGGAACAGTGCAAGTTTCATCAAAATCGGTTTAATAGTTTTTAAGATATGGGCTGTTAAGTCTTAACTTTCAATCTTTTTCAGACACACTTTTCAGTTCCGTCCTCACGTCATGTTTTTCCGTACCTTGGTCACCAGTATTTTATCACTATTTTAGCAAAAGTTAAAACTCACCTCATTTACAAACGTGAGCACGACTTAATGTATTATTATAATGTGTCCCATTAGCCACGAGCTCTGCATTAAGATGTATGCAAATGTATTTCTCAGTAGAGTGCAATTATTGTGACGAGCTTCAAGTATGGCAATATGTATGGCTGAATCAAGCGGACGTGTTTAGTTAAGCCATTTAAATTGGCCCTTATCATTGACTTTCTTGCACACGTTTGAGATGTAGCAACGACGTTACTTTTACTCGTGTAATATACTTACAGAGTGATTCTTCATAAAGTGCATATTATGAAACTGGTTAAACCAGTTAACTAGATACGCTCATTTCCATCGAATAATCTAAACCCCGTGTAATTTTTTTACAACGTTTGAAGTAATTATCGCGTTATAACAAAAACTTTACGTGTACGTAAAGTTTTCAAGACGTCAATAGGTGTACAGTGTAACTAATTTGAATAAATAAATATTGATTGATTGAATGATTGATTATTTGAACAGTAATGATTGTTTACACAATACAGACTGACTGTTACTATTGACTACTAATATATTAGTACTGAGAAATATTTGTAATTGGCGTCTATAACATTAAAAATAAGCAAAAAAACACCATAAATTCAAAATAACGCAAAATTTTTGGATAGGTCTCTTAAAATAACCTATTATTATTGTTTTCCGTCAATGAAAATGTGTCTAGTATAAACCAATATGTGCACATTATGGAAAATCACACTATATAATTTATTCAAGTACTGTTTTGTTACCTGTTCTTCAGAAGGAACGTGTAAACAGGTTTCGTTCTACCACTAGAGCATCTCCAAGGATTTAGACTCTATCGCCAAACATTTATAACCTTTATCAAAACTTCAGTTTTACCAACTTTGAATAAATCACTTGTCATACATAGCCCTTTTAACCAAAAATTAATTAATTCGCACCCTTTAATAGCGAACATACAATACCTATTACTTTGGCTTTGCATAAAGTCATTAAGAATTGTTTTAGGTTATGATCAGCTGTTTTCAATTTACTTAGCTCTAGTTTTGAGAGTGGGTATGTTTGTTTGCCCAAGATAAGATAAGATATTTATTTATTGCAAAAATACACGTGAAAAGTTCTTACAATATTTTTGGAATCAGTGTACTGCCAAATAGGGCGTGGAATTATTATTATTTATTCTTTAAATAAGAAACATGCCTGAGGAGACATTACAGTTGCCCAATATGTCTCCCCAGGCTAATAGCATAATATTATGTAGGTACTTATTATTCGTATTTACTTAATGCAATTATTAAATTATGTGCTAGCTATAATAAATTAACTTCGAGAGCTCGAGAGAGAGACAAGTCAAAATGAAAAAAATTAATAAATGAAAAATGAATGAAATTTATTAATGTATAAGTAACCAAGCGCATTGAAATATTATGTTTCAACTTCCACTCAAAAACTAACGCTATACTATCTACTATGGATCTTTCTTTACTCATTTGGCTTTACTTGAAGTCAAGATCGGGATATTTTTTATATCGTCTGATTTTGGTCTTAATTATTCTTCCGATGGACAAAAGTTTTGAAAAAATGGCTTTCTGTCTTCTAGTTTTACCACAGAATAGGTGATAGTACGGTTTTACGCTATCAGAAAAAAACATTTGCTTTGCGTGGGAATTTTGAAAAAATTCTGATAAGACCATTCGTTTAACTGTATGAAATTGGTATAATATATGGACAATATACCTACGGACTATTCCATACAATTTTATAAAAGTCGAGCCAAAAATACTAGCAATAATAATATTAAAATCCATAATATTCGCACCGTATTATCGCGAACCACAAATTTATGGCAACTTGTCGGCGTATCAGTCACTCCGTCAGTCAGTGTAACTTGAGCACGCGTGGAGCTAAGCTGAGATTTGTTCTGCTCATCTTATCTCATCTCATCTCATTGAACTCTAGCTTTTATAAAAAATACGTCACAGCAAGTATTTAGTGCTGTGTAAAGTGTGGGTTATTTATGAGGTAAGTTTTTCATGAAACTGTTATAAAAATTAATAGATTTTTGAAAGGTTAAGTACTCGTAGTTTAAAAGATTTTTAAAGGTTTTGTTTTTGAATGGAAAATGATAAAAAACATCGCTTATAATGTTATCTAATTACTTACTGCACAAATCAAGTTACCAATTGGTAAGGCATACGTTTATAACTTGAGTAAGTAAATAGAGGTATAACGACATTTTTCAAATGAATTTTTAAAAAATCCTAAATTTTTTCGAAATACTCGTAATAGTATCAGAAATCAAGTGAAATATACAGAATTATTTTATAAATTGGTACCTGTACGTTTTGGTAGTCAAAAATATGATATGTCAACAGCCAACAGTATATTTTTGTAAAAATATATATTAAGACGTACAGAGTATATTAAGACGATTAACGATATTTCATCCACGTTTTGACGACCTCCCTGGCGCAGGGTTCGATCCCCGGCAGAGTCAACTGGTCTGGCGGGAGGCTTCGGCCGTGGCTAACCAACCCTACCGGCAAAGACGTGCCTCCAAGCGATTTAGCGTTCCGGGACGAAGTCGTGTAGAAACTAGAAACCGATTAGGTGTATGGGCTTAATATAACTGCCTTATCCTAACAGGTTAGCCTGCTACCATCTTAGACTGTATCATCACTTACCATCAGGTGAGATTGCAGTCAAGGGCTGACTTGTACCTAGTTGATAAAAAAAAAACGTGGATTTAGTTTTCATGAAAATCCTGTGTGACTATTTGATTCTCCGGGATGAAAAGCCTATATTTCCTTCGCTGGGATACCAACTCTTCAAAACCACTACCTACCAAATCATCTCTTTAGCAAATTTCTTCAAAATCGGTAGAACAGCTGTTGGACCGTGAAAAAGGCAGACAGATGCACACCCGTTCCGCTATTATAATATTAGTAATTCGACGACCTCTGTGGCGCAGTGTGTAGCGCTGTTGCCTTAACGTGCGGAGGTTCCGGGTTCGATCCCCGGCAGGGTCAATTTGGGAATTCATAATTTCTGAATTTTCCCTGGTCTGGCCTGGTGGGAGGCTTCGGCCGTGGCTAGTTACCACCCTACCGGCAAAGACGAGACGCCAAGCGATTTAGCGTTCCGGTACGATGCCGTGTAGAAACCGAAGGGGTATGGGTTTAATATAACTGCCATGCCCCTAACAGGTTAGCCCGCTACCACTTAGACTGCATCATCACTTACCAACAGGTGAGATCGCAGTCAAGGGCAGCTTGTAGTGGATTTAAAAAAAAAAAAAAAACTTACCATCAGGTGAGATCGCAGTCAAGGGCTAGCTTGTAGTGGATAAAAAGAAGTAGGTATGGATTAGCAATTAATAACAAGCAGTAAATATTGAAAAACTATAACTAATTGTAATTTTTACATGTAAAACGTAAGCCTTTATGTTACCTGAAAAACGAATCGATTGACGCTTAATTCATCAAAATCGACTAAGTAGATTAGGCGCTACGGTGGAACATACATAAATACAAACATACATACGTCCTTCCTTTTGGCTTAGCTGTAAAAATAATACTAATTTGTATCTATTACTAGCTGATGCCCGCGACTTCGTCCGCGTGGATTGAGGTTTTTTTGGTTCCCGCGGGAACTCTTTAATTTTCCGGGATAAAATGTAGCCTAGGTATGTGTTATTTCAGACTATAATCTATCTCTGTGCCAAATTTCATCCAGATCCATGCAGCCGTTCTGGCGTGATTGAGTAACAAACATTCATTAATCCAAACTTTCGCATTTGTAATACAATTATGTATACATTTGGAATATTCCAGTATAGGTTTCAGTACAGTTTCACACGTAGTTCGATTTTATTTACTTTATTATAGCTAGTTCCGTCTTATCCGTTTACGAGAATTATAAAATTGAATAAATCATGATAAATAATAATAATTAATTCATGAGAAACATAAGTTTTTCTTATTAATAACTCAATAAATATATTTTATTAAAAACAAGAATCTTATTATATTTTGATACGTATAAAAATAAATACTTAGAATTAAAAAATGTATAGATTTCGCAATATTTTATTTGATATGTTTAGTGATAACAGTAAAATCTGGTGCTGCAAATGTTCATGGGCGGCGGTAATCACTTAACATCAGGTGACCCGCCCGCTCGTTTGCCCGTTATATTATATAAATATACCTAAATATAAAAAACACTTCTAAAATTTCTATCTTTTTAACCGACTTCATAAAAGGAGGAGGTTCTCAATTCGACGGTATGTTTTTATTTGTATGTATGTTACGCGATAATTCCGCCAATTATGAATCAATTTTGATGATTCTTTTTTGATTGGTAGATCATACTTCAGAGGTGGTTCCAATTTTTATCGAAATTGATTTTGAGAAAATGATTGAGCACTTTTTGAGAAAATCAACAATAACTTTTTAACTAGTTTAAGTTGGTACATAAATGTATAGTTTTGAAGTCGGTTTTTGTTTTAGATGAAAGCGAATAAATATTTCCTTTTGGAAGCTGAACAGATTTCAATGGTATTCAGCTAGTTGATTAAACAAGTCTGAGAAATAAACTTCATTGAAATTCAATTATAGACACTACATATAGATTGTTATTTTTTAACTTGTCCTTAAAATACCTATAAATTGATATGTTACTTTTCCAACTTAAATTGTCTGCATATCAATTATTGTCTTTGACCTTATTTTGAAGCGAAATAATAATAAATACAATGATGTTTTACGAAGACTTCGAAAGACGTCATAATATGACCCATTTAAGCCAGTACAGGTTTTGTGAGAGTCAAAACTTGTTAGCTCGTTAGGTTTCGATCATCGCTCGATAAGGTAATTTTTTTGCAAATTTATGTTGTGGCATACAATTTTTAGGGTATCGCAGACTTAAAATTAAGCACGTGACCTGGAGCATGATTATATATTGAATTTGTAAAAACCAACCCAGAAGTCAAAAGTTTAATCTATTTATTTAGACTTTAAACGACCTCCCTGCATAGCGCTGTGGTCGTCATGGTCCTAAGCGGGGCGTCATGGGTTTGATCCCCGACAGGGCAAATTTGGGAGTTCATAATTTCTAAATTTTCTCTGTTCTGGTCTGGTGGGAGGCTTCGGCCACGGCTACTGAAGGATAACAAGGTAAGAAAACCTGCATGCACGAGAGTTCTTCATAACGTACCTACTCAAAGGTGTTCGAAATTACCAATCTGCACTTGGCCAGCATGGTAGACTATGGCCAGACCCTTCGCACTCTGAGAAGAAACTCGTGCTTAACAGGCAATGTGTTGAAGTGACCAGCACTTCTACCACCGGTTATACAATTTCTATTACCTTTTTCTGATCTCTCTCCGGTCGTGTCGGATTTTTCGTCCCATCGGGCTATGAGGCACTCTCTGAGTGCATCTATGTATTCGCACACACTTGTGCACTATAATAATATCTCCCACGCAGATGGCTAATCTCTCTGGAGATAAGCCGCCGTGGCCGAAATTCGGTTGGTAGACATTATTTTATTATCTTTTTCAAATTCTGTTAGAACCAAAGGCTTCAAAGATTTGTCCCAATGTCATATTAATAGCTAGATGCTCCTCAAAGTGTTACAATGAAGTAAAATGAGTCCAAGTGACCTTGCCTGAGGCTAGAATCTACGGTAATGAGGAAACAGGCAAACGGAAATGTACAGGAATTAGGTAAATTCGCGTAAAGCGATTGCAGATTTTTATCAAGTCATAAAACTAGCTGTGATGAAAAAAAAAATCGTCTGAGTTTGCTATAGGCTTCTCCTAAGACGGCGTGTTTAGAAACCTCATAGTTTTTAAGTTGACGTAGTTAATTATTACAATTTACTTATATTTATGTACTACATTTTAGAGGAATATGCAGCCCCCAGATAAGTCGACAAGGCTTAAGTGCTAAGAAACCATAAAAATGTCATTTCTCTTATCTCTATACCATATTATATTGAAAAGATGGCCGTGAAAGCGTAGCAGACAAACAGCCAGACACACTTTCGCATTTAAAATATTCAGTACTAGCTGACCCGGCGAACTTCGTACCGCCTTAGTATGCAAAATTAAATGTATATTTTTCAATATTTCTGAGAGATTTTCTTAATATTTTTTTCCGTAAGAACCTTCTCCTAATAATAACAAATACAACAAAAAAAGAATTAGTGAAATCGGTCCAGCCATTCACGCGTGATGCCGTGACCAAGGAAAACGAGTTTCATTTTTATATAGATGGGATTACCTACTTAAAAATTAGCTTACGTACGTACCTGGCATGCTAGGGTCGTATTACAGTTCCATTGTACCTACAAGGGTTGTAACCACGGTTGTAACCTCCGTAAGTGTGGAACTACCTCCGCTTCCGCATCCGCCTCCGCCGTTTTTTTGCGGGGTTGGAACTAACGCAGGTTTAATTACGTTAAATTAGAGGTACAAATCGAAGCAGGTGACGTCAGTTACACCATTACAACAAGCAAAAAGGCAACTGTCCTTAGAAGATTCCTCAAAAAAAAAACATTCATCGCACCCTAAAGCACAAAATATGGACGATGTAATCAGAGAAATCCACCTCCGCCTCCGCCTCCGCTAGGAACGCCTCAGTTACAACCCTAGTACCTACCTTATACCTATAGCATTCTAACGTTGCATTTCGTGTAATTTAATAGCCAGGTGACTTTGACCCCAGATTTCATGTTAGACCTATGTAAGTAAGTATGGGAAATAACTTGATACCTACCTTATTTTATTGGCGGCATAAGTAGCGCTTGACGACGATTTCACCCATTGGTATGTGACGGTAAACTCTAAGATGGAAATGTGCTAGTTCGGCTGTGTGGATGTGTAGATCGGCTTCTATGTAGCTTTTTATATAGCTAGTAGGTAGTAGCTGATTTTCGCGACTACGTTTGCGTGGATTGAGGTTTTTGGTTCCCGCGGGAACTCTCTGTGCCAAATTTCATCCAGATCCGTTCAGCTGTTGGGGCGTTATTGAGTAACAAACATCCATCCATCCAAACTTTCTATTCAACAACACAATGTATTTCTATTCCAGAGTACCGCTCAGGTCTCCTCGGCGCAAGTCCACCGCCCCCCGCCGGTTCAGGTCAGAGTTCAGCATGGACGACGAGGACTACTCGCCCAGCAACTCCGTCACTAGCGTCAACTCACTCGCCAGCCTGCTCAAAGAGAAGCTGCAAGTAAGAGCCACTAACTTTAGAGCCGCAATAGGCTCGCGACTTCATCACTCTGCCCCAAGAAAGTCCGAAGTTCTTTTGTGGGAATGAGCATTCCATTCTATAACAAAATTCCACAACCTATTATATATATAGTATGCTCCTTAAAAACCTTCTTAGGTACATACTATTGAAGATTATAAATGATAAAAGAGCATGGATTTGACTCGCTCCAGTAATGCTTAGGACTTAATATGTTATGACATTGATGTAATTGAAAATGCTTTTTTCAAAAGAGCACAGAATTTCTTGCTGGTTTTTCTTGGTAGGAAGGCCAGTGGTAGATTCACTTGACGATTCAAAAGCCCTATTAATAGGTTTTTTTTTATTTGTCGAGGCTCGAAGTGAAGAGCTAGAACGTAGAGCCATAAAGCCAATTAAATAAATAAATAATAAATAAGTTTTTATTTCAGGCAACTACAAACTGACAGCCCATAACTTGTTAGTAACAATTAGGTACATAACCTTAAACCTATGTTACGTAGTAAAAAACAAACCAAAATACCTAACCTAACCTACTCTTAAACCTAAAGCCTCGTCATATTTACAGGGCTCTTTGGGGCCTCCTAATAAGAATGTGTGCACTATTCCAGCACCTCCAGAGAGGGCTGTCAAAAACACAATTAAAAAAACGCGCAATTTTAAAAAGTTTCATTGAGTTTTTCTTTTAGGTGCGTACTTTTTCTTTCTTTTTTCATAATAATGAATTAAAATATGAGTTGTTTATAGTCTCACAAACTTAACTGACCCGGTGACAGCGTCGCTATTAGATATGCAAAATGAAATTAAAAATTTCATATTCATACAAACAATTAATCATTTGTTACTTTTGTTTCTGACAGAGCATCCCACAGAAGATAAGAAAGAAGCCGGCAGACTACAAACTCCGCGCTTTCGTTGGGCTCATGTTTCTGGCGGTGTCGTTCTTCGTGGGCTTCGCATATGTGCTGTACCACCAGCAGGCGCTCACCAAGGCGTACTTCGAGAGGGTGCAGTTCAACGAGCCGAAGCGACTCATCCGGGTGTTCAACAAGGACGATGTGGAGATCTTGAAAGCCACTTTAGGTGAGTGAATTCAGAATTCATGACATAAGTTATATTGATATCACCTCAAGCAATAGACGCATTGTAATTTTTATCCATTGAAGGTTCGCTATGAAATTGTGATGTATGAAAAAGTGTGTGTGTGCAATGAACACACGGCACGGCACGGCACTAATGAGATAGAATACAAGTTATATTTATCTCATTATCTCGTAGGCTACTTTTCTGAAATATCACTTCTGCCGTGTGTGAATTGCACTTTATCTGCTGCTAATGTTATTGTAATGTCAATTTGCAGCAGTCGGTCTGGGCAGTGGTCAGAAAGCGTTCCCCTGCCTGCCGGAGCACCGACACACGGATGGCTCGGAGTGCATGGAGTGGCTTCACAACCTGCGGCTCTACCTCAAGTGTCTGCCGCACGACCCCGGCGTCGACAACACTACCTGCTACGCGGTGCATTGGAAGGCTTTGCGACACGGTAACTATTTATCAATTATATCATACTAATATTTTAAATGTTAAAGTGTGTTTTTTTGTCCTTCAATCACGCCAATGGAGCAACGCATCGACGTGTCACGTGATTTTTGGCATGGTTGAGGATCTAGAAAGTGACATAAGCCACTTTTCGGAAAATTAAGGAGTTCCCGCGGGAATATAAAAAACTTAAATCACGCAGACGAAGTCGCGGGCGTCAGCTAGTCGCTCAATAAGGTTTACCCTGTTTGATACTGTCGTGTCGCGTTGCCAATCAAAAGGTCAATTAAGGAATTTATAATTTCTGAATTTTCTCTGGTATGGCCTGTTCGGAGGCTTCGGGGGTGGCTATGTTACCACCCTACCGGCAAATACGTGCCGCCAAGTGGTTTAGCGTTCCGGTACGATGCTGTGTAGAAACCGGTTAGGGGTATGGGTTTAAAATATTTGCCATGCCCCTACCAGAGTAGCCCGCTACCATCTTACACTGTATCATTACTTACCTTCAGGTGAGATCGCAGTTAAAGGCTAAATTGTATTGAAAAAAAAGACGGTTTTCGCGTCATCAGTAGCCATTATATCCTGCAAAACTACAAATCTTATGTCAATACGCCACGTATTTTGTTTTTGTAGGTGTCACTTTTGTTGAGTAATGGGAATAAGCTTTTGTATTTCAACCATATTAAAAAAACACTCTTTTGTATTTCCAGATGTTTCGCCTACCGACTGTTTCGACTGGAGCGACACCAGAGTTCATTGGTTCGGTGCAGGCCAATCTATTAATCTCACTTGGCCGCTCGACACCGGGTCCATAGATTATACGCCATTTATCACGGGAGACATGCTGAAATCACAATGGGGTAACGTAGTGACCCGTTACCTAATCAATTCTAAAGGAGCTGCCATAATAATTGACGAAGAAACCCCGCTGTACATATCTGTAAATAAAGGAAAGAAGGAAATCTGTTTGAAGGCACAATTTGATGATTTTGCATTCGCTAACAGACTGACGGAATTCCCCGAATTGAAATATAATATTTGTACTTCTAGAGATATAAGATCACTACACTCCTCCATCCATAGTCATAGAAGAGCACCGCTTTGGGATGGACTGAAGCCAGCTGATATGAGAACTTTAGAATCTCTCATTTCAGAACCTGTGTGGCAAATAGCTCCACGATTCAAACACGAATTACAAGATGCTACGATATCTAAGTATACAGACGATGTTATTAATCTAGGGTTTCTAAAACAAGGGCATGTTCTTATAAACGAATTTTGGCAAAATGAAATTGGTGACCTAAGTGTAGACACAGAACGATTTGCAACGTTAAACGAAACTGTTGATAAGCTTCACAGAAGAGGTTTCAAAGTAGCGTTTACAGTTCAACCCTTCATAAGTACAGAGAGTAAAAATTTTGCTGAAACGGTCCAAAAGAGACTACTAGTCAATGAAAGAAATAGCGATAGACGAATACCAGCCTTAACTAGATTTAAATCACTAGCTAGCGCCGGTGTACTAGATATAACAAACAACAGATCTATCCCTTGGATATTAGACAAACTCCAAGCAGTAATGGATGTGTATCATATTGATTCATTCTATTTCGATCTCGGTACAGCATACGATATGCCTCATTACTACAGATGTGAGAAAGTGTTAATTAATCCGGATCAATACAAAACCGTGTTTATAAAGACTTTTGAAAAAACATTAAACATTATAGGGGTATCTTCAGCTGTTAGTTTGCCTCGGCCTCCAATATTTATTTCTTTACCTCCATTTGAATCTACCTGGGAAGCTTTACGTTTAGTCATACCTACAATATTGACATATGGTATAAATGGGTTTCCCTTTGCAATGCCGGGAGCCGTCGGTGGTGACATATACTGGCCTGGTAGCGAACAGTTCCTGCCTTCATCGAAGGGTTCTATGGACTCGAACTCAAATAAAACAACCCAAGAGAATGGCATAGAGTTGCCAGAAAGGGAGCTGTATATGAGATGGCTGCAGATGGCAACATTCTTGCCAGTGATGAAGTTCACACATCTTCCCAGTAAATACAACGATGAGAGGGTACTGGAGATGGCTAAGAATCTGACACTGTTGAGACAAAAACTAGTAAGTATTTTTAATAACAATGTTTTTATCAAGTGTATATTAATACAAATTGACCTTGTTCTGATTCTGATTACTGTAAATATTCCGATTTATTGATATTACTATGTTACAAGCGATTTTTTTAATACTTGTAATACTATAATAAAATAATAATATTAGTTCATCTTCCGTATTTTAAGTCTAGATTTTTAAATTGTCCATAAGAATTACTAAGAAAGCTAAGCTAATCTTCATAATGCATAAAGATAAACTAACAGACATAATATCAACGAACAGCTGACTCTGGCTCTACAAACTTGAGATTTAGCATGTACTTAGGGTTTCATATAGCGTACACAAAAGTATTTTCAAAAGTGTCACCCAAGCAGGCGGGTCGGCTATTTTTTCATGAGAATGTGTTTTTCATGAAATATCCTGCCGAACGAATTGAGGCCACGGCGGCCTAGATCTCCAGAGAAATTGGCCATCTGCGCGGGAGATATTACAGTGCACAAGGGTGTGCGCATACACAAGTGCACTCTCTGTTCCTCTATTCTCATAGTCTGACACTATCTCATAGGTATTGACTCATCTATACAATAGATGAGGATATTATAATTTTTTAACATGTATTTATGCTATTTCCAGGTCACACCTCTCTTGCTGAAATACAAGAGGGAAGCGTTGGAAGAAGGCCTGCCTCTCATCAGGCCGCTGTGGCTGGTCGCCGATGTGGACGTGGCTTTGCCTGTGCGGGACGAGTTCGCGATCGGTGACGAGATCGTTGTAGCGCCCGTGCTCAATAAAGGAGAGACTACTAGAGAAGGTAATGAATGAATGAATGAAATATTCTTTACTAGCTGACGCAACTTTGTCCGCATTGTTTAAGTTTTTTGATTCCCACGGGAACTCCTTAATTTTCCGCGATGAAAAGCCTATGTCACACTCCAGGTGCTCAACTATACCCATGCCAAAAATTACGTCGATCCGTTGCTCCGTTGCGGCGTGATTGAAGGACAAACCAACAAACCAAAAAACCAACAAACAAACACTTTCGCATTTATTTATAATATGATTGTACATCATAAACACGAGAAATACATTAAAATAAGAAAAGAAAGAAGGTAGTGCTGCTTTCGATACATTTATTTCAGTTCAGACCGAACAAATATAAAAGAAACAAATTAATTAAAAATTGAATTAATTATTTCTGAAGGAGAAGGCGGACCCGGTGAAGTTAGAGTATTTAATAACTAAGATAGACGTAAAAATTAAATAATAATAATTTGCTGTATTACATCTATATAAAAGGAGTATTTAGTTATGTATTTCTGAACTAATTTACTTAAATTTTACTTTAATTTTAAAGCCAATTCGGTATTCCTGAATCACTTTCATACAAGCTCTTTTAAAATTTTCGTTTGATTCGTGTGTTTTCTTACACATTCCTATTTTTATTGTTTTATTTTTATTTTATTTGATCTACCAACAGACTTAAATGTTAGAAGTATACAAAATGATAATACAAACATTACAAAGATACATTACAAATAAAATAATAAGATGAAGGAGGACTACAAAAATAAAAATAACTATATAATACTTGCTGATGCCCGCGACTTCGTCCGCGTGGATTAAGGTTTTTCGGTTCCTTTAATCTTTAATTTTCCGGGATATAAGTGTTATTCCAGACTATATATAATCTATCTCTGTGCCATGCCAATTTAATCCAGATCCGTTCAGCCGTTGGGGCGTGATTGTCCATCCATACATCCATCCATCCAAACTTTCGCATTTATAATATTTATTTGATTGATAATTGATACATAAAAAGAAATGGATAGTAAATTTTTAGATGCTTAAAAATTATAGTATAGGATCAATACGATATGATTAAGAGTTAAGTTAATTCCTATTTCGTATTCCAGTGTACCTTCCGGCGGGTCTGTGGCAGGACGGCATCGACGGCTCCCTGCGCAAGGGCAACCGCTGGATGCACGAGTACAAAGTGCCCGTCGACCGCGTCGCGTACTTCCTGCGGAAACCCGACGATCTGAGGTTCAAATAGCACTTCCTAGCCCTCAAAATACTACTGTAGCGGTTACCACGGTGCAAACTAGATGGCACACCACACCATCCAGCCCTATTGGTGTGGACGAGTACATATCACTCACTCGTCTCACTACCACCACCACTACAGCCGTCCCACTGCTGGTCATTTATAGGCCTCCACTCTCATAGGAGAGAGGGAACTAGAGCTTACACCCACCACGCTGCTCCAATGCGGGTTGGCGGGCTTCAACGACTATTATCATGTTAGTGATATTAAACGGGACCGCGAACATGCTAACCACTAGATACCTTTAGAGACGAGACCTAGATGCGTCTAACTACAGAAAATCAGAAACGGTGATAGCGAAAAAAGAAAAAACTAGAAGTTTAATTCGCTATAATCCGCCACAGAAGGAATATATGTGGTACAGTGCGTGTCTAGAACTTGCAGCGCGATATTCACCACACCACATAAACCCTCTAAAATACCTCAACGTACGTTTCACTCTGATACCGGAACATCTTCAGGAGATGTTGACTCTACAATGCACGATTGTAAAGTATGACTTCTCCTGAAGATGCTCAATGGCCAACCTCTGCGCATAATGAGAAGCTCCAGGAACTCGAACATGCGCCGAAGTTTCTCTTGCGTGACGCCTATTGGGCCCGTCCGTGGGGATGATTACATAATTAATTATCCATAATTATCGACTAGATACGGCAGCTTGTGCCACGGCAAGCTGTCGTCTTCCCAGGATTGCAACGGTGATAGCCTAGTTCATCACCATCATCACCATCATCACCATCATCATCATCATCATCATAATTATCATCAGTATAACCTGTGACCGTAACCATATGAAGATATTTTTCTTCCGACGGGGTGTTTCGCTAGTGCGAGAAATATTGACCGTGGAAGTTTTATATAATACTAGCTGGTGCCCACGACTTCGTCCGCGAGGATTGAGGTTTTTTGGTTCCCAAAGGAACTTTTTAATTTTTCGAAATATAAAGTAGCCTATGTGTTGACTATAATCTGTCTATGTGCCAAATTTCACCCAGATCCGTTCAGGCGTTCTGGCGTGATTGAGTATCAAACATCCATCCATCCATCCATAAATCTTTCCAAACTTTCGCATTTATTCAATTTTGCATTCAGAGATAACATCGTAATCGCGATGCAGGCTCTTCGTACTCCTTCGTGTTCTACCAGTAGTGTCATCTGTTAGATATGCTAACAGATGGCACTACTGGTAGAACACGAAGGAGTACGAAGACTACCCCAAACCCAATGCTGGCTCACTAGCACTACTGACCACGAATCTTCTCACCGAATGAGGCTAAAGCCATAGTCCACCACAAACTTCTCCAAAGGCTCGCGAGCCGTGGTCGGTCTTAACCCAGCTAAATTGGCTTGTTAGCCAATGTCAATGCGTGTTATTGTAAAAACATACCAACCGAAGAATGCCAATACCTCCTATCTGCCAATTTTCGTGAAATTTACTTTTTTTTTTATAAATACGAATACATTCATATAATACCTATCATGAAAATATTATTTATTTATGACCAGAGTTAAAGCATTAGTACTTTTATTGTTATTACCTACAGAAAAAAAACAATTTTTTTATTCGTCAAGAAATAAATTTAAACTTAAATTATTTCACTTGGTATAATTTTGATTTTGGCAGTTTGATTGACATTTCGCTATCGATACGTTTAAAATATTATGCATCTTAGATAAATAAAAAAACTAGTGTTCAAAACATTTGTGTCTAGAATTTTTTCCTGCTTTTAATAATAATTTAAATAATCTTTAAATATTTGTACGTATATTGTCTTATATGGTGCGCATTAACTTTTACGATCTCATAAAATAAAGTTATTGTGAAATCATTGCGGATTTTAAACTAAAATTTTTGAAGTAAGAAATATTTTGTCAATGAAAAATAAATAATTATAATTGATAGGTGCCTAATATATATTATATAGAATATAAGCATAAATTTATTAGTGTTACAACGATGATAACCAAAGTTTAATAGTGAGAATGTAGTCTCAATAATAAAATAATACAAGTAGATATTAATAATTATATTAATTTATAGTCACATGTGACTAATAAAATAAGTGTATAATGAAATGTTAATTATGATATAATATTTTATATGTTCTAAATTAAAATTACATGCCGCACTTCTTTATAAATAAGTACAATATTATTTACATTTAACTATCATCTTTATTATTTATTCTATGGCTCATATTGCTGTGGGTACATAATTAAGAGCAATTTTTTTTGTATCCTTTGTGATATAGCTCCGGATATCTCTAGATTTAATATCAATATAGTTTATAATTAGTCACATGTAATTAGATGTTAGAATTGTTCCCATGTGTCTTCTTTGCCATAAGTTTTTATCGTTAGTGTTTTATTGAATCTAGTCCTATGGCACATTTTACAGTCTCAATTATTTAGAGTGACATTTGTGTCTAATTCTGCTGTACACAGTCTCTGTACTAAACTATTTTTTTAAATTGTCAATATAATAATAATAGTAAATGTTATATAAAATATATAAACTTAATATACCTTAATTATTTTCGTCGTCAATCGGTAGACGTCCACTGCTGGACAGAGGTCCAAGGCAAGGCAAGCAAGTGACGCGGTGTGTCCTTGCAAGGACACACCGCGTCGCTTGCTTTAGCTTCACCTAAATTATGTTATTATAAAATATGTACCTATCTATTTTATTTACATAATATGGTTTTAATAATAATATTATGATAAACTAAAAACGTCATGAAACCTGTAAGCAACTGAGATTAAACGTTCTTTGTATATGTCACCGTAAAATTGTAAAAACCGTTAGATTGTAATCTAACGCTTTGTATCTTTGTAGATTGTAAACAGCTGTCGAAATATTGTAAACCATTCAATGTTCTGAGTGTCAATTTTTGAAATATTCATTGTATTTACGTTTTCTTGTCTCTTTCTTGTAGGTTAGGGTTTGACATAAATAATCAGGTAGTGCACTTAGGTTCTATCGGGTTAATATACCTCACAGATTATAATCTAGGTACCGAAAAATAATGCGTTAAATTGTAATCTTTCGACAGTTTACAATCTCGCCAGTTAGATTATAATCTAACGGTTTTTACAATTTTACGGTGACATATATAAATGATTATTATTTTGTAGGTAGATATTAATTATTATGCTGAAATGTTTTGAACTTTGACTATTTACAAAAATATATTTTGATGAAGTGAAGAATGAATATTATTATTGTTGTTAAAAATATACAGTTCATTTCCTTCACGAGTGCATTTTTATTTTTTGTTTCTCAACTTGTAATCTACTCCTATCTCCACAATATAGACTAGATATTCCAGTACACAAGTGTGCGCTAACACAGGTGCACTCTCCATTATCTTATTTTTTCTCTCTCTCGCTTCACACAGTCCGTAGGCACGGCTCTTCGAGGCATTGGGTTAATTTACCGACAACTATTTGACTCCTGACGAGTACTTACTGAGAATTTCTTGATAGGAAAGCCTAGATAGCTATTTGACTCAACCCGGGAATCGAACCTAAGACCTCGTCATCCGTAGTCAAACATACACCAATTAAGTCGGTCATACACAACCTCGAGGAAAATGGTTTCTCTTTTGGTCTAGTGGTAGGCTTTGACCGCCCAATGCCGGCAAAGTCTATGGTCATACCAAGCGATGGGTTCCGATACGATGCCGTCAGCAAACAAATTTAGGGGTATGGTTGGGTATAGGTTTAACTAATTTAAATCTTATACGGCCATACGGCATACCCCTTCAAAGAGAGCTCGTTTCCGTCTTAGATTGCACTTTCCATTTATCTTGCTGTAGATTTTTTTAATGATAGATTTGCCAATTTAATACAATACCTACGGCCTACTAGCTACTAAAGTTTAGAAATAAAGTCGACTGTTCAAAATTAAAACTTTATAAGTGACATTTTTATACAAAAAATGCTTATGTATGTATGCTAACTTGAATTGTTGTATGAGTACTTTTTAATGAAACCTGCAAATGAAACAAACAAATATTTTTAAATATTTTTATTACTTGTAATGATCCTAACACCTTACCACACACGCTGAATGGAGAATAGCGACATGACTGATACAATGAGTGGTCGTTATCACAGAATTCGAAACAGCTGTATAGAAGTGGCAATGGACTTTGAGCTTATCGCCCTTTTCGCGCAAATTAACATCAGAACTCGTGCGGTTACATTAACTATTTAACATTTGCATACTAAACGTATTATATGGTGCTTCGCGTTACCTATTCAGAAGGTTTTTTTTAATTTGGCGTCAGGCTGTTCTGATATTAAAGACAGACCACTTCTGTTACCATGTTTCAAATTCTGTGGTCGTTATTATTATTTAATCCTTTTACAATAATACAGAAATCGTTACAAATACCTAAAACATCCATGTGAGGATTCACAATCATTATTCAAATTATTAAACAATTATTGATAATGTAAAGAACTATTTAGAGACAAATGTAAGCATTACATAACGCATTTTTACAAAAAAAAATTGATTTCCGTAAAATATAATATAATATATCTGTAGAAAAATAAAAAGCTAAAATAAAACGCGCCTCAAAGTTTTATGAGAGCAACAACACTACTTCACATCGTAGTTGCATTTTTCACACAGGCGCTTAATTTATTTTGCCCAATTGCTGTAATCCAATCCAATTACTAAATTGTAACCATTATTTAGGATATTAATTTATAAAGCTTATAAGCTTTATAAGCTTTTCAAACAACCTCTTCTCCACACAAGTCAGTCTCTAACCATTAAGCGTGTTACAAACGTACTATTCCTGAAATAAGCGAAGACTACAATAAAAATTAAAAATCCAAACTCTAGGTTCATACAGAATTATCTTTTATTACAGACTATCACCCAGTTTGCACCAAACTCTTAAGTCCTAGTTTATTCAGGAAATATTATCAGAACAATACAGCATACTCGCCTAGCACAGCTGTTAATTAGCACCACAAAGCCTATTCAAACTTGAATATCCAACCACTACTAACCACATCTCGTAAAATAGCCCGTAACTTATGTTTTAATCTGAAAATAAAGCTAAAAATTTAAGTAGAAAAATAAATAATGCAAAGAGACATATCATTAAACTGTTTGCTATAACCAAACAAAAAATAGGTGAAAGTATAGTATTAATAAATTAAAAAAAAAGTTATTTTTGAATAATTATGGAAGGCAAAAAAAAAACTTCTGGGGTTTTCATATCTATGTTAGTTTCTAGATGATTTCATGCGAAAGATATATCGGACAAAATTAACGAACGTGATCTGTGGAAGAATACAACATTTAATAATTTTAATAATGATTTATTTCTCAGAGCTATTGATGTTCACTAAGCTGATACAATTCTTATTTTAATAACATTTTAATATTCCTAATATAATATGCATTAATTAGAGTTCTAGCTATAAAATACAATAGTAAATTTTGGGTCTGGCTTCAGAGCCAGCCGGATGGTGGGAGCTGGCTCGAGAGGAGGAAGCCGAAGAAAGAACCCCTAACACTCAAAAAAGCTTAGTCCGAGGCCGGTGCACTCCCAGTAGATTTTAACAAGCAATAGCGGAAACTGGAGTATTGAACACATAAGTAATATTATAAGAGAGTTAGATGTCGCCATGGAGTATGTCACAGTGGAGCACATCCTTGAACCGTGCGTCAGAAGCAGAAGCCTAAACTCATCTAAACCAGGCGGGCCACAGAACAAGAGCCTAGGAGTTGTCTCACGCGCAGTGCACCGACAATGGACCGCATTTACAGTTAAACATTCATCGCCCTGTTTAGTCCCACTCACAACTGGTAAAAGCATTTCACGTAACCAGAAACAGAAACAAACATTTATTGTGCTCACATCAACCAACACTCAGTTAACATAGTATTTAATATAAATAATAATATCCATATAACTATAAAATTAATTCACATTCGTACTCACAATATGGTTAAGATACAAAATAAATATATTATTATAGTATACAATATCTTCTATGAATCTGTTTAATGCGTTATTTATTATTTTTATGTTATTACGTTGTGCTGGTGCTTTCAATTACACAGAATCGTATTTACTATTTTAACTATAGTTAGAAAAGTTTGGCAAAGAAAGCGATGACCGTCGAGTGGCTGAAGTTCCGCTTAACACTATGGTTGACTTAAATTTAATTGACTCAAAACTTTCACTCGAATTGGCAAACAACGAAAGGAGGAAACTTTTATTAATTTCAGGAAAGTTCTCTTACCGCTTAATACACTAGACTAGATGGTACAATTTGATGATTTTTATCAATATCACATTCTCTCACACAATTTGAATGTAACAGTATAATAAGTTTTAAACAAATATTCTTCTGAAAGTGAAGTCTATAATTACACGTAGGTTAGTTACGTTAAATTGAAAACAACGGATAAAATACTATAAATCAATTCAAATAGGAACATATAATACTTCTACGTGTTCATTGGTATTTGGGTTGGACTCGACTAGATTTTTTAAACTATTCCATGAATAAAGACAAAAAATAACGATGCCAAAAAGCGAAACTACAAAAACAGAGATTCTGTTAGCATTTTACAGTCTGTACATAAATTGAGTTAAATTTAAACAACACTCACTTAAACTATATCATAGTCATCGACGCAACAAGCAGATTTCAACTTAAAACAAAGGTAAATATATTGTTTTATTTGTATTTATAATTCTAATAAAACATTTATTCAATATAGAGTAAGCTCTCTATCGTCTTAGGCTGATCGGTTATCTAGAAAGACAAACATTTTGTTGCTGACCATATTTTGCTAAACTTAATCAACATTATTAGAACATAATAATAAAACACACTAACTCATTAAAATATAGAAATAATAACCTTCAGGCACTTTGTTAATTATCTCTATATTATGATGATAATATCTTTTGACGAAAGGTTTTCAATAACATTCAAAAAATGTAATTTGGTCCATTATTATCATCTACATGTAGCACAAGTATGTAAAATTTAATAAAAAAAAATATTGAGGAATCTATTTTTTTCAAATGTTTGCATACCTTGTGTAACATGGCGTGGAAAAAAGGAAAAGTTTTGCCTTTCTAGAAGAGAATTGAACAGAATGACGTCGATTCTATCAATAAAAATGTATGCAAGTGCAAGCAGCACTAGCTCGTCGTTAGACTTCATAAGCGTCTTTTTAAGACAATTATTTTAATATCTATATTTTTTAAACTTCAATCGTATATTACAAAATCATTTGTGTAATTTAGATGAAATTTAACGCTCGTCCTTGAAGTTATCGTCTATCAATCAGTATTGGACTTACATTTAAAATATTACGTCCTTTTATAAAGCGATTCGCTAAAATAATGGTTAGCCTTGTTAGCAATAAGTATACTTACTCGTATAACAATACCCTCTATTTAGAAGTCGATGCTTTAGCAAAATAATTTTTTCAAAAATTTAGATTTTTCGCACAAGCGGTGTTTTGGCTAAACAAAATGGACTGGTTTCGCTAAAAATCGTGTATAAAAGCACTACTGTATAAGACCAAATTCAAAAATACTGTCAGAAAAATATTTTAATGGCATGTACTATTTTTTGTCAATGACGCTACTAGAAAACAGTTTTAGAAAAAAATGGACGTTTCTGTTCTTAGGTCGAGAATTTTGTTATTGACGTTCGAATTGGATTAAGGACTCCATCGATTCGGCCCATGGGCCGTCGCTACAACATTTTACACTTCATTAAACTCAGCAGTCTGTTGTCTATCAATCACATTTCATTCAAATATCACATAGTCTTTACTGCATCTATTTGCAAACTATCTCATACGGAAAAGTGTCCATTACTTATTAAGTACTTCTGAATGCTCGATTCTTTATCACAGCCTAAATTCCCTACAGCAAATATCTGACTCTTTGGTTCCCCATTCACAAGTACTTAATTTTATTTTGGATTTCACTTCTTCGATGAGAAGGCCACAAATAGACCCGACACCTAGAACTCGAGTCTGTACGCCGCGCACGATGTCTCGTGGTCTTGCAAGTTTATGGTGCAGCGGGAAGCCGACGGCGACAGATCAATTTTGTACTTCTCCAGCGCTTCCTCGTTCTCAGTGACCCAGAAGCCAAGAACGTCAGTATCGTACGTGGGAATTATAGTTACTTCTGGAATTAAAAAAAGGATGTATTATTACATATTATCTTCTTATTTTTAACAGATGTTTTATCTAATGCAGCTACAAACTAGCTGTATACTAGATAGGTACTAACATAACCTAACTGATAATATATATTAAATAATGTTGATTAAGTAATCTGGTTAAGTTTATAGTACATTACATCGCGAGACCGGGAAGTACGCGTTTTTGGTCGAGTGGACGGCTATATACGAGACCAGAAATGCTCTCCCGGTCGAGGTGTGTATAGTGCTTTTCTAAAAAATGAAACAAGTGACTTTTTTTAAATATATTATATTAATGTGTTATTAAAAGAAAGTAAATAAAAAAGCAACCTACTTAAGAAATATTAAAAGTTAAATTAAAAATGATATGAAATGTGCACATTTCATATCATTTTTTAGAAAAAACTGAGCCGAACTCAGACCTCGCGGTATCCTCAAGATAGTTTTTTTTGTAAGCACTAACGAATAAGCTTTTACAGAGCGCCATCTATTGATATCATTGTGAAGTTCTGTTAAAAATACTGAAGCGTTTAAAAATTAAATAATTTCGTTTTCTTATAATATTTCTCTAATTTTAGTATTTTTTGTTCAAGTACAAGATATAATTCAAATAATTGATCAAGTTTCAGGCTCAACCTTTCAGAAAATTGAGAGTTCTGAGGTCAACTTTGGACGTTAGAAAATCTCCACTTTGAAAGCCCCCTATTTCGTCAATTTTAGGAGAAAAATAAATACCACAACCCTATGTAACGGTATAAAAAATATTATAGGTACCTATTTAATCTGAGCGCCGACCGCAGTCGCGCTTTTTTCCCTTGTTCGTTACATTATTTCTATGATATCTCATAAGATATCCGTCTAAATTAAATAGCGTAAAGGACAATTTTTATCTTAATTAAATACTTGAGACGACAAACAGATTTATTTTGATAAGGATTAATATACCTACTACAACGGTAAAAACACCTTTGCAAGTAAAGCATTGGTTTAGACCAAATTTGAAAATCATAAAAATTGTTATTGTGAGTCAACCTTAAAAGATAGATATTATACGCTATCGCGGACTTTTTTTTAGAACTTTTTGAGAGAAATAATTCCACCATACATTATTTTCGTGTAACTTTAACTATTTACGCAACGCACGCCACGTAAGCTCTCAGAAGAGATGATTTTTTCCGACTTAGTTCACATAATTGTAATTTTCGTAAAGTCCTCATATTTTTTTGAAAATAAAATATAGCCTATGTTACTCGCTGATAATGTAGCTTTCTATAGGTGAAAGAATTTTAAAAATCGGTTGAGTAGTTTTTGAGTTTATCCATTACAAACAAACAAACAAATCTTTCCCCTTTATAATATTATAAAAAATAAATAAATAAATTATAATTACCTAAATCTTTGTTTTCCCATGTCTTCTTAGCATCAAGGAGGGCGTTGTAGATTTCTTTTGATGGCTCAGTCCCTGAAAATACATAATAACGCGCACGAACTCTCTTGAAGAATTCAACGGCAGAATAGTATGAATTTCCATGGTGAGGGACATAAGTCAAGTCCATATATATCGGGGCTGGGGCTTTTTTCTTACTTGGTGATTCTGAAGCTCGTTTTAATTCTTTGCTCTTTTCCTGATTGATCTTATTTTTATTAGCAACCGTTGAATTTGCTAGTTTTTTCGGCGTGCTCTTACCATCGCTTTGATTAGCTGGCGGCAAAATTGGACTTGGTAAGCCTAAAGGCTTACCCCATGATTCAATGGGATCTTGGAGGGGACTACATAATTCAGATCGTTCCGATATTTCGGATTTGGATTTTTTACTGGTCGAAGAGCTTGTTTCAGACGCTCTTTTCAAGTCTACTTTGATATCTTTAAGTGTTAAAGAACTCTCTTCTTTTTTAGATTCTTGCTGTCCTGTACTTGTACAACCATCTTGATCGAGTTTGTATTTACCGGTGACACTCGATATTACTTCCGTTCCACTGACCTTTTTATGTTCTTCTATTGCCTTTTCAAAGTGCTCATCAGCTTCTTTCAAAAATGAAGCATCTGAAGTTTTGCTACTATATTTCACTGACTCAGATTTCATTGGCTGACTTGTTAAAAACTCTCCGGTCATTTTTGTTAATGTCTTATCTATGAGGATTGTCTTCTCCTCTGAATGTGCTGAATATGTTACCGAATCATCATCGGGCAATTGACCGTAAACTGAGGTTGACATTGGGTCAAATAGGGTTTTTTCTGCCAACATTTCATGACTAATTTCTCGATGTGATGGTAATTTTGTGTCCATTTCAAAACTCAAGTTAGATCGTGGTGAATGCGCAACTTGAGACTTTGTACTACTCGGACTAACTTGACCATCATCATCACTGTAATACATTCCACTACTTTCTGTACCCCAAAGGTGCGTGGCAGCTCTTGATTCTCTTGAACTCATATCAGATGGTGGCGATGAAATGCCGGGATGATCTAAATCATCGCTAGCAGCAGAAGAACTTCTCATATCTCCAGTTTTGGAGGAGTGCTTAGAAAATGATTTTTCACTTTCACCAGTGTCTATTATCTCTTCAAATTCCTCCTTTATTTCTGATATAGTTGTTTTAGTGGACTTTGTAGTTTTCGTTACACCATCGCTACCTCTGCTTACCGTTGTAGTTTCAACTGTCACTTTAATTTTTTCAGGACTTATAACTTCCTTCGTTGTAACTACAGTAATTGTTTGTGTTATTTCATTATCACCATCTTTTATAACTTTCGTAAATGTATCAGACTCAGTAGTAATCTCTCCAACCGGAGAACGTTTTTTTACCTTAGTATCGGGTTGTGAGTCAATTTTCTTTTCTAAAGGTAGTTGATTTACAAATGGTTTCTCGTTTTGTTTAGCTTTTCTGGCTTCACATCGCAATAATGATTGTTTTTCTATCTCTTCCAATTCTTCGGGAGACCAATCTTCCAACCCCGTTCCTTGAGGGAGATAAGTTACTTGTGTGCTTATGTCATTCTTTATTTGTATCGTGCCATCCTCATTTGCGTTTTCAGTTATCGTTTCAGTGACAGTTTTTATTGCAAACAGATTTTTTTCACTGTCGAACATTTCTTCCATATTTACGTGGGTCGTGATTGTTTGATTAATTTTTTTGGAATCGTCTGTAAATATAACATTTGTTTTTTTATCAACTGATGATTTAACTTTACCAGTAGGCATAAGACCACAAAGAGCTGCTTGTAAGTCACTGCTATAATTTTTTTGAGATTCTGAGATAGTTATTTTGATATCTTTCGTAGTTTCTATTGCCCCATTAGGGTACTCATCATCTGTTATTGTTTCAATTGTTGTTCTAGTACGTTCAATGTCTTTATCAGAGCTTTCTAGAATTTCACGTTTTGTTTTAGTAGTGACTCTGCGTTTAATTTCTACATTACCCTTACTTACTATTTCATCTTTGATAACTGAATCCTCAGACGTGTTTTCTACTATTTCACTTTCTCCTATATATGATTCTGAAACTTCTGTGTCTTTCTCATGAATAGAAGGAGATTTGATTGGAAAATCACCAATAGACACCTTTTCACTTTTTTTTGTTACAACGGACCCATCAGGATATTCATCTTCAGTGGTAGTTTTAATGGTCGTTTTTATCTTCCTCGATTTTATTTCACTATTTTCGAATTCTACTTTTATTGTAGAAATAGTTTTCTTTCTTTTTATTGAGATCCCATCCTCAATAATATCATCAATTTCTGTACTTGTCTGAATATTTGGCTCTCCTACTTGAGTATACCCTATTAGATTTTCATCGAATGCATCCTCATTATAATCAGTGACGGACACTTTAACATCCTTTGTAACCTCCGTATCTCCATTCGGTAACTTAGTTTCAGTTAAAGTTTCAGTTGTTGTTTTTACTATTTTCTTTTCATTGATTTCCGATGCTAGTATTTCGTTTGTAGTCATAGTGTTGATTATTTGGTTAACTTTGACACCATCTCTTATAACAGTTCTCTGGTAATTATCAACATTAACAAATTTATCGAATAACTTTGAAAATTCCTTAAGTTCTTTAGTTTGTGTACCATCTTCTGCATCGATGTCAGTTATTGATTGTCTTTTCTCCACATTGATGCGTGAAGATCCATCTGGATATTTATCTGTAGTTGTTATTGTTGTGATAGTTTTTATTTTCTTAACGGCACCGTGATCATCTGCATATTTTGTTTTAATTATTTTAGTATGAATAGTCCGTTTAATAACTAGATTCTCATGTTTTATTTCCTTAACATCGCTTGTTTCACTTTCTTCTGGAACACCGAATAATACAAGTTCTTTTAAAACTTCATCAATTGGGTCATTTACATCTTCCGAATCATCAGTATGGGTAAGTTTCTCTGACGTATTTTCTTTATGACTAACAGTAGGCTTTTCTTGTGCCATTATGTTTAGTATTTCATCGACAGTAGAAATTTTTTCACTTGTTTTTGTAATGACAGATCCATCAGGATGCTCATCTTCTACGACTGTTTTCGTTGTTGTTTTAATTCGTTTAATATTTTCTACAGTGTTGTGATATTCTTGTTTGATGATGGTTATAATTGTTTTTCTCTGAATAGTTATTCCCCCTTCATTAATGGTTTCTGTTTCTTCGTTGGTATCTACTTTAGGCTCTCCTGCAGATACAAATCCTACGGGTGCTTCATCCTCAATTTCTGTACTATAATCAGAAATTGTCACTTTTAGTTCTTTATTGACTTCAGTTACGCCATCAGAAGATACGGATTCTGTGATTTTTTCAGTGGTTGTCTTTACTTTCTTTTTGCTCCGGTCATTGTTAGCAAGAATTTCTTTGGTCAATGTTGTTGTAATTATCTGAAGAATATTTTTTCCATTCAAAAGAGTATATTTTTCTTCTTTTGCAACATCAACTGTCTTATCCTCTAATATTGTATAATCAATAAGTTCTGTAGTTTCAGCATCAATATCTTCAATATCATTTAAAGTAGTACTACAATCAGTTTTCGTTCGAGAAGAACCATCTGGATAATCATCCGTCGTTGTTATAGTAGTTACTGTCTTAATTTTTTGTGCTTTGCCACTCATATCTGCATACCTTGTTTTAATTATTCTCGTCAGAATTGTTCTGTTAATAATGATGTCATCTTTAGTAATTTCTTCTGATTTAGTCGATACACTTTCTTCAGTTTCTCCATACGGGATATATTCCGAGAGAATGCTATCAAGGTTATCTACATTACCATCTGTAAGTAATTCTTCTGTTTTAACTTCTACATTTTTTTGAATATCTTGGGAACCATCAGGATGTTCTTTTGTTATGTTTGTTTCTATGGTCGTTTTCATAATTTTCGTATCCTCATTTACTCTAATTGTTTCTTTCTTAGTAACAGTTGTTACAGTTTCAATAATGTCTATATTATTTTCTTTAATTATTCGCTTGCTGACATCAGTATCGATAACGGTGTCTTCAACATTATCATCGGAATCATCCGAGTCCAAGATATGATCAGATTTAATAAGGAGATCTTCCTTGGCTATATTTGTCAGTTTCGAAGCAGATATCATTTCGCTGTCATCCTTTATTTGTGAAATTGTGTCTGACTTTTCATCACATGTGTCGAGGTATAGTTTGTCTAATTTGTTATCTTTTGCATATAAATCTAATAATGATGTAGACTTAAGACTAGAGGAACATTCTGAAAGTAGTGTTTTGGTATCTTTGGTGGTCGTGGTGGAGCCATCAGAACTCTTACTAAGTGTGGTAGTTTCAATGGTAGTTTTAACATTTTGTGGAGTACCATCTTCCCTGGATATGATTTCTTTTGTTGTTACGGTAGTAATAGTTTGAGTTACTACATTTTCACCTTCTTTTATTATTTTTGTCACTGTATCGGTTTCAGTCTTAATTTTCCCCACCGTTTGCAATAATGACGAAAGATCTGAGTCTTCATCTTTCTCTAAACCTGGTTTTGGCGTCTTGGGAACTTTTTCTGTAGAGGTTGAAATTTTCTGAGTTAATACGTCATCACCAACATGTACGACTTTCGTTATGGTTTCTTCGGTGCTATCTGATTTGTCATATGTGATCTCACTTTGGACACCGTCACTCATTTTGACGTCCTGGAAATTGCTTGGAATTTTTGGTAATGGACTTACAGGTACAGTCGGTGGTGTCGACACCCTATCAACTTCAGGACAGACTATGACACTCTCTGATTTTATTCCCTGTTGTACTCTGTCGTCGCTAAAAGCTCTATGAATAGATTCCATTAAATTCTTTGCGTTATCTGTTAAAGAGATTACTGCCGTAATGGACTGGTCAGCATCAGTAACAATACTGTGAACACCTGAATCAGATGCTTCAGACTGTATGATTTCTTTTTTTGATAATTCATGATCGCTAACGAAGATTTTAGATGGTGAACTAGTTTCAAATGTTGGTTCCCCTAATTCACGTTTTATAGTAAATTCTCCAGAAGTTTGTCTATCTTTCTTAATTAGTGATTTTTCACTCTTTTCGGTGCTTTCAAAAGAATACTTTTCTTCCAAGCTTGTTTCTTTCGAAATATCTTCCGAACTACTGTAAACAACAGCTTTTAAGATATCTTCGCCATCAACACTGCTAAATTCTGTGAAAGGTTCTAGTTTTTCAGCTTTACTGGTAGAATCAGTTATTTTCTTCAAATCAGTTATATGCTGTGATGTTAGTACCCTCTCCTGGTGGAGCATTTGCTCAGTTTCCATTGCTATATTTGTTTTTAAGTTTCGGTTGATTTCATCGTAGGTCCTTTTCTGTGAGGGAGTAGTTTGTTTACTGTGCTCACTGATTTTATTGATATCGCTATACTGTTCTAAAGAATAGTCTTTTGAACCACGTCTACCTGTAGTATTAGGTATTTTTTTTTCTAGTTTAATGCTCGATTCAGGTTCCTGTTGATTCACTTTCATGGTTAAATCTTCTGTAGAAGAATGCCCATTCAATTTAATGGATTCTTTTTCATTAATATCTTCTTCTTGGTATTTTTCTACATCTTTTGATATAAATTCATTCTCTTTGAATTTTTCAGATACGAACTTGGTGTCTAAAATTTCATCAATAGTTGAAATTTCTTCACTTGTTTTTACATTTATGATACCATCTGGATATTCGTCTTCTGTTGTTGTTGTAGTGACAACTTTCACTCGTTTAACTTTTTTGGCAAAATTATAATAATTTTGAGTTACTTTCCTAACAGTTTGTTTTCGTTTTATATGGATACCATTTTCTGTTAAAGAAATAGTTTCTGTTTTTATATCTTCATGTGGATCATCCATTAATTTGAACTCTTCCATATCATCTGTTGATTCTCCAGAGATCGTATTGATTTTATCTGCGTCATGAATTTCATCAACAAAGTTAATTTCTTCGGTTGTTTTTGTACTAATTTTTCCTTCAGGATATTCATCTTCAACGGTTGTTTTAGTGTGTGTTCTAGTCCTAAATATATTGCTATATTTATGGGCAAAAACATGCTTAACTGTAGAAATAGTAGTTTTTCTTTTGATTGTAACACCACTTTCCAATAAAGACTCGGTTTTTGAAGTTGTAATTTCTTGCGGTTCATTGATAAGACTGAAACCATCAGGAATAGTAAATTCTATATCTGTAGCACAAGGTATCTCGGATGCTTTTGTATCTAATGAACTTGAAATGCGAGTTGCATGGTCGGTTAGTGTGGAAGATGGTAAGTCTGTTTTAGTTGATAGAAAAGCCTTTTCAGAGAATTTTGAATCACGAGAGTCATCTAATAATGAAACATATTCACTAGTAGTTATATTTCTGTTGCCATCTGAAAGAACCTCTTCTGTTATTGTTTTAATAGTGACTCTTACGACGTTTTCGTTGCTATGAACGTTCCGTAACAGTTGTTTAGTAGTTGTCTTAGTAATAGTTTGTTTGATTTCTTCTTCATTAACGAAAAATGTTTTGGTATCAGTAACAGTTGAAACATTAGGAGAACCAATTTCTTCAAAATCTTCAGCATTATCTATTTTGTAGTCCGAAATGTAAACTTTAACATCTTTGGTTTTTTCTCTAATTCCATCTGGGAATACGGATTCAGTTACTGTCACAATTGTAGTTCGGAGTTTGCGACTAGATCTTGATATGTTCGTTAAAATTTCCTTAGTAGTGGTTGTTGTTAAAATTTGTAAAATAATATTTCCATTCACAGATATATTTTCTTCTTGTTTTTCTTCAGTGACGGATGTGTCTTCAACAATGCAAAATTGATGAATGTCAAAAACTGTATCTTGCAGTAAATCAAGTGTAGTTTCACTATCGTGAGAAGAACTTGGAGATTTTTCTAATAAAGCTTCTTTATCAGAACTGGGCACGTTTTTGACAAAGCTCGATTCTTTTTCCAAAAAATTGCCAAGTAAAGGCACTTTTACGTCCCCATTTACGGGACTGGCAGCCTTTGTCTCCTTTTCTGGTGACGGTTCCTTTTCAGATGGTTTCTCAGGACTAAGCACATCCTTGGCAGGGCTTGGTTCCTTTTCTGAAGGTTTGTCAAGGTCCTGCATTTTGATGTCTTCCTTTACTGAACTGGCAACCTTTGACTCCTTTTCTTTTGACGGTTCCTTGTCAGATGGTTTCTTCTCAGGACTAAGCACATCCTTGGCAGGGCTTGGTTCCTTTTCTAAAGGTTTGTCAAGGTCCGGCATTTTGATGTCTTCCTTTACTGGACTGGCAGCCTTTGTCTCCTTTTCTGGTGAAGGGTCCTTCTCAAATGGTTTCTCAGGACTAGGAACTTGATTGGCAGGGCTTGGTTCCTTTTCTAAATGTTTTTCTAGTACAGGCTTTTTGATATCCTCCTTTACTGGAATGGTAGGCTTTGTCTCTTTTTCTGGTGAGAGTTCCTTCTTAGATGGTTTCTCCGGACTAGGCACATCCTGGGCAGGGCTTGGTACATTTTCTGAAGGTTTTTCAAGGTTCGGCATTTTGATGTCCTCGTTTATTGGACTGGCAGCCTTTGTTTCCTTTTCTGGTGACAGTATCTTCTCAGATGGTTTCTCAGGACTAGGCAAATCCTTGGCAGGGCTTGGTTCCATTTCTAAAGGTTTCTCAAGGACCCGAATTTTGATGTCTTCCTTTACTGGACTGGCAGCCTTTGTCTCCTTTTCTGGTGACGGTTCCTTTTCAGATGGTTTGTCAGGACTAAGCACTTCTTTAGTGGGGCTAAGTTTCTTTTCTGTTGGTTTCTCTGGGACAGGCATTTTGAAGTCATCTTTTACTGGACTGGTAGACTTTGCCTCCTTTTCTGGTGAATATTCCTTCTCAGATGTTTTCTCAGGACTAGGCACATCATTGGCAGGGCTTTGTTCCGTTTCAGAAGGTTTCTCAGGTTCCGGCATTTTGATGTCTTCCTTAACTGAACTAGCAGCCTTTGTCTCCTTTTCTGGCGACGGTTCCTTCTCATATGGTTTGTCAATACTAGGTACCTCTTTGGCAGGGCTGGGCTCCTTTTGTGACGATTTCTCAAAGACAGTTAGTTTGATATCCTCCTTTACCGGACTGGCAGCCTTTGTTTCCTTTTCTGTTGACGATTCCTTCTCAGATGGTTTTTCAGGACTGGGAACTTGTTTGGCAGGGCTTTGTTCCTTTTCAGAAGGTTTCTCAAGGTCTGGCATTTTGATGTCTTCCTTAACTGGACTAGCAGCCGTTGTCTCCTTTTCTGGTGACGGTTCCTTCTCAGATGGTTTCTTAATACTAGGGACCGCTTTGGCAAGGCTAGGCTCCTTTTCTGCAGGTTTATGTAGGATAGGCATCTTTATGTCCTCCTTTACTGGAATGGCAACCTTTGTCTCCTTTTCTTGTGATGGTTCCTTTTCAGATGGTTTCTCAGGACTATGCACGTCCATGGCAGGGCTTGGTTCCTTTTCTAAAGGTTTCTCAAGGACCCGCATTTTGATGTCTTCCTTTACTGGACTGGCAGCCTTTGTCTCCTTGTCTGGTGACAGTTCCTTTTCATATGGTTTTTCAGGACTAAGCATTTCTTTGGCGGGGCTAAGTTTCTTTTTTGCCGGTTTCTCTATGACAGGCATTTTGATGTCCTCCTTTACTGGACTGGCAGCTTTTGTCTCCTTTTCCGGTGACGGTTCTATCTCAGATGGTTTCTCTGTACTAAGAACCTCTTTAGCAGGGCTTGGCTCCTTTTCTGAAGCTTTTTCTAGGACAGGCATTTTGATGTCCTCCTTTACTGGACTGGCAGCTTTTGTCTCCTTTTCCGGTGACGGTTCTATCTCAGATGGTTTCTCTGTACTAAGAACCTCTTTAGCAGGTCTTGGCTCCTTTTCTGAAGCTTTTTCTAGGACAGGCATTTTGATGTCCTCCTTTACTGGACTGGCACCCTTTGTCTCCTTTCCTGGTGACGGTTCCTTTTCTGAGGATTTTTCAGGACTAAGTACTTCGTTGGCAGGGCTAGGTTTCTTTTCTGCCGGTTTCTCTAGGACAGGCATTTTGATGTCCTCCTTTAATGGACTGGCAGCTTTTGCCTCCTTTTCTGGTGAAGGTTCTTTCTCAGATGGTTTCTCAGTACTAGGCACCTCTTTAGCAGGGCTAGGTTCCTTTACTGAAGCTTTTTCTAGGACAGGCATTTTGATGTCCTCCTTTATTGGACTAGCAGCTTTTGTCTCCTTTTCTGGTGAAGGTTCTTTCTCAGATGGTTTCTCAGTACTAGGAACCTCTTGAGCAGGGCTTGGTTCCATTTCTGAAGGTTTGTCAACGTCCAGTGTTTTGATATCTTCCTTAACTGGACCAGCAGCCTGTGTCTCCTTTTCTGGTGACGGTTCCTTCTCAGATGGTTTCTCAGGACTCAGTATATCCTTGGCAGGGCTTGGTTCCTTTTCTGCCAGTTTCTCTAGGACAGGCATATAGATCTCATCTTTTACTGGACTGGTAATTTTTGTCTCTTTTTCTGTTGACGGTTCCTTTTCAGATGGTTCCCCAGGAATAAGCACCTCTTTAGCAGCGCTTGGTTCCTTTTCTGAAGGTTTCTGTAGGACAGGTATTTTGATGTCCTCCTTTACTGGACTGGCAGCTTTTGTGTCCTTTTCTGGTGACGGTTCCTTCTTAGATGGTTTCGCGGGACTATGCACGTCCATAGCAGGGCTTGGTTCCTTTTTTGTCTCCTTGTCTGGTGACAGTTCCCTTTCAGATGGTTTTTCAGGACTGAGCACTTCTTTGGCGGGGCTAGGTTTCTTTTCTGCCGGTATCTCAAGGACAGGCATTTTGATGTCCTCCTTTACTGGACTGGCAGCTTTTGTCTCCTTTTCTGGTGACGGTTCTTTCTCAGATGGTTTCTCAGTACTAGGCACCTCTTTAGGAGGGCTAGGTTCCTTTACTGAAGCTTTTTCTAGGACAGGTATTTTGATGTCCTCCTTTACTGAACTAGCAGCTTTTGTCTCCTTTTCTGGTGACGGTTCTTTCTCAGGTGGTTTCTCAGTACTAGGCAACTCTTTAGCAGGGCTTGATACCTTTTCTGAAGCATTGTCAACGTCCAGCATTTTGACATCTTCCTTATCTAGGCTAGCAACCTGTGTCTCCTTTTCTGGTGACGGTTTTTTATCAGATGGTTTCTGAGGACTGAGCACATCCCTGGCAGGGCTTGGTTCCTTTTCTGCCGGTTTCTCTAGGACAGGCATATTGACGTCATCTTTTACTGGACTGGAAACCTTTGTCTCTTTTTCTGGTGACGGTTCCTTTTCAGATGATTCCTCAGGACTAGGCACCTCTTTAGCAGCGCTTGGTTCCTTTTCTGAAGGTTTCTTTAGGACAGGCATTTTGATGTCCTCCTTTACTGAACTAGCAGCTTTTGTCTCCTTTTCTGGTGACGGTTCTTTCTCAGATGGTTTCTCAGTACTAGGCACATCTTGAGCAGGGCTTGGTTCCATTTCTGAAGGTTTGTCAACGTCCAGTGTTTTGATATCTTCCTTAACTGGACTAGCAGCCTGTGTTTCCTTTTCTGGTGACGGTTCCTTCTCAGATGGTTTCTCAGGACTCAGTACATCCCTGGCAGGGCTTGGTTCCTTTTCTATCGCTTTCTCTAGGACAGGCATATTGATGTCATCTTTTACTGGACTGGTAATTTTTGTCTCTTTTTCTGTTGACGGTTCCTTTTCAGATGGTTCCTCAGGACTAGGCACCTCTTTAGCAGCGCTTGGTTCCTTTTCTGAAGGTTTCTCTAGGACAGTTATTTTGATGTCCTCCTTGACTGGACTGGCAGCTTTTGTCTCCTTTTCTGGTGACTGTTCTTTCTCAGATGGTTTCTCAGGAATATGCAGGTCCTTGACAGTGCTTGGTTCCATTTCTGAAGGTTTTTCAAGGACCCGCATTTTGATGTCATCTTTTACTGGACTGGAAACCTTTGTCTCTTTTTCTGGTAACGGTTCCTTTTCAGATGATTCCTCAGCACTAGGCACCGCTTTAGCAGCGCATGGTTCCTTTTCTGAAGGTTTCTGTAGTACAGACATTTTGAGGTCGTTCTTTACTGGACTGATAGCTTCCATCTCCTTTTCTGGTGACTGTTCCTTCTCAGATAGTTTCTCCGGAATATTCACGTCCTTGGCAGGGCTTGGTTCCTTTTCTGAAAGTTTCTGTAGGACAGGTATTTTGATGTCCTCATTTACTGGACTAGCAGCTTTTGTCTCCTTTTCTGGTGACGGTTCTTTCTCAGATGGTTTCTCAGTACGAGGCAACTCTTTAGCAGGGCTTGGTTTCATTTCTGAAGGTTTGTCAACGTCCAGTGTTTTGATATCTTCCTTAACTGGACTAGCAGCCTGTGTTTCCTTTTCTGGTGACGGTTCCTTCTCAGATGGTTTCTCAGGACTCAGTACATCCCTGGCAGGGCTTGGTTCCTTTTCTATCGGTTTCTCTAGGACAGGCATATTGATGTCATATTTTACTGGACTGGTAATTTTTGTCTCTTTTTCTGGTGATGGTTCCTTTTCAGATGGATCCTCAGGACTAGGCACCTCTTTAGCAGCGCTTGGTTCCTTTTCAGAAGGTTTCTCTAGGACAGTATTTTTGATGTCCTCCTTGACTGGACTGGCAGCTTTTGTCTCCTTTTCTGGTGACTGTTCTTTCTCAGATGGTTTCTCAGGAATATGCAGGTCCTTGACAGTGCTTGGTTCCATTTCTGAAGGTTTTTCTAGGACCCGCATTTTGATGTCATCTTTAACTGGACTGGAAACCTTTGTCTCTTTTTCTGGTAACGGTTCCTTTTCAGACGATTCCTCAGCACTAGGCACCGCTTTAGCAGCGCATGGTTCCTTTTCTGAAGGTTTCTGTAGTACAGACATTTTGAGGTCGTCCTTTACTGGACTGATAGCTTCCATCTCCTTTTCTGGTGACTGTTCCTTCTCAGATAGTTTCTCCGGAGTATGCACGTCCTTGGCAGGGCTTTGTTCCTTTTCTGAAAAATTCTGTAGGACAGGTATTTTGATGTCCTCCTTTACTGGACTAGCAGCTTTTGTCTCCTTTTCTGGTGACGGTTCTTTCTCAGATGGTTTCTCAGTACGAGGCACCTCTTTAGCAGGGCTTGGTTCCATTTCTGAAGGTTTGTCAACGTCCAGTATTTTGATATTTTCCTTAACTAGACTAGCAACCTGTATCTCCTTTTCTGGTGACGGTTCCTTCTCAGATGGTTTTTCAGGACTAAGCACATCCCTGGCAGGGCTTGGTTCCTTTTCTGCCGCTTTCTCTAGGACAGGCATGTTAATGTCATCTATTACTGGACTGGTAATTTTTGTCTCTTTTTCTGGTGACGGTTCTTTCTCAGATGTTTTCTCAGTACTAGGCACTTCTTTGGCAGGACTTGGTTCTTTTTCTGAACGTTTCTCTAGGACAGGCATTTTGATGTCCTTTTTTACTAGACTGGTAGCTTTCGTCTCCTTTTCTGGTGACTTTTCCTTCTCAGACGGTTTCTCAGGAATATGTACGTCCTTGACAGTTGGTTCCTTTTCTGAAGGTTTCTCAAGGACCCGTATTTTGATGTCTTCCTTTACTGGACTGGCAGCCTTTGTCTCTTTCTCTGGTGACGGTTCTTTCTCAGATGGTTCCTCAGGACTAGGCACCTCTTTAGCAGGGCCTGGTTCCTTTTCTGAAGGTTTCTGTATGACAGACATTTTGAGGTCTTTCTTTACTGGACTGATAGCTTCCGTCTCCTTTTCTGGTGACTGTTCCTTCTCAGATAGTTTCTTAGGAGTATGCACATCCTTGGCAGGGCTTGGTTCCTTTTCTGAAAGTTTCTGTAGGACAGGTATTTTGATGTCCTCCTTTACTGGACTTGCGGCTTTTGTCTCCTTTTCTGGTGACTTTTCTGTCTCAGATATTTTCTCAGTACTATGCACTTCTTTGGCAGGACTTGGTTCTTTTTCTGAAGGTTTCTCTAGGACAGGCATTTTGATGTCCTTTTTTACTGGACTGGTAGCTTTCGTCTCCTTTTCTGGTGACTTTTCCTTCTCAGATGGTTTCTCAGGAATATGCACGTCCTTGAAAGGGCTTGGTTCCTTTTGTGAAGGTTTCTCAAGGTCCCGTATTTTGATGTCTTCCTTTATTGGACTTGCAGCCTTTGTCTCCTTTTCTGGTGACGATTCCTTTTCAGATGGTTTTTCAGGACTAAGCACTTCGCTGGCGGTGCTAAGTTTCTTTTCTGCCGGTTTCTCCAGGACAGGTTTTTCGATGTCACCTTTTACTGGACTGGTAACCTTTGTCTCTTTCTCTGGTGACTGTTCCATATCAGATGTTTTCTCGGGAATATGCACGTCCTTGACAGAGCTTGGTTCCTTTTCTGAAGGTTTCTCAAGGACCCGTATTTTGATGTCTTCCTTTACTGGACTGGCAGCCTTTGTCTCTTTCTCTGGTAACGGTTCTTTCTCAGATGGTTCCTCAGGACTAGGCACCTCTTTAGCAGGGCCTGGTTCCTTTTCTGAAGGTTTCTGTATGATAGACATTTTGAGGTCCTCCTTTACTGGACTGGCAGCTTTAGTCTCCCTTTCTGGTGACTGTTCCTTATCAGATGGTTTCTCAGGAATATGCACGTCCTTGAAAGGGCTTGGTTCCTTTTCTGATGGTTTCTCAAGGACCCGTATTTTGATGCCTTCCTTTACTGGACTGGCAGCCTTTGTCACTTTCTCTGGTGACGGTTCTTTCTCAGATGGTTCCTCAGGACTAGGCACCTCTTTAGCAGGGCCTGGTTCCTTTTCTGAAGGTTTCTGTATGACAGACATTTTGAGGTCCTCCTTTACTGGACTGATAGCTTCCGTCTCCTTTTCTGGTGACTGTTCCTTATCAGATAGTTTCTTAGGAGTATGCACGTCCTTGGCAGGGCTTGGTTCCTTTTCTGAAAGTTTCTGTAGGACAGGTATTTTGATGTCCTCCTTTACTGGACTTGCGGCTGTTGTCTCCTTTTCTGGTGACTTTTCTGTCTCAGATGTTTTCTCAGTACTAGGCACTTCTTTGGCAGGACTTGGTTCTTTTTCTGAAGGTTTCTCTAGGACAGGCAATTTGATGTCCTTTTTTACTGGACGGGTAGCTTTCGTCTCCTTTTCTGGTGACTTTTCCTTCTCAGATGGTTTCTCAGGAATATGCACGTCCTTGACAGGGCTAGGTTCCTTTTCTGAAGGTTTGTCAATGTCCAGAATGTTGATATCCTCTTTTACTAGACTGGCATCCTTTGTCTCCTTTTCCGGTGACGGTTCCTTCTCAGATGGTTTCTCAGTAGTAGGCACCTCTTTGGCAGGGCTTGGTTCTTTTTCTGAAGGTTTCTCTATGACAAGCATTTTGATGTCCTCCTCTACTGTACTGGTAACCTTAGTCACTTTTTCTGGTGAAGGTTCCTTTTCAGATGGTGTCACAGTACTAGTTACCTCTTTAGCAGGGCTTGATTCCTTTTCTGAAGATTTCTCTAGGAGAGGCATTATGACGTCCTCCTTTACCGGACTGGCAATCTTTGTCTCCTTTTCTGGTGACGATTCCTTTTCAGATGGTTTTTCAGGACTAAGCACTTCGCTGGCGGGGCTAAGTTTCTTTTCTGCCGGTTTCTCCAGGACAGGTTTTTCGATGTCACCTTTTACTGGACTGGTAACCTTTGTCTCTTTCTCTGGTGACGGTTCTTTCTCAGATGGTTTCTCAGGACTATGCACGTCCTTGGCAGGGCTAGGTTCTATTTCTGAAGGTTTCTTTAGGACAGGAATTTTGATGTCCTTTTTTACTGGACTGGCAGCTTTGGTCTCCCTTTCTGGTGACTGTTCCTTATCAGATGGTTTCTCAGGAATATGCACATCCTTGACAGGGCTTGGTTCCTGTTCTGAAGGTTTCTCAAGGACCCGTATTTTGATGTCTTCCTTTACTGGACTGGCAGCCTTTGTCTCCTTTTCTGGTGACGGTTCCTTTTCAGATGGTTTTTCAGGACTAAGCACATCGCTGGCGGGGCTAGGTTTCTTCTCTGCCTGTTTCTCTAGGACAGGCATTTTGATGTCATCTTTTACTGGACTGGTTACCTTTGTCTCTTTTTCTGGTGACGTTTCTTTCTCAGATGGCGTCTCAGGACTATGCACGTCCTTGACAGGGCTAGGTTCCTTTTCTGAAGATTTCTCTAGGAGAGGCATTATGACGTCCTCCTTTACCGGACTGGCAATCTTTGTCTCCTTTTCTGGTGACTTTTCCTTTTCAGATGGTTTTTCAGGACTAAGCACTTCGCTGGCGGGGCTAAGTTTCTTTTCTGCCGGTTTCTCCAGGACAGGTTTTTCGATGTCACCTTTTACTGGACTGGTAACCTTTGTCTCTTTCTCTGGTGACGGTTCTTTCTCAGATGGTTTCTCAGGACTATGCACGTCCTTGGCAGGGCTAGGTTCCTTTTCTGAAGGTTTCTGTAGGACAGGAATTTTGTTGTCCTTTTTTACTGGACTGGCAGCTTTCGTCTCCCTTTCTGGTGACTGTTCCTTCTCAGAAGGTTTCTCAGGAATATGCACGTCCTTGACAGGGCTTGGTTCCTTTTCTGAAGGTTTCTCAAGGACCCGAATTTTGATGTCTTCCTTTACTGGACTGGCAGCCTTTGTCTCCTTTTCTGGTGACGGTTCCTTTTCAGATGGTTTTTCAGGACTAAGCACTTTGCTGGCGGGGCTAGGTTTCTTTACTGCCTGTTTCTCTAGGACAGGCATTTCGATGTCATCTTTTACTGGAATGGTAACCTGTGTCTCTTTCTCTGGTGACGGTTCTTTCTCAGATAATTTCTCAGGACTATGCACGTCCTTGGCAGGGCTAGGTTCCTTTTCTGAAGGTTTCTGTAGGACAGGTATTATAATGTCCTTCTTTACTGGAATGAAAGCTTTTGTCTCCTTTTCTGGTGACGGTTCTGTCTCAGATGGTTTCTCAGTACTAGGCACCCTTTTGGCAGGGCTCGGTTCTTTTCCTGAAGGTTTGTTAATGTCCAGAATGTTGATATCCTCTTTAACTGGACTGGCATCCTTTGTCTCCTTTTCTGGTGACTGTTCCTTCTCAGATGGTTTCTCAGGAAGTTGCAAGTCCTTGTCAGGGCTTGGTTCCTTTTCTGAAGGTTTGTCAATGTCCAGAATGTTGATGTCCTCTTTTACTGGACTGGCATCCTTTGTCTCCTTTTCTTGTGACAGTTCCTTCTCAGATGGTTTCTCAGGACTAGGCACATCCTTGGCGGGGATTGGTTCCTTTTCTGAAGGTTTGTCAAGGTCCGGCATTTTTTTCATGTCCTCCTTTACTAGACTGGCAGCAGTTGTCTCTTTTTCTGGTGAAGGTTCCTTCTCAGATGGTTTTGTAGGACTAAGCAAGTCCTTAACAGTCTTTGTATCTTTTTCTGGTGATGGTTCCTTTTCAGAAGGTTTCTTAGGACTGGACACCTCTTTTGTGGGGCTAGGTTCCTTCTCAGATGGTTTCTCAGGACTAGGCACCACTTTTGCGGGGCTAGGGTCCTTTTCCGATGGTTTCTCTAGGACAGGCATTTTGATGTTCTCATTTACTGGACTGTAAACTTTCGTCTCCTTTTCTGGTGACTGTTTTTTCTCAGATGGTTTCTCAGGAATATGGACGTCCTTGTCAGGGCTTGGTTCCTTTTCTGAAGGTTTCTCAAGTATCCGTATTTTTATGTCTTCCTTTACTGGACTGGCAGCCTTTGTCTCCTTTTCTGATGACGGTTCTTTGTCAGATGGTTTTTCAGGACTAAGCACTTCGCTGGTGGGGCTAGGTTTCTTTTCTGCCGGTTTCTCTAGGACAGGCATTTCGATGACATCTTTTACTGGACTGGTAACCTTTGTCTCTTTCTCTGGTGCCGGTTCTTTCTCAGATGGTTTCACAGTACTAGGCACCTCTTTGGCAGGGCTTGGTTCTTTTTCTGAAGGTTTCTCTAGGACAGGCATTTTGATGTCCTCCTTTACTGGACTGGTAACCTTAGTTTCTTTTTGTGGTGATGGTTCCTTTTCAGATGGTTTCACAGTACTAGGCACCTCTTTAGCAGGGCTTGGTTCATTCTCTGAAGATTTCTCTAAGAGAGGCATTATGAAGTCCTCCTTTACTGGACTGGCAGTCCTTGTCTCCTTTTCTGGTGAAGATTCCTTCTCAGATGGTTTCTTAGGACTAGGCACATCTTTGGTTGGGCTAGATTCTTTTTCTGAAGGTTTCTCTGGGACAGGTATATTGATGTCCTCCTTTACTGGACTAGCAACCTTTGTCTCTTTTTTTGGTAATGTTTCCTTCTCAGATTGTTTCTCCGGACCAGGCAAATCCTTGGCAGGGCTTGATTCCTTTCCTGAAGGTTTGTCAATATCCAGAATGTTGATATCCTCTTTTACTGGACTGGCATCCTTTGTCTCCTTTTCTGGTGACTGTTCCTTCTCAGATGGTTTCTCAGGAAGTTGCACGTCCTTGTCAGGGCTTGGTTCCTTTACTGAAGGTTTCTCAAGGACCCGTATTTTGATGTCTTCCTTTACTGGACTGGCAGCCTTTGTCTCCTTTTCTGGTGAGGGTTCCTTTTCAGCCGGTTTTTCAGGACTAATCACTTCGCTGGCGGGGCTAAGTTTCTTTTCTGTCGGTTTCTCTAGGACAGGAATTTCAATGTCCTCTTTTACTTGACTGGTAACCCTTGTCTCTTTCTCTGGTGACGGTTCTTCCTCAGATGGTTTCTCAGGACTATGCACGTCCTTGGCAGGGCTAGGTTTCTTTTCTGAAGGTTTGTCAATGTCCAGAATGTTGATATCCTCTTTTACTAGACTGGCATTCTTTGTCTCCTTTTCTGGTGACGGTTCCTTCTCAGATGGTTTCTCAGTAGTAGGCACCTCTTTGGCAGGGCTTGATTCTTTTTCTGAAGGTTTCTCTATGACAAGCATTTTGATGTCCTCCTCTACTGGACTGGTAACCTTAGTCACTTTTTCTGGTGAAGGTTCCTTTTCAGATTGTGTCACAGTACTAGTTACCTCTTTAGCAGGGCTTGATTCCTTTTCTGAAGATTTCTCTAGGAGAGGCATTATGACGTCCTCCTTTACCGGACTGGCAGCTTTTGTTTCCTTTTCTGGTGAAGCTTCCTTCTCATATGGTTTCTCAAGACTTTGCACGTCCTTGGCTGGGCTTAGTTCCTTTTCTGAAGGTTTCTCAAGGACTGGCATTTTGATCTCTTCCATTACCGGACTGGCAGCCTTTGTCTCCTCTTCTGGTGATGTTTCCTTTTTAGACGATTTCTCAGGAATAGGCACATCTTTGGCAGGGCTTGGTTCTTTTTCTGAAATTTTGTCAAGTTCTGGCATTTTGATGTCCTCCTTTACTGGACTGGCAACCTTCGTCTCCTTTTCTGGTGACGGTTCCTTCTCAGATGGTTTCTCCGGACTAGTCATATGCTTGGCTAGGCTGGGCTCCTTTTCTAAAGATTTCTCTAAGACAGGCATTATGACGTCCTCCTTTACTGGACTGGCAGTCTTGGTCTCCTTTTCTGTTAACGGTTTATTCTCAGATGGTTTTTCAGGAATAAGAACTTGTTTGGCAGGACTAATTTGTTCCGTTTCAGAAAGTATCTCAAGTTCCGGAATTTTTGTGTATTCCTTAATTGGACTAGCAGCCTTTGACTCCTTTTCTGGTGACGGTTCTTCCTCAGATGGTTTCTCAGGACTATGCACGTCCTTGGCAGGGCTAGGTTTCTTTTCTGAAGGTTTGTCAATGTCCAGAATGTTGATATCCTCTTTTACTAGACTGGCATTCTTTGTCTCCTTTTCTGGTGACGGTTCCTTCTCAGATGGTTTCTCAGTAGTAGGCACCTCTTTGGCAGGGCTTGATTCTTTTTCTGAAGGTTTCTCTATGACAAGCATTTTGATGTCCTCCTCTACTGGACTGGTAACCTTAGTCACTTTTTCTGGTGAAGGTTCCTTTTCAGATTGTGTCACAGTACTAGTTACCTCTTTAGCAGGGCTTGATTCCTTTTCTGAAGATTTCTCTAGGAGAGGCATTATGACGTCCTCCTTTACCGGACTGGCAGCTTTTGTTTCCTTTTCTGGTGAAGCTTCCTTCTCATATGGTTTCTCAAGACTTTGCACGTCCTTGGCTGGGCTTAGTTCCTTTTCTGAAGGTTTCTCAAGGACTGGCATTTTGATCTCTTCCATTACCGGACTGGCAGCCTTTGTCTCCTCTTCTGGTGATGTTTCCTTTTTAGACGATTTCTCAGGAATAGGCACATCTTTGGCAGGGCTTGGTTCTTTTTCTGAAATTTTGTCAAGTTCTGGCATTTTGATGTCCTCCTTTACTGGACTGGCAACCTTCGTCTCCTTTTCTGGTGACGGTTCCTTCTCAGATGGTTTCTCCGGACTAGTCATATGCTTGGCTAGGCTGGGCTCCTTTTCTAAAGATTTCTCTAAGACAGGCATTATGACGTCCTCCTTTACTGGACTGGCAGTCTTGGTCTCCTTTTCTGTTAACGGTTTATTCTCAGATGGTTTTTCAGGAATAAGAACTTGTTTGGCAGGACTAATTTGTTCCGTTTCAGAAAGTATCTCAAGTTCCGGAATTTTTGTGTATTCCTTAATTGGACTAGCAGCCTTTGACTCCTTTTCTGGTGACGGTTCCTTCTCAGATGGTTTTTCAATACTAGGGAGCTCTTTTGCATGATATATCTCCTCTTCTGCAGTTTTATCTAAGATAGGGATTTTGATTTCCTCCTTTACTGGACTGGCAACCTTTGTCTCCTTTTCTGGTGCCGATTCCTTCTCAGATGGTTTCTCAGGACTGAGCACATCCTTGGCGGGGCTTGTTTCCTTTTCTGAAGGTTTGTCAACTTCCGGCATTTTGATATCCTCCTTTCCTGGACTGGCAGCCCTTGTCTCTTTTTCTGGCGACGGTTCCTTCTCACATGGTTTGTCAATACTAGGTACCTCTTTGGCAGGGCTGGGCACCTTTTCTAAAGATTGCTCAAAGACAGTAAGTTTGAAATCCTCCTTTACTGGACTGGCAGCCTTTGTTTCCTTTTCTGTTGACGGTTCCTTCTCAGATGGTTTTTCAGCACTAAGAACTTGTTTGGCAGGGCTTTTTTCCTTTTCAGAAGGTTTCTCAAGGTCTGGCAATTTGATGTCTTCCCTAACTGGACTAGCAGCCTGTGTCTCCTTTTCTGGTGACGGTTCCTTCTCAGATGGTTTCTCAATACTTTGCACGTCCGTGGCTGGGCTTGGTTCCTTTTCTGAAGGTTTCTCGAGGCCCCTCATTTTGATCTCTTCCATTACCGGACTGCCAGCCTTTGTCTCCTTTTCTGGTGATGGTTCCTTTTCAGATGGTTTCTCAGGAATAGGCACATTCTTGGCAGGGCTTGGTTCTTTTTCTGAAATATTGTCAAGTTCCGGCATTTTGATGTCCTCCTTTACTGGTGAAGTTTCCTTCTCAGATGGTTTCTCAATACTAGGGACCTCTTTGGTAGGGCTAGGCTCTTCTTCTGAAGGTTTCTCTAGAATAGATATTTTGATGTCCTCCTTAACTGGACTGGCAGCCTTTGTCTCTCTTTGTGGTGACGGCTCCTTATCAGATGGTTTCTCAGGACTTGGCACATCTTTGGCAGAGATGGGCTCCATTTCAGAAGGTTTGTCAAGGTCCAGCATTTTAATGTCCTCCTTTACTGTACTGGCACCCTGTGTGTCCTTTTCTGGTGACGTTTCGTTCTCAGAAGGTTTCTCAATACTAGGGACCTCTTTGACAGGGCTAGGCTCCTTTTCTGAAGGTTTCATTAGGATAAGCATTGTTATGTCCTTATTTACTGGACTGGCAGCCTTTGTTTCCTTTTCTGGTGACGGTTCCTTCTCAGATGGTTTCTCAGGACTTTGTACGTCCGTGGCAGGGCTTAGTTCCTTTTCAGAAGGTTTCTCAAGTTCCGGCATCTTGACTTTTTCCTTAACTGGACTAGCAGCCTTTGTCTCCTTTTCTGGTGACGGTTCCTTGTCAGATGGTTTCTCAGGACTAAGCACATCCTTGGCGGGGCTTGGTTCCTTTTCTGGCGATGGTTCCTTTTCAGATGGTTTCTGAATAACAGGTACCGCTTTGACAGGGCTGGGCTCCTTTTCTGAAGGTTTCTCTAGGACAGGCATTTCGATGTCCTCCTTCGCGTGACTGGTAATCTCTGTCTCCTTTTCTGGTGACGATTCTTTCATAGATGGTTTTACCATACTAGGTACCTCTTTGCTTGGCTCTTGGCTAGGTTCCTTTTCTGTTTGTTTTTCAAGTACAGGCATTTTGATAACTTCCTTTACTGGACTGGCAGCCTTTGTCTCTTCTTGAGGTGACGGCTCCTTCTCAGATGGTTTCTCAGGACTATGCACGTCCTTGGCAGGGCTAGGTTCCTTTTCTGAAGGTTTCTCTAGGACAGGCATTTTGATGTCCTCCTTTACTGGACTGGTAACCTTAGTCTCCTTTTCTGGTGACGGTTCTGTCTCAGATGGTTTCTCAGTACTAGGCACCTCTTTGGCAGGGCTTGGTTCTTTTTCTGAAGATTTCTCTAGGAGAGGCATTATGACGTCCTCCTTTACTGGACTAGCAGCCTTTGTCTCGTTTTCTGGTGACGGTGCCTTGTCAGATGGTTTCTCAGGACTAAGCACATCCCTGGCAGGTCTTGGTTCCTTTTCTGAAGGTTTGTCAAGGTCCGTTATTTTGATATCTTCCTTTTCTGGACTGGCGGCCTTTGTCTCCTTTTCTGGTGACGGTTCCTTGTCAGATGGTTTCTTAGGACTAAGTACATCCTTGGCAGGGCTTTGTTTCTTTTCTGGAGGTTTGTCATGGTCCAGCATTTTGATATCCTCCTTTCCTGGAATGGCAGCCTTTGTCTCCTTTTCTGGTGATGGTTCCTTTTCAGATGGTTTCTGAATACCAGGTACCGCTTTGACAGGGCTGGGCTCCTTTTCTGAAGGTTTCTCTAGGACAGGCATTTCAATGTCCTCCTTCGCGTGACTGGTAATCTCTGTCTCCTTTTCTGGTGACGTTTCTTTCATAGATGGTTTTTCCATACTAGGCACCTCTTTGGTAAGGCTTGCTTCCTTTTCCGATGGTTTTTCAAGGACAAGCATTTTGATAACTTCCTTTACTGGACTGGCAGCCTTTGTCTCTTTTTGAGGTGACGGCTCCTTCTCAGATGGTTTCTCAGGACTATGCACGTCCTTGGCAGGGCTAGGTTCCTTTTCTGAAGGTTTCTGTAGGACAGGTATTTTGATGTCCTTTTTTACTGGACTGGAGGCTTTTGTCTCCTTTTCTGGTGACGGTTCTGTCTCAGATGGTTTCTCAGTACTAGGCACCTCTTTGGCAGGGCTTGGTTCTTTTTCTGAAGGTTTCTCTAGGACAGGCATTTTGATGTCCTCCTTTACTGGACTGGTAACCTTAGTCTCCTTTTCTGGTGACGGTTCTGTCTCAGATGGTTTCTCAGTACTAGGCACCTCTTTGGCAGGGCTTGGTTCTTTTTCTGAAGATTTCTCTAGGAGAGGCATTATGACGTCCTCCTTTACTGGACTAGCAGCCTTTGTCTCGTTTTCTGGTGACGGTGCCTTGTCAGATGGTTTCTCAGGACTAAGCAGATCCCTGGCAGGTCTTGGTTCCTTTTCTGAAGGTTTGTCAAGGTCCGTTATTTTGATATCTTCCTTTTCTGGACTGGCGGCCTTTGTCTCCTTTTCTGGTGACGGTTCCTTGTCAGATGGTTTCTTAGGACTAAGTACATCCTTGGCAGGGCTTTGTTCCTTTTCTGGAGGTTTGTCATGGTCTAGCATTTTAATATCCTCCTTTCCTGGAATGGCAGCCTTTGTCTCCTTTTCTGGTGATGGTTCCTTTTCAGATGGTTTCTGAATACCAGGTACCGCTTTGACAGGGCTGGGCTCCTTTTCTGAAGGTTTCTCTAGGACAGGCATTTCAATGTCCTCCTTCGCGTGACTGGTAATCTCTGTCTCCTTTTCTGGTGACGTTTCTTTCATAGATGGTTTTTCCATACTAGGCACCTCTTTGGTAAGGCTTGCTTCCTTTTCCGATGGTTTTTCAAGGACAAGCATTTTGATAACTTCTTTTACTGGACTGGCAGCCTTTGTCTCTTTTTGAGGTGACGGCTCCTTCTCAGATGGTTTCTCAGGACTATGCACGTCCTTGGCAGGGCTAGGTTCCTTTTCTGAAGGTTTCTGTAGGACAGGTATTTTGATGTCCTTTTTTACTGGACTGGAGGCTTTTGTCTCCTTTTCTGGTGACGGTTCTGTCTCAGATGGTTTCTCAGTACTAGGCACCTCTTTGGCAGGGCTTGGTTCTTTTTCTGAAGGTTTCTCTAGGATAGGCATTTTGATGTCCTCCTTTACTGGACTGGTAACCTTAGTCTCTTTTTCTGGTGATGGTTCTTTTTCAGATGGTTTCACAGTACTAGGAACCTCTTTAGCAGGGCTTGGTTCATTTTCTGAAGATTTCTCTAGGAAAGGCATTATGACGTCCTCCTTTACTGGACTAGCAGCCTTTGTCTCGTTTTCTGGTGGCGGTGCCTTGTCAGATGGTTTCTCAGGACTAAGCACATCCCTTGCAGGTCTTGGTTCCTTTTCTGAAGGTTTGTCAAGGTCCGTTATTTTGATGTCTTCCTTTTCTGGACTGGCAGTCTTTGTCTCGTTTTCTGGTGACGGTTCCTTGTCAGATGGTTTCTTAGGACTAAGTACATCCTTGGCAGGGCTTTGTTCCTTTTCTGGAGATTTGTCATGGTCCGACATTTTGATGTCTTCCTTTACTGGACTGGCTGTCTTTGTCTGCTTTTCTGGTGTTGGTTCCTTCTCTGATGGTTTCTCCAGACTAGGCACATCCTTGGCAGGGCTGGGCTCCTTTTCTGAAGGTTGTGTAAGGTCCAGCATTTTGATGTCCTCATTTTCTGGACTGGCAGCCTTTGTTTCCTTTTCTGGTGACGGTTCCTTATCAGATGGTTTCTCAGGACTATGCACGCCTTTGGCAACTATTAGTTCCTTTTCAGAAGGTTTCGCAATTTCCGGCATTCTGATTTTTTCCTTAACTGGACTAGCAGCCTTTGTCTCCTTTTCTGTTGACGTGTCCTTGTCAGATGGTTTCTCAGGACAAAGTTCATCCCTGGCAGTGCTTGGTTCCTTTTCTGTAGGTTTGTCAAGGTCCGGCATTTTGATATCTTCCTTTAGTGGACTGGCAACCTTTATTTCCTTATCTGGTGACGGTATCTTCTTAGATGGTTTCTCAGGACTATGCACGTCCTTTGCAGGGCTATGTTCCTTTTCAGAAGGTGTCTCAAGTTCCGGCATTTTGATTTTTTCCTTAACTGGACTAGCAGCCTTTGTCTCCTTTTCTGGTGACGGTTCCTTGTCAGATGGTTTCTCAGGACTGAACACGTCCCTGGCAGGGCTTGGTTCCTTTTCTGAAGGTTTTTCAAGGTCCGGCATTTTGATGTCTTCCTTTACTGGACTGGCAGCCTGTGTCTCCTTTTCTGGTGACGGTTCCCTGTCAGATGGTTTCTCAGGACTAAGCTCATCCTTGTCAGGGCTTGGTTCCTTTTCTGAAGGTTTGTCAAGGTCCGGCAGTTTGATGTCCTCCTTTACTGGACTGGCAGCCTTTGTTTCCTTTTCTGGTGACGGTTCCCTCTCAGATGGTTTCTCAATACAAGGCACTTCTTTTACCGGACTTGGTTCTTTTTCTGATGGTTTTTCAGAACTAAATAACTCTCTCGCAGGAATTGGCTCTTTCTCTGCTGGTCTTTTCGGTGACGTAACTTTTATAACACGACCTGGTTCTTTTTCCATATGTTTGTCAAAAACAGGTTTTATGTCATCTTCTTTTACAGGACTTGGTTCTTTTTCCAAAGGTTTAACAGGACTTAGTACCTCTTTGGCTGGACTTGGTTCTTTCTCTGATGGTTTAACAGGTGACGTTAACTCTTTCACAGGGCTTGGTTCTTTTTTAAATGGTTTCTCAATGACAGGTTTGGTGTCATCTTCTTTTACAGGACTTATTTGAATTTCCAACGGTTTCTCAGGACTAATTTCTTCTTTTGTAGAACTAGGTACTTTTTCTGATAGTTTTTCATGACTTAATATCTCTTTCGTTGGACTTGGTTCTTTCTCTGTTGGTTTGACCGGTGACGTAAACTCTTCCACAGGACTTGGTTCTTTTTCAGTAGGTTTCTCAACAACAGATTTAATCACATCTTCTTTGACAGGACTTGGTTCTTTATCCAATGGTTTCACAGGTCTAAGTACCTCTTTAAGAGGGCTTGGTTCTTTTTCTAGTGGTTTTTCAAGACTAAGTTCCTTTTTTGCAGAGCTTGGTTCTTTTTCAAATGGTTTGACAGGACTAAGTACCTCTTTCGCAGGACTTGATTCTTTCTCTGTTGGTTTGACCGGTGACTTAACCTCTTTAACAGGGCTTGGTTCTTTTTCCAGTGGTTTTTCAGGACTTAGTTCCTCTTTTGCAGGGCTTAGTTCTTTTTCTGATGGTTTGACTGGACTAAGCACCTCTTTCTCAGGACTTGGTTCTTTCTGTGATGGTTTCTTATCGACAGGTTTAATAAAATCTTCTTTCATAGGACTTGGTCCTTTTTCCAATGGTTTTTCAGGACCCAATACCTCTTTCGCGGGGCTTGGTTCTGTTTCAGATGGTTTGACAGGACTAAGTTCCTCTTTCGCAGAACTTGTTTCTTTATCTATTGGTATGACCAGTGATGTAACGTCTATTACAGGAATTGGTTCTTTTTCAGTTGGTTTCTCAACGGAAGGTTTAATCACATCTTTCACAGGTTCTTCTTTCTCCAATGGTTTCTCAGGTCTAAGTACCCCACTTACAGGACTTTGTTCTTTCTCTGTTGATTTGACTATTGAAGTTACTTCTTTTATAGGGCTTGGTTCTTTTTCGGTTTGTTTCTCAATTACAGATCTAGTGTCAATTTCTTTTACAGAGCTTGGATCCTTTTCGAATTGTTTGCCAGGACTTGGTTCTCTCTCTGTTGGTTTACCCAGTGACGTTACCTCTTTAGCAGGACTTGGTTCTTTTTCTGTACGTTTACCAATAATCGGTTTGATATCTTTGTCCTTTACAGGCTGTTCTTTTTCAATTGTTTTGTCTTGTGACATTATTTCAGATTTCTCTTTTTCTGATGATATTGATAATTGTTTGATTTTATTTATTTGTTTATGAACAGAATATATATCTGGTAACTGAGTAGGCATTTGAGATATATCTTTCAAATACTTTTGTGACGATACAAAGATTTTGACGACCCTCTCATTTGTTGATTCTTTGCTTGATGTATTGTAATCATAAATACACAACTTCGTCGTTTTAACATTTTCTGCTAAGTTATTAGCAAATATGATATCAGTTTCGATTTCATATGTGGTTTTTATTATTTTTTTCAAACTTTTGTATTTTCTTAAGAATGTTTTTGTGGTTATTGTGTTAGTTTTTTGAATAACTGTCTGACCATTTACATTTAAAAGTTTTTCTTCATAATTTTCTTCACTTGTTGTATCTTCTTCTATATTAAACTCTTTTATCATATTAGACTCAATATCTTCGACTTCTCTCAATGTTGTATTGCCATCAACTTTAATGGAAGATGTGCCATCAGGGTGACTATCAGTTACTGAAATAACTGTGACAGTTTTAATTTTTTGCACAATGCCGTTAGTATTCGCATGTTTTGTAGTTATTATTCTAGTGACAGTTGTTCTCACAATAATGAATTGTTCTAATTTGATGTTTTCTGTTTTTATATTTACACTTTCCTTCGGTTCACCAACTATTTTGTATTTTAAAAGCTCTTCTTCGATATCTTTTTGAAATGAAACGAGCGTGATCATATATTGTTCATATAATTGTACTTTTGGTAAAATAATTTCATCATATCTTGCTATAACTGAAGTTTGATCATCATATTTGTGTTCACCTGATTTTGTAGGAGATATTTTTATCTGTAAGGCCTCATCTTGTTCAAAAGTTTTGTCGGTCTTTTTAGTAAACAATCCTTTTGCTTTGCTAATTTTTTCATCAAATTTATTCATAAAACTACTTATCATAGATTTACTTTCCTTTTTCTTATCTTCTATTTTTAGACCTTTTCCCTCATCACCATCGAGTTTTGAAAGTTTTTCACTATCTTTTTGAAGTTTTGTCAGATCCTTTTCTAAACTTACTTGCTTATCATCAAGTTTGTCAGAATCGATGTGAGACTTAATTTTTGATGTGTCAAGTGCTACAGATTTTGAAGTATCTTTTATATCTTGAATGATATCAGGACTGGTCACTTCATCTAAGTTTTGTGTAGACGTAGTAATCTCTAAATAAGTATCTGTATTATCCACCTCCTTATCAACATTTTCTTGACTTAGCTGTTTTTCTTCCTCAGTAGCAGGTTCTTTTTCAAGAGCTTCACTGAGGTCGATATCGCTTTTCAGTTTTAAAATTGGCGTATCGATGGTGATATCTTCTTTTAACTTATGAACAACCACTTTTTCTAATGAGTCATCTATTTTTGGGATTTCTGGAACAAATTTTTCGAATGTTTTATCTTCCTTTTTCTTTAAATCTGCCATTTTCTCTTCCAGTTTTTCTAATGTTTTTGCCGAGTCTAAAGCAACACTTAATTTCTTTTCTGGTTTGCTATCACTTATATCGGTGTCTATTTCAATTTGATCTTTTTCAGTAACGGTAGAAAATCCATTTACCTGGGTTGTAATTTTCTTTTCAAGTAGGTCATCCTTATAAGTATCTTGTTTGATTTCACGTTTTAGTCGTTTGCCTTCACTCAGTACTGTTTTATCAGAGACATCACTCAAATCTTCAGATGCAATTGATCTTACAGGAGAAACTTCTTTATGAATTCCTTGATCTTTTTCTAGATTTTCCTGCTCTGATTTCGTCTTTTCGCTGCTTGGTTTGAGACCTTTTTGTTCCTCGCCTTTTTTTCCAATTTCACCATACAAGAAATCTTTCGTAGCTTGAATAATGCTTACATCTTCTATGTTGAATGTACTAAATATTTCAGGAGATTTCCTGAGCATCGGGGATTTTTCTGCTATTAGTTCCTCTAAACTTTTTTCAGATTTTAACACTTCAGCAACATCAGCAACAATTTTTTCTACATCTTCTGGACTTATAAGTGGTTTTTCAGGTAGTTCTAATTTACTGGCTTCTTCTATTTCCTTTTCAACATCCTCTGGTATAGACGGTATTTTTTCGGGCATAGTAGGAATAGCTTCTATTACAACTAAATCATCTCTTATCGGAGAATGAACCGTTGTTATATGAGTTTCTCTTAATTTTTCTGTATACTGCCCATAATTAAATGCAGTATCATCATATTCCTTTACTGGTTCTAGCTCTTGTCCTGATAATATTGATATTTTCATTTGGTCATGATACATAGGAGATTCTGGCGCTGAGCCGGGGGTAACTGTCACTAGCTCAGCATGTGATGGACGCTGAGCAGTTTTAACAATAATGTCATCTTGAATAGTTTGGATTACTTTTGATGGTACTGATGATTCAGTGTCTAAGAGAGGCAAATCTTTGGGTACTTTAATATCATGATCAAACCCAATGCCAATTTTGTGTTTATAATCATCTTCACCGGGAGTTTTCTTGTCTTCATAAGTTCGGTAATCTACTTCTTCGTGTAAGGGTAAGTCAGCCACTTCATCTGGAGTTTTTACGATTTCTCGCAAAGGCGCAGGAGGTTCAATTTTAGCACTTTTCTCAGCGGGTTTATGAAGATCAATAAGTGTTTGAGGAGGCATTATTTCTTTCGTTTCTTCTTTCACGTATTTCTCTTCGACTTGATAATCTTCTTTGATATCATCTAAAGGAATACGTTCATCTTCAGGAAGAGTTGGTGCAGTAGTTGCACCTGATTCGATAGTTGTAGATATTTTTTCGTCTGGTTGTGATTCTTGTATAATATTTTCTGGAGAGTCTTTAGGTTTGGCAATACCACTTTTGCTATCAGACGTTTTCTTTTCACTGCTGATATCTTGTTTTTCTTCCACACTCACAGATTGATCTTTTGATTCGAATCCTTTGGCGTCTTTTTCAGTCTGTATCTGCTCTTTTTCATAATCCTTCTCGTACTCAGTAGTTTTCATCTTTTTCTTTTCAGAATCTTCTTTGTCTTTTAAATGTTTTTTTAGTTCATCTTCCATTTCATGTATGCTTTCTTTGTCAGCTATCGATTCTTCATTATATTGATCAACTTCTTCTTTTTCTATAATGAGATATTCTTCTTCGAATTCTCCATCAGCAGTAGTTTCTGTTTTAGCCTCATCCAATAAACATGTTATTTTTTCTATATCGGACCTTCCAACGAATTCAATTTTTTCATCTGCTTCACTATCTCTGTTGAATACGGCTTCAATTTCTCTTACAATTTCTTGCTCTTCTCTTTCATCGAGTTCTTGTTGCTTTATATCATCTAATGATTTTGAGGTATCCTCATCTGACTTTTTCGCTTCCTTTAATATATCTTCATAATTTACTCTTTGAAGACCTTTTAACTTGGAAGTGTCTGCTTTAATAGTTTTCATTGATTTGGATGGACTTTTCAATGATTTCATTCCTTTTATAGGTGAAGATAACGGTCTAGGTCTCCGAGAAATAGGCTCTCGTTTTGTTTTCGGTTCTTTCTTATCTTGTGATTTTTGTGTTAGATCCCGTTTTGGCGAAGCTTGCTTGTATTTGGATTCAACAACTCGTCGGTTATTTGCTTCTTTTGTACTCTTAGCTGGCGTACTACCTGGACTTAATTTTCTAGTTTTGACTCTTACTTTATCTTTTACGGGCACTGGAGCTGGTTTTATATCTGAGATTTTTTTTGGAGTTATGGGAGGAGATTTTTTATCATCAAGAACTCCTTTTTTGTCAATAGTAGTTGTTGTTGCTTTCTTATCAGCTATTTTCTGCGTGGTTCGAGTGCTTACTTTGATTTTTGTAGTTGATGTCGTTGTGATGTCAGTTTTCGTTTTTTCAGGTTTTTTCCTCAGTTCTGTTTTTAATTTATTTTCACTTTCAGGCTTTTTTGGTTCTGTAGCTTTAATTATAGTGTCTCTTACATCATCAGTCTTATCAGTACGTTTTGTTTTCTTATCAGTCGTCTTTTTCTTTGCGTCTTTCTTTTTTGGTAAACCATCTAATACAGTGCTCTCATATTGAGCAAATTTATCATCTAATTTAGTGTCTATTCTAGCAGTTATAGCTTCATGTAAAACAGACTCAATTTTCTTATCATCACCATCTGCTAGTTCACTTAATAATTTATTATCAATAATATTTTTAGAATCGGTTTCGTCCCTTATCACTTTAGGATCCACATCAACAGCCTTTTCCTCTTTTCTTTCGGAAATAATACTTCTTTCTTTACTAACTTTTGTAAGTGGTTGCTTTGTTTGCTTTAGTGTCGTCGTAACAGTCGTTGCAGTAGGCGCTGGCGCTGCCGGTGTCATCTGTCGTCCCGTGTACGTAGGATGTTGAAGAAATTCTAAATGTCTTAATCTTTCTAGTCCTTCAAATATTTTGTGCTGTGGGGTTGATCCTGGGAACATTATTCTAGTAATCGTATCGTCCGGGTTGGCTGGCCTCCATACTAAAAGCGCACATATTGACACTAAATTTGGAATGGGAAAATTAAATTGTCCAGATATACTAGCTCCTTCGAACAATTTTTGTTCACTATTATGCCATCGTTTGAGAAAATCACGAACATATTTTGAGTCCTTGGACGGATTGAGTACGTACATGTCTAATGTTCCTGAAAAGAAGAAAAATACATTATTTAGTCAAATTGTCCAGACCAAGAAGCCATACAAATAAATGCGAAAGTCTGTCTGTCCGTCTCCTAAGCTTTCATAGTTCCTCTTTTCAACCGGTTCTGATAACGTGCAGAAATAGGTTGCATGCTAGGGCTGGACGTTGGCTACCCCAGAAAATCTATTCGTACGGGATTATTCAAAACTATAAAACCACGCGAGAGAAGTCTATGCTTTCGTTGTTGGGAAACCCCCATTAAGTAGAAAGGTGATATCAAGCATTACAGCTGGGAGCCGTTGAATGCGAGTTGAGTTCAAACTATAGTCCTTAAAAAAAGCAGTGTTGACAGCTGAAATTCTAATCAAGCTATACCTATATTATATAACTAGCGAATGCCCGCAACGTCGTCTGCGTGGTTTGAGGTTTCTGGTTCCCGCGGGAACTCTTTAATTTTCCGGGATTAAAAGTAATCTATGTGCTATTCCAGACTATAATCTATCTCTGTGCCAAATTTCAGCCAGATCCGTTCAGCCGTTGGGGCGTGATTGAGTAACAAACATCCATATATCCATACATCTATCCATACATCCATACATCCATACATCCATCCAAACTTTCGCATTTATAATATTAGTAAGTAAGTTATATTGCTAAAATCATAGCCCTTCCTTTTGGCTTTGCAGTAGCATGCAGGGTCAAAATAACCCCATTTTGTTATGAAGCCTCTTTCCAACCAATATTATAAATGCGGAAGTATGTCTGTCTGTCTGCTACCCTTTAACGACCGATTTTTCAACCAATTTTGATGAAATTTGGTATATCATGGGGATGGACATAGGCCAGAGTCCAAAGCGCATCGAAGCGTCAAATCGTTGAAGCAAACAAATTTTTACCCCTATTTTTCCCCTTTAGGAGTTAAATTTTCAAAAAAAAATTCTTAGGGGATGCCTATGTTGTAAAAGCTATCTGTAAGCCAAATTTCAGCCCGATCCACCCAGTAAAAAATACAGTTCTGCCGTGTTTAGGCACACATGGTGCAATCCAAACACGGCAGAAGTGAAACTTCAGAAAAGTATATAAATATAGCTTGTATTCTCTCTCATTCCCTCGCAGGCTAGTTCCTATTAAGAATATGTTTGACTCTTTTTATTGTAGCTTTTTCGTTTCATCGAATTCTAAAGAAGGTTCACTTCAAAAAATATGTGTATTTAGAACAAGTGTTTACCATGTCCAACTTTGTGATAGAGGTTGATGGGGTCAGGGCTCCGGTAGCAGTGCTGGGGCTTGAGGTTGAGGTGTCGTAGGTCCGTCATCATGTCCGAGCCTGTCTGCAGCAGGCTCACCAGTAGCGGGTCTGAGTCCTTGTCGCCGTCGGGGCTGGACAACGCGCGCCGCTCCTGGTACAACACAATACAATCATTGAAAAAAGGAAAGAAAAAGGTCACATCGTTTATGGGTCTAGACTGCATAAGGATTACACGCTGACTGCCAAATTGCAGTTTTGTTGCAGTTATGGTGCGGTTATTGTGAGTTGCGTGCGGTGCGGCAAATGCGGACTGCATTTGCCGCATCTGCCTAGACTCTATTCTTTATCTCTATTTTATTAAACCCATTTAAGTCCTTTACGGTTGTGTACAATGAGCAGTATTAGGTACTCACTTCTAGGTTGCAAAAGAACTGTCCATACTGTGGGTAGACGCTGGCTGTGGCCTTGCGGCGCAGCACCGATGCCATGCCAGACAGAACATTTTGTTGATGCGTGTGAATAGCACTGCGTCTAAGCGAATAAGGGTATGAACAATGAGCAGTGTAACTCACTTCTACGTTGCAAAAGAAGTGTCCAATCTGTGGGTTGACGCTGGCCATCCCATAAACAGAATAGTAGTATATTAGCGAACAATTATTACTCACTTCTAGGTTGCAAAAGAAGTGTCCAATCTGTGGGTAGACGCTGGCTGTGGCCTTGCGGTGCAGCACCGATGCCATGCCAGACACGGAGCAGTTGTTGATGCGTGTGAATAGCACTGCGTCCAAGCGATCGAGGTGCCTTGCGAAGTCCCACCAGCAAGCCTTGCGGGAGAAGCCGCCGTCAACTGGAATATTAGAACATTTCCGAATATATTTTTTTTTTTTAAATTATTCAAGTGGCGCAAAGTAGAATTATCACACTCACAGTACATTCATACTCCCATACCTACTTAATAATATTATAAATACGAAAGTGTGTCTTTCTGCTACGCTTTAACGGCCCATCTTTTCAACCGATTATAGAGGTCGGTTACATCCCGGAGAAGGACATAGGATACTTTTCATTCGGGAAAACTAAGGATTTTACCCTGGAATTAAAAAAAACTTAATTCATACCGACGAAGTCCTAGATTTTCAGATAGGTACCTACTATTAAGTATTCCATGATTTTATGGTAATAAAATAATGTATTCATGGAGATGAAAACGGAATCCCATTTCCTAGAAGTGTACGATGTTTCAAAGATGTGTGTATGTGTATGTATTCTTATTTTGAGGGAATTTCAATAGATTTCGATAAAATCTGAAGAACTGTAATAAAATAAAACACCTACAAATCTAAAAAAAAATATATCGATACTCGAAATATCAAATGGAACTGGGGCTTCAAAATAAATATCCAAAATGAACAGAAGATAAATGAATCCATTCAGATGAATGAACAAAAGATGAACCCAAAAAGTACAACAAAAGGTAGCATTGTATTAAATACAATTGAAAAAAAAAACAAATGTTGCTTTCAATGAACGCCGTGAACTCGAAACGGTAGGTAAATAAAAATTCACAATCTCCAAAATTCGGATACAGACGGATACAATTTTTTTTAAAATAAAAATATAAAAAGAGATCGCTGTGTTTTAGGTATTAAATACTAGATGCGATATCGTTGCCCCCGATTAAGTTTTTATTGAAAACTTTTTCTGTATATAAAGTAGCCCACGGATACAAAGTAGTTCTCCCCGGGATAAAGACTAGGATCCCGGGATCTATCTCTTAACCAAATTTCATCAAAAACCTGATATTGACTGACTGACAGACGAACAGAAAGACCGGCACAATGTTGATTTTATAACTGTACTTATACGATTACTCTCTTTTCGTATTCCCCATTACTGAGGATTGTGCATTAATCACATAATGGTAGGAGTTTTCTTGGGATAATTATGCGATGCATTCCTTGGTCAAAGTATCAAAACACTGTCTCTGCAAAAACCAAAAAACCCTTACTAACTTGGCGGTAAGTATTCACAAAACCTGTTCAACTCATATTTTTTTTATTCAAATAAACTTATTAAAAGTGCTTTTTAATCGTCTAGTGAATTTATCACTGGTTCGAAATGCCATTCCTACCGAGAAGAACCAGCAAGAAATTCGGTGGCTGCCCTTTTTTAATTAAACTAACAATTACATCAATACATAAGTAACCGCAGTCCTAAGCATTGCTGGAGCGAGTCAAATCCATGCTCTTTTATCATTTACATAATCTTCAACAGTTTATTAAGCTTTTTTCAGGAGCATACTTTTAATGGATTTCTTAAATTTGTGTAAAGGAAAGTTTAAAAAGTGTAACTGTAACAGCGACATGCATTACTGGCGCGGAGCCAGAATGGGAACAAAAGGGCAATTCCCACTACAAGCGAGCAGGGCTCACTGTGCTACAATAACATGACGTGAGCTTGTCAGGGTTGTCACGTTTTGATAAATTATTATCGCCAATTATTATTATTACTAGATGATGCCCGCGACTTCGCCCGCGTTGATTAAGGTTTGTTTATTCCCGCGGGAACTCTTTCATTTTCCATAATGATAATACATATATAAAGGATAAAAAGTAGCCTATGTCCTTCCCCAGGTACATAATATCCCTATACCAAATTTCATCAAAATCGGTTGAACAGATGGGCCGTGAAAGCGTAGCAGACAGCAAACATACACACTTTTCCATTTAGGTATAATATTAGTGTGGAAGTATGGACATGGATTATAGTTGAACTTAAGTTAGATTTGATCACCATCATCATTACAATCCGTTGTCGGTTCATTACTTATAAGGAATCTCCTCTCGGAACGAGAGTTACTTTCTCTATATTCTCAGTGTGAGATCTATAGAGCGAACTTTGACTTTGCTTAGATTTAAGACATGGTTAAAATGAGACAGATTTATGTAACTCACATAAGTCCATCTCGTTTTAACTCTGAGTAAAGTCTGAGCCAAGTCAAAGTTCGCTCTACAGAGATCAGCATCAGTCTACTTGAGTGAATTTGCATTTGCCCGTCCGTCCGTCCCGCGTCTGTCGGAGCCTTATTACGTCTGAAATAGTGAACTTAATCACCTCAAATTTAAACATAATATCGACCTGGCCAGCATGGTGGACTATAGCCTAATGCTGTTTTTGTTTGGTAGTGCGACCGAACCAGTAGATTAAAAAGCACTTACAAAAGTATTTTTTTAAATTATAAAATATTTCTAATCAGAAAATCTCCACCAAATACAAGTCTGTAAAATACGCGTTAAGCCCTCTGGCGTTCACAAGAATAATATCCCGGCTGATATTACAAGTTACACTGGTAATAATTACGGGTATGTTTTATATATTTCCAATTGTTTGTTCAATGTTCAAGCTTTGTGTGGAGTGGAGATTAAATGCTTAGGTTTTGAATTGCTGTGGGATTAATTCAGCGAACTTATGAAAGGGGACAAATGTACACACACTACAAGTTAGCCCTTACAAGTAGCGTGGATATAATAATTTAAGCATAAATCTAGAATGATTTTTATGCAGAAGCACGTGGGAACCCATCGCATTATTATCACAAGAAAACTCCTACCATTATGTGATTAATGGAAAGGGGTCATGACCCTCAATAATGAGAGAATGATTTCCAGTAGCCCTATTATATATTTTTTTCTTTGTATCCTGGGTTTTTTTTTTAATCCACTACAAGCTAGCCCTTGTCTGCGATCTCACCTGATGGTAAGTGATGATGCAGTCTAAGATGGTAGCGGGCTAACCTGTTAGGGGCATGGCAGTTATATTAAACCCATACCCCTTCGGTTTCTACACGGCATCGTACCGGAACGCTAAATCGCTTGGCGGCACGTCTTTGCCGGTAGGGTGGTAACTAGCCACGGCCGAAGCCTACCAAGTACCACCAGACATATTTTCCGCACTTGGACGCAGGCGCCCGCTGTTATATGTATTGTATGTATACCTACTATGTATTCTTGCTGCGACAATGGAATTTTCCCAAAATAGCAGAAGAATGTTAACCTAATTGAAAAATCCTATTACAATGCAAAGGATTATTTAAATGATAACCTAATAAAACACAAACTTTCTGACTAAAAAAGAAAAAATAAGACAAAGGATGGTCAGCAGTATTTAAAGATTTTTCCGAACACAGCAAATTAAAGAGCAAACTCTCCGTTGCACTAATAAGGTAAAATAAAGAAGTTTGTCCATGTATCTTAAGTCAGCGCGAATACTACCAAAAAGAGTAAAATGCCACTGAACCAAGCTTGGCTCTCAGCCAGACGTGAGGGAACAGCGATTTAAGGGGTTTATTTTAACTGGACCGTAATTAGTAACAGTTTTGGCATGAGTTTACTTAAATTATTTTCTACTAGATGATGCCCGCGACTTCGTCTTGGAAATCTGTTATATTTATAATAATCATCCCTGCGGGAATTTTTGAATTTTCCTTTAAAAAATGTAGTGTTTTTGGAAGTACATAAAGTAAATTAACGGTAGTTGGTATTAAGAGATGTGACATATTTTTTATATGATTTTAACATATTATAGGTACTTTTGGACTAATTCAGTGCTGACTTATTTCAGACAGATCCGTTCAGCCGTTGGCGCGTGATTGAGTAGATAACAAACATCCATACATCTATCCAAACTTTCACATTTATAATATTAGTAAGATAAGTCCAGTATCTATTTTAGGTTGTTTTGGATTATGTTTATGATTAAGGATTCATAATAAGTATATCGTATTGTAGTACATCATAAATTTGCACGTCAGCAATGACGAAACATGTTTGTTCTTTAATTAGTTTATCATATTAATAAGTACAATGTTTCTTGCAAATAAACGATTGATTGAAACCCACCTGTGCGAAGCCGGGTAGAACAAGTAGATAAATAAAAATCTTGACTTGACATACTACATAGTCAATACCTAAGACCACTAGACCAACGAAATAGTGTGAAAAATAAATTTGCTTAGCGACAGAGAAAATAGAAAAAAAAACTACGTCGTTCTAAGGGGCTAAATCACGATAGAGCTCGACCTTGGTCAAGAGAGCTCCAGGCTTGGAAGCCTGCCAAGCGGTTTATTGGCTTTACATCGCCAAGCGCTTTTCTTGCTTGAGGGTAACATTTATCAAATTACGTTTATGGTTTTATTCTCATTTTATGTGTGAGAAAAGGTTTATGTCTTGTTCGGGTTTTTATTGCGGTTGAGATACTCAGTGTTTTTTTTTTATCCACTACAAGCTAGCCCTTGACTGCGATCTCACCTAATGGTAAGTGATGATGCAGTCTAAGATCGTAGCGAGCTAACCTGTTAGGGGCATGGCAGTTATATTAAACCCATACCCCTTGGGTTTCTACACGGCATCAAACCGGAACGCTAAATCGCTTGGTGGCTCTTCTTTGCCGGTAGGGTGGTAACTAGCCACGGCCGCAGCCTCCCACCAAAAAAAAAAGACCTCAATTTACATAGACGGGCCCTGTCAAACTAAGAATGTGGACCTATTTTACTAACGCCATCTAGCCTGAAAAGCGAGACAGCGCTATGGCGGGGACAAGGACAGGCTTATACAGGTGTGGAGCGCGCTCTACAGGTCGGACGCCCAATTTTTCTATGAAAGGGCCATTTATAGTACCTACATACCTATATATCGATGGCTTCAAGTAATTCAACAATGCACAATTATTGTAGGATATTGTGTCGACATTGGCTTACATACCTACGTAAAACGTATGAATTTCCAAAAAAAAACCCGGCTGAGTTTGTTGTGGCCTCTTCTCAGACCAGAGCGCGTTTGGAACCCTTGTAGTCACCATCACGTCTTATGCTTTGTATGCTTGACGCTCAGAAATAGTAGGTACCATGTAGGTAGGTACCAATTTTGAATAAATATACTTTGAATTACAATTGGAATTCATGATCCTTGGACAAAATTTTTAGGTCAATTAAAAAAAGTGTGTGTGTGTGCAATTCACATACGGCAGAAGTGAAACTTGAGAAAAGTAGCGTACGAGAGAATGACATAAATATACTTAACTTGTATTCTATCTCATTCTCTCGCAGGCCTATCCTATTTATGAATATGTTTGGTGTCGCTTTTTCGTTTCATCGAATTTTCAGATCACAACGGTGCTAAAGAAGTTTCACTTCAAAAAATTAAAGGTTCAGTCGGCTTACCCAGCATGTTGAATCCGTTGATGCCGAAGAGCGCGGCATCGCCCTGCCCACCAGGGAAGACGTATAGAGTGGGGTGGCTGAACCGGATGTTGCCAACCACGTCGCTCGATACCAGGAGCTGTTCCAGGCTCGCTGGCACTATGTAGGGGTCCAGGTATGCTGGGGACAACAGTACAATGTTAGATGTACTCCAAACTAAACATTGTTAATCAGATATGATAGCCCATGTTTAGATTCTATGTGATCAGTCCATATCTATACTTAATATTATAAATGTGAAAGTGTGTATGTCTGTTTGCCTGTCTGTCTGCTACGCTTTTACGGACCATCTTTTCAACCGATTTTGATGAAATTTGGTAGAAGTAGTTTGCATCCCGGGAAAGGACATAGGCAACTTTTTCCCCGGAAAATTACAAAGTTCCCGCGGGAATCAAAAGTCTTAATCAACGCAGATGAAGTTGCGGGCATCGTCTAGTGAATAAATAAAGAAATCCATACTAATATTATAAACTAGATGATGCCCGCGACTTCGTCCGTTTGGATTAAAATTTCTTGATTCCCGTTAGAGCTCTTTAATATTCTAGGATAACAAAGTAGCTTATGTCCTTCCCCAGGATGCAACCTACCTCTATACCAAATTTTCTTTAAATTCGGTTGAAAAGATGAGCCGTAGCAGACAGGGAGACATATTTTCGTACTTATAATATTAGTATGGATATCTCATAATTATTAATCTCTTTTAAAATTCACGAAACGTGATTTAAATGAAAAGATGGTATGGTAAGAAAGAAAGAAAGAAGAAGTAAGAAAGTATGGTTTTATAATAAAACTATTCTTAATATAAACAAAGAGTGTCATACCATAATTTTCTAAACCGACCGAGAGCAGAAAGTAGTATTTAATAATCAGCGTAGATAATCAGACAAAGAGAGAAAAAGAGAGAACCCATACTAACTGTATCAGCCTGTCAACGTGTTAGCACACTTTCAGGAAACCTTTTAACGTATCCAGTAACATTGTATGTGGATACTGTATAGAATCTATAGTTATATCACTGTCTAACGAGATACGTTTTTTCCTAACAGTCGTTCACTTATAAACTCTGCGGTGTGACAGGGACGTAACGAAGGAAACTGGCAGAATTTTCAATACAAAATTCTGTCTATGTATATATGTTTGCCTGCGAGCAAATGAGCAGGTGGAGCACCTGATGTTAAGTGATTACCGCCGCCCATGACATTTGCAGCACCAGAGGAATCCAGACCAATGCGTTGCTGGGTTTTGAGAAATTTGTTATATTGCCACATATTGTAATCAAGAGGGAACACAGAATATGAAAGCTGGTTACATAATTTGCAGGTGCGTGGCAGAAATGAGCTGGATTAACGGGAGGTGGAAGAAGACCAGGCATCCAGGTGGTGAGGATGAAATTTGTTTCTGTGACGAAGTGTGCGACTGGAGAACACGGCAGGTGGTATTAGATTAAGTAACTCTTTAGAGCACTCCCCTTTGTAGAGTTGATAGAAAGTCGTGTGCAGTTTTCTACCCCTCTCAATTATAGCACAGAATAGGTAAGCTCTAGATGCTATAACTGTTATGGTAGCCGGGTATGTCAATGAGCGTCGACCCACTGTATGAATATACTTGCGCTGTGGTTATATTGTATGTATAGAATAAATGCCTCCCTATTAAAGGCTATAGAGCATAGGCGATGGCATTATGGAAATATTGGAAATGCCATGCGCTCTTTGAACGCGCTTGTTGGGCTTTGTTAATCGAAAAGGCTAAACTATTTTCACATAATATTAATTAATAATATATTCAAAGGCTAGCGTTTATTTGTAAACCCTTTTGGCTTTCATTCTTGCTCATTTTTTTAAATTAAACCACCTGTACATAATCCATAAATATTTGAGTATTTCATGCGGGCAGGCCAATTATAAATAGCTCTAAATATGAAAATGACTCGTCTTATTAGTTTTTTTACTTTAATAAATCAGGTTCAGACAGCAGAATATATACATTTTACATTTCGGATAACAGTTTCTCTCTCCCTCCCTCCCTCCCTCCCTCCCTCTCTCTCTCTCTCTCTCTCTCTCTCTCTCTCTCTCCCTATAATAATAATAATATAATAATATGGTCCAGTTACAGAAAAGGCGTTTGTAAGGTAGATTGGAAAAGTCATGCTTCTTGATAACAGTATAATTTGTGGTCAAAGTTAACAAACCTCCATTCTTCCATTTTATTAACGGTAAAAAATTAACGTAGCTTTAACGTAAGACTAATATTACAGCCGGTTAACTTTTAATCACGCTAAAATTATAAATGGTGCTCCAATACCAAAACCTGTGCCATTTAGAGTGGAAAGTTTAGGTCATCCGATGCCTCAGGAAGAGCTATCGAGTTACGAGCAGTTAGGTCATTTAGGTCACTGGCCACATCCCTAACTACGTCAACTTGTAACTTGGTTTGCGAAAACTTATAGCGTGATATGTAACGACTAACGAAGTTTAGTTGGTAGCGTACATTTTAGGAGGAAACGCTTCGAAACACAGAAATAACTTTCAAACATGTGAGACAAATGACAGGAAAGTTCGTTTAGTTCACTTTATACTCAGTCGTGCACACTAGCGCGACAAGGCACAACGATCTGTTAGCGCCAACCTTTGCGCAGGTACGCAGGCAGGCTACTCTAACTTTCGACAAAAAAAACTAAAAAAACATGTCCAAAGAATATTTTGTACGATAAGATTTTACATTATTTGTCATTGTCAATGATTATGCATTCTAATATTATTATAAATGGGAAAGTGTGTCTGTCTGTCTGTCTCTTGGATAAAACAAGTTTAACGGGGCCTATATTTTCAACCGATTGTGATGAAATAGAGGTAAGTTATATCCCGAGGTATATATTTTTATCCCGGAAAATTAAGGGTTCCCCCGGAAATTAAAAAAACTTATCCACGTGCACGAAATCGCAGCATCATCTAGTCATTAATATATTTATCATGCAAAGCGTCAAAAGTACCTATAAAATTAACCTGCCAGCCTAATGAGTCCCAAAGCTCAAACCGTTGAGATATTTCCCTCGTACCCTCTTCAAAGCTGAATTAAACAGCGTTTGACCGGGACCAGGGGAGGGAGACCTGTTTTTCACAAAGTTAGGCCCGTTTTCCCACGGCCGTGAACATTTCAAAAGCAATTGAGTTTCGCTATTGAAAGTTCGGACTTTTAAATGAACTCTTCTTTTGTGAAAACTGGGGAATTTTCTACGCCGTTTTCTTTTGCAAAGCAGAAGTGATCTTTTGAGATATTGTTAATTGCTTGCAAATTAATGGACCTACTTATACGCAAACCAAAACCAATACACAAACATAGATACTAAAATCGAGTTATGTATAGTCCCACAACTTAATCTGACCCGGTGACAGCTTTGCTGTAATCGTCGGAGAGCTGGCGACGAATTTCGTCGCAATTTTGTTGTACTTTATTTGAAAACTTTATTCACGTTTAAAATCGCAAAATTTGTCTGAAGATTTACAGGTATTATTGAAATTACTAAATAAATACAAAATTAAAATTTCAGATTGCCAAAAGTATATTTTTTGGGAATTGTAATAAAATATTTTTGAAGAGAAATAACCGCAAACGCTCTACCAGACTGGCAGGACTGGATTCGCCAGTTGACGAAATTATATTTTTTCCCTAAAGGGCCTTCCCGAAATTCGTCGCTAGTTCTCGTACCAAATCGCCCCGCTATCGCCGTCGCTCGGTCGTCGCTAGTTTCGTGTTTGACGCCTTAAAGTAACTAATAAATCCATACTAATATTATAAATGCGAAAGTGTGTCTGTCTGCTACGCTTTCCCGGCCCATCTTTTCAACCGATTTTGCTGAAATTTGGTACAGGGATAGGTTCCCGGGGAAGGACATAGGCTTTCCCGCGGGAATCAAAAAACATTAATCCACGCGGACGAAGTCGCGGGTATCGTCTAGTTAAAAATAAAAACAAAAACTTAACTTAAAAATAAAAGTTTATTTATTTATTTATAAAAAATTAATTCGGCCAATTTCGGCCACTGGGCCATATAAGTTTGGAGCTTATAAAGCTTTCAAAATGCACCTTCTGTCAAAGTAAAGGTCAAAATGACATTTACAGGTTAACTTTTTGCCTTTACCTCAAAAAAAACCTACTTATTTCAGTTTTAGTTTAGTTACCTATTTTATATTGTTGCGTGTTCAATAAAGTGTATCTATTATCGACCTTCATTTGTATAAGGCGCGCTTAAAAGACACTCCTGTTAATTATAAATGCAGAGCTGCGAGAAAGTACCAACTAGGCACTTTAAAACTTTAAAAGGGTTAAGTTTGTTTGTTATCAAAAGTACCCACTTAGACCACAGCTTTATAAAAGGTCGTGCAAAAGTTTTAACACTGTAAAGAATAAAATTAATTTGATTTAAAGAGATTAGAAAAAAGAGAGAGATAGCCTATACATTCTTATAATTCAGAACATACATTTACCTGAGTGTTAAATTTTAACAAAACTGCTTATTATAAGCAAGCCAACATTTCAAAAAATTTAACTATTATAGGTAGTTATAGTTTATACTTATTGTTTTTATTTATTGACATAAAACTAATATAAAATTAATAATGGGTTTTATATTTTGTATACACAGTTTATAAAGAACAGAACAGAGACAAGTGAATGTGACAGAAACGATATAGACAACTGTCAATGTCAGTTAACCATTGATAGTATCGAAAAACCATAGATCAGCTGTTGTATTTAATTCAAATAGTACTCTATGTTAAAGGCTGTTATAAAAACTTGTAGGTAACATGGAGTTGGAAGTTGGTGGTGAGACACCCCCGTGCTTCGGAGAACACGTTAAGTCTTCGGTCCCTAACATGATATATATAGTCGTTAAGGTCCGCCAACCCGCATTGGTGCACGCTTTACGCGTGCAGGGTCTAAGCTCTAATTCCCTCTCTCCTATAAGAGTGAAGGCCTAGGTGCCCAGCCGTGGGACGTTAAGGGGCTGTAGTGGTAGAATACCTTTCTGATATCGAATACAAGTATAATGTCAGCATCGAATTAATAAAGGCTAAAAGTAAAGCTAAGGGCGAAAACACACAACGAGCTAAAAATTTGTCTGGACAACTAGTCAAATAAATATTTTTTTAGTGATTATTAAATAGAGGATCTCCCAAAAGACGTAATATCCACGTCCCCTGTTAGTTTTATGTTGTTAGTTTAATGTTATTTAAAAAAAATTGTAATAGTTCAGTATTTCATACAAAATCCAATACTAAGCGGGCGTTTTGACGTTTGTAAAAAAGTTACCAATTAGACTCGTTGTCAAATACCCAATTCAAAGACGGAGCGCTCGCATACGTAGGCTACAGGGCAAAACGTCGTTCTATCCCCGGGTACGTACCTCTATCACTTATAATATGTATTTTAAGAAGGAATACATCGTGGTTTTATACTCAGTTAACTGAAAATAGCTCTCATAAATGTTTCAAACTATGTAGTTCACAACAAACTTTAATAATAATTGTAATAAACACTTTGTCAAATTGTAAAAGCTATTTTAACTCCATAACTACTTGTGTACCTACATACCCACCGGGCTCCAGTGGACTCTAAACGAATTATTAAGTTTAATATTTAATTTTATTTAACTTTTCAGCTCTCTAAAAGCTTTTATGTGTCACTTGGAGTTATCTAATGGAATATATGGTTGTCTATTTGTGAGTTTGTTGGTATGATTTCATTTTTAATGTTAATATTATACACTGCGGTATAAAGTCCGTCCGTCAGTCTGTCTTTTGAAAAGAATAATCCTAAGAATCTTAACAAGGGTTTTTTTAACAATATTAATTTTTTAACAATTTAATTTTAACAATGTCACTCTCTAGGTCCACAAAACCTGCAACATAAAAGTACAAACACACTTTTTCTTTAGGTACCTATTTAAGTAGTGATTATCCATAATAATATTACGAATGCGAAAGTATGTCTGTCTGTTTGTCTGGCCCACGGTTTCAACTTAATTTGACGGAATTTGGTACTGTGACGTGGCTGGTTAGAGAGAGGAATAAAGCGAGTCAATACAAAAGGAGTTTATTGAGCAGAGCTTTTACGATACAGTACAAACATAGGTTGTATCCCGGGGAAGGACATACTTTTTATCCCGATACAGTAAGGATTTCCCGCGGGAATAAAAGAAGATTAATCCACACGGACGAATCCGCGGTGATCATCTAGTTTTAAGTAACCATACCCGCTCATGACTTCATTAATATAGGTATATTCCGCGGTACACCGCTCTCGGGCATGGCAGGAGGGAAGCAAACTTCTACTATTGAAACTCTAGACGACAAATTAACTGCACGGAATTCGTAATTTCACGTACGAAGCCCGACATTCTCAACAATGGAGTATTTGAGTAGTTTGTTAGGTTTGCGAGAGCGACGCAACTTTGTTAGAGCGGGCCCGGGGTGTATGGCGTAGCTTGTTATTAACTTCGGAGTACTTAAGTTATGTATTTGCTAATTGAATTCTAAAAGCCCTTCCGGCTTCCGGTTTTCCATCCGCTTAAATTGATATCTTCAAATCAAGTGAATAGGCAACATTTTTTAGGCAAGCGGGCTCCACCTTAGGCTACATCACTACTTCTAAGATCTAGCAAGTAAAGTAAAGTAAAGTAAATTTAATATTTATTTGGTAAAATATGGAACATACAAGATGTTAGAAGGTTAATAAGTACAAGCATATTTTATCGTTACCGACGTCCAAATATTAAATTAATATAATATTCTTATCTAAGAATTGAAGAATTCTTTTACCGAATAAAAACAATGATCTAAGGGATATTTGAAAAGTCCTTTTTTAAATAATGGTAGATTTAGTTATTTTAGTTTATTCGGTAATTTATTAAAGATACATAGGTACAATAACAGTTTTTACTTTAAATTAAAAAAAAAATAGTGATCCGTTCATCATATAAATGGTACAGAATATACATGTTTTGTACTTTTAGGTAGCTAATTTTTTAAATTTTTTTGTCGTGTTTTCTGCTACTTAAATAGTTAGTTTATTTCTAATGCATTTCTATTTATTATTGCCGTGAAGGCGCCATTACTTACTATCATTGAATGTGGACAGGGCACTGAGCATCAGATGTCATTATTGTATTAACAATCATAACACAAACTTATCTGACCCGGTGGCCAAAATTGGAACAAATTTTTATGCCTGTTTAGTTTTAGTTTTTATTTTATTTTTCATTTATACTAGCGACGCTGTTACTGGGTCAGATGAAATTGTGGGACTATAATTAACTAACATTTAAACATTAGACATAATACTACTGGTGAAACTTCGTAAATTAATAATATTTGTACATCACACTGTGGCAAATATATGACATCATAACACTTATATCATTATCATCTTCAAACTATATTCACAAAAAAAATAAATGAATTATTATTATTATGGTAAGTAAATTAGTAAATAATATACCAAACATTTTGGTGTACAAAATTATTCCATCGTGAATGCCATTCAAATCATACTCGTAGCACAACAGGTCTCATTAGCCGTAACGCCGTGAACACAGGCACGTTTGTTCTATTGACTTGGTGTTACTGCTCTGAAGTTTGTCTGGATTGCGATATTCGTATGCTAAGCAGTACAGGGTAGAGCATTGTGATTTAGATTTGTATGCGGTTTAATTGATTTTTTGACAGCTACAGCCAAACTAAACGGTAATAATATGTTAAAATGTGTAAATATATTATTTTATTTCATACATTTAAGCGACAGCGTCGCAAGGGTAATTATCATACTAATATTATAAATTCGAAAGTATGTTTGTTTGTTTGTTGATTTGCCCTTCAATCACGCCGCAACGGAGCAACGGATCGACCTGGTTTTTGGCCTGGGTATAGTTGAGGACCTGGAGAGTGAGATAGGCTTCTTTCTATCCCGGAAAATAGAGGAAGCATCAGCTAGTATAAAATAAATAAAAACAAAAACTAAACAGGCATAAAAATTAGTTCCAATTTTGGCCACCGGGCCAAATAAGTTGGTGGGACTTCTGCCCGGTGGCCAAAATTGGAACAAATTTTAATGCCTGTTTAGTTTTTGTTTTTATTTTATTTTTCATATCTACTAGCGACGCTGTCACCGGTTCAGATACGTTTGCGGGACTGTTCAAATGCTCCTTTCAATGACATAACCAAGACACCTGCTTGCAGTATGCTCTCCGCGCGGAATGATCGAAATACCGCTACCAAATTCATGGCGAAATTCCATTGTGCGGTTGAGCAGTTTCAAAACATAGCTTCACCACAACGTAAGTATATACCTATTCATACAATGAGTCGAACAAATTATAGACCGGTCTACTATGACATTTTTTGTACCCAGAAGTGCGATAGTCTTACCTAGGTTTGAGAGAGATAGAGAGTAGGTACACGAAATTAGAGGGACAGAATTTATATGAATTTTATGTTTATTGTTACTTTTATATGGATCTGCATAATAGCACGACAAGACAAAACATGGTTCTCCTCAGACGCGGTCCTGTCCAGTCCTTTCTGTACTTTAGCTCTTTATAGGTATAGAGTCTGTCTGAGTGAGTAAAGGCAAGAAATAAAAAAAATAGTCAGATATCCTAAAATGTATTTTCCTAATTTTTTTTAAATATTTATTTAGCCATGAGTTTCGTATAGCCCATTCTTGCCTGTATCTTAAAATCCCACTTTCAGGTTTCACTAGACAGTTTCAGTTATGGGATAGAAATGTTGTTTTATTAGATTCGCGTGAGCAAAGACAGACTCAAGTTCGACAACAAAATTTATGGCTCCTTTGATCCTGAAATACCCGACCGCAATGTTTGATGATGCTCTAACGATCTAAGTGAAATTATATCGTTCTCGGAAAGTATGTCTTAAGAAATCTAATTTTAAGTTCCACTTTCAATTGAGACACTTGAAATTGTTACATACATAGAAATTCAAAGTTATTTTACTGTAAGTTTTTTTTAAAGAACCCCAACTTTTATGTTCTACGTTATTGTTTGTTATCTTGATGATTTAGGAGAAAAATATTTATGAATGGATCAGATAGGTATGCGTAAGTATAAATTTTAGACAAAAAATTAAAATCGCATTTTGACGACACCAATATTTGCTGTCAAGTTCTTTTGAAGAGTTGGACTGTTTCTCACATTTGACTGATTCATCGATAATTATTTCACAGACGCCTAAATTTTTGCTCCCTTAGTTATTCATCGCTCAATTACAATGAAATTGACTATTGTGGATGTATCATCTAAAGGTTCCTATCCCTAAGTCACTGAGCTGCATTCGCCATAGACAGGATTGCATCTGGTAATGGACGCCTTAGACATAAAGACTCACCGATAAAGTCCTTGATGGCTTGAGAGCCAGAGTCGAGTATGTCCGTGGGGTTGACCCTAATCTTGCAGTGTTTCACGAAGGGCATGTCTGGGAGTTTGTGCCACTCGCCGCCGCCGGTCGAGCAGTGGATATCGATGGAGATGGAGTTCTCGTACGCGCGGATCACGCGCTGAACCTCGTTCTCTTGGTAGGCGTCAGTAAAATCCGATAGGGAGAATGTCCCATCCTGAAACAACCACGCTGAAGTAAGTAATCCATACTATACCATAATCCATAATCTATATATATAAAAATGAAACCCGTTTTCCTTGGTCACGGCATCACGCGTGAATGGCTGGACCGATTTCACTAATTCTTTTTTTGTTGTATTTGTTATTATTAGGAGAAGGTTCTTACGGAAAAAAATATTAAGAAAATCTCTCAGAAATATTGAAAAATATACATTTAATTTTGCATACTAAGGCGGTACGAAGTTCGCCGGGTCAGCTAGTAATATTATAAATAGGAAAGTGTATCTTTCGTCTGCTCTAATCCTTTGACCAGATTTTGATGAATTTTGGTATAGAGATAGGCGTATCCCCAGCAAGGACATAGGCTAATGAAAATGAATTCCCGCGGGAATATAAAAATCTTAATCGGCGCTAAAAAATGTCGCGGGCTTTATCTAGTGGTCTAAGCTTGAGACCAAGGATCAAAAAGCTTATCAATCAATTGAATCGGTTTTTCGAAACGGTGGTAGAATCTTGACGTCTTTTAAATCTACTACAAGTTAGCCATTTTGTATAAGTGCTCTACATTTGGTGCTAAATAAAGCCATAAAAGTACACAAAGCCATTAAAGAAGGCGTTCCGTTTCCCGGATAAATCAATGTCGTTTAATTTCACCGGCGAACATCGCATTGCAACGTGCCGGAAATTAAACTCTGGTAACGAGTTTCGCGGAGCGTTATATGACACGTTAGGTGTCGTTATAGTCACAGGTACTCCAACCCCTGTCCTGTCATTACAGTTCATGTCGTTTTGTTGTTTAATTTTAAAACGAAAACTGAAGTTACTTATGAAAATGAGACAAAAACGCATGATCCGTCCAATTATGGTCCAATTGCATGATTGATAAGCACTCAGTAGTGAATTACTACTATACAACTACTACAGTCTATTAACGTCCCACTGCTGGGCACAGGCCTCCACTCTCGTAGGAGAGAGGAATTTAGAGCTTAGACCCACCACGCTGCTCCAATGCGGGTTGGCGGGCTTTAACGACTATTATCATGTTAGTGATAATAACCGGCACTGACGGCTTAACGTGCTCTCCGAGGCACAAGAAGAAAAAGCTTAGCATCACTAGATTTAGCAATGTCAATCTAATTTAGTTTAAAAATCTTGTAAAACACCAATAATACAAATTTATTTGAACTGTGGAAAGTGAATTAAGGTTTTGGTTTGCGGCTCTCGTACAATGAAACTATTGATTTTACAAAAAAAGGTTACTACATAAATTGTAGGTAATTTTCTCTAGTTAATTTTATTACTATTTTCATCGTAAAATTAGTACGAAAGGAATTATTGTCAAAAAACTGTTTTTGGACTTTTTGGGCGCCATTTTTCCAATATGGCGGCGCGAGCGGCAAAGTTACAATTGTGTGTGTGGCAAAGTGAAAATTCTTAAAGAGCACGTCAATATCTAAAAAATACACTAATTTTCAAAACTCCCGAGAAACTTTCCAGGTAAAACTACCGAATGACTGGACTATTTACCTAGAAAGAAATGAGAATGGGCTGTAGACACGGTACTCACTTGCATAATCCAGGAGCCGTTGCCGGCGAAGGTGTACCCCGCGTGCACCAGATGGCGGTGGCGCGTGAACGAGCTGAGCAGGTTCCTCATGCACTGCATCAGCGTGTTCATTTGTGGGTGAATCAGGATCTCCGTCACGAGGTTCTCGGACGCGTATTGGATCAGCCTCTCTCCTGAAAATAAGAGACAATTTAGTATAAAAAAAGCCATAAAAGTACATAAAGCCATTAAAGAAGGCGTTCCGTTTCCCGGATAACGGGATACTAACGGGATGCCCCGTCGCTCACGTCCGCTACCTTCTACCTCCCTGCACGTGTCCCCTGGGTGGTGCTAAACGAGCGGCGAACTTGCAGGCGAAATAAGCGTTCTTTTTATAAAAACGCTTATTATGTACCAAACGCCATACGATTAAATAAGTATATAAAAAAATGCTATAATATAAATAGGCTTGTGACTTCATCGCTCTGTATCAAGAAATTCCGAAGGTCGTTCGTGGGAATGAGCGTTCTATCCATACTTCTATACTCTATACTAATTTTATAAATGCGAAAGTTTGGATGTATGGATGGATGGGTGGATGTTCGTTACTCAATCACGCCAGATCGGCTGAACGGACCTGGATGAAATTTGGCATAGAGATAGGTTATTATCTGGAATAACTCATATAGGCTACTTTTTATCCCGGAAAAATGGAGGTACGGTTCCCGTGGGTTCGTTTTGTTTTTCACATAGCAATCAACATGATTTTTTGCATAGTGGTAGTTTAGGGGTCAGAGAATAACACAGGCTACTTTTTATCCCGGAAAATGAAAGAGTTCCCGCGGGAATTGAAAACCTCTATCCACGAAGTCGCGGGCATCAGCTAGTTATCCATACTAATTGGTACCTATATGGTACACATTCTGAACCTTAAGTATACAAAGTATAAGACGTGATGGTGATAATTAACGACAGTATCTTAAAACTTATGCTGTGAGTAAATCAACATTTATCTCAAGAAAAAGGTAATTTTAGGATAATTATGTGAGGAAGACGATATCAAATGGCTTTCAATTTGCAGTCAAAGATAAACTTGCACCTGAACAAATCATTTCTCAACAACAAAACTTCAATTCAATTCAATTTCAAACAACTAAACAAATAATATAATTCAAGAACCAGCATCATTACTGAAAGTGTTACGAACAAAAATGCATGAAAATATTTCTCGGGACATCGCCTTTCGAACAAGTAGGTACTCGAGACGGCTGTCTCAAGAGAAGGGACTCTCAACTTCCAAAAAATATCGTCTAATGGCGGTAATAATGTCAAACCTCTGGTGTGACGTAACAAGATGGCGGCCGTGACCTCCAAACTAATGACATTACCGCGCCGCTAAATTGTGTCGTTTATCTCGGAGTACAAAAGGGAATAAAGGAATTGAACAAGACACAAAAGAAAATAGAGACAGAATTTATCCGTGACTTGTACAGAGCTTTAGGTTATTCATTTCAATTATTAGAAGTGGTATGATTTCAGTAAGTGTAAAGTATTGAATGAGGAACGTAATTTTCTAAAAAGCACCAAACGTTATCTCAAAACGTGTAGTTTATTGGTGTTTTCCTATCCCGTGAAAATCATGAGACTTAAGAAAGAAATAAAAATACTTTTTCTTGATTAGCTTTTGTTTTGTCCAAGATTTCTTTAATGGTTACGGTGTTTGAAAACTTCGTTGGATTTTTTAATGTAAACAACTTATGTTGGTCTTTAGGATACAGGACGCAGTTTAAGCATACTTATACACTATTCTATCTTTGATAACAAAATTATAAATCTAGAGCCCAATTACAGTTAGATACTTTACTTTTTTTTTTTACTTTAGAAATTGGGTTTTTCTGCATTTAGCGTAGTCAAAGGTACAAAAGCTAGACTAGGGTGCCCTAATTTAGAACTCTCGACATACATAATCCAAACTAAAATCCAAATTACACAAAGGGAAAGAGCGAACTTTGATTTGAACAAAGATTTGAATAATGTATGTAAGTTGGCAGACTTGAATAAAACTTTGAGAGGGGCAAAGAAAGCCGTCAAACACTTGACTTAATGTAGACCTCCCACTGCCTTTCACAGAGTGAAGGGAATTTGTAACGCCCTTCAGTGACCTTCAGTAGGGTTGGCACTTTGCAGTTTTTGTCTAGTGACAAGGATGTTATATGGATGTGGCAGGTTCAATAGTAACTGACAGTCGACCGCCTTATACTTGTAAAAGTCTCTTTCAATTGAGAATATTATAACTTTCATATTATTATTATTCAATAATATTTTTACATAGGAAGTACCTAATGGAATTTTAAAACCGCTTAGTGCCATTATTACCAACTCCAAATAATGTTTAGCCTAGAATTATAATAGATGTTTTGGAATAGATGCCGTATAGAAATTCTGTCAGAACTTGGAATTTATTCCTAGATTAAACGTGGTTAAACTTTATCATCATCATCAATCATTCGCAGTTGATAAAATCGGCATTTAGTGGTCATTCACCAGGTTAAACCTGGTTTAGAAAATAACCAAAACATATTCAGTTTAGAATCTTTACATGAATAAACGACCATATAACTACCTACACCAATATAAGACAATATCATGCTCGGTAGAGCTAGATAATAAAGTCTAGATATGGTAAAGGTATTTTTCTAGAATTTGCCCACTAGCTTATAACTTGAAGGTCCTCAATTTATACGTCGTAAAGAAAAGTAAATGAGAATTATTTTCTCTTTTAATTTATTGAAGTGTTCTTTTAATATTTAATGGCACCAGTGTCAGCCCTGACCTTGTCACAGTATTATAATAATAAGGTCCTTTGTATTTCTGTCGCTTGTTTACTCTTGTAAGAACATTACACCGTACTCAAATTACTTTACTTCATTTCTTATCTTTATTAATTGTGTTACAAAGGAGCTTTGCGTGAACGAACTAATTATTAGATAGGTAGCTTCCTTTTGTAATGAAAATTCTGTTGTATAATAATTAAAAATAAATTTTCTTTTGCTCAGTAATTTCACGTTTTTATAACTTAAATACTCTCAAGTTGCAAAAGTGAAGCTCATCCTAGGTAAGCTTGCTTGACCCTTTATCGTTTTGGGCTGTGGCTCTGCCAGTGTCAAATGCTGGATTTGCACTTTCAACTTTGAAAGAACCCTTGGTAACAATCCTCGAAAAGGGAGGGTCGGCATTCGCTGTGGGACACGATTAAATATAGGTGGTGTTAGAGCTACATAATTCAAGCCATAATTCGTAATTTTAATAGTTAATTGTTGCAGCAGACCGTAAAAGTATTCAATAATTAATTTGTAATTTCAATGCTCGAAGGAGTTTATTTTCTCAGCATCTTTGTCCAGTAACAATTATTAAACTTACAGAAGTTTGCTGTTACTTGTGGCTGATTGTGTAGTACACAAGATTATAGCCTGGAATAACACATAGGCTACATTTTAAACCGGAAAATTTACGAGTTCCCGTGGTAACCAAAAAATTCACAGATTTCGCAGTCCCCGCAAGAATCGGAGCATTGAAAATGAAAAAAAATTACGAAAAAGCACTTCTCGCCTGCATCCGCATCTTTTAAAACCATTACCATGACGATCGGTCAATAATCATAGAAGCTACATCGCTTTTTATATACGGAAATACCTTCCAAATCTACAGGGACCACCTACAGGTCACAATTATTTACCGATATTCAAATTTTTTTCGCCATTTTGTAGCTTAACTAATACCCTAGGACTTTTTTTAATTTTTTCTTAAGTCCGTTTTTTTCCGAAATATTTACAATTTAGTAAACAAACACCCCCCAAAAACCCGACTTTTTACATTTTTCGAAATTCCAAAAAAGTTACCAGTCAATTTTCAAAATTCAAACGCTCACACGTGTCTCGATAAATTTCTCAACTCTTGGTGCTATTCCCATCTCGATCCTCTCAAAATTCTCGGAGCCATGGCCAAAAATACGTCTCAGGCGATTTGCATCAGCTGATAACCATTTTCATTTGTAAAAACTACATCCACGGATAAAGTCGCGGGCAATCGCGCTAGTCACATAAAACAACTACAAAACTATAAAACGAATAGATACGTAATCACATAAAACAACTCAACGGTATAGTAGTTACGTTATAGTTTGAAACGTTTGAGCCGCATCATTAAGCTTCACTTAAGGCTTGAGGGGAGGAGGCACTTCGCTTAAACAGTGGCATTCGCAGTCGATTCCAATAACACTTGAAAGGGAAATAGCGAAAATGCTCTTAATGCCTTTGTGATACTTAAATAAATTATATTATTGGTTTGTTTATTTGTTCTTTTTTAATGATAGGAAGGCATGGGTATGATTTGTTCCAGCGGCTAATAATGTTGTAATTATACTATATATAGCTCAATTACCACTCACTGACTGACTCACTGACTCATTGACATAATTGTTCTCCTAGAAAGAGACAGAAAACGATATAATGATGTACGGGAGATGTGTTCGGGTGCGGGAGTCGAGTAGGGAAAAATTATGACATTTCAGAAAAACAAGATGGCGGCCGACGTGATTCTTGCAGCTCTCTTGTTTTCTAACCGATTTTGTTCAAACTCGCAAATATTGAAGAAATTAGTAAACGGTCAATAGAAAAAGTGGAAAAAATTGGAAAAACAAGATGGCGGCCGAGCTGTAGTGTTTTGAAATTTTTAATTTTTCGACCCCGAACCGCGGCGCCACAGATCCGAAACGGCGTGGTCGAGCATAATATTTTTTTCTCTTTTCGCCTACAACTATCCTGTATTTTGACAGAACGGGAGTGGTTTTCACAAATTCAAGATGGCGGCTGTCGCGGCGGCCGTTCGGTCTGAGGTACGAAAAAACGCAATTTTAAAATTCATTTTTCTCACAGTTGGCAACGTCGGAGCGTTTCCACTTCTAAGGAGCGATTGTGTGTACCGACTCGAAAAATGGATTGGGGAAAAAAAATTACCCCATTTTTACGGAAATTTTCAAGATTTACCCCAAATATTAAAAAATCGAAATACGTATTTTTTGCAAAGTTCGAGTATGAGCAACCACGTGTCCCACTTGTACGAACGCCATTTGGGTATTTTCGTCGCCGAGGTCTGGCAACACTGGAATTTATCAAAGTAAAAGTGATTTTCGACATGGTCTCTTTTCAGGGGCGATCATTTCGGCTGGGTGCGAGCGAGATGAAAAATTTAAACGTCATCAGGAGCGGTATATCCTGTAGATCACGGGAAAATAATGAAACTATGTAAAATGTTTCTGTGAGACGAGGTGGCGGCCATTTTGTATTATTTTTGTGTTTTTGAAAATTTCGATCACGATTTTGAGGCAGTTGGCAACATTTGGGAAAGTTGACATGTATGGATCGAGTGTGTAGCTCGACCGGCAGTATCGAGATATCTAAACAGTGTTGCCACATTTTGGAAATTTTTCGACATTTTCCCCAAAAATGTCCTCCTGTAAAATTTTGTATGAAAAATTTTTTTTTCACTGATGGCTCCGTATAGAAGTCAGAAAATATAACTTGAAAAAAAATATGGAGTTAGCTGATGATTGAGGATTTCGGAGACGGGTAAAGGGCACGGCCAAGGTATTGAAGATAGGTGGGGGGTCCTCGAACTAATGTCACTCGGAACCTCATCCAACAGACAAAGAGCAAAAAAAAAATTCAAAATGGCGGATTTAAGATGGCTGCCATACGAATTTGTTTGGTGTCTATCTCAGAAAGTATAAAAGATGGAAGAGTGGTTTCTTGGAAAAAGATGATCAGGACCTGATGGTCTACTTGATGAACAGGAAAAAAATTCAAGATGGCGGAATTTTTTTTTCCATAGAAAATATATGGCCAATATTGAAGAATACAACAAGACTGTGTAGAACTATGCAAGATTTTGAAACGGTTCTGTTTTACCCACGACGGGGCTCCCTGCGATTACAAAACAGGAAACTGGTACTAAAATTTTAAAAAAATCAGCGCCATTTTGAAATTCTTTTTTAATTGACCGATTTCGTTTAAAATCGATATTGAGGACTCCCTGGCGTTACAAAACAGGAAACTGAAACTAAAATTTTAAAAAATCAGCGCCATTTTGAAATTCTTTGTTAATGGACCGATTTCGTTCAAAATCGATATTTAGGGCTCCCTGGGATTTCAATACAGGAAACTGTTACCAAAGTTTTAGAAAATCGGCGCCATTTTGAAATTCTTTGTTAATTGACCGATTTCGTTTAAAATCGATATTGAGGACTCCCTGGGGTTACAAAACAGGAAACTGAAACCAAAATTTTAAAAAATCAGCGCCATTTTGAAATTCTTTGTTAATGGTCCGATTTCGTTCAAAATCGATATTTAAGGCTCCCTGGGATTTCAATAGAGGAAACTGTTACCAAAGTTTTAAAAAATCAGCGCCATTTTGTAATTCATTGTTAATTGACCGATTTCGTTCAAATTCGATAACTGAGGATCCCTAATATCCCCAAAACCACAACCCGTGAGCTGCTTTAGCAGCTCGCGCACAGGGCGAAACACTATTCTTGCAACTCTTTTGTTTTCCAACCGATTTCGTTACAACTCGCAACGATTGAAGTAACTAGGAAACGATTTATAGAAAAAGTGGAAAAACTTGGAAAAACAAGATGGCGGGCGAGTTGTAGTGTTTTGAAATTTTTGATTTTTCGACCCCGAACCGTGGCGCCACAGATCCGAAACGGCGTGGTCGAGCATAATATTTTTTTCTCTTTTCGCCTACAACTATCCTGTATTTTGACAGAACGGGAGTGGTTTTTAAAAATTCAAGATGGCGGCTGTCGCGGCGGCCGTTCGGTCTGAGGTACGAAAAAACGCAATTTTAAAATTCAATTTTCTCACAGTTGGCAACGTCGGAGCGTTTCGACTTGTACGGGGCGATTGTGTGTACAGACTCGAGGTATGGATTGGGGAAAAAAAATTACCCCATTTTTCGGGAAATTTTCAAGATTTACCCCAAAAATAAAAAAATCTAAATACGTATTTTTTGCAAAGTTCGAGTATGAGCAACCACGTGTCCCACTGGTACGAATGACGTTTGGGTATTTTCATCGCCGCGGTCTGGCAACACTGGAATTTATCAAAGTAAAAGTGATTTTCCACATGGTCTCTTTTCAGGAGCTATCATTTCGGCTGGGTGCGAGCGAGATGAAAAATTGAAACGTCATCAGGAGCGGTATATCCTGTAGTTTATGGGAAAATTATGAAACTATGTCAAATGTTTCTGTGAAACGAGGTGGCGGCCATTTTGTATTATTTTTGTGTTTTTGAAAATTTCATTCATGATTTTGAGGCAGTTGGCAACATTTGGGAAAGTTGACATGTATGGATCGATTGTGTAGCTCGACCGGCAGTATCGAGATATCTAAACAGTGTTGCCACATTATGGGTAGTTTGCGAGATTTTCCCCAAAAATGTCCTCCTGTAAAATTTTGTATGAAAATTTTTTTTTTCACTGATGGCTTCGTGCAGAAGTCAGGAAATATAACTTTAACAAAAATATGGAGACAGCTGATGATTGAGGATTTCGGAGACGGGTAAAGGGCACGGCCAAGGTATTGAAGATAGGTGGGAGGTCCTCGAACTAATGTCACTCGGAACCTCATCCAATTGGCGATGAGTTTAAAAAAAACTCGAAAATGGTGGATTCAAGATGGCCGCCATACAAATTTCGTCAGTGTCTATCTCGGAGAGTATAAGAGATGGAAGTGTGGTTTCTTGGCAAGAGATGATCAGGACCTGATGATCTACTTGATGAACAGGAAAAAAATTCAAGATGGCGGAATTTATTTCTCCATAGAAAATATATGGCCAATATTGAAGAATACTACAAGACTGTGTAGAACTATGCAAGATTTTGATACGGTTTCGTTTTACCCACGACGGGGCTCCCTGAGATTACAAAACAGGAAATTGGTACTGAAATTTAAAAAAATCAGCGCCATTTTGAAATTCTTTGTTAATTGGCCGATTTCGTTCAAAATTGATATTTAGGACTCCCTGGGGTTACAAAACAGGAAACTGATACCAAAATTTAAAAAAATCAGCGCCATTTTGAAATTCTTTGTTAATCGACCGATTTCGTTCAAAATCGATATTTAGGGCTCCATGGGATTTCAATACAGGAAACTGTTTCCAAAGTTTTAAAAAATCAGCGCCATTTTGAAATTCTTTGTAAATGGACCGAATTCGTTCAAAATCGTATAGTAAAGTCTGTACTACTTGTAAGTCAAACCACAACCCGTGAGCTGCTTTAGCAGCTCGCGCACAGGGCGAAACACTAGTTATAATATATTGTTATAATTATAAATCTAAATATATATTAATATTAGTTAAAGATGCCATTCAGCGGTACGAGATTCTATGGTGATTCTTTCACGAAGAATTGTATCATATTGTGGAATTTTCTCCCCGCTGACATACGTCAGGCAAAATCCCTGCACATTTTCAAACGTCTTCTGAAAAATTACTATTTATCTATGTAATGGAGTAGAATGTAGTATATTTTAATATTATGTTAAATAGTTATTTATATTATAGATATCTATATGTGTAATATTAGTATGTAGTATAACTTATTATAAATTGCAGGACCTAAATTGCTTGCCACACAACCAGTGATTTCGCAACTCCTAATCACCAAAGGTTGTCTGGGAGAGATCACTTTAGCGATAAGACCGCCTTTGCACGCTTCTATTAGATTAAGCTTCTTTATATTCTTTCTGTATGTATGTTTCTTATGTACTTAGTTGTGTGCAATAAAGAATAAAGTAATAATAAAAATCTAATTAAAGAATAATGATTGTGTTTAATTTACGATATTTGTGAGATGGTGATAATAAAAAAAAAATCCGGCTGAGTTTGTTGTGGGCTCTTCTCAGACCAGGGCGCGTTTGGTTGGACCAGGTTGCGTCTAAAACCAACTCCAGGTCTCAACAACAAACAAACACATTCGCATTTTAATATTAAGTAGTAGTTAGAATGCGAAAGTGTGTTTGTCTGTCTGCTACGCTTTCACAGCCCACCTGTTCAACTGATTTTAATGAAATTTGGTACAGGAATAGGTTGTATCCCGGGGAAGGACATAGGATACTTTTTATCCCGAAAAACTAAGGAGTTCCCGCCGGAACCGAAAAACCTCAATCCACGTGGACGAAGTCGCGGGCGGGCTAGTTTTAAATATTATCTTAGGAGTTAAGGCAAAATTAAAACAATCGCGTGACCAAATAAATTCAAACGGTCTCACTCCTTGAAATGTGTACGAAAATCGAAACTAACGCGCGCAATGCCGCAGGTTAAAGTGTGTGAATATTATTGTTAAAAATAACTGTAGAAAATTTTCAAGTAAAAACTACGCTAAGGGCGAATCTGATACAAAAGCGAAAATGAGAACTAGCTCCCTCGTTTCGTTTCATTCGTGTTTCATCACGCAGTTCATTTTCTGCACCCGCTTCAGCTATTTTGTAAAAAAATCATTTTTAGAGGCGCTTCAGTGGAAATTACTGGGAAATGTTTTTCACGAAACTTCACGCGAAAAACTGTCCCATTGTCACCTCGTTGAGAATTTTTCTGTATTTTATTCTTCATTAAATTTATGTTTATTTATTTTCATTAACATTTTTTCTTGGTTTTGCCTACTAGTTCATACTAATATTATGAATGCGAAAGTGTGTCTGTCTGTCTGTCTGCTACGCTTTCACGGCCCATCTGTTCAACCGATTTTGATGAAATTTGGTACAGGGATAGATTGTATCTCGAGGAAGGACATAGGCTACTTTTTATTCCGGAAAATGATCCCTTGGAACTTTAAAAAAAAAAAGGAATTCAAGCGGACTAAGTCGCAGGCATCCACTAGTACGAGAACATACATAACCTAACACCACAGATCATTATTAAAATATTAGTCACTATTCGCACAGAATAGGCAATAGTACAAGTATAAATTATTAAGTACTTATGTGCACGTATAATAAAAAAACAAACTAAATTCAGAAAAAGTAGCATCAAACTTTCTAAAACTACAGACGTTAGAATTGCAAGAGATAAAGCGCTGGGTGCAATTTTTCATGACCTCGCTAAATTACCAGTAACAATACAAAAGAAAAGCGACTGAAATGTCTCTCACTCAGGCGTACAATAGATAAAGTATGGGACCGCGCTCTAGTTTTGAGTAACATTTTTGTGTTTATTTATGAAGTGAAACTTTTTTAGAATCGTTGTTATTTGAAAATCGATGAAATATCGCATTTGTAATATTAGTTATAGATTAATAATAATTTTTAAGCAAAATCTAAAAGTCGATGTTAAAGCAGACATACTTAATTAGAAGAAAATAACCAACAAAAACAATAATGTAGATAAATTATTCAATAACTCTACCCAATATAGTGTGAATATGTTTTTCCAGCCTCTTTTTACCGTGATCTATCATCATTTAGCCTTACACAAAGACTAGGTGCTTCCATAAATAAAAAGACCTGAGTATATCCTTAGAATTATTTATCAGGGAGAGAACCATTTTTGCGCGGGAAAAACTGGGACGAATTTCCCAGGCCAAGTATCAGAAAAAGGGGATAAAATATATTTAACCCAATTCTGACGCTGGCGGGCGTACGAAGTTTGTAATATCTCAGGTGTGTAATTTTGTTTTTAAATAGGGATCATGTCTATGTCAAAAGTTAATTATTTCTTACTGATTATTAAATAGAGGGTCTTCCAAAACATCTAACATTCACATCTTCTGTTAGCTATAAGTTTGATGATCATTTTAAACTATCGATTAAAGAAAAAGTGTGTTGAAATTTGATGACGTCACCACTATGTATTTCATACTAACTTCTAGAAACTTTTTTAAGTTTGATAAAGAGTTGCTGATTTGATTGAGCTGTCATCACCCCTATTTTAAGCACCGTTCCGCATTAAAGCTTTATAAGCGAGGTGGAAATAAATAAGCCGCCGTAAATTGCCTATTACCCGCCTATACCGCTATTATAGCACTAATAACACTCGCTAAGCGGAGAGCACCGATATAAGGGTAGGTAAATAATCGTTAGAAGTAATGTTATGTTATAATCATACGATATTGTCTAAAGCCAAGGTTTCGGCACTTTACCTGCGAGATGAAATAAATAAATAATAATAGCTATTGCTCGCGGATTATTTTGGTTTTTATTGTTTTTTTTATCTCTAATTTTTTTCTGATATTTAAGTATTTGACATTTTTTAAATTTAGAATTAGAATAATTGCTTTCGCTAATTCGGATTTTTTGTTATTTTAAAATATTGATTTCGTTAATTTTTTCAGTAGTAAATAATTGTCTGTATTGATATCATGAATATTTCTTGTACTTCCTATATTAGAAATTCCTATATTAGAATATTTCTTCCTGCTATAAAATTTGCACGCCATTATTTGGCAGATTGTGATATGTACCATCTTTATTGTAACTTACAATCATGCATTAAATGAATAAACTAAGCTAAAGCTGACAAACAAAATGTAGTTGAACATTTCTATACGTAGAATAAATTATATGCCATAAAGTGTCGTGAACAGACTGTAATGGTGCTTTAGATAACAATAGGGCCTTAAATCTATGAGCGACGTGGCACGCAATATTCTGGCTGTGTTCCAGGCTAAACGACCTCAGGCCTTATCCGAGTTTCTAGTCCGATGAGTTCGGCTAAACGGGGCTCTTCGTCGAGTTGTATTATATGGCTGCTAAATGTGCTAATAAATTACCAAGCTTTATAAGTACTTAAAGCGCGGTTTAGACATCCGATCTCCTTTACGGGGTCACGGGTTCGATCCCCGGGCACGCACCTCCAACATTTTTGAGTATGAATGTGCGTTTTAAGAAATTAAATATGAACCTGCATCCCTGAGAGTTCTTCATAATATTATAATAGGTGCTGCCAATCCGCACTTGGGCATTGTGGTGGATTATGGTCAAACCCTTCTAACCTGAGAGAAGATTGAGCTCATCAATGGGACAAAGCGAGCAAACGATGGTTTGAAAGCATGAAACATAACTTAGGACCGATTTCTCTAACTCAATAAAATCAAATTTATTCCTTAACGTTACTCGGAGTTGGAAAATTAATCGGCCTTTAGTTGAAAATTTATATATAGAATAAATACTATGCCACTAAATTATACCATACGCCATAAAGAACAGACTGTAATGGCGTTTTATACATATAAAAATGGGACTCTAAATCTATGAGCGACGTAGCACGCCATATTCTGGCTGTGTTTCAGGCTAAACAAACTCAGGCCTTATCCGAGTTTCTAGTCCGATGAGTTCGGCTAAACGCGGTTTCGTCGAGTTTTGTATTATATGGCTGATAAATGTGCTAATAAATTACCAAGCTTTTTATGTAAGGATAAAATATTATTTTTTAGGTATAGGTTCGGCAGGGGAGGATGATTGATGATTCGCACATCATTAAAATTGGTACAATGTCGCTCAATACTATGACTCTATTGTAAGAACTTCTTATCTTACCTACATCAGCAAATAAATGATAAGAATTATTATGATTTTTGCTTTTACATGATCTTCAAGGTTGTAACTCTGAAATTTAACAACTTCGGACTGTCGCTTTTATAGCTGTAACTTTTCAGTCGAGCCTGGAATTGGACCTGGGATCTCATGATCGGTAGCTAGATAAAAAGAAATGAAACAGACCACAGTCTACGAAGAAGACAGTCGATTCAGTTTTGTTAATTTCGATTAATTATACTTAATATTATAAATATGAAAATGTGTTTTTGGTTTGTTGGTTTGTCCTTCAATCACGCCAACAGAGCAACGCAATTTTTTGTATAGTTGAGGAACTGGAGAGTGACAGAGACTACTTTATTTCCCGAAAAAGCGGGCATCAGCTAGTAATACCATAGGAACATTTGGTATTTATTATTTTATTTTCTTTTGTTTATTGATATGCCAACAAATATTGTATAAACAATTAATATGTTAAAATAGTACAATTAAATGCAATTGGTACGTACCATATCTGGCTTCCTCCCCCTCGGGTGCCTGTGCCGTGAGGGTTGCCAGCTCCTTCTCCAAGTCGACCTGGTGCTCGCCAGAGTCCCATGACAGCAGCCCTGCAACAAACAAACACACATATTAGTATCCGATAATCATTTTGCATTAAAAAAAATATTCCACTACAAGTTAGCCCTTGACTGCGAACTCAGATGAGTGATGAAGATGAAGTGATGATGCAGTCTAAGATGGTAGCGGGCTGACCTGTTAGAGGTATGGCAGTTATATTACCAAGACCCCTAGTCGGTTTCTACACGGCATCGTACCGGAACGCTAAATATCTTTGCCGGTTGGGTGGTAACTAGCCACATTGAAGCCTCCCTCCAGACAAAGTAAGGCTAAGGGCCATTATTTATGCATATCCATAATATCACAACGTTAATATTATATTCATACAGTGAGTGAGTGAGTGAGTGAGAATACATACAAATCACCACAGAAAATGGAATCTGCATTGCAAATGACAGATACGGCTATCATGACACTTTCAGCACCTATGGGGCTGAATCTCAAAATCTCAAAATCTCTAGTTGTCCGACTAATTTAGGATGATAATTTAGACAGATGAGCACAGCAGTATAGCAATAGTGAAGGACTAGAGTTATTTGAGAGAGGTAAGAAGCCCCAAACTAATTTGACATTAGAGTGACAGAATTTTGTATTAAAAAATCTGCCAGTTTCCTTCGTCACGCCTTTAAAACGATTGATTATCAGGTTCATATTTACAAGTAAATAAATGAATTATTAATTTCATCGGTGGAATATGACTTCGTTCGCGTTAATAATTGAGGTTTTTGAAAATACCATGAAAAATTCTCTGATTTTCCGGGATAAAAAGTAGTTTATATCCTTCCTACCCCACTAAAACTGTTTTTCAATCAACTTTTAATCATCATATACACTGCTAGAGCCTTGATAGAGTCCGGTATATAAAAAAGCTAAATACATGACCCGTTAGATACTTGTTTTGTAATATCTAGGTCGTGTGGAAGTGAAAACAATTGCTGGATAGAGCAAGTTTTAATTATTGGCTTGTTGTTCAAGAATTAATTTTGTTCCCTTGGAAATGTTTATTTTAATAAGCTATCTGTACAGTATGAAATCCAATATGGCGGACTCCCAAGGATAGCGGGAGTAGTTATTTTTTATGCACGCCCCTTAATATGGGTATAAATTATAAGGGTTTGCTGACAGGAATACGAAAAATAAAAATACATTACATTCAATTCAATATGGTGGACGATAGCAGCTTGTTTTTAAAGAAACATTTATCACAATTTAAAGCTTACTTCGCTATGATCCGCCAACGCAGACAAATCTATGTGGTACAGAGTGTACCTTGCGATTTTCACCGCCAGTAGGTAAGCCAGCAATTACTAATGCAATTATTTATAAGCTGTACCACATAGATTTGTATGCTTTGGAGGATTATAGCGAACTAGATGATTCCCGCGACTTCGTGCGCTTGGACGAATAAGTAACTAAGTTTTTTCGATTCCCGTGGGAACTCAATTTTCCAGGATAAAAAGCCTATGTCCTTCCCCAGGATATAAACTATCCCTGTGCTAAATTTCATCAACATCGGTTGAATAGGTGGGCCGTGAAAGCGTAGCAGACAAACAGATAGACAGAAACACTTTCGCATTTATAATATTAGTATGGATTAAGCTTCTTGTTCCTTGAAGTACACTAATACCTAGGTACTCATCTAAAACGTGTGTTATAATGAATCATTTGTATACAAGAACAATAGGTAGGTGCTACAGTAGCGAACAACGTAACTCTTGACCTCTCTCTAGGAACTCTACGCTATGCTTCTAAACTAGACACTTATGGACTGCAGTTACTCATGTATTTCAATTTTTTTATAGACTAGCGCTTGGCTGCAATCAGACTTGCTGGCAAGTAGTAATGCAGCCTAAGGTGGAGCGCGCTTACAAAGTTGCTTATTCAGTCTTGATTTGAAAATATCAAGTTCTTCTCGGTAGGAATCATCGAAATCTGCTCAGGAATTTAGAAGTTATAGTAGAATAAAGATACAGATTTATACATAGAACCCTGAAAGCATTACACTTCCATTTTTTGGCAGTCGTGTAATAAATTGATACAATATGCGAAAGTGTGTCGGTCTGTCTACTAAGCTTTCACGGCCCGTATTATAAACCGATATTGTGAAAATCCTGGAAAAAACATAGGCTATTTTGCCCGGAAAATTAAAGAAGCTCCACGGAATCAAAAACCTTAATCCACGCGGACGAAGTCGCGGACATCTTCTAGTATCCTATTCATATAATCCATATTCATACTTAATATTATATATGCGAAAGTTGTCTGTCTGTCTGCTACGCTTTCACGGCCTGTCTGTTCAACAGATTTTGATGAAATTCGGTATGGGGATAGTTTGTATTCCGGGGACGGACATAGGCTGCTTTTTATCCCGGAAGGAAGAGGTTCCGCGGAATCCAAAAAATCTTAATCCACGCGGCCGAAGTCGCAAGCATCATGAAGTATGTCATAATATTATTATAGTCAAATACCTGGAACATACTTCTAAGTATTTTTTTTTTTTATTGTGATATAGGCTTGCGCTTGACGACAATCATGCTTAGTGCAAAGCAATGATGAGGTCTAGGTTGGAACGCGCTTGCCTAGAAGATGCCTATTCACTCTTGCCTTGAAGGTACCTAAGTTATACGTAGCAGGAAACACGTGCGCTGGGAGGGTGTTCCACAACCACATAAGGATGCCAACGCAGACGGTTTCTCGCTGTTCTGTGGTAAAACGGGGAAGGAGGAACAAGGTTGTGAAGTTCCTGAGCACACTCTCCATGGTATATCCGATAAAAAACCGATAAGCAGGCGACATTGCGTCGGTGCTGTAAACCGAGCAATTTCGCCTGCGTAAGTGATTGATCGCCTATTATCCTTCGGGCCCGGCGATCTATAGAGTCTAATGTATCGAGTTGGTACTTGGCGGATCCATCCCAAAGGTGGCAGCAATACTCCATGCCAGATCTGACTTGTGCCTGATAGAGAACGAGGCGCTGTTTTGGCGTGAAGTACCGCTTCACCTTGTTCAGGATGCCAAGTTTTTTGGCAGCTGTTTTGGCCTTTGACTCGATACATTTCCCGAAATTGAGATTGGGAGAGATGTCGATTCCCAAGAGCTCAATGTGATCACTTATCGGTACGGATATACCCTGGAAAGTAGGAGCCGAGGTGAAAGGGCTCCTCTTAGCGGTGAATAAAGCTTGTGTTTTGGTGAAGTATGTGCTAGTTATGTAACAAATTATGCATGAAATCAGGGATTACATCACTCAGGACGAGCCCAATGGGCATCGCGCAAGGGAGTCTCCGGCGCATGTTCTCTGAGAGCTTCCGGAGATTCCCATTATGCTCAGAGGATGGCTACCGAGGGGGTTTTAGTGGGTACAAAACCCCACATCACCCGCACTCTCCCCCAGGAGATCGGGTATCTGAAGAAGATTTCCCCCGTGTCAAAAAAAAGTTATTTAACAAATACCTGGAAAAATCAATAGGTGGAAAGGTTAGAAAGATCAACATTCAAATCGAAATCCAATTCGGCATAGAGCTGATTACATAAATGATTTATGCATTAGATTTTCTAAATAATTAATTTGGGTAAGCTCTATGGCTCGAGTGCTTTCAGCTTTCCATTCAATCGAGTTTGGCTGATGAATAGTAAATGTGGTATTATGTTCTGATAACTGAACTAATGTAAAGTTCCATGTGCTAGTATAATAGAACCTATTGGCAATAGGTCTAATTAAACTAAAATATTAAAGTCAATACACAAGAGTCCACTCTTTTTTTTAAATCCATTACAAGTGAGTCCTTGACTGCAATCTCACCTGATAGTAAGTGACGATGCAGTTTAAAATGGTAGCGGGCTAACCTGTTGGGGCATGGCAGTTATATTAAACCCTTTTCGGTTCTGTTTCTACACGGCATCGTACCGGAACGCTAAATCGCTTGGCGGCACGTCTTTGCCGATAGGGTGGTAACTAGCCACGGCCGAAGCCTCCCACCAGGCCAGACCAGGGAAAATTCAGAAATTATTAATTCCCAAATTGACCCTGCTGAGGATCGAACCAGGGACCTCGCCACATGTTAAGACAACAGCGCTCAACACTGCGCCACGGAGGTCGTCAAATTTATACCTAATAAGCATTTTGGTTAGACCACTGGCTTTGGTTAGGTTAGTAAATTATTATTTCTATTGTTTCTCGTACTTTGAACTTCTACAAATTTTTACAAGAATTTGCAAAATAATCCTACTATTGTGTGTGACCGAATTTCTTGTTGGTTCCTCTCGGTAGGAATGATATTCCGAACCAGTGGTAGATTCACTCAACTATTAAAAACTGGTCAAAGTCTACTTGTATAAAAAAAATTTTTTTTTTGTAACCAAACTACGCCATAAAATCCATATCATGGTGTTTTCCTATTCAAGAAAATATTAGATTTTAAATAAATGAAAATCTATTACTTAGAAAGAACTGAACTTAACTGAACTAAGGCTGACTTAGTATCGATTTCACCAACACCGAACAACGCCCAACCCAGGATTAAAATTACTATTTTGACAGAATTACTATACAACCTGTGTCAAAACATCAATTCTACTCACATAAACGCGACGCGGAGTTGATGAAATCGACACTAACTCAACACTGCTTAATCGGATTTAGTTAAATTTTGTGATGCTGTCATTTTTTTATAAGTTTATTCTGGGGTTGACATGAAAAGGACAGAAACCCTACCTACCTAAGAACATATTTTAACACATTTAACGGCTTTGTGCTAGTGGGCCTTAACATGTACTTATTTTACAATTTGCGAAACTTACAAAGATTTAAGGCGTTTGTAAGTACCAAAGGTTACCTACCTATAGTATATATTCGGAGTATAATTATTAGTATTAAAATTAAAATAAAAAATATCCGGCAACGGAAGTACGCTAGTCGGTTGAAAAATTATTAATGGTTGTAAGTTTTTCTCATCTTGGTTCATGTAAGTCGAACTGATAATATCGAATTTACCCAGTGTATAGCCACGAAAGAGCGCTGGAATTTTTTAAATACACACAAAAACCGTCACGAATGCCGTTTTAATGGTTGCCGACCATTTGCATAACAGCCTGACGTCATTTCCGGTCATAAACAATATTTTTTAAATTGTTTTTCGTATATATCGCGTGTTTGACTTGCTAGTTAACAAAACAGCTGTCGATTTTCCCTTTATATTGCGGGCTATTTGAGGTAAATATATCACAAAGCTCAAAGAAAAGCCAGCAAAATGTACCAAATATGTGATTTAGACGCCTTATGAACTCTTAATTGGCCATAAACACCCGTATGGTCTAATTAACTCCGAAATCTGCGGAGTTACGTGGTCTGTGCAATTAAAAGGGCGTAATTTATAATGCTGTAGGGAAATTATACGATTCGGCTGTAGTCAATTCCATGCTTAGCAATTTCCTAAAAATTGATTTATCTTGTCTGGAATAGATGGATAGCTTATTATATTGTATTTTTGAAGGGAAAACTTCTTTAGCCTGTTTAGGTTTATATTTTATGAATTTTAATTTAAAAAAAAAAACAAAAAAAAAACATTCGTTTTGACATCTATCAGCAGTCCCTATGACTGCCAATTTTTTATACCCGCAACTTAATCCGCGTGGATTAAGTTTTTTGGTTCCCCTGGGAGCTCCTTAATTTTCTGGGATTCAAAGTAGTCTGTGTCCTCATGATAAGTACAACCTATCTCTGTACCCAATTTCATTAAAATCGGAAAAGATGTGCCGTCAAAGTGTAGCAGACAGACAGACAGACAGACACACTTTCGCATAAATTTACAATATTGGTAAGTATAGATTTTTCTCCTGCGTCGAATTCCTCATGACTGAGGGTCGTGATCCCTGTCCATTAATCAAATAATGGTAGGAGTTTTCTTGGGATAATAATGCGGTGGGTTCCATCGTCCTTCTCAATGGATTTATACCCGAAGTTTTGCCCGATCCCTCACACTTTTATATAATTTGGACATTTGGGTTGCGTGTCTATACATGATAATTATTTTCACTCCATTAGCCCAACATTTCGCGTGTACCAAACATAATAATAATATTTAGATAAGTTGAAGCTATTTGCTATTTTGTATGCAACGCTGTTATATACCTAGAATCATATTTATTAATGGTGCATAAAAAGCTATACTTTGTTTCATTTTTTCATAATCATATTTAAAGTACATAAACGATTTAGATAAACATTTATACACGTACTAGATGATGCCCGCGACTTTGTCTGCGTAGATTAAGTTTTTTTAATTCCCGGGGGAACTCCTCAATTTTCCCTTCCCTATGTCCTTCCCCTGGATGTAACCTACCCCTGAACCAAATTTCATCAAAATCGGTTGAAAAGATGGGCCGTTAAAGTGTAGCAGACAGACAGACAGACACACTTTAGCAATTATAATATTAAGTATAAGTATGGATTAGAAATGTTTCTTTAGTCAAGCAAAATTTTACTCGAGCGAGAAGACTCATTGGAAAAGATTTTTCAAATTGAAAATCGTGTTAATTTCAGGAAAATGTAAAACTACCCGCGTGGCATGGTTTAAATCCCCGAGGGGGTTATACAACGGGTATTTTGAAAACACTTGATTAACATGCTATTCCATATTTTGTTTTATTTTGGTCGTTCGTTGGCTATTATTAGTAGGATCAAATTCAAATGTTTAAAAAAAATCTAATAAGATTTTACCAGTGCTGTTGAGTAGTCAAGTGAATGTACTACTGGTTCGGAATGCCATTCCTCCAGAGACGAGCCAGCATAATCTCTGCCCTAGTGAGATTCCTTGATATTATCTGCCCAAATTCTATTTTCATTTTTTTTTGTACCAAAAAGTTAAAAAATATGTAGAAAAACAGAAAAATAGTGGATGAGGAAGCACTTATCTCTATAAGGATCTCTACCAGTGTCCCTTGGTAATCTAGACCTCATTATTGCTTTGCATTAAGCACGATTGTCGTCAAGCGCATGCCTATCTCGCAATAAAAAAAAGTGAGAAAGAGTCTGAAAAGGTTGTGAGTGATTCTATCAGGATGAACAATTTTTTCATTGACAGTAGATGTTTTTTTTGGGGGCATGGAATTTAAATGTGACAGAAATGCACTAATTGACCTAAAATCCCGAAAACCCGAGGGGATTAACTTTAATATATCTATATAACGTATTAGTTGACAAAGGGCGGTGACCTTTAACCCGACCTGACCGAGTCAGAGGTCAGATGTTCCTTTTACCATGTGACCTCTTTCCGCATGTATGGAAATACAATAATGAACAAATTGTGAAAGAAAATTTTAATGAATACATACTTTCACTCGAGTTTTTAGGGTCCCGTAGTTTTAACTCTGGTGTTTTGTCGGAATATGCTCGACTAGTTTCGATCCCATCCGGGGTCCTAATCCATGAGGCTTTATCAAAGTTCGACACACTTTTTTACTTCAATCGATATTATTAATATATTAGTTAATAATGATTATTCAATATAAAACTAACAGGGGACGTGGATATTACGTCTTTGGGGAGATCCTTCATTTGATAATCACTAAATAGTAATTTATTTGACTAGTACTTAGTCAAATGCCAATTTAAAAGGTTTTTACTATCCAATCTATTTAAGATAAACTTGTAGACTTTACAAACTCTCTTAGCAACACTGGGCTGAATTATATATATTTATTTATTCAAACTGAGTTTCCAAAGTTCAACTAATTAGACTAATTGGGCTGAAGCCTTATTATGGCCGACAGAGGAAAAGTAAATTATTATTTAATTAGGCTAATATCTATGGCTATAATGCTGTATTAATCCACACTCATAATTTTATGAAAGCGAAAGTGTGAGTCTGTCTGTATGCTACGCTTTCACGGCCCATCTACTCAACCGATTTCGATGAAATTTGGGACAGGAGTAGTTTGTATCCCGGGGAAGGTCATAGGCTTTTTATCCCGGAAAATTAAAGGATTCTCGCGGGAATCAAAAAATCTTAATCCACGCGGATGACATCGCGGGCATCAGCTAGTTATTTTATAAAGTTTATATATTTTTATAAGAACGTTTACTTTATATTTTCAGCTTATACCCATAAATCTCAAATGAATTTTAAAAATGCAAACCATTTCGCATTTTTCTACATTTCGCGCTTAGCTTTATGTAAGCTTACGTATTCAGCTGTCACCCGCTTCGCACATTTCAATTTTAATGCTGGCAACACCTCGAGAAGGTATTTTGAAAATGGAACCCGTGGGGATTTGCATTATTCAAGGCGATGTCAACTGTAAGGCAATAAATTAGGGTAGAGTTTGCAATGTCACCATCTTTGCATACTCAGGCATTGAAGCGTAAAGGAGTAACAAACAGCCAAACTTAAACATCATACCCACTAATATTATAAATGCGAAAGTGTGTTTGTTTGTTAGTTTTTCACGTCGTCGTCGTTCGTCTTTAATCACGCCGCAACAGAGCAACGGTTAGATATAATTTTTGCCATGGGTCTAGTTGAGGTCCTGGAGGGTGACGGAAAATCATGAAATAAAAAACCTACATCCACGAGAACGAAGTCGCGGGCATCAGCTAGTTTATACCTAATAATACCGAAGCCAGTGGAAACAAATAATATGTTCGAGGTTAGGATCCAGTCTGAACCACGATCTTCAGCAATTAAGGAACGATCGAAGAGAGAAATCAGAGATACCTAATATTAGTAAGAGTTCAACGTTTAGGTTTCAGCATCGTTGGGCACTTCACGAAGGGAAATAAAGATAAACTTTTCTCGCTCAACGTCTTTATCGAGGCGTACTTAAACAAAGTTACCGCCTTTCTCTCAAACTGAAGCTCAGACAGGCGATATAATCGAAGAGTTGGTGATTATTTTGTGTAGTGTTTTAAAACACTACACAATTGTTATTTCATGTCTGTTTACTTTTCCTTAACCACTAAAAAGGTCAAGTTTCCCGTCTAAACGTGTAGGCTTGCATAGACGTCGGGTTACATTTAACCCAGGAATACATTTAAAATTTTGACTGAAGTTTAATGCTAATTCTGTCAAAGAAGCAGCTAACTCTGGCTTAAAAGGAGAACCTGGCGTTTCTGCAAATTGGTTTAAGAGAAGCCCTTTGCACGGCAAATAGAACTAATCCACGAAGTAACGAAGAAATCGCTAGAGTGAAAACCTAACTCAAGAACGCCTGAAGCGCCGGGCAAAGCGCGTCGCTTACGCCTTTCCCTTAATTGGTTTTTGCAGTTTAAGCGTTCAGAGTAATTATTGCAGTCAAGAGTTAGCTACTTTATCCTTTATTAGATTTAAGACTTTTAATGGTGGTAAAGTTAAAACTTGACTTACATATGAGAAACTTGTATGTCCTACATGGAATAAATAAATTGAGTATTGAGTAACATTCCGAGGCGCGGGGAGGGGGGTCAGTACTCCAGATCGCAACTATCTATATTATACTGTCAACGCTGCAAACTGGCCTTCCACACCATCCAAAGTTTAAATTTTAAATCCACATTTTTAATAATTTATTGCATGGATGTATAACAAAGAGACAAAAATACGCAGGTGAAAAACTACTCCTGATAAAAATGTATCAAACAAAGCGCTTCAAATAAACGGTTCACCAGCTCTCGGAGTAGATGCTCAAACACGCTATAAACTGTTGTTTCCGATACAAAGGGTATCGGAAAGTGATTGGAACTAGTTTTTATTTTCCACCCAAGTGTGGTTGTATCGATTAAAGCAGTCGTGTGTGTACCCTACTCTTGACCCATATATACCTGGTGAAATATTTTGTTGTTATTATAAGAATAAAATGAACCTATGCGTAAGGACCTGGGAACTCACCGCAGTATTATGTCAATAAAACCTCTGAAATTATGTGATTAAAGGAAAGGGGTCACGACCCTCAGCAATGAGGAATACGAGAAAGAGATTTATGTTCGTAATAGCTTCTACCGACTGAAGATACTCTTTATAGTGAGGAAATATCTCTCCCAAGAATTACGCATTCAGTTGGTGGAAGCTTTAGTACTGTCAAAGTTGAATTACGATGATGTCGTATTTGGGCCTCGTCTCTTGTGCAGAACAAAGCGCATTATTCAACGCGTGCAAAATGCCTGTGCGCGTTTTTGTTTTGACATACCTCCGAGAAACCATGTTACTCCTTTTCTAAACAGCCATCAGTTATTAAAAATGAGGTCTCGGAGAAAACTACATCTTTCTGGTCTGCTTTTCGGAATGTTGAAAATGGGAAAACCTTTATACCTCATTAATAAACTTAACTGGGTTGGCGACGGCAAAATGGATCGTCTTAAAAGTGTGCGTAGGAATCGTCTTTGTGTGCCATTTCATCGTACAGCTGCATTTCGAGGATCTTTTACATACTCCGCCACTAAATGTTGGAACAATATACCACCACCGATAAAAGATCTTAAAAACAAGTATTCGTTTAAACTACATCTTAAAAAATTTCTTCTTAGCAAACAATTAGAATTCCAGGATCATGTGGCGGAGTTTTCTTTTCTTTAGAGTTTAAAATATGATGATGTTTCTTAATTATTTATTTTTAAAATATCTGGTTATTAATATAATGGGTTAATATTGCATGTACAGTTTATTTATTATAGTATAGTATAGTTTATTTATTTATATTTGATTGGTTTTTATTTTTATTATTTTTTATTTTTTATTATTTTTTAATTTTTAACCAGGAATATTATTTTATTAGAATTTTAATTCACCTGTACAAGGGCTGTCCCTTTAGTATAAGTAGAATAATTGAATAGGTACCTAGTAATAATAAGTAGATAGTCGTGGCGTCACCTGGAGTAGGGCTCCAGCTGAAAATCAGCGTAGAATTCTCTTGTGATTTATTGCAAGGCATTCTGCATTATGCTGAGCTGAAGCCTTCTTTCAGGTTGTGCCACACACGACAAGTGTTGTCATGGTGCCTCTAGGCATGAGTTTAATGCTCAAGTACTGGAGGCACCATGATAACATTTACCTTAAGGTAACATAAGGTAATGTGTGGCACAATGTGAGAATAAATAGTTTTTCTTCTTAGATAAGAACAAAACCAATATTACGGACAAAAATTCCGCACCTGCACTTTTTTATGCAGCTGCACGGACTAGCGGGATAGGACAAAACGTGATTCACTTCCAGCGCGGGTTCGGACGTTTCCTCATGTCCAGTCCGTAAGTACTTAGTAACTTTGGCTTGTAAGTTTGGCTTGGCATCACGATGCTTTAGTTAGCTATCTTTGTAAATTCCATTCAACCCCTAGTAATATAAGGCCCTGTTCTAGCAAAAAAACTAAAACCAGGGGCTATACGGCCAACGCATAGGCAATATTACTTAATGACAGTTTCGTGTCACGTACCTTGACGTTCCTAAAATAAGGATTATAATTCTAAAACACGAAAGTCAACAATAATGAAACAATATGGCTTAAAGCGTTAGCGGTATGGACCCAGGTCCACCGAAACGTTTAGATCTGAAAACTATCTCGTTTGTGACGATTGTGCAAGTTTAATTACGTCGCCATATTTGCCCTGCTCGCCACAATATTGTAGTTCGTCCGCCATTTTGTCGAGCCCTCTTTCTATTTGACTATCCGTTAATTACGCATAGGCTACGTCCAGAGGGAGGGAGAGGGTTTCTAATAAATATGAATAGATGAGTACGTCTAAATCACGTAGGTACGTGATCTATATAAGTAGCCGCAGTCCCACGTATTGCACGTATTGCTAGAGCCAATCAAATACACGTTTTTTTCATTCACGTCATAAAAAGAACTGTAATGATCTTTTACCCAGTTTAACTGCTTATCGGTTTTTTATGCTCTGGAATTTCACAACCTTGTTCCTCCTTCTCCTTTCTACCACAGAACAGCGAGAAACCGTGAGCGTTGGCACCCTTATGTGGTTGACGTCCAATTTGCTCGCACAAAGCGTTTTTGCTCGACGTTTCTGATCCGAACCGCTAGGGTGTGGAACACCCTCCCAGCGCACGTGTTTCCAGCCACGTATAACTTAGGTACCTTCAAGGCAAGAGTGAATAGGCATCTTCTAGGCAAGCGCGTTCCAACCTAGACCTCATCATTGCTTTGCACTAAGCATGATTGTCGTCAAGCGTAAGCCTATCACGCAATAAAAAAAAAATATCACGAACTACTTCAGTCACTTCACCTTGGTATATATTTTAGTATTTTTATTTGTGTAATTGCTTATGCATTTATTGCAATATTGATACATTTAATATATGATGTAGTATATTAAATGTATCATTATTGTTGCACTATACCGCTTCATTTTATTTGCTTCTATAATTAAGGGTTGTCTGGAGGAGTTCGCTTTTAGTGATAAGACTGTCTTTGCGCACTCGTTATTTATTTTTGTTTGTTAACTTTATTATATCTTTTGAATGTATTGTGTGGCAAAGCATTTTTCTATCTATCTATTTATTACTCAAATTAAATATCGTACATACAATGTGTGCATAAATATCGCAGTTTGAACGTGGCTTTAATAACACAAATGGACTTCACAGAAACGCTGTTCAATCATAATCCATTTTTGATGGGAATTTACTTTTCAGTGTCCCTATATTTTTTGTTGAGCTTTTTTGCAGAATTTTCATGATAGAATTTCACGCAGTAAAATAACATTTGAATATAATTTAGCTTGTTTGATACGTAGATATTAATTTGCGAAAAAATTGCTCCGGGAGACTACTCTATTACTTAAACACGATGATTTTCTATATCTTTACTTTATTCTTTAATTTTATAAATGCGAAAGTTTGGACGGATGTATGTATGAATAGATGGATGGATGTATATTACTCAATCACGCCAGAACGACTGAATGGATCTGGATGAAATTTGGCACAGAGATAGGTTATAGTCTGGAATAGCACATAGGCTACTTTCTATCCCGGAAAATTAAAGAGTTCCCGCGGGAATCAAAACTTCATTCCACGCGTATGAAGTCGCGGGGCTCATCTAGTCCTAAATAAGTCTTTGAAGTTGATATTCAATTTATTAAAAGCTAAAAAATTTATTAAAAATGGTAAAAGCTGATATTAATTAAAAAGGTTACTTTTAAAGGTTGAAAATGTTTCGGTAATAAATTTATTTTTGATCAAAATAGAGGCTTGATTTAATATAACACTTCGCTTAACAAAGGCACTACTCAAACTTAATATACCGTTAACAAAACGTTCACCAAAATATCTTAATTGGATGTTCGAAATCGATAGAACATAGTTTATAATTAAAATCAGTTATTTACGGAATGATCAAAGACCAATCATGGTACTGAACGATATTATGAACTAATTGAACTCGTATTTCAGTATTTCATTGGTTTTAATTTTATTAGCGCTACATCGAAAATTTTGTTTTGCTTAATAACAGCAGCTTAATTAATTGTAGAGTTTTAACCTTAAAACATAGTATATACAAAGGTAACTGCCTCGTTGGTCTAGTTGTTAGCATGTTCCACTGCGGCCATTGAGGGTTTGAGTCCCGGGTCGGGCCATACCAAGTACTGGGGTTTTCGGACAAGAACTCCTCAGTAGGTACTAGCCCGGAGTTTGGAAGTTTGCGTTGTTTCACTCCCGTGCCTCAGAGAGCACGTATAGCCGTCGGTCCTGCACCTGATCTCTCTCCGGTCGTTTCGGAATATCCATTCCATTGGGCTATGAGAGTAAAGGAAACAGAGAGTGCACCTGCATGTATGCCCACACACTTGTGCACTTCTCCCGCGCAGATGGCTAATCTCTCTGGAGATAGGCCGCCGTGGCCGAAATACGGTCGGGAGGACATTATTATTATATTCTACAGAATTTACCTTTGTATTATAATATATACAAAGGTAATAAAAAACAATACTTGTTATTGGCACTCGTACCCAGGACCTCGTCGGCTGAAGTCGAACACGCTAACCACTAGACCAACGAGGCTGTAGTATATAAAGTATGCTACACGACCCGAGGCTGGTCAACTAGTTACAGCTATGTAGTGAAAAAAAAAGTTTCATTCGATACGAAAAAAGGTTATACAATCGCCGGTAGAACTTAATCAGAATCCAGTATTGATCGAATTGAGCCGCGCCCGCCGCATACCTTTTCACCTTTTTTAACTATTGCTATCGGGTATACACTAAATATAGATCAGGCTTTTAGATAAACTAAATATTTGCGGTGACCTTTTTCCACCCGCTGGCGCGCTTTGACCTACAAATGCTGGAATACTGCATTGGTAAATTTCGATGTTTAAGCATTTATTTTATGTTTTTTAACAGTGAAACTACAGATTTAGTTTTAGTTTTACGTAATGATTTGCCCCTGAATTTGTCCGTGTGGATATAAGAATTTAAAAATATATATTTTTTGAAATTTTATGAAATGCAAAATGTTGAATTGTCTAGGAAAATTAATAGCATATTCAAATATTGTTTCAAGTAGTTCAAATATTTTTATTTTCCAAGCGTCGTCACGTCGGGGGACCGCTAAAGTTTATAAAGTATTTTTCCAACAACAGCTACCTAATTAATTATTACGAATTACATTTCCCCGGTCCCCCGACCCGACGACGCTTGGAAAATAAAAATATTTGAACTTACATAATATATGTGACGTAATAATTATAATAGGTTTAATATTCTATGTGTTAGTTTATAGAGTTTATTTTTTGTGTCGGGGGGTTCTTAAAATTTTACTTTTATTTTGTCCTTTTTAAAGTAGGTAAATACGGTACCAAATTTCGAATCGATAGGACATGGAAGGTAGTCAGATCCTCTCATCAACTATTAAAGAGCTGATGATCTTCAAACGGCTGAACAGATTTTCATGAAACATGGCTAAGAACACTCGGGATATAATTATCTATGACACAAAAAAAAACTAAACGAAAATCGGTTCATCCGTTTGGGAGCTACGATACTACAGACAGATACACATACAGACACGTTAAACTTATAACACCCCTCTCTTTTTGCGTCGGGGGTTAAAAGCTCCTGCCATTATCTTATTAATGGAAAGGGGTCACGATCCGCAGTTATGAGAAATACAACGCAAAGAGAGAATAGTGACCCAGCAAGTTTGATAGCAGCCAAGCATTGTGTGTGATTTTGAAAAAAAGTTAGTGTCTGAAATAGGAACTAAGCGACAAGTAATTGCGAAATCACTGCAAAAAGTTATTAAAACGTACTGAATGCATTACCTACGTGAGTACCTAGACTAACATAAATAAGTTCTCCAACTAATATTGGAGAGTTTAATATCGCAAACTAGTCCTCGTAGCAATTTCATACAACTAGTGCTAGGTAGGTGCATCTTATAGTACAGATTGCTAGTGATATGGATTGCGAGTGTGGACCTGAAGGGTTAGTATGAGAGATCGCCAATTTTTGAAATTCGAAAATCTCATTCGAAAAAGAACGCAAGCACGATATATTGTCCCTGGCAGACACGCCCATCTGAGAAGCTATCCATACCTACAATTTGAAATAGGGGAAAGTGGAAAGTCATGGAAAAGAGATCATCAAAATGGTGCCACGATCCTCAAAGTAGAGGGAACGACGCATGAAGGTGAAAATCGAGCGTCGAAATAAAATAACGTTAGAAGTTACAAATTATAAGAGTTAGGTATGATTATCATTTGGACGAATTGACAATAAATCGTGGTGTTCAAAACCTCTACCTTTGCCTCATCGTTGTCAATTTGATATATTGGCGTAGTAATCTGACATAGTTATTATTCAAACTTTGTAGGTTTGTTTGTTTAAATTGACTGTTTTTGTTTAAAGATAACTCCTTTTGAGATTTAAATTGTCATTGCATCCAGGCAGTTATTCTCATTAGAATCTGCTCTCCGAACTGATGGTAGAGTCAAAAAATTACGTAGCATAAGACACCTGTATGTCTTGTATGAAATAAACAAATTGAGTATAAAAAATTAGCATATCCAGCGTATGGTAATTTCACATCCCAATTCTTCAAAAAAAAGAACACTTAGTTGCGATGAACGCATCTTCTCCGATAAGTACAAATTACGTAAACGATCTTCAACTGTTACGTGTCATAAAAAGACAGCAGTATTTTTGACGTAATAGCCAATCGAAATCTATCAACGATATCGAGATTATTAACTGTTACTAGCCCAACTAGTAGGTAATATCATAGATTGCTAGCCGTGTGTGCACACCGGGACGCGATGGAAGCAACTTTTTCATTAAAACTGTAATTTGAAACGATGTCCGCCGTGTTTGAACTGGGGCCTCGCGAACTCAGCCCCTGCTCGGGGGCACTTTCACACTCACTGAATTAATTTTTAAGTGGAAATAATATGTATTTTGCTTGCTCTAGGTAATGTCTACGACTTTATATAATTATCTTTCTAAAGAATGAAAGAACTAGAAGTTTTATTCGCTATAATCCACCAAAAAATATATGTGGGACACGTATCTTACGAGATGCAACAGAATGATGATGCAAACAGACAAAACAGATGAGTGAAACGTACATTGAGAATCATTTGGAAGATTTGTGTGGTGTGGTGTTGTTCCGGTGCGAATTGCTGGCTTACTGGGCGGTGTATATCGCAAGCTACATGTGCAAGATACACGCTGTACCACATAGATTTGTCTACTTTGGCGAATTTGGCGATTCTATTTTATAACAAAATTCCACAACCTATCTTAAACTTGCCTTTACACAAGTTTAAGAAGTCCATTAAAAGTATGCTCCTGAAAAAAGCTTATTATACTGTTGAAGATTACGTAAATGACAAAGGAGCATGAATTTGACTCGCTCCAGCAATGTACCTACCTACAGCTGTTACTTATGTATTCTATAAAATTATTGAAATTGTAAATTTTTTTTTCAAAAGAGCAACCGCCGAGTTTGTTGCTGGTTCTTCTCGGTAGGAATGGCATTCCGAACCAGTGGTAGATTTACTTGACGATTCAAAAGTACTTGTAAAATTTTATTTGCATAAAAATAATTTGAATTTGAATAACAGAGAATTAAAATTCTAGTTCCTACATTACGAGTATCATGAACTTCCACAAAGTAACATCTGCTTCTATCCAATCTTTGCTAAGGGTCTCATCGGAAATCCATCGCTGATCCACTAATGAGCACCGGATCCTTTTAGTATTAGAATTATAGGCCATAGTTCACCACTTTGACTAAGTGCAGATCGGCAGACTTCACACAGAATAGAGAACTCTTATGCATGCCGCTTATCTCAAGATCTTTTCTTCACCGTTATAGCAAGTGTTTTCTGTTTTTGCAAACTCTTTTATTTATAAGATTTATTAATTATCTAAATTTTATGAGATATAATATTTAATGTATAGATATACCTAACGACTGACGGTGGTAGAATCTTATCCTACGTAAAATAAAGAAATCATTTATCAATTTTAGTACTTATTGTATATGTTCTAACTTTCTGCCTTGACTCTGTGATTTATGATGGTGCTAACTTATACTTCCAACGCTTAAAAAACCTATTCAGTTCAGTCGGAGCTATTCATTCCATCTTATCCTAATTTCCCACTTACTACAGACAATGGCGTGAAAAAGAAAACGCTTATTTTGCGAATTCTAGGTCAGGAAAGCTCTAGAGAACTAATTAGATGAGGAGCGTTGGAGTGAAAAAAAGTGTTTAATTAAAATTGGACACATTTAAGCATGAAATATATTAAACTTACCTGGCAGGTAAGAAGGAATCTTGCCAAGATATTCGGCGAAGAGTTGGAATTGACAAAGTTTTAATGCACTGACGGGGCACAAGAATTTGTATGAAATTTGCCATTCGTTTTTTTAGATTTTATAAGAGTTTGAAAGGAGAATTAAATAAGTGAAAACTAAAGAGCTACTCGAGGGACTTTTATGAGGCAATAATTTTAAAATTTCGTAATTAAAATATTTCAATATTATAATTACGAAAGTTTCTGTCCGTCTATCATTCTATCTATCTATTATGTACATCACGACTAAGTTGTTCAATCTTTGGAATTGACAAAGTTCTAATGCACTGACGGGGCAAGAATTTGTATGAAATTTCTTTAGATTAAAAAAAATTAAGAGTCTGAACTAAAGAGCTACTCGAGGGACTGTAATGAGACAGCTAACAAATGTTCAGCGACTTAATGTAACGAGAAAAGTTTCTGACCGATTAGGTTATTATCAGACTCCTAAAATGAAAATCCATACTTTCTATATTCTATACTCAATAATAGATTAAATGCGAAAATTTGTCAGTCTGTCGATCTGTCTGTCTGTCTGTCTATCTTCTACATCACAGCGCATCTGTTGAATTGATCTTAATTTCCAACTAACAGACAATGGGTTAAAAAGAAAACGCTTAATTTGCGAATTCTAGGTCAGAAAAGCTCTAGAGAACTAATTAGACGAGGAGCGTCGAAGTGAAAAGAAGTTTTTAATTCAAATTGGACATATTTGAGCATACATATCATACTTACCTGGCAGGTACGAAGGAAACTTGCCAAGATATTCGGCGAAGAGTTGAAATTGTCAAAGTTTTAATGCACTGACGGGGCAAAAATTTGTAGGAAATTTCCCTGTTTTTTTATTTTTAGTTTTTAAGAGGTTGAACGGAGAATTAATTAAGTGAAAACTAAACAGCTATTCGAGGGACTGTGGAGGTAGGTAACAAGTTTTCAGCGACTTAATGTAATGAGAAAAGTTGTGCAATCCATACTTTCTATGCTCAATATTATAAATACGAAAGTGGCTGTCCGTCTATCATTCTGTCTATCTATTAGGTACATAACGACCAAGTTGTTCAATCGATTTTGACGATTATGGTGACCTCACTGGCGCAATGGAACCTCAGACCCCTGCACTAACCCGTTGTCCTATTTGACACTTTTTATTCCTGAAAATCAATTTAAAAAATTCAAATCGACTTTAGATTAAGTCACGGACATCATATAGTACTACTTAATATTATAAATGCGAAAGTGTGTTAGTTTGTTGGTTTGTCCTTCAACCACGTCGCAACAGAGCAACGGATCGACGTAACTTTTTGCATGGGTATAGTTGAGTGGAGAGTGACATAGGCTACTTTTTATCCCTGATAATAATGGAGTTCCCGTGGGAATAAAAACAAACTTAATCCATGCGGATGAAGTCGCGGGCATCAACTAGAAGTATAATATTGATAAAATCCCGCATACAATTTCCTTTCAAAATATAATATTTACGCTCATAAATCTGCCCCGGGAGCAATCCATCATGGTGGCTGCCTATAATTCATTTTTACCTCAAAATATAAAATTCATGTAACGCACGTACCTACTTGTACCTACCTATCAGTCTAGCCGCCTTTGTGTACCTAGTTGATTGATGAACCCATATAAAATCTATTTTTTTTTTAAATTTTGGTATCACAAGACCAGGAAATAGTCAATTTTGCATGCTTTATTTGAAACTAGATGGTGCGTCCGGGTGGATTAAGAATTTTTGATTCTCGCGGGGACTCTTTATTTTTCCGGCAGACAGCCACCACTACCACGAAGTCGAAGGCATTCGCTATAATGTTATAACTATAATTTTTAAAACTAAGTAATGTAAAAGAAAGCACAGCCGTGTAGAAACAGACTGTAGGGGTTTAATATAACTGCCCGATACAATCTTAGACTGCATCATCACTTAGCATCAGGTGGGATCGCAGTCAAGGGCTGACTGTAATCTGTACTCTGTAGTGGAATACTTTATAAACTGTAGTGAAATAATTTGGATGGATGGATGGATAGATGCTTGTTACTCAATCACGCCAGAACGGCTCAACGGATCTGGATGAAATTTGGCACAGAGATAGATTATAATCTGGAATAACAAATAGGCTACTTTTATCCCGGAAAATTAAAGAGTTCCCGCGGGAACCAAAAACCTCAAAAACAGTGGGGCATCGGGCATCTAGTAAAAAATAACATGTTAGATAGATACAAAAATGCGATGCACCCTCCAGATTAACAAATAAAGTTTATTTTTACAGAAAACGGTAATCGCCATTCCGTGTTACGTGATGTAAAAGGGTGGAGGGTAACATTATACAAATTGCTTCGCACGCCTGCGGTCTGGCGGGCGGGCTTTTGCCTCCGAAATAATTAAGTTAAGAGAACAAAATGTGAGGGCGGTTAGGGGCGCTGATTACAAAGCCTATAAGCTGTTTTGTATTATAATTATACTTGCTGGTACTTTCAGGGACTACCTATTCTTCCCAATATGATACCGCTTTTCTTTTTTTATATTCCACTACACGTTAGCACTTGACTGCGATCTCACCTGATGGTAAGTGACAATGCTAGCGGGCTAACCTGTTGGGGGTATGACATCAGTCTAAGATGGTAGCGGGCTAACCTGTTAGGGGTATGGCAGTTATATTAAGTCCGTTTCTACACGGCATATCGTACCGGAACGCTAAATCGTTTGGCGGTACGTTTTTGCCGGTAGGGTGGTAAATAGCCACGGCCGAAGTATCCCACCAGACCAGACCCTGCCGGGAACCGAACCCGAGAGCTCCCATGTTAAGTCCCAAATACTTATATTATAAATGCGAAAGTATGTCTGTCTGGCTGTTTGTCTGCTACGCAGGAGTAGGTACGATCGTAATCAAGGAGTTACAGACATTAACTTGTAGTTGATAAAATAAAATCCATACTAATATTATAAATGCGAAAGTGTGTCTGTCTGTCTGTCTGTCTGTCTGTCTGTCTGTCTGCTACGCTTTCACGGCCCAACTGTTGAACCGATTTTGATGAAATTTGGTACAGGGGTAGATGGTATCCCGGGGAAGGACATAGGCTACTTTTTATCCCGGAAAAATAAAGAGTTCCCGCGGGAATAAAAAAAAACTGTCTCTTCACCCGATTTTGATAAAATTTGGTACAGGGGTAGATGGTTTCCCGGGGAAGGACATAGGCTACTTTTTATCCCGGAAAATTAAAGAGTTCCCGCGGGAATCAAAAATCTTAATCCACGCGGACGAAGTCGCGGGAATCATCTAGTATAAAATAAAACAAAATATAAGGATTAAGTTTCTTGTTCCTTGGTTATCATGGGCTGCCGCAAAGTACCTGACACCTGCTTATATTCCACATTTTAACGTCCTTCAAAAAGTACAGTGCTACCGACTTTGAATAAGTGGCTTTGAACTTTGAGTTTGAAGTTTCAAGTACCTTAAAACTTTGTCGGTAATAATGTGTACGTATCGAAAGATTTTCCACCACCCATTTCACGTCATGTGACATGTCTCGGGTGGGACAAGACAAGGCAGGCCTTTGTATTGCCATCGGAGCCTTGATTGATGGAGAGGTACATTTTAAATTCTAATGTAGGTGAGTAGCGAACTTTAGGTATTCGTGTAATCAATGGTTGTACTTGATTTACTATCCGGTGAAAGCTTTCGGCTAATCGAATCACCACATAAATGCAAACTATGTTTTTTTCATGTAAACTAACGTAAACGGAAATATTAGATCGTAATTTTTTTAAGGCAGAACTAGCTGATGCTGAGTTTTTTATTCCCGCGGAAACTGGTTAATTTTCCGGGATAGCCTGTCACACTACAGGTCCTCAACTATACCCATGCAAAAAAATCACGTCGATTCGTTCCTCTGTTGCAGCGTGATTTAAGGACAAACCAACAAATCAACAAACAAACACACTTTCGCATTTATAATATTAGTATGATAAAACGCGGGGTTGGAAAAATCTTGCGTGACGGAAAAACGGTCTCTGTCTCTTTTGCATGAAGAGAGACTGAGAGACCTATTTGTATTTATTTTAGTTAAATGAATTTATAATTGTTGGCCGGAAGTGTACTCTATAGTTTAAATAATGGTAAAGAAAGAGAAATTTTACGAGCAAATTAATTGTAAAATTTACTATTTTAGTTTACGTAATTCCAAAGAACTAAGAAAAATTAAAAGGGGTGAATGATAGGTTGACGAATAACAGAAGTGAGTGGAAGAAGAAAACATGTTGTGCCGACCCCACATAGCGTGGGACAAGGACAGGAAGAAGAAGAAGAATTCCAAAGAACTAAGCACTACAAACTATTGCAATAAATTTTAGATTGGCCTCTATTAATGTTACAAACTAAACCCCTAGATTATAGATTTGGCCTCTGACGATTTATAACAATCCTAGTTTCAGTCATTATCTGATCGTTGTAACTTGTAAGGCCTTTGAGTTTATGCCGAAAACTTCTAAAGTCTGACACACACGGCTATAGTAATTGGTAGAGGCAAGTAGATCACTGCTCTGCCAGTGATTTAAGACTTAGCTTGTTTAACGAAAAATTAAGGCAAAAAAACAATAGATTAGAGATTAGTTAGAGACCCCGTAAGAACTTAAGTTCTTTTCGATATTCTATTAAAAATACAGCAAAATGAGTGGGATTCGAACCTGAACATCATCAACTGGCATTATCTAGAAAATGTATAAACAGCAAAGATGTCACTGACAATCATACTAATATTATTAAATGTGAAAGTGTGTTTGTTTGTTGGTGTGATTGTTTGTTAGTTTTTCCTTCAATTACGCTGCAACTGAGCAACGGATGTGATTTTTGCATGACATAGACTAAGGAGTTCCCGGAAAATTAAGGAGAATAAAAAACCTTATTCCACGCGGACGATGTTGCGGCATCGCGATGTTGCGGGTTGTTGCATCAGCTAGTAACTTATGCATAATATAATTAACTTATAATAATTACTCGTTATAATTTCTAGGGGATAGATATTACATATATTTGTAATATTCTATAGGTATGTAAGTATATGTTGTATTCTTTCTCATTCTCCCGCAGGCTAAATCCTATATAATATGTTTGTCTCTTTTATGTCGCTTTTCCGTTTCATTTTTTCGTTTTTTTGAATTTACAAAAAACAACGATTCTAAAGAAGTTTCACTTGAAAACTAATCTAACAGAAGCGTTATCCAATCAATCGCTGAAAGTGGAAACTAGACAAATCCTATGGTATGAGGGCAGCACTGACGCTAGTGGTCTTTGAACCGATACTGACAACGCATGAGCGGGTTTTAATTAAAAACATCGCTTTCGAGATTACTAAAAAGTTCCCGGGGTTTAATATCATCGATTGAAGCAGAGTTATTTTAATATTGTTGACGCTCTTGTTTCAGAAATATAAGCCTTGTTTTAGGGCCTTCAAGGTACGTCATATAAGACTGACGTTTTAAAATAATACTGCTTTAAGCGACGGTAGTATGGCACCAAATCATTCACTAAGATTAAAATTCTGACAATCTCTTGGTATACTGTGGTCTGAAAACGTGGATATTGTTTGTTGCTTTTGGTTGCGATCTCACCTGGTGGTGAGTGATAATACAGTCCAAGACGGTAGAGGGCCAATCTGTTAGGGGTATGGCAGTTATATAAAACCCATTAAAACCTTCATTTTTTTATACGCAGCATCGTATCGGAACGCTAAATTGCTTAAAATAGTGGCGTTGCTTTTCCGGTAACATGGCGAGTAGTGAAGGGACTAGATGTTTAATTCGCTATAATCTGCTAAAATAGGTAAATCTATGTGGTACAGTGTGTATATTGCACTTATAACTTGCCATATTTACCACACCACACAAAACTTTCAAATTATTCTCAAGGCACGTTTCACTCCAACACCGGAACATCCTCAGGAGATGTTGACTCGACAATGCACGATTGTAAATACGTCGATTCTATAACTACGTCCCGTGAACTGATACTTTCTTATTGAAAGCAGACAGTTTTTCAAAGCAATCGCAAAAATGTCATGGTTCAAAGAAAGCTCATATCTTCTTTGATATTCAAAACATGTGACATAATAGATTCTCTCTGTATACCGGAAATGTACGAAAGCTAGGAATTGTATGATATATACTGGCGAGTATAATTTAGGAAATGTGTTAAATTACACTCATATAGACAACATTACATACTTATTGTTATGTAATGTTAGTATTCTAAATACTGAAGAAAATACATACTAATGTTAGAAATGCGAAAGTGTGTCTGTCTGTCCGTCTGTCTGTCTGCCTGTCTGACTTTCTGTCTTCTATGCTTTAACGGCCCTTCTTTTCAACCGATTTGGATCAAAATTGCTATAGGGATAGTTTATACCTCCCGGAAAATTAAGGAGTTCCCCGGGAATCAAAAAAACTTAATCCACGCGGACGAAGTCGCAGGCATCATCTAGTAATATTATAAATTCTACTCAAAAGCCGGCTGCACAACACTGTCTTAACTGATTTAGTTAAATTTTGTGATGCTGTCACTTTTCGGAAAGTTTATTCTGCTGTTGACATGAATAGATCACGTATAGAAAATTAAACTTAAACATAGATATATATTTTACATGTGCAAGTGAGCCTAACTCTATTAGATCATCATCACTGTAAATTTAGAATTAGTTTGGATAGAGTTGTATTGAGTTAAGTTACACATAACTTTGAGCTCCACAGTAGTTAGCTTAATCATTTCAGTTAGTTGGTAACCGTAACTACGAGTAAGTTATAAACACGAGACGTAGAATAAAGCTTTCTGAACAAATAGGAATAAGAATTCAATTCAAGATGAAACAGTGTTACCAAGTCGCTACTAAGGAAATGTGATAACACTTCAGCAATAGGTAAGTTTTACTCCCTTCTAGCATAATATTCAACCTGCACAACTTCATCTAGGTAGGTATGTAGGTAGGCATTTCAAAATAATATAAAATTCTCAGATCATTTCATTACAATAAACACTTTACATTTTTAAGAAGAAAGTATATATTTTTTAAATAAAATAACCCAAAAGTCAGCATCTATTATCAGATTTCGTCCAAAAAGAGTCATGAAATATTCAAATAATAGATTACCAGCAGAAGGTCTGGATAGCCATTAGGCAGCAACTAAACCTTTCTATGTCAAAAAGGATTCGCTTTAATCCATATTGATAGTGGTCAGTAACAATAAATTGCCCAAAACCTATAATGTTAAAACCAGCTTTCATCGGGTTTGGAACAAATTAGGTTGAATGAAATAGGGTGCGACACTTGAAGGTAATCCGCACTTTGAATGTTTTACGAGCAATTTTTATTATATTATTATTAATAAATGATAATTGACCGAGCGAAGCGAAGGTCTCTGAGTCTACTTGGGTAAATTGGCACTTGTCCGTCCGTCCGTCCGTCCGTCCGTCCGTCCGTCCGTCCGTCTGTCAGAGCATTATAACTTCTGAATTACTGAACGCAATTACTTCAGCTTTAAATATAATATGTAAACTAATGGCCTCCCGCCGAATATGGCTTAAAAAATAATAAAAATCTTTATTTCAGGGGGGCTCTCATAGAAGCGAATGCGAAGTAAAATATTTTTTATAAAGTTACATAGGGTTGCGGTATATCATTTTAAAGATAATTAGGAATAGAGTCCAAAAATATTTTTTTTTTAATTTTTCCCCCAAAATTGACGAAATGGGGGGCTTTCAAAGTGGTGATTTTCTAACGTCCAAAGATGACCTCAGAACTCTAAATTTTCTGAAAGGATGAGCCTGAAACTTGATCAATTATTTCAATTATATCCTGTACTTGAACAACAAATACTAAAATTAGATAAATATTGTAAGGAAACGGAATTATTTAATTTTTAATGAGCTTCAGTATTTTTAACAGAACTTCACATTTATGTCAATAGATGGCGCCGCGAGGTCTTAGTTCGGGGCGAACCACTAGTTCATTCTTAAATAGTTTATTAATTCAGCGGTTTTCATGTAACAGAACATCTTCGAATTCGACGTTGTCGACCGTTAAAACCTCTACATAACTAATAATAATTAATTAGGTTGACTTCTTTTAGTTAACAATAGTACATAACGCACACGACGAAAAAATTTTTTTTTAATCTACTACAAGTTAGCCCTTGACTGCGATCTCACCTAAATATGGTAAGTGATGATGCAGTCTGAGATGGTAGTGGGCTAACCTGTTAGGGGCATGGCAGTTATATTAAACCCATACCCCTACACACACCCATACCCATATAAACGTATACAGATGTCAGAGGCCATACTTTCAATCAATCAATCATTTATTTATTGCACATTTGGGTTTACATGGTGTTCTATTCTACTAGGTGTTGTACATCAAATATGCAATTTTAAAATTGGTAAGTACAATATTTTCACAATACAATTATTTATTTATTTGCTAAAAATTATCTGTAATTACACAATTATTATAATATTATTATTAAACATTTGAGTATGTCATAATACGAGAATAGATTAGACTTAAAATATTTGATATCGAGGTAGGTGCTAAGAGATAACTACTGCCGCTTAATGCCGTATTATTTTAATATTGATGACGTTCGCGTTTTAGAATTATAATCCTTATTTCAGGGACATCAAGGTAGTATATGTGTCATGAAGCTGTCATTTTAAAATAATACTGCTAAGCGATGATACAACTTAAACACAACCATGAGCTTGTTGCAATAGATATCCACACTAATATTTACTAATATTATAAATGTGTCTGTATGTCTGCTACGCTTTAACAGCCCATCTATTTAACCGAATTTGATCAAATTTGGTATAGGGATAGTTTGTGACCCGGGGAAGGACATTTTTACTCCTTACTTTTATGCCGAAAAAGTAAGGAATTCCCGCGGGAATAAAAAACCTTATAACATTAACTTAAACTTATAACGTATTAAAAAAAAAGACGCGGACGAAATTGCGGGCATCGTCTAGTTACGAATAACTAAAAGGGCTAGTTCATGAAAGCATATTTACATTACATAAACATAAATAAATGGCAATCTTGACCAACTTAAGGTTATGACGCATTTCCAAAGTCAAGCTAAAAGTCAAATATAAGTTGTATAGCAGTTGTACAAAAGTCTCAAGTAATACCTGACCTTTCCTAAAGTTTTCTAATACATTATGTAAAACTTCTTGAATAATGTTTCATGTAAACAGCTCTATCAAAGAGCAAACAGCGAGGTCAGCCGTCAGAATAGCGGGATATATAACCCGAAAATTTGGTGAATAGGTAGAATACTTGACTGATTATGACAGATGAGAGGATGCCGGTGAAGATGTTACTCTTTGATATATTGCTCCAGGAGTTTAGTTTGTTGTTGACCTGTTTTAGACATTGCCTTAAATAAATATCATTGCTTTTATAAATATCACAGCATTTTTTAAAAATAAACATAAACTTCTCGTGGAATAAGTCGCGGGTAAGAGCTGGTTCGATATAATTGTACTTTCTATCCACATAATATAGAAAAGGACTTTTTATTCTTTAGCTAGCAGTGCAAAAATCCGAACGCGTGACGCGCATGTGATCGTGAAAGACAATACGAGCTTCTACGCACAAAAAATACGCTAGTCTAAAACCGCCCTAAGCCATGACTTTTTTCATCAACACATGATTTTCTTTCCCTGGATTTCGCCAATCATGATGGTCTGAATCAGTCAGTTCTGACTAGATCTGATAACATCTCCCAAAATAAATGACTTATCTGCGTATGGTGGTAAAAAATATGTCTTTATTTTTACCGGCGCGTCGGGGAAATTCATCGTTTCTTAGTTTTTGTACCCTTACTCGTAACCTCCTTCAAGGAACAAGAAGCATAATTCGCTACAATACGCCAAAGCAAAGCACTGTAAAGATCTCCTGAGACAAACATATCCTGAGCATGCTCCGGTGTCAGAGTGAAACGTACGTCGAGAGTAATTTGGAACATTTGTGTAGTGTTGTGTTGTGCCGGTGAGAATTGCTGGCTTATTATGCTGTGAATATTACACAAGCTACACACAGATTTGTTCCACATAGATTTGTCTGCTTTGGCGGATTATAGCGAAATAAGCTTCTGGTTCCTTGATTATCATGGATTTCCGCTTAGTAACGCCTGATTCTATCCAATAGCAATATCTTTCAGTGAAACCACATTTAACATCACCAACATAACACATTAAAAATCGATCAGTTCGTGTAGCACGTCTGGTATCAAGTTGGAAAACTAAATTCAATTTAAAATTTCGCCTCCACCGGGAGCTCTACGTGGAAACTTGTGAATAGGAATCGATCCAGGGATCGAGTTTGAGGGATTATTCGTAGAAACCTTTTGAGGGTAAAAGGTCTATATACACTGAGTTATACAAAGTCCTTTTCATGTCTGATTTTTTATGTTCTGAACCTTGTTTTCAGAATTTCAGATTTTTAGTTACAATTTGTATGTCCGACTGACTATTTGTTCCAAATTTTCACGGTCATTTCGCAATTAATGCCTCATTGGTCTAGCGATTAGCATAGACTGCGGATCACGAGGTCTTGGTCTTCGATTCCCGGTTGGTTATAAAAAAAATATAGGTTTATAGGGATTTTTCGGTTAAGAAATTCTCAGTGCCAGCCCGGAGTTGGAAGTTGGCGGTGAGTCACCCCCGTGACTCGGAGAGTCTTTGCCAGTAGGGTGGTACTAGCCACGACTGAAGCCACTCACCAGACCAGACCAGAGAAAATTCAGAAATTATGAATTAATTCCCAAATGCCGGGGATCGAAGACCAAGACCGTCGTGAGCGCTGATGTCTTAACGTGGGAGGCCCGGGACCTCAGCGCTCACGACTGCGCCAGAAAAGTCATCAAACCAGTCCATCGAGTTGAATGCAAAGTAAATGTATGGTAACACACTACTCTATATAAGTATAGGTAATACTTGTCGGTACTATTCTACAGGATATATTTCGGAGAGTGTGCCCAAGAACTTTTTGATCCCCCTTCACCTTTCTACGACCGTATCGCAAGACATCGTCAGGATCTGTAGTATAGTTGAAATTCCACGGACGCGTACGAAGCGATATGGTACCTCGTTTCTAATTCGAACAGCTAGGATATAGAACACTCTTCCGGCTTCCATTTTTCCATCCCCTTATAATATTGGTATCTTCAAATCAAGAGTGAATTGGCAAATTCTCGGCAAGCGCGCTCCACCTTGGCTACGTCACTATTTCCAACAAGTCTGATTGCAGCCAAGCACTAGTCTATAAATTAAAAGAAAAAAGTGTGTGTGTGCAATTCACACACGGCAGAAGTGAAACTTCAGAAAAGTAGCCCACGAGAGAAAGAGATAAAATATATAACTTGTATTCTACCTCATTTTCTCGCAGGATAAAACCTGTTATAAATATGTTTGTCTCTTTTTGGAGTCGCTTTTTCGTTTCATCGAATTTTCAAATCACAACGATTCTAAAGATTCACTTCAAAACCCTACTTACATATAGAATTTCATACGGACATTAAGACTAACAGTAAAGCTAAATATGTTCGTTATATTACTTAGCCTACCTAAGTTAAACGTTAACATTGACTTAGCACTCAAGTTGCTCTCAAAACCTAGATTATTCCACGCCCCGTCGTCTAGTGCCACAGTAAAGCCGCAGTAGAGCTCTTGGCTTTATAACTGCTTTAAGAAATTTTATTAAAACATTTGCATTAAGATTTTGAAGCAGCGTCTTGAGACGATGTATGCAGAGCTTTTTCTTGTTAAGAAAATTTATTTTATGACTAGCTGATGCCCGCGACTTCATCCGTGTGGCTTAAGTTTTTTTGTTTCCCGCGGGAACTCCTTAATTTTCCGAGATTTAAAGTAGCCTATGTCCTTCCCTAGGATACAACCTATCCCTGTACCAAATTTCATCGAAATCGGGTGAACAGATAGGTCGTAAAAGCGTAGCAGCAGACAAACGGACAGACACACTTTCGCATTTATAATAATAGTATGGAAGTATGGATTAACTAGCTAATGCCCGCGACTGCGTCCGCGTGGATTGGGGTTTTTCGGTTCTCGCGGGAACTCTTTAATTTTCTGGGATGAAAAGTAACCTATGTGTTATTCCGGATTATAATCTATCTCTGTGCCAAATTTCATCCAGATCCGTTCAGCCGTTCTGGCGTGATTGAGTAACAAACATCCATCAACCTGGTTAAAAACGCCACGAGTTAAAATAACTAATGCGTAAAATATGCGAATGCTGTCATAGTAATTGTACTAACTGACTAAGTAAATCGGCATGTCCTGTTCTAATTTAGTCTCATTACTCGCTATATTCATACTTACATAGTACATAAGCACTAATATTCTCTCTCTCTCTCTCTCTCTCTCTGCGGTTATTCCTCATTACTGAGGGTCGTGACCCCATTCCATTAATCACATAATGGTGGAAGCTTTTTTGGGATTATAATGCAGTGGGTTCCCACGTCCTTCAGCATACGACTCGACTAAGAGTATTTAAACTCTTAGGTTTGTAAAGATTATTATCAGATATTACACTAGCGGCACGCTATGATGGCCGGTTACCGGTTAATTTAAACCTTTAATAAAGGTCCTAAACGGGATAGTAGTAGTAGTATCCTTGTAGTGATAATAAACGGGACCGACGGCTTAACGTGCTCTCCGAGGCACTGAGGAACCGAAATTTGAATATCCAAATTCGGTCACCCATCCAGTTACGGACTTGGGTCAACGTTGGTTAACAATCGCAGTTTTTTTTTTTATCCACTACAAGTTAACACTTGACTGCGATCTCACCTGATGGTAAGCGACAATGCTAGCGGGTTAGCATTATATTAAGTGATGATGCAGTCTTAGATGGTAGCGGGCTAACCTGTTAGGGGCATGGCAGTTATATTAAACCCATACCCCTATTCGGTTACTACACGGCATCATACCGGAACGCTAAATCGCTTGGCAGCACGTCTTTGCCGGTAGGGTGGTAACTAGGCCACGGCCGAAGCCTCCCACCAGGTCAGACCTGGGAAAATTCAGAAATTATAAATTCCCAAATTGACCCTGCCAGGGATCGAACCAGGGACCTCCGCACGTTAAGACAACAGCACTACATATTGCGCCACGGAGGTCGTCAAATTTGCGGCCCATTTGTCCAAATGATTTTGACGGGATTAAGTACAGATAGGTTGGACAGCTATAAGTTATTGTATTTTCTTAAAAGAACAATACGGAATAGCTTCTATAAGAAAAAACAAAACAATAGACATTTTCATTTAGTTAAAATTCAGATTCCTTCCAAAACTTTTTGCTGTCGGTAGGGTTGACAAAACACTATGAAATTAAAATGAAAATATGTCTTGAATATGTCGTTGGACAATTTGTGCTTAAATATGATACACTCGTAACTCTAACAATGGTTTGGACCTAGATACTATAGATATAATATAGGCATTATTTTACATAAAAGCCGGATCCATAGAGTATATACAGCCGAATCCTAGCTTTTGGAGAAGTCAACGTAATTTTTGAAGTGAAAACTTCTTTAGGCGCGTTGAGCACTTTTTGGTAGGGGGTAAAAATGTAAATTCGCGTGGCCGACATGCTCGCGAACAGCGACATGCTCGCGAACATATAAGAATACTCCATTCGAAATTAAACTTTAATTCCTTACCGTTAAGGTTTATATTTTAATAAAGTTAAATAAAACAATTTAATTTTTTTTTTTTAAATTATTAACAAAATCCGGGGGATTCGAAAAAACGTAATCCACGCGGACGAAGTCGAAGGCATCATCTAGTTAATTATAAATGCCTAAATTGACCCAACCTGAAATCGAATCTGTGATTTCTCATTATAAGACCTCCGCGCAAGTGCCTGTCGACCTAACAACCTAGTTTTTATGGAATACTAATTGGAGTAATTTTTTTTGTGAACCCTACTCAGCATCTTTCAGTAAGAACATTTTCAACTCTTTTGTTCTTATAAGAAAGCCCACTCGAGTAAATCCAAACTTCTCAGAAACTTTCTTACAGCTAAAAGGCTTTCAATTCAATTCGCTACTGAAACTGATCCTTTTAATTTAAAAGTGATTGCTTCATTTCTTTTGCTTCTTTTGAAGCTTCTGGAGTTATTATATTCCAATCGTCTAAAGAGACTGAATAGATATCTAGATCTTTTGAATTGCTAATAAAATCCGTATATTATTCCGAGTAGATTACTCATTTTCATAATATAGTAACTACTAACTTACGAGATAGGTAAATTTAGTTTCTATAAAGTCGCTAATATAGTACATTATCTTGATTATTTATTTACTGCTTGTAATATTCAGTAAATATAATATTTGCTAATTTATTAAATAGTATAGCAAGATATGAATAGGTATTTAATAAACACGGTTTCTTGCCGGTTCTGCTCAGTAGAATCTCCTTTCCGAAACGATGCTAATCTCATAATAAATGTAGCACAAGTTGTCCTTCGTGAAATATTTCTTTTCATTACACAGTATTTTCAAAATAACTGTGGCAAGAGATACAGATGTATAGATAGACTTCACAAAACAAAAAAGAACCATGTTTTAAAACGGAAACATAAAAATGTCCCTTTTCGTTGCCAACTCTATACATTTTTGAGGGGAAAATATAAATTCACAAATCTGAAAACTGTTGAGAAATTGAATTAGTTCGTCCGTAACACGAAAACATCGTTACCATACCCGACGTATACACTGCAGGCTATGTATGAGTTTGCAGATATTAAAAACGCTCATCGATGTCGAGAATCGAAACACTTTAACTTTAGAGTAAAAGGACTTCGACTAAAACTTCGATAAAAGGATCGAGTTTGCAAAAATGTATACTTTTGGGCCAACCCTTATTTGGACACCCTTTAACATTTTGCAAAGGACATTTGAAGGTTCATCGTGTATTAATAAGACCAGCATTTTATAATTTGCCTTTGGAATTTTACGATCTAGCGAGCGTTAGTAATATGTCAACACCGTTCGTAAATGGCATGACTAATTCCACTTTTTACTTGTTAAATGAGTATACGCCACAAGCTGAAATAAATATTGGTATTGCATATTAAAAAATCGGTTGAAATAAGGATTATAATGTTCTAAAACACGAAAGTAAACCAACAATAATAAAACAATATGGCTTTAAGCGTTGGCAGTATCGTCTGAGAGTCTAAAAACTGTGAACGATGTCGAAATATACAAGCTCGTACTAAGGACGTTTTACGAATGCGTTAATTAAAACTGAGTATTCATTTGGAAAATGGATGGGCGCGTAATCCTATTTCGTTAACGTCAGATACGACTGTAAAATTAGGCAATACAGGAATATTTCAGACTCGTAAAGGCTTTTTGGACGCGTATATAAACTCAATTGTATTCGGAAATTCTAATTAATAGGCAAATTGGTAATAAGCGTGTGTTAAATTTTCCATTATGTCCAATCAAACGATCCTTCCAGCACAGATAAAATAAAAGTAACTTCGTAACAAACGAAAACGTAGGAAATATTTTGAAATTATAAATTCCCAAATTGACCCTGCCGGGGATCGAGCCCGGGACCTCCGCACGTTCAGACAACAGCGCTTAGCTCTGCGCCGCGGACGTCGTCGGAATCCATACCATTATGATAAATGCGAAAGTGTGTCTGTCTGTCTGCTACGGTTTCAGGGCCCATCTGTTCAACCGATTTTGATGAAATTTTGTACAGTTTAGTTACAACATTTAGTTTGTATCCCGGGAAAGGTCATAGGCTACTTTTTGTCCCGGAAAGTTAAGAGATCCCGCGGGAATCAAAAATCTTATTCCACGCAGACCGAAGTCGCGGGCATCATCTAGTGCAAAACAAATGAATATGAATAGCTATAACAGACAGAAGTATAGACAGATGCACCGAATGGAAAAACTAAATTAGTGGACAAAAGGGTTTAATACAGTAAACCAAGGAAAGTACTTAATTACGCGTTAGGCTCGTGGACGCTTGGCTTTAGCCTGGGGCTTCATTAATTCGACGGTCGTTAGTCCTGACTGGTTCTTCTGAAAGGGAGTGACTTTTAGTTTTTCATCCCCTAACGAAGAATAATTAACTTTTTTTGTACTCAAGTTAAATTATAGAGTCGTTTTAAATTTTCTGTTGCTTAACTTTGGGATTTCACTTTTTTATCTCGTTTAAAGCATGCCTATAACTCTATAATCTATTATAACCGACTCCAAAGCGGGCTGTTCTCAACTTGATTCCATACTAGTTTATAAATGCGAAAGTGTGTCTGTCTGTCTGCTTCGTTTTCACGGCTCATCTGATAACCCATTTGGACAAAATTTGGTACAGAAATAGATTGCATCCCCTAAAAGGACACGGGCTCAGGAAATAGACAACAAGGCTATAAACAATAATTATAATATAATTGACTGCTTATACATGCCTGAATATTAACATTTCTACTGCAAAATTAATAAATAACATCTCATTGTAAAAAAGGTTTCTGCAAATAAAGGAACTTGAATTTTTAGAATTTTGAATGTTACCATTCTACGAGTATTATAGTACCGCAACGCAAGGCATCGTCAGAGTATATGCATCCGCACATAGTCGAAATTCCACAGTAGGTACGAAGCTATTTGCTTCCTCGTTTCTAATTCGAATTACTAGGACATGGAATGCCCTTCAGACTTCCGTTGGCTTTTAATATTGGTATTTTCAAATCTGAATAGGCAGAATGAATGGGCATCTTCTAGGCAAGCGCGCGCTACCTTAGGCTCGCTTTTCTGATTATAAATTAAAAAAAAAAGCGTGTGCGTGAAATTCACACACGGCAGAAGTGAACCTTCAGAAAAGTAGCCTACGAGAGAACCTAAATATAACTTGTATTCTATCTCATTCTCTCGCAGGCTAATTCCTATATTATGGATATGTTTGTCTCTTTTTGGTGACGCTTTTTCGTTTCATCGAATTTTCAAATCACACCGATTCTAAAGAAGTTTCACTTCAATAAGGCTGATAGGTACTTTGTTTGTAGGTAGTCAATGCGCATCCAGCCTTAGGTAAGGATTTTCTAAGCTAAGTTGAAAACAATAGTGGCGAAGCGGACGCAATTAATATTAATTTGCTTTCCTCAGTGCGTTTATTGCTTTCCGGGAGATATATTGGCAGGCAAGCTAATAAAGGAGTTGTATATTTTGTTTATGGGTTACTTCTGCCTTTAGTAAATACAAAATTCCTTGCTTTTTGCACCTAAGTTGTCTGGAGGAGATCACTTTTAGTGATAAGACCACCCTTTTCGGTTTTTTGTTTATAAGTTATTAGGCAATAAAGAATTTATCTATAATATAATATCTATCCATCTAAGTTATTCTATCCGACTACAAGTTAGCCCTTGACTGAAATCCTTGACGAATACAAGCGATCTCATCTGTATGGTAAGTGATGATACAGTTTAACATGACAGCGGGCTTACATGTTAGGGGTATGGCAGTTAAATTGACCCTAATTTTTTATTATTATTATCAAAATAAAATTTTTTAAACCCCCTGTTGCATATGTATGTACCCCTAATTAGCTTATACACGGCATCGTACCGAAACGCTAAATCACTTGGCAGTTCAAGCTGTTTACGGTTAAGTGGTAACTAGCCACGGCCGAAGCCTGGCACAACCATTTTAGCAAAATAACAGCTTTGTACAGTATGAAGTTCCACAAAACGCCTGTTTCTATCCAACAATATTTACATCTGCATTCGGATGTCAACATACAGAGATTTACTGACATAGTATAATATTATATTAAAACAACAAGTAAATTAAGCCATCCAGTGAAAATTTAATTAAAATTAATTGCAATGAAGCGAAATATTTACTGACTCGACCCCCGTGAGAATCGAGCTGGGTTTAAACTAGGATTAGGGTAAAACTTGGCTAATCGGTGATACACAGTAATTCGGTGATACCTTGAATATTGCGAATAGCAAAGTTACCGCAGTAATTTTCGGTTTTTTAAATATGCCACTAGATGGCGCTAGTTGTAAGGATTAAAAATGTATACGTTAAGTTTCTGAACGATACCGCAGAGATTATCAAGACCGAAATTTCTGTCATTCTGACAACTTTCAATGGAAGTTTGCGCGCTAAATCAGAGGTTCGAGAAATAATTGTTTTTTATAAATATTTTACTATAAAAATGGAAAAACCTGAACTTACAAATAAAAAGGTAAGGGTTTACTTAGTGTCAATTAGATCTATATTGTATTATACAGTGTTATTTTGACCTATTAGAGTTTAAGTTCTCTGTCGGAAATTTTAGGTTTTTGGTGCATGTTTCTCAAATTAGTATCACAAAATAACCAGGTGTTTATACAGATACTATCTTGTTTTCAAGAATTTACGTAATAAATGAAGTTATTTATAGAAATAGAGTGCATTTACTAATAAACAAATGTATTGTAAGCTGTTTACTGTCCCCCAGGGGAAGCCTAACCCCAAAGGGACGCGTCCCCAGGTGGCGGATAGGGGAACTCTCGTCAGATATCACTTGTGGTATCTGAAGGGAAGGGGTGAAATAAAATAGCCCCCGTGGACCATATAGGCTGGAGAAGGAAACTCCATTAAAAAACCCCTGCAGCGCGCTCCTCCGACATATTTGGAGTAAAGGGTTCTGCAGTGCTGTGTGCTGGCTGGAGTACACAGTAGGGTCGTCGGCGGATGAGCCTTCATAGGCCAACGGTGGCTCCCGCATCTTGCTGGCTCGCCAGTAAGGTGACAGTCTTGGCGTCTGGTGGCAACCGGCCGTAAAAAATATAGCCATTTCTTTACTCCTAACCATGAAAGACACAAATAAAGAAAGAAATATAACTACTAGGGCGTCCCCTGTAAGCGACGGAAGTGCGAATAAGGCTGTTTCGAATGCAACAAATATTAGGGCGTCCCCCCAAAGCGACGACATCAACTCAGTTGTGACCCACCCGAATGTACCAAAGCTAAGAATAGCGAGTTGGAATGTGGGGTCAATGACTGGACGCGGTGCAGAACTTGCTGAAGTTCTGAACAGAAGACGAGTCAATATATGCTGCATTCAGGAGACGAAATGGAAAGGGTCCAAAGCGCGAAACATCGGTTATGGTTACAAATTACTTTACCACGGCATAACTAATAAACACAATGGGGTGGGTATTGCAGTAGACAGTGATTTTCAAGACCGTATCATTGAAATCAAGCGGATTAGTGACCGCATAATTTATATTAAATTTGCTTCGGATGAACAGCAACCGATGAATGTGATCTCTATCTACGCCCCTCAAACGGGTTGCACCGTATCAGAGAGGCAAGCTTTTTGGGATGACTTGAATAACCTAATGCAGACTATACCTATTGCCGAGACTAAATACGTAGTGGGAGATTTTAACGGACATGTTGGTACGAGCGCCGAAGAGTATCATAGGATTCATGGTGGTTTGGGATATGGAACTAAAAACCCTCAAGGTGAAGATATAATGCAATTTGCATCAACATACGATCTCGCCATTGTGAACACATTTTTCACGAAATCACCGGAACATTTAATAACTTTTAAAAGTGGAAACAACAAAACACAAATAGACTATATACTGGCGGACCGTGCTCGACTTAAGTCTTTTAAGGATTGTAAAGTTATCCCTGGTGAGCCTTTAACAACACAACATCGGCTGCTTGTAGCTGACTTCAGGATTCCTAAACCCACAAAAATACTTCGTAGTAAAGAACCACGGATAAAATGGTACAAATTAGAACAAAAGGAAGGCCAAGACCTGTGTAGAAACCTCAGTGAATACATCGCTAAAAACGAACAGCTACAGGATCAAACATCAAATACAATGTGGTCGAATTTTCAAAACCATTGTTTACAGATAGCGCCAGAGATACTCGGCTTATCTAGAGGCCCATTAAAATCAAATAAGGAACCAAATTGGTGGCAGACTGAGGTAAAGGACAAACTACAAAGGAAAAAGTCAAATTTCAAAACATGGCAACAAAGTGGTGAGGAGGAAGATCGTGGTCAGTACCGAAATGCAAAGAAAGAAGCAAAAAGAGCAGTGGCTCAGGCTAGAGCTAAGAGTGATGAAAACTTCTACAGTAAACTACTTTTAGCTAAAGACGACAGAGAGCTTTTTAGAATTTCAAGACTGAGACACAATAATAGTAAAGACATTAAAAATAATAAATATATTAAAAATAAGCATGATGTATTACTCACTTCAAATGAAGACATAAGAAACAGGTGGAAAGAGTACTACTCGCACTTGCTAAATGAGACTTTTCCATGCGCAGAAATAGTACAGTCAGCTGCTGTAGAAGGGCCCATAATAAACATTACCCAAGGAGAGGTGAAGGTAGCGATAAGTCTGATGGCAAATAACAAAGCTACGGGTCCTGATAACATTCCAGCAGAACTATGGAAAAGGCTAGGTAGTGTAGGCATACATTTTCTAACAAAACTTTTTAATAAAATACTTATCTACGGCATACCCGATGACTGGAGAACAAGTTTCTTAGTACCATTCTACAAGAATAAGGGGGATGTTAGGTTATGCGAAAATTACAGGGCCATAAAATTACTCTCACATACCTTTAAGATCTGGGAAAGAGTAATAAACCACCGACTTAAACAACTTACAGCCGTGACAGAAAACCAGTGTGGCTTCGTTTCTGGAAAGTCCACCACTGACGCCATACACATAGTCAGGTTACTAATGGAAAAGTACAGGGATGGCCAAAAAGACCTGCACATGGCTTTCATAGACCTCGAGAAGGCTTTTGATCGAGTCCCTCGAAAACTAATATGGGAGGCCTTACGATCACAACAGGTCCCTGAACATTATATCAGATTGGTAATGGACATGTACCAAAATATAACCACCAAAGTTCGAGGCCCGGCTGGTATTAGTGATGAGTTTAAAGTCGAAGTTGGTGTACACCAAGGTTCAGCACTGAGTCCTCTTCTTTTTAACCTGGTAATGAACCATCTCACAGCACATATACAAAAGCAGCCACCTTGGGATCTTCTCTATGCTGACGACGTAGCACTCATAAGAGAAACCCCGAGTGATCTCCAAAATGCCCTTGAAACATGGAGGGCAGCTCTTGAGAATTCCGGTCTAAGAGTGAGCCGAAGCAAGACCGAGTATATGTGCTGTAACTTTGGTGGCATCGACAGAGGCGCTACCATACATTTGCAAGGGAATCCAGTAAAGAAGGTTGAAATGTTTAAATATCTAGGCTCAATGGTATCACAAAATGGTACTATTGATGCTGACATCACTCACCGATTAAACACAGGATGGATGAAATGGAGGGAACTTTCTGGATTGATGTGCGACCAACGAATGCCTATCCCTATCAAAGGTAAAGTTTATAAGACCGCTATACGTCCGGCTCTAATCTACGGCTCCGAATGCTGGCCTCTTAAAAAAACCCAGGTTTCTAGGCTTCACGTAGCGGAATTGAAAATGCTGAGATGGGCGGGGGGAGTCACTTTAGTTGATAGGGTACAGAATAGGCATATTCTGGGCACCTTTAAAGTAGCGCAGATCGAGGATAAACTCTTAGAGAGGCGTCTGCGGTGGTATGGCCATGTTATGAGAAGACCTGAAAATCACATGACCAGAACTGTAATAAATGTTAGCGCTGGACCCAGACGACGGGGTAGACCCAGACAAACCTGGATGGCAGTCATAATGAACGACCTGAAAACAGCCCAAATTGACACAATGACGACCCAAGACCGAACGGCTTGGAGAAAAATGGTTAGGAGAGCCGACCCCAAGTAAGATGGGACAAGGCTAGGTCTATATATATATATATATTGTAAGCTGTTTACTGTGTTGTAGGACACATAAATTTATTATTTTGATTGGTTTTCAGAAAATACCTAGAAGAAAAGGAGCTCGAGATTTAAAGGAAAAACAGTATACAGCAGTTAGCATTAGAGCTGCTTTAGAAGAAATTAGTCGAGGTGCTACTATATATCAGGCTTCAAAAAAATATGCCATACCATGGAGCACTCTGAAAACATATTCAGTTCGTTTTAAGCAAGATCCTCAATCTGTTACAAAATCAAAGCAAGGTAAACCATTTGTATTACCCTCAGAAATAGAAATAAAGCTTCTAAATTACATCAATAAAATGCAAGAACTAGGGTTTGGTTTAACTGTTATGCAAATTCGCATTGTGGCATATCGTTTGGCAGAACAAGCCAACATAAAACACCCATTTTCTAAAACTAAGGACTGTGCTGGATGGTATTGGTGGGACAGTTTTAAGAAACGATACAATCTCAGTGTGAGGACACCGGAGAGTCTGTCAATTAATAGATCTCAGTGTGCTACACGTGAAGCTTTGAATGATTTTTATAAAATGGTGGAAGATCTATATAAAAAGTTAGACATTTTGGATAAACCTGATAGGATATGGAACCTGGATGAATCAGGTTTTATGTTTGTGATGCGATCAGGCAAGATTGTGGCCCTAACAGGGAAAAAGTATGTCTATAAACAAACATTCGGAGAAAAAGGTACAACAACGACAGTTTTGCCTTGTGTGAATGCAGAAGGAAATACAATTTCACCCATGATTATCTTTAAAGGTAAAAGATGGGATGAAAAACTAAGGAGTTGCAATTTCCCATGTCTTATCAAACTAAGTGAAAAGGGATGGATTAATAATGATCTCTTTCTGGAGTTTTTTAAACATTTTATTGAAAATTTACCCGTAGCACGCCCACAAGTACTATTTATGGATTCACATAGATCTCATTTAGCACCTGAAGTGTTGGAACTTGCAACTGCAGAACAAATTTATATTGTAACATATCCACCACATCTTACCCATTTACTTCAACCCCTGGACGTAGGAGTGTTCCGGCCACTTAAACTGAAATGGCGGGCAGAGCTTGATAAATTTCAAGCTGAAAATCCGGGAGAAAAACCAACAAGATATAATTTTTTGGGAATGTTTTCAAAAGCATACACCTCCACAATTGATAAAAGATCAATAATCCAGAATGCTTTTAAAAAAACTGGAATTTTTCCCATTGATTTTAATGCTGTTCCCGATGAGGCTGTTGCTCCATCGGCAAGCTTTATGGATACAAATCAAAATGAAAGTAATATGTCTGAGCACAATCCGATTTCAGACAAGCTTCTATCAAATGACAATGACAAAGAAAATAATTCACCCCAACCAAGCTGTTCTCGTGTAGCTGACTCCATATTGACCATCCCACAACCCAAGATGAAAACAGGTGGAAAAAAGACAGCTGAAGTAAGAAGGGGCCAGATTTATGGGCTAGAGATAAACAAAAAAAATGTTAAAAAGCAAGATAAGGGAAAAAAGAAAATAAATGTAAATGTATGTGGAACATGTAGAAGAAATTTTGCAACCGACGTAAAAGCTAAGAATGGAAAAGAATGGATAGAGTGTCAGTTTTGTAAGACATGGTATCATGTAGAATGCCAAAATGTGATAGATCTCAATTTTTTCTTATGTTCTAATTGTCAAATTTCAGATTAAATTTTTGATTGATTTTAGTTATTAATATTAATTTTAAGGTAGTACTGGTGTCTAAAGTTCTTAAAACTAAGTACAACTTAACAAGGATTGTTTCTATTATGTTCCTTTTTTAAATTGTTTGTTCTTAATAAATATTTATGATTATTTTGTTGCAGTTTTTATCTTTTCATTGCAATGTCACAATATAACCTGACTCATATCACCAAATAGCCAGGTGTGTATCACATAATAACTCTAGTGTCACACATTTACCTGATTTTTTTGTTGATTTTTAATATTGAATTATTCATAATCTATATAAGTAGCTACTCAAGCTCATAGGTTGTGGCACATGATATTTTTCCTCCTCTTTCGTATACTAGGTTTCAAAAATATTTATCTGTCTGACTTTTTATTTTAGACAAGAATTAGTAAACTATCACCAAGTACCCAAGTTTTACCCTATTACATAATAGCGAACTGAATTGCGATTATGTTTGTCAAACGTATAATTTTTAACACTATGCATGACCCGCCTGAAAAAAAAAACTTGGTAGATACTTAATACTAGATCCCGATAAAGTTTTTTTTTAATCCACTACAAGCTAGCCCTTGACTGCGATCTCACCTGATGGTAAGTGATAATGCAGTCTAAGATGGTAGCGGGCTAACCTGTTAGGGGCATGGCAGTTATATAAAACCCATACCCCTTCGGTTTCTACACGGCATCGTACCGGAACGCTAAATCGCTTGGCGACTAGCCACGGCCGAAGCCTCCCACCACGCAAAGAATTTAGAATTTACAAGAATTTAGTTACTTAAACTATCATAAACATAGTTATTTTGCTCTCTAACATGCATTAATTAACCTTAACTTTATTAGAAACTAAAAAAAAACTAATCTAACTAATAGTATAAATCCGAAAGTTTGGATGGATGTATGGATGTATGGGATGTTTGTTACTCAATCACGTCACAACGGCTGAACTAAATTATAGTCTGGAATTGCGCGTAGGCTACTTTTTATCCCGGAAAATTAAAGAGTTCCCGCGGAAGCGACGCGTACGAAGTCGCGGGCATCAGCTAGTCTAATATAAAATCTAGATAATTATATCTTTATTTTTCATGTAATTTTTATTAACATCTTAGACAAGATATTATATTATACGGAGAAGTTACTTTTATCACAGAATAATATAATAGTACTAACGTACTTTTATTCAGCCGGAAATAGAATTCTGAATCCTGTTTTTTATGAATCTCTACCCATGCTCTATCCCATATTATCAGCTTAAATATCTGAAAGCTCGACAAAAAACTCGTTATATTTTTTACAATATTATTACTTATTCATACCACATTCAGACTTCAGTATTTACCTACGCTTGGTACAAGTCATAAAATTCTAGCGATTATGAACTGCATTACAAAATTTACAACATAAAAACTACATTACAAATCGCCGCATAAAATGTTATAAATCGGCAGTCTTTTACTAAGCGTTAATACTTGAATGTGGTATGGGCAAGTAATATTATTAAAAAATTTGTAACGACTTAAACACACTTATAAAGTGGAAGATAATTGGTGAATAACTTACTGCCAAAGATGTATATAATTAACCAACTGCAAGATGTGTAGTAGACATTGATATTATAATATACTAGCTATTACCCGCGGCTTCGCTCGCGTGGCTCAAGGGAACAATAAATGAGTTTTTGTTAGAAAACTGTATTTAAATTAAGCATGCAAGAGGATGCCATGGAGAAGAATACTGAGACGTTTAGTATCGACGTATTTCATCGAAAGGCAAGAGCAAGGTTTTTCATGCACGAAAAATGAAAAAAAATATTCACGATATCTACGAAAGAAAACACAATGCTATAGGTTACACGTTATACAGATTCCTGATTATACAAACGATGTCGCATAGTTGCAGCAGCATGTAACCTATGCGTCTTCATATATACCCATGTAAAAAATGACGTCGATTCGTTGCGCCGTTGCCGCCTAATTGAAGAAGAAATGCGAGAAAAAGAGCATTCTATCCCACAGGAGCTGTTAGTTTTTCCGGGATAAAAAGTAGCCTATGTTACCCTCCAGTTCCTCAAGTATACCCATGTAAAAAATCACATCGATCCGGTGAGCCGTTGCCGCCTAACTGTAGAACAGATGCGAGAAAAAGGGCATACTATCCCACAGGAGCTGTTAGTTTTTCCGGGATAAAAAGTAGCCGATGTCACTCTCCAGTTCCTTAATTATACCCATATAAATAATCACGTCGATCCGGTGTGCCGTTGCCGCCTAATTGAAGAAAAATGCCAGAAAAAGAGTATCCTATCCCACAGGAAGTGTTTATTTTTCCGAGATTAAAAGTAGCCTATGCCACTCTCCAGTTTCTCAATTATATCCATGTCAATAATCACGTCGATCCGGTGTGCCGTTGCCGCCTAATTGAAGAAAAATGCGAAAAAAAAACATCCTATTCCATAGGAACTGTTCGTTTTTCCGGGATAAAAAGTAGCCTATGTCACTCTCCAGGTCCTCAAATATACCCATGCAAAAAATCACGTCGATCCGTTGCGCCGTTGAAGCGTGATTGAAGGACAAACCAACAAACCAACAAACAAACTGACTTTCGCATTTATAATATTAGTATGGATATGGAAGTATGGATGTCAGTCTCCAGTTCCTCAATTATACCCATGTAAAAAATCATGTCGATCCGGTGTGCCGTTGCCGCCTAATTGAAGAACAAATGCGAGAAAAAGAGAATACTATCGCACAGGAGCTGTTATTTTTCCGGGATAAAAAGCAGCCTATGTCACTCTCCAGTTCCTCAATTATTCTCATGTAAAAAATCATGTCGATCCGGTGTGCCGTCGCCGCCTAATTGAAGAAAAAATGCGAGAAAAAGAGCATACTATCCCACAGGAGCTGTTAGTTTTTCCGGGATAAAAAGTAGCCAGTTTCACTCTCGAGTTCCTCAATTATACCCATGTAAAAAATCACGTCGATCCGGTGTGCCGTTGCCGCCTAATTGATGAACAAATGCGAGAATAAGAGCATACTATCCCACAGGAGCTGTTAGTTTTTCCGGGATAAAAAGTAGCCTATGTCACTCCAGTTCCTCAATTATACCCATGTAAAAAATCACTTCTATCCGGTGTGCCGTTGCCGCCTAATTGAAGAAAAATGCGAGAAAAAGAGCATCCTATTCCACAGGAACTGTTTGTTTTTCCGGGATAAAAAGTAGCCTATGTCACTCTCCAGTTCTTCAATTATACCCATGTAAAAAATCACTTCTATCCGGTGTGCCGTTGCCGCCTAATTGAAGAAAAATGCGAGAAAAAGAGCATCCTATTCCACAGGAACTGTTTGTTTTTCCGGGATAAAAAGTAGCCTATGTCACTCTCCAGGTCCTCAAATATACCCATGCAAAAAATCACGTCGATCCGTTGCGCCGTTGAAGCGTGATTGAAGGACAAACCAACAAACCAACAAACCAACAAACCAACAAACCAACAAACCAACAAACAAACTGACTTTCGCATTTATAATATTAGTATGGATTGTATTTTTGACAAGAATAACTCCTTACTTTCTTGTCGGCTTTTTTGAGAGGGGAATCTATTTTCCAAATCAGTGCGAGAGTCCCAAGGCACAGATTAAATAGTTAAAGAAGAACTTATAGAAGAAAACAAGAAGTAAATGTGTATGAATTTGTTTTCAAGGTCCAAACCAAATAACACTTATAACGTTATCTATGTCTAATTTATACGTTTCAAGTTGAACATAATTATACTTATGTCATCTAGATATCGTACTACAAGAATAATAGCTATTTCACGAAGAACCTTCGTTACGTAACATTTTCTTGACCGCCTGCCAAGAAACCCAAGTAATCTAGGCGAACTTTTATGATATGAAATCATATATTATTTATCTTTCTAATATATTTTCTGTTCCATAAAATTTTATATACTGTTTTATTATTTGTCTTGTATTTTTGTTACGGATATTTGTTCGTGTTTATAATAATAAAATTCAAACTAATTGGTATTCGTAAGTTCAGAGACAAGAGAGGTTGAAAGCCTATACGGAAAATAAAAGACTTCCTATGGAATTTTTTAATAAAACCTAAATCCAATCAGTAGAAGTCACGGGCATCATCTATTATATTACTAATATTATAAATGCGAAAGTGTGTCTGTCTTTCTGTCTGTCTGCTACGCTTTTACGGCCCAACCGTTCAACCGATTTCAATGAAATTTGGTACAGGGATAGGTATTCCGGGGAAGGATATAAGCTACTTTTTATCACGGAAAATCAAGGAGTTCCCGTGGGAATCAAATAAAATTAATCCACGCGGACGAAGTCGCGGGCATCATCTAGTTATATTATTAAATGTGAAAATGGTTTTTGCGCTCTCACTATAATATGAATTATGACAGCAAGAATACCATGATTCAGCCATATCAAAGCCGAACTGAAAATATTGTAATCACCAAATAAACTATAATAAAAATTAATAAATGTAAAATAATTTTAATGATTAGTAAAATTTCCTCAAGGGAAATCATTTTGCCTATAACTTGAGCCACACGAACGTAACAATATTACCAAATCCATAAACTTTATTACTTTTGTATTGACTGGATTTTACGGCTCCGTGGAGGTACCTGCTTGGTAATTGAATGAAAGCCCTAGGTAGCCGTGATAGAGTGTAATTTCGCAGTTTTATGTTCAATTTATTTGAGGGTAGGATCAGAAATTCATGAATCGGCAATGTTTGAGGGAACCTGAGGAATGGGCCGTAAAGTTGGAGCCGAACAAAGGCATGCTAAAATAATTTTAAAGGCTAGGCATTAAAAATTGTACCAGTTTATAAAAATATAACGAGCATATTTTTTTGTGAATAAAAGGTTATTTGAAGAGGCTTAAAGCTGAAATATTGCTTTAGAATATTTTCGTAGTCATTCTTTATTTTTAATACGTTATACCTAGAGTTTGGAAAATACATTTTATTAATTTTTGCATGCAAACATTCCCGTTTGTTTATTTTTTGTATTTTGCCCTAAAATTACTTTACTTAATTATTATAGGTATTAGAGAGGGAAAAAGAGAGAGAATAAGTTAAACACTTTGAGTGATTTGATGCAAGTTTGCCCTGTCTCTCTGTAATCGGTTGTTATTGGTTAATCCTACTTCGAATAATTAAATAGCAGTCTTCTCTCAGAATAAAAAGGAATTGGCCATAGTCCACCGCGCTGGCCAAGTACGGATAAGCTAACTTCAAACACCTTTGAGAGCATTATAAAAATAAAGAACTCTCGGGCGTTCCTAAAACGCACATAGAGGTGCGTGCCCGGTGTTGTATGTGGGTACTTAAATAATAAAATAGATCTGTCACTGACCCGGTTTTTCATTGTTGCTCTCGCGTATTTATTACGTTAATAATTTTAATATCTATTTTGGCGACGAGTAAAAAATACGTTTTATTGTTTTAGTGATCGTTTATCAAAATGCCGATCGGTAAAATTTTGTACTTCGACTTGGTCGGCTTACCAATTTATCGTTATCAATCAAATCGATGAAAAGTTAAAGGTTGCCTTGATTGCAGTAGTTGGTCAAGCTACTTATAATTTAATGTGCAATTTGTGCACCTAACCATCCGGAGACAAAATCATTCGAAGACTTAGTGAAGTTGATCGGTGAGCACTGAGCATATTGGACCAAAGAGGTCGTTTTTCGGCCGGCAGAGGGTAGGTATAGTCATAGTCATAGTCATTTATTTATTAAATATAGGTACACTGTAGGTACACTTATTTTCGTCTAAAAATTACATAAGTACTTAAAAAGCATGATGGTGATAATGGGTAACGTTATCTTAAAACTAAAGCTACGAGGGTTCCAAACGCGCCCTGGTCTGAGAAGAGCCCACAACAAACTCAGCCGGGTTTTGTAAAACCCGGCTGTATAGGAGGTCCGGGTGTCTATACTACTGCTACTACTACTACTACTACAGCCTATTAACGTCCCACTGCTGGGCACAGGCCTCCTCTCTCATAAGAGAGAGGGAATTAGAGCTTACACCCACCACGCTGCTCCAATGCGGGATGGCGGGCTTTAACGACTATTATCATGTTAGTGATAATAACCGGGACCGACGGCTTACCGTGCTCTCCGAGGCACGGGGGTGAAACACCACCAACTTCCTAACTCCGGGCGAGTACTGGGAATTTCTAGTCAGAAAAACCCAATACTAGGCTAATACCGTTTTACAGTTTCAGTATGATATCCAAAATATCCCATAATTGTTTGCGAAACTTTTGTCTAGAACAATCGAGTAATCCGGTATGCCGGCAGCACAGAACCGGATCAAAGACACACAATAGACGGATATACCCGGGTATTAACCCTTTCAGATGCCGGGATTAAACTTCCCCCTTGTTTTGAGAGAATTAATGTTTCTGTTTATTTTGCAAAATAGTATCGTCAATTTTACTAACCAAAATAATACGCCCTGTTATTTTCTCTCTTTAATCTGTCGTATTTCTCATTATTGAGGGTGGTAACATCCTCCTATAAAAGCAAATGTAATAATTGTTAAACCAAACAATTTTAAAAAACAGTGTATACTTACCAGTTTTAATATATCAACAGACACCAAACAAGATATTTCGAACTGAATTTTATTCTATTCTAGGAGGTACTAAAAAAATTCTACATCAATGATTCTAGGTTTATTTTCTAAGCGAAATTAACGTTAATACAGAATACAAGCTTATAGCTTACAGAGACTATACTTAAACGTACTTACGTTACTAATAAGTATAGTCAAGATTCAAGATTCAAGTCATTTATTAAATATAGGTACACTGTAGGTACACTTATTTTCGTCTAAAAATTACTTACTTAAAAAGCATGATGGTGATAATGGGTAACGGTATCTTAAAACTAAAGCTACGACGATTCCAAACGCGCCCTGGTCTGAGAAGAGCCCACAACAAACTCAGCTGGGTTTTGTTTTTTTTTATTATCACCATCTCACAAATAAAGTCCGCGCGCGAGCTCTGAGGAATCGTATGGAATGTTAGAGTAATGACCTAGAGTTGTTTAAAGTGCAATACAATACCTAGTCAAGCTCGAAACTAGTGCTGGGAGCGAGCTGGATATGGAGCGACGATCGGGGGTGGCGCTTCTTCAGACCCCGATTCCTCGGAGCTCGTGCGCGGAATTTAACATTAGTGAGTGTAAATCAAAGTAAAAAAATTATATCTCTGTTAACGTACTTTTCAAATCAGATTATTTTAACTAAAGAATAAATTTGACATTTTGCCTGTGTTGATACTAAAAACCTGTCAAAAATCATGTATAGTCCAACAAATATATCTGACCCGGTGACAGAGTTGCTAGTAGGAAAAATAAAATAAACTGAACAGGCATAATATTAGTTCCAATCTTGGCCATCGGGCCATATAAGTTTGATAGACTATAGTTACATACAAAACAAAACTTTATAGACAAAACTTTTTGAAGACAAAGTCGCGAGTAAAAGCTAGTTTTACACTGTCGCTATTCTAGTCGAAATAGCAATCACATCGCTAATATCTCGACTGAATCACTTACTAAATTAATACTTGTAATCCACTTTAGGAGTTTGTAGGGTTCCGTGCACTTCGAAAGCTTTGAAGTACTTTGGAAAACTAATATCAGAAGTATTACCTCAACCTCACTCTATATTAAATGCGTGCTTAGAGACTTGCTTATGCCTCTAGGTCTTTTAAGTGTTTAGGTCTTCTAAGTATCTATACTAATATTATAAATGCGAAAGTTTGGATGGATGTATGGATGTTTGTCACTCAATCTCGCCCCAACGGCTGACCGGATCTGGCTGAAATTTGGCTCAGAGATAGATTATAGTCTGGAATAGCACATAGGATTTATTACTTTTTATCCCGGAAAATTAAAGAGTTCCCGCGGACTAAAAAACCTCAAACCACGCAGACGAAGTCGCGGGCATTCGCTAGTGATTCCATAAATTATTTTGAATAAGCCTTTTCCTTGTAAGTGTAGCTTTGAGTACACACAAAAGCATTTTAAGATGGAGTCGCGTGGCTAACTTCAAAAACGAAAAGTACTAAAGCAACCGAATGTATAATATTAACTCTCTATTAGATTGAATAACTCTCCAGAACATTCCCCGTCGTAGAGTCGATAGAACACACAAAGAGAACACGTCTGTTCGATACTCCAGGGTTTCCATCGAGCAATAGTTTTTGGGTTTGTCCACTAGTCGAACTGTCCGCTTTTTTATCCGGTCAAATGGAAGGAGCTGGTAGGTACTGAGACGCTCCGAACTTTCGCTTTCGGCTTTATATAATTAGCAGGAGCCTGTACTTTATCGCAAAATACCCTTTCAAGACATCAAGTACGTAAAGTTTTGTATTTTATATGATTTAATTTATTATATAAGATATAGAGATAATTATATTAATCTAAAATATAAAAGGAAAAGGTGACCCACTGACTGACTGATCTATCAACGCACAGCTCAAACCACCGGATATATCGGGCTGAAATTTGGCCCGAAAAGATGTGGTTTTTGAAAATTCACCCCTAAGGGGGGGGGGGGTAAAATACGGGTTTGGAATTTGTGTAGTCGCAGCAATCATCTGTTAAAGATATAAATCGTAAAATAAAAGGCTTTATTTGAAGCCATTACAACAGTTCGCGTGACCCAGTAGGCAAGCACTGAAGTTCCTCCCCATCTGAATTTCAGATGACACAATAAGATTCCGAGTTATTGAGCTTTCGTGGATGTAAATGGGACAATCAATTGTGGCGACGAGGGTTGGATAAACACTTTTGACTCTCGAACTTTATTATTTTGAGGCAAATTGCTTTTCTTTTGACTTTAAAAGTGAATAAAAATAATATTTAACTTTTTTATACGACTGCCTGAAAAAAGGAGTATAATGTTTTCAGGGTTCATGTATGTATGTATGTATGTATGTGAGTTTCTATATTCTACCATAACTTCTATACGCCTGAACCGATTTTGGCAAATGAGGTATCGTTAGAATCCCTAGCTTATTCCGGGTGACATAGGCTAGTAAGATTTAAAAAAAAAATGATGGGGTGACCATGGTCCCGCATTAAAGACTAAAGTTGAAAAAAAAATTCGAAAATAAGATTAACTGTATAATCATCATCTAGAAAATGATGAGTAGATTCTAAAAATATATAACACTATAGTTCAATATCCAGTGATTCACAAAAAATATCATTTAATAAAAATGTGATTATGATTCCAAAGGTAATTTCAATACGGGCTACGGCAGAGCAGTCGTATTAGGCTCCTTGCTACTCCAGCGGAAATTTCATTCTGAGAGCAAGGTATCAGCTATCGCACTCCAACGTCTGTTACCGGTTGCGAATGGCCACAGTGTAGAATAATAATAAAACGACGCACCGCATTTGCATGAATTCTTAACGTTGTAGTTCCATTCAAGTTAGCTCTGTTAGTTTTCGCGAACTTAAACGAATAATTATGTTTATGAATCTTATTAATACCTAATAATATATGATATTGATTACCTTTAATTTTTATAGTCTAAGTAGATGATTCCCGCGACTTCGTCCGTGTGGATTAAAGTTTTTTGATTCCCGCGGGAACTCTTGAATTTTCCGGGATAAAAAGTAGCCTATGTCCTTCCCCGGAATACAATGCCAAATATCGTCAAAATCGGTTGACCAGATGGGCCGTAAAAGCGTAGCAGACGCACAGACAGACAGACACATTTTTGCATTTATAATATTAATATGGATTAAAGTAATATTAATTTCACTATATGTTTTTTCAGTCTTTTTATACAACTAAAAAACTGTGATGTGAGTTGATAGTAGTGCAAGATCGAAACAATTCTAATTGCAATAAATAAAAAGATAATTATGTACTAGGATTAGCATCGTTTGAAATAATCATTACTTTCCAAGCATTCTAAATTTTGTATTCTTACCAAGAGATTTCTTATTTTGTTTAGTTCGTATTAGGTATGGAATATAACCTTTAATAAAAAAAATATATAACAATCTATTGATACAATTCAATTTATACTTTAAAGGTAACTAAATAAGGTAAGTTTTAAGACAAATATTTTACACTAGTAACTTTTTCTATGACGGCGAGCTTAAATGGTCATAAAGCTTATGTTGTATTGTTTCTATTGTATTGTATTGTATTGTTTGTATTTCTCGCAAATTTGAACAAGTTTTTATAACAACTGCTAACTGTCATCCAAATAACATTTGGATATGATAGTACTACTAATCATGTTTTCATTATAATTTGTATGTCATAGGGATACGTTATCAAGTGCTAAAAACCCACTAAAAGCGACTAGATAAGGAATTATTAATTTTTTTATTATTTTTAATACATATTTCACAAAAGGTTTAAACAAATACCAACATTTATATAATAAAATAAAGGAATTCGAGTAAAACAAAATGGAGAATTGTCAAGGATGCCAGCATCCATGCATAAATTTGTCAAACACCGTATCTAGTGAAGCGCAATCTTAACTGCCAAACCATTCTCGACTTTGCTGACGTGGAAATAATATTGAAAATCAATCGGCAGTAAAAATAACAGAAAAAAACGACATTACACACTTTATATGAAGCTAAACTGATGTACTAATCAACTCTAATTACAATTTCGGTGCAACTTACCCCTTTACTTTTGGAGTACTTTCAAACACTTTTTAATAATATACCTACGTTTTTTTGATGACATATGAATATCGTTGCTTGCAAATTAATACATAACGATTTCTTTAAATTCAAAAATAGCCAAACTGCTAAATGACACTATAGGACACGTACACTATGCGTCCTAACCATAGTTTTAGGATTCACCCGCTCCACGGATACCAATCCTAAATCTTATTTACCTACCTTACTAGACAGCCGATCGGTAATGGCTGACCGTGATCCCTATTTCACCTCAACTGTACGGATAATCTTAAAAAATGTTAAAAAGGAAAAAATGCCCTTTTGAAGACGTCTCAGGTTTAGAACCTACGCATCTGCGGTATATACTCTGTCGTTTAACCGCTGCGCTACCAAACGCTATGATAATTCAAGTGAAATAATCTAATGGAACCAGCCCAATTCTGATGACATTAGTTATAAACGAATAACTACATTTATAATAGTATTATATTTAGGAATGGTAAACTCCACTTGCTCGGGCTGGAAAACTTATATGGTTTTTATTGTTATTTTTTTAAAAATGACATTAAAGTACCTACATTCTATAATAACCAAAACTGTTACGTTATGGATTTAAAAATTTGTACGTAAAGACTAATAATTTGAAGTACCAAGAATCATAAGAATCCAAAAATGTTTGGTGTTAATTTGCACTTCTGAATTTGATACATGTAATATGTATCTAATTTAGTAATCAAGTAAAAACAAATTCACTGCCAAACCATTCTCGACTTTGCTGGCTTGGAAATAATATCGAAAATCTAGCAGCTAAAATGGACAGTGAGGGCAAAGAAATTAGGGCTAGACGTTGGTTAGCAATGACCGATATAATCCATAAAAAAATACTAGTCCTACCGTTGCGCTAACAAGCGGGGTTGTAAAATCCTTTTGTCCTATGACAAAGGAAGGTGTCCGCGGCTGAGACAAAAGAATTGTGAAAATTAGATACGAATTGCATTTGTAGCATTATTAATGTATTAAAAAGTAAGTACTGACACTTATGCGCTAGCAACTTCACAATTGCAGTTTTTTTTATCTTTGCTATGACAAACCTAACAAAAATGTACCTACAAAAAATGTAAAGAAATCGAATAAAACATCCATACTATATAATATTATAAATCCGAAAGTCTGTCTGCTACGCTTTCACGGCCACACGGCGGTGTTTTACTATGCACCGTAAAACTCAAATCAACTAAAAAGTTTACCTTAGTAGGTTCTGAATTTCAATTTATTTGAAGTGTACATTACTACTACATTACAAAACTAAAAAGTAAATTATAATGAAGTGATAGAGTCCGAACACTATCATAGATATTCCGATAATAATATCGGATAAAAAATTACACTCAACTAAGATTCTTATCCATCAATAAATATAAGTCCTTCCGTTGCGCTAATAAGCGGGGTTGTAAAATCCTTTGTCTTTTATGACTATAAACCACTGTAGAACACAGGTGTGCAAAAACATCTGAAAAGGATTGTTTATATTTCAACGCACCTGCAAAATATAATGACTTAAAATTTTATAATTGTGTTTTTTTTATAAGTTAAAATCCTTGTTATTGTAAATTCTGTCTTTAAAAAATATCTTAAGCGTGCATATGTTTCAGATGTTTTTATATCGTACTAAATAAAACCGAAAAAGATAAGATTAAGATGCGTAATAATAAAAAGGAGTCATGAAGCCGAGTCTATTTGGATAATAGGTTAAACTTAATTTATGTAAAAACCACATATTCACATTTCAAAACATATTTTTAAATTAATCGAAAGTAACTAATCGAAAGTTAATACTACAGCTAAAATGTAGTAATAACTCGAATCAATTTTTATCATTATTTCAATAACATAAATAAACAGCATATTAACTCATTTTGATGGGCATAAAAATATTTTATCATTACCTACTTTGTCATTTTCTAATAAGATACCATTCTGAATTCGTTACACTATGGCATTTTTTGGCATCGTAATAAGCCCTAGGCGCTTAGAGAACCTGACACAGGTCCAACCGCGCTGAAGCGTCGCGTGTGACTGACAAGATAACGTAACTACGGCCCATAACTCTCAAGCAATAGGGTCGACAATTCTTTGTACTCGCTTTCCATGCGATTTGAACATTTCATGGAGACATGCGAGAATTAAAGTAATCAAGAATATCATTTGAAATACGATACCTACCGCAAAATAAAGTGATCCAAATCTTAATTTGATTGTTGTACACCTATACTGAAAGTTTCGTTCTTATAGGCCGAGCCATTTAAGAGAAAAAACCTTCTTGCTCTTTTATTCTTCATGACTTTGGAATTTTTTTCTATCGAGAAAATTTCGTCCAATCATGTTTTCCTGTGATCCAATACTTGAAAATATGATGAATTATAGTATATATTAATTTCAAATTTTTCCATCCACGCGTTACAAACTTATATCGATTTTAGAATCGACGAAAACGGAGAGAGCGGCGTTAACTGAAACCGGCAAGCGGCGGATGTATGGCTTGAATATGTTTTATTTTACGCTTTAAAACTTGACTAGCTTTTGCTCTAACTTCGTCCGCGTGGACTACACAAATTCCAAACCCCTATTTCACCCCCTTATTGGTTGATATATCATCGAGAGTTATATTTGTTCAGTTTGCTGTGGTGACCCTGGGGCCATGGAGTCTTACAGCCTACTTATGAATTGCCTCGTATGGTGTTAGAAAAGTTGGCTTATTTTTTGCGCCAAGGATCAGCCTGGCTGTCCAGGGCGGTAATGCAGCCAGCTTCTTGCCAACATTCCATAGGCGAGTATGATGATAATTTATACATAGTAAGTAAAGATTTATGTAGTAATTAGGTTAGACTAGCTAGCTTTAAGTGTTTTCATAAATTCCACCCCCAAAAAGGTTAAATAAGCAGTTCAAGGTAAATGAAGAATTTTATGTTTTTCAAAGTTTTTTTAAATTTCTTTTGATGTCGCGGGCAAAGGCTGGTTAGTAAATAATGAGCTTATAGACTCGGACAATTTATTTATTTTATTTAGATATCTTTATTGCACACAAAATATACAGTATACAGCTTAAAACTAGTAAGACTACATAGAAATGTGCAAAGGCGGTCTTATTGCTAGAGCAATCTCTTACAGACAACCTTTGGTGAAAGGATAAATAAACTGGAGCGCGGGATGGTGCTGTATTTAAAAAAAAAAAAAAAAAATAATAATAATAATAAGTAATGCATACAAGATACAGTACATAAATAGACCAATTAATATATATACCTACATATACAAGTATACCTCTTATAGACAACCTTATGTCTTTATGCTATTATAATAATATCAATAAACATTATATTACTTACCGTTCAATTTGATTGTGTATTAGGCTGGTGAGAGGAGAAAGGTATCACTAATTCACTATGGCCTATCACGACTGTGCAGTAATTCTACTTTGCCATTCTGTTATAATTAATTCAGATTTGTTCGACATTTATCCTATATCGATCGCTGACCTTAAAAGGCAAAACACACTGGGAACGGGCGCGGGTCGGGCGCGGTCTGGGCCGGGTGCACGGCGGGTAAAATCCTTGTAAAACACACAGCGAACACATTTTTTTATTTTACAAGTTTACAATAAACACATAGTTAGTACACATTGAAAAAAACCACAGAGGTTTGACCTCAATGCAGAAGCGTCTGCGCCTCAGGCTTCTTAAACACAAAAAAAAATATTTGAAAAACCTACTACATCTAGCATTAAATCGTCTCCGCAGGAACCAAAGAAACGTCTCGTGGCAACAAAGTAAGATAAACACGAATCTATATATGCCAGGTTCATATTATGTTGCCCAAGAAATATTCCTTGGCGGAAATAACTTCTTTTGGCGGGTTTGGGAAAAATTGAAAAATTATTTGAATAAAAATATTTGATTTGATTTGATTTGATTGTCAGAGTGAATTTTTACGATGTGCGCACACACCGACACCCAAATTCGACACCCTGACGTTAGTTGGTCAACTTATACAATAACTTATACAATATAGAAGAAGGTCTACCAGCAAAAAAATAAATAAAATAAAAATAAAAGAAGATTTCCGAGCAACTCTACTCATTTTGTGTGTTTCAATGCAGTCTTATTGATAACATTGAATTTTATAGACACTTGAATAAAATACATCATTCCACGCCCCATCTAAGCAATAACAAGCGCTTCTCAAAGTGATACGAGTCATCCCCCCTACTTTTAACCCCCCATACTCCGGGGAGGGGGTTAACCTCAGTTACGTAAGAACTCCATCCCGACTCTCCTTGTAGCTTGTGTAATTCAATAGGTCTGATTTAAGTGATAGTTTAGGTATGTTTTGTCATTGTTTTTTTTTTATCCACTACAAGCTAGCCCTTGACTGCGATCTCACCTGATGGTAAGTGATGATGCAGTCTAAGATGGTAGCAGGTTAACCTGTTAGGGGCATGGCAGTTATATTAAACCCATACCCCTTCGGTTTCTACACGGCATCGTACCGGAACGCTAAATCGCTTAGCGGCACGTCTTTGCCAGTAGGGTTGTAACTAGCCACGGCCGAAGCCTCCCACCAGGCCAGACCAGGGAAAATTCAGAAATTATAAATTCCCAAATTGACCCCGCTGGGGATCGAACCCAGGACCTCCGCACGTTAAGGCAACAGCGCTACACACTGCGCCACGGAGGTCACGGAGGTCGGAGGTTGTTTCTATGTAATATTAGATTAGGTGACTGGAGTAGTATAGACAGATATTATAATATTAGTATAGATAGATTTTAATCCACCTCTGGTTGAAGAAACGAAAAACGAAACGAAAAAGCGACACCAAAAAGAGACTAACAAGTAACATCAACTGCAAGTCGTTAGGTAGATAGATAGTAAATTATAAAGGTCTTAGGTATGCTTGAAAGGCAGCACATTCCGAATCGTTGTCAGCACACATTGTTACCAAATGGACCAAAACTTTAATCTTACCACGTCGTACAACTTTAATTACGATTTCGAATGGAAATCAAGTCGAATGATCCGCAGAGGCATTATCGGTTCAATTTATAAGCAATTCCAACCCCTGGGTAATCCCTTACATTCTGCAATTCAGCCCCCAAAGTCGAGGATTTTAATATTGATCGATATCTAATGAAGATCTCTAACATGCAATTTTCCTCACGATTAATTGTTAGTTGAATTAAGCAATTGAAATATTACACAATAGCTTTTGCCCGCGGCTTCTCTCAGGTTAGGTTTGATTTTCATACAAACATAGCCCTATTTTATCCCCTTGAGGGTTGAATTTCCAAAAATTCTTTCTTAGCGGATGCCTGAATGTTAGCCCGATCCGACAAGTGGTTTGAGACAGATCTGTCAGTCAGTCAGTCACATTTTCCTTTTATATATTTAGATACTAGCTGACGCTCGCAACGTTGTAGAAGTAGTCTATCTGCAAATCCAAAATATAATCTATCTCTGAGCCAAATTTCATGCAGATGCGTTCAGCCGTTCTGGCGTAATTAAGTAACAAACATCCATCCAAACTTTCGCATTTTTAATATTGGTATAGATACCTTATACATGCCTAGATATCTAGGAAAATGGAAAACGGAAATCCGCGGTGGCCGATCGATCAAAATGATTCTATTCTGCGTTAGGCGTAGCATTCTAAAACCACGTTCAGTTGTCGTTAGCTATAGCTCATACATTTTAGGTATAGCACAGATCTAGACGTCTAAAACGGTGTTCGCGTATTCTAATTCTGTCGGGATCAATGCTCGGGTATCAATGTCATCGACACTGCAAGTGCGGGCGAAAATTCGCCATTCGCGGCCTAGTATCAACGTTATATTCAAATTATCTTTATTAGGAAATTTTCTTTATTTATATTATGATGTCCAGGTTAAATTTTTTCTTTTCCGCGGGAACTTCTATTTTCCGGGATCTAAATTATCGTATGTTCGCTTTCGTGATACCTACAACTTATCTCTGTACCAAATTTCATTAAAATCAGTTGAAAAGATTGTTGGGCCTTTAAAGTAGCAGACAGGCAGACAGACACACTTTTACATTTATTACAATATTATAGATATGTATTACAATTTTGTTACAGACTACAGGAATACTTTTTTTTGTTACTACTGTATTACTTTTTTGTTTTGTAGGTGTTCATGAGCTGTTATTACATTAAAGACAGACGGACTGACATTCTCGCATTTATTCCATAGAGTAAAGTAATACAATGGAAAATTTATTCATTCATGGATTCACAGCATTACGCTAAAGAGGTTATTGGTTATCGACATTTCGACAAATTGCAATGTTCACTTAATTAATTATTAATTACTACTTGCACAACGTTGGCTATAATTAGATTAATCATAGTAAGAACCATGTTCCTGTCATTTAGCGAACACGTATCAACTGGACGCTTCAACGCCTCGCAAAAACTAATGACTTTTTGCTTGGGGGAAAGCTAAATTAACAAGGATGCAAATTATAATTTTAACAGTTGTTTGAATATTAAAGTACACAATAACAACTTTACAATCATTCCTTCACCCTAGCGGTTCGAATTAGGAACGAGGAAGCAAATCGCTTCGTACGAGTCTGCGGAATTTCGACAACGTAAGGGTGCAGATCTTATCGATGTCCACGCAGGAATCGGAGCATCGAAAATGAGTACAAAAATTTACGAAAAATCACTTCTCGCCTGCATCCGCATCTTTTAACACCATTACCATGACGATCGGTCAATAATCATAGAAGCTACTTAACCGACTTCCAAAAAAGGAGGAGGTTCTTATATACGGAAATACCCGCTTTTCTACAATGCCAAATCTAAAGAGACCACCTACAGGTCACAATTATTTACAATTTAGTAAACAAACTGCACTCCGAAAAAAACCGGTCATTTTCTACATTTTTCAAAATTCCAAAAAAAGGTTAGCAGCTGATTTTCAAAATTCAAACGTTCACACGTGTCTTGAAAAATTCCTCAACTCTTGGTACTATTCCCGTCTCGATCCTCCCAAAATCCTCGGAGCTATGGCCAAAAATACGTCTCAGGCGATTTGCATCTGATGACCATTTTCAATGGTAAAAGGTGACGGAAGAACCAGCACTCTCTCCGAAATATATCCTGCAGACAGGCAACTTTGCACCAATGTTTCAAGCTACGCTGCTTCGAATTGGCCAGCGCTTCGTTACCAATAATTAGTCTCCAAGCTTTCTTTCATGTAATGTACGAATACGTGTAGATAAGTGTCCTAGACGAACTGTACGCACTTGTGCAGTAAGTAACAACAATTTACAGCAAAAAGTAAAGGTTAAATGCCATTCATAGTACCGACCTAGAACAGTCTCCGATCGCCATGTCGGAGGAAAAAGGAAGGAACACATTAAAAAAAATAAAGCGCGACGATCTACTTACGAGTAATCCAACGCATCAAGCTGGGAGAGCCATCCCATAAATGGCTGCAGTGCTCCATGCACGATCGAACTTGGGCTTGGTACTAGGTAAGAAGCTGTCCGGCTTGAAGTACCGCTTGACTTTGTTGAGGATGCCAAGTTTCTTGCCAGCTGTTTTTGCCTTGGTTTCGATGCATTGTCCAAAGTTGATACGGTAATATGTTGATACCGAGGAGCTGGTCACTATCGGTAATCGAAACGGATATACCTCGGAACTTTTATCAGATCTATCGACTAATTTTAACTTATTATTTTTTTATTTAATTTTATCGTATTTTATTGAATGTTTTAGGTTGATTTATTAATTATCTAGATTTAAAATATTGCTTGCCGTGAGGTGAAATTGGGCCGGACGCTATATTATTATAATTTAGAATAAGATCATCTGTACCCCAATTTGCACTAAAATTGATTGATAGATTGAGAGTCAGAGTGAGTGGGAATGAACTCCGTTTCGTGGTAAATTAAGACACGCATGCGTTTTGTTTCATCTAGTATGTATTTAGATTGAAAAGGTCCATCCTTTAGCTCGATTTATCTATTATTCTATCACTTACCTCCAACAACAAAGCAACAACAGCAACAATTGACGGTGTTCTCATCTTCTTAGTATAAAATCTCTTACCTGAAAAAATTAAAAAGTATGTTTTAGATACTGTATTTACAACACCTTTTAAATAAATAGTTCTTTTTTAAATAGCTGTGACACACAATCAGGTGAACTTGACATAAAATGCTGTAAAAATTGATTCAATATGCTATTTGTATGGTAGAAGGCGTCGCCCGTGGCTAGTTCCCAAAACCCTAGTCGGCCCTACAGAGAACGACGTGTTGTGGTACAGCTCTAGGAAAAAGGCGAATCAAGTCTCTTTTTTTTAAATTTATAGACTAGCGCTTGGCTGCAATCAGACTTGCTTGCAAGTCGTGATGCAGTCTAAGGTGGAGTGCGCTTGCTTATAGAAGATGCTTATTCACTCTTGATTTGAAGGTACAGATCCATACTTAATATTATAAATGCGAAAGTGTGTCTGTCTGTCTGTCTGTCTGCTACGCTTTCACGGCCCAACCGTTCAACCGATTTTGATGAAATTTGGTACAGGGGTAGGTGGTATTCCGTGGAATGACATAGTCTACTTTTTATCCCGGAAAATTAAAGAGTTCCTGCGGGAATCAAAAAAACTAAATCCACGTGGACGAAGTCGCGGGTGTTAAATTATGAGGAGTTAAACAGGGGAGGGTTTTAATTTGGATGGTTACTAAAACTGAATGACGACTAATACAAGTTATCATCTAACTGGCTTCTATGATGATTGGGAGCTAATAACCTAACGCTTATTTATATCTCAATAGCTAAAATAATTAATTAGCAAAAGAGGGTAGGTAATAAATACAGAAGTAAAACCAACCAAGTCGAATAATAATTAATCGTTTATTGAAAGATTTTAATACTTTAGTCTTTATAGACCTATCTGTATTTTGTTGTATTTCTCAGCATAGGTCTATTTATATTCAAACGAATCTACCACCCGTTTCCAACGGTGTGTGGTTGTGTAGAAGAAAGGGCAAACAAACTACACAACACACCTCTTTTAAAAGTATTACAACATTACATAATATCTAAAACATATTGGGTACACGAGTATAACAAATAAGGCAAATGATTACGTACATTATAATTTACAATAAAATATAAGAATACTTAGCTTTTGGACAGCCTGCAGCCGCTGTTTATGATGCCCGTCTCTGTTTCGAAGCCAGTACAATAATGCCCCTCCTCGGCGGTGTAAGGCACTTTTATAAATTCTGCCATCACAAACAAGCGGAAATGGACCGTCCCGCGATCTTAATATTATTCATTATATTTATTCTAGTTTTGTTGACAAAAGGTATGTTGACATACCCAACTTAGAATAATAAAATCATTGATATTGACGGTCTACATATTAATAATTTACAATAATAATAAGAGACTTACATTGTCGGATTACATAATAGATATTATTTCACATGATACCGATTGCCAACTGTATGTTGACGACATCCTAGTATGATGATATTCTTAGTGTATTGACAGTATTTCATTTACAATGAGTAATTAGTTAAATATATCGATAATTTATACAATATTATTTTCCATATCGTCTCATTCCGAGATACCAAATTAAACAAGAGCAAGCAATAATTATTGCACATTATGGTATTGTATAATGACAGTAAGAAACTAGGAACATTGACATTGTATCATGTCGCGGAATAAGTATTTCGTTTAAGGTATTACTATCAATAATTATTTCAGGCTCCAAGTTTATGATTGGCTCAATTTTACCATAATAACTATAGACAATTTTATCCCTATTTGACACGGGCATCATCTAGTATATTATACCACCACCACCACCACTACAGCCTATTAACGTCCCACTGCTGGGCACAGGCCTCCACTCTCATAGGAGGAGTATATTATAAGCAGATGGAAAAACGGAAGCCGGAAGGGTGTTCCATATCATTCATAAGAACTTTTGGCCCTCAAGGCATAGTGTACCGTCACTATAGCACAGAGTAAGTATACTCGTGTGACTATAGGGAAGCGAGAGAAAAATCCCTACCGTAGTATTACTCTTCTCAAACGGTTGTATTTTATTTTATATTTGTTAAGTATTATTGTATTTTATTATTATATAACATGGGCCTTGTTGCCTGAAATAAATGGAATGAATGGATAAATATACTAGCGGTTCGAGTCTCTTTTAACTCCGAAAAGTCTCATTCATCTGTCATATAGGATTTGAATCCTGGAAACCCGAATAGTGAAGTCCTAACCACTAGGCTTGTCACTGCTGCCAACCATCGGTATACCTATAGTACCTAGGCCCTTTATATTCTAGACAAGTCTTGTATAGAATAGAAGTTTATGTTTCAATAGACGCTTTGTCAATAGCACGTGTCTATTCATTGTCAAACTGTCAATTGTAGAACCTGCAGATAAGTTTACCGATAGTTTGCTTTAAATTCATTCCCAGTACAATGTCAAGTCTAGAAAATATTACTAGGCAGATACTAGCTCATACTCGCGACTTCGTCTGAGATTTTTATTGATTCCCGCGAGAACTCTTTAATTTTCCAAGATAAAAAGAAGCTTAAGTCCTTCCCCGGGATACAACCTATTCCTGTACCAAATTTCATCAAAATCGGTTGAACGGATAGACCTTGAAAGCGTAGCGGACAGACGGACAGACAGACAAACTTTCGCATTTATAATATTAAGTATGGATATGGATTATCACAATGGTCTGTGCTAACATCTGATTTAATCGTTAGTAACCTAAGAGTTGAAATAGTACTCTTAGTCAAGTCGTATGCGGAAGGACCTGAGAACTCACCGCATTATTATCCCAAGAAAACCCCTGCCATTATTTCATTAATGGAATGGGACACGAGTCACGACCCTCAGCAATATGGAATACGACGCAGAGAGAGAGGTCGACTGCACTCCACGTTCTACATAGCAGATGAGAAAGCAGTCAAGGGCTAACTTGTAAAAGAATAAAAAACACAGTTCTATTTCTAACAGCCACCCCTCTCGTGGAGCGATAGTATCTAGATCCTAGACGTTTATTTCCGTCGCGCGGACAATGACGCAGAAACAGACGGACGTAACAATGCTACGATTGTTTGTACGACTTTCATCATGGTTTGTACCTACTTTGTATTGACTGGCAACACTTTTAAATTGCCCTCAACTGGAATGATGCTTTTTTCCAAAGTAAATTATTTCTTACTTACTGATTTTTAAATAGATGCTCTTCCAAAAATTATTTCCAAAAAACCGACTTCCAACGCCACTGTAAAGTATTTTATTTTTTATTTTTAACTTTTTAGTGTCAGGGTTAAAGAGGCCTATGTCCAGCAGTGGATGCATATTGGCTGATGATGATGAGTGTCAGGGTTGACGATTTGGAGTCAGAATTTTTTATGGGACCACCTCGAGAGCTTCCTCTAACGACTGAAAAAAACATTTTTCGAATCGGTTAAGACCACGGAGATATGCGGTAACATAGGTACATTAAAAAAAAATATGCGCCGAATTGAGCACCTCCTCCTAAAGTCCTCCTCCGCCGGGAAGTCGGTTAAAAAGATCTAAAATTCACATCTTGAAGCGCGTTATTTACAACGGCGGTGTAAGGAAGAGTGCCAGGGGAATTTGATCGCCAATTTTGTGTGTTTGTGGTACAGTAAATGAGATGTATCATCGAATCAGGAAAAATACATTTATCACCTAGAGTTACGGACATCAATTAAACTAATCTAATCTAATTATGGCTCCGTAAACGTATTTAAATTAATTTTACACAACAGTTTAAAAATTTATTTTTTATTTAAAAAAAATAATAATAACCGACTTCGCTAATAACTAAAACATTGTATAATTTATTGAAACAACCTTTAATAATAAAATAGTATTTTTTGGAGTCGGTGGCAGACCAGCGTGCCAGCGTCCTTGGTTGGCGGTTGGGGTCCTAAATTGACAATTTTTTTTCCTTTTAAAGATTAAAGGAACCATCCTTTTAAAGGACCATACTGGCAGTATGTTCTTTCAATTTTAAAATAAAATTTAAATCGGATAAAATGATAGAGTTACTTATAGAGTAACATCGCCAAAAAACACGCGTCCAATTGAGAACCTCCTCCTTTTTTAGGCCCGTTAAAAAGGAGTGTACCTAATGTTTTCAGAGTTCAAGGATATGGAATGCCCTTCCGGCTTCCGTTTTCCCCTCCCGTTTTAATATAGGTACCTTCAAATCAACAGTGAATAGGCATCTTCTAGGCAAGCGCGCTCCATCTTAGGCTGCATCACCACTTGCATGCAAGGGTGATTGCAGCCTATAGCCTATATATTTAAAAAAAAATGTAAGTCACAGTTTCTTAATTCCATCATAATTTCTAAATGCCTGAACAGATTTGGATGTGTGTGGTAGATATCGTTAGAATTCTAATATGCTCCCTAGTGACACTGGGCTAATATTACTGACATAGGATATGACCTTTGTTGTCTGGAAACTGTCCATTCCTTCATGAACTTACGGCAACTGTCCATTCGTTCATTCATTAAGTTACTATCGGCCGCCCTATTTTCGTGGAATTTCTAAAAATATTTTCTTCTTGAGAGCTTTTAAGCTTTAGAGACAGCAAGAGTTTAGATATTAAAAAACATTGAGGTAATTCTTTCTTAATATCATCTTACGTTATAATCATATGGTAAGCTAATGTTAAGCAATAAATAAGGTATTTACGTTCCTGCTCGCAGAAAGAATATGACCACAATGACTAGTATTATTCCTTAATGGCTTAATACGTTGCGCAGGCGCATACAATAACATAGTAAGAGATGCATCGCATTGTGTTGACATCTGCAATGGACTTCGAGTGATTTATTACTCTATGACTGAGCTTCTTTGTTGTGACTTTGAGGGTCGTAATTGTTGGACGAGCCCCTGGCGTAGTGTTGAGCGCTGTTCTCTTAACATGGGACTTGGGAGGTCCCGGGTTCGACTACCCGGCAGGGTCAATTTGGGCATTTATAATTTCAGAATTTTCTCTGGTCTGGTCTGGTGTGAGGCTTCGTCCGTAGCTAGTTACCACCCTACCGGCAAAGACATACCGCCAAGTTATTTAGCGTTCCGGTGCGATGCCGTCTAGAAACCGATTGGGGTTAAGGGTTTTATATTACCGCCATACCCTCAACAGGTTAGCCCACTACCTTCTTGGACTGCATCACCACTCACCATCAGGTGAGATCGCAGTCAAGGGCTAATTTGAAATGGAAAAAAACACTCTGTGGGATTAAAATGTACGCAAAAAGGTATATTTCTCAATTCCCAACGACCTAATTTCTTCTTGCGTTCAAAATACCTGCAGTGCCTTTATCTTCCTTCAAAGAGGCATAAAGGCAATTCTCACCTTAGCTATAATAAGGCAAAGCTTATTTTGCATTATGACCGGTTATTTATTAAATAAGTTTCTACCTAAACCCTTTCTGCGAACTTTGTGCACGCCACTACATAAAACTCATAAAAAAATATTCTTGCCAATAAAAATAAACAATTTAAAATTAACTGGACAAGTGCATCTCAAAACACGCATATCTAAGGTAAGGTTCCGTAGTCATTTATATTTTTAAAAAATGAAATTTCTATATATATAAAAAACAATTGCTGTTCGTTTGTCTCGCTAAAACCCGAGAACGGCTTGACCGATTTAGATGGTATTTTATGTGTATGTTTGAGTGAGTCCAGGGATGGTTTATATTCATAATTGGACCCGGTAGGGGCGCTGCAATCGGGTTTAAGGTTCAGGGCAGGACAACGTCTGTCGGGCCCACTAGCCAAGAAAAATAATAATTATTAGTACTTATAATAATTATTATTATTAGTACTTATAGTAACAAAGCTTTCTCTGTGATTGCGATTTTTGTACTAAGACTAAGTATGACTTGGTAACATCAGCGTGTTCACTTATTTCAACTTTTGAGTTAGATCTCAAAACATAAGTTATAATTATTCATGAATGGACATTAATATTATTATATTATAAGTTATGTACCCATTTCAGGTTGTGGATTATGTTTATTCAAAGATAAAATCAAAATTCAAATGTTTTTTTATACAAATAAACTTTTATAAGTGCTTTTGAATCGACGAGTGATTTGATTTAATGATTATAAGGATTTCTAAATTGTATTGATTACATACCTACTCTATAAATTTGCACATCAGCAATGACAAACCATGATTGTTCTTTAATTAGTTCGTCATCTTAATTGTACAAATGTTTCTTTCAAATAAACGATGAATTGATTGAAACTTTTGATATAAAGATTCAGTTGTATTAATAAAATTATTTTTAAATTAAAAAAAACCGCCTTCAAAAACTAAAAAGCAAAAAATAATTGGATATATTTACATATTATTATTTCTACCCACTATGTAGAAGTCGGGCGAGCCTTGCATCAACTTTGCTTATCCTTGTTATACCCGCCCGACTTCAACATAGTGGCTAGAAATAATAATATGTATCCACCTGTCATTGGCAAAGTGCATTGTGCTGGTGTGGCACTAATAAAGGCCATAGAACAAAATAAGAAGAAGAATAATAATAATAAATGCGCTTTTATAACATGGTTCCCAAAGAGTTCCTAGATTTGCCATTTCATAAATTTAAAGACTCTGTTAAACAGCATTTATTAAGTCGAGGTTATTACACTATTGACGATTTTCTGAATGACAAAGTTGCATGGAAGAAACCGGGCTCGCATCCAGTGACCCACAAGTCAGTGTAATACTTGTAACGTAATGTATGTGTTGTATTGTTACTTATTGTAACCTTTTTCTTTTCTATTGTAACCTTTTTCTTTTTTAAGAAAAGAGCAACTGCTGAGTTTCTTGCCGGCTCTTCTCAGTAGAATCAGCTTTCCGAACCGGTGGTAGACTCTTGACGTATCATAAGTGACACAAGTTGTCCTACATGAAGTAAATAAATAAATAAATATGTAAATATATCCAATTATTTTTTGCTTTTTAGTTTTTGAAGGCGGTTTTTTTTATTTAAAAATAATTTTATTGTTTACTTTTTAGTGCTGTAAATATTAAAAAAAAAAAAATCGGTTCTCGAAAGGTAGACAGACCTGTACCTAATAACTATCTGGGTTCGTGTCCTTATAAAATTTAAGTTCCTTTGATTTCCCCAGGATTCCATCATCAGACCTAATGACCATGGGACCACCTGGAAAGTATACCCTTTCAAAAAAAAAAGAATTTTCCAAATCGGTCCAGGCGTCTTCGAGTAATCGGGGAACATCTGTCTTCGAAGATCTCGGGGAACATCTGTCTTCGAAGATCTTCATCAGATCTTCACCAAATTTATATGGGACCACCTTGGAAGTATACCCTTTCAAACAAAAAAAGAATTTTGAAAATCGGTCCAGGCGTCTTCGAGTAATCGGGGCACATACATAAAAAAAAAAAAAAGATTCCGACGAATTGAGAACCTCCTCCTTTTTTTGAAGTCGGTTAAAAAAGAAAGCAGAGTACACGACGTAATAAACGTAGAACTCAATAAAACATTTTATACCACTAAACAATTATTATACCTACTCATTCTACACGGAACCATAACTTAGTAACATAAAAGCTTTAACGGCCAGTAAAATTGCAGCGCTTCCAGTCAGCCGATTGCTAGATCTAACAATAGCGCAAGTTACCTATTATAGACCAGAGGCCTAATTGTCTGAGTAAATCGTAATCATTTTACAGCTTAAAACGTATTACTCGAATTGATTAAGGAGTTCATACATGCTTTTTGACGTGCAGGCATCTATGAACTTCTTAAACAGGTCGGATTGTCCGTTTGACGAACGATTACGATTACAATTTCCTCACACAATCGGAGAGAAGATTTAAGGCTGGAACTGAATGCGGCCAAATTGAAACTCGTGTCCATCGGACCGTGAAGTTAATAAGATGGGGAGTGTCAAAGGCTTCTGTTAGATCCAAAAGCTGCTGTTCAGTGGATCTATGCCTTTTGACGCTAGTATTTTATGGATTTAAAACTGTAAATAAAGTTGTTTTGTACAATATAGATAACCAGCGTTACCACACGACCTTCAATGTAAATTTTAAAATGTATTTTCTTTTTTATATAGGACTCAACTACAAAGAAGGAATTATTAAGTTTTGAATTTCAGTTTAAATGAATACAGCCTATGTGTTAGAATTAGAAAACTAAAACTAAACTAAAATAAGACAAGTAATAAAATCAATGAGGCAAAAACATTTCCTAACAGCTGTTATGGTAATGTATGTGTAATGACTTTCTCATATAAAATTATCTAGTCTATAATCATAAGCTTTCACAAGTTTTATTATGTTCATTGTAGACTTAAAAACTTTCTTATTTAAATTGTTTTCATTATTTTGTTATGGCTAAAGTCAACATATTATAATCAAATGAAAGCCTTATTGTCAATATGATTCACATTTAAGCGTCCCCCAAGGTAGGTTATTAAGACGACCCTTGTTCCTAAAAGAACTATAAATCGCTTAGTCACGAACGAAAACCGCAATGCGCAAAAATAAAAATTCCGGACACAGTATGGCATAATTCGAAGCTCCAAGAATAAGTTTACAGCTCTAGGAGCAACCGTGAGATTTTCTAGTCCTGAAGTGCAATAAAAGTGTTGTTAAACGTAATGTAGTGTTGTTGCACTTAGATAAATTGATCTCTATGTGCCACTACGTTAGAATGAATTTTTAAACGCTACTTATGAGAAAATATTTTTTAAACGTTCTTTTTTTGTAAAGAAAAGGCCCCCAAATAAGACAGATGAAAAAAACATAAATTAAAATAGACGAAAATTAAGTAATAAAAAATACTAATTATATTTTTAAACATAAAAGAGAAAATATGGTAATACCAAAAGACAGAATGACAAAGAACTCAGCATTTTAAAATCATTCAAAAGAATAACACCTGCGATAATATATCGATGGATACAACATAAAACAATTCAAATTATTTTCAAAGTTAAAATTATGAAATACTGATCACAGCTTAACTATGCATTGGCAACTTGTCGTTAAACTCCTAAACTACCACAGTAGTAATCGATTCATAGAAAGTCATGTTAATATGTCATGTGTTAAATCCATTAACAGTCAGTTAGTCTCTCAACAATAATTCCAGTAATGGCAATTTCGCGTGCTATAGACCTTACACAATCAGAGGGCATACAGAGGTTTTCAGCGTTGGCACTTGGCAGTAAGGCCTCTGAAGGCAGTCAAACGAGTTCAATCCAATCCAGGCCCAATTCTACGTTTCAATTTGGCGTTTCACGGTACAGTTTTAAATTGGCAGGCCCACTCGCAATCATCAAAATAGGACGAAACAAGGCATAATATGGTTACCTCGCTAAGCGGGCGCGTCACGACACCGCTCGGGGCTCCACACATTTCGTACAAACACTGAATAATTATTTTGCCGGTATTTTCTACTAGCTAACTTAATAACTAATGGGGCTGACGTTCTTTGTTTTGTGAAGAAAAGCCCCGAAATAAATCAGATTAAAAAAAAACTTAACAACTTCGTCCGCATGAATTGAGGATTTTTTGGTTCCCGCGATAACTCGTTAATTTTTCGGGATAAAAGTAGCATATATTTTATTCCAGACTATAATTTATCTCTGTGCTAAAGATCCGTTCAGCCGTTCTGGCGCGATTCAGTAACAAACATCCATTTTAATAATAGATTAATATTATTAGTGTAGAAGTATAGATAAATCCTCTCCAAAAGGAAACTCATGAGAGTTTATAGACAAATTGTAGGTTCAAGCACACGATAGAAATTCATGGAGTAATCAAATGAAGCATGCCCAACCCAGTTGAGAACCATAGAGCGCCTGTGATGATGATGAGTTGATGACAGTGACGATGACGAAAGTGACGATGATGACAGTGACGATGATGACACTGACGATAATGATGATGATGATAAATTATTTTGTCACCTAATATTTTGAGTGACAGTTAAATTTTCGAAATTGAAATTTGTTATGTATATTGGTAACACGAAAATTGGACTCTATTTAAACTATATTATTCAAATATAATTTAGTAATACAACGTGCAGAGCAAATAAATAAACGTTAGCTACGTAACTATTGACTCGTGGCAAGAATATCAACGTCCTTGTAACAAATTGGATTTTCTCGTACACTATCTAGCACATACTAAAAAGGTTGAAGAGATGAGATAGTTCATGGTACCGATTCAATCTAGACTACACAAAAGAGCAACTACAAATAATCTGAAAAATAAATCAGAATTACATTTTTTAAGATGGATGAATTTGAGTATTGAAACCAAAATAGTCCCCCACATTCTATTATTATTTAGCTACTTGTCTATAGGAACTGAGTAATAGTGGAAGTCTCAGTGTAAACCCAAAGTCACTATTTGTTTTTTCTGTGTAAGTTCAAGTCATTAGCCAACAGATGTATTGTTTAAGCAAGTGCTCGAATCAAAACCCCATAATTGCTTTCCATAAGATGATTGAATCATATAATCTCAATCAACAGCACGTCTTACTCAAATAAATGGAACTATATTATTATAATTGGTTTACCAACTAGAGTATATTATTGTATAGTGTATTCGTTATAGCTACTGTACGAAGTGAATTAATGATAACAAAGCCAGCACACCGGAATAAACTAATCCATTTGGTATAGAGCCACTTGTACCCGTAATATCTAAGCCGTCACCCACACTGTAGACGTCACTCAAGACCGTGACGACTCATAAACTACACAATGACGACAATATGGCAAATATCATTACAATTGTCCTCGTACCACCGACAGGCTTGCTGTGTAAGTAAAGACCAGCACACATATACGGAGTGTGGAAGAGCAGTCTTTGACTTTATCGTGCATAATTATTGTCGAGTCAACATCTCCTGAAAATGCTCCGGTGTCGGAGTGAAACGTACGTTGAGAGTAATTTGGAAGATTTGTGTGGTGTGGTGAATATTGCAAGCTACAAGAGCAAGATACACACAGTACCACATAGATTTACGTCCAGTAGCGGATTATAACGAATTAAATTTCTAGTTCCTTCAAAGGGCAGAGTCATTTCTAAATACAATTTAGAATCAGCTTTAGTTTTGGACGAATTAACCACGGGACGCGTGATATCGGCCATATTCACCTTACCCCTTTAGCCATGAACTGTGCAGTTTCGCCATAAATTATGTTTATGTGCTGTCGTAGTGATCGACTTTTTCATACACTAGTGCCAATAATTGGGCAGAAAAATGACAAGGCTGAAAACAAAAGGCGGAGAAGATGGGTGATGTGCGTGTCTTTACGCCAAATTAAATAAGGGTTTGGGGGTTGCTATAGAATACGTGAACCTTAATTTCATTTAAACGAGAACGAAGGGAAGGAGGTGATCCTGGGGCCCTATTTAAAATTTCACGGCGCGCAAAAAAATTTTTTTGGAAAAACTTTTTGGAAAAAAAAATTAGCTTAAGTAGTCTTAGTTAAGGAAACGTTAGTTAATATGCCAAAGTATGGCATCGCTTAGCCGCTACGCTTATAGTTGCCAGGGAATCTACACTTCTATACAAATATTTTACCTATAAATGCGAAAGTTTGAATGGATGGATGGATGTTTGTTTGTTACTCAATCACGCTAGAACGGCTAAACGGATCTGGATAAAATATGGCACAGAGATAGATTTTGGTCTGAAATAAGATAAAGGCTACTTTTTATCACGAAAAATTGAAGAAAAATCTCAATCCACGCGGAAGAAGTCACGGGCATCAACTAATTTAAGCAATATATTTTCAACACATGGAGTTTTGTATGTCATGACATAATATGCACTAACACAAAACTTTTTCAAGCAATTTCGTCTTCAAGCCTTGTCCTCGTGTCACCAGCAGCCTGGTAGCCGCGTTACGAACAGAAATGGAGCAATTTGCATCTCTCGGTGTAAAATTAGATTTGCGACAGCCCAACGCCGGCTATGTACATACATTGCATGCGTGTATGTACGTGCGTCACACGAGTTTGTCTGGTGAGTTGGCTGGGGGATCTAAAATGAGAAGTTACGCTTTATAAGGATAATTTACTGCTCAACTTTGCGTTCTTGCAGAAAGTTTCAAACAATAAGAATACTTTTGAAGTAAGTATTTTGAATATTTGTAACTAGATAAGTACAAAAAAGACTAAGTTAAAGTAAAATAGTGAAACCACGAAGAAAATACACTCTAAAGATGAAAGAATGGTACAAGACGAAGAAGAAAATGTAATAACTAAATCATATTAATATTTGAAATGCGAAAGTGTGTTTGTTTGTTGGTTTATTGGTTTGTCATTCAATCACGCAACAGAGAAACGGATCGACGTGATATTTTGCATGGGTATAGTTGAGGACCTGGAGAGTGACATAGGCTACTTGACGGGATTTTGATCCCGGAAAATTAAGGAGATCTTGTGAGAATCTCAAAAACTTTTCCACGCGGACCAAGTCAACGAGTGAGTTGATAAGAAATGAAAAAAATAAACTAAATAGTCAAAAGACTAATAAAAGATTCTCAAGACTTACTGATTAAAATAAAAACTTAAAAACTGAAATAAAGCAGGTACTACATCGATTTATCACGCCATAAATACAACAACCAAGGACATTATAAATCCAGTCGCCATCGGTAGATAAAAAAGAAAAGAAGTAGGATAAAAATGGCCGCTAGTAAAGATATAGATTATAGAATCAAAAGACAAAACAAAAGACAATTAATTTCTTTCACCAAGAACTTTTGTAGGGAACGAACAATGGATTCATGAATTTTAATGTCGGTAACATTCCGTAAACTTTGGAAATTGAATTACTGATTTTCTTGGATATCAAAGTTTTATTCGACCATCCGTGACGTGAACTTTCGTGGAAATAGCCTACGCAGTACCAATTGGTAGCGTATTGAATTCTCAATTCATTCAATCGAATGATTGCAAACTTTTGGAGAATAAATAATTATTTCAATTCTTTGTAACATTATATATCATGATTTTAAAAAAACAGAATTTATTGATTTTTGATGAAACAGTTTAAATTAAAAACACTAAAGAGACGCTTCTGTAATGTAGTCTGAGAATCATACTAATATTATAAATGTGAAAGTGTGTTTGTTTGTCATTGAATCACGCTGCAAAGAAGCAACGTGTTAGCATTATTACTATTTGTCATTATATCTCATGAAACAGGAAGTATAATATCAGTTAATTTGACTAGTTTCATGTCATTCGCTTTAGACTACGCTTTAGATACGGACGCCATATTGAAAATAGTTAGTATAAATGCGAGTATTTTGACGATGGTAAATCAGTCTCCTGCCGGCAGACTCAGCGATTATTGAATGCTTTTGTATTTAGATCACAATTTAGTTTAGAGCTTAACGATAGCAACGTGGCCGAATCAAATGAATATTTATCTAATTACATTAAATCTCTCGTGGAACCTCTATCGTGCAAGTTCCAAATGAGAGTACAAATATATTAAAAGTGTCTCGTATATACCTACTACTGGATTGTCTCTAACAAACGTATCTACGTTATTTTTGGCATTTTTGGGTATAATTGAGGACCTGGAGAGTGACATAGGCTACAGTTCCCGCGGGAATTAAAAAAAACTTAAAGCACGCGGACGAACATCACGCGGGCATCAGCTTGTACGAAATATTGAATTCAACGTAGGTGGTTCATCGTCTATACATCCGATGAAAGTTATCTTAAACAACAATTGTCCCACTTAACAGCCATAAGATACTCGATCTCACTTACGTAATCTTAATTTTCAATGTCCCCGAACTGGTTGGATGTTACGTACTGCATTATCTCATTGACCCCACAATTATGGGCTCCAATCAGACCATCACGAAGTGTGCTCGCGCCTTATTGAGTTTTATTGCTTGTATTAAACGCGTGCGGTTTTGGCACGGCATTGTCTAAATAGATGATGTAATATCCTGTAAACCTCTTTTTGATGGCGTCCTTGGGCAGTATTGGGCCATGGGGTCTCTTATTTTGCATCGTAAATTCGTAATCCCCATATACCAATACTGTGCCATTGCTAAAGGTTGTAGCTCGTGACAAGTGACCCTTTTACATCTAAATAATTCTAAAGCAACTGACTTTTTTTTTATTCACTACAAGTTAGTCCTTGACTACGATCTCACCTGATGGTAAGTGATGATGCAGTCTAAGATGTTAGTGGGCTAACCTATTAGGGGCATGGGAGTTATATTAAACCCACACCCCTATTCGGTTTCTACATGCACCATACCGGAAGGGTTTAATCGCTTGGGTTTTAAAAAAAAGTGTGTGTGGAATTCACACACGGCAGAAGTGAAACTTCAGAAAAGTAGCCTACGGGAGAATGAGATAAATAATATTCCTCGTACACGGTATTCTATGATTCTATCCCATTCTCTCGCAGGCTAAATCCTATATATTCTGTTTGTCTCTTTTTAGTGTCGCTTTTTCGTTTCGTTGAATTTTCAAATCACAACGATTCTAAAGAAGTTTCACTTCAATAATTATTAACTTACAAATTGCCCCACAGCTGTAGAACGGAATGAGTCAAAACATTTCATGTCTTACGAGTAGTTCCCACTTAAAAAACTATAAGTATTCCTTACCGCTTTTAGCTTTAAACTATTTCAAGAAACTTAAACATGGTAATGAGCTTCCGGAAAACTTTCTGGAATGATCAACTTTCAGAAATTTCAACAATTTCGGATTTGCAGCCACGCAACGTTTAGCTGTCATACCAAGAAAAGATCCAATTCAATATAATAATTAATGCAAAAGTGTGTTTAATAATGATTTGACCAAAAATAATAATGGGCTATGGGCTAATTTTCATCAAAAAAAAGAAGTCATTGGGATCATCTAACATAGTATTAAAACTCATTTGCAATGGTTATTTATGATTTGGAGTTATTTATTAGTTTAAGTATCTGACTTTGATTAGTCTAAAAAAACTAACGTACTGAAGCTGGTATGATATGATTTAGTTAAATGTATGTATGTAATTATGCGATGGAAATATCGCACACATTTTAAAACAAAGTCACACAATCAAACTGCACATACATATGCAAGAAAACAACATTTGAAAGGCCCTATAAATAATTACGTTAGGTACATCAATAAAAGTGGCAGAAATAGAGCATAATATTGACATAAAAGTTATAAAGTATCACGATTCACGAACCATGGGAGGTCATGGCGGACCAGACGTGCGTGAGACGTGACCAGTCATAAATGAGCTCCAACAACCAATTCATTGCCAACATTAAAAGATTAACAGCCAAGTGTAGAGAGGGGCAGGGGAGGCCATACGAAACTGGTCGCATGAACCATGACTCATTTGTTGACTCAGCGGCGCCTGCGGACTTTCCTGCATACAATTTCAATTGATAATTTCATTAATTTTATTCAATTGATTAGCTTCGTATTGCATCACTACGTATTGAATGATAAGGTACTCATCTTAACTTTTAGTAACGAAATTTTCATTTGGTTTTGTACGATGTATGCAATAATTTCTTAACTTGATTTAAGGATCTTGCTAATTTAATTAGGTGTTACCATATATTTAGTACTAGATGATGCCCGCGACTTCATCCGCGTGGATTAATTATTTTAGATTCCCGCGGGATTCTTTAATTTTCCGGGATAAAAAGTAGCCTATATCCTTTCCCGGGATACAACCTACCCCTGTACCAAATTTCATCAAAATCAGTTAAACGGTTGGGCCGTGAAAGCGTAGTAGACAGACAGACAGACAGACAGACACACTTTCGCATTTATAATATTAGTGTGGAAGTATGGATAATTACTATATTTATTTGTCCAAATATAATGAACTAGATGATTCCCGCGACTTCGTCCGCGTGGATTAAGATTTTTGATTCCCGCGGGAACTCTTTAATTTTCCGGGATAAAAAGTAGCCTATGTCCTTCCCCGGGAAACCATCTACCCCTGTACCAAATTTCATCAAAATCGGGTGAAGAGACAGTTTTTTTTTATTCCCGCGGGAACTCTTTAATTTTCCGGGATAAAAAGTAGCCTATGTCCTTCCCCGGGATACCATCTACCCCTGTACCAAATTTCATCAAAATCGGTTGAACAGGTGGGCCGTGAAAGCGTAGCAGACAGACAGACAGACAGACAGACACACTTTCGCATTTATAATATTAGTATGGATATGGATAGTATGGAAGTATGGATATGGATTTCGACACTGGGTAGATATTGTTCCTTTCGTGATATTTCAGCGTTTATAATTCGGTTTTAGTGCCTAAAATTAATTAGAACTTCTAATAGTTTTAGATGAACCAGGGTGCATAATTTCTTAAGTAATGAGAAAATAAAAGTTATGATATTACGATCTGAAAAATTAGCAAGCTTTTAAGTATTAAACAATTACATTAAACAAAATTCACAAGACAAACGGAGTATTTTAGAATATTATTATCGGTCCAAAACCAGTTGATAATCGCAAAATATCTACCTTTTAAAAACGTAAATTCCCACGAGTATGTTTAAAAATAAAATATAATCTCGAAGTTCTACATTTAAAATCCAACAAGTTAGATAAAAGAAACAAGTTTTACTGTAATTTTAAAACGAAGCGTCGATTTAATCTCTTCCTGAACTTTACCATTTTAAAAGTCACACTACACAATAAAATGTGTCCTGTCTACCAGTCCTGCCAGTTGCAACCTTGGCCAAGAGTTAAACTGTTTCAAAAGCTTTCAAACTCGGCTGATTCAAAGCAAGTGAGTGCGTCTAAATTTAAATTGTCTTTAGTTTTTGATTTCTGATTGTGTTTGTACAAATTCCCGAGCTCAATGCAAACTTTGAAACAAAAGTGTCTTTAATGAAGAAAATTGTTTATAAGTAGGTACCTTAATGTCATGTAGGTACAAAATGATAAAATAAATAAGTAAATGAAGCAAGTTATTTTACTATGGTAGAGTCAAGACGACCCTTATTAGACACTTTTATGTCCTTTTTAAAAAAAATAAAAATATCGGTTACTTTTAATTATTATACAGTACATAATCATCTGAAATGAAATAAATAGATATCTGTTATGAATTATTAATCGTAACAGTCAGAAGTAGTTATAAACCACGCCTCTGGCAACACGAAAACCGACACTTACACTAATAACATTGTATGTTCACTCCAGTTACTTGTTATCGATCCAAATAAAGACCATATTATAAATACAAAGCCGTCTTTCAAACTGAAGATAAAAAAAAACAATCAATAGTTTCTGAACCATGACCTTGCAACGAAACGTGACGGAATCAACCTTAATACAAATGTGAGTGGAGTGGTAATTGGTGAAAACGTTATTGTAAATTTAAATATTAAAATACAGTCTGAAATGGACCGTTTGTAAACTATAATAAAAGTTATATTGCTATAGGACCGAGAGTGAGAAGTGATAATTATTTTTGAGTTCAGCGCCGATGCTTTTTTTGTGAGCCATCGATTGAAATTTCGTATGATGTAAACATTTAACTATTATAGGCTCGGTATTGTTCTGTTTGAAAGAATGCGTTAGTCAGACGAGTCGATGAACTTACACTTAGACATGCTAAAGATGAAACAAAAGAGAGATTAAAAGTATCGGAGATTAATTACCTATCATCAGACTTAGATTGTACCGCATGCATGAATGTAATAATGCATCTAATAGGAGCCAACGAACTAACAATGAAAGAACCTGAAAATATTGCTAAAAATGCTAAAAAAATTAAGAAAACGCATGATCAGATATAAAACAAGGCAGGGAAAGAGAAGGTGAAACTGGAGAAGTTTTAAAAATATACGTTTATGAAGTTTTAGGTGGTCAAGGTTTGATAATATAATTTATCTTTTTTTTAAATCTGGGACCTTATAAAAGGAAGACTGACTGACTGTAACATCAACGTACAGCAGCAGGTCTACATCTATACAAGCTTGAGATTACAATCCTTTATTTTAATCTAAATTTCAATTTTAATAAAAAAATCTGTGCAATTCAATTCGAATGCTTTTTATTCAAATAAACTTACAAGGGTTTGAATCGTCGAGTGAATGACATTTTTTCCGAGAAGAGCCAGCAAGAAACTCGGTGGCTGCTCATAGATATATTTATAATATTTTTAAATATCATTATTGTTTAAACCATGCTTGCCTACTCGTTAAAAAAATCACGGAATATCTCTCTCTGCATCGTATTGCTCATGAAGCTCGTGTCCCCTTTCCATTAATCTCATAATGGTAGGAGTTTTCTTGGTATAATAACGCGGTGGGGTCCCCTTCCCACATCTTTCCGCATACGACTCGACTAAGATTTAAACTCTTAGGTTTTATTTTGCAATGATTATTATCAGAATATGCTAGTGATAATAACCGGGACCAACGGCTTAACATGCTCTCCGAGGCACGGCGGCAACGAAAAGGCCAAATGTGAACCTTCAAATTCAGTCATCCATCCAGTTACCGACTTGGGTCAACGTTGTTTAACAATTGCAATCGACTGATAAGCGTTGTCACAACTAGGCCACTCGTCCACGGAATATAAATATCTTTAAAAGGCCAAGAGCCTTCTGCTCGGATAGTTAATTGCTTAATTGGAGATGCAGTTAGTCTTTTAATAGCAAATGACTCAATCGCCGCTATTTATACTGTAGGTATACAATCAGAAAAAATCTGCAATTAAGTGTTGGCGCAGTTTTATTAACATTTAACGCTTTACGCTATGCTATTTACCTACTATGTCGATGTATATACCTAATATATTTTATTCAAAGTATGTAACACAGGACTCGGTATTTTTTGAATGTCACTAAAATATAGTTGAATTTTATAATTTAAAATTTAACTAGTAGTTAAATTTCTGATTTCTACAATTATAATATTTTAGTAGGAACGTGATGAGAAGAATTGAGAACGTGAAGAGAGTGGGTACACGTGTGTACCCACTCTCTTCACGTTCTGGTATCTTAGAGCTCAAGCTATGGAGACTATCTATCTATCTTTACCCTGAGAAGAAAAGCCAAAAAATAAAACATGTTTTGGCCAACTTAAAAGCGACGGCCTCCCTGGTGCAATGGTGAGTGTGGAAGGTTCCCGGTTCTATCAACAATACCTTTTGGTCAATTTGGGAATTAATAATTTCTGAATTTTCTCTGGCCTGGGAGGCTTCGGCAGTGTCTAGTTAATAGTTGACTACGCTATACTGTCAAAGACGTGCCCCAAACGATAAAAGGTCCTGGTATGATAATGTAGAAACCGCGAGACTATGGGTATGGGTTCAATATAACTGCTATACTATACCCCTAGCAGGTTATCCCGCTATCATTATAAACTGCAACATCAATAACCACCAGGTGAATCAAAAGTCAAGACTCAAGGGATAACTTGAAGTGGAATAAAAAGAAATTTATTTTAGACGCTGTTTCAACTTTCGATCGAGGCCATGAGAATTCGGCAAGCAGATATCGCCATTTTATTGACAGGAATCAAGATTTATCGTCCTCCGAATAAAATTCTATGAGTCACGATATTATTTGGGAACTTAAGAGCAATGCGAATGAACGGGCAAAGTTGAGAGTAGGTATTCAGGTAGGTATATTGCCGTCGCGCTGCTCCCGGAGAAGACCGAACGCTTATTCAATGCGCATGTATGCGTACGCACGCCGCTCGCTCGAACGAGTTCCTAAATAAAATTAAAATATGTGTTTGAGCTACTCGCAGTCGGCAAAATGATATACCTAGATGTGTTTTGTGTTTTGTATATTTTTTGCTTTCTAATAACTCTGACCCTGGACTTATTTGACTTATTTCTCTGTTTTTGATTCCTTTTTTAATGTTTTTAATGCACTAACAGTTACCTAGCTTTAGAATGCGATCTTAGCTGACGGTAAGTGATGATGCAGTCTAAGATGGTATCGGACTAACCTGTCAGGCATAAAGCAGTTAGTAACATTAAAGCCCTAAGTAGCCTTCATCGGTTAGTTGCTACCGGAACGTCTAATCGTTCGGCAGTACGTCTTTGCCGTTAGGGTGGTAACTAGTCACGGCCGAAGCCTGCCACAAGACCAGAACTGAGAAAATTCAGATATATAAACTTCCAAATTGACCCTGCCGGGAATTGAACCCGTGACCTTGCGCTTACATTACAGCACACCTCACACCACTGCGCCAGGGAGGTCATTTACTCAGTTGGGAACTATTTTTATATGTTTTTTTTATTCTACTACAAGTTAGCTCTTGACTGCGATCTTACCTGATGTTAGACAAAGTCAAAGTCAAAAAACGTTTATTCAATATAAACTACACTTATTAACGTCCGGTTATTAATAACATATAACATAATATAATGGTGATAATCAGTACGATATCTTAAACTAAAGTAACGAGGGTTCCAAAGTCCAAACGCGCCCTGGTCTGAGAAGAGCCCACAACAAACTCAGCCGGGATTTTTTTTTCACTATCACCATTTCACAATCATCTTGGAACTATCAGAGCCATTATAGAGAACGATGATACAGTCTAAGATGGTAGCAGGCTAACTTGTTAGGGTTAGTTATATTAAACCCATATCCCTAACGGTTTCTACACGGCATGACGTATCTACACGGCATGACGTATCTACACGCATCTACCGTAACGCTAAATCGCTTGGAGGTACGTCTTTGTCGGTAGGGTGGTTACTAGCCACGGCTGAACCCTCCTACCAGATCAGACCACAGAAAATTTAAAAATGATAAATTCCCATTTGGACCATGTTGGGAATCGTACCCGGAACCTCCCACAATATGACCACAGCGTTCAGGATTGCTATAATGTCCTCTCAACCGAATTTCGGCCACGGCAGCCTATCTCCAAAGAGCCATCTGCGCAGGAGATATTATAGTGCACAAGTGTGGGCGCATACACTGGAGCACTCTCTGTTCCTTTACTCTCATAGCCCGATGGGACGGAAAATCCGACAGTACCGGAGAGAGATCAGGCGCAGGACCGATGGCTTTACATGCTCTTGGAGGCACGGGGGTAAAACACCGCCATCTTCCTTACTCCGGGCTAGTACTGAGAATTTCTTGTCAGAAAAACCCAATACTTGTTATGGCCCGACCCGGGAATCGAACCCTCGTCGGCCGCAGTCGAATATGCTAACCACTAGACCAACGAGGCAGTCAAGAAATAAATTAACGCGCAATAGAAATAGGGGGGGCGGCCGGCAGTGCGGAGATATCGCAGTGTTAATATAACTGCCATGCCCCTAACAGGTTAGCCCGCTATCATCTTAGACTGCATCATCACCTACCATCAGGTGAGATCGCAGTCAAGAGCTAACTTGTAGTGGATAAAAAAAACCTGACAGGTGCTGCCCACTGCCGACTGGCAATTATTGGGTATGGACTATATACTCACAGAATAAGTAAAAAGTTAAATATCGATGTCGATAAACAACACTAGATTATCGATACTATAATTATATCGACTACGCTTGAACTCACTAACTATGTACATATGTGTGTGTGTATACGTATTTAACCTCCCCGAATAGAGTCCGATAAAACCCGATAGGGACAACTGCAGCTTGGACCGATTATACCTATGAAAAACAGTAGAATTCTCACTCTCGTATTTTTCTGTTTCCACCTTCAAAACTGAACCGATTTTAATTCTGTTTTTACGAATAATTTAACAAGGACTCAGGCTATGTCGGTATGTTTTTCTTTTTTTTATTATATCCGTTAAATTTATTTGCGGGATGTCTGATGATGGAACGAAAACTGGGCCATTTTTTGCAGGTTGTGAAGGTTCCATGTTCTTAAAATTATTAATTTATCGAAAAAAGGAAAACATAGGGGCATGGCACGGATACATGTAAATTTTATGGTGCAAGAATATTTTCAATATTGTAATTATCCACGGAGGAAACAGACAAATGTTTTTGTATGGAGAAATCGCCGGGAGAATTCCTCTTAACTGTATTTGATTTATTTGCCATTGAGATCGTATCTTGTAAGAGTATTATAGTATTATGTAATGTGGATATGATGGCTAATAGATATGTTGGTCACAACTTACAACTCACAAAGTACTTAGTCAATGGATTTTATAGCAATACTAGCTGATTCCCGCGACTTCGTCTGCGTGGAATGAGCTTTTCGTAAGAAACGTTTTCGTTAGACCGTTTTTTCTCCGTCTTACATTGCAAATCCGACATAAAATAATATTGCGGCTATAAATTAAGATGTAAGCTACCCTATCTTTCAAGTTGGATCAAACTACACACGGTGTGCAAATTTAATTTAAAATCGGTTAAGTAGTTTAGGAGTCCATCGCGGACAAACCACGTCACACGTGATTTATATATATTTGGATTTATATTAATTTATCTTTCTTCGAGTTTGACTGTCATAAAACGATCTTTACTAATATGTATAAAACAAACTGGTCATTGCGATTTCCTGTGTAGATGCTAGGTACTCTATTCGCTTATATAACTTCTTAATTTATTTAAATGTGGTCTTCGATCACGTCAATCCAATATCTAACTTTATTAAAGTAAAATTTAATCTCGGGTTTTAAAATTTTGGTTTTGGATAATACGCTCCTATATATCTACGAAGCTGGTTCCATGAAAGTTTGCTTATTCTGCATCTTCGTCTAACAAAGACCGTAAAATTAACAAACTAAATTATTAAATTAAATAAGGTACTTTTTAAGGTAATTTTCAAATAATCAAATAAATATTATAAATGCGAAAGTTTGGATGGATGTATGGACGATTATTACTCAATCACACCCGAACGGCTGAACGAATCTGGATCAAATTTGGAACAGAGATAGATTATAGTCTGGAATAACACATAGGCTACTTTTTATCGCGGAAAACTATGGAGTTCCCGCGGGAACCAAAAAAAGAATTATAATTTATAAGTCATCAGATTTTAAAACATTTTGCAAACTAAATATTTTTTTAATGACAAGATAGGCTTGTCGTCAAGACAATCGCGCTTATGAAAGGTACTCATTTAGGTCTTGGTAGGAGCGCGCTTGCCTAGAAAATGTCTATTCGCTCTTGCTTTGAAGGTGCTTTAAGTCTTACGTGGCAGGAAACACGGACTCCGGAAGGGCGTTTCATACATTAGCAGTTTCGTATCATAAATGTCAAACTAAAATGATTTTTTACTTTTAGAATACCTAAATTTAGTTTTGACGACCTCCCTGGTGCAGTGTTGAGAGCTGTTGTCTTAACGTGGGAGGTCCCGAGTTCGATCTCGGGCAGGGTCAATTTGGGAATTTATAATTTCTGAATTTTCCCTGATCTAGCCTGGTTCGGCCGGCTTCGGCCATTGCTAGTGACAACCCTACAGGCAAAGACGTGCTGCCAAGCGATTAAGCGTTCCGGTACGAAACCGATTAGGGGTTATGGGTTTAATATAAATGCCGTAGGTACGCCTCTGATTAGTCCACTACCATCATCACTTCCATCAGGTGAGATGGCAGTCAAGGCTAACCTGTAGTGGATAAAAAATATTTGTGAAGAAAAATATCATACTAATATTATAAATGCGAAAGTGTTTTTGTTTGTTGGTTTGTCCTTCAATCACGCTGCAATGAAGCAACGGATCGACGTGATTTTTGGCATGGGCATAGTTGAGGACCTGGAGAGTGACATAAACTACTTTTTATGCCGGAAAATTGAGGAGTTCCCGCGAGAATAAAAAATCACAGATTTCGCAGTCCCCGCAAGAATCGGAGCATTTAAAATGAATACAAAAATTTACGAAAAAGCACTTCTCGCCTGCATCCGCATCTTTTAACATTACCATCGGTCAATAATCATAGAGGAATCATCACTTTTCACGGAAATACCCGTTTTTCTACAATTTCAAATCTACAGGGACCACAGACCTACAGGTCAAAATTATTAACCGATTTTGTAGCTATAAAGGGACCACAGACCTACAGGTCAAAATTATTAACCGATTTTGTAGCTAAACTAATAACCTAGGACCCTTTCTTTATTTTTTTCTTAAGTCGGTTTTTTTCCGAAATATTAACAATTTAGTAAACAAACACTCCCCAAAAAAACCCGACTTTTTTTTTAAATTTCAAAATTCCAAAAAGCTCATACGTGTCTCGATAAATTCCTCAAATTTTTGTATTATGTCCATCTCAATCCTCCCAAAATCCTCGGAACTATGGCCAAAAATACGTCTCAGGCGATTTGCATCTGATAACCATTTTCAATGATAAAAATACTTAAAACACGCGGACGAAGTCGCGGGTGTGTTATGTAAGCACAGTTGTGTAGTTAAGTGTAAGATCGTAGAAACGGTCCGGGCGCGGCGCCTCGAGTCTGGGCTCTTGGATCGATCGAGAAAAGGCTTGGCTATGTCTAGGGTTTATCTAGATTAGAGAAATTGCTTACTCAGCTCGAATGTCTGTGAATATACTTGAGAAGTTGAGGTCTCCCGTTTTTATATATACATGAGAATACAAGAGATACGTTAAGTGGTAGAAAAGTGTTAGAAGATTTTTCCGAGAAATTTATTAAAGATTAAAAATCATTTTTTAAAAAAAAGCTTTTATCGTCCGCCATATTGAAATTTGTATAACGTCATTTAATTTTTTGTATCTTTCTCGGCAAACTGTTTTCATTGATACCCTTAACATGGAGGTTACCGCCATCTTTTGTAGTCTGCACATATTGGATTTAGAATGACGTCACTAGGTATGCATTGTCACCAGGATACTAAATAAAAGCTTGTAACACATAGATTACTTAACCTATACCTAGTATCGAAGTTTCTTAGAACAATGTAAAGGTGTTAAGTGTTAACTCTCTTACCGTTCTATCAAATATCAAGTGATTCGCCCACTACCATTTTAGACTGCATCATTACTTACCATCAGGTGAGATTCGCAAGGGCTAAATTGTAGTGGAATAAAAAAATAAATTAATCGCTTCAGAGTGAATCCAAGGCTTTGCACTATATTTATTGGCAACTTTTATTACTGTTAGAAGAGAACCGAAATCAATCAAAAAATTGTGTTCATGAAATCTTTGTCAATAGAGAAAGGCCTATTTAGCTTGAGGCTCAAAAGGAAATAAGAAAGCCAGTTTTGGCTTCGGGCAATAGATAAATAAGTATCAGTAAATAGACTGGCCAGTCTCAATATTTGAGTCCAGCCCTATTTTCGGGCAGTTTGTTTGTACCAAATTTTCTTGCTTGATTGTTATAAGAATAGCTGTTTCTGCGTTCTATCTATTCTTGTCGTGACCCCTTAAATTATTATAATTATTATTATTATAATATCGGTAGGAGTTTTCTCGTTTTTCGATGATTAATTACAGTTTGATTGGACCTACCTAATTTTCTTGTCTTGATTGGTGAGTGAATAAGTAATTGACCTTTCTGCGTTCTATATATTCTCCATTTCTGTGGGTCGTAACCCCTTAAATATTCCTTAACTAGCTGATGCCCGTGACTTCGTCCGCATGGATAAGGCTTTTTATTCCCGCAGGAATTCCTTAATTTTCCGGGATAAATAGTAGCCTATGTCCTTCCCCGGGATACTAACTATCCCTATACCAAATTTCTATCTCAAAGTCTCTTGTAAGGACTTCCACGAGCCACTTTAGTAGGGGGTCTGCCAACGCCACGCTTTCCAGTACGGAGTTGCTATTCAAAAGTTTTGGGACCCTAGCCATAGCTCCAAGCCTTTAATAGCTTACTATCACCACAAAAACTTTAATCATGGCTTAAACTGAGGGTATGGTACAGGATAATCGACATTAACGTCAGTTTAAAGTGATTTTTATGTTTGGTATTCAGGCAGTAAGGTTTAAACGATTATTATAAGATGTGTGTTAAAGCGAAAACCTATCCAGTAAACGAATTGGGGCACCAATCACCATCGCTATCTACTGATATTATGTCCTAAAACCACAGACTTATATATAAAAAAATCATTGCCTAACTAAGTTACTCGTCTCCAAAAAAAAATTGCAATATATTTAAAACATACAATTATTTAGGGTCGACATCTACCTGACTTTTAAATATCAACAAACCGAGCTCTGCTATTTCTATTTTATACAATTCTTTGACTTTTAAAAGTAAATAGGAAAGCAATTTACATTTCGAGATGTACGTAGTCAAATTGAAAATGTCGTGTCCCGCTTCAGGATTTGCATTTTATTGAAATGTCTGCTTAAGCAAGGTCCCTAGTGTTTTTTTTTTATACTTAAGTATTTACTCTAGATCTTGATATTATTACTTAGTTGTATAATTTTTTTCAAATAGGTGTAGTATCTGTGTTCATAGCAACGAGCAATAAAGAGTTGGTAAGTAGGTATACCTTTTATCTATTAAATATACGTATGACTATGAATTTTTTGAAGCGTTATTAATAATAATAATAAGTGCCGTACCGGAACGTTAAATCGCTTGGCGACACGTCTTTGCCGGTAGGGTGGTAACTAGCCGCGGCCGAAGCCTCCCACCTGGCCAGACTAGGGAAAAATCAGAAATTATAAATTCCCAAATTGACCCTGCCGGGGATCGAACCCAGGACCTCCGCGCTACACACTGCGCCACGGAGGTCGTCAAGGACCTAGTTACGTAGTTGCAAAGGACTACTGCCGGTAATCGTTTAACATTGCAGTGAGAATATTCCACAAAATAAAATTCAGCACGTCTGTTACGTAACACTGCAGTACTATTTCAATAAAACAAACTTTCAAGTAAATAAGTGCAAATAGGTATTTGGCATATTTGGCGAGGCTGCCTTCGCTTAGGAATCGATTGGCGAGACGGCGACGCTGCGTCCTGCCAATTTGAAAATGTCTGGAGAATTCTTTTGTGTTTGTGGATAATCCCAATAAAGTACATTTTAATGAGAATTGTAGAATAGTGGTCGATGGACAGACAGACTTTCGCAATTGAAGAGCTTTTCCAACTTGATTTTTTAAAAAATGTACCTACCTACTATCATATCTAACCAACGCAACCCGATGTAATGATGGCATTCCAGTACCTTCTTCAAAAGGCTACAGTTTTATACTTATTTTGATTTGCGACTTCGACTTTTTGTATCGGAAAATTGATTTATTAATTAGGATTATGAAAATAGTTCATAAAAACGATAGGATTTCTCAAAAACCTACATTCTCCCGGACGAAGTAACAATAACTATCTAGTATTACAGTAAAGTATTCCGACGTAAATATTTTATCTGCAAAGTAAATAATAAAGATTTATTTCGACAATTATTCTCAAAATTTAACCCTACACTTACAGGCATGCACTTAAATACATATTTACTTTCGGGCTTACATTAACTCGAAACTTGGTACTAAAACAATTTAGTAGGTACGCTTAAAACAACGCTTAAAACAAGCTAAGAAAATTTCGCAAATCATCTAAGCTTAGGGGATCAGCTATCATAATAACTTTACGAATAACCACGAAGCAAAAATCTTTTAACGCTGTAGAATCAGGAACAATCGCAAATAAAATTTGCGTACCCTCAAAATATTGCTGAGATTGCGTCTTATCTGAAATTGAAATGCAAATCTTTATACGAAATCTGCTTGCGGCGTAGACCGACGTGATCGTCCTTGCCGCAACTGTCTGTGCCATGCAAACTGATCAGATGATCAATTATATAATAAACCAACTTTTGCTTGCAGCTTCGCTCACGCTATAAGTTCGATTTTCCTTTCATGCAAGTTTCAAACCCGTATATTACCCCTCGAGTGGTTGAAATTTCAAAATTCCTTTCTCAGCGGTCGTCTACGCCATAATAGCTATCTGGTTGCCAGATTTCAGCCCGATTCGTCCAGTGGTTTCAGTGGTTCCAGCTGTGCGTTGATAGATCAGTCAGTCAGTATTTTTTCCTTTCATATATTTAGACCTAGAGAATGCTCTTTAATTCGTACAGAAAATCCCGTTTTTGGACCAACTCGAGCCTGGGAACCTGTGAAGCAGTTGATTATGCGATATACGATTCAAAAGCACTTGTAAATTTTATTTGAATAAAAAACATTTGAATTTGAATTTAAAAGTACATCGATGATACATGAGTTATTTTAATGTGTTGCATAATAGAATATTTCTGTATGTACGGTGTTGGGTAACTGTTAGTGTAAATATGTGTTATTTTTTAAGTGCCAGAGAGAGCTCTTACAGCAGAACAATGATAGCACCCTTAGACGGGTTGAGCAATCATATTGGTGCTTACAGGGTGAACAAAGCCAACATTGTATAGTATCTGTCCCTTAGGTCACGGATTCACGGGGCCCATAAACAAGATCACGATGGCCCATTTGGGTCGCGCTGAGACATAAAACGACCCATTATCTGGGCCGTTACGAATGCCAGGGAACGTGTCTCGCGAAGACCCTAATCAATAATGGCTGTCATATTCAGCTCACTCTACCTAACGTTTTGAAGCCATTTCGCTAATTCAGAACTTCGGACCCAGATTTATTATAGCCCATTAAATCAGGGCTTAGGGCAGCTTAAGTATAGCAAAGAACCTATAAATATCGCCTGTCGAATAAAGCCCAATAAATAGAACCTGGTAAAATACCTACCCGACTAAGAATGGTGATCTTGGGTCAGAAAATATACCTGTCTCGTATAAGACTACCTCGTTGGTGTACTGTGAAGCAGGTTGAGCTGCAGACCATGATGTCCTTAGTTGTGATTCCGGCTAGGGGCAAAAATGTGTAGTACCTATTGGGTTTTGCTCCCGAATAGCTTGGAATTGGGATGCTGGCAGTATCTCACACCATGCCTCGATGAGGAAGTAATGTAGTCAATTGCAAGATCGGCGGCTAATCCAATAACGCATATTCTCCCTTCAGTCAGTCATGTCGGATAGCCGTGTTATCTGACTATGAGTGTAAGGGAATAGAATTGTACGAGAGCAGGTGATATGGCTCGACCTTAACAATAGGATGATCATCCTCCGAGCGGCTGTTGTGCTCGGGGACCACTGGTCCGACCGTTCATCTTTGGAGGTCGTATATTATATCATAGAAAAAATAACTTTATCTATTCCGTGGTATATATAGCGTAATTCAGAGAACACTTCGTAATCGCGAGTTGGGCTCTTCGTGTTCTTCGTGCGCTACTAGTAGTGTCGTTTATTGGATTAATTATGTGCGGACTGCGAACACCGCCACAGACTATAAAGGGTAAAGGGGAGGGATCTGTGCTAGCGGACAATACACTATGTTATTATTCTTTCAACTAATGACTAATCTCTGTAGAGTCGAAATATGCAGTAAGTATACTTAATTCCAAATCTCATAGACACCCATTATGCAAAGCCTATCATCTGACTACACCAACTAAATACGTTCTATGTTTACAAACTAAGCACCTACGTAAGTACAAATAGCAAAAAAATACATTTCATTTTTTTTTTCAATTCCCACACAAACAAGTTGTTTTAAATTGAATACCTAAATAGTTTGTCACTACATTCGAACGAAGCGACCTACCTCAAAATGAACGTTAAATATTTATATAACTGGGAACACTTAACCTCGTATTTATTTAGTGTCGATTTCAATCGCGTTTCTGTGAACTCGTCAATTTGTCTACACTCTTGAAGTGTGCAAAAATTTACACTTACATCACTTTGCGTCGGAAAATTTGTGGTTGGTGGTATATGCGAGGAACAGATTGAAGATTGGCTACTTTTTTTAACTGTGGTAAAATGAATGCTACTATGAATGAATTACGCTAGGGAGGGACGAGTGGCCTAGCTGTGACAAGTGACAACGCATATCAGTCAATCAATCACTTATTCAATTTAGGTATTTAATAGACTGCTGTACACATATTGACATCCATTACTAAACATGATGGTGATAATTAATTACGGTATCTTAAAACTAAAGCTACGAGGGTTCCAAACGCGCCCTGTGAGAAGAGCCCACAACAAACTCAGCCGGGTGTTTTTTTTTTGCGCGGGGTCAATCCACGCGGACGAAGTCGCGGGCATCAGCTAGTAACAAATATTATATATTTTTCAAAAATGTGAGTCACAATATATAAGAGCCAATATTCAAGGTTTCCTCTATTATATTATTATGCAAAACACGGCACACTGAGATAAGAGATTGGGCTCGACGAAAAATTATAACTTGTTTAGAGACAACGCTCAACGTCTAGACGAAAAGACTCGACGAGAGCAGAATGGGGATAACTTGTTTGTAGGCGCATTATTTTTTCACGTAGGTATATCCGTGATAGGTACTTAAGTATAAAAGAAACAACAAGCTTAAATGGTAGATTATACAAATTTATGTTTTTTTTGTAATCATGTCACAGACATGGATAATTTTCCCTCAAAATCTAATGTTATTTTTTTTATTAAACACAAGTTAGCCCTTGACTGCGATCTAAGATGGTCTAAAATGGTAGCAGGCTAACCTGTTAGAGGTATGGCAGTTATAATAAACCCATATCCCTAATCGGTTTCTACACGGCATCGTACCGGAACGCTTAATAGCTTGGCGGCACGTCTTTGCCGGTAGGGTGATAACTAGCGAAGGCCGAAGCAGCAGGCATTTAATTTTATTGTTTGTTCTAGTAGTGTGGATCTATGCTGAAATCAATAAAATACTATCCACGGGCAGTTTTATGCCCGTTTTCACCGACTATACACCGAAGCCAGTCTGTGTCAGCCCCATAGGTGACAGCTAGCTAAAGTAGAGCTGACTGTAGGAACCATTAGGCCTAATTAAGTAAAGCTTGGTCCCTTAAGGGGCATTAGATAACCTACAAGGTACAATAAGGGGTAGGTCCGTAGGTATACGTACAAGGTACAACTGAAGTCATGGGCACTACTTTTAAAATATAACAAGAAAAAGTAGTTTGTTGGAAACAGTGTCCGCTTCTACAATAAGCTCCCAGAAGACATGTTGAAGATGTCTCTGAATAAGTTCAAAGTTAATGTAAAACGTAAACTCATTGAAAAATCTTATTACCATGTAAAGGACTACTTAAACGACAAGGAAGCCTGGCAATAATTTGCTCTAATGTCTCTGATAGTTCCTTAGTAAGAAAATTTGTGAGATGTGATAATAAAAAAAAAAAAAACCCCGGCTGAGTTTGTTGTGGGCTCTTCTCAGACCAGGGCGCGTTTGGAACCCTCGTAGCTTTAGTTTTAAGATACCGTTACCCATTATCACCATCATGCTTTTTAAGTAAGTAATTTTTAGACGAAAATAAGTGTACCTACAGTGTACCTATATTTAATAAATAAATGACTTTGACTAATATTAAAATAATAATAAAAATATTTAAAATACTTAAAATATAAACCTTAAAACTAAGGCATTAAACTTTAATTACGAATGTACTATATTTATATTTAAGACCTTTTGTCTTCGTAAGGTGAGGTGAGGCGAGGTGTCGGTCACGGACCACGGTGTCGGTCATGCGTTTCCACATTTTTACCCCCTACGAAAAAGTGCTCTACGTGCCTAAAGAAGTTTTCACTTCAAAAATTAGTATAGATGAATCTCATAAACGGTAGACTGACAAACGATTCAGATGACATACAGACATACAGGTCAAATATCATAAAATTTGAAATTAAACGCTAATTTTATGCAGATTTACATGATAGTTTCATTGTTTGTCGAGATAACATACACTGTGGAGGCCATTTTTATATTTATTGTTTTTGCTATAACAGCCATAAAATTCACACCAAATTGCGATTTCAATTTTTAGAATGATGGTTCTGTATATAAATAAATAAATAAGCCCTTTATTCTGAATAAACAAAGTTAAGGAATTTGACAGTTAGTTTATAAGATATCTCGTTCATTTCAGAGTGCCTCTTGGCATAGGCCTCCTCTAGCGTTTTCCATTGGGTTCTGTCTTGCGCTACCCTTCTCCAGTGGTGTCCAGCCGTGAGCCTCAGGTCATCTGACCATCTCACTTGTTGGCGTCCTCTACCTCGATTGCTGTCTCTGGGGTACCAGTCGCAGACGTTTGTACTCCATTTGCCTTGCCTGTCTCCAATTATGTGGCCGGCCCATCTCCACTTCATTTGGTCTATTCGAATAGACCGAATAGACGAATAGATGGTTCTGTATGGCAATCTAAAAAAAACAACTAAATAAAACGCTTATTTCTTGCAATTCATTACGTAATTGTTCGTATGTTTACCCACAAAATATTCGGGAATATCAATTTAATATTTATGGTTAAATGTTTGAAGCAAAAAATAGATGATATTTTTTTTTTTTTTTTTTTATCCACTACAAGCTAGCCCTTGACTACGATCTCACCTGATGGTAAGTGATGATGCAATATGATATGATGATATTAATATGTATCTAACTATATCAACCATATTTAAATTTAACTCCACAACCAAATATGAATGAAGGCAAGGCAAAAAGACGGCAACAAAGCAATGTACATAACAGAAAAATAACTCGAAATATATAACGTTGTTTTTAACATTGATAGTTATTAAAATAAAATATTATTCACAACATAATATTAACGGCTAATTACCTATCTACATAATTAAAAAAAACATAAAAACAGTTCCTTCGCAAAAAAACTAAAATATGAAGATATTGTGGCATTATTTGGAAAATATTTGTATCGAGAAAATTGTATATTTAAAACAATATAATGTTATCGTGTTTCTGTTATTTAACAAATTTAGATCAACAATCTATAAAGCACAAATTGAACAAATCTAAGTTACTCATTGGTATATATGTAGGTAATAGATGGGCCCTTGTTTTGATGGGAAAAGTTGGGCGTCCGACTTTTAGATCGCGCTCCTCACCTGTATAGCCCTGTCCTTGTCCCCGCCATAGCGCTGTCACGCTTTTCAGACTGGATGGCGTTAGTAAATTAGGCCCGTCTATGTAAATTGAGGTCGTTGAAGTTACTAGATGATGTCCACGACTCCGTCAGCGTGGATCAAGTTTCTTGATTCCCGCGGGAACTCTTTAATTTTCCGGGATAGAAGTAACATATTATAAATGTCCTGCCTAAACCCGTTGTTCCCCAGGATGCAACCTATTGTATCCCGGGGATACAATAGGTTATATATATATTATAAATAATTGATAAAAAAAATTTCAAAAAAAAATAAAAACCGACTTCAAAAACCACAAACACTAAAAAGTAAAAAATAATTTAATTTATTAAGTATACAAGAGTTAATGTAGTTCTATAATAACATTTTTTGGAGTCGGTACCAATTAGCCGCATGAACCGTCTACCTACTCTTCATTATTGTTGACGTGACTCCACATTGGCACCGACTCCAAAAAATGTTATTATAGAACTACATTAACTCTTGTATACATAATAAATTAAATTATTTTTTACTTTTTAGTGTTTGTGGTTTTTGAAGTCGGTTTTTATTTTTTTTTGAAAATTTTTTATTTCACAATTTTTAGTGGCCCCACTGTTTTAAAATACAGGATGTAACCAGAAAGCTAGTAAAAACTTAGCGTTATTAAGAATAACGTCGTTTAATCGTTACTCGTCGATTTGTCTAACTTAGACAAGTCAAGTACAAAGTCCATATGATACCCCACTTGGTATAGTTATCCTACTTTGAAATTTCAAACCCCTGATTGTCCCCACTTTTTTAATGAAACTAAAAATAATTTTCAATTTTTTTGATTTCCATGATATTGGGCCACTATTATATACAACTATTCCAAATTTCATGTCAATAGCTTTAAGAGGAATTCTCCCGGAGATTTCTCCATACAAAAACATTTGTCTGTTTCCTCTGTGGATAATTACAATATTGAAAATATTCTTGCACCATAAAATCCACATGTATCCGTGCCATGCCCCTATGTTTTCCTTTTTTCGATAAATTAATAATTTTAAGAACATGGAACCTTCACAACCTGCAAAAAATGGCCCAGTTTTCGTGCCATCATCAGACATCCCGCAAATAAATTTGACGGATATAATAAAAAAAAGAAAAACATACCGACATAGCCTGAGCCCTTGTTAAATTATTCGTAAAAACAGAATTAAAATCGGTTCAGTTTTGAAGGTGGAAACAGAAAAATACGAGAGTGAGAATTCTACTGTTTTTCATAGGTATAATCGGTCCAAGCTGCAGTTGTCCCTATCGGGTTGTATCGGCCTCTATTCGGGGAGGTTAAATACGTATACACACACACATATGTTCATAGTTAGTGAGTTCAAGCTTAGTCGATATAATTATATTATCGATAATCTAGTGTTGTTTATCGACATCGATATTTAACTTTTTACTTATTCTGTGAGCATATAATCCATACCCAATAATTGCCACTCGGCAGTGGGCAGCACATGTCAGGTTTTTTTTTATCCACTACAAGTTAGCTCTTGACTGCGATCTCACCTGATGGTAGGTGATGATGCAGTCTAAGATGATAGCGGGCTAACCTGTTAGGGGCATGGCAGTTATATTAACACTGCGATATCTCCGCACTGCCGGCCGCCCCCTATTTCTATTGCGCGTTAATTTATTTCTTGACTGCCTCGTTGGTCTAGTGGTTAACATATTCGACTGCGGCCGACGAGGGTTCGATTCCCGGGTCGGGCCATAACAAGTATTGGGTTTTTCTGACAAGAAATTCTCAGTACTAGCCCGGAGTAAGGAAGATGGCGGTGTTTTACCCCCGTGCCTCCAAGAGCATGTAAAGCCATCGGTCCTGCGCCTGATCTCTCTCCGGTCCTGTCGGATTTTCCGTCCTATCGGGCTATGAGAGTAAAGGAACAGAGAGTGCTCCAGTGTATGCGCCCACACTTGTGCACTATAATTATCTCCTGCGCAGATGGCTCTTTGGAGATAGGCCGCCGTGGCCGAAATTCGGTTGAGAGGACATTATAGCAATCCTGAAACGCTGTGGTCATATTGTGGGAGGTTCCGGCCCCGGGTACGATTCGGGGACGACATGGTCCACTTGGGAATTTATCATTTTTAAATTTTCTGTGTTCTGATCTGGTAGGAGGGTTCAGCCGTGGCTAGTAACCACCCTACCGACAAAGACGTACCTCCAAGCGATTTAGCGTTACGGTAGATGCGTGTAGATATGTCATGCCGTGTAGAAACCGTTAGTGGTATGGGTTTAATATAACTAACCCTAACGAGTTAGCCTGCTACCATCTTAGACTGTATCATCGTTCTCTATAATGGCTCTGATAGTTCCTTAGTTAAGATGATTGTGAAATGGTGATAGTGAAAAAAAAATCCTGGCTGAGTTTGTTGTGGGCTCTTCTCAGACCAGGGCGCGTTTGGACTTTGGAACCCTCGTAACTTTAGTTTAAGATGTCGTACTGATTATCACCATTATATTATGTTATATTTTATAAATAACCTGACGTCAATAAGTGTAGTTTATATTGAATAAACGTTTTTTGACTTTGACTTTGTCTAACATCAGGTAAGATCGCAGTCAAGAGCTAACTTGTAGTAGAATAAAAAAAACATATAAAATAGTTCCCAACTGAGTAGATGACCTCCCTGGCGCAGTGGTGTGAGGTGTGCTGTCATGTAAGCGCAAAGTCACGGGTTCAATTCCCGGCAGGTTCAATTTGGAAGTTTATATATCTGAATTTTCTCAGTTCTGGTCTTGTGGCAGGCTTCGGTAGTTACCACCCTAACGGCAAAGACGTACTGCCGAACGATTAGGCGTTCCGGTAGCAACTAACCGATGAAGGCTACTTAGGGCTTTAATGTTACTAACTGCTTTATGCCTGACAGGTTAGTCCGATACCATCTTAGACTGCATCATCACTTACCGTCAGCTAAGATCGCACTCTAAGGCTAGGTAACTGTTAGTGCATTAAAAACATTAACAAGTTATAAAATTAAAAATTTTAAAAAACCCACGACGAATTGCAGAGCTCCATTGAAACAACAATTAGAACTTAGCAAAATATAAAATAATATCTAAAACACAAAACTGCATATTTGCCGGCTCAGTAGTTTTTTTGACCAGCGTGGTGGACTATGACCAAACCCTTCTCATTCCGAGATAAAACTTGTGCTTAGTAATGAGTAGAGGTGTCAAATAGTGTTAAATTTTAATATTTTGCTAAAAATTGTTAAAAAAAATGTGATCACTTAAGGAGTTCCTGTGACCACTTCCTGGCTCCATCACGAGACCCTGGGCAACATCTAGGTTTAAAGTGCTTGTCAAGACAAATCAAGAGTCCAAATACGGAGGATTAACGATGAGAACTTAAGGAGTTCCCATGACCACCTTCTGGCTCCATCATGAGACCCTGGGCAGCATCTAGGTACAAAGCGCTAGTCAAGACAAATCAAAAGAGTCCAAACACGACGTGTTTACGATAAGAAATTAAGGAGTTCCTATGGCCACCTCCTGGCTCCATCATGAGACCATGGGCAGCATCTAGGTACAAAATGCTAGTCAAGACAAATCAATAAAGTCTAAACACGACGGGTTTACGATGAGAACTTAAGGAGTTCCTATGACCACTTACCAAATCACGATTGCAGCATTGTCTATGGTCCTAAAACCTGGAACCTTCTCACAAGCTATACATATCTAATGCAAAAAACCTCATCTCAATCGGCCCAGTACTTTTTGAGAAAAATGGTAACATATTGAAAAATTAAAATCATAGACTACAGCTCAGCTTGGTTGTCTATGGTCCTAAAATATATCTAAGTACCTTCTCACAAGCTATACATATCTAATGCAAAAAACCGTATCTTAATCGGCCCAGTACTTTTTGAGAAAAATGGTAACATATTGAAAAATTAAAATCATAGACTACAGCTCAGCTTGTTTGTCTATGGTCCTAAAATATATCTAAGAACCTTCTCACAAGCTATACATATCCAATGCAAAAAACCGCATCTCAATCGGCCCAGTACTTTTTGAGAAAAATGGTAACATATTGAAAAATTAAAATCATAGACTACAGCTCAGCTTGGTTCTCTATGGTCCTAAAATATATCTAAGAACCTTCTCACAAGCTATACATATCCAATGCAAAAAACCGCATCTCAATCGGCCCAGTACTTTTTGAGAAAAATGGTAACATATTGAAAAATTAAAATCATATACTATAGCTCAGCTTGGTTGTCTATGGTCCTAAAATATATCTAAGAACCTTCTCACAAGCTATACATATCTAATGCAAAAAACCGCATATTAATCGGTCCAGTAGTTTTCCAGAAAAACGGTAACAAAAAAGGGCACAAACAAACAAACAAACAAACATACAAACAAACAAACACACAACCTCTTAGGGCAAACACATATACCGTCTCCGTTTCGTCGAAGGTAAAAAAGGAATCAAAAACAGACAAATAAGTCCAGGGTCAGAGTTATTAGATAGCAAAAAATATACGAAACACAAAACACATCTATAGTACGGCCATTTTAAGCGCGGACAAAATGTAAACAAACAAACGAGAGGTCGTTCGCCTAATGAAGGGGTAAACAACACTTTGGTGTTCTGTAAAAAATAATATAATCTATCGGCTCCTTGTACGGAGTCTATCTTTTTATTCTTGTATTGTAATTGATTCATTTGTAATCAACTTTAAAAAAAGGAGGAGGTATAAGCAATTTGACCCAGATGTACCTATGTATGTATTGAGGTACCGTCAAGAGCTACGTTTACGTATTTATTAATATGTTTGAAGATAAAGCCCGGAATTTTTGATCTTAGAAACTAATCACTCGTAGCCGTTGTAGTTTAGTAAACACAAACAGTAGCTATTTTTCAGTCATTAGTAGCAGAATTCGGTTTAGTTTTGCTTCCAATCTGAGCAACTCTGTGATTTGGAAAGTCGATAGATATGATTATTATATTATGTTTAATTCAAAGGCAAAGAAAATAAACAAATGAAGTAATTATTCATGTTTTTATTAATTTTTTTCACAAATTCTTAAGGTTCACGTAGCAATTGTGTAATTATTCGCAACATTAATTGATCGTTGATTACTGAACTACTAAGTACATTAGTAGTCTGTGATATAAGGGCGGTAAATAGGTTTTTACATACGAGTTGACTAATGTCAGCCCGATGACGCCAGTCGAGGGCTGACCATCGTCACGAGTATGTAGAAACCTTAACGCAAGTGTATCAAACGATATTTTTCAATACATTTGTGAGAAAACTTGAAAATAAAAGTCGAGAAGGAAGGTACTAGGTACTCACTAGAAAATGGCTTTTCACGCCCATACTAAGTCGAGATTTTTGGCGGCTATATTACAAGCGCGATTTTTTTCTCACAGCTAAATTACCTAATTGTTGATTGTTAATTTTATGATCCCACATCACTTAAAACACATAAATTATTTAATAATTTATAAGAAATACTCAATGAAACTTTTAAAAATAGCGCGCACAAATAAAAGATTTGTATGAATTATATCTACGGCGCGTTGTTGTAATTGCTTTTTTTTTAAATCGGCTTCATGGCTCTAGGTTCTAGTTCTTAACTCAGTAACAGCCTGAACTATTCAGCCTTTACTTTTTTGATTTATAAAACCTAAAAAAAAATTATTTAATCATAATATAAAATACAATTTTTTATTTTATGAATTAATTTCATCAATTCACATCTAAATGTCATTATTTTTTAGGTTTTCTACATACAAAGTCAATATCATTATGAACCTTCTTGCAAGAAAACTTTTTATTTACAAGTAACGTGGACTTACAAAAATTAAAAAAAACTGCATGAGGGCGGTAAATATTTACTGCACGAGGGCAGTAAATTTAACTTACAAGCCCTGTTTACTGCCTCTGTAAGTGCATTTTTCGAGCAAGTGTATTGAAAAATATATTTACTTACGTTAGTACTACTATAGTACAGAATCATGATGTTACGACGCGTAAAATATTACTTACACCTATGTTTCGGTGGTGAGACGTCACGACTTTTATTATGAAATCCACTGTCGACCACGTAAGCGCGTCTATTCATATGCGCGAAAGAGACAGTTATAGTTTTGACGTAGTTAGTTAGTTTCATGAGGGTTTCATAGTGAAGGTGCGTCAATGAACTTTTGTCCGCGCTTATAATGGCCGTACTATAGGTATAATATTATCATTTTGCCGACTGCGAGTAGCTCAAACACATAATTTAATTTTATTTAGGAACTCGTTCGAGCGAGCGGCGTGCGTACGCATACATGCGCATTGAATAAGCGTTCGGTCTTCTCCCGGAGCAGCGCGACGGCAATATACCTACCTGAATACCTACTCTCAACTTTGCCCGTTCATTCGCATTGCTCTTAATAGTTACTGAAATAATCGACTGTGACAGACGGAAAGAGAAAGTAATAAGGGTTCCACTTTTACCATTTTGGTACGGAACCACAGACCACTCAGCCTACGGAACCCTAAAAAAAAAAAAGATATGCTATGCATGGTTAAAACATACTGTTTACAAAACTATCACACTGATCGCGAGCAATTTACTCTTATCCATTGAGGAGTTCCGTTCTCCATCTCCGGAGATATTCATCAGATCTTCACCAAATTAAAATGGGACCACCTCTGAAGTATGACCTACCAAACAAAAAAAGAATTATCAAAATCGGTTCATAATTAGCGGAGAAATCGCGTAACAAACATACAAAAAAAAAAAAAACATACGCGCCGAATTGAGAACCTCCTCCTTTTTTGGAAGTCGGTTAAAAAGGTTGTACATGTACCTATATTTTTGCACACTGCCACTGGCAGTAAATTGTGAACGGGACTAATGATAAGAAAACAACTGTTGTTACCCACAATTTGGCAAAATAAAAATTATGAGTTATGAATTATGAACGGGTTTGGTACAGAGACTTATCTCTATACCACATTTCACCAAAATTGGTTTTAAATACGGTGAAAGTGTAGCAGACAAACTCACTTTCGCACTTATAATATTAGTATGGATATTGAATTGATTTTTAAGTTTTCAAAAATTGCTAAATTTTGCATATGGGCCGCTAAAATGAAAATTTAAAAGTTTTACGAACATTGTGGAACCCAAAAAATTATACAGCTGGTGTTTTAGTCACACGTCACACCGTGAGCTCATATGTTTGGCCAGACATCAGCCTGAAGGTCGCTTTGAGCTAATGTAATGTGTTTGCATCTTTCTACGTCTTGCGGACATAAATGCGCGAAAATAAACGCGTTTTACATATTTTTACACGTGGCAGAGCAAATAAACAAGCTGGTATCGACATTGCTTGATTTATTTGCCACATAAAAACTCTGGCTGCTGGTACTTCCGTAAATATTGCTTTTAACTTGGCTTACATTTATAGCAAAGTTTTTATTAAAGTCAAACTAACTAAAATAATAAAATTATCCTATTAATGTGTGTATGTTTTAATAAGAATACACCTTGATAAAAAATGTCTCTAATACTGGCTCTTGAAAGGCTCTATCGCTTAAAGCAGTATTACTTTAACTTAATAGGGGAATGGGTTCAATATAAATGTCATGCCTCTAACAGGTTGCCCTTTACCATCGTAGACTGCATCGTCACTTACCATCAGGTGAGATCGCAGTCAAGGGCTAACTTGTATGGGATAAAAAAATCTTTGCTGGTGAATTTAGCCTTTCAATTTTCCACGAATAGGTAATTCCGCAATATTCAATCAATAAAAAGTATAGATAGATAAATAGATTGTGGCCTTATTGCCACGAAAAATATTAAAAAGAAACAATAAAGTCAAGAAACAAAAAGAAATAAGTTCGCAAAAGGTCTTATGCACTACCACCACCACTACAGCCTATTAACGTCCCACTGCTGGGCACAGGCCTCCACTCTCATAGGAGAGATGGAATTAGAGCTTAGACCCACCACGCTGCTCCAATGCGGGTTGGCGGGCTTTAATGACTATTATCATGTTAGTGATAATAACCGGTACCGACGGCTTTACGTGCTCTCCGAGGCACGGGGGTGAAAAACCGCCAACTTCCAACTCCGGGCTGGCAATGAAAAATTCTTAATTGAAAAACTCAATACCAAAAAGGTCTTATCACTAAAAGTGATCTCCTCCCCTCCCCAAGAAAACCCTTAATTATTGAAATTTACATTTAATTTTCTGTGTATTTATATAACGTATGTATTTATAAAGCGTAAGCTGTGTATTTATAAAACGCTTGAAATTCCCACTATGGATAATTCGCTCTCATTTTTCGCTCTTAATCCGTGATTAAGAGAAAAGTCTAGATAAAGTCGGGTTTTAGGTCAAGCCGACACAGAAACGAGTTTGGCCTAATTAAGTGGGTACGAACGTGACACTCATCAAGCCAACTGTACATAAAATTGCACTTTGACGAATAACCGTGTCGTACCTACCTAAGGAAACCTACACGCTTAGTTCAATATATAATGTTCAAAGGTGTGAAACTCTGCCAATCACTTAGCCAGAATGGTGGACTACAGCCTAGCTCTAAACCGTTCTCGTATTGAGAGAAAAGAATTTATCATCATATTTTCCCTTTTGTTATCCAAATTAGCTTGACTGCGATCTCACCTGATGGTAAGTGATGATGCAGTCTAAAATGGTACTTAGCGTGTTAACCTGTTAGGGGCATGGTAGTTATAATTAACCCATACCCCTAATCAGTTTCTACAGGCTGCGGCCGTGACTAGACCAGGGAAAGTTCTGAAATTATAAATTCTCAAATTGACCCTGCCGGGGATCGAACCCGGGATCTCTGCACGTTAAGACAACAGCGCTACACACTGCGCCACGGAGGTCGTCGAAAACATCCAAACATAAATCAAATACAGCTGGGGTTTCTGGCCATAGCTCTAAGAAGTGCTATTTAACTAGAGTAATGCCCTCAACTTCGCGGGAACTTTTGAATTTTCCGGGATGAAAAAGTATGTCCTTCCCGACTTTACCTACCTCTATACCAGATTTCATAAAAATCAAAATGTTTCTAGAAATTAAACGATCGATATTGTTTCAACACATCGTGCCATGATGTCCCTAAACGGACCTCCGGACCTCCGCACGTTAAGAGTTAAGACAACAGCGCTCAACACTGCGCCAGAGAGGTCCAAAATCTATTTCTTGTTAAGTACTTCTATTCAAAATAATATGGCTATTATATTACTAAACTATGTATTTTATGATCTAGGTGAGATCGTTTTATCTGTACAGGTTCTAAACAGATTTACAACGTGTTCTATTTGTATTACAGGCTATTTAAGTATTCGCTTCGTCTGAAATTTCGCAACGATGTAAGAGAATAAGTATTACAATTATTTTACTTCTTCCCCACTTCTTATTCTAGTGTAAATTTTAAACTCGGCAAACCGTCTGCGTTGGCATCCTTATGTGGTTGATGTTCAATCTGCCCGCACGAAACGTTTTTGCTCGTCGTTTCTGATCCGAAACGCTAGGGTGTGGAACACCCTCCCAGCGCACGTGTTTCCTGCCACGTTTAACTTAGGTACCTTCAAGGCAAAAGTGAATAGGCATCTTCTAGGCAAGCGCGTTCCAACCTAGACCTCATCATTGCTTTGCACTAAGCATGATTGTCGTCAAGCGCAAGCCTATCTCACAATTTAAAAAAAAGAACTGCAAAATTTGCGACTGCACTATTTTTGTAATCCGTGCTAATATTTGAATTCGAAAGTGTTGTCTGCCTTGAAAACGTTTTTACGGCCCATCTGAGCAAATGATGGTGACAAAAGGTACAGAGATAAGTAGCAACCCGGCGAACGACATAGACTACTTTTATCAGGAAAATTATTAAGGAGTTCCGACAGGATTTTTCATAAACCTAAATGAAATGGACGAAGTCGTGAGCATTATCTAGTCTGTAATATAGTTTCCTCCAATTAAAATTCCTGGTGGGAGGCTTCGGCTACAACCCTACCGGAAAAGCCGTACCGCCAAACGATTTAGCGTTCCGGTACGATGCCGTGTAGAAACCGAATAGGGATACAGGTTTAATATGCCATGCCCCTGACAGGTTAACCCCCTACCATCTTAGACTGCATCATCACTTACCATCAGGTAAGATCGCAGTCAAGGGCTAATGGTAGTGGGTAAAAAATAGGTATTGTTATATTTTTTTTTTTTTTTTTTTTTTTATCCACTACAAGCTATTATTTGAATGTACAAACATTGCCCAGTTACAATTTTATCATCAGTATTAAATATTTTCCGAGTTATTTGAACTCTTCAATGTTTGGTTTTGATAGAGTGTAGCTTTGGGGATTTTTCGAGAACCCTCAGTTAATGTGTTTTAAAACGTGGCACATACTTATGATCTTTTGAATTTTAAACATATTTAAAACTTGGAGTCACTACTTGAACGTTAAAATACTAGATTTTATAAAAATCAGTTCAAATGACTTCTACACTACTTCCGCTCGCATATAAAGTGCTTACTTTATTTTCTAGTGTGTAGTACTAGAATTTTACTGACCTATATATTATTTTTAATGTTTTTTAGATTTTATACACGATACAGTATTTTGTTATAAAAAAATATCTAAATATATAAAAGGAAAAGGTGACTGACTGATCTATCAACGCACATCTCAACAAACCACTGGACGAATCGGGCCGAAATTTGGCATTCAGATAGCTAGCTATGAAGAAGACATCCGCTAAAATTATTTTTGAAAATTGATGGATGGATGGATTTATAACAAACTGTTTGGTCGATTTCTGTCCGCAGCGAGCCATCCATACTAATATTATAAAGGCGAATGTGTGTCTGTCTGTCTGTCTGCTATGCTTTAACGGCCCATCTTTTCAACCGATTTTAACTATATTTGGTACTTTTATTCCGGAAAATTAAGGAGGTCCGGCGGGAATTAGAAAAGGCTTAATACACGCGGACGAAGTCGCGAGCATCGTCTAGTATATTATATTTTGAAAAAGAAATTACATAAAGCTTACTGCTTAAGTACTAAAATAGCATTTCTTTAATTTTTGTCTTTGTTTGTCTGTAATTATTAGTATGTCTATGTCATCACGCGTTATCGAACAGCGAGTTTATCATTTCGTCTGTGACAATATGATGTAACACGTAATTTCGCTTGTTTGATAAAACTGGGTAATTTCCAATTAATGTGTACACAATCCACTGCAGGTAAGCCGACTTAGGGCGGGCGGATCCGATTAGCTGTTGCTATTGTAAGGCTTCGTGGAAATTTGTTGAAATTGGGATTCCCCGAAACGTCCCTTTCGCGGAAAATGGAGGTTCAGGATTTTAGCACAAAATGTTTTTTTAGATTAATTATTATATAACTCGATGTAATGAAATTATAAAACTCATGAGTCTATTGGCGAAAACCTGTTCAGCTTTAAGTTCCCTGATTTTATGTAAAACCATACATATATAATATATTATTATCTTGGAAATTCAGATAGTTCCTACGGGGACTTCTATATAAACCTAAATCCATGCAAATGAAGTCGCGTCCAAGCATAACTAAAATAGGGAAAAGGTGACTGACTGACTGACTGATCTTACAACGCAGCTCAAACCACTGGACGGATCGGGCTGAAATTTGGCATACAGGCTTTTATCACGTATCATCCGCTAAGAAAGTAATGTTGATAATTCAATCCCTGAAAGGGTGAAATAGGGGTTTGAAATTTGTATGAAAATCGAACTTAACGCAAGCGAAACCACACGTAAAAGTTGGAACGCCCTTTCGGCGACCGTGTTTCCATGTGTTGAGTACCTTCAAGGCAAGAATGAATAGGCATTTTCTAAGCAAAGCTTAGACCTCATCATTGCTTTTCTTATGCATGATTGTCGTCAAGCGCAAGCCTATATTACGAAAAAATTTAAAAATATTATATACATGAGAAACATCCGTATTATTGTCGGTTAGAGCTCAAAATCTGGGGGGCTACTACCATCGCTTAAAGCAGTTTAGTTTCAAAAAGTCAGTTTTAATTCACGTACCTTGACGTCCCTAAAATAAGAACTATAATTCTAAAACACGAACGTCACCGATGTTAAAACAATACGGTATGAGGTGATGGTAGTATGCCCCCTGATCGGTACACTCGTGTCGCGTGTGAGTCACCCATTCACACACCGGAAGCGAGCACTGCGCACTTCCTTGCACGTACAGAGGGGCAATGGGTCACTCGACTTGCACTCGCGACCACATAGGGCTTGCACTTACGAGATCAATACAGCAGACTTACGGCCATCGCTCGAAGAAGTACTGTTTAACTAGCTTTTGTCCGCGGCATCACTCACGTTACCTTCGATTTTACCAATTTAAAAGTCCTATTTACTCACCCCACCGGGGTCGAATTTTCAAAAATATTTCTTAGCGGACGCCTACGTCATAATAGCTATTCGTATGCCAAATTTCAGCCTGATCCGTCCAGTGGTTTGAGCTGTGAGTTGATAGATCAGTCAGTCACCTTTTCCTTTTTAGATTTGCACGTCAACAACGACGTCGAATCATGATTGGTTTCTTTTCTATTTGCCATCTTAATTGTACAGTGTATCTAGTAAATAAAAGATTAATATTGTTTCAACACATCGTGCCATGACGATTGACGTCCGTAAATTAAGGATTATAATTCTGAAACCGGAGCGTCAAAAATGTTAGAATAGTACTGTTTTAAGCAATTGTAGTAAGCCCCCAGTAGTTTGAAGTCACGGACCAGAAAGTGTTTCTAATCGTGCCATATGAGTTCTTGGTGGCGATTGGCTAAATGTTATATAGTTTTTAATTGTTAAACGCTATTATTTGTTTTTTTTTGGCACTTAGTATAGACTTTTACTATGGCCACCTATTTGATTTGATTTGTGTTTTTTTGTGTTCCTTCAATCACACCGCAACGGAGCAACGGATCGACATGATTTTTGGCATGGGTATAGTTGAGGACCTGGAGAGTGACATAGGCTACTTTTTATTCTGGAAAATTGAGGCGTTCCCGCGGGAATCAAAAAACTTAAACCACGTGGACGAAGTAGCGGGCATCAGCTAGTAACAGTATAATTAACGGAAATATATTCTATGTGATGTGGTTGGGTAAAATAAGTACGACTTTTTGAAAATTAAATAAATCAAGTCTCTCTCAAATAAGTCGGCCCTGTCAGCCCTATTGCAGCACATTTTTGGTGTGCCACCGCTACCATTGCGTGATCGGACTCCATTCCTAATGTAACTGTCGAAAAACTGCATGAGAAAATCAATTTAATTTCCATTCAAAACTACATTACATTGACTTGCTAAGGCTATACGTTTTTATTTTGTGATGCTACAGCACTAGTTGTGTAATAATATTCGTGTAATTAGTTTTTGGAAATAGCTACCTCTTCGCAAAACTTCTTGTAGATCAATTGGGCGGTGCTTGAACGGTAAAAAGGTGGTAAACAGAGTTTCTTTCACATTTTCGATTTTGGTTGAAACATGAAAGCGTAAGAGATAGACAGACGGGCTTTAGCATTTTTAACATTATAATATTAATAAGAATTAATGGGATGGATTTACAATCATCCTATCAAGTACGGTTGAAATTATAATTAAGTCATTATAGAAAATCTTTTAAACGTACAAATATTTGACCGAGCGAAGCGAAGGTCTCTGAGTTTACTTGAGTGAATTTGCACTTGTCCGTCCGTCCGTCCGTCCGTCCGTCTGTCAAAGCATTATAACTTCTGAATTACAGAACGTTATTACTTCAGCTTTAAATATAATATGTAAACCAATGGCCTCCAGCTGAATATGGCTTAAAAAGTTATAAAAATCTTTATTTCGGGGGGCTCTCATAGAAGCGAATGCGAAGTAAAATATTTTTTATAGCTTTACATAGGGTTGCGGTATATCATTTTAAAGATAATTAGGAATAGAGCCCAAAAATATATTTTTTTTTTAAATTTCCCCAAAAATTGACGAAATGGGGGGCTTTCAAAGTGGAGGTTTTCTAACGTCCAAAGTTGACCTCAGAACTCTAAATTTTCTGAAAGGCTGAGCCTGAATCTTGATAAATTATTTGAATTATACCCTGTACTTGAACAACAAATACTAAAATTAGATAAGATTGTAAGGAGACGAAATAATTTAATTTTTAATGAGCTTCAGTATTTTTAACAGAACTTCACATTGATGTCAATAGATGGCGCCGCGAGGTCTCAGTTCGGGGCGAACCACTAGTATAGTTATATGTGTAAGATTGTTTATACCTTACGTTTCACAACCTATCCGTTGAACTGAGTTTAGTGAAACTTGGTCCATAGATTGCATACTTTTTATGTCGGAAGATTTCACAAAAAGTTTTCATGGAATTTTTAAAGACTCTAAATCCCCCTGAATTATCATAATCTGTGACACTTTAGGAAAGATTTTATATTTTGCCAGATAAAAGAAAACTGTAGATCCAATAGTCACGATAACGACGGTTACAATGATGATAATCACAAGCAAATCATCTAGACCTTGACAGCAACATTATCTGTAATCAAGTAATTAGAGACACAAAAACTCGTCTCACTCATTTGGAGCGCAATCATCGGAACTACAAGTAATTAGTTCTACTTAGATATTGTAATTAGATGGGTGGGTTGGATGTTGAGTCGACATCTCCTGAGGATGCTCCGGAGTGAAACGCACGTAAGAGAGAACATTGAGAACATTTGTGTGGTGTGGTTTGGTGGACGTGTGTATTGGTTGCTTGCTTTTCCTGTATGTGTAGAAACAGGGCCCAGCTGTGGGACGTTAATAGGCTGTAGTGGTGGGTGGTGGTGGTGGTAGAACCAGAGGGGCGGGCGATGACTATGATGTTTTTTTTTATTTGGGCCATAAAACTGGTAACAATCGTGTCTTAACTTATAATAATAATTAGGCTTAGGTAAAGAATGAGATTGCACCTTCTATGTAGATATGACCACATCATGCAAAATTAAGCTGTTAAGCTGTCGCTATACTAACAAGTAACAAACTAATAACAATAAAAAAAGATTAATTATACAAGTTGTATCACATATAGATTTGTCCGTTTTAGCGGATTATAGCGAATTAAGCTTCTTGTACCTTGACTGGTCCTAATATTCACAGTAAAATAATTGGAAATAACCGAATTTTGAGGTTTAAGAAGATAGGTAGTAATTCTATTAACATCCCAATTTTTCGCATCGGAAAGTGCAGCAGTTGGTTGACTCCCATTAGAGTGAACGAACGATCTTAAGCGAGTAGAGTGGAGTCGCTGGAAGCAAGCGGCGCAAGACCTTGTTCTGTGGAGATAAATGCAGGAGACCTTCATCTAGCAGTGGACGTCTATTGCATATTGGTTGAGACGAAAACTGAGCAGACAATTCCTAGCTTTGCACAAAAGAAGCGAAGTAATTAACAATAATGAAACAAATTGTTCATCATGCGAGTAAACGAGTTATTTATCGTTGCTCCTCGCATATTCGGCCCGTCTCCATTGTATAGAGGTGTCCGTCTAGCGGACGGTACTGACCTTGACCCTTCGACCTTTCTTTGTTTCATGACCTCACGAAAATTGTGTAACTTTGTAAGATTAAGGTCACAGTAGGGCTTTTTTTAGCTTGTAAACTTTTTGGATAACTACGGAAGGGCTTTAACATGTAAATCTATCCGTTCCCTTGTAACTCCCAAGCTAGTAAGGTGAAACTGTTTAAGTTAAAAGACATCACTTATGTTCAATATGGGAAACGTGATAACAATAGCATGAAGTAGAGGGTGATATTTATGTCACCGTAAGATTGTAAAAACCGTTAGATTGTAATCTAACGTTTTTTATCTCGATAGATTGTAAATTGTCGACAGATTGTGAACCGTAACATACTGATTACAATTTAACGCATTATTTTTCGGTAAAGGCCGGGCTCTACCTAAATATTCATGTCAAACCATAACCCAACCTAACCTATAGTTCGCGCGCGAGTTGAATGCAGAGTAAATGTATTGTGACACATACATTTACTCTGCATTCAACTCGCGCGCCAACTGTACAAGAAAGAGACAAGAAAACGTAAATACAATAAATATTTCATAAATTAATACTCAGAACATTGAACGGTTCACAATCTTTCGACAGTTTACAATATCGCGGGATAGAAACCGTTAGATTATAATCTAACGGTTTTTACAATCTTACGGTGACATTTACAAGAATTAAGGGTGATATAGTCAAGAAGCATTTCAAGCAAAAGCATGGTTATATTTTATTAAATTTTCTCTAAATTCTGAGGCTTTATGAAACATTCATAGAGTTTTCTTTGAAACGTAATATTGGAGAATATTTAAAATCTTATTGAAAACGTCAAAGGCTACATTTATTTTCTCTGGGTTGAATAGAATTTTATTTCTTTATAGATCTTTGTACATTACCGATACGTGTCCTGTCCTACATTTAACTGTCTAACAAATAGAGGTCCTACGAGATAATGAGATAAATATAACTTGTATTCTATTTCATTCTCCCGCAGGCCAAATCCTATTATGAATCTCTCTTTGATGTCGCTTTCAATGAACAAGTTACGTATTTTACTACTACATTAGATACTTTGTTTTATTTCTTTCTTAAACAATTGCAACTTCTGAGTCTCTTGCCGGCTTTTCTCTCTATTATAAATAAGGGGCAGAACTTGAAACAACACATTAACATTTAAATAAACATTTGCATGTTGTTTCATTTCAATAATTGATTTTTTTATATAGGTCAGTAATAGGCGTTGACGATTATGAAATCAATGAGCTATAGAACAGATTCGTGAAGCAATGGAAACGGGTGCAGATGGCAGATTGCACCGGTATGTGACGCTGTTAATTGGTCCCACATTGTGGACTTTCTTTTGTGTTTAGCGCGCTGTGATGCAAAGATAGGTCGAATATTGAAAACGTATAGTAACGATATTCTTTTCTCCTACTTGCTAAATTGGTTCATTAATTTAAAAAAAAGTGTCCGTGCAATTCACACACGGCAGAAGTGAAACTTCAGGAAAGTAGCCTACGAGAGAATGAGATGGATATAACTTGTACTCTATTTCATTCTCTCGCAGGCTAAATCCTATTATGATTATGTTTGTCTCTCTTTGATGTCGCTTTTTCGTTTCATCGAATTCTCACAACGATTCTATAGAAGGTTTACTTCAAAAACAATATGTACATTGGATGTTTATTCTTTATTTATGAAACTCGCCTGGGGACATTACAGTTGCCCAATTCGTCTCCAAAAAAGTACTTTAAAATTTAAATTAAACCTGACATAAAATAGAATAAAACAGATTAAACTAAAAAACTAGATTTAAAATTAACTAACAGACATAATTAGATTTAAAAACTCATTAAAACACAAATAAACTACCTATTACTTATTTTCTAACATGGGTTTTATTTTATTCATGAGTTGGAGCGGACGGAGTTGGGGTGTTAAAAATATCTTTGCTAGCCATACGCCAGCAATTTCCAAATTGTCCGGAGGACGCATTTAGACATTGCTGGACAGTTGCGAGGTATTTATAGGACACAAGATTAATTACGTGTTTTTTAATTTACCTACTTGTACACTTGTCGAAGACGTTGTTTTTTTTTTTTTTTTTTATTGCGTGATAGGCTTGCGCTTGACGACAATCATGCTTAGTGCAAAGCAATGATGAGGTCTAGGTTGGAACGCGCTTGCCTAGAAGATGCCTATTCACTCTTGCCTTGAAGGTACTTAAGTTATAAGTGGCAGGAAACACGTGCGCTGGGAGGGTGTTCCAGAGCAAAAACGCTTCGTGCGAGCAAATTGGACGTCAACCACATAAGGGTGCCAACGCTCACGGTTTCTCGCTGTTCTGTGGTAGAACGGAGAAGGAGGAACAAGGTTATGAAGTTCCAGAGCACACTCGCCATGGTATATCCGATAAAAAACCGATAAGCAGGCGACATTGCGTCGGTGTTGTAGACTGAGCAATTTCGCCTGCGTGAGTGATTGATCGCCAATTATTCTTCGGGCCCGGCGATCTATCGAGTCTAATGTATCGAGTTGGTACTTGGCGGATCCATCCCAAAGGTGGCAGCAATACTCCATGCCAGAAAGAACTTGTGCCTGATAAAGAGTGAGGCGCTGTTCCGGCGTGAAGTACCGCTTTACCTTGTTCAGGATACCAAGTTTTTTGGCAGCTGTTTTGGCCTTTGACTCGATACATTTCCCGAAATTGAGGTTGGGAGAGATGTCAATACCCAAGAGCTCAATGTTATCACTAATCGGTACGGAATGTTTTTCAGGAAACGACGAATTTCCACTGAATATTTTGAAGTTTCCCTAACAATAATAAATTATTGTAGATTGGTATTTAAAAAAAGCTGTGATAGCATAGTGATTAAGACAGACGGACCTCCTGTACGTAGTTGCGGGATCCCTGGCCACTCATTTCCAACTTTTCGATGTTAATTGTGTGCGTTTTAAAAAAATAAATATCCCTTTCTTCATATTGTAGTTCATAGCGTTCTTGAAGGTTTGTGAAGTTTGCAAATTCGCACTTGCACACCAGCTTGGTGGACTATAGTCAACCCCTTCTCATTACACGAGGAGACTCGTAGGTACTCAGCACTCAGCAGTAAGCAATGTATTGATAAGAGAGAGAGAGGTATAAAGAATGGTATAGGAAATAAGGTCGTAATTGCATTTCATTTAAATTGTCCGTCGCAAAGACAATTTACCGGCAAATCCAATACCTAACCGGTACAGGCACTAAGCCATATAAAACTGTGTAACTTCTATGGCCTCTGTTTTCGCCTCGATACTTCTATTGTTCTATTAGGTATGTCTATTCTCTGTACTTTGATAGCTTGTTGGTATGAAGGGTTGGTTGAAATTAGAAAGGTTCAGAGTTCAGACTTCAGACCCAAAGACTTCTCTGTTCGGGAGCAGATGATAATATGGCTCAACCATAGTAATAGGATAGGAAAATTTTCCTCCTCCGAGAACCCTCAATTACTTAAAGTTAGCCTACCACCACCTTAGACTGCATTATCACTTGCCAACAGGTGAGATCGCAGTCAATGATTAACTTGTAGTGGAATAAAAAAAACTGTGAAAACTTCATAATCACAATGCAAGTCTCGGTCTAAGCTATGCCGTGGTGGTAGGTCGTGTCTTGCACCAGGCTTTTTTTAAATATATTGGCTAGATTTAAATGAAAAAAAGATAGCTTGATATTCTGAAAGTAACAAACTAAATCCCGGTAAAACAAACTAAGTCCCTGGTGCGCAGAGTTCGGGCTGCTGTCAAACCTGTCAGCAAATGCCCTCGGTTTATTGTCATTTCGATTCAAATCAAGTCGTTTTAGATTTTCTAACATTAGGTTATTGTGTGTGTTTCTTACTAACAAAATTTTATGATCTTTATATGGTCGAATTAAATGATTTTTGTTTTTTTATTTTTTTAAATACACCCGGACGAAGTCACGGGCATCAGCTAGTAATATCTGGTTCAATCAAAACAAAGCACAGTAGGTATTTATAGGTACTTGTACCTAAGTACTAAAGTAGTAACTAAGTTACTTTCGCCGTTTAAAAATACTTAGTGCACTGACCCGTGCATCTAGTACTTTCTCTTACCTACATCTAGGTAGATACCTATCTTATAGACTTCCTGTCTACTGTCTAGCGAACCTGAAATGATCTAATGCATATACCGTTCACCAGTTTTTAGACCGCCTAAACTGTCCATACTAATGTTATAAACTACCTATATGATGCCCGCGTCGTCCGCATTGATTAAGTTTTACTTATTCCCGCGGGAACTCCTTAATTTTCCGGGATAAAAAGTAGCCTATGTCCTTCCCCGGGATACAATCTACCTCTATACCAAATTTCATCAAAATCTGTTGAAAGGATTGGCCGTGAAAGCGTAGCAGCAGACAGACAGACAGACAGACAGTCACACTTTCGCATTTATAATATTAGTATGGAAGAATGGATGCGGTAGGGTGTCTTGATGGTGTCTTGTCTGTCTATATACACTGAAACAACCGTTTATAAAGAAAGGTGCAGAGATAGATCGCATCCCGGGGAAGGACATAGGCTTTTTATCCCGATAAGAGTTCCCGCGAAATTCAATAAATTTTATTCCATGCGGACGAAGTCGCGTGCGGCGCTTGCATCATCACCAGCCCTGTTGTTTTATCGATTGTTAATTATTATCGAAAAATTAAACCGCTGCTAAATTTTTCATAGTTTTTGTTAAAATTTCAAACAATCACGCACGGCTTGACTTTGCGCCATTGAAATAGAAGTATAGGTACTAAAAAAATTCTACATCAATGCTTTGCGCATTAAACACTGTACATTACACACTTATAAGATAGTCGTGTGTGCATTGAATAGAAAATTAGATATTTAGAAAGACTATAATATGCATAATATATAAATGGCAGTCATAGGCACTGCCGATAGAAGTGAATTATTAAAAAAAAAAAATTAAAAAAAATTAAAATATAAACCTTAAAACTTAGGCATTCAAGTTTAATTACGAATGCAGTAGGTACATTTATATTTAAGACCTTTTGTCTACGTAACAACGCGGTGACGCGTCGGTGACGCGAATCCACAAGTTTAACCCCTCGTGCCTATACCATGCTCAACGCGGCCAAAGAAGTTTTCACTTCAAGAAGCGTAATAGTGCCATAACCTAACCTAGTGGATAAAACCTTCGGTGTCCTATGCAGGGGATCCCAGCGCGCAAAGTTAACTTTTCTGAATAGGAATGATGACAACACAATCAACTCTTTAAACAAACTTAAAAACGCGCTTCTAGTATGGAAGTTTGTATGAAATAGGTACTTAGTTATGACGTCGTCAAATTTCAACGAACTTCAAACTTAAAACTAACAGAAGATGTGAATTTTAGATATTTTTTTCATTTGTAATAATCAGTAAGAAACAATTTATTTTTGAGTTATGCTAGGCATCATCCCTAATCGTCTGAAATATATTATTACTTGCTATACTTAAGTGAAGGAAAATATCGGTGTGAACCTGCATGTTTGAGACTTTTCCATAATGTTCTTAAAGAGGTGTTAATTTCTGCCAATCCGCAATAAAACTAGCGAGGTGGCCTATGGACTCTTGCAATTCTGAGAGGAGAAACGTGCTCATTTCTAAAATAAAAGGAAACGCCCGTAGTTTACGATGCAGGGAACTGCACAGACCTGCGCGATACGTGGCAACGTGTTTCAATTTACAACACCGACGTTTCACGCGGACCTTTTGTCAATATCGTAATTTCGCCCTAAGTAAAGTTTAATTTCGAATTTTTCCAGATCGTAGTCAATGTGAAAACTTTTCCAATTGAGCACAAAAGTAAACATGAAATGAAAGCCAATGAAACTGGAATAATTGTCGAAATCAGCCATCAAAGTAATTTCAATTAGTTCACCATTTATTTCGTAGAAATTGTTGTTGAACTTTAATTGACTGAATAAACATTGAAATTAATGAAACTTTGTGAAACTTAATTCGCTATACATTAATTTTTAACTAGTTGACTTCCGCGACTTCGTCCGCGAGGAATAAGTTTTTTTACGTAGACATCCGCTGAGAGAGCATTTTTGAAAATTCAACCATTTAGGGGGCAAAGTAGGGGTTCCTGATGTAGGTATTCTACGGGGCAAAAGTAAGTCGCGGGCAAAAGCAAGTAATAATAATAACATAAGACAGTGCTAAGCATATGGCGTGCGCCAGAGCAGTAAGCAATGAAAACACCATCACGGCTCATTGGGCGCTGTCCACTTGAATGGAGACTAGCGGAGCCGCTTACAAGCCCGCGTGCATTGACTGCCGATGTGATGATTAATGTCAGTGTCTAGTCTTCGTTTATTGAGGTTCTGTACACAAATAACTAACCCTTTTGACGACCTCCGTGGCGCAGTGTGTAGCGCTGTTGCCTTAACATGCGGAGGTCCTGCAGGGTCCGATCCCCGGCAGGGACAATTTGGGAATTTCTAAATTCTGAATTTTCCCTGGTCTGGCCTGGTGGGAGGCTTCGGCCGTGACTAGTTACCACCCTACCGGTAAAGATGTGCCACCAAGCGATTTAGCATTCCGGTACGATACCGTATAGAAACCGAAGAGGTATGGGTTTAATATAACTGCCATGCCCCTAACAGGTTAGCCCGCTACCATCTTAGACTGCATCATCACTTACCATCAGGTGAGATCGTAGTCAAGGGCTAGCTTGTAGTGGATAAAAAATAAAAAAAACCCTATGGTTACGTTCTGTCCATCTGCTCACAGCTATTTTTAGCCCTTAATTGCGATCTCATCTGATGATATAGGGGTACGGCAGTTATATTAAACTCGGTAATCGGCTTCTCCACGGCATCGTACCGGAACGCTAAATCGCTTGGCGGTCCGTCTTTGCCCGTAGGGTAGTCACTACGATCAATCGAATTTGCAATGTTAAAACTCAGGCCTCGTCGACCGAGAAATGATATCAACTGATGCCGTGAGTGGTCACTGGTCAAAGTTTGACGTCCATCCATTTCACTTGTTCGACTAAAGTCAAATGACTTACCGTCAATGGCAAGCTTAAGAAAGTAAAACCCAGCGTGTATCAGTCTATTAGACAGTTTTAAAACCTTTTACTGAAGCAAATACAACTTCAACAAGATAAAATGCCTAACAAAGCTCAATGTTACAGAAATCCGATATTTTAAATCCAAGCCCACTCGAGTAAGCTCTAGTCAGCCTATTGTATTGAGAATATCAAAGTAAACTGTAAACATTAAGGATTAAAACAAGACTGAAAGATAAAACAGGCTCGAAAGCGAAACGCAGAGCTTCTGTATACTTGATACTGAATAATTAAAACGTTATTTTTCTTTTATAAAGGCTAACGCATACTACTATAAGCTTCTGATAAAATATTCTCTGTTGCATGGTTTCCTGGAAGAGATCGCTAAGTGATAAGGCCGCCATTTGGGTACTTGACTATTAATAGTCAAATCAGCAACTTTTTTCAAACGTCAAAAGGCGTCCTAAGTATGGGATTTAACTATATGAAATTCTGAAATGTGACGTCATTAAAGTTCGACGCACTTTTTTACTTTAATGATTGTATAAAATATGGTTATTCAACAAAAAGATACGCGCCGAATTGAGAACCTCCTCCTTTTTTGGAAGTCGGTTAATAAAACTAACAGGGAACGTGGATATTACAACTTTTGGGAGATCCTCTATTTAATAATCACAAAAAAATAATTTATTTGAAAAGATTCCGACGAATTGAGAACCTCCTCCTTTTTTTGAAGTCGGTTAAAAAGTAGTCAAATACCCAATTGTAATTTTTTTATTTACTAATTGATGCCCGAAACTTCGTCCGCGTGAATTTAGGTTTTTTTTCCCGCGAGAACGGGAAATTTTGCGGGATAAAAAGTAATCAGAAAATAAAGAAAAATCATTTATTCATCTTGTGCCTCGTACATAAAATCAAACTTTAAAATTAAGATATGGCTTTTCCACCCACATGGCACAAGATGAAAAGGCCCCGACTGATCATTAATGCTGCAGGTTTTGAAAGCAAAACCTGAGCGCTGGTATTCTGCCGGAACCCAAACGAGTGACACGCACGAGCTCAACAGTCTTCGCAGCCGTCTGCAGTAACGGGATGAGTAGAGTAAGTAGTATGTGTTATTCCAGTCTATAATCTATGTCTGTGCCAAATTTTATCCGGATCCGTTCAGCCGTTCTGGTGTGATTGAGTAACAAACATCCATCCATTCATCCATCAATCCAAACTTTCGCATTCTTAATAATTAGTATTAGCATAAATAGATTTCAACCGTATAAAAGTCAACGCAGCTGATGCTGAAAAGTAGAACGTGTGCGGTGGCCCTAACACATTATTTATCCAAGTCTTCTAATGGGATTCAAAAAAGTTTTAGCTCCTCATTCAGAATTAAAATGAAAAGGAATTGAAACACCTTTTTCGCGTTAGGCAAAAAATTATTTAATGTTTATTAAAGCTTTCCTTTTAGAGGATACAAAAGCTTAAGGCTCTTTATTTTGTTGTTCAAAAGTAAAGGAATTCCTTTTATTTGGCATTGAATTTTCGAGAGTAAAAAATATATAAATGTTGTCCGCGAATTTTTCCGCTTGGATTAAGGATTTCGATTCCCGCGGGAACTCTTTAGTTTTCCGGAATAAAGTAGCCTATGTCCTTCCCCGGGATACAACCTGTACCAAATTTAGTAATTTAGGTATTTTGTAAATTTAATTTAGGTTAGCCCGCTACCATCTTAGACTGCATCATCACATACCATCCGGTGAAATCGCAGTCAAGGGCTAACTTGTAAGTTGTAGTGGATAAAAAACAGTGTCATTCTTCTTCTTTCTATCCTGGGATTATTTTCCGCACGCATTTCTTGGACGCAGGCGTCCGCGTCCAAGTGCGGAAAATAATGGAAAATAACAGTGTCGTTATACTGAATGGTATTTATAATAGACATGACATAAAAATAGTATGTATGCGTCTCCAAGTAAAGAAAGTAGTCTAAAATTCCTATAAGAAGTGAAGGTGTCAAATACTTACAATTTTTAAGATGCTGTTTATCTCGCCTCCATTATCTGACGAGCCGTTAAGTGAGTGCATATAAAAGGCGCTCTATTTTGGGAGAGCGCGTCACCGGCTAACAACACTGTTGGTAAACATGCATCCTTGTTCTTGAAAATTTGTTCCGTTACGTCATCGACGCTTATCGCCTGCTTTCAGAATCTACTTTAATTTTCACGACAATTAATCTGACGGGTCTAGACTTGAAGAGATTCAGGCGTCAGTTAGGATATTATATGGTACGTGGTTCACAAACACTGGACTTCATGTTTTACTTCGGAATCGGAACGAAAGATGGACGAACGCCGGTGATCCAACTCCCTGTATATCTTTCGTATTTTATATGTTCTTCATCTTTTTCGGCTTGCTTATTCTTGAAATCTTTCGTTAGGCGTTTATTTTTTAGGATATATATCGTTAAGCAGTATTAAGAACGATTTTGTAGTTTTTCGTTACCATCAAAAATTTTATTATTTATTTTTATCCATTACAAGTTAGCCCTTGACTGCGATCTCACCTGATGGTAAGTGATGATGCAGTCTAAGATGGTAGCGGGCTAACCTGTTAGGGGCATGGCAGATAGATTAAACCCATACCCCTATTCGGTTTCTACACGGCATCGTACCGGAACGCTAAATCGCTTGGCGGCACGTCTTTGCCGGTAGGGTTGTAACTAAATCAAATCTAACTTGGATAGAAGCAGGCGTTACGTTGCGGAAGTCCAAGATAAAGACGGAACTAGAAGTTTAATTCTATATAATCCGCGACAAAATTTATTCTTGAAAAAAAAATATCGGTTCTATTTTGGAGGAGGAAACAGAAAAATACGAGAGTAAGAATTCGATTGCTTTTTAACCGACTTCCAAAAAAGGAGGAGGTTCTCAATTCGGTGCGTATGTTTTTTTTTTTTCATAGATATTATTGGTCCAAGGTGCAGTTTTTTTTTTTTAATTTATTTATTTCTAATGGATACAACAATTTTTACAAAATATATATCTCGCCAAACTGGTGGGCCAGTTTGTTGGCGAGTTGGCGCTCTGTACATAATATTTAAGTTGCATCTAAAAATTTGCACTAGTATACCTAATAACCTAACACTAACAAACAAACAATTTTCAAAGATCCCTATCGGGTGATTAGGAATTCTATTCGAAGAGCAGCGCGACGGCAATATAATTCAATAATAAAATATAGTTCAATACTTATTCTCAAAGGTTCCCATTCATGCCATACCTATCCTCTTATGTCCTGACAAAATCTACATCTTGATAAAAAGGTATAGCTTGTCTAATATATGTCCTGTAATAGTTCCACGAACATTAAATGATTGATTCAGGATTTCTAGAAACTATTTCAGAAAAGAGTATCTCTGTAGACACAAAATCGCTTCGTACATACTACATAGTTATTTGCCGGCTATGACTAAAACCCTGTACATTCCACTGTGTGTTGGTGATTAAATTAGCGCATGGATATGAATCAGTTGTAAAATCGTGAATTTCTGGATTGACTTATCTCAATACTCTTTATCTTTGAGATAGTGATTGTGTTTACTTTGATAAATTGCAAAAATAGCTACTTGTCTTATTTGTGTTTGTTTTTGATTATGTTTATAGATATGGAAAGTGTTAGATATCTATTATTTTGTATTTAATTTGAAATCATTTTTAATTTTATTTGTTTATTTACTAAATCTAACAGTATTATCAGTAGTGATTTACATTTTTATGTTGTGTTATCATAAATTCAAACGAATAATTAATGTTTTTTGTTATGCGCTTTTAAATGCATTTATGATAAAACTCTGAGGTCATAAAGGTTTCTCAAAAGTAACATATCGTTCAAAATTTTATTTTTATTTCTGTTCTCACAAATTTCTTTCAAGTCATTTTTAAATATTAAATCTTTTCCTATTGGTTCTATAATAATCATTGAAAAGAAATCAACTTTTATTGGTACGTGTTTGAAAATATAATTTGCGTGATAGTATGTAGGTATTAACCAATATTGGTTTAAAACACATTACAGCTAAAATAGGCATTTTAATGCTTCCGGAAGAAGATGGCGCGGCGCTTTACATTTCTGAACGTTTACTTTTCCCCGAAACATGCTGAACCGGAAGCGGCGGTCACGAAAATTACACATTAAATTTTTTCAGGTTTCGCTTATCAACTGACCTTCCGTAAATTATGACGCTGCAATTTTGACACATGGTTTCCGGCTTCCTTTGCTTGAGTGCTTTGTTTTTTTTTTGTGATTACGTAAAGGGAGTTTTTGCCGGCGCTTCTATAATTATACTGTTTACTGCATGAGAACAATGTGATACAATGCATTTTTAATCATACTGCAGTCATTAAGAGAGACGTAACGGAAAACTTTATGCAGAGAAAAAAAAAATCTGTTCTGAAAAAAAAATGAATGCCTTAATGTTATAATATTTTTATCTGCAAATATTAATATAAAATGTTAATAGCCGGAATACTTATAATACTTTTTTCAAACGGAATCGTATTGGCGAGAACAAAATGCAACAAAAACTATATGATATAATTATATCCGTTTGTATTTCATTTGTAAGTATAAAATAGAGGTCCCCATTGAATTCAATTGGCTCTATTAGGCAAGCGGGGCGCCGCCGGTAGAAAAACTACGGCACGTCTTGTATGACGTAACAAGACCAGACCGCCGACGGCTTGCAAAAAAAATTGGTGACAAATAAGATCAAAAACGATTTTCCAATATAATATTTTAACTAGTTATTACGGTCTAAATATCGAAATCACAACACAATTGCTGGGGAGAAAAAACCGATAATAAGCGACTTTCGCGAAACTAACATCTATATAACCGGGTGAAAGTAATCGAGCGCAAAAACTCCCGTGCACGTTGCGTGACACCTGTCAAATTGACACTTGAGCACTTAAAATTCCTGGACTCCTCCAAACTTTGACAGCTATTAATGTAAACGCAATCCTGCCGATCAGCTGACGTTCGGCCGCTTAAAAGTAAGACAAAATTCACCGATTTCTAGGATGTGATCTAATAAGAGCCGTCCGAAGATTCAGCAAAGGTGTTCTTCCGATTTTTCACAAATCCTTATTTTAACACGCTTATATTCGCTTGAATTACTGTAAGGAAATCTTTCAGAAGAATCCTCTGCACCCACTTACCGTCTGGATTATTTAAAATATTTCACACATACACAATCCGATGAACGTACAATGATTTCATGTCTATGACTTGATATTCTCATTTCTCACCAAGATCTTCAGATTTTCTTTCCGCGTGTCAAGACCGCTTTTCCCGAAAACGTGTTGAGGTAATAAAAGTGCATTTTTTCCTCATTTTGAGACTATTTTTTCTACGTAGACCCAAAGAGACCAGTTGCAAGGGTCTAAGTTTGGAGTATGGGGCAGGAGTCGGGAGTCAGCAGTGGTACGTACCTTTGACGAGCCGCTGCAGTATAATCTCCTTGTGCTCGTGGGTATGGGGCTCGCCGATGACGGCGAGCAGATAGCATCCCGTGAGGGGGCTCGGGGGAGGCACTGAGGCCGAAACCTCCGTCCCCAGGGACAGGGACCTGTCCTCTTCGTGGTCCATCGCCGACGGCGGCGCCGGCGCGTTCGCCGACGGTTCGCCCAGAGCAAGCGTGCTGAACCGACCGCTTCGGACGACAACTCCGCACGGAATGCCTCCAACCGCCCGGTGTAGACCCGTTTGCGCGCGCAATCACCCAAGAATCGACCGAGCGCTATGCGCGGCACGCAGACGCGCCGACGTCTAGTTCCAACCCCAACTTTCTCTCTCACTTATCTCGGTACTTTCTCTTGGAGTCTGAGAGAGACGGTGAATAATAGGGCGTATACAGGAGAGGTTCTAGGCTCCAGGCTGAGCAGCGCACACGTCTGCATTGCGTCTAAACAAGCCGGCTGAATAACCTCGTGCCTCAGCTGTTGTGCAAAGGTTGTTACAATCGATATAATGATATAATCGTGGCAGCCGGGCGTTGTTTGCGGATGTCTGAATGCTGGCCACTTGCGTTATTGCCTTCCGTATTTTGCCGTCTAGTTGCGCGATGAATTTCCCCTTAGTAGGCCTTTTGCGGAGGGCAAGTTGCACTCTTTCAGTTGAGGGCCGGAAAACTCAAATGCGCCTGAAAAATCTTCAACCGTGAATTTTTAAAAATTACATTGTTAATTTTTATTTTCTTGGAACCGATTCTAGTACAATTTGTTTTTTTCAAATGTCACTTATTCTGGGGAAATAATTATTATACTCTCAATAGTTTCAGCTGATGATGGTAGAGTCCTGAAATATCATAAGCGGCCATGCTGGCCTACATAAAATACCTACATCATTTTCCTTTATTTTTTGAGTATACATTCTCATTAAATAAGGATCGTTATATTTTGATTTAAATAAAGATCATGTTAGTCATGGAAGAGTTTCTGTTATAAGTATCTTCTGCAAGCAGTTTCGGTTTAGGAGTAGGGCTTCCAATACCGGGATACCGGTATTGGTGACACTATAAACGAAACAGTGACTATTGCATATATTTCTTGTTACATGCCTCTGTTTTTATTCGGCTGAGTTTAAAATTGCACATTAGCTCAATAAGAGCATCTTTATTGCTAAAAACCGGTGAAGGAAAGTCATTTTTCTTCACTCAGAGGATCACTCAGAGGGAAAAATTTGTGTTTGAATTTAGAACCCTGTGGCTTGGCATTTCTATTTCATTGACTCATGAAACGTTCAGAAATTTGTTTTTTATCCAATGCAATTTTTTTATTATGATTTATTTTCGTTTAAAAATTAACTTTTGAATTTTTAATTAATTTGTGTTTCGACTAAACTATGTATTTTTTCGAGTAAAATAATGGCATTTCTTTATTGAATTTAAGCAGAAAAGTGCTCTTTTGGAGTTAAAAAAGGTGAAAAAATATTTTTATGGAAAACTGTTTTGTATGGTGCAGTTTCCTTCAGTTTACTAGTAAAGACTAGTTTTAAGTTAAAAACAATGTATTAAATTTTAAGTTTTTCCCAATACCGGGATCCCGGTATTGAAAAAAATCTTTCCGGTATTAATACCGGTATTGAAAAAAACCGGTATTCGAAAGCCCTATTTAGGACCGAAAGTTTACTAGACCACGCCAGTCGCCACACGTCATTAAAAAAGATTTTAAAGAAGAAAAGAAGCACATCAAGCAAAATTTAATAATCTTGATATTTTACCAACTTTTCATGACTTGTTAGCTGAAAATTTATCCTTCATGTAGTGCTCAATCAAGTACCTTATTTCTCTTTTGAGTTATGAGTACAAAAACTTACAACTTGTTTAGTAACATCTGAAGACAGGATACAAGAACCTTCGACGAGCTATTGCTATAAGAATGGACGGATATCCGACAGACCACAGTCTTCAACCTCAGCCCTTGAACTATTGCTGCAGCCAAGCGTGTCTCGCTTACCTACTACTGTCACACTTAGTGGAGGGTGAATAATTCTATTAGGCCCGCTTGCTAAGACGCCGGGTTACGTTTAAGTTTTTAACCCAGGAATAAATTTGAAATTGGGTATTTGACTACTAGTGAAATAAATTATTTTATAGTGATTATTAAATAAAGGATCTCCCAAAAGTTGTAATATCCACGTCCCCTGATAGTTTAATTTTGAATAACCATTTTAAAGTATCGATTAAAGTAAAAAAAGTGCGTCGAACTTGGATGACGTCACAACTTAAAATTTCATACAAAATCCATACTAAGCACGCGTTTTGACGTTTGAAAAAAAAGTTGCTGAATTGACTAGTTGTCAAATACCCAATTTTGACAGAAGTTGTATACGAATTCTGTTTACTTTTTACCCACTATAAGTAAGCACTTCACTGCGACTTGGTAGTGCGCTAACCTGTTAGGAGCATGGCAGTTATTTTAAACCCATGCCCTCAATCGGTTCTACACGGCACCGTACCGGAACGCTAAATCGCTTGGCAGCACGTCCTTGCCGGTAAGGTGATCGCTTGCCACGACCAAAGCTTCCCACCAGGCCAGATAAGGGAACATTAAGAAATTATAAATTTCCAAATTTCTGCCGGGGATCGAACCCGGGACCTCAACAGCACTCAACACTGCGCTAGGGAGGTCCTCAAAAGTAGCAGCTAACTCTGGGTTAAAAGGATACGTACCTATCCCGGCGGGCCTTAGATAACTACGTTCTGTTATTCTTCTAAAATAGGGTTCAATTTGTATTCTGCTATTCAGTGGGCGGTTTCTATTATTCTTTAAATAAAATTAGCTTCCAAATTCTATTGTTGTTTCTGTTCTTGTAAGTTTTACATAATCTTTTATGAAAAGGTAAATCGACCAACCAGTTATCTATATATTTAGATCGATCACATATTTATCATTATACTTAATTCTTTTCATCATACCTATATCCTATATTATAGTTGAAATTTACATGCATTGATATACCAGTCAGTCAGTTACCTTTTACTAATACCTATACTAATATTATAAATGCGAAAGTTTGGATGGATGGATGTTTGTTACTCAATAACGCCTAAACAGATCTGGATGAAATTTGGCACGGAGATAGATTACAGTCTGGAATAACACATCTAGGTTACTTTTTATCCCGGCAAATTAAAAAGGTCCCGTGGGAACCAAAAAACCTCAATTCACGCGGATGAAGTCGCAGCTGGTATTTTAGTAATACTCATTTCTAGATTAGAATCATCGATAAATGGCGGAAAATGAATATACATACTAAATATATAACGTAGGGAAATATAAAACCGACTTTAAATACGGATCTTTCGAAAGATGCCGATCGATTAAACAGTAGAGATTAACGTTATAAAAATATTCCTCCTTTCATATTGACCAATTAAAATATGCTTTAAAATATACAAATAAGAAAACTAATTCATTTTACAGTAGTTTTACAACATTAACCAAGACCAAATTAACAAAATCGCAATAAACCATTGTAGCTTATACAACTAATACAAAGTTTACATAAGCAGTTTAATATCCGATACAGCATTAATCCAGCACTCAGCAGCCGTCAGCAGAGAAATGTAATCCATTTATAACCGACGGAAGGCTTCGGAAAATCGTTACACGAACATTTCGCTACTAATGAGCCATATTTAGCCACTTGGTATTGAACGTTTTTTTTGGGTCTCGTTTCATTGAATTGCCTGAGGGTAACCGTTTTTACGTATATTTTTAACAATGGAGGAATTAAGACTCTCAGGATAAGTCCAGTCCGTATAATTTCTACTGTCTTGAAAAGGAAGAGGTTCTAGTTCATTCGTGTATTTTTAGTGCTAGCTTATTTGTGGCAAGAAAAATCGGTATACTTTAATCATCGGAAGAACATCGGAAATTATTTGGACCTTTTTACATGAAATTACCTCGGAGGTTTTTTTTTAAAAACATATTTTATTGAAAAGAATACAATAGAACTTAATGCTAGCTAGTCTAACCTAATCACTATAATACATATAAATCATGCCCGCGTGGAATGGTGGCAAGAATGCTGGCTGCATTTCCGCGCTGGACAGCCAGGCTGATCCTTTGCGCAAAAAATGAGCCAGCCCTTTTGTCACCAGATGAGGCAATTAACCGCGGTGAAATATCTCGTAAAAAGTGATGTTAGTTAATCAGCATTATAAAGTAACCAAATTTTATCAAAATAATAAAAAATAGCTCTAAAACACGAGTCGTTAAAGCGTAGCAGATAGACAGACAGACACATGCTTTCGCGTTTATAATATTAGTATGAATGCTTTATACTTTACTAGCTGATGCTCGCAACTTCGTCCGCGTGGATTGAGATTTTTTGCTTCTCGCGCTGAACCTACACTTATTTTCAAATGGCTAAGATAAATCAATACCTAAATACAATTATTATGTTGAAATTGAAGCTCTTAGGTAGGTATCTTTATTTTTTTAAATAGAAAATTATGAATGAATTAATGTCTCAGGAAAAGTCTAGAACATTTATTAACTGAAATTATATTTTTTTCGCAACTAATGAGTCATATTATTTAGCCACTTGGATATACGTTCTGATGATTTTTGGGACTTTTTCCGATACCTAAATAAGACCCTAAATAATTTCAATGTAACAAACATTGAAATTACTTAGAGTAACCATATTTTCTACCTGTACATTTGTAATGGAGGCAATTATTACAGTTTAAATGACTCTTACTCTTACTATTCCAGACCATTAAATTGTATCGGTCTTTAAAATGGAAGAGGGTTCTTCAGACGTATTTTTATACTGCTAGCTTTATTATTTTGTAAAAGATTTATATAACTAACGGAAAGTTTCGGTAAAATCGTTACACAAAAAATCTCATCTGTTTTTTTAAATATTCATTACGGGCTTTAGGCTTGAATATAGGTACTACTGTTTCTGGGTATATTTTTAACAATTTAAGAAATAACAGTTTGAATATATTTCGGGATAACTTGCTTTTACCAAATTAAGAAAATAAAAATTCTCAAATTGATTTCACGAGACAATAATATTCAAATTGTTAAAATGTTTTTAAAAAATCTAGCTCTCTAGCTCAAATTTTATTCGAAGAATAGACTTAATATTATAAATATTCTGAATATCAGTGGGCCTCTCTGTCTGTTACCGTTTCTCGCCAAGATCGGTTTAACCGTAGAACCTCAAATCCTACCGAAAAGAAACTCTGTGGTTGATCTTTAACTGTAGTTACGAGTATAAGTATGCCAAGTTGCATTTAAATCCGTCTAGTAATTTCAGCGAGACTCCGTAACAGATAGACGTAAAAATTCTAAAAAGACGATGTTTCGGGCTCAGCATCCACATTTCCTCCAATTAAGATATTTTTTTTTTAATTACTGTTTAATTACTTACCTATTAATATGTAATATGTATAGATTTCGTTGCTACTGATACACAAAAAAAATCTGCCTTTTAGCTACCCATGGTTGAATCCTACAGTGTAACGTAGCATTCATAAAATTGTGAAAAGCGGATATCAATAACCACCGTCGGGACGGATGTGACGTCACCCACCCTTCCTCGTAACGTTTTATGAGGGTAGAGGGTAGACAGGAAAATGACTCATACATTGTAATTTAATGGCATTAATTTGAAACTCTGGTTGGATACTTTGGTTGGATGATTTGATTAAGGATAACGCATTTATTAAAGGATGTCTATGTCTGGGCCTTAGAATGGCTAAGGTATTCAATCCTGACCCTAAATTTAAGCACTTATGACGCAAGAAGCTATTACACATTAGCCCAATGTATTCGGCAAGACGTCGTCGGCCAATATGTAAACACTGTCTGCCAATTACGCCAAGAAAAATAAATAATATTGTACCTATAACTAAGTATTGAAACCGAAAATCTGCAAAAATCTGCAGCTCTACACAGCGAATGAATATGAATGGACGCCAAGTAGACTTGCATCTTCCTAGTATGAAAGGTACCTTACACGTTTGCCGAGTTTATATGCCAAACTAGATGATGCCCCCGACTTCGTCCGCTTATTTTAAGTTTTTTGATTCCCACGGGAACTCCTTAATTTTCCGGGATAAAAAGTAGCTTATGTCCTTCCCCAGGATTCAAACTATACCTATGCCAAATTTCATCAAAATCGGTTGAGCAGATGGGCCGTGAAAGCGTAGCAGACAGACAGACACTTTCCCATTTATGATATTACTAGATGATTCCCGCGACTTCGTCCGCGTGGATTATGATTTTTGATTCCCGCGGGAACTCTTTAATTTTCCGGGATAAAAAGTAGCCTATGTCCTTCCCCGGGATATCATCTACCCCTGTACCAAATTTCAGCAAAATCGGTTGAAAAGATGGGCCGGGAAAGCGTAGCAGACAGACAGACAGACAGACAGACAGACAGACAGAAACACTTTCGCATTTATAATATTAGTATGGAAGTATGGATTAATAGTATGGATACATTGGGCCAACGTGTAATAGGATTAATTACATCTTAAAGTCGAAATCGTTCAATCAGTTTAGTCGTAGGTATGCGATAGGATCTGGCAAGCAAGGGCATTATCCCAAGAATTATACCACTACCACTGTATTGTGATTAAATCATGTGATCATGTTTGTGATCACATGATCATGGTCATCATCAATTGTGATCATGTTTGTAGTAAAGGCACAGAATAATTTTATTAGCAAGGAGGAATGCATAATTTTATATAAAAAAATTTCAAAAAAAAAAATTAAAACCGACTTCAAAAACCACAAACACAAAAAAGTAAAAAATAACTTAATTTATTATGTATACAAGAGTTAATGTAGTTCTATAATAACATTTTTTGGAGTCGGTGCCAGTGTGGAGTCACGTCTACACACTGATCGCGAGCAATTTACTCTTATCCATTGAGGAGTTCCGTTCTCCATCTCCGGAGATATTCATCAGATCTTCACCAAATTAAAATGGGACCACCTCTGAAGTATGACCTACCAAACAAAAAAAGAATTATCAAAATCGGTTCATAATTGGCGAAGAAATCGCGTAACAAACATACAAAAAAAAAACAAAAAAAAAAACATACAGTCGAATTGAGAACCTCCTCCTTTTTTTGAAGTCGGTTAAAAATAGGAAGCATAGGACGCAGAAAAAGAAAGAAAGTTTAGATAAGCTAAACGAACATGCTATACATAATCATTCCATGCCATTAATGTTTTGTTTAATTTGAAATTTCAAATTGGAATATTTCGGGACAGTAAATTGATTTATAATCATATAGTCAAAGTCAAAGTATATTTATTCAATTTAGGTACACTGTACACTTATCGACGTCCAGTTACTTATAAAACATGATGGTGGGTATCAGTAGGGTATCTTTAAACTAAAGCTACGAGGGTTCCCAACGCGCCCTGGTCTGAGAAGAGCCCACAACAAAATCAGCCGGTTTTTTATTTTTAATTTGCACCAATATCACCACTTAAAAGGGTAAACTATGCTTATTTCTCCGTATGCAGATAAGATAGCTCGCAGACGTTTTTATCATGGGTCTACGTCATCTCAGATTATGTTTGAGGTTTATCGCGTTCGCTAATGCACCAGCCGTCACTTTGGCGGATTACAATATGCTCCTCTTGTTAGCGATTACGGAAAAGATGCATCAATCATTGCTACAATATCAATCGGTGTGACTGGCTATGAATTGATTGCCACTTCAATTCGGGGAAGCGAATACCGAAGGACATTTTGGTCCCAAGGTGCTGGAATGGCGACCCCTGGAAAGCGTAGCGTTGGCAGGCCCCCCCACACTGTGGACGGACGATATCAAGCCAGTCGCAGGGAGTCGCTGGATCCAGGCGGCACAAGACCGTGGCTTGTGGAGGACCCTACAGGAGACCTATGTCCAGCAGTGGACGTCCATCGGTTGACGACGAACGAACGAACGATGAATTTGTGGTTGAATTTATGGTTTTCAATCTCATCATGTTAGAGCAGCTGTGATAGCCTGGTGCAGTTAGGATATTTCACCTTTTCACTTGACCATGAGTTTAATGCTCAAGCGCTGGAGGCGCCATGTTAACATTTACCTTAAGGTATTGTACTGAAGGGTGAGAATAAATACGTTTTCTTTTCTTTTCTTTCTTTCCTTCTATTTAATTGGCTGGTGATTTGCCACGTCTTTTTTATTATCAATTAGGTATATGCCAGAGGGCTTTGCTGCCCCTAAAAAAAAAACAGAACCTGCTTGCAAATAGTGATGGAGCCTGAGCTAGAGCACGCTTGTCTATAGAAGATTATTTGTGTTTTTGGTATTTATGTTTGTGTGTATTTTCTGTCAAACTTGGCAATGTCATTGGCTTGTCACCGCTCAGGGTGGCCAGAAAGCTAACAACGCCTTCATTAAATTAATAATCGCGTCTTAATACTTTTTTGTCTACTTACTATACTACCAAAAATAGAAAATAAATTGTAATATAGTGTGAGCGTATATTGTCGCCCTGGACACATGCCTCATATGCCTTTATGGTAAAAGCGGTACTGCATACACTCTTTCACATTTATAAGTATTCTAGTAAGGAATCCTACCATTTATTTGTATACTATTTTTTATAAAATTATTTCTAAACTAAAAGGGCTCCAGAGAGAGGAACTTCCTCACAATTCGCGCCGTCTCAAGGATAACCGCCTTCTGTATCCGACCCTTAATCCAACAACCAAGCGAAAGATTATTGAGGTGTTGGTCGAAACTTTTCGCAATAAGACCGTTAACTACAACTATCGGTACAACAATCGTTGAGTCAACACTCCACATGGCGGTAATCTCGTGAGCAAGGTCCAAGTATTTCGATACTTTTTCCTTTTCTGCTTTCACCAGGTTATCATCATGTTTGAAGACCTCCCTGGCGCAGTGGTGAGCGCTGTGGTCTTATAAGCGGGAGGCCCTGGGTTCGATCCCCGGCAGGGTCAATTCATTCAGGTCAAGGGAAATTCATAATTTCCGAACTTTCTCTGGTCTGGCCTGGTGGGGGGCTTCGGCCGTGGCTGGTTACCAATCTACCGGCAAAGACGTGCCGCCAAGAGATTTAGCGTTCCGGTACGATGCCGTGTAGAAACCGATAGGGGTACATGGGTTTAATATAACTGCAGTACCCCGTTAATTAGCCCGCTACCATCTTAGACTGCATCATCACTTACCATCAGGTGAGATCGCAGTCAAGGGCTAACTTGTAGAGGATTAAAAAAAAATGTGGAAAAGTAACTTCGACTAACACTGTGTCAGGTCTATTGGCAACAATATACACCAGTGATAGTCTACCGATCCCAGTAGAGCAGAGCACTCTAGTAAGGATATAATTCCGGTTTTCCTCTTGTCTTCAGGAGTGGTACCTATGGGTGTACGCGGTCAATAGTTATCTGGAATGGAGCCAGCAGTGAAGGGCTGTTGATTGCTGATACATCTAATGGACTGCTGACCGATTTTCTTCTCGTTATAAGCTATTTACGAGATACAAATTTATGCGCTCACAAATACTCTGGAATAGGTCAAATAATAAATATACATAATAAAGGAAGATAGTAATGAAAGTTGGCACCTCGGGGAAGGACTTTGGCTACTTTTAAATTTAAATTAAATTAAATTACTTCAAAACGAGCTCCCACGTATTTTTCACAAACCAAATCCACGCGAAAGAAGTCGCAGATATCATACCTACTAATATTATAAATGCGAAAGGTTGTTTGTTTGTCCTTCAATCACGCCGTAACAGAGTAACGGATCGACGTGATTTTTTGCATGGGTACATTTAAGGACCTGAAGAGTGACACCTACTTTATATCCCGGATTATTAAAGAGTTCCCGTGGGAATGAAAAAACTTATTCCACGCGGATGAAGTCGCGGGCATCAGCTAGTAGACTATAATTATATTATGTTTTGGTTCATGTTTAGATTAGAAGCTTAGAGGCATTCGTCCAATCCGATTTCTACAGAACAGTAATTCCACAAGGAAGTTTCGTCAGGGTCTGGTGATTAATTTAGACCTTGGGCTTTACTGATTGTTTCATTATTGTAGACTTTCGTGTCTTAGAATCATAATCCTTATTTTAGGAAAGTCAAGGTACGTGACATCAAACTGTTTTTAGAGTAATATTGCTAAGTAAGGTATTGTTTTAAGCGTACGCCCCTGAATATTGTGTTCGGCTCATCCGTCTTTAAGTCAATTGCATGCTAGATTTGCACTACCCACTGAGAAAGGGTAGGGGTAGGGGGAAAGGGGAAATAATCGCTACATAGTCAACAGATTTTCTCTGGAAAAGATTAGAATGTTGCATTTTATGCAGCGTTAATTGCACTGGGATTAACGAGGACAGAGGATTACTAACTGGTATTTGCATAATGTTTTTTTAATAGTTTATATTGTCTTTGACTAGTGAATATAACCTAATTTAGGTTTAATTCTATTAAACCCAAAACTTAAGTTGCTTAAACCTAATCAATAGGTTTATTAAAAAAAATCAAATTACTTACATCTGCTACAACATCATCTATCTATGATAATTCCTAAGCAACTTCAAACTTTAGAACACAAGGCTGAACCGATTTTCTTGAAACTAGCAAAGAACAATCTCGATCAACCCATCTTTCAAAAAAAAATCTAAATCGGTTCATCCGTTTGGGGGCTACGATGCCACTGATAGATACACAGATTAAACTTATGACACCCCTCTTTAAAAAGTTACTGACTACAATTCTGACTGATTGAGGATCAAAATTTCATCTCTGCTAGATGCAAGTAACTTGTTGCGTCCCATTGCACTTTTATATAACTAGGCGCAAAGTATAGGAATAATTACGGGTAAAGAACTAAAATACGCCATTATTGTACAAACATAATGGCGTATGCACAACGCAAACACCGCAAACTATTATCACTAACATGATAATAGTCGTCAAAACCCGCCAACCCGCAGGAGCAGGAGCAGCGTGGTGAGTCTAAACTCATTAGAGCTTAGACTCAAGACTTAGGACTCGGGCAATTATCCCTATCTCCTATGAGAGTGGAGGCCTGTGCCCAGCAGTGGGACGTCAATGGGCTGTAGTGGTACAAGCTTAGCAGGTTTCATAACTTAGGCATTTTCCTACGTGAGCAACTAACGCGACAATGCTTCTTTATACGAAGTGACACGACAGTATCAAACAGTGACCCTTTACGAAGCTTTACGTATGTTGTCACTTGTCGCGTAGATAATGTTTGTGATTTTCTGTGGAGTCGAATCGTGTTGCGTCGCTTTCGTCGCTCCGGCATTGCCCTACGTGAGCAACAAACGCGACAACGCGACTCGATACGACGCGACGTGACGCGACATTAACGAACTGACTATTACTACTGTACGTACCGTTACTAATAACTAGATAAGTTTGTCACAGGGAACAATGTCCGCTTCATATGATGGAAAACACGTTTATTCCTGTCGCCGCAGCCTGTGCAGCACCGTATAAAAGTGCGCGCGGACTTTAAGTTCATGTATGTAGTTTCTGAAGCGGTGATAGCCTAGTGGGGGTCGCGGGTTTGATTGCCGGACACGCACCTCTTATGTGTGTGCGTTTTAAGAAATTAAATATCACTTGCTTCAAACGGTGAAGGAAAACATCGTGAGGAAAGCTGCATGAGAGTTCTCCATTATGTTCTCAATGGTTGTAAAGTCTGCCAATCCGCACTTGGCCAGAGTGGTGGACCATGCCAAAACCCTTCTCATTACGAGAGTGGACTCGAGCTTAGTAGTGAGCCGGCGGAAAGTTGCAATGGTAAGTGTGTTTCCTCCATTAAACCGCACAAAACCGAAAAACGGCATGGAAATTCTGCGATTTCTTTAACGATTACGAGAAATATGTAACATTTCTTGACACGGTAGGTATATTTACGATATTGCATAATGAAGCAAGGCAGGGGATATACCACCATCGTTTAGAGCCGTATTGTTTTAATAATGTTGACGTTCGTGTTTTCGAATTATAATCCTTATTTTAGGGACGTCAAGGTACGTGACATGAAATTGTAATTCACACAGGAGAGTTTCTTAACTTACTTAAATACATATCAAAAATTGCGGAACCGGCAGGATTTGAATCGCCTCTCTGGGTATATCACCCGGAACGCCTTTGACCGCTAGGCCACGGTTCACTTAGCCGTCAGTGCCGAAATTGAGATATGCACCTTTAATCCAGTAGTTTATTTTTTTTATGACAATTGTGAGATGGTTATAATTTAAAGGAAAAAAAACCTGCCTGAGTTTGTTGTGGGCTCTTCTCAGACCAGGGCGCGTTTGGAACCCTCGTAGCTTTAGTTTTAAGATACCATGACTGATCACAACCATGTTTTATACGTCAAAAAGTGTATATAGTGTACCTAATTTGAATAAATAAATATTTGATTTTATTTGTAATGTATTTAAGTAAGTTTTGAAGTAATACTGCTTTAAACGATGGTAGTAACACTCCAGGTCGAAATCAGCTGGGATCGCGGGCCGCCGCAATGCGACGGGTCGATAGCATAACGCACCGCGCGAAACTGACGCGAAACGCTTAGAGAGCCTGCACCTTAAACACCTGACGAGTGACCGCCCGGGCGCAGTGGGAGGTCGTGATTTCGATTCCTGGCAGTGGCAATTAAGCAATTCATTATTTCTTAACTGACTCTGGGCTGGTCAGGCAAATCAAAAGTTTTTTAGTCTCAATCTTTATACCAACATCTAATGAATGATCTTCCTAATTCGGAAATAGCGGTTTCAAACTCAAATCTTGTACATACGAGAACAACAACAAAAACAACAATTCATGGACAATTCATTTCGGATGGTTGAAAATCAGCAACAAATGCCCGGGAACCAAACTCCAAACCTCCAAAAAGGAGGCCGAGGCATTAACTACAAGGAATTTCTTCATATTCTAACCCGTATTTGGCAACCTTGAAACGTGCTAAGTCGAAAAGGATAAATTACTTTACAAAAGCTGTCTTAAACATCGTAAAAGACGGTGAAATCGTTAAGCGTAGCTAAAACACAATTTACTCGTAATCCTACCAGCATCCCTCGTTAATTATCCCACGAGATGTTGTTTGAATTACGCCTGGAATCATATTTACCGAAGCGACGGCAAATTTCTACCCCGAGACATCCGTCCTTCACTGAAACACGCAAGTGTTGGAAAGGGCGTTAGATTGGTCCAAGTGACGAAATATCGCTTAATAGAAAATTTTAGTTCTTTTAGGATGGTGTTTGAATGACGCCTCGAATCATATTAACGATTGTACTTCCCAAGACACTGAAACATAAGTGTCGAAAATAATAATAGATTTTGGATCAAGTTACGCATGTCAGTGACTAATATAAATTGAAGGGTATTGGAAACTGCAAATGATAGCACGCAACTTTTCAGAGTTATTATGCGTTTTAATAAATTAAAATATCACTTGCTTTTAACGGTGAAAGAAAACAGCGTGAGAAAACCTATGACAACTTCGGTCACCTATGATAATTCAAGACTCAAGACTCTACCACCGGTTCGGAAAGCCGATCTTGAAAGGACTTCCACACGCCATGATCTTCCGGCGGTTCCCTGCAAGTCGACTTCAAATTCGTATTGATATTTTGAAAACAAAAAACATCGCCTTAGCCTATCGCTTGTACCATATACTAGGCCTGAGGAAAATTTATATTAAACCTATACTCCTTCGGTTTCTACAAAGCATAATATAAGCATCCGCTAGTTATTTAATAAAATATTATGTAGGTACAAGGGCAAATTTAACACTCTTCCAGTTAACCTTTGGAAGTGGGCAGGGTGATAATGCTTTTGTTCAATTATCTAGGTAAGTGAATATTAAAAAGTTTCAAATGAATATACACAGGGATATAATATAATATTGTGTAATATATTGATGCGTTTAACCTCACAAATGGTGATGCCAGACAGCTTAATGGAGGCCAGACGGTGATACCTAAAATTAGAAGCCTTTTCAATTTAGGTCACAAAAAATTGCTCGAACGTAACGCGTGACTTAATACGAGTACATACATAACAGAGGGGTGTTATTATCTGTGGCATCGTAGCTCTATGGATGAATTGACTTTGATTTAGTTTTTATTAGAACGTAAGTGACGTACGAATGTAACGTTACATAAACGTAAGTGTAAACGTGACGACCTCCCTGGCGCAGTGTTGAGCGCCGTTGTCTTAACGTAGGAGGTCCCGGGTTCGATCCCCGGCAGGGCCAATTTATAATTTCTGAATTTTCTCTGGTATGGCCACGCGTTCGGCCGGCTTCGGCTTGTTACCACTCTATCGACATAGACGTGGCGCCAAGCGATTTTACGTTCCGGTACGAGGTCATGTAGAAAACTATTATGGGTATGATTAATATAACTGCTATACCCCTAACAGGTTAGCCCTAATTGTTAACTACTTAAGTGTTTTAGAACGAGACCCCACCGCCTTAATAACGACAAAAATACTGAAAAAATCTCTCTCTCTCTCTCTGTCTGTCTCTCTAGAAGTTATCTGATAAAATTTAATCCGCCTACGCTTAGCTAAAATTGGCAGCGAGAGAGAGATATTTATTTAGTAAATATCTCTCTCTTTTATTATTTCGTTTCAAGATTTATTCATTATTCATAAGCCTCCTTTGTATGCGAATCATACTAATGTTATAAATTTAAAAGTGTGTTTGTCCATCAATCACGCCACAACAGAGCAACGGATCGACGTTATTTTTTGCATGGGTATTGTTTAGGACCTGGAGATTGACATAGGTTTTTATCCCGGAAAACTATGGAGTTCCCGTGGGAATTAAACAAGTTGGACGAAGGCGCAAGCATTAGCTTATAGTCGCGGAATAATTGTAAATTGTAATCCCTAGAAGCTATCTGATAAACTTTAATCCGGCTGCGCTTGGCTGAAATGACACACTTGCACAACGAGAGATGAAAAAATATGTATTTAGTAAATATACCTAATATCTGTGTTATTATTTCGTTTCGAGATTTATTCCTTATTCACAAGCCTCCTTTGTATGCGAATCGCGGAATAAATTGCGCTCGGAACAATTTTCTATCACAGGGATTACGGCGGGCTTTTAGTTAAGCGACCAAGCTGGTTTGTCCTTTGTATGTCTTAGGTATATAGTGGTTCAATAGGCCGGAAAATTGACGAGATATTTAATAAGAAAATGTTTGGACTGCTTTTAATGTCGTATAAAATATTTGGGCCTCCTTAACGCAGTTGACGCCCTCCCTTAGCGCTTACGTAGTGTTGAGCGCTGTTTATTAACGTCAATTTGGGAAATTATAATTTCTGATTTTTTTCTGGTCTGGCTCTGCTGGCTTCGGCCGTGACTAGTTACCACCCTACCGACAAAGACGTGCCGCCGCCAATATTATAAATGCGAAAGTGTGTCTGTCTGTCTGCTACGCTTTCACTGTTCAACCGATTTTGATGAAAGGTTAGGTAAGTTACATCCCGCGGAAGGACATAGGCTACTTTTTGTCCCGGAAAATTAAAGAGTTCCCGCGGGAATCAAAAACCTTAATTCGCGCGGACGAAGTCGCGGACGGTATCATCTAGAAGACAAAAAAATAAGTCATGTTTTTTTGGAGATCGCAAAATCGCATCAAATGGCTTTTCCGGCCCAGAGCGCTTGAATGTCTATTGCCTTTGCATACACAAAATATTGAATTTGCCCAAACAATTGATTTTTAGTAGGTACAAAATAAATCTGATACGGCAATTTTTCCATCTATGTATGAAGGTATATACCTCGTAGAAGAACCTGGGAGCTCAGCGCATTATTATCCCAAGAAAACTCCTACCATTGTATGATTAATGGAAAGGGGTCACGAAGCATTGTGGGATACGACGCAAAGAGAGAGAGAGAGAGAGAGACATAAGTTTATAATTCATCAGATTCAAATTTTCCTGTCGTTTTAGCACAGAAATAGTACGATGGTTATATTTAGTTTGTATTTTTTATTTTACAAAATCTTTATTATTTGCTCGTATTAGGTAAGATGGAGCGGAGCGCGCTCGCCTATGGAAGATTATTTGGTGTTGTTTGTATAAGTATTAATAATTGTAGTAATAACTAGCGGATGCCCGTGAATGTTTTTTTATTCCCATAGGAAATCCTTAAACTTCTGGGATAAAAAGTAGCCTATGTCACTCTCCAGTCTCCAAGTTAGTGAACCGCTATTATAGCTTAGGTTGGTTGCTGTGGTGTGGAGTGTGGCCTACATTTTAGTGGTCCTCTCTACGTATATACATTTTATGTACGTACTCGTATATGTGCATTTTACGAAAATTCCCACTTATAACAGCCAATCTGTACAAACTGTCGGTCGGCTGTCGGTTGTCGGTTGAGTGATGTTGGACGCGGGAGAGCAATGAGGAGCGACCGCAACTAGATAAATGTGCCTCCCTGACACTGCCTCCACTGGTATAAGTGCTCCTGGTATTTATTTGAAGGAACCTACAGAAAATCTCTCGTTTTTCTAGAAATTTCTACAGTAAATCTTATAGTAATCTTTCTGCGTCTTAGTCTTCATTGCAGAGAGTCATGCCCCTTATTAACCATTATTCTCAATAATGGTGTTTTCTTGGGATATTAGTGCATTGTGGTGCCAAATCCTTCTATAGTATAGTCTTTTGACTCTTTTAAGCTTACGGAAATGCATTATTTTTCATGCATTCAAATATTTCAATGCAACGGGTGTGTATTTAACGAAAATTCCCACTCTAGTTATAAACAATGTCACCTAGTTAGCTAACAGACTATTTATTAACAATTCTGTGCTAACAGCTAATCTGTACAAAGTGTCGGTCGGCTGTCGGGTGTCGGTTGAGTGATGTTGGACGCGGGACAGCAATGAGGAACGACCGCGACAAGATTAATGAGCCGCCCACTGGCTTATGTGCTCCTGGTATCTATTTGAAGGAGTTTTCAGAAAAGTTCGTGGTTTTTTTCTAGAAACTTCTCGTTCGTGTTTTTTCTAGAATTTGTTTTTTCTAGAAACTTCTCGTTCGTGTTTTTTCTAGAATTTGTTTTTTCTAGAAAATTCTTTGACTACCTCCCTGGCGCAGCGTTGAGCGCTGTCCGCCCTCGACAGAGCCAATTTGGGAATTTATAATTTCTGAATTTTGTTTGGTCTGGTTTCGGCCGTGGCTTGTTACCACCCTACCGGCAAAGACGTGGCGCCAAGCGATTTAGCGTTCCGGTACGATGCTGTTTAGAAATCGATTAAGGGCATTGAAATAGAATGAGTACACTAAAATTCTACATCAATGATTAAGGGTATGGGTTTAATATAACTGCTCAAATCTTTATCTTAGAATTATCTTCACTTACCATCAGGTGAAATCGCAGTCAAGGGCTAACTTGTAGTATTTAAAATTGAAATTAATTAAATAACTTCTACAGTAAATAAATCATAAAGTAGTCATCTCTCTGCGTCATATTCTTCATTGCAGAAGAACGCACGTACGAAAAGCTTTCTCACTTTTTAACAGACTCCCAAAAAGGAGGAGGTTGTCATGTCACCGCGTATTTTTTTCAATAATAGATAGTGTCAAAGGCGGACTAGTCTATATATATAGGTGTCCGGCGTGTGTCCGTGTAATCAATCTGAACCGTAACAGGCGCCTGACAAGATTAATGCGCGCCATCGCTCATGGGCCCCTGCTAATTGTTTGCGCCTTGTGGGCGTACACACGTATACACTTACACACATGACGTGTAATTGACTCTCGTTAAAGAAAAATCTAATCTCTGCTTTTCTCTATGGTCTTTTCGTATGAACTCAATGGACCGGACCAAGTCTGTCGGATCAGCTAGTAGATAATAGATCCTTACCTACTTATATTATAAATGAGATGTTTTGAATGTTTGTAAATGTGTATTGAAGGGATAGGCCGTGGAAATTAAACAAAAAGACTGATTAATTTAGACATAATTCGGGAGAACTTATGAAGAGGTATTTGGCGGTCTGTCAGTCTAGGCAAGGAGAATGAAAAGTTCTGTGACGTTTGACAAGCAAAACCATGACCAATATAATAAGTTTACAATAATGATCCGTTTACACTTCCGACTGTATCTTGGGATGTTTGTTACCCTTTCACGCCGCAATGGATGAAAAGATTTGGCTGAAATTTAGGATGAAGGTAGCTCAAAATGTGAATTAACAAACAGGCTAAATTTATGATTTCAGAATTGTCTCTGGTCTGGCCTGATGAGAGGTTTCGGCCGTGGCTAGCTACCATCCTTCCGGCAAAGATGTACCGCCAAGCGATTTAACGTCCAATGTAGAAACTGCCATACTCCCAACATGTTAGCCCGCTACCATCTTAGACTGCATCATTGTACCAGAGATGGCAGTCAAGGGCTAACTTGTAGTGGCGTAAAAAATAATAAATTTACATAGGTAACAAATTTCGTAAACATTTTAAACGCAAAGTCCAACTGCAGCGTGCCTTGGCGGCCGAGTGCCGCGCCACCAAGTCTGCAACATTCGTGCCCCATGTTTCAGTTCCGGCTCACGGCTGAAACGAAAATTTCCAAATAAACTCACAATTTACTCGTTCATCGACTTTTAACAGGCAGGATTTTTAAGTTTCCTTCCTTTCTTTGGCCGTTCCTCGCTGTAAAAACAATAGGTACCTAATCAAATATAAATATTATAAATGCGAAAATTTGGATGTGTGGATGTCTTGATATCTGGATGTATGGATGGATGTATGGATGGATGTATGTATGGATGTTTGTTACTCAATCACGCCCCAACGGCTGAACGGCTCTGGATGATATTTGGCACAGGGATAGATTAAAGTCTGGAATAACCCATAGGCTACTTTTTATCCCGGAAAATTAAAGAGTTTCCGCGGGATCCGAAATACCTCAATCCACGCGCACGAAGTCGCGGGCATTAGCTAGTATTTGTAATATCCATACTAATATTAAAAATGCTAGTGTGTCGGGCTGCTACGCTTTCCCGGCCCATCTTTTCAGCCAGTTTGATGAAATTTGATACAGAGGTAGGTTGCATACCGGGGAAGGACATAGGATACTTTTTATCCCGGAAAATTAAGGAGTTGCCGCGCGAATCAAAAAAGCTTAATCTATTGGGACGAAGTCGTGTGCATCATCTAGTAATATTATGCGAACGTGTGTCTGTCTGTATGTTACGCTTCACCGGCCCATGTTTTCAACCGATTTTGATGAAATTTGGTATAGAGGTAATTTACATCCCGGAGTAGCTGACACAGGCTTAATACCGGGAAATTAAAGAGTTCCAGAGAAGAGTTGTATCCATGCAAAAAAATCACTTCGTTCTGTTGCTCCGTTGCGGCGATACGTATTGAAGGACAAACCAACAAACAAACAAACAAACAAACAAACAAACAAACAAACAAACAAACAAACACACTTCATTTATAATAATTGTATAAAGTATGACGGCAACCCTAGCTATAGCCCCAATGAGCGGTATTTGCCAGCTCTAGTCACTTGGCTGCGCGCCGCGCCAGCATGTCTGCCCGCCATTTAAGCTGAGCTGAGACGATCTGATTTTAACACGATATCTGAACTAAACACAGCTTTAATCTAAAGCTGCCCCTTTCCGTAGGGAGTATTATGAAAGGGATATAAAGAGCTATCATTTTAGTTTAGAGTGCGTCAAACTTATCTGACCCGGTGACAGCGTCGCTAGCGTGGAGGTAATATAATAATATATACTCTATGGTGGCTAGGTTTTTTGTTAGTTAGTAGTTTTTTTGTATTTCCACAGGAACTCCAATTTTTCCGTGATATAAAGTAGCCTATGTCCTTCGTCGTGATAAAACCTATCTCTATACACATGAAAACTCTCAGAAAACATGGGCCGTTAAAGCGTTGCAGACAGACAAATGGACCGTCAGATAGACACACTTTCGCATTTATAAAATTAGTAGGTATGGAAGGAAGGACAAAATAGTTTAGAGATGGTTTACAACAGAATTGGCGTCCGTTACTTTGCGGAAGCCATGATAACTAAGGAATAAGAAGTAGTATAACAAATTGGTCATTTTTTGTGGTAACATCGCCAGCTTTAGGGATATCTTTAAATAAGATAATTTTACCTACTAAGCACATTGCAATAAGTCTTTCATATGAAATATCTCTGAAACTGTAATCTTTTAAACAGAAATAATAAGTTTTTTAAGGGCTACTAGTGCTACTACCATCGCTTAAGCAGTAGGTATTATTTTTAAAATGACAGTCTAATATCACGTACCGTGACGTCCTTATTAATATAAGGATAATTCAACCACACGATTTTCTTTATATTTTAGGAAAAAACCAGGATTATGGCTGACCAACTTACATTCAAAAAATTTCGTACCCCGTGGGACCTTCAAACAAAGAGACCCATTCAGTTACTTAATCAGCACAAGCGATCGATGCTATTACAAGCAGTCCACACCCTAAATAGTATAATTTCCTTCTCATTTGGAATATTATTATTTCTGTCCTGAGTTTACATATAAAGGTATCCATGAAATATTATAAAACTCTTCACGAATGCAAAGCAACCGCCGCACGAAATATGACAGGCGCGTGAGGAAACTGCAGAATTGTTAACTCAAGGTAAGTAAGTATATCATACTTCATACTATACGAAGATGTGATTGGATTGTCGGTTTATTGGTTTGTTTGTTTGTCCTTCAATCATGCCGCAACAGAGATCGACGTGAAAAATGGCATACTTATAGTTAAGGATCTGGAGAGTGTCATAGGCTAATTTTTATCGCGGAAAATTAAAGAGTTCTCGTGAGAATTAAAAAAAATATTGTAGGTCCTCGACTATAATATACCCATGCATAAATCACGTCGATCCGTTGGTCTGTTTCGACGTGATTGAAGGACAAACAAACACACTTTCGCATTTATAATACTAGATGATGAGTGACGACTTCGTTCGCGTGGTTTAAGATTTTTTTAATTACCACAGCCTATGTGCTTCCCCGGGATACAAACCATCCCCATACCAAATTTCATCAAAATCTGTTGAACAGCTGGGCCGTGAAAGCGTAGCAGACAGACAGACACACTTTCGCATTTATATTTGTGAGATGGTTAAAATAAAAATAAACCCGGGACCTCGTCGGTCGCAGTCGCACATGCGAACTGCTAGACCAACAAGGCAGTATAATAAGTGTAAATTGTACCTAAATTGAATAAATATATTTTAATATTCACTTTGACTTTATAATATTAGTATGATACGTCAACCCTGTACTTCAGTCAGGGCTAGCAATGGTTGGAATGGAAGGTAATCAAGCGAAGGCCAAACATTGGTTGTGCAGCTTCGACTGAAATTCAGACTGCATCCCACCGCGCTCGTACTTTGATTGTGAAACTAATGCAATTTTATAGGTGAACTGCAGAATTTGACGTCTGAGTTTGCTTTCAACGACCTCCCTAGCGTAGTGGCAAGTTTCGTTTCTCTTTGAAATGAAAGGTCCCAGGTTCGATCCCCGGCAGGGTCAATTTGCGAATTAAAGTTTTCTTAATAATTCTATTCAGTGTTGAGGCTTCGGCCGTTACTAGTTAGCACTCTACAAGCAAAAGTTTGATATAATCATTTAAAACTATAATTCTTTTTTTTTTCAACATTCTGGGCACATTGCTTCATCCATTTTGATAATTCATTATGTTCATAATTCAAATAATCGATTGTTACTACGGGCAATCAATCAATCAAATGAAATTTAGGTACACTGTAGGTACACATATTGACGTCAATTACTTACTTACGGGCAGTTTCGACATTGGCACTACATTTTCCCACGGCACCAATGAGGCAACGCTGCTAAAACACGGCGCCGCGGCTTGGCACCTAATAACCTAAATCCTCTAAATATAATGTCGCCGCTCGTTATTGCCCGCTCGCGTGATCCTGCGCCATATCAAACCAAACCCGGCTCGGCCACGAAACTCGCGATTTACGAGTGGTAAGGCCGCCCATACACGGACAGCTTGAAGCAGTCCATCCTGACTGCTTCAAGCTGTCCGTGTACAGCTTGAAGCAGTCAGGATGGACTGCTTCAAGCTGCGACTGCATATTGAACTACAGTCTTCAGGGGCGGCCTTAGCCATTGCTAGGCTCTGGGCGGTAGATATTTGCGAGGCGCGAGATTCAAATACACATTAGTACCTAATAACTTTTTCTACTACTTTTTTTTTTTCTGTAGCGCTGTTGGGCAAGAGCGCGAGGCCCCTGCAAGAGCGAGGTCCCAGGCGGTTGCCCTGCTTGCCACCCCCTAAGGCCGCCACAATCTACTTACACACATACATGGAACCGCTCGATCACTTGCGACTGTTCCGGGCGGTTGGCAGCAGTTATCAATGGTAGCTTCAAGCTATTGACTATGACTGAAAGAGCGGTCCGTGTATGTTGATCACTGGCTAACTGCTCGAGCAGTCCGTGTATGGCCGGCCTAAGTTAGTCGATCTCCTTGGCACAGTGTTGAGCGCTGCTGTCTTAACGTGGGGGTTGCCGGGTTCGATCCCCGGCAATGTCCAGTTGGGAATTTATAATTTCTGAATTTTCTCTGGTCTGGTGGGTCTGGTGGATCTGGGGGCTTCGGCAGTAGGTAGTTACTGTACAGGATTGGGTTCCGCCAATAAGACACAAATTAACTTCACAACACGTCTGACCCGCGCGGCGTCCGAACAGCGAGCCCGCGGCGAGCTATCGCTCCCCGCGACCCCACCTTCGCACCCCTCGCTGGTACGAGTGAATATTATATTTATATATCAAATACACAGTACACTACATCTACCTTTCACAAAATTAAAAATTAAACTTTATCTTCTCATCGGACACAATTATTTCAGATAACAAAAATAAACGTATTCCTTACGATCAACAACAAATCTAATAACCTATTACAGATCTTCTATTCTATAATCACTGACCAACATAACCTGAGACGTCTGGTTCTAATCATCGTTATTGTCGTTGGTATCAATGCAATCTGTCTGATTTTCATCTGCACAAACCTTCTACCGTCCTTCGACACGTTTCAGGTGAACTACGTTTCTCCGTAGTCGTTGCCCACTGTCGTTATTTTGCAGCTCCACATCATTCCCTTTCTTGTTCAATTCAGTTGGATCTGCTGTACCATTTACTAATTATTTGAAACAAATTAAGACTATGTTAAATTATCTGCTTTAAATTCCTGACATCGTATGCCTGTTGGCAGTAGACTGTTCCCACTATGTTAAATGATTACCATTTTAAAATCTTTTACTATGTAACAGTCAACGTTTTTAATAAATGAAATGTAATTATTCGAAGCTTATTCAAAAATTTTAGCAAATAGCTGAATTCTATTAAACACTTGGCCTCAAAACACAAGTTGTTTTAGTTTATTTCTTTCTTTTCCTAACCTTTCCCTTCCATGTTAACCTCGGAAGAATCTTTAAATCAAAAAATACTTATGATCTAATCCCAATGCTTTGAACTGGTTCAAATACCTGAACTTTCACAAAAATCATCATCGAAAACCAAACAACAAGTCCAAAACTAAATCAAACTCTTCATCAAAGGCTACTTCGAAATGCAAAACTTCTGTATGAATTGAAATAGAATCGACTTGCAATTATTGTACAATACATCGCTATCATATAATTCTTTTTAATTAACTTTACTCAATACAAATTTCAAATTAAAATTCAAATCTTGCTGTAAATCCAAAGCTTGATACAAAACTAAATGAAAACCCCAAATGACATGACCAGTAACTGCCCTCCGATTCGGGACAGTGTGCAGGATTTCCGTTTTTACAGCAAGGTTAAAAATTAAAACCGAAACCACTATGGTTTTACCTAATAATAACCTTTTAACTCTACACGAATACCATTTACGTACCTTAGTCACTATATTATGAGTGATTTATTTTTGATCAGTTAAATAGTGATAAAAAGGAAATGTATGTTTTATTATTCAATTCAATTCAATTCAATTTATTTCAAACATGTAGGACATACAGGATTATTAGAATTATTTTTGTTAGTTGACAAACCTCAATGAAACCTGTAATTGATCAAAAGCATTTTCAAATAACCACTGCGTTTAAAGGAAAGTAACGCCCTCTGGTATTGCACCTGTCTACCATCTGTGGTCGAATAGTTGAAAAACTCGCTAACCAAAACGTTTAGCGCCATCTAGTGTGGCAGCAGTACAATGTAGCGTGATTTCAAAAAAATTACATAATTCTTGAAAATATAGGTAGTTTTATTACTAAATATTTGGTGAAACATTTTAAATTTATTTTCTCAGTTTTCAGAGCCTTCAGACTCATGAACCTTTTTTATCTGAAAACTATAAAATATAAAAAGTACAATAATAAAGAAATCATTGCTGCACATTGATTTTTTGAGTTCTAGGCAAGCTCCCCTAGTTCCACTGGTCATTTCCTTTAGAAATCAGAATTTGATACTCAAAATCTCTTTTCTCTTGTTTTTTTTTTTTAGATCATACTCATTAACAAAAATCAAACCAATTATTAACAAAAACGTTACACCAAGGCATAATATATAACTTTAGTAACATAATATACTATAATAATATACTGACTATGTTTTATTCATTCTGCATTTGAATACTCTTTACTTTACTTTTCTTTTCAGTTAATAATTAGAGTGGTAAGTTTTACAACTTAATTGACGGTTGTAAGCCCGAGCCGCTAGGTGAGGGTATACCATCGTCACGAGCTTGCAAATCCACAACGCCCGTGCATCACACGACATTCTTCAATACATTTGAGAGAAAACAAGAGTAAGCAAGCACGCACTAGTCACTTACTAGAAAATATATATTATTTTTACATCATATTATATCCTCGAGATTTTGGACGGCAAAAGATAATTAATTGCGCGATTTCATTTTCAATTCAAATAATAGTCTGTTAAATTTTAGCATCCACTTCATTATTTCAAAACACTCAGATAAATATAAAGAAAGAAAACTCAATGCGACCTCCAGAATGGCGCGTTTTTACAATTTTATTCCTTTATTAACCGGACTTCTCGTGGCGTGACTGTAGTTTCTAGCAAACTACTTAACTTCGAGCCTCAATTAATGTTCAGCCCTTACATTTATTTTTTTATCTTTCTTTTTGATGAATAAATGTTCCAAACATTTTAAAATCTTTTTATTAAATGCAGTTTAACATTTAATGAACTAACTTAGTCAAACTGAATCACCTGAATGCTATAATTAGCATTGACGAAACACGCTTAATTTTTTTTTAATGCTTGTTAACTTTTTACACTAATAAGCATCTACAACTGAGCCATATGTTTTAGAAACAAAAATATTTCAAATATAATGAATGGGTGAGTGACCAACTAATAAGTTGAACCAATGACAATAAGGCTATTTAATGCATCATATCCTAACCCATATATTATATGATCAAACGAACTTCTGTGAAGTTCGATCAATATTATATGAGTTGCTTTATTCGAAGATATTATTATAAACGTAGTACTTTTTACCCACTAGGTAGCCTTCGCACGTCTTAAGAGATGTAAATCGACACTAGTGTCGAGTTTTTACAACACTAATCGATTCGCCCACATGCAGTCACATCTCTATGTGAGCCGTCATTCTTTTAGAGATCTAAGCAAATGCAAAATACTTTCTACGGGTTTGGGTTGGGAGGGTCCCTATATCTTCGAATAAAGCAACTCATATAATATTGATCGAACTTCACAGAAGTTCGTTTGATCATATATTATATTTCATTCGCTTTATTCGAAGATATTATTATAAACGTAGATGTTTAGAGATTTTTGCATTTGTTTGAAATAAAACAACTAATTTTGGTATAAAATAGTGTTTTAATCAACGTACTTATTTTTACTAACAAAATATATGTATTATTCTTAATTATATAACTTAAATGAATCTCTTATTTTAAATCTAGCTCATTTAATAATTTTAAGGTTTTACTAATCATTTGTAACATCTTGTAATATCGACTGAGCAAAATTGTTATCATATACGAGAGGACGATGGTAGAATTTGGCGAAAACCTTCGAGGTTTCAGTCCATCCAGCGGCCTTTCTTATATTGTCAATGGAGACCCCTGCGGCAGCGGCGGCGGACGTGGAGGCATGCCGCGTGCTGTGCGCGGTGAACGTCGCCACGTCTACGCCGCTTTCCGCCAGAACCTGCTTTATCCATCTGCTTATTGACTGTGCTGTCGCGCTCTTGTATGGGCGCTTCACAGTTATTAAGAGATTGGATACGTTAGCAGGTCGGTCTTTGCTTGTGACATGGATATAATCCTCGAGAACGGTCGCGGGACAAATTCGCGGGTTTTCTCGAAAGTACGGTAGAAATAAGTTCGGCTGATCTCGACCGGCCGCAGATGACTTCAAAATATCTTTGATGGCTATGTCGATTCCGTTTAAACTGGTTTTAATATTTTCGAGTTTTATCAATGACATAGTTTGTACACGTTGTGCTGTACATATTGCTAATAAAATTACCAATTTTTTCGTAATTTTTTCTCTAGAGAGCTCTCTGTTAGGGTACCAGTTAGAAACGTGATTCAGCACTTTATGTGGATCCCATGTATTGCAGTACTTAGGAAAGCTAGGTTTTAATTTAAAAACTCCTTTTAAGAGTCTTTTAACGCGGTCATCGGATCCAATCTTATTACCTAACAAGAGAGATAGCGCCGACCACAGATCACGGAATTGTTTCCGTGATCTGTGGCGCCGACCTATGGCTATTTAATGATCCGTACGATGCTCCCTCATTGTATTGATAACTTAAAAAATGTAAAACCGAAGGAACAGAGCAATCAAAGATATTATACCCGTTTGAGTTACAAAACTGCCACCACAGCTTGAATGATACCGCATATTGCTGCATCGTGTTGTTCGATAAAGATGCCAGCATCAGGTTAATAGCTGATTCGGGAACGCCGCGCGATGCGAACGCCTGCCCGAGAGCACTGCGGCACCCAGGATAAGTGGATTTCTGTAACATGATTTAATACGATGTTCGTTAGAGTCAAACCAAATAATATCGGAAACAATTGTTTTCATCAATTGTGGATACCAGGCCTGAGATGGCCAGAATGGGAAGACTAAAATACCAGTAGCATTTTCCTCTATAATTTTTTGTAGACACTTGAGAATTAGTGAAAACGGAGGAAAAGCATAAAAAAATCTTGTGTTCCAGTTTACTGTGAAGGCGTCTATGGACAAAGCATCAGGATCTTTTTTCCAAGATATATAGTTCTGGCATTTAGCATTGGCCCGACAAGCAAATAGGTCTATTTCAGGTTCTCCAAAGCATCTTAATATTTTTTCGAAAGCTAAATTTGAAAGTTGACATTCAGTGTCAGGATTAAACTTTCGAGATTCTTCATCCGCTTCAATATTTTCTTTAGTATTTATATAAGAAGCGAATAGCCAGATATTTCTTTCTTCAGACCACTGCCAAATTTGCCTGGACAGATCATTTAAATGAGGGTACTGTATGCCACCCATTCTATTTACATAGCTGATTGCTGTCGTGTTGTCTACGCGCAGTAAAATGGAACAGTTAGATATTTCACTCGCAAAATATTTTAGAGCCAAGAAAACAGCTAACAACTCTAAATAGTTAATATGTGATTCTAGTTCACTATCTTTCCAAGCTCCACGAGCTCGTTCATTATTGCACACTGCTCCCCAGCCTGTACGAGATGCATCCGTATAAATTTCTAATTTAAATTTATTTGTTTTAAAAGAGTTACTGGTCGTCATCGCGTTTACTTTCCACCAGTTTAAATCGTCTAAAATTACAGGATGTAATTTTAACTGTGCTTCGTAGTTGGGGCATTTTTGTAAGGCTAGATACTTTTGCCTCTCAAGAATTTTTGTGTATAACCAACCGTATTTGGCTGCGGGACACGCAGCTACTAAAACTCCAATGAGTTGAGCAAATTCTCTTACTGTGCATTTTCGCACTTCCGAGAATTTTTCAACAAGTTTGACGATTTTTTGACGTTTTTCTGACGGCAAAGAAATTACTTGATTTTTAGAATTGAACATGAACCCTAGGAACTTGCAAGATTGTTTGGGTACGAGTGAGCTTTTTTCATAATTTACTACGAACCCGAGACATTCAAGAAGTTTTAAAGTAGCTTTAACATTTTCATAGCATTGAACTCATAAGTACTGATAGTCTGAGATTTATCTTCGAACTGGAATCTCAGAAATTTTCGATCTGATTCTCGAATCGGGACAAGAAAATAGGCTTCCCGTAAATCAATAGTAGCCATAAACCCATTAGCAGGTACTAGTCTTGACGCAGTTCGGTAGTCCTCCATCTTAAAGTGCAATTTTGAAACGAAGTAATTTAAGTTCTTTAAATTTAAAATAAATCGTTTGTCACCGTTCGGTTTTGCTACCAAAAATGTTTTTGAAATAAACTGATCATTGGAAGGCACACAGGAGCTTATTGCGCCTAGGCCTATTAGCTTTTTAATAGCAATGGCCATATCTAATTTTTCAGATGCTGACAAATTAACTTTTGGTACATGTGTTTGTGTTACATTACATTCAAAAGGTATCGGGAAACCGTTACGTATCCAATCTAAGACAACAGCATTAGATGTTATATTTAACCAGCAATTGTAGAAATATGAGATTCTACCAGCGTGTCGTACCTGGTCTATTGGCGCGTCGCAGACTGTCTGGGCTTGTTCGGACCCGTCGCGCCCGCTGTCTGCAGCGACGGCGCGCGGCGACTCGTTGTAGGGGTGTAAGTCCTGCTCGACCCTCTGCGCCCCCCCCTGATCTGCTGGAAACGCGAGGGTCCGGACCAGTTTCCCTGGTATGCACCTGGTCTATACTGCGGACGGGTACTGCTACTGGACGCCACCTGTTCCGTCGGTAAAGTGGTTTTTGACGTTTTCGTATACTTTTTAATGGTCAACCCTTGTTTTTCGATGGTTTTTGATGCTTTAATTTTTTCTGCCAATTTATTGCCATATAGTAAGTCGTCCCTCTCGCTATCTTGAACTATGTTTAAGAATGGTTTAGCTAAGGAGTAATTGTTAACGCTCTTTCGAGCTTGCGTTTGTAGGTGATGAAGGTCCGTGAGGATTCGGCAGCCATCACATATTATTCTTATTGCTTCGACTTTATTGTCGCTTGTGAGCATTAAAGTTAACGCCCTATTGATGGCTGAAATGCCTACTCCTAATTGTTGTTGTTCAATTTCCTTTTTCTTATCTCGCTGGCGCGATGCTTCTGAAATAGCTGACGCTACTTCGCTATTTAACCTGGGCGCTTGTAGAAGAGTACAATTTTCGGGTACAAGATACTCCTTGAGCAGTTTTTCTTTTGCCTCCTTCGATAAACCTTTCTTTAGAAGAGGTTCCCATCGCTGGGCCAAACTTTGATGGATTTTTTCACCATATTTTGGGTCATTTCCTGTCTCTTCACCGAGTGCTCCGAGGAGTTCTGGATCGAGATCAGGGGTGGCATCGATTTCCTCGCCCGTAAGTCCCGTGTCCGGCTCAGAAGCCGTCCCGTATGGAGCGCCTGTGGTATCGGTTTCAACACCGTGTGTATCGTCAGCTACCCTGGCGATGGAGGTTTTCGGTATTTGACCGGAATCTGAAGATGCATTTTCGTCTGAAACGTACAAGACGAAACTTTTAGCATTATTGACCATTCGTGTTAACTCTCGGTTAACCGCTAGGTTACAAAATAATTTGTGATAAATTCTGATGAAAGGTACAATTATAGATACCATAAATATATAATGCATACCTATGTAGGTATAATACGACCATTGTGTTAACTCTCGGTTAACCGCTAGGCGATTGCATTCGAATATGCCGGATTTTTGCTAAATCACTTAGTTAAAAACCATAGAATATGGTTTTGCTATTTATGTTATGATTTATAACCTTCGTGTTAACTCTCGGTTAACCGCCAGGCTTCTATTTCTACACAGAATTACAATAGTGAAAAATTATTTTTGTAAGAGGGTACCTTCAAAGATTCAAATATGTATCTACATACCGGAGTCTGATGACGATTCTATAAAAATCCTTTTGTAATTATGCTTCTGCCGTTCCTTTAATTTTCGTTTCGGCATTTTATTTTTTCACTTTGCTGAAAAATTAAAATAAAATAAAATAAAATATAATAAAAATATGCGTGCGCGTGCTACCTCGCACGAAAAAAGAATGACGGCTCACATAGAGATGTGACTGCATGTGGGCGAATCGATTAGTGTTGTAAAAACTCGACACTAGTGTCGATTTACATCTCTTAAGACGTGCGAAGGCTACCTAGTGGGTAAAAAGTACTACGTTTATAATAATATCTTCGAATAAAGCGAATGAAATATAACATATATTATGAATAGACTAACAATATTTTACACATTAGTCAAATATTAACTATGTTGATATATATCATCGAATGAAGCATACTCAAACATAATCGATCGAACTTCACTTTGCAAGTTCGTTTGATCATAGATTATCTATCATAGTTTTTTTTCTAATAAATTAAAATGATAACCTTAATATACCGGTTCACCGGTTTTATCTGAATGCGCTATTTTTTTATTTTTTATTTTTACTGATATAACTATCATTCATTCGTATTTTGGCGCATACAGATTATATACATCCGAAACACGGCAAGGCTCGGTCAGGTTTTCATTCAACAATTAAGATTTCTCTAATCAAAAACATTTAAAGGCGAATTTAAACTATGAAAATGAATAAAATGTCATGGTGATTTACAGTAATCTACTAAAGCATCTACCTACTACGTAGTACGTATTTGGTAATTCTGGACTGGGAAACCTGCATTTATTATCCCTTTAGTTTGATATTAATGTAAAATTAAGTAAATAAAATACATTAGACCTTTCACGACGAACGATTTCCACGATTAGACGAACAGTTAGTTAACATACTGTCCAAAATAGAAACACACTTGCTCACAACCTACCGGCTCATTAGGTCACAACTCACATGTTACAATACAGCAACGCACTTGGTTACAATCCGACAACCTATTGACTCTTTGGTCAACTTATGGAAACACTTGTTCCACTCTAGTAACACACTTGGTTACATTCCATGGACTCACCTGGCCCAAATGACACACATGGTCATTCTAAAATAGTGACTCACATCACCACTACAGCCTATTCACGTCCCACTGCAGGGCACAGGCCTCCGCTCTCACAGGAAAGAGGGAATTAGAGCTGAGACCCACCACGCTGCTCCAATGCGGGTTGACGGGCTTTAGCGACTATTATCATGTTAGTGATAATAAATGGGACCAACGGCTTAACGTGCTCTCCGAGGCACGGGGGTGAAACACCGCCAACTTCCAACTCCGGGCTGGCACTGAGAATTAAATGAAAAACCCAATACCGAACAATTTTTATGCCCGACCGGGAATCGAACCCAGGACCTCGTGAGCCGCAGTCGACTATGCTAACCGCTAGACCAACGAGTGGCTCACATGGCCACCCTATTGTTTCTATAGGTACCGTTCTAAGAAAATAGAACTACCTCTTAAGTTTTTTGTAGGTACCGTTCTAATTTCTATAGAACTACCTCTTGAGTTTTTATAGGTACCATTCTAATTTACATAGAATTACCTCTTGGATTTTTGTAGGTACCGGTTTAATTTATATAGAACTACCTCTTGAGTTTTTATAGGTACCATTCTAATTTACATAGAATTACCTCTTGGATTTTTGTAGGTACCGTTCTAATTTTTATAGAACTACCTCTTGAGTTTTTATAGGTACCATACTGATTTACATAGAATTACCTCTTGGATTTTTGTAGGTACCGTTAGATTTTCATCGAACTACCTCTGAACCTTTGTTATTTATTATGTAACTGTCCTTTTAACTACCTCTCATATTCAGCATCAACCTCACTTGTTGTCAACATAATAATGTAATTTAATTTTTAAAAAATGTTACCATGATATGTAGGTAGGTATATAGATCCACAAAGTAAGTGATTAAGTTCGTGTTACATAAAATTATGAACCAACAACCCTAACGTTTTAAACCGTTATGAGCGTTATGGTAGTCAGTTAAAATAAATTAAGTAATAAAATAACACCGTACATTTAGGCTTACTAAGCGTTCTAACATAATATTTACAGTGTAGGTATCACTGGTTTGCTACCGTATATTTTGCTTCTTGTAACTGACGTCGTTTAATGTACATAATCAAACGTGATTGTTTCCAAATCTAATACCGTCCCCGCTTCGTCTAATAACAATACCTAGTCGAATCGCGGTATTGATAAACGAATGTAGAATGATCATAACCTAACCTTCAAATATTATTGTAAGTACAAGGTAACGACACTTTATAGTATAATATGCATTATACACCCTCATAAATTTTATATGTTGACAACAAATTATTGAGGTGTTACTGATACTGAATGTAGGTAGGTACGCGCAACTTATCGATTTCAGATGTTTTAGGTACCAATCAATATTACACGACCGGTTTTATATTTTAAAAGCGTTAGTTTACTAGGTTACATCTTCCCTTTATTAGTATAAATCAAGCAAATAATATATCACTGGATAATTATACTAACGTGATAAAACCGATCACGTTTACTGATTTACCTCTAAACTTCCTCTCAGTTTCATTTGATATTTTTCCTATTGGCGCATAGGCACGTACCTTGCATCTTTTAGTTACTGGCAGGGTCGCCACTTGTACAGGATTGGGTTCCGCCAATAAGACACAAATTAACTTCACAACACGTCTGACCCGCGCGGCGTCCGAACAGCGAGCCCGCGGCGAGCTATCGCTCCCCGCGACCCCACCTTCGCACCCCTCGCTGGTACGAGTGAATATTATATTTATATATCAAATACACAGTACACTACAGTTACCACCTATTTTTTTAAATTAATATTTATTCAATTTAGCTAGGTACACTACAATTATTGATTTCCAGTTATTTATAAAATATGATGGTAATAATCAGTTACGGTATCTTAAAACTACAGCTATGAATATTCCAAACGCGCCCTGGTCTGAGAATAGCCCACAACAAACTCAGCCTAGTTTTTTTTTTTGATCGCCATATTACAATATCGTAAATTACTTCATTAGATTTATAATTTTAACAATATATTCTAATTCTATAAAACATGTTGTGCCGACCCCACATAGCGTGGGACGGGGACAAGGACAGGAAGAAGAAGAACAATATATATTCTAATTATAATATAATTAGCCGCTTTACCGCCTTACCGACAGATACGTACCCCCAAGCGATTTAGCGTTCCGGTACAATCACATACGATGCCGCTTGGATGCCGTGTAAGAACCTGACTAGTGGTATGCGTTAAATAAAACTGCCATACCCCTAACAGGTTAGCCCGCTACCATTTTGGACTGCATCATCACTTAAGTGCCGTCAGTCGAGTCAAGTCAAGGGCTAACTAAACGCTACAAAACTATGTTATTTCGCAAAGAAAGTAAATATTTCGTGGCCCCCTAAGTCTTAGGAGCGGGGTAGGTAAGCCGTGAACTCTGCCCTTATTGCGAATCGGCAATCTGCCGCTATTTCCCGCGCCATCCATCCATCCATCCACCGCCGAGTCGCTAAACTTTCTGTTTGAAAGATACACGTCTATCTAACAAATTACTGTATTGTACCTACTGTACCAGATCGAATTTAGGTATCTATTAGGTAGTCATCATCATTTCAAACCATTTCCGGCGACTGCCTCGTTGGTCTAGTGGTTGGCATGTTCGACGACGAGGTCCCGGGTTCGAGTCCTGGGTCGGGCCATAATTAGGTCATTATTGGGTTTTCTGACTAGAAACTAGACACAGAATAGGTAATAGCGCGGAGTTAAAAAGTTGGCGGTGTTTCACCCCCGTGCCTGTCGGTCCCGGTTATTATCACTAACATGATAATAGCTCGCCAACCCGCATAGGACCAGCGTGGTGGGTCTAAGCTCTAATTCCCTCTCTCCTATGAGAGTGGAGGCCTGTGCCCAACAGTGGGACGTTAATGGGATGTAGTGGTGGCCGGCTTTTTCATCAAAATCGGATCGTAAGCGTAGCAGGCGAAAGTGTGTTTGTTCGCCTTAACTTAGCAACGGATCGACGTGATTTTTGGCATGAGCATAGTATTGAGAACCTAGGGAGAATGATATCTCGAAGTTCCCGCGTCAATTGAAAAAACCACGGTTCCGACTGTGCGTACTGGCAAAGACGTAACTCGAAGCGATTTAGTGTTCCGGTGCGATGCCGTGTAGTAACCGATAGAGGTTTAATATAACTGCCACAAGTGCCACACCCCTTATAAGTTACCCCGCTACCATCTTCGATTGCATCATCAGTTACCATCAGTCGAGATCGCAGTCAAGGGCTACCTTCTAGTGGAATAAAAAAAATAAAAAAGACAAGCTGATGCCCGCGACTACGTCCGCGTGGATTGAGATTTTTTGGTTCCCGCGGGAACTCTTTAATTTTCCGGGATAATAAGCCTATGTGTTATTCCAGACTTTAATAGATAGATAGATAGATGATTTATTTGTTCACTTGTTCACGAAAACATTTCACAATTTGTGCTTACAGAATTAATTCAATTGTTAATTATTTATTGCCTATTACAATCATTCGTGAACAAATAATATATAACACAAAATATGATATAATCTATCTCTGTGCCAAATTTCATCCAGATCCGTTCAACCGTTCGGGCGTGATTGAGTAACAAACATCCATCCATCCATACATCCATCAAAACTTTCGCATTTATAATTTTAAAAAAATATGAATAGTCCTCCATCTTCCACAAGGCTTTCCAGGACAAAATAAACAGAGACTTCACTTATTATAAATTATAATAATATTAAATTCAAACTTGGGGACTGTTCAAGGGCTTACCTTACCTTCGAATTATGCTTCTATTTCACATTTAGGGCTGTCACGCCTCACAATTTATTAGCATAAGAGCTTAGTATGCTCCGGCCATTTAAACAGGCCCTGCTTATTATTCCGAGCCCATAATTTATGAAATAAAACTTTTTAAGGCGCAATATAGCTAAGATCTTTGCAAAATTTTAGTTTACTGCGACGAGTCGTATCTCTGTTTGCATGCCATACGATATCATGTGTCATATTCCTCATTACTGAGGCTCATGACTTCAATTTATGGTAGTAGTTTTCTTGGGATAATAACGACTCGACTGGCTTTTGTAACGATTATTATCAGATATTAGTGATAATAACCAGGACCGACGGATTAACGTGCTGTCCGAGGCACGGAGGAATATAACGATATAATATTGTGACGTCATATTTAATCCAATATGGCTGATATGGCAGATGAAAATATTTCAGAAAAATGTATACTTATAGTCATCCATACTTTCGCAGATAGTAGGTACTAATATTATGAATGCAACAGTATGTCTGTCTATCTCCTATGCTTTCTATTTTACCGATTTTTACGAAATTTGCTAGAGAGGTCCTATAGGTTTCTAGGTTTGCTAGAGAGGTAGGTAGATAAGTGGTTCGCTTCAAACTAATACCTCGCGTCCTATAAGTTCGCACCTGCCTTTCGAGCACCATTTAAAATTTAATGATCATTAGACAGTGAAATCTAGGTAACTATTGCACTTTACTTAACTCAGGTAGTTTACTGTACTGTATCTTCTGCACAAACTATTCAAAGTTATAAATGTATTGGGAGTCCCTCGAGCGCTGCAGATTTTGATTACAGATGACCGGCAAGACCTATCAAATTCATATCCCTTTACACAAGTTCACAAGTTTAAGAAATCCATTAGAAGTATGCTCCTTAAAAAAGCTTACTATGCTGTTGAAGATTATGTAAATGATAAATGATTTGACTCGCTCCAGCAATGCTAAGGTTATTTATGTTTTTTTTTTTCAAAAGAGCAACCACCGAGTTTTTTAATGGTTCTTCTCGGTAGGAATGGTATTCCGAACCAATGGTAGATTCACTCGACGATTCAAAATAACTTGTAATAGTCTACTTGAATAAAAAAGGTTTGAGTTTGAAAATTCCAATGTTGTGACAACCCTATTACGATACCTGACAGCCATTAAAAGTTGGTTTGCGCTTCTGCAGAATCATAAGACTTCTTTGCACAAGAATATCTAATAACCAATTCGGGTATCTACTTGTTCAAAGGAAAATTAATTATTTTTAATGGTTACAAAAAAATCTAAATCTTATTATGTTAATCCTCTGAAGAAGCCTATGTGAAATCTCTAGCTAGCAACTCTCCGTGGCTTCGCTCCCGTGTTCAATGTGTTCTTCAAAAAATATTATTACGTTCAAAATTATTTTTAGGGATAGGCTTCTATAATTTCTTTTAATATATGATCCTTGCGCGAACGAAAAATGATATCTGCTTACCTATTGTACGTGCATAAACCCATTATCCATTTTGTGCATAAACCACAGAAAAGGTAATGCTAGTACATACTGAGTCTGACATTGCGGGGACGGGTTTTTAAATGTAATTTGCTTTCAGCCCATAAGGATGATTTATTCTGTCAGTTTTCCGCGAGAAAATTCCTAAATCCTGTTTTCCTTCGAAGTTTGAAGAAATGTTTCGTTCGCAATAAGTGCCTGACTTTGCTTTAAAAGTTTTTCAGTTCTTTATTTTCACATTATAAAATGAACTAGCTAATGCCCGCGAATTCTTTAGTTATCCAGGATAAAAAGTACCTACCTTGCCCATAGGCTCAAACAGATAGACGGTATCAAACACTAGCCCTCCCTCCACGTGGCCTATACTTTGTCGCGTAAATACTTATGTGCTCTGTGCATCTGCAGATGTTAAAATCACACTTTTCAGAGCCTACTGTACTTCGTTTTACACCTGCAGCCTGTGGACTGACTTTACGCAAAGATCTCACAACGCCCTTCGTGTCCAATACAACAACGCATTCAGGATGTTGCTGAAGCTCCCTCGATATTGCAGCGCATCAGCTATGTTTGCCGAAGCATGCGTAGATTGTTTCTATACAATTATGCGTAAGCGAGGCACCTCGCTGGTTCGGCGAGTGCGGGGGAGCACCAACAGCATGCTGGTAGCGCTTGCGGATCGGTTCGACTGCGCATACATAAACCACTGCTGTGGGCTGCACGTTGCGTACAGCGACAGATTATAAGGGGCTCATTTTGAATAAACTAAAACATATTATTTAGTATCTTGTTAATGTATATTTTACTGTAATTCGATATAATATGAGTATACTTTGTAATGTGATGTAATGTTTTATATGATGTACTATGTTTTTATTTTGATTTTTGTAATGTGACTATGTGTGAAATTAATTGTTGAAATTTATGAGTCTTGTCACTTGAAATAAATAAATAATTAAATTAAATTATGTCATTTTCTATGGCGTCGCATCGCGTTGCGTCACTTCTGTCGCTCACCTAGGACAACAGGTAAATATAACTTTGCGTTGCAACAAAAATATCTGCGTTTTGGTCAGATACGCGTTGAAAAATGGACAAAGTCTGTACCATCTACCGGTTGTATTTGTAGCTATGTCCTTTTACACCATTGGTTGAATGGCCCTGGAAGAGATCGCAGTGTAGCGATGAGGCCGCCAAATTGTATACTTACTTTGTTATTAGCTAAGTTTACTGTTGTATAATTTCCTTCGTGCTGTACAAAAATAGTAGATTGTTCATCAAGGGACTAAAATGAGCCATTTCATACGAGGTGTTTAGCTTATGCTATAGAAACGTGTAGAATGGCTTTTAGTCCCGTGGTAAACACTCTACTTTTCACTTCGATTGTGAGAAAATAAAATAAATGACGATTTTTAATTATTTCTTTGCCTTTCTGTTATATTTTCATATTAGGAGTAAGATCTTTATTTTTACTTGATGATATTAATAAATAAAGAGTCACATTCACTTTTTTGTTTTGAAATGGATTAATTGATTATTATCATCCATAAAACATCCATTTAAATAAATGTAATAATTACAACGACAATATAATATGATTTCGCGACTCTCGCTCGCTTCAAACTGCAATACCAACTTTATTTTTCTCCATCTTATCTTTAGAATCTTTATTTTTCATCTAAGATCTGTAGGATAATGGTAGGATACGGTGGGTAACATTGACATTCAACTAAGTGACATAAATTTTTTGCCTGTTGATTCAAAATTCAAAATGATTTTTATTCAAATAAACTTTTACAAGTACTTTTGAATCGTCAAGTGAATCTACCACTTTTGATAGTAACCATAGACTAAATTTTTTGGATAACCCAATGAGGATATCACGCAAACCGTACTTAAAGAGGATAGTACGGTAATTATTAAAAAAAATACTTAGACCCTAAATGCTAACTTTATTATAGTCCGCCTACGCTAAGCTATACCTAATGACAACTTTTTAGAGTATGAGAGGTGAAAAGTATATATTTTATTCATTCAAAGTCGCACTATAAGGGTTGCAAACCTACCTTTCACGTACGCAACCCTAAAAAACGTTGACGTAAAAAACGGCGTGTATAATGTCCAATAGAGCCTTAGCAACGCGCTATCGATCTCATTCAGAGGAAAGAAGCCATAAGGCGGCGGAATTCAGTAAATTAATATATTACGAGCACGATACGCCCACTATATCGATTGATCTCTTTTGTACACGCAACGATACGCTTCTATTGTCTGACGATAACCGAATCTTTAGCCGAATGCCGGAGAGTTTTATATAAGTCACTAGCTGATGCCCGCGATTTTGTCCGTCTGGGCTATAGCCTAAGATCCCTGTGTAGAACGACCTTCACCGAGCTGGTTAATGAATGAAACCTACTTTTTATTTTTATATAATACTAGATAAATACGCCTAAAATAGGTTGACTATCAAAATCCGGTCCAGGGTATTTTTAAATTAATTAATTAATGGTAAGTTGGTAAGTTACCATAGTCCATAGGTAACTTCTAATTTTATTACAAACGCGATGGTATAGCATTGGCTACAACATGGCTACAATATACTTGTAAAAAAAAATTTAATTAATTTAAAAATAGCCTGGACCGGATTTTGATAGTCAACCTATTTTAGGCGTATTTATTTATTACCTAATAAATAAAAATAAAAAGTAAGTTTCATCATTTAACCAGCTCGGGGAAGGTCGGGGTATATGCGGATCTCGGACTATTAGGGTTCTTGATTTTCGCGGAAACTCTAATTTTCCGGGATAGAAATAGCATATTATATCCTTTTTTATATATAACAAACGAGCAGGTGGATCACCTAATGTTAAGCGATTACCGCAGCCCATGAACATTTGCAGCACCAGAGGAACCGCCAATGTGTTGCCGGCTTTTGAGAAAGTTTATCCGCCCTTTGCCCTATAGGTATTATAGTCATGAGGGAACACAGAAGATGGAAGCTGGTTCCATAATTTACAGGTAGGTACATGGTGGGAAAGGCCTGGAATAAAGGGAGGTGGAAGAAGATCAGTCATCCAGGTGGGGACGGAATTTGTTTCTGCGACGAAGGGAAACTACCTACCACTATACTAGATAACATCTTTCCCCGGAATGCACCCTACCAAAAATTATGTTAATGTTCCAATGGTCATATGTATTTTCCAACATAAATTAGTTAAATAATAGAGTAAAATGTTAGTAGGTAATAATGTAAATTGTACGCCAGAAATGACTGTCTCTAAGTAAATCTATCTTTGTACCAAATTTCATTAACATCTGTGTAGAAGATGGACCGTAAAAACGTAGCAGACAGACATACATAAGAGGAAGCTAGCACCAAATTGAATTATTATCGACTCACAAACTTTGCTTGTTTCTCGCATTTATAGTATGAATTTGAATGAACTACTTGTAACTAGTTAACTTTGTAAGGACTAGAGAACGGTGACTATAACTAGGTAAGTCTGAGTCAAAATAAGTTTATTAAAAATAGGTACCTGAACGTCAAGTATACAAAGTACCTATAGGACGTGATCAACCGATCGTGGTGACAATTAACCGGCGATGGGTTGGAGAAATCAAATAAACTCACGGCGAATCTAGCACATCGTAAAACAAATAGGAACCCTGCTTTATAGCCAACAGTTAGCCACAATGCGGTCGAGTCACCAACTTCAGGGCTTAACAACTCTCTAGAGTTCGGCGGTGATTGTTTAAGCTGCCCTCTGGGACCCTGAAACTGTGTGCCTAGGTTTTAAGCTGACTTAGGTAGGTAACTTAGATACCTAAAAGTACCTACCAACCTGAGTCAGATTAGCTGAGACAAACATTTAAGTACCTGAATTATCAACTAAAACAATTAGTTAAGTATAATATTGTTAAAAACCTTAGTAATTATATTATAATGAATGAGAAATTAGTAGAAACTTGGGTCTGCCTTCCAAATCAGTGGTAGAATAACTAGAGGCATTTTGATATTAAACTTTTGAAACTTCGGAACATTGTAAGAGTGTATGGTAAATAATTTACTAATACTATATTATGTCGTGGAAGATATTTATTTAAAAGGTAAAGTCTTTGCCGTAAGTACAATGTTCCCTATTTCTTTTTATGCAAAGATTTTGCTTTTTAAATCCACAAATAATTCGCTAAATCTCGCAACGACGTTAGAAACAATAAATAAACCTTAACAATTTTCACATTGGAAATATTGTGACAGAATTTCTAAGACAGGACTGCAGGCTCGAAACAATTCGGCCTTCCCCTACGACATAATAACTATACGTACCCGTAGTTTAAAAAACCAAAATACACCTCTCACCAACTATTGTAGGTACCTATTATAATGCGGGTCATTCATATACCGTATAATGTAATAATATTATCTTATTATTACATACAAACTCGTATAAAAGAAAGAACAGCAGCGGCGTGGACAAAGACCAAACTTGGCTGATAACAAGATAAGCTGAAAATGTACAACTTTAGCAAAAGACTTCGAAGATAACGATATTATGCTATCTATGAAGTATAATTAGTAGAAAACACAAACTAAAGCTTGTTTATTTCATATAGGACATGGTCTCTTTTGATAGTTTTGTTTTCACTCTACCACCGGTTCGGAATGAAAACTCTACTTCAAAGAGTCTGCAAGAAACACAGCAGTTGCTCACAGGTATCACCAATAACTTTCAAGCCCTGCCCCCCTATTCTCTAGCTCAGTGTCTATCAAAAACTGAAAGCTATTGACATATGTCTTTTATCCATTGAAGGGTTGCTATAAAATAAAAAATTGTTTCCAAAAAACCGACTTCCAAAGCCACTGTAAAGTAAAAAATTATTTTGATTTCTACACACTATGTTGAAGTCGGGCGAGCCTGATGCGTCAAATATGCCTATCTTTGTTATACTCGCCCGACTTCAACATAGTGTGTAGAAATCAAAATTATTTTTTACTTTACAGTGGCTTTGGAAGTCGGTTTTTTGGAAAGAATTTTTATTTTTAACTTTTTAGTGTCAGAGTTGGGGATTTGGAGTCAGAATTTTTTATGGGACCACCTCGAGAACTTCCTCTAAAGACTGATAGAAGAAACTTTCAAATCGGTTCAGAAACCACGGAGATACGAGTATATGCACCATGTTATGGATGTAGATTGGCGGGACACCTTAATTAATTGTCTGCTGCAACCGCGGCACTCAGCTTTCCACACTCGTAGTGTTTTTGAAGCAATCACTTGTTTGTTACTAATAATATTGAAATTAAAACTCGAGAGCACTTTATACACGTCTTTATTGTCTTGCATCCATACAGAGAGAGAGAGAGAGGGAGCGAGTGAACGAAACAGATATACATTAATAACAGTTTAGGAACAAATACTAAACATTCTCGCCCCTATGTAAGTAGCAACTTGGTAGCAGAAGGCTATTACAATACAATATATTTATTATTATTTATGTATGAACTTATCTTTATGGTTAGGTACATGTAAGTATTATAATTATTAAGGTTAGTAGTATGAAGTATGTATAATATTTATGATTATTTATTCGATAAGAAAGGTATACAAAACAATAACTTTATATTTTAATTTTAACAATAAAACTATTACTTAAATTAAGTGGGAATGTCAATTACAATTTGCTATAGCATGAACACAAGTGAAGCTAAGTTGAAACAATACATAAACTTACATAGATTAAATACTTTTAGATTTTTACTTAGTTAAAATTAATACTATTTTTATAGCAAATTGTAAAGCACATTTCTAAACCAGAAAGAATGTTACAAAGAACTCTAGTAGGTAAGTAACAAAGGAAACAATTTTTAACATAAATACACATTATGTTTTGTTATTTATTGTTCTGCAGTTTTATTTCTTTAGCCGCTTTTACAATAACTTAATTAATTTGTGTATTGGTCTGACATACTCCTTGTCAGAGGAACGTATAACCACAAATCTGACTAAATTATCACTTTTATTAGTATTTACTGAAATAACTCTGCCAAGAGGCCAACATGTAGGAGGAGTTATATCTTCTTTAACAATTACTAAATCTCCTATCTGTAAATTAGCCTTAGGATCAAGCCATTTGTTTCTAGTTTGAAGCTCAGACAAGTAATTACAATAAAATTCTTTCCAAAATCTTTGTTTGATTTGAATAATTCTTTGATACACATTTAGCCTTGATTCCTTATAATCTAACATGTTAGGTTCAGGTATGTCAGTTATTGGAGCACCTACAAGGAAATGAGCCGGAGTTAAGCAGGTAACATCATTAGGAATATCCGTTATAGGACTGAGGGGCCTGGAATTCAGTATCCCTTCAATCTGAACCAGAACAGTGTACAATAGTTCATAAGTCAATTTAGTGCTAGAAAGATGCCTTTTAAGCAGCATCTTGACTGATTTTATCCCGGCTTCGTAGACCCCCCCCATGTGACTAGCTAGGGTACAGTAAACTTATGTTGTATACAATTTGAAGTATAAAAATCCACAATTTTACTATAGGAGTCATCATTTTTAAACATTTTATAAAGATCATGCAGTTCTGACTTAGATCCTCGAAAATTAGAAGCGTTATCTGTGTACAGACAGATTGGAATAGATCTTCTAAAAACTAGACGTCTTAAAGCACTAATAAAGGACTGAGCGCTGAGATCAGCAGCCAGCTCTAAGTGTATGGCTCGAGTGGCCAAACATATAAACAAACATATATATCCCTTTGAGTATTTACAATTTCTACCCATAGAACTACGTATAGATATAGCACCACTGAAGTCTACACCCACATGCTGGAATGCACGAGTCAAGGTGACTCTGGGAGGAGGCAAGCTTGCCATTTGCTGCCCACAGACCTGCCCCCGGAACCTAATACACCTGACACAAGAGTGAATTACCTTTTTTACCTCGTTCCTACCATTAATAGGCCAGTATTTCAATCGAATGTTGTGTAATGTGCTTTGAATGCCAGAGTGAAGTAATTTTAGGTGATAGTACTGTACTATGAGTGATGTAATGTGGTCTTTAGCTGGTAGTATAATAGGGTGTGCATGATTGTATGGTATATCTGCATGTTGTATACGACCCCCTATGCGAATCAGCTGATGCTCATCTATGAAAGGATTTAATTTTCGAATAGGACTCGACCTTAATGATTTTGATGCAGATGACGGTGTGTCTACATGATTGATGCTATTTGGCTGTTGTGTACCATTCGGGTTGGTGTGAGTGAAGCGTAAGTGTGAAATCTCTTTATGAAAGGAATGTAATTGTGTTGTTCTAATGATCAAGTTATGGGCTTTATTTTGCTCAGACACACTTAAATGTGATGTAATTTTATTAGATTTGTTCCTTGTGTTGTGAATAAACCTAAGCATGTATGCAATAGATCTCACTAACCTTGTGAAATTTGAATGTTTGCAGAATAAATCATAAAAATAAGACAAGTTACTAATACTTGAATCTTTGTGGACTGTATGAACTACTTTTTCTTGTTTGCTTTGTTTAGGCATTTCAACCTCAGATATAGATGTGGATATAGGCCAGGTATCTTGACCCTGGGCTAGCCATGGTGTTCCTTGCCACCACAATTTGCAACTAGGAAGGTGTTTTGGCATGACTCCACGAGTAATCAGATCAGCAGGATTTTGCTTTGTATTTATGTAGTACCAACTCTCTGGTTGAGTCATGTCAATAATTTGCATGAGGCGATGTGATGTGTAGGTATCATGAGTATGCTTGTATGGTGACTTTATCCAACACAGAACAATGTTAGAGTCGGAGAATAAATAAACTTTGTCAATTCTAATCTAATTTTGAATTGATACTGTAAACTTTTTTGAGATTTTTGACAACAGTACAGCTCCAGCAAGCTCTAATTTAGGAACTGACAATTTTCTTTTAATAGGAGCCACTTTTGATTTTGCCATGATAAGTGTGCATGTAGATGGCTTTTGAGTATATGTAGCTTTAAGGTAAAGACACGCTCCATAAGCTTTGCTTGAAGCATCACAGAAACCAATTAAGTATATGTTGGTAGGTAGATCTGTGAAATACCATCTAGGTATTTGAATAGCTTGCAAATAGTGTAATTGAGTTATGAATTCCATCCAGACCGATTCCAATTCAGGAGAAATTAAAGAATCCCAATCTTTATTCTCTTTCCATATGTCTTGCATTAGTATTTTAGCAAGGATAGTAGTAGGTGCTAATATACCTATAGGGTCAAATATTTGTGAGATTTGAGAAAGTATGTGTCTTTTTGTATTTTTATTTTTATTTTGAGTAGGTAAAGATAATTGAAGAGTATCTTGGGTATGTGTCCATTTTAAACCTAGTGTTTTCACTGTGTCTGAAGTAAAGTTGTAGCTAGCTTCTGGTGTGTCTGTAGTTTCTAGCTTCTCAGAGCTTTGTGTAGCTGTATCACTAGAGAATATACTTTGTAGTATGTGTGAATTGTTAGAGGTCCACTTGTGAAGTGAAAACCCTGCCTTTTTTAGCAAGTCTATTAATTCCGAGCATAGTTTAATGCATTCTTCTATGGATTGAGCCCCAGACAGGTAATCATCCATGTAGCTATTGTATTTTATACATTGTGCAGCTAGAGGGTGTGTGTGTGAATGTCTTTCAGCTAGATCAAGCATAGTGCGACATGCTAAATATGGTGCACATTTAGTGCCATATGTTACAGTGGTTAATTCTAAACATTTGACAGGTTCTGTACTTGGTTCTCGCCAGAGTACTCTCTGTAAACTTTGTTGTTCAGGGATTATAGAAATGCCTCTGAACATTTTTATGATGTCACATGAGAACACAAATTGATTCAGCCTGAATCTTAGTATGATATCTAAGAGATCATTATATATATTTGGACCCTCATAAAGTATGCTGTTGAGTGACAACCCTGTAGAGGATTCTGAACTTGCATGGAATACAGTTCTCAATTTAGTACTACGAGCCTCAGGCTTGATGATTGGAAAATGTGGAAGATAATATGCATTAGAATCTGTAGGTGAAAATTTAGTTATATAGCGTGCATGCCCTAGTTTTACAAACTCATCTATGAATGCTTTGTATTGTGAATGTAAAGTGGTGTCCTTTTGGAACCTAGCCTCGAGTTGCATCAAGTATCGATATGCAGTATTGAATGAATTACCTAACTCGGGTAATTTCTCCTTTTGTATGGGTAGGTTGACTGTGTAGCGACCTGTTTGGTCTTGTGTTGTGGTGGATTGATATAGATCTTCACAATATTTGTCTTCTGGGGAGAGAAATTTGTTAGAATTTGGTATTATTTCCTCTTGTTCCCAGAATGCTTTTAATAGTGAATCGGTAGTAGGTTGTGTAACATGTAAGCTGGTATGTATATTACTCTTGTTGTGGAGAGTTAGCCCCTCTGTGTTGACTGCACCTGACACTATCCAGCCAAATTTAGTTTCTATGAGGAAAGGTAAGTTAAGACCTAATTTTATCCGTCCTGTCTGTAAGATGCTATAAAACATTTCAGCTCCTATTAGGAGATCAATATTGCTAGGTTTGAAAAAGGTAGGATCTGCAAGAGTCTGCACTAATTTGTTAGGTATATTCCAGCTCTGTGTGTTTATGAATGACTGTGGTAGTGGCACAGTAATGTTGTCCATAACTAAAAAGTTAAGATTAGTTGAGTAGTTATTGTGTCTTGATAAGATATTTGTAGTAACACTCACTTGTGATTGATTATGGCTGTTGCCTACACCCTGTATGGTGCATGGATGGTACTTATACTCGAGATTAAGTTGAGATGCAAGTCTGCGAGTAACAATATTGATTTCGCTTCCTGAATCAAGCAGGCAACGAGCATTTACCCACTTCCCAGAGGCATCTTGGATTCTTATTATCGCTGTGGACAGTAAAATTTGTTGATTAATGTTATTGGTAGACATAAGTACAGCCGCAGGTGTTACATGTGGCTGTTGTGACATGTTATTGTTAGTATTGATAACATTTGGAGTATTAGTAGTTAGTATGGTGGATGGCTCTGAAGAAACTGTACTCATAGAGCGCTTTTGCCTTGAGCTATCGTGTATCAAGGAATTATGGCAGCCGTGACAATAACGGCACCTGAATTTAGAGCATTTATGTTTATTTTTATATATGTTTAAATAATTGAAGCAGAGAGATTTGCTTTTAACAAATAGTATGCGATCAGGCACTGATAGTTCTAGAAAAGTGGGGCAGTTAGATAACTTATGATCCTTTTGACACATAATGCATGACAAGTTAGCCTTAACACTAGAAATATGTGAACTCTTGACCGTTGTTTGTTTGACCCCTATTAATTCAAATGCGGTTCGTCTCAAATTAAGAAATTCAAGAAGTTCACTCAATGTTGCAAAAGTATTATCCTTACGGTTCAATTCCCAGGCAGCACGCAAAGAGTTATCTAGTTTTTGAGAAATTAAAAACACTAACAAAGCATCCCAGCTGGTAACTGGTAATTGGACAGCTTGCAGGGAATCTATACTCTGCTGGAATATGGTTAGAAATTCTTTAAGATTAAACTTAGTTATAGTATCGAAATTTACAATGGATTTCAAATGATAGTTGACAATAATTGTTTTGTTTTCATACCTTTGACTTAATGTGTCTAAAGCTTTTACATAGTTTTCTTCTGTAATCAATAGCGATGAGATCAATCCGGCCGCTTCCCCATGGAGCGTGGATTTTAGGTATTGCAATTTGCTGACTGTTGGTATGTCTGCTTTGTCCACAGTTGCGTAGAATATATTTTTATATGCGGGCCACTGACGGATGTCACCTCCGAACTTCGGCAACTCTAACTTGGGTAACTTAACACCTGAAGTGTCGCACGGCATTTTCTTGGTTTTGGTATCCTCACTGTCACTTGCCGACCGTGTCGCTAGGATGGCCTCCATCCGCGCCTTTGCAGAGTAGTATTTAGCTTCAAATGCAGTCCTCTCCTCGTCGCCGTCCTCTTCCTGAAGGTCCTCAATCTGGCCTTGGATATCCTCAAAGTTAGACCAGATGGTTTCGATGTCGTTGTAGCGCACCCGTACCAAGTGTACCGAACAAACAAGTGATTGCTTCAAAAACACTACGAGTGTGGAAAGCTGAGTGCCGCGGTTGCAGCAGACAATTAATTCAAATCCGGTTCGAAGGACCAACAATGTTATGGATGTAGATTGGCGGGACACCTTAATTAATTGTCTGCTGCAACCGCGGCACTCAGCTTTCCACACTCGTAGTGTTTTTGAAGCAATCACTTGTTTGTTACTAATAATATTGAAATTAAAACTCGAGAGCACTTTATACACGTCTTTATTGTCTTGCATCCATACAGAGAGAGAGAGAGAGAGGGAGCGAGTGAACGAAACAGATATACATTAATAACAGTTTAGGAACAAATACTAAACACACCATAGACATAGGATTTTTTCGCTACGGTATGCACCGACATACATTAATAAAAAAAAATACGCGCCGAATTGAGAAACTCCTCCTTTCTTGGAACTCGGCTAAAAATGAAAGCTATTGACATTTGTTGTTTATCCATTGAAGGGTTGCTATGAAATAAAAATAACATTTTCATAGCAAAACTTTAATGGATAAAAAATGTCTTTCAGTGGCTTTAATGTTTGATAGCCACTAAGTTAGAGAAATAGATGCGCTTTCGGCTTTACTACTTACTAGGTGTTACCCGCAACTATACAGCGCCTTCTATTTAGGTCGTTAAAAACGGGAACCCTTAGATTGTGCACGGTAAAAAGTTGCTTATGTCACCCTTCGGTCTTGAACTATTAATACTTAGATATCTATACAAAACCTCTCGTCAATTCTTTATTGCAACGTGGACTGAAGGACAAACAAACAAACTCACTTTAGCATTTATTATACGGGTCGTTACACTATAAAACGTAATATTAATAACATAGTTACACGAAAACTCGTAATAAAAGAAAGGAAAGTGAATTTTCTTCTATCGATTTTCCGTAGAGCGTAGACAAAGAGGGACGCTCAGCTGTTAACCAAAATGTCATCCCTTCACCCTAAGGGCAGGTCGATACGCGCCGACCTTGAGGTCAATGACCGCGGGAAATGGGTCGAAGGGCCCTCCCTCCCTTCGAGGAAAGGGATGATTAAATGGGGAATGAGATTTCGTATTACCTTGTAAAGGTTACGCGGCCATTTTCATGCATGGATTATTAGGCTTTACAATAAATTTGGGTTTACGTAATTTAGTAGATTAATTATCCATGTCTATTCCACGATAAGTGCATATAAATAAATAAGCTAGCTTTTACCCGCAATTTCGTCACGTACACCTACAAGGAGCATACGGCGAATTTTTTTTTAGTCGTATACGTATATATTTTAACTAGCTAATGCCCGTGACTTCGCTCGCGTGAATTAAGGTTTTCTTTAATTTTCCGGGATAAAAAGGAGCCTATGTGCTATTCCAGGCTATAATCTCTGTGCCAAAGTTCAGCTAGATCCGTTCAGCCGTTGGCGCGTGATTGAGTAACAAACATCCATACATCCATCCAAACTTTCGCATTTATAATAAGTATATTATATTAGTAAGATTTATTTCTTCGGCATCTTCGATATAGTGTGGAATTTTTGGCTTAGTTTTCGGGCATTTTTTTGAGTATAAATAGTAAGAAGTGCAATTTTAATTTAATAAACTGGTTAAACTCACGAGCCGCAAACCGCGAAGGAAATGGCCATGAAATCCTAGATAGGTACCTACAGGTAACCAGTTAGGATTCAGTCCCACTCACCCAACCAACTGGCCAGATTATTTCTAGTAAGTATATACTATATAGTATATAGTAGTAGTTTCTAGTAACAATATCAAATCTACAGATTTGATATTGTTTGTGTGACTTTTGGAAATAAATAAATTGAAATCGATTCTTAAAGAGTAAACTCCAAAAATATATAAAATAAATTTTCGTAAGTACATTAGTAGTGTCAGCTTTGTGTTTAAAATTGAATTGATTTTTTAGAAAATATAAAAGATTGTGTATTTGTTTATTGACGAAGGTTTAATTAAGTTGATATTTGACTCATTCGATGTAATTCACTCGGTCAGTTTGTTGGCGGGGAAACGCCATATTGGTATAATTTGCATAAATACGAGTATTTTGACTTTGTTGGGTTAGTCTGTTGCCGACAGACTCGGCGATTATTGAATACTTTTGTGTTTAGATCGCAATTTGTTTTAGAGCTTAGCAGTAGCAACTGCAGCCTGATCAAATGATTAATTTATTGTTGTTGTGATGCTTTGGCCTAGTTTTTATAAATATCTGTTTACATTAAATCTCTCGTGAAACCGCTACACGTTTAACCATTTATTCGTGCACGTTTTAAAGAGAGTACAAACATATTTTAAAAGTAATTTTAATTATTCACCCACTTCTGGAATTATGCTTACAGTAGCAAGACCGCTACCTATATATCTCCTCACAGACTCGCCAGCTCGCGCTCGGGTTGCCCCAATGTTCTGATTGGGCACATCCGAGACGAGCCTCGCCTCGCTGCTCGCTACAGCCTTCCGGTTCCGCTCCACAGAATATATAGAATCTATTCCAACAATGAGAAAATCATTCTTCAAGATTGTAAACAATAAACATAACGAGGACTTAAGATACTAGAGCTTTCCCTAAGATATTTATATTTTAGGTACAAGTTGATGCCCTTGCCTGTGTGGTTTAAGTAGGTACTTATTTTTTCCGCAGAAACTCCTTAATTTTCCGAACCTTTACTCGCTTTAAATCTCTGAACCAACATTCATCAAAATCGGTTGAAAAGAGGGTCTGTGAAAGTGTAGCAGACAGACTGACGGAAAAACCCTTCACATTTGTAATATTAATATGAATTACTCGTACTTTGTTACTATACACTGGTTCACTGATCACAAATATAAATATTTATTAGGGCTGATTCTGTTGTACACAATCTCTAAACTAAAATGACAGCATTAAAAATATTGCTAAACCTTTCATAAATAATATTCCCTGCGGAAAGGGCTAACTAGATTTAAAGCTGTCATTATAGTTTAGTTTGAGATTGTGTTAGGTATACAGAATTGTCCTCAATGAGTTTTGATTCATTGAGATATCCCAGGAAACTTGTAAGACCGCAGCGCTCACCACTGCGCCAAAGAAGTCGTCAAAACCATACGAGATACTCGTAAAAGCGTAACCTATCGATCAGCAGACTGTAGCAATGTCAGGGGCCATACTGATTACTGCCAACGCTAAAGCCATATTGTTTCATTATTGTTGACTTTCGTGTTTTAGAATTATAATCCTTATTTTAGGAACATCAAGGTACGTGACATCAAACTGTCATTTTGGGTAATACTGCTTCAGTATTGTTTTAAGCGTTGGCAGTACGGCCCCAGATCCTTCTGGCACTGCGCCAGGCGAGCACCGCAGTGTCCTGGATTCGAGTACCAACTACCAGCTAACGAGTACAGGCTAACATCGGTTCCGAATGGAGCTATTACCGGGAACGCTAATATTTGACCGGGTTTTTAAACGAACGCCGTTGATATAATATTTCACAAAAACACTCACATTTGAACTGAACTGAAATTTGAAATATGAATTAATATTATTTCACTTCATACTATCATACTAATATTATTTATGCGAAAGTGTGTTTTTATCCCGGAAAATTAAGGACTTCCTGTGGGAATTAAAAGACTTATTAACGCTAATATTTGACCAGGGTTTTAAACGAACGCCGTTGATTATACTCGTATTTCACTATAAAGATAGGTACACTATAGAAAGTGAAATAATGCCAAAATCGATTATGGATGCTTCATCAAGTATACTAAACACTGGTTCGTCTAATTGCATTAACTATATGATGCCAGTTATTTTATTTGCATGAATTAAGATTCCTTAAAAATCCCATGTGAATCTAAATGAGTTAATTAAGTATTTGACTATGTTTTTTTGTGATGCTACTGGTTTAAGATATTAGTTTCATTAATAATTAACAATTCACTTATATGAAACTTACAGGCTAAGGAGATTAAGCATTTTGAGCGTACAACATTAAGATTAAGATAAATTACAACTAGATACAATTCGATGCAAAATATGAATTTCTTATAGTGAGGGTAGTCTTACGACCTGTACAAAAACATACCAACGCATACACCGATAGTTTGCCACGAAGCTGTGTGAACATAGATATATCTTAACTAGTAGTGTCTTGTGTAAAAAATTGTTAAATTATATTTTTATTTAAGTTTTGTTCGATAGGTAAATTTTAAGTAATTTTTTGAAAGTGTGCATGCTTTTACATTCTTTAATATTCTTAGGCAGTTTGTTATACAACTGTGCACTTTCAAAAGTGAAATTTCTTAAACCATAATTAGTTCTTGGGGGTCTTAATATTATGTCGTTCGCACCTCTTAAACGTTTTAATTGTGGGTATTTATTTTTAGTATTGAAAGTAATGGTTGTGTTGTGTGTATTTCTTTTGACAAGATTTTTCGTATTAAAATGCATGTGTAGTATTTGTAAGTATTCGTTATGTTCATTAATTTTGTTTCTTTATATATTTTCTCTGTTGAGGTTAAAAAGTCGTAATTAAATAATACTTTTATTAATTTATTTTGTGCGATTTGCAACATTTTAAGAATGATGCTTAAATAGAGGATCTACCAAAAGTCGTAAGAAAGACAAAATATGTTAGCATTATTACTGTTTGATCTCATGAAACAGGAAGTATAATATCTGTCAATTTGACTAGTTTCATGACATTCGAGATAATCGGCGGTTACGGACGCCATATTGAAATTGTCACTAACAAATAGTTTCGGAAGCTGGTAACAGACAAACACTCTCGCGTTTAGTAGACTTGTCTGCACATACGAATGCTTACGATTTGAATGGAAGGTTTTACGCATAACAAAGCATTTGATGCAAAGTGTTGCACAAAAGAGGATACCTACCGCTTTGTAGCTGCAATGTCAAATTCTTGTGTAGCGAATTCTTTTGAAGACACACTTTACAAATTTCCGACACAATGATGACAGTTCTAACATCCATCCATTTAAAAGGGTGCTTAAATAGGAGATTTCCATAAGAGTTTTAGAACCAGCTTCCATCCACCTTGTTTCCTCAAACCGATAATAATATATTAAGCAAATGCCACATTGGCGGTGGTTTTGCAAATTTGGATGGGTGGTGGCAATCACGACCCTGCTCGTTTGCTTGTATCGTATTTTTTTTATCCACCCTTTAATACGATCTCATCTGATGGTAAGTGATGATGCAGTCTAAGATGGTAGCAGGCTAACCTGTTATGGGCATGGCAGTTGTATTAAACCCATACCCCTATTTTGTTTCGCTAAATCGCTTGGCGGCACGTCTTTGCCGGTATGGTGGTAACTAGCCACGGCCGAAGCCTCCTCTGGCCTGGTGGCCAGACCAGGGTAAATTCAGATATTATAAATTCCCAAATTGACTCTGCCGAGGATCGAACCCGGGAGCTCCGCACGTTAGGACAACAGCGCTCAACACTGCGCCAAGGAGGTGGTCGTCGTATATTTTTATAAGTATGTCTAGGTTATGTATATCAATGAGAAATCATGAATATTCAGCGCCTATGGCATTTAGAGACGCTTATGGAATTTTTATTGAAGTTTTTAGATAGGTTTCATGGTTTTGACGACCTCCCTGACGCAGTGTTGCTGTTGCCTGTGGGAGGGAGGTCATGGATTCGATTCCCGGCAGGGTCAATTTGGGAATGTATAATTTACCGAATTTTCTCAGGTCTGGTCTGATGGGAGGCTTCGGCCGTGGCTACTTACCACCCTACCGGGAAAGACGTCAAGCGATTTAGCGTTCCGGTACGATGCCATGTAGAAACCGACTAGGTTAAACGGTATGGGTTCAATACAACTGTCATTATACCCCCCCCCCCCCCCTAACAGGTTAGCCCGCTACCATCTTAGACCGCATCATCACTTACCATCAGGTGAGATCGCAGTCAAGGGCTAACTTGTAGTGCAATAAAAAAAATGGTAGGGCTGCCGAAACCACACTACCCATAGTGCGGTTTCGGCAGGCCTACCATGAAAACAAAAAATTGTAATTGTTTGCGTCTATTCAATATTTAAAATCGTCATTAGATAGGTGTAGGTAATTTCATTTAATTAAGGTCATCTTAGACTGCATCATCACACAACATTAGGTGAGATCGCAGTCAAGGGCTATAGCTTGTAGTTGATAAAAAAAAATAGGTATCGAAGAGTGTAATTCGATATGGAGTCTTTGAGGGATTCCTCTGTTATAAATGCATTAGGGCAATAATTCCCGGCGCCAAGACGCCATTAGCCTTGTTTGTGCTGACAGGATAAAGCTCTCAGGTGGAGAGGGTGAGGACACCTTAAACATTACATCTTAACTACGTATCCAGTTGCTTTAATGGATTTTTAGGTTAGCCTCCACAGCCTGAGTCATTTAGTGTTCATTTAGTGTCGTTATCAATGAGGTTGTGCAATGATGCGGGATTTCATGACGTAATCTATAATATTAATTGTTATAAATGCGAAAGTTTGGAATAATGGATGTATGGATGGATGGATGGATGTTTGTTACTCAATCAAACCAGAACGGCTGAACGGATCTGGATGAAATTTGGCACAGATATAAATTATAGTCTGGAATAACACACAGGCTTCTTTTTATCCCGGAAATTAAAGATTTCCCGCGGGAATTAAAAAACCTCAATCCACGTTGACGAAGTCGCGGCCATCAGCTAGTCTTAATAATATGTATGTATACGGCATTAAATCCTACAAGGATTTATAAATCGTAAATTAACGAATTCAGATATACTTATTATAGAATCTTAGCAAAACATTATCCCTGCTTTCCTAGTTCTTGGTTCTTATAAAAACAACACGGTAAATAATATACTGGTACGTAATGGTAAATGCAGGATCCGTTTTCCATGAGCGCGATCCACCTTAGGCTGCGTCACCGCACTTACAAGCAAGTCGGAATGCAGCCAAGCTCTTAACTTAAATATATTTTTTTTAACTTGAAATACAGGAATCCCGCAGTCGTAGTGATAATGTTTCAGGTTATTCACCCCAAATTGCACTACCTATTCCGATCGCTTACCTGGATAATTGGTGATGCAGAAACATGGAGCCCTAGCATAAATAGGTACAGTCTTGGCATTTAACAATATTTGTACGGATATCCGATGTAGATATAGATTAGAAACTACTATAAAATGAATTACTGTCAAGTCTAGCATTCGTTAGATTAGTTTCAGGCTGCCGGCCACGGGTATCATATATCGAGTAGATGCACTAGTAATAAACGAAATTGCATGAGTCGTATTCGAAATGCAACAAAATTACGAATATTCAGCTATCTGGCTTACTTCCAGGCGACCTGGAAAGCCAATACCTATCGTAGCTCATGGCTGAGTTACGAGTACGTAAATAAAAATACATTTAATCTGTAAGTATTTAAATAATGTTGCACTATCCCGCTCCTTTTAAAGGTTCATAATGGATGGGTTGTCTGGAGGAGATCCATAGGGATAAGACCGCCCTTGCGCACTTTGTTTTCTGTACCTACTTTTTAAGTATTTACTTTATATCTTTATGTTTTTGTGGCAAAAAAAATATCAATCTTTTACTGTTTTTAAATCGCCAAGAGAATGTAGGCTCGGAAGTTGGAACTAGGGTCAGCAAAAATGGCGGTTTATTTTGTAGTTTGTTTATTAAACTTATATGCTGGCACATAAATTGTTTTTAGGGTTCCGTACCAAAATGGTAAAATGGAACCCTTACGTGCGACTTTCTCCGTCTGTCTGTCTGTCTGTCCGTCCGTCACACTCGATTATTTCAGTAACTACCGAAGCTATCGACATGAAATTTGGAATAGTTGTGTATATTAGTGGCCCAAAGATACTGGAATTAAAAAAATTGGAAATTATTTTTGTTCTTATTTAAAAAGGGAGGAAAATCGGAGGGTTGAAATTTAAAAGTGAGATAACTGTACTGTGTGGGGTATCATATGAAAGGGTTTACTTTGTACATTCTAAAACAGATTTTTAATTATTTTTAGTCATGATAGTTTTTGATTTATCGGGGAAAAAGTATAAAAAAATACCGTTCCCCCCCTTATCTCCGGAGTTTACCAATCGAAAAATCTGAAATAATTATGGTCAATAGGAATCTATGTATATTTTACAGGAAAACTATAGCCAATGCTCTAACTAGCATAGTTTTTTTGATATTAACCAAAGTTAGTTTTGCGGTTCATTAACAAAGGTAATTATTACCGTTTTACATCTTTGGTTGTTACAGTTTTCAGTACGGAACCCTCGGTGCGCGAGTCCGACTCGCACTTGGCCGGTTTTTTTTCTAATCCTTCCATTCATAATCCATATTCATTGCTTCCATAATCTTCTTTAAACTACTTCTATACTATAATATAATGCGAAAGTGTGGATAGATGGATGGATGACGATGTATGTTTGTTACTCAATCACGCCAGAACGGCTGAACGGATCTGGATAAAATTTAGCACAGAGACAGATATTAGTCTGGAATAACACATAGGCTACTCTTTATCCCGGAAAATTAAAGAGTTGCCGCGATAACCAAAAAACCTCAATCCACGCGGACAAAGTCGCGGGCATCAGCTAGTTGACCGAGCGAAGCGAAGGTCTCCGAGTCTACTTGAGTGAATTTGCACTTGTCCGTCCGTCCGTCCGTCCGTCCGTCTGTCAGAGCATTATAACTTCTGAATTACTGAACGTAATTACTTCAGCTTTAAATACCTATAATACGTAAACCAATGGCCTCCCGCCGAATATGGCTTAAAAAGTTATAAAAATCTTTATTTCAGGGGGGCTCTTATAGAAGCGAATGCGAAGTAAAATATTAATTATGATATCCTATACTTGAACAACAAATTCTTAAATTAGATAAATATGATAAGGAAACGAAATTATTTAATTTTTAATGAGCTTCAGTACATATTTTTAACAGAACTTCACAATGATGTCAATAGATGGCGCCGCGAGGTCTCAGTTCGGGGAGAACCACTAGTATATTATTATACTAAGGTTATATAATTTCAATCACTAGATTTTTGTTTCAATCACTATAGATAATGCTTTTATTTCCACAAAGTGAAGCTTCATTCGAATAGGTAGATACCTATTCATCAGATAGTTCTATTCAATTCTATTCAACGCTTCACACAAGGCTTCAAACAGATTTCACATCAGAAAGGACTTTTGTGCGGTATTCTGTGATCGAGCACCGTTCATAGCTTCCTTATGAGACATAGCTTGAAAGGTACTGACGTCATATATTATTCTGTGCTGACGTGAGAACTTGCAATAGAGGTAAAAAGGACGATTCTATAAACACGGTGACTTTTTTATTCGACAGGTAATAGGTCCTGTATTAAATCAAATACCAATATATATTTAAACTATCAATTAGTAAGTAGGTAACTATGTGTATAAAATCTATAATCCGTACTATATATTTAATATTATAAATGCGGAAGTATGTCTGTCTGTCTGCTACGCTTTCACGGCCCATCTGTTCAACCGATTTTGATGAAATTGGGTATAGGAATAGTTTGTATCCCAGGGAAGGACATCGGCAACTTTTTATCGCGCAAAATTAAAGAGTTCCCTCGGGAATCAAAAACCTTAATCCACGCGGACGAAGTCGCGGGCACCATCTTGTAATATATAATTATACTGCAAAACTGAAACCCAAACCAATTTTTTTTTGTTTGTCGGTCACGACATCATGCTAAAACCATTGGGCGGATTTTAATGCAACATGCACTTGGCGCTGACTATACAGTCTGACTGTCTCGTAGGTCTAGTGGTCAGCATGTTTGACTGCGGCCAACGAGGTCCCGGGTTCCAGTCCCGGAACATTATAAAGTGTTGGGTTTTTCTGACTAGAAATTCTCAGTTGGTAGGTACTAGCCCAGAGTTAGGAAGTTGGCGGTGTTTCACCCCTGTGCCTCGTAGAGCACGTTAAGCCGTCGGTCCCGGTTATTATCACAAACAGCCCGCCAATCCACATTGGAGCAGCGCAGGTTCAAAACCTATATCCACCGAAATCGCGGGCATCCTCTAGGTCTATATACTTTACTATGGTTATGGTCCTAGATCCGAATATAATATAATGACCTTCACCCATCTGTTTACCAGATGAAACCTACTTTTCATTTTTATTTAATACTAGATAAATACGCCTAAAATAGGTTGCCTATCAAAATCCGGTCCAGGCTATTTTTAAATTAATAATTTTTGTAAAATGAATCCGCCATTACGGAAAAGGGGGTTTCCTACAGTAGCGTATCAGAAAAGTTGAATAAAAATGCTTTTTTACGAAACGGTATTTTAATTTTAGCCATTTGAAAGTTCGAAGGTGTTTTTCGCGAAGTGTTTTGATAGGAAAAGCTGCACTACGGCGTGTCGATGACCTCTCGTAAAGAGGCCAGTGGGCGGCGACTCCAATGAAAAAAACGTTAATAGAGCAACGGCTCCTGCTGGGGAGGTAACTAGGTACACTTTAATGTTGGTAAGTGTTGTGCTTTATTGCCCAAGTTATGAAAAGAAAGAATTACGGTGTTTTAGCGGATGGAAATTAGCAATTTCGACATTATTTCTAATCACATGATGCCCGCGACTTCGTCCGCGTTGCATGAATTTTTTTAAGTCTCGCGGGAACTCCGTAATTTTCCGGGATAAAAAGTAGCATAAAATGTTCCGTGCCTATGTCCTTCCTCAGAATGCAACCTATCTCTATTCAAATTTCATCAAAATCGGTTGAAAAGATGAGCCGATTAAAACGTTTTTTTTTTTTTGACGACCTCCGTGGCGCAGTGTGTAGCGTTGTTGCCTTAAGGCGAGTCACCTCAGCTCAGCGGTGAAAACTGGTTTGCTAGATCAAATTTTTTCGGTATTTACTATTAAATAACGGTCTTACAAAAAATATCCGATACACTTAAAGATATTGTCTAAAGAATGTGCTAATTTGTTACACGATAGGATGTACTTTACTCGATCAAAAAAAATCTTGAAACAGGCTAAATTAAAAGTTTAAAACGAATTTTTTATTAATAAAATTTTCGACTTTGCTCATCATTTTTATATGGATAAATTCCTCTTGAAGTATTAATGAGAACCTGCTAAAATTTATTTCAAACTGAAGTCCTATATCTATTTAATTCAAATTAATCCCAGAACTTGAACGTTGCCAAGCGGTTTCAGAATATACCGCGCTGCCCGCTTCCCCGCCAGTCTCTACGAGAAATGTACTGCGAGACGCGCGGGCGGCACCCCACACCTCACCTCCTAAAATCTCTGAGGTGACTCGCCTCGGAGGTCCTGGATTCGATCCCCGGCAGGGTCAATTTGAAAATTTGGGATGTGAGCATCTTCCACAGGTCTGATCACTGAATTGGGTATGATCGATCGAAATTCGTAAAAGGTAAGTATCCCTCTTAATTCACTATTATTATAAATAAGCCTACCTCTAATACCTACTAATTTTTGAACTTTCATTTTTACTAACATTTACATAAATTTTTTTCCTTGTTTTATCGTAATATTCTAATACATTAAAATTCGGTAATTTGAGGGGTTAAATAATTATTCTAACACCACCATAGTGGATCAAAATATAAAATTGACATTTAATAGTAGATTATACACCAAGGGGATAAAGCACTGTTTTATGTCACGGGCGCTACATTGAATCCTGAACATAACGAAGGACTCCAAATTTAACTCCCGAGCGCAGCGAGGGTGTTATAAGTTAATTCGCGATCAAAGGGAGGGAATTAAGATTGAGTCCTGAGTGCAGTGAGGGATTCAAGCACCCAAGAAAAAAACTGCTTTATCCCGGTGGTGTATACTCTACTTTATACTTCTACCATAACAGTAAAACAAACTGTAACGGTTAGATATTTATTGCAAATCATAGTATAAGTAGGATACATAGGTCTAGTAAATAATAAAAAGAAAAGACAAATTAAAAGTGAATGTTCACGTTCGATAGAGTCACATTTGTCCATTTGTCATTTTGCTTTTCATGCTGCCAGTGTTTATGCAGGTACACATACTCCTTGGTTTAAAAACTTTTATGTCAAATGGTACGATCGTTTGGCTGGAGCCTAGACTCTGTTGTGCATATTTACAGTATGGGGTTGGTCAACTAGTTGGGCGATCGATCGACTAGATTACGGCCCTAGGGCATGAAGACTGACTTGAGACCCGCAAAAGTATGATTAAAACAGTAGTAAAGGTATGGTAGAAGTATAAAAATAATGGTAGTTCAAGTTAGTAATAAAATAAGTAATATTCAAGTGAAGTTAGCATCCAGGCAGTAGCAAAGAAATCTAAAATCGTTGTAGACGTATTTCCGGAGCACCCAGCTTCCTACTCTACTGCACTTCCCGGTGTTTGAATAAATCGTGGAATAAATAATAATTTCGTTTCAGCGTTATAATATATCCCTGCTGTGAATTTAAGGCTACAGACATACCTACTGTTGTGGTCTTCTTTAAAATAATCATAATCATAGCCTTTAATGTTGAATAAACATTTTTTCAAAACACTTATTGCTCATAAAGTGGCTCTAATTTCACCACAATTAGGCACATAATGACACCTAAAATCAAACTGTGACTTTTTCATTATTATTATTCACAAGTCGGTTATAGTTTTTATTTTTATTTTATCTACTAAATAAAATTATTTTTTTGTATTATTTTCTTCACAAGTGTGTTGAAAAACGTCGTATGATATACGTGTGTATTGATGATTATTAATTACCGTCCTCGGCTATCTATCTTATCTTACCCTCACCTAACGGCTCGGGTCTCAATGGCGCCTCAGCGGTACCTAATCACCAACATTACACACTTGTACCATACCTAATGTACTATTACAATAATCCGAATTTTGGCCACGGCAGCCAATCTCTGCCACGGAGCAAAAAAATACGCCAGTCTGAATAAGTAATTACTTCTGAGTAAGTAAATACTTCGCTCTAGAGATGGATATGTCACCGAAAAATTGCAAAAACCGTGAGATTGCAATCTAATACTTTTTATCTCGATAGATTGTAAACTGTCGACAGATTGTCAACCGTTCAATGTTCTGAGTGTAAATTTATAAAATACTAGCTGACCCGGCGAACTTTGTACCGCCTTAGTATGCAAAATTAAATGTATATTTTTCAATATTTCTGAGAGATATTTTTTTCCGTAAGAACCTTCTTCTCATAATAACAAATACAACAAAAAAAGAATTAGTGAAATCGGTCCAGCCATTCATGCGTGATGCCGTGACCAAGGAAAACGGGTTTCATTTTTATATATTATATAGAAGATTATTAATTGTATTTAAGTTTTCTTATCTCTTTCTTGTAGGTTAGGTTAGGTAAGGTTTCGACATAAATACCTAATCACTTAGGTTCCATCGGGTTAATATACCTAACAGATTACAATCGGTTTTCAAAATCTTACGGTGACTGACATCTTAAAAAACTGATTGAATGCTCCCAAAAAACTTAGCAAATGAATTAATATTCGTAAAATCCACATAATCTAGGTATTGCAATTATCATTTCACTGCGACAATTTAAACAAAGAGCCTAAAAAGGTTGTTCTGAATTGTAGATTATTTCATGAAACTTCGTGAATTATACCCCATTTCGAAAGTAGGTTAACACAAAAGCAAATAGCGTTAGCTGAGACATTAGAGTTTGAGCATAGAGCATTAATTCTGATACTTTCAGCGTTCATTATAATATACCTAGCACCCCAACGAACCCACCGAATGAAAGTTAGAAGTTAGAACTTTAAGGTCTATGCTTGGAACATTTGGAACTAATACACTCAAACTCAAATTAATTTATTTAATGTACTTTTTACTTCACTTACGTCAACTTGTGTCACATACCTATGATAAAGTAAGTAAAGAAAAGGTGATTCTACTGAGAAGCGCCGGTAAGAAACTCAGCAGTTGCTCTTTTCATAAAAAGAAAATTGTTACAATAATGTAAATACTAAATATTATATGTACACTTGTATCTAATAACTAGCAGATGCCCGCGACTTCGTCCGCGTGAAATAAGTTTTTTAATTCCCACGGGAACTCCCTTATTTTATATTATAGCCTATGACACTCACTTTTTTTTTAATCGTATGGCGTTTGGTACATAATAAGCGTTTTTATAAAAAGAACGCTTATTTCGCCTGCAAGTTCGTCGCTCGTTTAGCACCACCCAGGGGACACGTGCAGGGAGGTAGAAGGTAGCTCCTGCGGACGTGAGTGACGGGGCATCCCCGGTTAAAATCGGTTCAGTAGATCCAAAGATTAATCCCTACAACGTCACAAACTCACAAACTTTACCTCTTTATAATATAAAGTATAGATGTATAACCCCACCAACTTATCTGGCCCGGTGGTCAAAATTGGAACTAACGTTTTTGCCCTATGATAGATTGAATTCATAGACAAAGTCTCGTTTTATACAGTCCATTACGGGGAAAATTGCTGCTCTAGTAATGTAACAGCTCGCTGGCTGGGACATTAGCAATAAAGTCGTAAAAACAAGCTTTTTCTCTTGTAGCTCGAATATACATATTAGTGTGCACTATTATTGTGACAGCTTGAATAATAATAGTTTATAATTTAAATACTGTACCTATTATGAGCGGGAGGTACCTACATTACAGCTAAAAACTATTGAGGACGAGTGGCCTAGTTGTGACAACGCATATCAGTCAATTGCGATTGTTAAGCAACGTTGACCCAAGTCGGTAACTAGATGGGTGACTGAATTTGGAGGTTCAGGCCGGTTCGCTTCCTCCGTGCCTCGGAAAGCACGTTAAGACGTCTGTCCCAGTTATTATCACTAACATCTGATAATAATCGTAATAAAACCCATTATACTTAGTCGAGTCGTATGCGGAAGGATGAGGGTACCCACCGCATTAATATCCTAAGAAAACTCCTACCATTATGTGATTAATGTAATGACCCTCAGCAATGAGGAATACGGCGTAGACAGAGAATATTATAAAGACTTAAAATATTGTATATTCATAATTTGTATGGTATATTATTATGCAGGTAAGCAGGTATGAAACAAAGTAAAGATGCCACGTCGAGGCAAGAGGAAAACCCTAGCGCACACGGTAACGAGTGGTCGTTATCTCGACTCGGATATACGACCACTATATTTCTTTACTTGCGGGATTTACTTCATGCTGCGTATGATATTTTACATAGTAAATGTAGCAAAATAAATGTTAAACTCTTGTATTTTGTAAGATAACCTTTGTTATTAAGTATGTACCTAAGTAGGTAAAAAATTACCCGCCAGGCAAGAAGAGAACCTGAGAACACGCGGTAACAAGCGGTCGAAGTCGACTCGGATATTACGACCGCTTTAATTACCTATTTCTTTACTTGCGGGATTTACCTACTTCATAATGTGTACGATAATTTATAGTAGGTAGGTAAATGTTTTATAATAAGTTTACTATTAAACTTTTTTTTTATTGGTGAGATGAGGTAACAGACAACAGTTGTTTAAATTGTCTAATTATGAAATGATTTAAATATTTATTTCACGCAGGACAATTTGTGCCACTTATAATAATCAAAATCTACCACCGATTCGGAAACATGAGTTTAATGAGAAAAGCCAGCAAGAAACTCAGCAATTGCTCTTTTCATAAACAGAAAAATGTTACCCTTTGTAGAGAATATAAAAAAAAACAAAGAACGCCACGTTCGATACAAGAGTAAAACCGCCGAGAGCACGCTGCAACAAGGCTGCAACGAGCGTTACCTACCCTATATATTATACCATACTACTCTATGGCTCGACTACTTACTTGCGGGATTTACGTCATACTAACATCATACTAAGTATAATACGATATTTTTTACATACAATGTAATATTAAAGAAATTAAACTTGGCTGCTTATATAACCCGTACCTACTCCGTCTGACTTCCGCCGGTGTCGAGAAGACACTGCATCAGCTATCGTTACCTAACGAAGTAGTTAACGGGCAAGTAGAGCAAGGATTTTACAGAAAGATGAAGAAGCTAACAATAGGCACCACATTAAACCTAAGTTTTTTTTATTCAAAGAACCATGATGCCTATTTAGGCTCATTGAATTATTTTTATTTGAGCCCAACTTGTAAAAAGTAGGACAACCACTTTTATAAACTGGATTGATAACGGTTATTGTGTAAAACTGCAAAACGATCAGCGAAACTGGACTTAATAACAAAGCTATCGTGTTAACACTAACAAGTACGCGTGTTCAAGAAAATGTAGAGATAAGTTGTGTTTTCGAAAAGTGTTGACGACAAACCTTTACGACAATATCTGCAGGCTTCACGGGAATCGGGATGAAGATTTGTGAATTGTAGTGGACTGTGGAACGGTTGACCTAGGAGTCAAATAAATCCTGAGCTATATATAAAAAAGTGGTAAAATGACTGCAACAGTGTACCGATCTCAATCAACTCATTGGCTAACACTCAGGAAGAATTTATTCAGCCCTGAGATTCAGTCAGCTTTTATCATAATAATTGAGGTCTAAGATTAAAGCGATGATTGATAATATTGATCTGAGTTGATAATATAGCTTTCCATAAAATCGACCAACATTTTTTATTATTTAACTGGTTTAACGGCATCGACATGCATCGACCAACAGCAGAGACAAGTAAACCAACAGTGTCCATCAAAGACGTAGACGTTTTACGTATCTTAGCTCTATATCTATGTTCATCAACATTTCATCAAAGACGTACAGTCATGGAATTAGTACCTAAGTACTTCGTACAAGTACTGCAACCATAGACAAAGGAACTTTTTATCTCTGTGGTTGACATTTGTGTTTTGACTTTTGACAACTTGTCATTAAGTCCAATTTGGTTAATTTCTGTGGTTATTATTTTTATTTTCTTATCGCTGATAACTCGATTTAAAGGATTCTAATTCTTGTTTTAAAAGTTATTATAAAGTTAATTTACAATATGTGTTCCTTGTGACAAAGTGCCCAACTGTGGAGAAGTGCGTAAAGTGTGCCCATGGTGGAAACCAGCTCGCAATAATGAAACATGTCGCACTATGGATCAATGTACAACAGAACAAAACGAAAGTGACTAGCTGACCGTTTTTGTGTATAGTTTAATAATTAAGGCTTAGGTTTTGATAATTAGTTTGTAAAATGGCGCAGACCGTGAGACGTGCCATCGAGGGGAGATATCCCTCTTGCTACCTCCCCAATAGAATAAAGGAAAGAAGGGCCAAAGTGAGAGCGTTAAGGTAAGAACAATATTTTATTCCTTTGCGTACGTATTGATACGAATATCGATTTCGTGAAAATAAGCATTGTGTTTCAATAAAGACTGTAAAAGGTTGCTTTAGTGAACTCCCAATGCAAGAATTTTAAAGTATATATACTTACTTACATACTATAGTAAATATTTGATTATTATTATACTAGTGTGAATAAATAAATAAAAACTTGTGTACCTTATAAAATATTGTCAGTATAGTAGGTATTAAATCAGGCAAATGTAATATTATACAGTTATAATCTAGCCATGTCAAATAAATTCATTTTATCATAGCCTCACAAAAAATATATGTATAAATAGTAAGTATGCTTATGTATTGACTTAAATATCACTTAAAAAAATTGCATATAGATGGAAAACTTAATATAATCAAGTCCATAAAGTAATCAAGTGTTTTGATTTTTTTTGATAATTATTATGTAACAGTCATAAGTAATATGAAAAATATGCAAATACAGATCCTGAAAAGGAGGACCTAGTTGGAATTTGGTTAAAAATAGCACATGTATCTATTACATTATTATCTGTCCCAAATAAACCCACTTATTATCTGTCCCACACTATAATGTACTGTTAGGCTGAACCTTAACATATTAAGGTAAAAGTACTAATGGCTGACACTGAACTAAAGGATGACATTTTTGAACATAATCTCTTAAAATAAGAGTAAAATTAATTGTATCAAAAGATGAATTGAACTAAAAGATACCAACAGTCGGTGCGCGAGCTCTGAGAAATCTTAAGGAATGTTGACTCAATGAGATAGAGTTGTGATTTAGTCGATATTGCATTATCAATCACACATCTTTAGTACCCGCATTACGTGCATTAAATTAGTTATTAAATAATATGTGCAATAAGGAAGATAAAACAAATTGTATTGAACTCGAGGGATTTAGAGTTTCAGTATAAAGCCATCTTAGACAGCATCATCAGGTTAAATATCAGTCAACAGTTAACTTGTCTTTACAATATATCACCAGTTGTTCACTTGGTTCACTTGATTTTGTCATCGTTCGCTCTAACAGGCTCATAAATAAGGGCCATCATCAGGTTTGAATCTAGTTGGGCATTTTCTGACAAAACAAGTGACTTACAACTGGTGATATATTTATTGTTATAATTAATATCTCAAAACAATTTGAATGTTAAAAAAGTTAACTTGTTTATGAATTTTGAAAAATGTATACATTTTTATAATAAGTAAGTACTGAAATAAGAATCATACAATTTCCAGGTTAGAGCAGCAACGGAAGCCGGATAAGCCGGAGGACTTTGTGTGCTACTCTGACAGTGACAGCGAAGAGGAGACGCCTACGCAGCAGCACAAAATACTGTCCACATCTTACAACTTTGTGGACTATGTTCGCTCCAGAGAAATTTTGGCACCAGAGGTAGTAAACTTCAATGTCCAAAATTATGCTCGATTTCAAAGCTACCTATACTCAAAGAAAGCATACTGTTGTGTATCAAAATAAGAATAACCACATTCAAACGTTTTTAAAAAGCCTACTTGAGCCAGGAATCAAATCAACTAAAAAGGCAAAAAAATAAGCAGGCACTATTTTTAACCGACTTCCAAAAAAGGAGGAGGTTCTCAATTCGGCGCATATGTTTTTTACCACATATCTCCGTGGTTTCTAAGCTGATTTGAAAAATGTTTTTTTCAGTCATTAGAGGAAGCTCTCGAGATGGTCCCATAAAAAATTCTGACTCCAAATCCTCAACCCTGACACTAAAATGTTATAAATAAAAATTCTTTCCAAAAAACCGACTTCCAATGCCACTGTAAAGTAAAAAATAACTTTTATTTCTACCCACTATGTTGAAGTCGGGCGGGTATAACAAGGATAAGCAAAGTTGACGCATCAGGCTCGCCCAACTTCAACATAGTGGGTAGAAATAAAAGTTATTTTTTACTTTACAGTGGTGTTATAAGTCGGTTCTATGGAAAGAATTTTTTATTGAATCTTTTTTAAGTCAAAATTTGAATAAAATAGTGGTGTTCGTTTTGTATAGCGAAAGTAGCTTCTAACAATCAATTGTGTGCCTAGACTAGCACTTTGTAATTTCTTTTTTTGTTGATGATTTTTGATACATTTCCAATCTATATTTTAAAATGGTTATCAAACTTAAAATTAACTGAGGATGTGAATTTTAGGTATTTTGGAAGACCCTCTATTTAATAATCAGTTAAAAATAATTTATTTTTGATATAGGCATCATCTCTATTGTTGTGATTCCAGCCGCGGTCTGTGGATCCGTCGTACGCGACTCGGCACATGTTAACAAACGACATGTTCCGCGAAACGCCGGTCAACCTGGGCAATATGAACAAGGTGTTTTGTTCACAGTGGCTCTCCGACAGACAAGTGGTTTTTGGCACTAAGTGCAATAAGGTCAGTTTCGTTTTGGTTCTAGTACACTTAAATACAATCTGAAACCTAGGAAAATTTATTAATACTGAGTAGATATTTAAATACGAGATAAGAAGGCTCAGGATCAATCAGTGGGCGATAGAGAGGGCTATGGTGGGAGTGTCCCTACGTGATCAAATCAGAAATGAAGAGATCCGTAGGACAACCAGAGTCACCGATATAGCCCGAAGAGTTGCGAAGCTGAAGTGGCAATGGGCAGGGCACATAGTTAGGAGAACTGATAGACGTTGGGGTCCCAAAGTGCTGGAATGGCGACCCCGCACTGGAAGGCGTAGCGTCGGCAGTGAGTCGCTGGATCCAGGCGGCGCGCAAGACCGTGGCTTATAGAGGGCCCTACAGGAGACTTATGTCCAGCAGTGGACGTCCATCGGTTGACGACGACGACAATAGGCATGATGGCAGTAACCAAGAATCAATGAAATTATGAATTTATCTAATGAAATAGGATTCATGGATTATAAAAAACGTATTTATTTTTCTATTTCGAGTGAGATTGCTATTTATATTGATAAAATAAAATTATAAAATACAGCAATCCGCCATATTGGTTAAAACACCAAGAAGCGAATGACGTCACAACGATTTGTTTTCGAGCTTTGACAATCACACTATTGCTTACTGCACACTGCACAGAGTACATTGGCAAAAATAATAGTGACGTCACAAACGACGCCATGACACCGGGGAGTGTTTTGGCGTGAATTTTAAAATTTAAATTTCAAATGCCAATATTATCTACCAAACCTTATTTTTCTGCTGAAATAAGATATTTTTTCGAAATAGTAGATACTTCCGAACATAATCTGACCATTTTTCAAAATCAGTTATCATGCCTATTTAAATAGTACACACAAACTCTATCATAAATAAAATAGGTAAACTAAAGGACTTGTCCAAAATTGGGCCTTGAACATGAACCAAGATGATTTTAATACACGTGAATAGAGATCCTAAATTATGGCTTATGGCATAATTTACACATTTTTAGAGGACCCCAATTTCGAGAAAAATATTATTTTATTTTGTTGCTTTTTTAGATCTTTGTCTGAATCTTATCAATTAATTTAAAAAAAAAACAGTAAAAAAAAAACTTGAATGTCTTTTTCACGTATGTCATTGTCAAACCGTGGTCAAATGTCAACTGTCAGCTTTGTTTATCTTATTCTGCTTATCTTTATCTTATTATTATTATTTAATATTTTATTGGTGAAGGTGATCTTTTTTTTCTGGTCGGTGTTGGTGATTTATTGTTGGTTATTTATTATTTTACGAATGATTGAAATACTCAATTATTATTTATAAATCTTATAATATTATGTCGGACGGACGACATCAAGACAGTCGCAGGGAGTCGTTGGATCCAGGCGGCGCAAGACCGTGGCTTGTGGAGGACCCCACAGGAGACCTATGTCCAGCAGTGGACGTCCATCGGTTGACGACGAATCTTATAATATTGTATGCACTATGTAGTGGAAAATGGGTAGTTTCTCGAAATTGAATATTAATAATCACAACTGATGTGCATAACCCAAGGACGGGAAAAAGGAAGAGGTCGCCCATGTCAGATGACTATGCCCACGGGCAAACTGAATAAATAAAACAGTGTATTTACTAGTGTCTTAATTTATTTAATCTATTTGTAAGAAAATATGATTAAAAACAATTTGTGTATATACCATGTACAAATTCAGTAATAAAGGCTTATATTATTTTTATAATGTGCTTTAATAATATTATATATATAAAACAATATTGATACATCAAAATATGTATGATACATTTTGTTTTTTTTATAAATGCAGGTAATCTCAATCTTTCTGAGTTACCACACTCTGGAACAAAACAATGATTAAATGTATCAGAAGTTCGCTGGTAACCATCCAAATTGACATTTCTCTACTCATTCTGGTTCAGCCTGTTCCATCCAGTTCTAAGCTAGGGGCACTGACAGGCTCAGAGCTAGGAGCACTGACAGGTTCAGTCATAGGGCTAGATCCTCTTTCAACATCTTGAGTACTTGGTTGTGCCACTAGTTGCTGAACTTGGCGATGAGTGCTTTGCCAGCAGGCATTACATGTTCGAGCATTTGCAGGGACCTAAAATGGAATTTATGTTTAATCTTGATATCTTGATATTAAAGTAAAGAAAATAATACAATCACTATGAACAAAGTGATCACATTATAGAAATAAAGCACTCTAGAACAAATCCACGAAAGTTAAACTGATCACAGATTTACCCAGAGGGAAAAACATTATTACATGATTAGCATAGTATATAATATATATGAATATACCTGACGGGAGTTGATGTTGGCCATAATTTGAGCTCTTTCAGGATGTCCCCCTAGTAAGGAGCATGAGCTTCTGCCTGATCTTCTATGGATGGACATCCCACAAGAAATGCAAATTGCTTCATGACCAAATTGTTGCCCACCAATGTAACCCTCATTCCTGTTGTTTAGTTCTATTACAAAAGGTTTATGCATGGCAAATTCGATCTTCATCAGTTACCTAAAAAACAAATTAATAATAATAAAAAAAAAGAAACATATTTTATTGTTTTATTAGGTCTTTAAGGCTTAAACTTAAATCAGTTCTTTTTAAAGTCTGTTTCAACCCCTTTTTAAGGTCCAACACTGAGCAAAGGTCTGCTCTCAGAATAAGATGGATTTAACACATAAAGCAAGTCCCACTGGGCTATCACTGCTTTTTAAAAGTACATACTTTAAAAACACGTAAAAAATGATGAATTACTACTACACTTACATTGAGGTTGTAAACGCGCAAGGTGGTCTACCTTGGTCTACCTTGCGCACTTACAATTTTAAATTGGAGTGTAAAATAAACAATCCTTTGCGTTATGCCAATTCACTGAAAAATGAAAATCACAAAAACACAATTCAATCATTCATGATTCAATGGTGAATGGACGCAAAATTGAAAGTCTCTGGCTTTTTTTTCTGGTCGGTGCTCTCTGGCAAAAGTGACAACTGACAATGACGCATTTTGAATTTTTGAACTTTGGTCTTTGGCAGGTCAAAATGACATTAAAGTGACAGTAACAGCAGATCGACCGCCTAAAAATGACAGCTACAGTGCAACGATCGCAATCACCTCTGATTGGTTATCACTCTTCCACTATTGGACAAAATCCATTGACGCAGCAAGAATGCCATAAATTCAACCAATCACAACAATTGATACTGTAAACAATGATTGACGCAGAATTTATGCGGTCGCCCTGCAGGTACCAGATTTGATAGATCTAATTAGAAAAAGTTTTAATGTTGCCATCGATCGAAAAATATTTTCTACAAACGATATTTTTCATAATTAATTTTTAAAAAAACGGGGTTTTCTAAAATTATTATTTAAATGGCGTTTAATGTTATATTTTTTCCTCTTTCACGTGATGGCAGTTTGGTTCTGGTTCATTGACACTCAGAATAAAAAACCACCCTCCATACTGAACTTGGACATGTCATTTGGCATAATTAAATAGTGTAATAAGAATAGGATAGGAATTAATTTTACGCCTTCATAATATTTATTAGCACATCAATGCGACAACACTTGAGGTACTATTCTTTGATTTTGTAAGTTTATCACGTCTTTGAGAGGCGATAACTAGTGAACAGACCAATGAATATCGACAGTTTTTATACTGTTCACACAGGTACTACTCATTATCATGATGCCATACTAATATCAACCTTAATCATATTGATTCATTCATGTATCATTGTTCATTTTTGGTAACAATAAGAGCTCGTCTTTGGGCAGCTCAATTTTGGGCGCATTAGTCAGCTGGCCAGCCTGTCACTATTTTCACCAGAGAGCCCTACGCGCACTAAATACTGGATCAGCCTTCCTAACGATAGTTACGTTGGTAGAAAGGTGAAGGAGGCACAAGATCGAAAAGCTCCTGAACGCACTCACCGAAATATATCCTATAAAATACCGATTTTTCCTCCGACCTCTATTTAATAATCAGTAAGAAATATTCGACATAGGCATTTTGTATATTCATTGTTGTTGTATAGCTAATGGTGTACGACGTCCGCTCGCGCTCTCTGGACGCGATCCCGACACTGAGACCGCGCGCTCCGTGGCCCGGCGCCGAGCACCAGACCGGCATACACGCGCTACAAATCAACCCCTCTAGGTAACAAGTACGCGCTCGCTTCTCTCGCAAATGAAAGGGTTTGAATTATGAATATTTTGGCCTGCTTACCGTCCCGCCATTTTTTTTTTGAAATAGCCACTTCGGCCACTTAAAAATTCAAGTATTCAAAATTCAAATGCTTTATATTCAAATAAACTTTTACAAGTGCTTTTGAACCGTCGAGTGGATCGGAATGAACCAGTGGTAGATCACTGCCGTGCTCTTTTGAAAAAAAAATTACAATTTTATTAATTTGTAGATACATAAGTATCCGCTGTCCTTAGCATTGCTGGAGCGAGTCAAATCCATATTCTTTTATCATTTACGTAATCTTCAACAGTATAATAAGCTTTTTTCAGAAGCATACTTTTAATGGATTTCTTAAAGTACTCTCGCAAATGAAAGGGTTTGATTGTTTTAGCCTGCTTACCGTCCCGCCATTTTAACTTTTCTCGAAATAGCGGCCAGTTAAAAAACCTTGCATTTTATAGTCACAAGCAAGTAGTATAATGTGGTCAATTCTGTATAACATAATCTCTAAACTAAACTAAAATGACCCCTTTAAATATAGTTCTGTCCCTTTCTGCAGATAGTATTATGAAAGGGTTAGCAATATTTTTAATGCTGTCATTTTAGTTTATACAACAAAATCAGCCTCAATATGTGACAAAATCTTCTAAAGCGTCAGATTTCCGAGATAGAAACTATCAAATTTATTTTTGCATACATAGTTTTGATAAGTTTTAAAGCAAGTGTTTTGGAATAGAAGTGAATCTACCACTGGTTCAGAATGGACGCACTACTGTGAAGAGCACTCTCCTTTTTTTCTTTGCTAGTGTTTTTCTGCAATAATAATGAATTCCTATGTAGTTCAAGCAATAATGTCTATTCCAGAACACTACTAGCGACGGGTGCCAGAAATTCGTGTGAGCTAGCCATATACAGCCTGCCCACACTAGACCCTGTGTGTGTGGGCGAGGCGCACAGAGACTGGGTATGTGCAACTTTTGAACACAGTTTTAATAATTTGACTTTTATGAAGCAAACTCTTGGCATTTTATAGGTAAGCGTGCTCCAATCTAGACCTCACTAATCACTATTACTGACCTAACCAACTTCTAATAATTACTCTCATATCAGTTATAAACTTTGTAATAGTACATTACTGCCCAGGCAGGAAATAAAGCTATTTATATTATTTATTATTTATGCTTTGTATGGAAACCTCCAAAACAAATAATGTAAAGCTGGTGTTTGAGGAATTACTTTTAAACTCTAAAGAGCACTTGTGCCAAAAATTTGCTTTACATTATGATTTTGAAGATCAATTTTTATTATTCCTGTACTACTTACTGCTTGAATGTTAGAGACCTCAAAAGAGCCATTGTACGTTTTTTTTTTTTTAAATAAAGCAATTTCCAAGCTAGTAGGAGTAAAATTAATAATTGTTGATACAGTATTCGTTGGCATATCATTAAATGAATGAATGAGTGAATTTCGGTCAGATCTTGGACATGTGCTGGCTAGACGACGAGTTCCTAGTGACGGGGTCCCGGGACTCCAAGCTGGCGCTGTGGCGCGCGCCCGAGCCCGAGGCGCAGCCCGCGCCCGCACACGGGTACATGACGCCCGTCGCGCTCAGGGACTGCAAAGCCGGTGAGACACACACACACCACCCTGACATGACAAAACCAAACTAATTGTACAAGATACGCATATGCTTCTACCATATAAACAAATCTATATAGTAGAAGTGTAAGCGTAGCTTGCACGTGTTCTGGCGTGATTGAGTAACATCCATCCAAACTTTCGCATTTATAATATTAGTAAGTGAGTAATTATAGAAGTATGATTTTGGCAACATCTCTTAAAGGTGTATGTATCTATCTACGTTGCAGGTCAAAAGGTGCGCGCGATAACATTCAACGAGAAGTGGCGCGAGATCGCCGCGCTGACGCTCAACGGCTACATCCACGTGTGGAACGCGGCCACCTTCCGACAGACGCTGTCCAGGAAACTGCCCTCGTGTCAGGACCTAGTGTGCCTCGCCACTCAGGTATGTTCTACGCGGTGAGGTATGCGCAGTGCCTATGTAAACAGTATAAAAACTGACGCTATTCATCGGGCCGTTTACTAGATACCACCTCCCAAAGACGTGGTAAACTTACAAACTTTATAATATAGCTTAATAGCGTCAGTTTTTATACTGTTTACATAGGTACTGCGTAAACTTTAATACTGTACAAAATCAGCCTTCCTAATTATGGTTCATTTTTGGTAATCATAACACGTCTTTGAGCGGCCATATCTAGTGAAAGGCCTATCAGCATGCGGGCAGACCTTCACTTTCATCATCAGTGCAGAGCCCTACACCCACCTAATACTGAATCAGCCTTCCTGGCGATAGTTACCAAAAGTGCAGCTATCTCTTAGTCTACTTCTGGTCCAAAGCGTTGTAGGTTGATTGGTTCTATATACAGCGTTATTCTCAGAAAACCTCGATACCGCGATGAGAGCTGTTAGATGAGTTATATTTTTCAGTTCTAGTACACAGTATCTATAGTGTGTCATATCTATAGTGTGTCACAGAGGCAATTAGCGCCATCCAGTTTACGCAGTGGTAACCGTCACGCATTCAACGAGAAGTGGCGGGGACCATAACAATAGGAAGATCATCCTCCGGGCTGGCGTTCTGCCCGCCAACCCTCATTGGAGCAGCGTGGTGGGTCTAAGCTCTAATTCCCTCTCTCCTATGAGGCCTATGCCCAGCAATGAAACGTTAATGGGCTGTAGTGGTGTAGACAGATTGATCATTTCATAAAATACTTCGTGAAACGGTCGCGTTTCCATGATTATGGATCTCAGCACATCTATCGACGCCGGCACGCGTTATAAGTAGTGTCCAACCAAAAGTCAATTTCTGGCAAAAGCCAAATGACTGTCGCCAAAACCTTTGCCGAATACCCTAAGAATTCAGTTCAACATTAGCTAAAAGTGAATAAAATAATATTTTTTTAAAAGTTTATGTTGGCTTGTTGAAATTGTTTCAAATAATAACACTTCGAAATATATGAAAAGTAAATACGCTCTCGCTTATACGTAACAGTCCGTTCAATTTCGACGCTTGATAGACACATTCAGCCTGGAATTTATTTCGTCATCTTTTTTCTCAGGAAAGCGGTATCTACGCCATCGGATGCAAGTCATACACCCTGCTACTGGACTGTAGAACACTGCAGTCGGTGAAGAAGATAACATCGCGGTACAACGGCTGCGGCATCCGCTCCGCCAGCTTTAGAGGGAACATGCTCACTATCGGCACTGGACTCGGTAAGATATCTACTTATCCACAGAATAAGCAATATGATTTTTTTTACTTAAATACATATCAAAAATATGGGGAACCGGCAGGATTTGAACCGTCTCTCTGGAAATCGCGTCTAAAGGTGTTCGGGGCGCGAACCCATTCATTCCATTCTTCATTCAGAGACTCGCGTCTCATGTCGAGACGGGTTCAAAAAAATTGGCAGTCATAGGGACTGCCGATGGAAGTGAAAACGAATATTTAAATATTTTTTTTAATAAAAAAAATTAAAATATAAACTTTAACACTAAGGCATTAAAGTTTAATTTCGAATGTAGTATATCTATATTTAAGACCTATTGTCTTCGTAACAACGCGAGCATGTCGGTGACGCGAATCCACAAGTTTACCCCCTACCAAAAAGGGCTCAACGCGGCTAAAGAAGTTTTCACTTCAAAACAGTTATCTCACGATGTTTTCCTTCACCATTGAAGCAACTCAATAATTATATTGATTGTTGATGAATAAGCCCAAGTCAGAGTGAGTGAGTATTATTTTGTTCCAGGCTTGCTGATGTTCTACGACCTGAGAGCGGGCAAATACTTGGAGAGCAACATCCACTCCTCCAAAACTGTCACACTGAAAGCTTCCAGGGGATACGTGGTGAGACATTGGCTCGAACTCTTATTTCTCTCAAAGTAATTTTAAGGCCATGGTTACACTTGTAAGTTTTTACGTAAGTAGAGCACGTAACTAACATTTTTATACGATACGTGACTTAAAAAACTGTTCAAATTTCGTTAGTTAAGTTACGGACATACGCGACTTACGTAAGTAAAACTTACAAGTGTATCTATTTTATAAAATATAGATTTTAAAAAAAGCGCGTTGAAATTTGATGACGTCACAACTATGTATTTCATACAAACTTCCATACTAGAAACGCGTTTATTAAGTTACATAAAGAGTAGCTGATTTGATCGAGTTGTCATCGTCCCTATTCTCTTTCCATCCAGTTTCCGGACGAGGAAGCGGACGGTTTCAACCAAGTGAAGTACGTGCCAGCAATATACACCCACTGTTATGATGACAGCGGTACACGGATATTCACCGCGGGGGGACCCCTGCCCGCACCCCTCATTGGCAACTATGCTGGCATATGGCAATAACGAGGAGTATTCCAGCAATTTGGGACCCCAACCTTTTTTTTTTTTTTTTTTTTAAATATATAGGCTAGCGCTTGGCTGCAATCAGACTTGCATGCAAGAGGTGATGCAGCCTAAGGTGGACCTTTAAAAATTATCACAATGGCGTCCTCGTTTTAGCAATTTGGGACCCCAACGTCTAACAATTGACACGATGGCGTCCTCGTTTTAGCAATTTGGGACCCCAACGTCTAACAATTGACACGATGGCGTCCTCGTTTTAGCAATTTGGGACCCCAACGTCTAACAATTGACACGATGGCGTCCTCGTTTTAGCAATTTGGGACCCCAACGTCTAACAATTGACACGATGGCGTCCTCGTTTTAGCAATTTGGGACCCCAACGTCTAACAATTGACACGATGGCGTCCTCGTTTTAGCAATTTGGGACCCCAACATCTAACAATTGACACGATGGCGTCCTCGTTTTAGCAATTTGGGACCCCAACGTCTAACAATTGACACGATGGCGTCCTCGTTTTAGCAATTTGGGACCCCAACGTCTAACAATTGACACGATGGCGTCCTCGTTTTAGCAATTTGGGACCCCAACGTCTAACAACTGACACGATGCGTCCTGCGATCGGACGTCCACTACTACATTATGTCCAAACACTAGAAAGCCTTATGGCATTGTCCTACGTCAGCGACAAACGCGATAATGCAACACGATGCGACGCGACGCGACAGTATCAAACAGTAGCCGACACTTCACATGACTCACGTTGTCGCGTAGATAAGTTTGTCAGTTTCTATGGCGTCGTATCGCATCTCATCGCTTCCGTCGCTAGCCTAAGGCCACAATTACACTTGTAAATTTTACTCACGTAAGCCACTTACATGAGTAACTTAAGAAATATAAACAGTCTTTGAAGTCGCGTATCGTATACAGATGTTAATTATGTAAGTTACTTACGTGAGCTACTTACGTAAAAACTTACCAAGTGTAATCGTGGTCTAAGACATCGGGTAAGAAAACTATTTCGACTTTTTAGGCTTAACTCAAAGGTTTAAATCAGCTTGATATTGGGGCCAATTCTGTTATGTACACCATCTCTACTAAACTAAAATTACAGCGAATTAAGGAACTGCAAGTTTAATTCGCGATATAGTATCTTGCACTCGCAGCCCGCCATATTGTAAACAATTGTTTACAATCGTGCATTGACGACCTCTGTGTTTGTGCATTGGCGCAGTGTTGAGCGCTGTTGTCTTAACGTGCGGAGGTCTCGGGTTCAATCCCCGGCAGGGTCAATTTGGGAATTTATTCTTTCTGAATTTTCTCTGGGCCTGGTGGGGAGGCTTCGTCCGTGGCTAGTTACCACCCTACCGGCAAAGACGTGCCGCCAAGCGATTTAGCGTTCCGGTACGATGCCGTGTAGAAACCGATTAGGGGTTTGGGTTTAATATGCTGCTGCCATACCTCTAACAGGTTAGCCCGCTACCATCTTAGACTGCATCATCACTTACCATCAGATAAGATCGCAGTCAAGGGCTAGCTTGTAGTGGATTTAAAAAAAACTGCTGGCTTACTGGGCGGTGAATATCGCGGGCTGCAAGTGCAAGATACACGCTGTACCACATAGATTTGTCTACTGTGGCGGATTATAGAGAATTAAACGTCTAGTTCCTTCATTATCATGGACGTCCGCAAAATAACGCCTGCTTCTATCCAATATTAAAACGACATCTCTATTTTTATTGCTATCCCTTACATAATACTCCCTACGCAAAGAAACAGCAGATAGCTCATCTACACTCATTTTAGTTAGAGATTGTGATAAACTGTATTGGCCACATAGGGGCTGATTCTGTATAACACAATCTCTAAACTAAACTAAAATGGCAGCTTTAAATCTAGTTCTGTCCCTTTCCGTAGGAAGTATTATGAAAGGGTTAGCAATATTTGTAATGCTCTAATTTTAGTTTAGTTTAGAGATTGTGCACTACAGAATCAACCCCATTGACTGCCCATTTAGAACTGTTTAGGCTTTGTGTACATATTTTATAATGTATAGAATGTAAAGCAATAATATTGGAAAAACGATGTACAAAAAAGTGATGAGAAATATTTTTATGAGTAGGTTAGATGTCGCTAGTTATGATTGGTTTTGGGCGATACGATTAATCAGCACTATTCATAATGCCTGGGAAATGTTTTTTTTTTTAATTTATAGATTAGTGTTTGGCTCCCATTAGACTTGCTAGAAGTAGTGATTCAGCCTAAGGTGGAGTGTGCTTGACTAGAAAAATGATTAATTAATTATTAATGCAAATGGGCCCCAATTGCATTAATCATGCATGAATTTATAGTGAGCTGTGTTTCATTCATTATTAATTTTCTTCTTTTTTTATCATATTTCTTAAAAATTATTAATAATGGCGTATTAATGGGGTTAGCCTGGGGCAAAAATACCTTAATCAACCTGAGGTTGTCCACAGCATAGTAATCATATTTATATATTGTCCCAACTCGCGTATTGGTAAATTAATAGGATATTATTATTAAATCCAGGGGCCATACTGCCGACGCTTAAAGCCATACTGTTTCATTAATGTTGACTTTGGTGATTTAGAATTATAATCCTTATTTCAATGTCGTCAAGGTACGTGACATGAAAATGTCATTTTGAGTAATATTGCTTAAGTATTGCTTGAAGCGTTTGCAGTATGGCCCCTGAATCTGAAAAAAAAGAATACACACATTTATATGTGTCACCGTAAAATTTTAAAAACCGTTAGATTGTAATCTAACTAGCGAGATTGTAAACTGTCGACAGATTGTTCAATGTTCAATGTTCAATGTTCTGAGTGTCAATTTTTGAAATAGTCATTGTATTTACGTTTTCTTGTCTCTTTCTTGTAGGTTAGGTTAGAGTTCGACATAAACTTAGGCACTTAGGTTTTATCGGGTTAATATACCGAAAAATAATGCGTTAAATTGTAATGTGTCGATAGTTTACAATCTCGCTAGTTAGATTACAATCTAACGGTTTTTGCAATTTTACGGTATCATTTATATAAAGTTCATGTAGACATTTTACATGACGAAAAAAAATTTTAGAAAAAAAATAACTAAAAATTAACATCTGCTATACTTTATATTATGTAAGTATATGAAAAAATTCAAATATTATGATTGCATTTTATGAACTAGGTTGTACCAGTTGTACATAATGTAATATTTGGGGCGGATTTTTCAATTCTAGGATATCATAAGTTTATTTAAAATACATTTTAATTTACTATTTTTTTTTAAACCGGTCCAAATCTCGTTGATATCGGTTTACATGCATAGAAAAAAATATGCCTCGAAATGAAAACCTTTTCCTTTTTGGAAATCGGTTTAAAACTGTAAAAAGTTAAAAAAATCCTTAAATAAAGCATTAACGGCTTGAAAAATCGGCCCTTAGTCAATTTTGTAACTGAGGCATTAGAAATGGTACGAATTTGTGTATGAAGTGATGATAGAATGAAATGAAGTGATTGTAAAGCAGTGTACAGACAAGCGAAGTAACTAAGCGACTTACGTACGATAACTCGTATCGTATCGTCGTACGTATTATTTGCTATATTAGCTTATTGCTTACAAATTAATGTAATTTATACAAGTAACTTACAAATACACAGATGTTGAGATCTTCTGGATTTCAGGATGCGGCCTGAAATCCAGCAAAATAGGGATGATGCCTCTGTCAAAAATAAACTATTTCTTACTGATTATTGTCTTCCAAAATACCTAAAATTAACTGTAAAAGTATCTGTTAGTTTTAAGTTTGATAATCATTTTAATCTATCGATTAAAGAAAAAAAAAAGAGTGTATGTGCAATTCACACACGGCAGAAGTGAAACTTCAGAAAAGTAGCCTACGAGAGAATGAGATAACTTATATTATATTCTTCTATCTCATTCACTCGCAGGCTATTTTATAATATGTTTGTCTCTTTTTAGTGTCGCTTTTTCGTTTCATCGAATTTTCAAATCACATCGATTCTAAAGAGTTTCACTTCAAATAAGTGTGTTAAAATTTGATGACGTCTATAAATAAATAAATAAATCTTTATTTGGAATTATGAAAGACATAGTTAAGATACAAGAACAAAATAACTAGTAAAAACTATGTAGTTCACTTCCATACTAAAAGCGTGTTTTTAAGTTTGTATAAAGAGTTGCTGATTTGATTGAGTTGTCATCATCCCTCCTAATAAATATGTAAAATTAAATTAATTTCATGTAGGAAAACTTATGCCACTTATACTGGATTGTCATATTACCAAAGACAGTCCTGACATTTGTATATTTTGCGGAGTCGCAGGTTATAAAATAATAGTGTGTACGCGGCATACGACTTGAATTGGACAGGGATCGTTTCATAGTGGATACAGCCTCAACTGAAACTAAGCTTTATATTCTAATACATAACTGCCTCGTTGGTCTAGTGGTAAGCATGTTTGACTGCGGCCGACGAGTTCCCAAGTTCGAGTCCCGGGTCGGGCTATAATTAAGTAGGTATTGAGTTTTTCGGACTAGAAATTCTCAGTAGTAGCCTGGAGTTGGAAAGTCGGTTGTGTTTCACCCCCGTGCCTCGGAGAGCACGTTAAGCCGTTGGTCCCGGTTATTATCACTAACATGATAATAGTCGTTAAAGCCCGCCAACCCGCATAGGAACAGCGTGGTGGGTCTAAGCTCTAATTCCCTCTCTCCTATGAGAGTCGAGGCCTGTGCCCAGCAGTGGGATGTTAATGGGATGTAGTGTCATAAGGTTGAAATTGGATTTAATACAGTTAGGTTTAAATAACTAAAAGGCTACTACAAATCCACTCTAAAGTTACCCTCACACTGACGAGATTCGAAGCGGTAACAATTTTACAAGCTTTTATGTAGCTGCACATGTTTGTTTGTATGTGAAGATAAAATCTTGCTGAACTGAATTTTATAACAGTTCTCACAGACCGATTGGGCTGATAGGACGATGGGAAGATTTGTATGGAGTTTGTCCCAACCCTTGTAGCAAATTATAGCATGCGGTCAAGTGTTGTACAGTCCGCGAGGCGTAAGTTGAGCTTTGCATTTGTGTGAGTGATCACTAAAAGTAGAGTCAGACAAAAAACTTTTAAAAATAAATTTTATTCGTAAAAGATAAATACAATTCAAATATGAAAAAATATTAAAATTCTTCTACATCGGACATTGCATCTTCATCATTTTCCTTATCATCATTTTCACTCTCGTCTGATGTGTCGTCTGTGTTAATAATGAATCGTTCCGATAAATCATCAAGAACAGCGTCGTGGCCTTTAAACTTATTTTCTTCTTTTACTGCGTGATCGCATACATATTTCCATTCTTGTGCAGTGATACTGCCAACTTTTTCTTAAATTAACCATCTCGCGTAGTTCTCTGCGTTCATATTATTATGGTAATCACCACTTTTTTGGTTTGCTCTGAACATGAGAAGGGCATTTGGTATGAAACCGTCCTCTCCGCCGGCATGGACTATAATTAAACGATTTCCTTTGGAAATTGGTTTCTTCAAACCAGCAGTGCTACCATCTGAATAAGATTTCGAAGAAGTGTGAGTCGTATCTATATATGTTTCGTCGGTGTAAACGATTGGCCGTCCTTGAGTGCGATATTCGGCTATTTTAATCAAAAATTTTATACGAAGATAACGAATCTCATGTTTTTCCATTAGAATTTGCCTATTATCCTCTGTCCTTTTCCACTTAAACCCTAAAAGAGACACTTCTTTACGTAATGACCAAATTGAACCGGGATAATTTATATCCGCCTTCAACTTTTCATGTATTCGCTTCATAGTTGGTACTTCTTTATCGGTAATGTGAAAATTGTGAATAGTTCTTCGGATTACCACTTTATCAAAATCGTCAATATTGATAATATTTTTTCTACATCTGGTCTTCTTCGGAGATGTAAATTTGCTCCCATCTTCCAAAACACGTTTACCTTCCACTAAAACGCGTTTGACAGTAGACAGAGGAATCCCGGTCGATGTCGCTACCAATTGGGCAGATGTAGTGACACTTGACATGTCTTTATCGTTCACGTCTTTAAAATACTTATTTAGATTGCACAAAATTTCTTTCACTTGGCTATTTAAAGGTTTTCTTATTCTTTGTTTACTTGTGTTAGCCGCCATTTTTCACTAACGAATCGAGTCTAGCACAAAATAAAATATTAAGAAACACGTCACGCTGCTACCAGTACAAGAGGTGAAGTGCGGAAGGTGCGCGGAGAAGTTGCGTCAAGCGATGGACGCAAAGCGCTTCAGGCCGATTGTCAAAAAGCAGTAAAAACCGGTTTATACCAAGCAAGGGACGCGCCGCGCTTTAGGCCAATGTTACACCTACACTATCTATGTACACTCACACAAATGCAAAGCTCAGCTTACGCCTCGCGGACTGTACTTGTTCTCTTAATGACATGTTTTTTTAATTATATTGAATATAATAACACATATGTTACTTCGATGACAATACAATAATGGAGGTGGTCTCATGATGGAGCATCGAGATTGCCTTATGAACTCTCCAAATTCTAAATACGATCGACATAGTACAACTCATTGGATCTGCCTTGACAAGTACTCAGATGTTCAGAGTCTGAATGCTTGAGAAGAGCTTGTTTTTTATATTCCAACTTTTTCTTGATGGGACTTACATATTATATCGTAAGGTCGCTTATAGATAGATTCATAAAGCTACCGTATGAAATAAATAATTTATTTTGCATCAAATATCCAATTCAAATAGTTAATTTTTGGGTTACAAGACCGTATTATAAATAGTTAACACCTATTTTATTCATAAAATATATAAATCATTACTAGAATTAATAAATTCTTATACAAATACATACTTAGGTATATGTTTTTTATTCAAGCTCAATTTAAGTTTCCGCGATTCCTACGTCAGTGTGAACAACCCTTAATATTATTGTAAAGAAACGGGCGTACATATTAAACAAAATATTTATAAGTATGTAATTTTAGTAACGTTTGCTAGATTATTGTGTTCTTCCTTCTAAATTAATATACCTCTGCTATTGTAAATTTTTAATAAATTGATTTTCAATTTGTATACTTTTGGTGTAATTTATTTTATTTGCCTCATGTTTCTATTTTAGGATTCCGTAGGAACTTCAACAAAGTCCGTCAAACTTTCTGACCTAGTGGCAAAATTGGAACTCATTTGTATGCCTGTTTATTTTTGGTTTATTAAGTGAAAACTTCTTTAGGCGCGTTGAGCACTTTTTGGTAGGGGGTAAAAATGTAGATTCACGTTACCGACATGCTCGCGAACATATAAATATACTACATTCGAAATTAAACTTTAATGCCTTAGTGTCAAGGTTTATATTTTAATTTTAAAAAAATCGTTTTCACTTTTATCGGCATTTTTTTTTTAATTTATACTAGCTGTCACCCAGGTCAAATAAGTTTGAGGGACTTATACTCGTTTATGACCATAACAACGAATATTTTAATTTTCCTTGCATACCTACCATAAATAGAGTACATTAGTCTCCTGCATACCTAGTCTGTCTTAATTTATTGGGAAAAATGAAAAGCCAAAATTATTACAAACACAATTTATTACGAAGCAGAAATGCGTACAAAATATAATCTCTACAAACTAGTGTATGACAAAATATAATAAGCTCCTGTGACTAAGTAGCGGAGTGGGGTACAACCCATCCCATAGGTAGTGGGGTCGATTCCATGCCATCATCTATGTAGCCATCCCATTGTGATCTGAAACATTAGGAAAAATTATATCATCTCAAGCCATAGTTCACCAGACTGACCAAGTGTAGATTAGCAAACAAATAGGCACAGGCATGCAGGTTTCCTCAGAATGTTTCACGGTTAAATAATAAAAATTTCTTTATTGATCAAATATTTAAACCTTGCTTGCTTGCAATGCTTAGGACTGCAGTTAGTTATGTATCTACACATTGATGTAATTGTAAATAATTTTTTTAAAAAGAGCAACCACAGTTCCTTGCTGGTTATTCTCGGCAGCCGTTTGAGTGAATCAACCAGTGGTTCAGAATGCTGTTGAATTCCGAACCAGTGGTTGACTCACTCGAGGATTTAAAAGCACTTTAAATTAAAAGTTTAGTTGAATGAAAAAAAAAATGTGTGTAATTCACACACGGCAGTAGTGACACTTCAGATAAGTAGCCTACGAGAGAATGAGATAAACATAACTTGTATTCTATCTCATTCTCTCGCAGGCTAAATCCTATTATGAATATGTTTGTCTCTTTTTAGTGTCGCTTTTTCATTTCATCGAATTTTCAAATCACAACGATTCTAAAGAAGTTTACTTCAAAAACATTGTTTATTTTATTTTATACATACCTAACATCAATAAATCTCGTCAAATCCCCTTTAAAGTCAACCTGAGGGTTCATGTCGGCGCCAAACATCGCCTTTCGCCACTTCACCAAGTTATGTTTAACCTCCAACTGCCTGAGCGTAGAGGAATCATTCACTTTGTTGCTTTGTTCCAATTTAGCTCGTGACTCACACTCTTCCTTCTCGTATGACGATAGTTTGTGTTCCCATAACTTTTTGATACGTTCTGTAAAGTTATAGTCTGTTTAGTGAATGCCGAGTCGTAATCTATACTTCTATACTAATATTAAATAAATGCGAAAGTTTGGATGGATGGATGGATCTTTGTTACTCAATCACGCCAGAATGGCTGAAGAGATCTGAATGAAATTTGGCGCAGAGATAGACAAATAGTCTGGAATAACACATAGGTTACTTTTTATCCCGAAAAATTAAAGAGTTCCAGCCGGAACCAAAAATCCTCAATCCATGCGGAAGAAGTAGCAAGCATCAGCTAGCTTTAGATATTTGAGAACCTGACCAAATTTTTTAAACCTATATCAATAACCTACAAGTTTTATATCTAGTAGACACTAGGCCTTACCAATGCTATTTTGAAAGGCAGTAGCCTCCGCCTCCCAAACCTCTTGCCCTCTCCCTCTAGCAGTGTTCTGTCTCGCTCTCCTCAGCTTCACAAGTGCGTCCAACTTTGCTATGCTCTTTTTCGCATCATGCTTCTTTCTGATTACTTCTTTTAGTAGTATATCTGCTTGGATCTTAGCTTCTTCCTCCTGTAAATAATTTAAATTGATTTTTAACACTTAACTGCTGCTATCTTACCTAAGTTATGATGGAGTTTTTGAGTATATTTGTTACTCCTTAACAACAATGGAACCAATTTGGAATGGAGATAGATGGAGAGATAATTACAGTTCTTCTTGTGGGAATTAAAAACCTCAATCCACTCACACAACTTTAAGAAAGAAGTCATATTCAATCATTTGTTTAAAATAAACTAATAAGGGATGCTTGTTATGTCAGTTAGTTAGCAAGTGTGTGTGCATTTATTTACCAACCTGTTTAGTCTTCTGAATGTCATCCTTTATCTTCTGTAAGTTCTCATCAATCTTGCGCGACCTCTCTTCCAATTCCTTTACTCTTTCCTTCTTCTCTCTTTTCCTTTCTTCTCTAAGCCTTTTTAATCGTAACCTCTTTGCTGTTCTTTTGGCAACAAGTTTTCTGCTCTTATCCAGGTATGAACTGCTCAATTTAGATATCATACTTTGTATAACATTTTTTTTAATGTTTATACTCTTGAAGGCTTCTTCCCACTCTCTTTCTGACAAAGTATTTATTTCCAAAGACAATATTCCTTCTTGCTGTTTTAAGTCATACAAAGAGAGAACTAATTCATACATTGTATCATGAAGTTCAGATACTTGAGCGAAATTAATTTTTTGCTTAACTTTGGGAGGTATGCGATTTTCGAATTTTTTAACGAAATCTTGATCATTCAATTCAGGAGTAAATAAAAAGGGAGTAACCGGAGGTGGAGGGGGTGGGGGTAAAGGAAATTGTGGCGGAATATTTTGAAAATTTTGCATTTGCATGTTATTTTGGAATGTAAAATTGCTTCTGTCATAAAAGCCTGGCGTATTAGACATGATTATTATATTATTAATAATTATAAATATGTAAAAGTGTTAATAAAAGTTGTTGTACAGATTATGATGACTCAGGGAGCTGGGGTTCAGCGTCTTTCAATACTTGTTCGGCCGCACGGTAGTCCTCGTGCTCTTTGAGGTCTTGCTCTGTGCTTAGTGTGTTTTTGAGATCTGCATAAGCTTTTGCTAATCTGAAACAAATATAACACATATTTTAATAATTTACACATTCACATAAATTTTTGACCATAACATACTGTCAAGATGGTCAGTCAGTAATTTTATTGTCACGACTTGGATTGGCCACATAATTATATAGTCAAAAGTATACCAACACTTTTAGAATCATTGAAAATGTTAGAATGTGTGAGAGGAGAGGTTATATCTTAGATTATTTACACGACTAGATATAGTACGTAACGCACGAAAACGTCCTCAAAATCCTCTACCATATATGGTAGACGACTCTCTCGCCTACTTCAGTAGCACTTGACTCACTACGCAGTGAACGGCTCCCGCAAAATAATTAAATATGCCGGTTTGTGCGGTTAAACTGTGCCACAATTATCCCTCAAAGCTTAATACGAAGTCCAAGATCTCATATCATCAGTAAGTCTTTATATTTGCTTAAGATTTTTTAAGAAAACACGATTTTTAATTTCGATGTTTTTTAGGTACGACGAACTCACCGGTGTTGCCAGCTAAGTATTGTGGTATTTTGCACATTATTGTGCAAAATAAATAATTTTGTTGTATGATACACGTTGACGTGTGTGAACATTAATAATATCACATTATCACACTAATGTGTGTGTGTGTGTATCTGTTTGTTCCTCTTTCACGCAAAAACTAATGGACCGATTTGGCTGAAATTTGGAATGGAGATAGATTATACCCTGGATTAAAACAGAGGCTACTTTTTATGACACTTCACATCACATCACACTAATATTATAAAGGCGAAAGTTTGCGTGTGTGTGGTGTGTGTATATTTGTTCCTCTTTCACGCAAAAACTACTGGACCGATTTGTCTGAAATTTGGAATGGAGATAGATTATACCCTGGATTAAAACATAGGCTACTTTTTATCCCATAAAAATTACATAGTTCCCGCGGGAATCAAAAAGCACCTTTCAGCGCCATCGTCAGACCCTGGATATCATCTGCGAACAGAGTACTTGTCAACACGAATCAAACGAGCCCAAACTCGATAGAGTTACGTAGTTTCATTGCAGAGTTCCGTTAAGCACCTTTCAGCGCCCTCGTCAGACCCTGGATATCATCTGCGACCAGAGAGCTTGTCAAGAGTTCACTTGAATCTCCAAGAGATATCACGAGAAAACGGGTAGACAAATTTTTAAGATTAATAATAAATTGTATTTAAATTATATTTTGAGTTTTATTTTGATAAATTAAAAAATCACCACTGGAAATAAAAAATGGCAAATTATATAATATGATTACATGGTTATGATTGACATAATATATGTATGACAATAATATATGTACATAGTCTTGCAAGAATATCGATTTTGAAGGATTTTGAATTCATTGTTCTGCTCGGAACCTAGAAACCGATTGCAGCGCCACCTACCGGTTCCAATTGTAGATAACTATCTTGGGACACCAATAAGCACACACTAAAAATTCCATCAGAATCAGTCCAGCCGATATTTAGATAATGAAATGAAATTAATAAATAATTAATATTCAATAATAAAGTAATTACCTACTGATTAAGGTATTTTCCTTGTAAACTATTGATTTACATTAAACAAACAGTTTTACAAACGCATAGAATAAATATAATCATTAAAAACATAATTTTATCCTACACCTTATTTCGAATTGATTTATCTACAAAATTGTGCAAACTTTTACGTTGCTGGTATCCCTAGGTTGAAGCTACGTCATGACCCCGCCCCCCGCTACACTCACACATCTAAGACGTGGCGGGGCCGGTTTATCGCGCATTGTTTGTTTGCGTTACTCCTTCTAGACGTGTAAGAATTCATTGGGTTATATATTATTATTGTTTTCTATCAACCACTTTTAAAATTACCCTTCCAGCAACTATTTTACCTAATCTACAAGGCACAATGTACCTAAGTATATTGTTAATACCATTTTATTTCACAGATAAAATATGTACTCTCACTAAAAAGATACTACCATCACCATTATAATACTAATAATCTGATCTCATCATCATAGGTCATAGGAGTTTGTTATGACTAATTCATTAGGTAAATCAATAAGTACATGATACACAACTGTAATAACTATTCAGTTTTACCCATAACCAAAGCAGCTTATAATGAATTACGTAATTACTTATTCAAATTATAATTTATTTACTTTTCAATTATAAAATAAGGGACTAAACAAACTTAATCTTCCATAAATTATAACCTCCAAAACCCAAACCACCTGCAAACATCACGATCAATAATTCTGTAAATACAATTCCTGCACGAAAACATACACCATAAAAGACCTCTCCGAAGCTTAAATTTATATTTAGAACTCAACTCACCGCCTCTGGCAGTCTGGTACCATCATAAGCGACTCCTGAAGAACCTCTTCCTGCTTCCTAATGTTATGCTCGTCTTGCCCCTCGTCTGTTATCTTCTGTATCCTGGCCTTTTGCTGTTCAGCCTCCTTCTCGTAAACAACTTTCTCCTTGGCTATGCGTTTAACAACGCCGGTTTTTATCTTAATTTGCCTGATGCGGGGATCTGCCATTGTTGAAAACAAGCCACAGAAACAAGCTCGCTTTTAAGTTTTGTTTTTCGAAAAGTGAATCATTTCTGTTTGACGCAACCTGTCAATGTCAAATTTACTTTCAATTTTGACGTTTGACGGACATCCCATGGAACTATTAAGTACTACGGTACGTAGTACTTATTAGTTCCATAATCAATCCTTCATTGGTATTGATACATGATTGATACATGATCATAGAAATAGTATGTATATGTTGTATGAATATAAATACTATTTCTATGTACATGATTGATACCCACCGACCAGAAAAAGGTGATACCGACTAATCGTAATTAATACTCGAGTCACTACGCTGACTAGTCGACTCGAGTCGTTTGGTTTCTGTGAACTCGAGTCGACTTGGAGAGTCGAAACCACAGACATAACTGCTCGCTTTGATTTTCTATAGGAGGGTCTAACCTAACCAAAATTTCGCGACCGCAGTCGCACGTTAATGTTAGCTAATGGACGTGCGACTGCGCCTTGATAATTTCTAATGATTACAAAATTATTTATTAGGGAAAAATCTTATCTTATCTTACTTAATATTATAAATGCGAAAGTTTGGATGTATGGATGTCTGGATGTATGGATGGATGTTTGTTACTCAATCACGCCCCAACAGCTGAACGGATCTGGATGAAATTTGGCACAGAGATAGATTATAGTCTGGAATAGCACATAGGCTACTTTTTATCCCGGAAAATTAAAGAGTTCCCGCGGGAACCACAAAACCTCGATCCACGCGTACGAAGTCGCGGGCATTCGCTAGTATTATTATAAAACGTGAGCTGTGAGAATACTGAATTGCTATATTATTTTGTTCATTATTTCATTAAAAGTATTACACTATGTAAATTGATAATAATGAAATTCACATCTTGTTTTATACTTTTTGGTATCCTAGCGCAGTCGGGTTTTTTGTTTTTTTTAAATTACTTTTTTATTTTTTCTATGGGCCGAGCAGCCGGCTCCGTGTATGCGTGGCCGTTTTCGTTTGAAAAAAGGACGGGGCAGCCGGCCGCCCCGCACGTAGAGAAAGGTGTAGGTAGTTAATATGTTTTACTTACCTACAACTGCTTTTTACCATCTTGGTACGAAACGGAACAAGAATATCCTAGCTATCGCAATACAAATTAGGTACTCGTTTATGCTCAGTAGAAAATTCTAGTTCGACGCACGTGGTACGTAGTGGTAGTTTTAATTCCTGTATCGACCATATACCGGGGATCGATCAAACCCGGGACATCCAACTTATACAATTTGGAAATTCAATGATCTTTTACATAGTGTAAAAGATCAGTGGGTACTTTATTTAGAAAATTGTAGGTATCGAATTGTGCTTCTGTCATGTCATGATAAATTAAGGCGCTGTGAGCTCACGAGATGAAAAATACAGGCGCACGGGGGTGAAATCGAGCAAATGCATGTCGCAAATAATGCATGAAATAATTTGTAAAAAAAATAATACTTATTTACTTTTCAATACAAATGAATCCGACAATGTGTTTAATTTAGAAATATGAATTTTATCTTATATTTCTAGAGCTAATTATTGGTTCCAATTAGGAGAAAAATTGCTTTAATTAAGAGGTATGTTTAAAATAAATTTCAATGCACAGATTTTTTTTAAATTGTGTTTTGAGATGCGTCAATGGCTGCTCAAAGGTTTTGAAAACAGCAAATTATTTTTACAAGCATACATTATGTCACCGTTTGATGGATAGGTACACTGCTTTTAAAAACCCCCTTTTACGCTACACAGTGCCTTAACCCGAAATGCATGCTTAAAAAGCTTCCAAGATTCGCAAAAATATATTATTATATGGATTCATAATGCGAGGGTATTTGTTTGTGTGTCCTTCAATCACGCCCCAACGGAGCAACGGAGCAACGTTATTTGTTTAAAAATATATATTATGTAAGTACTTAGGAACAAACAAAATACTTGATAATATGAATGACTGGATCTTATCTATCCGGCAATCGGTTGATAAAGGTTGATAACAATTGCCCGCCGAACCCGCTGGGATGCAACATAAGATCAGATTAAATAACTCGAAGTTACAACAGGTGTAAAATCTTATATATTTTGGGGATCCATAAGAAAAACTCCAACTTATTTTATCAGAATCCTATTGGAAATCCGTCGAAATATAGTTACTTGCTTTGACGGTAAAAGAAAACATGGTGAGGAAACCTGTATGCCTGTAATATGCATAGAAAAAATCTTTATCTATTCCGTGGTAATATCCATATAACTAGTGGTTCGCCCCGAACTAAGACCTCGCGGCGCCATCTATTGACATAAATGTGAAGTTCTGTTAAAAATACTGAAGCTCATTAAAAATTAAATAATTCCGTTTCCTTACAATATTTATCTAATTTTAGTATTTGTTGTTCAAGTACAGGATATAATTGAAATAATTGATCAAGTTTCAGGCTCATCCTTTCAGAAAATTTAGAGTTCTGAGGTCATCTTTGGACGTTAGAAAATCACCACTTTGAAAGCCCCCCATTTCGTCAATTTTGGGGGAAAAATTAAAAAAATATATTTTAGGACTCTATTCCTAATTATCTTTAAAATGATATACCGCAACTCTATGTAACTTTATAAAAAATATTTTACTTCGCATTCGCTTCTATGAGAGCCCCCCTGAAATAAAGATTTTTATTATTTTTTAAGCCATATTCGGCGGGAGGCCATTGGTTTACATATTATATTTAAAGCTGAAGTAATTGCGTTCAGTAATTCAGAAGTTATAATGCTCTGACAGACGGACGGACGGACGGACGGACGGACGGACGGACAAGTGCCAATTCACCCAAGTAGACTGAGACCTTCGCTTCGCTCGGTCAATAATTTAAATATGTCTATCCATAGATGTATGTCATAATATCCATATATGTCTATGTACCTAGTGTTCCAGCATACAAATGCAGGTATTTAAATTAGTTAATTTTGATTAGGTTTTATTTTTAGTTTACTAACATAGTTTTAAGTTATTATTGTACTAACATTAATATGGACTTAATGAGGGTCTGAAATAAACAAATTTTTTTATTTTTATATTTTTATTTTTTTTATAATACGGTATGTGAAGTTTGCCAATCCACACTTGGCCGGTGTGATGGACTATTGCCAACACCCTTTTCATTTTGAGAGGAAACTCGTGGACAGTGGGTTGAAAGATGTCTCTTTCCAGTTTGTTGTTTCCTCATATTTTTTTATTCAAATAAACTTGATAAAAGTGATTTTTAATCGTCGAGTGAATCCACCAATGGTTCGGAATTACCATTCCTACAGAGAAGAACCAGCAAGAAACTCGCTGCTTGCTCTTTTGAAGAAAAATATTTACAAATTACAATTACATCAATGTATAGGTAGTTAAATGAGTAATCGCAGTCCTAGGCATTGCTGGAGCGAGTCAAGTTTTCAGGAGCATACTTACCTAATGGACTTGTGTAAGTAAAGGCAAGTTTAAAATAGGTTGTGGAAATCTTTTATAAAGGTCGACGACGATGAGTCTCGAAATCGAAGCAATGGGCGAAGTACATAGTTCGCAGATCCGAAAGACGTTGGGGCCCCGCAAGGTGCTAGTTTGGCGACCCCGCACTGGAAAGTGTAGTGGAAGATGCAGACCTCTTACTAGGTGGACCGATGACATCAGGAGAGTCGCGGGATATGGATTCAGGCGGCATTTGGCAGTCCTATAAGAGATCTGCAATTATTCCTGCACGGAACCATCAAAATAGCGGGTTCTACGAGATTTTGAGATAGATTAGATATCTTATGTATGTTATCCGAATGAGAAAAGCTGATACCTAAGTGCTGATAGTTGATAGGGCAAAATAAAACTAACGCTCTCCGCGCGCCGCCTACCCATACGGCAGAGGTTCGGTCGAAATGAAGTTGTTTCTACTTCTAGCAGGTAAGATTTTTATTTGATCAAAAGCAAGACCTTGCCTGAAGGATTTTGTTTTTTTGTGTGGTGATCATGAAGCTATAAATGTGGGATAATCTGGAAGGTTTTTCTTAAACCCCTTCGGCCTAACCCTGTTTGGTTTGTACTTATGGAATCTCAGATTTTAAGTAGGTACTTACCTACTTAATCCGGAATGCTTCGCAGCACTGCTTTTCCGATGCAGCATAACTAGCCATATCCATAGCGTTAAGCGTATCACCATACGATTCTATCCGTGTCATTCCTTTATTGGCAGCGAAGAAGCGAAAAAAAACATAACGAAGATTTATTTTTAAAAATTCAAAAAACTATGTCCCAAAAAGTCCTCAAAAATCAACCAATTCAATTTTTTTGCCAATTTCAGATATAGGTAAGTAGGTGTTACTTTTTCTTTGGGATAGCCGAATCGGCGCTCTAGATTGCTAGAAGATAATATATCCTTGGTGTTCATTTTCTAGGAGTGACGGTGGCACTGGCCATCCCCAGGCTGCCAACCACCCGCGACTTCTTTGTAGAAGATGGCGACGACGGCTGGACCTTCATTGTTCTAACAGGTAAGCTTAGGTAGTAAGGGCTAGTCACTTCATGGTGACTGTGTTTTTTACTCCAGTTACCCAGTCCAGTTACTCCAGTGCAGACTGCGATCGATCGATCGAGAACAAGTTAGCCTTTAATCATCTGGTGGTAGGGTGATGATGCAGCCTAAGATGGTAGCAGGCTAACCTGTGGGTAAGTAAGCATGGCAGTTATATTATATAGTAGGTTTCTACACGACATCGAGAAAATAAAAACTAACGTACAGGGGCAGATCTTATTTTACACACCAAAGTGTTCCGATTGCATATAACTCAGTTCAACTTCCGCCTATCTACCTTGTAACCTGTACTTCCCCCGTGTTGTTCACAGAGGGTGAACGCATCGTCCTCGGAAAGATCGGGAGAAAGGTGGCCAAGAATGACAATGATGTCTTCTTCGAGATGACGGAGGAGCGGGATGCTGCTAGCGGCGGCTATCACGTCACCATCACGTGGGACGGCCCTAGTGATAAAGTTTTCGAGGACTGCTTTGACTTTGGTAAGAGTTCTTGATAAGACTATCTGATTAAATTCAATCTTCTATTTATTAAATATCACTTGCATTAACGGTAACGTTAACGGTAAAACCTCGTGAGAATGTGCACGCCTGATAATTGAACCCCATTTTTTTTATCTTACTATATTATTATGTTTTATATATTTGTTCTTCTGTAGGTATAACTTTCTTATATTGCAGTTAACTGAACTTCCCTCGTTTTGGCCCTAACAGAATATAACAGCGTTGTGGTTACATTTTGTACCCACAACATCAAGCTGAGTTAGGACCCTTTTGTTGGCACGACACATTCTAGACGATAATTAAGTTTAAGTTAGATTTTAAGTACTCTGCCGATACGCCTTTGGCTAGCACAGTGGGCTATGGAAAGTGGCGGCGTGGCCTCACGCTTATGGGGGCCTCGCAAAAATTAAGTATTCGAAGTTTAATAGCTATTCGTAATTATTCAGGCTAAAAGCTGAAAAGTTCTTCTATTTCAATTCGTATTTTGTTACTATTTGTTTACTTAATTTTTGTCATCAATCATCATATTTTGATTAGCAATAAAACTAAATAGGGGGCCTCGCACAGCTAATGTCGCTGACGTCCACGTTTAGGCTAACGCGGCCACTGGCCTACACCCTTCTCATTCTCATCTCATCCTTCAAAGTACGAAATATTTCTCTAGGTGACAGACAATGGTACGGTGGCCCAGAGCAAAAGGAACAATACTGGCCGATCCAGAAATCAACGATCGAGAAGTACTCAATCATTTCAAAGGAAGACGATAACTCTGCCGTTTCGGAGAGATACTGGCTTAACTCGAAGGGCTGGTACATCTACATTGCCCCTGAGGCACCGCTGTTCGTAGACCACCACAATATCCTCGACAACCATATTTGCTTCGTAGCTGAAGTTGCGGCGCCTTATTCTTCTAAACGCACTCACAATGTTCTGAAGTACGACCTTTGGTTCTTCGATGACCCGAAGCAAGCGCATCAGCACGCTGTAGACACCTACTTGGGCAGACCGTCACGGATCCCCGACTACAGAATGATCCAATACCCAGTTTGGTCTACCTGGGCAAGATACTCTAGAGAGATTGACCAAAACAGCCTTTGGGCTTTTGCCAACGAAATCAAAGACTCCGGGTTCCCAAATGCCCAATTCGAGATTGACGATCTCTGGGAGATTTGTTATGGATCCCTAACTGTGGATGAAAGGAAACTTCCTGACTTGAAGCAACTCGTTCAGGATATCAAGGGTCTTGGATTTAGAGTCACGATTTGGGTGCATCCCTTCATTAACAAGGACTGCGAGCCCTGGTACTCTGACGCCTTGATCAAAGGGTAAGTTTTAAAAGACATCATCCACTATCATACAGTTCATACTACAAATACAAAATTGTGTTTGTATGTTGGTATGTCCTTCACTCACGCTGCAACAGAGCAACGGATCGACGTGATTTTTCGCATGGGTATAGTTGAGGACCTGGAGAGTGACATAGGCTACGAGACTCTTTAATATTCCGGAATAAAAAGTAGCCTATGTGTTGTTCCAGACTTTAATCTATCTCAGTGCCTTTCATCCAGATTCGTTCAGCCGTTCTTGCGTGATTGCGTAACAAACATCCATCCAAACTTTCGCATTCACCAATATGTAAGTATTTTAAACTATGACATAGCTTCGAACTAGAGTTGTAACGGAACCTCACCTCCGCCTCCGTAAGTGCGGAACTTTCGCAAGAAATCGTACCTCTGCTTCCGCATCCGCCTCCGCCGTTTTTTGAGGAGTTGTAACAGAGGTTTATTTACGTTGACTTACAATGCGAGACGTACAAATCGAAGCAAGAGACGTCAGTTTCACCATTACAACAAGCAAAAAGGGTTCTGTCTATAGAAGAATAGAGCACAGAAAATGGACGATGTGATCGGAGAAATCCACCTCCGCCTCCGCCTCCTTTAACCTCTGCATCCGCCTCTGCTTCCGAAGAACGCCTCCGTTACAACCCTAGTTCGAACTTTTAAAGTATTGGAGATAACAAGCTCTTAAATCCTCGTATCGTGGTTACTGGTTGCAGCTACCTGGTCCTCAACGAGAACGGCAGCCCGGACACGTCGTGGTGGAACAACAACGGGTCGGTGCCCGCGTATATAGACTTCACCAACCCGGAGGCGGCCGACTGGTACAGCAAGCGGATCCAATACATTCTCGACACCTACGACATTGACAGCATTAAGTTCGACGCTGGGGAGTCTAGCTGGTCCCCTCAGGTTAGCGACACATTTTTTAAATACTCGTACTTACATAAATACATATCAAAAATTGCAGATCCGGCAGAATTTTAACCTACGTCTCTCTGGGTATCGCGCCCAAAGCGACCGCCCTTTGACCGCTAGGCCACGTTCACTTGCCCATCGTTGGTGCTGAAAATGTATTGTAACTATTTATTTTAATCCAGTCCACACGACTGTTATAATGCCATCTAAAATTGCCGTATCGAAACTATAATAGGTACTTTCAAAGGCCCATATCCGATGAAGCTCTTTGAACGAGAAGAAGAGCCGGCAAGAAACTCAGCAGTTGCTCTTTTTTCAAAAAAAGAAAGGTTACAATATTTATTAAGCAATACAATACGTCATACCTACGTAACGTTACAAGTATTACACTGAATAATAATTGTGGGTCACTGGATGCGAGGCCGGTTGCTTCCATGCAACTTTGCTGCTTGACACAGTTTTTAAAATTTATGTAATGGCAAATCTAGAAACTCTTTGGGAACCATGTTATAAAAGCGTACACTCGACCCCACAAAGGATTTCTGCACCTTGCGCACACGATATGATTTGCCTAGTGCCTTAACAGATTAAAAAAGGGTCGTCAACATTAATAGCTCGCCCTCAAAAGCGTGCAAACCGTTACCTATAAAACATTAATATTAGGATTGAACATTAGGATTGAAGTACGTATCAACAGCTGTTTGGATTATTGTGCATTTTGCACATAAATGTCATTTTGTCCCAGATTCCAGTACAAAATGGCGACATCGACCTACACCCTGGGCACATCGTGCAGTCCTACGTGAGGACTGTGGCCCAATTCGGACCTATGATCGAGATTAGATCGGGAATGAGGTAGGAAATTTACATATTCTATGAAAACCCATCAATTACTTCGTTGGCTCAAAACTCATCGCACAAGAGAGCGCTGCATCTATACTGTTTTATTTTTATTGTGAGATAGGCTTGTGCTTGACGACAATCATGCTTAGTGCAAAGCAATGATGAGGTCTAGGTTGGTACGTGCTTGCCTAGAAGATGCCTATTTACTCTTGCCTTGAATTATAATTTTGCATGTGAAAAATTGTATTGCGTTATCATGAAAATAGCCACTGCCAGATCTATCTAAGTATTTGGCGTTAGTGAGACGGGCACTACTCGAATATTTCTCTGGTCTGGTCTGGTGGGAGGCTGCGGCCGTGGCTAGTTTCGACCTTATCGACAAAGCCGCGCCGCCAAGTGATTTAGCGTTCCGGTACTATACCGTGTAGAAGCCGGTTAGGGGTATTTTAATATAACTGCCATACCCCTAACAGGATAGCCCGCTGCCATCTTAAACTGCATCACTTACCATCAGGTTTTTTTAAATCATAAAGTACCAACAACAGATCGTAGGGTACAATACCCTACTAATTACGATCTAGCCTATGAGCAGGGAAAACTAGAATGAGTATAACATCATTTTAACCTATATACATAAACCATCAGGTGAGATAGCAGCCAAGGCTAACTTGTAGTGGATGAAAAAAATCCTTTATCCAATTTTCATAGGACCCAAGACCTGCCAGTTTTCATCCGCATGGTAGACAAAGACACCTACTGGGGCTACAACAACGGACTCAAGACGCTGGTGACCACACTCCTCGCTATGAACCTGAATGGCTACACCCTGGTGCTGCCGGATATGATCGGCGGTAACGGGTATAACGACAAGCCCTCTAAGGAGCTGTTTGTGAGGTGGCTGCAGGCTAACGTGTTCATGCCTACACTGCAGTACTCCTTTGTGCCGTGGGACCATGACGACGAGGTTAGTGACAGGTTGTTATTTACGTATAAATGCGTTTATTTTGAACCCCAGTTATATTAATGGACTAGATGACGCCTGTGACTACCGCTTGATAAAGGTTTATGTAAGAAATTCGCGGGTGCCCTCGACTTCTGCTTGATTACATTTTTTAATTCGCGGCGGAACTTCTCCGATAAAAATATCCGATGTAACCTACCCCTATACCAAATTTCATCAAAATCGGTTAAAAAGATGGGCCATTAGGTAAAGCGTAGCAGACAGACAGACAAACTATTTGCATTTATAATATTAGTATGGACTATATTAGTTAAAGTAATAGATACAGATATAAAACAAAATGATTGTAGTCCCTAAATGTCAACTCGATCTAGGAATTCTCCCGGCGGTTTCTCCATACAAAAACATTTGTCTGTTTCCTCCGTGGATAATTACAATAGAGAAAATATTTTTGCACCATAAAATCCATAATTATGTGTCCGTGCTATGCTCCTATGTTTTGCTTTTTTCAATAAATTAATAATTTTAAGAACAAGGACCTTCTAAAGTTACAAAAAATGCCTCAGTTTTCGCGCCATCATCAGACATCCCGCAAATAAATTTGATGGATAGGTATCAAAAAAAGATAATCATACCGGCATAGTTAGCCTGAGTCCTGATTAAATTACTCTTGAAAATAAAATAAAAATCGGTTTTGTTTTGGAGGAGGAAACAGAAAAATACGAGAGTAAGAAATCGACTGTTCATATAGGTATTATCGGTCCAAGCTGCATTTGTCCCTATCGGGTGTTATGGAATTATATTCGAGGAGCAGCATGACGGCAATATAATTGTTCAATACTTATTCTCGAAGTTTCCCATTCATGCCATATCGTCTTAAAGATTTAAATTGCGTCAGAAGTTATTTTAGTAAGTCCATAAAACAGTAAATGTTCCAGGCAGTAGAGATCTGCCGCCGCTACACGCAGCTGCACGCGGACTTCGCGGACGAGATCGTGGCGGCCATGCAGGCCTCCGTCGAGCGGGGAACCCCCGTCAACCCGCCCGTCTGGTGGCTCGACCCCACCGACCAGGACGCGCTGGCTGTAGGAGATGGTAAGAGTTCTTTTTGACGTGATAACGTCTTATAGATCGATGAACACCGGCTGCACGCACGAACAAGTGTCACGTTCCGCCTGAGCCTGAGCGTGCGAGTGAGAGCGCGGAACAAGCGATAGAGAGGCACGATCGCGTGACGTCAGAGCTAGCAGTTCCAATAGTTCTGCTACTGGAACGCCACCACGCGAGCGCGCGAGATAACTTCTAGTTAGCACGTAAAACTATCGTCCGTATACCGACTTTACAGACTACCGTAAGTTTTTTTTTTAATTATATAAATATAGGTTAGCGCTTGGCTGCAATCAGACATACTTGCAAGTGGTGATGCAGTCTAAGGTGGAGTGCGCTTGCCTAGAAGACGCCTATTCAATCTTGATTTAAAGCTATCTCAAATGAGGATGGGACAAAGGAAGCCGGAAAAGGGCATGCTTCGTACGAGTCCGCGGAATTTCAACTGCGTAAGGGTGCAGACCTTGTCGATGCCTTGCGGTTCGGTGATAAAAACGTGACGGAGGAACCAGAACGTATCTATGATAATGAAGGATCTAGAAGTTTAATTCGCTATAATCCACCACAGTAGACAAGTCTATGGGGTACAGTGAAGTGTATCTTGCACTTGTAGGTGCACATAGCTTGCAATGTACGGTAACTCAGAAAATTTAGAAGTGCTTGTTACACAAGAACCTTAAAAACCAGGTTTTAAGGTAACAGCTGTGGTAACAGGTAGAGGTCTAAACCAATAGAGTCACCGGATTAAAGCGTTGATTAGGTGCCTTTCTCCCAGAGATTTGCTACATAGCTATGCTACAGATATGTGTCAGATCCGCCAATAGGAGCGCTTGATTTTCATAGCTTAGATTATTAAATAGATGTACCACTATGGATAGGTTTGACACCGCTGAGTAGGGTCAAAGACAAAGTCGAAGTATATTTATTCAATTTAGGTATACACTACCCACGTCCAGTTACTAATAAAATATGATGACCTCCGTGGCGCAGTGTGTAGCGCTGTTGCCTTAACGTGCGGAGGTCCTGGGTTCGATCCCCGGCAGGGTCAATTTGGGAATTTATAATTTCTGAATTTTCCCTGGTCTGGCCTGGTGGGAGGCTTCGGCCGTGGCTAGTTACCACCCTACCGGCCAAACGTGCCGCCAAGCGATTTAGCGTTACGGTACGATGCCGTGTAGAAACCGAAGGGGTATGGGTTTAATATAACTGCCATTCCCCTAACAGGTTAGCACACTACCATCTTAGACTGCATCATCACTTACCATCAGGTTAGATCGTAGTCAAGGGCTGGCTTGTAAAGTTGTAGTGGATAAAAAAAAATGATGGTGATAATCAGTTACGGTATCTTAAAACTAAAGCTACGAGGGTTTCAAACGCGCTTTGGTCTGCGAAGAGCCCACAACAAACTCAGCCGGGGTTTTTGATCTATGTTTGACACACATCCGTAACTTAGAAACGAACCACAATTCTAGCGGAAACACACCTAATAAGTAAATACTTGCACTTGCTTACAGAATTCCTCCTCGGAGAGCGTATCCTAGCAGCCCCAGTGCTAGAAGAAGGCGCGGTATCCCGGGACATCTATCTTCCCAGGGGCCAATGGAGAGACGGCGTGACGGGTGACCTAGTCTCTGGTCCGGCATGGCTGAGGGACTACCCAGCACCGCTCGACACGCTGCCTTACTTCACACTTGAAGATTAAGTGAACAAATTGTGTTTTTTTTAATTTTACTCGTTTATTCGTTTTGAGAATAAAAAATTATGAAATGTTATGTTTATTGTTTTATTATTTACCTACTAGATGATCACGCGTTTAATTTTCTGGGATAAAAAATCCTACGTCACTCTTTAGATCCTCAACTGTACTGATGCAAAAAATCATGTCGATCCATTAATCTGTTGCGGTATGATTGAAGGAACAAACCAACTCCAAGATTGAGGGACGAAAATGATACAAGACGATAGACAAAAAAAATAAAAAAAAGGTAAAAGAATACAATATAATTGACAGGCACGGCTACCAAAAAAAGCTGTTATAGATCTAGAGTAACGATACAATCACCTATGGTTCCGACTTGTGGCTCCCCTGATTGCCCCCCTCGGGGAGACATTATGACATTAGTCATTAGGATTTTTCAAAGTACATACTGAAAGTTACCAGCCTGCCGGCAAAGACGTACCGCCAAGCGATGAATTTTTCAGTACGATGCCGTGTATAGAAACCGATTAGGGGTAAGGGTTTAATACAAGTGCCCTATCCCTAACAGATTATATAGCCCTTATATATGAGATGGCATAATCACTTCTTCAGGTGAGATTGTAGTCAAAAGATAACTTGTAGTGGAATAAAAAATTATTTCTGAAGCAAATGCTGCAAGGCTAAACGTTAGAGTAAGTTACTTTTTTATTAAAAATTCTGCCAGTTTCCTCCATCCCGCCCCTCTCACCCTCACCTCGCATTGTTGTTCTGACTTGTGTCTAGAGTCAAGACCACCGAGTAGTACACCTATTGAGGGCTAATAGCTTCATTTTCTAATAGCTTCACTTTGAAACACATCTCACCACTTTCAGGCGGAGGACGAGGTAATCATGGTATTTCTTATTGGCTGGCTCAAGTTCAAGAGGCATGTTTTTCGTTTTTTTCTCGATCAACTTCCGAGCACTGTCGACTAGGGACTGAGGGTGGATATAGGCACAAAACGTAGTGTTAGTACCTACTTATACTGCTAACAATTAATTGGCTGGTGAGGAGGCCCGCTATGCTCAGTCAATTGGTTGTATGGTCTGTGGTCAAGACTCTAGACGCCTTCGTCGAACGACTAGGAAAGAACGTATCTACTAGTATTTCTTTATTAAATAAGTATCTATAATGCACACACAAAATAACAGTAGGTATACGTACCCTGTAGAAAGTACATTTCTTAATTACACAAAACTGATGGGAAGGGACATCAGTTTTACCTTACGCATGTTATCTAATGCTTTATGCTAATCATGAATTTCCTCCACTCTACAAGGAACCACTTGAGATATTTTCCACTTCTTATCATAACTAGATATCTATCGAATTTTTCAAACAAAAATAAAATGTTTCCATCCCATCACAGAATTATTAAGTAAGTCATTGGATTTTTCTGACAATAAATAATTCTCGGTACGTATTAATTAAACCGTAGTTATGAAGTTGGCGGTGCCAAACCTAACCCCGTAAGGCACGTAAAGGCGTCGGTCCTGCGCCTGATTTCTCTCTGGCCGTTTCGGAATTTCCTTTCCATCGGGATATGAGACTAAAGGAACAGAGTGTGCACCTGTGTATGCACACACACTTGTGCACTATATATTATATACCATATTGTGTGTCTGCTGTGGGCAAAATTTGTTCAGAAGGAAATTATATTTCATGACCATTCTCAACTAAATCGTTAAAAATTAGGAGTGGCATGTCTAAACTACCGAAATCTCGAGAGTTTCCCGATAACGGACAGAACAATTCGATTGCGCATTGAATCCCAAATCGAGATAACATAGTCACGCGACGCAGTCTCTGGACCAAAGTGATCGGTGATGGCAGCGCTAAGGGTATTAGGTAATCTATTTTAAATTTAAATTAATATTCGTGTTTAAATAGACCGAGGCGCTTCCCTATTCGATTTTCCTCGTAATTCTGGGCGTTTCTTTATGTGTATAGCCAGCAAACGAGCAGGCGGATCACCTGAAATGATTGAACTCATATTAACATATTTTGCAGCACTAGAGGAACCGCCGATGCTAAAATCATAAAATGTATTAATGTTATTTTATTGTGTTATATGTTATATTATGTATATATTTCTATGGGCCTAGTTGCCTGATGTAAACAAATAAAAAAAAAAAAAAACGATTTTTAAGAAAATGTATCCGCCCCTTATAGTTTTACAAAAATGGCAGCGTGAAATAAAGACACAATCATTAAAAGCTTAAAATTATTGTTATTTAATTTGCGATCTTTGAAAATGTGTCAAAAATCTCTCATCAAATGTCGGTAAAATACTAAATTCGTCAGCGTCCAACCGACAGATGTGCCAACGCTTTCCGTTCCTCGGAGTATGGGTGCCACCCATTGCTATTTCAGGTTCGCAACTCAGCTTCAGCGACGTTCAGCTAGACTAAAATCAGCTGCTAGTAACTAGCAGTTGCTTGAGAGAAGCAAATCTAAACAGGCATAACGTTTCTTAGGTTTACTGGCCCTGACAGCGACAGGGCGGGTTCTCTCAGCGGAGCTGCCACTGAGAGCTGGTGATATCGAGCTCACACTGGAACCTCAAATAACCGGAGGATTCAATCTCGTGTTGACCAGAGGTAATCACCTCCTTTCTCATTCATACAATAAAATCCTTAGAAGTAAGTACTTTAATGATAGATCTACTACGCCGGGGAGGGCAAAAGGATAGATACATAACTCATAAGTTGAATGCATTGCAATGATTCTCGTAGTTTTTTTTTTCAATGAATTACTTTCACATGGTGTGAGATGTATAGGTACTAAAAAAATTCTACATCAATGGATGGAATAGACACGATACAGCTAAGATGGAAGCGGGCAAAATTGGAATGCAGTTTATTAAGCTCTGTGCAGGAACCGCTAAACGCTAGCTGGCAACTAGTTGAAATTGGCTTTCCGTTGCAACTGCATCATTATTTTATTTATTTTATACATTCTTCTGAATACTGATGGACATCGCGTCAAAAATGCCGTTCAAAGCAACCATGCAAATTCAGATATGATACAGTAATTTTTGACTAATGTTTTATTCTCTGAGCTAATAAGTGGCGAAATCAATACAAAATTATTGAATAGAAGCAGGCGTTACTTTGCGGAAGTCCATGATATTTAATAAACTAGAAGTTTAATTTGCTATAATCCGCCAATTAAACTTCTAGTTTATTAAATACAAAATTACTCTGTTTTTGCAGGCGATGAAAGAGCAGTGTACGGTCACATAGGCCGCACCCTCTACTCAGTGTACTCCTCCGAGGATATAGAGGGAGGGGTGCTCATCCACATCGGCTCAGCCAACCTCACCGTGCGCACAGTGCGCGATGACGCAGCAGACGCCAGAGGAATCAAGGTCAAATGGGACTCGTATGAACCGTTGCGGTTTGAAGACTGCTTCGATTTTGGTATGCAATTTCAATAGTGAATTAAATAAACCCAATTTTTTTGGAAAATCATTTTAAGATATCCGATCTGGGGTATCGTTACAATTTGGTCGGTACCTTCAAGAAAATCTATTCTAAAACCGTCCAAACTCCTGGAAGAATCTCCATTTTTTATTTCCCTCGTGGTCTTAACGGGAATCTTCTAAATATACATGACTTGTTTTGGTGTTGATTAGAGCTATGTTTCTAACTCCTTCGAAGAGAAATCGTGAGCCTTTTTGGCACAGGCTTTGAGATCTTCGCCTGTCAAAGGAAAAGGAAACGATGACAAAGATCACAAAATTCTAACGTGAACGTAACTTAAATCATGTTGCATAATTTAGATGTTATTTTATTCCGGTTTTTTATTTAACTTTATCTCTAGAAAAGGATGAAGATGTGATTAATTCTGCTATGAGTGGTCCTTGATTTTAATATTTAAAAAAAAATATAGATTACTATCTACTTATATATTTTTAGGTACAAATCACTGGTACGCCGGGCCAATGCAAATAGATCAAGTATATCCAATCGAAGGAGCAAACCAAAACTACAGCGCGTACGTGTCCAAGGAATCGGACAACGGAGCAATAGTCGAAAGATACTGGCTCAATTCAGCCGGCGAATATATTTACGTTAACCCACAAGTTCCATTGTTTGTGGACTATAATTTGATCCAGCCAAACCATATCTGCTTTGGAGCTCAATTAGCAGCGCCCTATTCAACCCAGAGAAACCACACAGAACTGTCTTACGATTTCTGGATCTTGCCAGATGTAAAAAAGGCGCACCAGCATGCTGTAACACATTATCTAGGGAAACCTTCTGGGTTGCCAGATTTTAGAATGGTCCAACACCCTATCTGGTCTACTTGGGCTCAGTACTCCAAAAATATAACTGGAGAAAAGGTCATGGAATACGCAAGCCAAATTGTGGCACACGGATTTAATAACTCGCAGCTAGAAATCGATGATTTATGGGAAACTTGCTACGGGACACTGGAAGTGGATACTAATAAATTCCCGAATATGACACATTTGGTTGAGGAGTTGAAGGCCATTGGGTTCCGGGTGACGATTTGGGTTCATCCATTCATTAACAGCAACTGCGGTCAGGTGTATACGGATGCTCTAAACAATGGGTAAGATGTTTATCTGTTAATGATCTCAAGCTACGCCTCTCTTCTTCTTTCTTCTTCTCAACTCCCTGACAGTGAGGTTTTTCTGGTGTTAGAAAAAAAACTGACGTCAAATAAGTATTATATATTGTATCGATGTAATTCTTTAAGTATTATTTAAGCTTCTTCTGCGAGTGCAAAATTGGGACATTGAGTCAGATGCATCATGTTGCAGCATAATATTATGGATTTTCTGTTTCCAAAAATGCTACATAACTGACTCGCTTGTAATAGTTAGCAAGTCTGACTTCGGATGACGAGGTTGTGGGTTCGATTCCCAGGTTGTGCCATAATTTTAGAATTTACTGTCAAGGATTTCTCAGTACTATCCCAATGCAAGTATCCCATTCCAGGTATCTAGTCCTAGACGAGGCTGGTACAGCAGCTGCTAACTGGTGGAACCCGAACGGCTCCATCCCTGGTCTGGTGGACTTTACCAAGCCGGCCGCAGCGGAGTGGTGGTACAAACGTGTGAAGAATCTCATCGACACCCATGGCATTGACAGCATTAAGTTTGATGCTGGAGAGAGCAGCTTTTCCCCGCAGGTAAAAAAATATTAAATTTTAAAATTTAACTGTGCTTTATCGGCAAAGAGTTTTGTTCTGGTAAAGATAATAATATATTGGATTCATATCCGATAAGTATTTTTTTACTAGCTCCAATATCTGTGACTATAGAATGAATGATAGAATACCCTATGGGGTGCAGTATAATATGGTCAGAGTTATTTAATGCTCCGTGACCTCACAAGTCACAACAGTCCAAAATGTCGCATTTTTGCTCCTAAGTAATATTTTGTACAATTACTTGCCAAATTTCTTTTTTATTTAATTATTGTACTGTTATGTTGGAATATCAACGGTGAGCTTACTACCTGTGTTACTACCAACACTTAAAACAGTATTATTTTACTAGCCCGCAACTTCGTATGCGTGGATGGAGGTTTTGGTTCCCGCGGGAACTCTTTAATTTTCCAGAGTAAAAAGTAGCCTATGTGCTATTCCAGACTATAATCTATGTCTGTGCCAAATTTTAACTAGATCCGTTCAGCGGTTGTGTCGTGATTGAGTACCTAACAAACATCCATCCATACATCCGTCTATCCAAACTTTCGCATTTATAATTTTAGTATAGAAGTATAGATATTAGTATAGATAATTTACAATTTATGTGACAAACCTTAACATCCCTAAAATAAGGATTATAATTCTGAACCACAAGCGTTAACAATACTAAAATAATACTGGTTATAATCGTAGGAAGCACCATGTTCCTTCAGCCCTATCCCACAAAAACAACCTTGCTTATTATAATTTTCGTATATTTCCTCAGATTCCTGTGCAACAAGGCGACATCGACTTGCATCCTCACAATATCGTAGAGGCTTACGTGAGAACCTGCGCGCGATTTGGAGACATGATAGAAGTGCGAGCTGGGTTCAGGTAAATGCCGATTCACTGCATCGATTTACCAGTCACTCAATGCGTGGCGCGCGCTTGCCAAGGAGATGCTTATTCACCTGTTTATGCCTGTCCGAATCCCCGCCATAGCGCTGTCCCGCTTTTCAGACTGGATGGCGTTAGTAAAATAAGTTCACATTATTTGTTTGACAGGGCCCGTCTATGTAACTTGAGGTCGTTGGCATCACCACTTGCGAGCAGCTGACTTGTAGCCAAGCGCTAGGCCTTACCTATTTTTTTTAATTAGTACCTGTCTATAGTACAGTCTGTTCAATAGAAAAAAAATCTCATTCTGACGACACCATTATTTGCTGTCGAGTACTTTTGAAGAGTTGGACTGTTTCTCACATTTGTTTGATTGATTGATGTTTATGTCACAGCGTCGTTATAAACTTAAAGCCCGCCAACCAGGAGTGGAGCAGCGTGATGGGTCTAAGCTCTAATTCCCTTCTCTCCTATGAGGGTGGAGGCCATTGCCCAGCAGTGGGACGTTAATGGGCTGTAGTGGTGGGGTGGGATTGAACAGACTCTACCTACTAGTTGATAGTTATAGAGTTTAAGTATCCTAATAAAACAAATTCCAGGACTCAAGACCTCCCAATCTTCGTCCGGATGGTGGACAGAGATTCCATCTGGGGTTTGAACAACGGACTGTCCACAATCGTTACCACAACCATCCAGATGAATCTCAACGGCTACACCCTGGTCCTCCCTGACATGATAGGAGGGAATGGTTACAACCTCAACCACGCGCAAGCTGACCTTCCCAACAAGGAGCTGTTTATACGCTGGGTGCAAGCCAACACATTCTTACCAGCCATGCAGTATTCCTTTGCACCTTGGAACTTTGATAATGAGGTACTTATAGGTATTTGCAGCTTATACCATTTTTTACTAGCTGCACATGTATTTATTGTTTGTGTTTTGCAACTGATCATTATAAGAGTAACTAATTCCCCTCAACCGATCGAGCTGGGAACACGAATGTAGGTACCTAACTTCAACGCCTCTGGAAGTAAATTACAAGTCATGCTTGATCGAGCCAAAACTATCCCTGCTTTTCCGCTCTGATCGCAAAATTTTTCTAGCCCTTCTAACATCAACAGAAGTAACTAACCTTTCAATAAATGTAAAAATATTCCATAACCTTAATAATTGAAAGTAGTAAATGGTCAATGTACAGTAATGCCGTCGATCGCAGTCATCGTACCTTCAGGAAACGTATGTACTTCTTCACTTGTTTCATAGAAGCATTCATTAAAACTATTCTCAATTTCATCTTAACAGACAGTGGAGATAAGCAAGAAGTTCACAGATCTACACGCAGAGTACGCAGAAGTGATACACGCAGCGATGGAGGCCTCTGTCGACAGTGGTTCTCCAGTAAACCCACCACTGTGGTGGCTGGATCCTACCGACGAGGTGGCACTCACTATTTGGGATGGTATGTTGTATTATCAACACGGTGATACCCGTGACTTCATCCGCGTGCATTAAGTTTTTTATATTCCCGCAGGAACTCATTAATTTTCCGAGATAAAATGTAGATTATTTCCTTCCTCGTGAATCGTGGTACAACCTATCTTTGTACCTCATCAAAATCTGTTTTATAGATGGGCCGGTAAAACTTAGCAGACAGACAGACTTTCGCATTTATAATTGACCGAGCGAAGCAAAGGTCTCTGAGTGAATTTGCACTTGTCCGTCAGTCCGTCCGTCCATCCGTCTGTCAGAGCCTTTTAACTTCTGAATTACTGAACGTAATCAAATTTAAATATTATACGTAAACCGATGGCCTCCAGCCGAATATGGCTTAAAAAGTTATAAAAATCTTTATTTCAGGGGGGCTCTCATAGAAGCGAATGCGAAGTAAAATATTTTTATAGCGTTACATAGGGTTCCGGTGTATCATTTTAAAGATAATTAGAAGAAGGAATCCAGAAGGGGTACTACACTACAGCTATTTTTAGAGCCCCGAATCACTTTCTCTACTACCCGTACACCTAGTGGTCGAATATAACCCTAAGTTTAGCCTAAACCGTCCAACAAAGCTTCTTATAACATGTATTAAACCTTTTATATGGACTTTTCAGAATATCTCCTGGGTGACAGTATATTAGTAGCGCCAGTGTTTAGCGAAGGTGTGACAGTCCGCGACGTCTACCTCCCCGTCGGTACCTGGCTGGATCAGGGTGATCCAGAGAAGGTCCACGAGGGTCCAAAGTGGATCAGAAACTACCCCGCGCCTATCGGCGTCCTCCCGTACTTCGTGAGAGACCAGGACAATGAACCAGATGCCGCCAATGCTCAATACGTCACTGTGTTTATGTTAGTTTTAGGATTAGCTTTAACTTTAAGTGACTTTTTATAAACCTAGTTTCAATTCGCATAAGTAAGTAAATACATTTTTGTATTACTAATATATTTTTTTACTTGGATTCCATTAAAAAAGGAATATAATCGCCATTCAAACTCAAACTTAAACTCATATTATTTTTAATCAAATAAATTTATTTAAAGTGCTTTCGGATCGTCGAGTGAATCTACCACTGGTTCGGAATGTCATTCCTTCCGAGAAGAACCAGCATGAAACTCGGTGGTTGCTCTTTTAAAGAAAAAATATTTACAATTATTACATCAATGATGCGTTTGTTTATATTACCCTGAATGTGTCATCACGGGGGTTACTGCCACTGCTTAAAACGATATTATTTTGATATTGTTTCGACAAATCCTGCTATCACGCCTCTAAAGTAAGCTTGTTAGAACATTGTTTTCCTAAGCAGTTTTGTGACGTCTTTACGCAAATCTAAATATTATCTATTTCTTGCTTTAAGAGTAAGCGAAATGTAGCTAACATTTCGCTTACTCTTAAAGCAAGAAATAGACAATGGAAGAGTATCATTCGTTCTTGCCATCATGTTTATAAGAGTAAAAGCATATTACTTTTGTGCTGTCATGGTAGCTTTCTCAGTAATACTACAAAGAGATTGAAACAAGATGTTCCTGTATCATAATGGTTTTCTAAATGTTGATAGTGACCCCCCAGGATCAAGCGTAGCGCCACGAATCACTATGAACTTGATCATTATGAATACTGCAATTACCCTACTAGGACATGATTTGGATTTCGATTCAATCGCTTCGCTACACAGCTTAAAACAACACAAATTTGGAATCATCGTAATTAAATAATAATCATAAAATAAATCTCCTGAGATCCATCATCATGGTAGCACCAGCTTAAAATGATACATGATTCCGAGGGTTTCACCATAGTTGCACAATACATTAAATGATTAATGTATTAATTAATCATAAGTAGGTATTGTTATTGATAGTTTATTTATCACAAGTGTTTTGTGCCCTGAAACCGTTTCTTGAGAATTGGTATGCAAGTCACCGCTAAAGTTGATAGTAGGTAACTATGACGTTACAATACATACAACATCATTGTCACTTTCTTATGGCGCATGCACATTGATTCAATTAAAATAAAAATAAATTATGTAGTATTATCCTTTGTAGTCGGTTTTGTACTTCAATTTACCTACTATTAAACTATAGTTCTTTAAGTGTCGAACTGGTTTGCAGCTACGTTATTTTACCTGAATAAGGGTTCCGGCTGAAAATCAGCGCTGTATGCTTTTGTGCTTGCACCAACATGCAGCATTACGCTGAGCCTGGACCATTTTTCGGGTTGTGCCACATACGTAATGCAGTTCATTCCTGCGCCTCTTTGCTGTAGTTTAGATAATATATCTTTTCTAGATCGTGAGGTGCAGTGGTGATCTACCTCTTTAGGTATGCTATTTATGTGTGGCACAATTGTGGAAATAAATGTTTTTTCTTTCTTTCTTTCTAAAATAAGATGAATTAAATAAAAGATTAAGTCTTCAAATATTGCGTATTGGCAGTGATGACATATAAATCCGAGACGTGGTCGCTAACTATGGAGCTTAATGCTCATAAGAAAGCGTATGGTCACTCAGCGTCCAGCGGGCGATGGAAGAATATGAGGAGATCCACAATAGGTGAATGGACGACATCGGCCGAAGCATGAGAAATATATAACTTGCAAGATATCCATACTTAATACCATATTAATATTACCTATAAATGCAAAAGTGTGTATGTCTGTCTGTCTGCTACGCTTTCACGGCCCACCTATTCAACCGATTTTGATGAAATTCGGTAATTGAGTGGTAGGTTACATCCCTAGTTAGGTTTTTATACGTTGTGGAAACTTAAGGAGTTCCCGCAGGGATCAAAAAACTTAATCCACGCGGACGAAGTCACGGGCATCATCTAACTATGTATCCTAAATTGACGTCTATCAGTTGACAGGTGAGATCCCATTCAAAAAATAGCTTGTCGTAAGTAGATACAAAAATCCTGCAACGGCTCCCAAAATCCCAGTCAATGAGAAAAGTTCCTTGATTGATCAAGCACCTACTTCAAGTAAGTATATTTATCTGCAACTAGCTGATGCCCCCGACTTCGTCCGCTTTTTTGATTCCCGCGGGAACTTCTTAATTTGCCGGCATAAAAAGTAGCCTATGTACTCTCCAGGTCCTCAACTATACCCATGCCAACCACGCAAATCCGTCGCTCCGTTGCGGCGTGATTGAAGGACAAACCAACAAACCAATAAACCAACAAACAAACACACTTTCGCATTTATAATATTAGTATGATTATAATTTGAATGCATGGTTAACGAACGCGTAGATAACGATGTAGACATTTGTTGTAACTTGTAACGTGAGTACTGCAGTTGTCTTCAGAGGATCACAGCGTGCTGACGGATCATGGTGTTCAGGACATTAGGTGCGTATCTCATCATCAATCATCAATCATCATCATCAGTTCAATCCATTGCCGGCTCACTACTGAGCTTCAGAGTCTTCTCTCGGAATGAGAAGGGTTTGGCCATAGTCCACCACGGCCAAGTGTGGATTGGTAGGCTTGGTGCCTTTTGAGAACATTATGAAGAACTCTAGGCCATGAAGCTTTCATCACGATGATTTCCTTCACCGTCATATTTAATTTTTTAAACAAACATCGCTCTTTAAGGTTACAGGTACGTGCCTGGGGATCGAATCCGCGACCACCCTAAAAAACCCTAAATTTATTGAATTAAAAATGAAATAAATTCTCACTCTAAAAAAATTGATATTTCATTTATCATAAAATAATTGATATAAAAAAATTAATTATCATAAAAAAAATCTAATAAAACATAAAGAATATTTATTAATGATTTAAAATTATATGTTTCATATTTTTGATTCCACAAATCAATTATTTTTTTTAATTATTTATAGAAGGTCGGGTGTCTAAACCACTAGGCTATCACGGCTTCTTAAACATACCTAATAGCTACTGATATAACAAAACTATTCTCATTTTCGAACAGCGCTCGCTTCGCTCGTGGCTTGCGCGCTGGCCGTCAACGTGAACGTGGTCAGTCACACCGACCTCACCGTCCGTGTACAGGACCACACCAACGGAGGACTCGACGTCATAGTACAGAGAAGTTAGTATTTTAAAGCACAGTCTTAGAAGATATTATAGGTTTTTTGCATCAGTCGTTCGACGTAAAACAAAGACACAGAAGTAAAACAAAGCTGTGGGGTCACAGGGACGTGACGGCGGAAACTGGCAGAATTTTCAATAATTACTAAATTTAGTCACTCTAAATATGTCATGCGGGCGTGGTCAACAAGAGCGTTGCCGGCGACGTTGGAAAAGTCGTCAGCTTTCCTAACAATAACAACGACGTTAAAAGTCTGATTGACTAGTGTGTGCGCTTCCATGTAACAATGAATGGTAGCGTAGAATATGAATAGTAGTGGTAAATTCACTCTACGATTCAAAAGCACTTATCAATGAGACCAATTCACCATCTCTAAACTAAACCAAAATGACAGCTCTATTAATATTAAGTTTGTAAAAAGAATGTCATGGTTTTAAAACAAAATTAATTTGAATTTAGAATAAAGAGTCATTACAAACTTTTTTTTATTTGAAATGACCAGTACCTACCTACTGAAGAAAGGCAATTTCATAGGTAAAGACCTATTATATCTATTGCCTATCCCTTTTATAACACTCCATGCGGAAAGGGGCAGCACCAGGCTTAGAGCTGTCATTTTAGTTTAGTTTAGAGATTGTCCTCAACAGAATCAGCCCCAATGTCTACTTGAACATAAAAGATTTTTAAAAAACGAGTGTGCTTTATGCCACAGGACTGAAGTGAAACTTTTTTAGCTCCATCTATATGTATGTAATTTTATGTTTATATATAATATGCACTGACTATTAGAGAAAGAGAGAAAGAAAATGTGTGCTCGCACCTCTCTCTCTTGTCCCTACAGTAATATACGAAACGTAACTCTCTCTCTTTCTATCTTCACTAACTTATATCTCCCTCTCAACTTCCGTTCGCCTCGCCCGCGTAACGCTCTAGTCACGCATTCAGCTTACTCCCCAGACCCCAAGTCAAGCGTGCATAAAAAAGTTTTACTTCAAGAATGACACGGCGTTTTTCTTACGTTCAGATAATGCATCAACCACGCTCATGCATCTGGGCCGTAACGCCGGCGTGCCCAGAGGAAGTGTTGCAGGCAACGACGGATTATTCGTCAACTTTGCCAGCAACGAGTCTGTGCACATCAGCAGCCGGCAGATACTGGAGCCGAGGAGAGGACACGTTATCAGCATCGAGTGGAAAGCGCTGGCCACAGAGCGACTAGTTGACTGCCTCTACTTGGGTAAGCCTTCTTCTTGGAGAGGCCGCTATGCACAGCTCCAAGGCCCAGTGTCGCTTTGACAGTTGCCGATCTTGAAGGAAAAAGAAGCTAATTAATTAGCTATAATCCGCCAAAGCAGAGAGACAAACAGATTTTTAGTGCGTAGGTAGGCCACTGCACACCGTCTGGTTTCACCAATTTCCTGGCTCTCTAGTGATCGTTGTAGTCTTTTAATTGGCAGATCCTGGGTTTGAATCGGTAATTTGGTATTTCTGTGGTGTTCTTCAGTTGTCCCTAGCCACAGCAAATCCGTGCGTCCAAGTGAAAGCCGACAGTAGTCTAGGATTTAATATTACTGCTAGACCGCTTCCAAGTTGCGCGCTACCATTTTAGACAGCATCATTATTTACCAGCAGGTGAGATTGCACAGCTAGTTAATCATCAATAAAAAACCCTGGCTGTTATGAAGCCGACTTTACTAGGCACAGGTATATTTTTGCATGCATGAGAAAATTTATTCATCTTTTGTATGAAATCGGTATTAAAATGCCCTAAGTACAAAATCATTGTATTCAGACTAAAGTTGAACCTAATCAAAAACGTTCATTTAAATAATATTATTCTTAACGGTAAATATAGTGCTTCGCGATTTGCATGATGTTGCCGTGGAAAGCATTCGCATTTAAACGTAGTTCAAGTACCTATTTAAATATTATCCACTCCAAATGTTCACTATCTAATCTTTCAGGAGCATACCTACGGTTAATTTTACGATCAATAAGAGCATGTAAACTATTTGTAGGTTCCAAAAATTGGTACGGAGGGCCGCAGCAGAAGCGACAGCTATGGCCGATCGAGAAACTGGTCCTTTCGGAGTACTCCTACGTCACCAAGGAAGCTGACAACTGTGGCATCGCTGAGCCATACTGGCTTGGTTCTGATGGAATATACTTGTCCTTTGACAAGAAAGTCCCCTTGTTCGTCGACCAGAATGTGCTGCAACAAAATTGCACATGCTTCATCGCCGAGGTCAAAGCTCCATACTCTACCAAAAGGGATCGCCTAGAGATGTCTTATGTTATCGGGATTTTTGACAACGTCAGAGAGGCACACGAACACGCAGTTGCAACAGTTTTGGGAAAACCATCAGGGTTTCCGGACGAGAAAATGATCAAATCCCCCATTTGGGCCACACGGGCAAGAAACAAAACTGTAGTAAACCATGACGTAGTTCTAGCATTTGCTGATGAGATCAACAGATATAACTTCACGAACAGTCAGCTAGAAATTGACGATCTTTGGGAGACCTGCTACGGTTCTTTGACGGTAGATGTCGCTCGTTTCCCGAGTATGTTGAACACAGTTTTCGCTTTGAAAGCAAAGGGGTTTAGAGTGACTATTTGGATGCACCCGTTCATAAATAATGGCTGCGAGCCTTGGTACACAGATGCATTAAATGACGGGTAAGTTGATTAACATATGTTTTGAAACAGCTGATCCCACGGGAATATGCTCAAGAAGGGAAAAACGAAGGAAACACTAGCTTTAACTGCTATAATGTAAATATGGCCGAAAAGACAATTAACAATCATCAATGACACTATATTTTGATATACCCTCAATATTTTTAATAGTCATACATTACAAGTTTGTCATCACTTGCTCGACAATGCCATAATACAAGACCAGAGGTGCGATTATGTAAGAATTGATCGGCAATTCTTACATAATCGCACCTCAGAGCCCCAATTGTCTAAGGAAATCGAAATCATTTGACAGCTTAAAACGTATTACTCGACCTGTTTCAGGAGTTCATGCATGCTTTTTGACGTGCATGGCATCTATGAACTCCTTAAACAGGTCGAATTATACGTTAAAAACGATTACGATTAAGATTTTCCTACCTACAATCAGCAAATAAATATTCTATTCTATTCTATTCTATTCTATTTTAATACATAATCAGGGGACTGTTATCTAAAGGTGGTGCCCGTAACACAGGTTTACCTAGTTCGGGTGCTAAAGCACTCCCTCTGACCTCGAAAACCTTTATTGTTCACCTTATCCATTGCATTGTACCGCTTTGTATAATCTCAGGTTGTAAGGGAAACTATTAATGATTAACCACAGTGTATAGGTATTCTAAGTTATACCTAGTGAATGTAACTCAATTGTAACGAACTGTGCTTTTTTTATGGTCAATAAATGATTATGCTCATGGCTTAGCGGGGTTGTATGTTGCTATTTATTTAGCTACCTGGTGATTTCGGAGCAAGGTTCAGAGGAGACAAGCTGGTGGAACGACAACGGCACCACGGCTGCTTACATCGACTACACCAACCCTGAGGCTCGCAAATGGTACAACGACAGAGTGCAGTTGCTTCACGACGAGTACGGCATTGACGGCTTCAGATTCGATGGCGGGGAAACCAGCTGGTCTCCTCAGGTAACCACCAACTTATCTGGCCCGGTGGCCAAAATTGGAACTAATTTTTATATACAGGATGTAATTTCCTTCCGGGAAAATTAAGTATTTTTTTTATTTTGTCTCACCCAGATCCCAGTTCTGCATAGTGATATTGACGGACAACCCTCGACTATAACAACAGAATACGTAAAGAGCGTCGCTCGGTTTGGACCCATGGTGGCAGTACGGTCTGGATACAGGTACAAACTTCTTTGGAGATTGAACAACTCAATTTTCATAACATTTTTTTTAATTTATAGATTAGCACTCTTTGTTCTTTAGATAGGTAAGGCGCCATGACGTCGTTGTATTGAATATACGGTGCGAGCGTAGAGACGTCCTATTCACGCAACGTTCTATAAAAACTGATGGTTTAAACATGTTTTAAACCGTGTAGCCGGCAAAGCGCAAATCTGTTTTTTCTGTTTCAAACCGCCGTTTAAAACCGTGTAGCACATGCTTTAGGCCCGACCCAGGACCTCGTCGGCCGCAGTTGAACATGCTAACCAGTAACCACTAGACCAACGAGGTAGCAATAATAATTTTTCTTTCCGTAGAACGCAAAATCTCCCGATCTTCGTACGCATGATCGACAAGGACCCCAATTTCACCTTCGAGAACGGCCTTCCGACCCTCATTACCACGCTCTTGCAGATGAATATTAACGGCTATACCCTGGTGCTGCCACCTATGATCGGCGGTAGCGGCCTCAACAACACAACACCTACAAAGGAGTTGTTCATCCGGTGGCTGCAAGCTAACGTGTTCATGCCTGGCTTGCAGTTCTCATATGCGCCTTGGGATTATGATAATGAGGTTGGTTATATTTTTTAATACCCGACTACGGAACGCACAGGGTTATGTGTTCATCAGTTTATATGTTTGTTCGTTTCTTAAAGAAAAGCTACAGCCTTAACGCGTGGATCGATTTTGATGTTTCTTGCACCAGTAGATGCCGAATAGTATATCTTCCGAGTGGCACCCTTTAGAAGCCATATGTAACAGATTTAAAAATAAAAGTCGATAATATCGATGAATAGGTCCTGTTCAACTTTTAAATTAAAATGAGAATTAAAATGAATTTGTTATTAAAATGAGAATTTTAAAAACTATAGGTAGGTAGTATACCTAGGAGTAATTTCTCCCGTGCTTTTGTACAGTACCTAGTACATTTGCTTGCCAGCAGAATGCAGTTAATTTGTAGACTCAGTCATATTAACTATAAACATAGTATTGTCTTCAGTACTATTATATTATTCTGTGGTATTGTTATAGACGGTGCAGATGAGTCGAGAGCTGGTGGCGCTGCACGAGCGCTACGCGCCAGACATCACCAGAGCGTGCCAGCGCTCCGTGGCGGAGGGCTCGCCTGTCAACGCGCCGCTGTGGTGGATCGCGCCCAAAGATACTACTGCGCACGCTATTTGGGACGGTAATACACATTATATAAGGAACTAATTGCCATGGAATATAAATTATGGAATAACTTATTTACATTTCCCATACAATAATAATTACATAGCCTAAGCCATAGGTATAACTAGAGGTCAATAGCGCCAACTCGCACATCGTCAGGGACTTCTTTCGTGACAAGTAAATTATTTTTTAGTGATTAGTAAAAAAGTGCGTCGAACTTTGATGACGTCACTTTTCAATAGTTCATACAAAATCCCATACTAAGCGCGCGTTTTGATGTTTGAAAAGTAGTTAGAGTTACTGATTTGACTCAAATACCCAATTCGGACTTCCAAATTCGGTCAACCATCCAGTCAACTTGAGTCAACGTTGCAATCGAGTGATATGCGTTCTCGCAACTACAGGCCCGTCGTCCCTCAACACTGGACATGGACTAACTATAGCGTTTTTTTATTATTTTAGAATTCCTTCTCGGCGAAGATATTTTAGCAGCTCCTGTGGTTACCCAGGGAGCGACCCAACGCGACATCTACCTTCCGGCCGGCAGATGGCTGGAACTAGGCAACTCTTCATTGGTCCACGTAGGACCTGCATGGATCAGGAACTACTCAGCGCCTCTGAACGTGCTGCCCTACTTCATTCGAGATCATGGTGTTATTAGTGGCGCAAGTACTCCTTGCGTTGCTGTTGTCCTGGTACTTTTAGGATTGGTATTTAATATTTTGCAACCTCTCCACTGGCAAGAGACCGCCGGCGGTCGCGTATTTTTTTAAATTACCTGCGCGCTCGCTGGCAAGCGACCGCCGGCGGTCGGGCCGGGCCGGATGATTATAAACTGATTTTTCTCATAGATAGAGTTTATTTTGGTTTGAACAACTTTGGACCATAGAGAAGTATGTTAAATAATCTTTACACTGCAACAGCAAACCCGTCAAGTTCAAAAAAAGAAAAAAACTTATGTGCTATGTTATAAAGTCATTTGAATCTGTGCCAAAATTCTGCCTTTTTGGTGTTGTTGGTTGTTTGTGGTGACAAATACAAATGAAAACTGTTTACAATACGATTATAAATATATTTTAGTGCAGTATTAGCCTGGATTATTACTGAAATGTAATAGCTTTATCGGGAAAATTTATTTTTGACAAGTCGCGACCGTTATCGCCACAGAACACTTATACTCATAGCGGAGGTTATCGCGATCGTTGACGCATTCTTTCTGTTTCTGTTTTTATGCATCGATATATATGTAAGTACTAGATGGGCCCTTTCATAGAAAAACGCCGGGTCGCCGAGATGCGGAACGCGTTCCGCATCTATCTTTGTTCCCGTCGTAGCGCTGTCACGATCGCTCGTCGTGCAGATAATTTGTTATTATTAAGTTAACATCTAAAGTTTAATTAGTTTGGCACTGTATAATTTTTATTTATAGGTAAGTGTTTCAATTCACAATCATACATTTCCAAAAAAACGTTATTTAATCTTCCTTTTTAATATTTTTATCCATTACGCAATCATTTAACTTCCGCGGCAAACTGTATGATTTTTTTTTTACTAACTGGCCACTTAGTAAAAACTTTGGGCTTTGGGTTCCAGCCGTAGAATAGTCAGCCCAGTACGATAAAAAAATGCAATCAAGATTAGAGACGGGCAGACCGTACAATAGGCATTAATATTAAAAATTAAACTCTATTTAAATTTAATTTAATATTATTATAATAATAATATGATAAAATTTATTATTGACGTGAATTAAATTTTTAACTACAATAAATTACAAGTTTTTAGCATTAGTAGTTACTGAATTATGCAAAGTGTGACGGACGGACATGTCGCGCCACAAGGGTTGTTTCCTTATCATTTTGGTACGCAACCTTAAAAATGATTTTATTTCTGTCAATTTTCGACAAAACTTCAGTATCAATAACTAAAAAATAATAAAATTTAAAAAACCCACGACGTACTGCAACTCCCCATTCAGTGGACTTTGACCTTAAAATATATCTAAAAACCTTCTCACAAGCTATACATATCTGATGCAAAAAACCGCATTATAATCGGTCCAATAGTTTTACAGGAAAGTTGTAACAAAAGTGGTAAAAATATCAACATCATACTATCATTTATCGTTTACCTCAGAGAGTACACTGATGTAGGTATTATTTTCAACAAGCGTATCTGTACTAATCTATGACCGAGTCATATACGTTTTCAAGCTGTCATTCAGCAATGGCGGATATTGCAAGCAAGTTCCCGCTTTTCAGATTAGATGGCGTTGATGGCGTTGCTAAAAATCGCCCACATTCTTTGTTTGACAAGGCCCGTCTATGTAAATTGAGGTCGTTGTTTTTATGTCATTGATTGTAAACTTCGGCTTCTAATCATACCTAATAGATATATTATATAAAAAGTCAATGCCGTTTACAGAACCATGATATGTGGTCTGGGTATTTTTTCGTAGGCATTTCTCTGAAACGTGACGCAATGTTTTTATAGGCGCGAGGTGCGCGGGGAGTGCGCGGTGATGCGCGGGTCGCGAGTTATAAACCGTGCAAAAACGGATTATTGAAATTCGGGAATCTGAAGGGTTTAGTAGGGAAGGGAAATTAGAATTAAAAAACCTGAAATAAAATTTTCAAAAAGTGACATTCTATGCCACAAAAAGCGAACATAACAATAGTCATTTTTAATCTGTTAAAAACAGGGAAAGAAAATTGTACTGAATTTCATTCATCCTCTAGGGGAAGAATGTGATTTAAATTTGGAATACTTACCGAAATTTATACTGAACTACATCTGTGTTTACACCATTGAGTTTGTATATAAAGCATTATACATCTTTTTGAAAAAGGAATACGCATTTATTATGCAGTTATGATTATTAAATAAAATTACGAAAACCGACGAGGCCGTAATATGTGCTTGATGCCTTTGCTTTTCCGACAAAAAAATATTAGTCTAGGAATTTGCCGCGTTTTTGTTTTCTTCAAATACATAAACGTTAAGTTTATTTTAATTTTTTTTTATAAATAAGTTAATGTTCTAAAAATCTTTTGATTGTCAATATTTTTAATAAATACTTATCTCATATTATTATTGTGTTAATTTTTTCGCAAATGGTACGAAAAGTAGAGTATTTTCCTCAGTGATAAAGCTGTCTTAGTCTTGGGTGAACTTAAATCCCTCGCTACACTCAGGACTCGTCTTTAATCCCTCGCTTCGCTCGTGATTTAAGTTTTTAACACCCTCGCTACGCTCGGGAGTAAACCTCGAGTCCTTCGTTACGCTCGCGATTTAAATCGTCACCCGCGACAGAAGACACTGCTTTATTCCCTTGGTTAATAATCTACTAATTATATTCTTATTTTTAGTCTCCCAAAATTACGTTTATGTTAAACTATTTCCATGGACCTATCAAATACGCCCATCCCTACACTATATAAAAGTATGCAATAGGTACTACTTAAGTACTTACAAAAGTACCTATACAATTGGATTTTACATCTCGCAAACGTTATTAGGATACGATTTGTCGAATATAAAATATCGTCAGAGTAAAACGAACCTACAGCGACCAACCAACGACTTATTATATTCTTATCGCAAAAAAACTCGAGATTTTAAAAACAATTTAATAAAATACTTCGTTTTTCAGGTTAAAGAATTTTATTTTCTCAAAAAGAATTGTACAATTCACTTACCGAGAAAACACTGTTTTATAATAATATAATTAGATATTTCGGCAATCACAACAATTTCACTTTATAGTAGGTATTACATAATTATTTTCTAGTTCAACCCTCATAAGTTCATTGTCGGAGCGGCTGAAGAATGCGAGATCGTTGCCACAGTGTAGTTTATATCAGTAGGTTAGTTTAATTTATGGATAATATAATAGGATTATTTGAGTAAGTTTATATCATGAAGTACATGTTTTTTAAGTTTGTTTTTGAAAATGTTGAACGAAGTCGCATTCTTCACCTCTTTTGGTAGTTTATTATATACTTGCACTCCTGCAAACTTAATATTTCTTTTGCCTTGGGAAGTGCGCATGTGTGGCAGTAGGATGTGATCTCCTCTACGACTGCTTCGACTTTGCACCGTGTATTTTGGTAAAAGTTATGTGTGTGTGAATGGATTTATTGAGTATTTTTCTTATCAATATGCAAGTATAGTATGTATGGAGCTGTTTGATATTCATAAGTTTTGTATCCGTGACAGCCGTGTATAGTTTAACTGTAGGTGTTAGGTAGTCATAATTAAACAACATTTTTATTATTTTGTTTTGTGCAATTTGTAGTTCCTTTAGGCTAGTTTTTGGTGCAAATCCCCAAACTTCGATTAAGTATTGTAGATGTGGTTTAACTAAAGAGTTGTATATTATCTGGCGTACTCGACGAGGTAGACAATGGATTATATTACGCATAGATCCCATTAAAGTGGATAGCTTATTTTTAATATATTTGATTTGCGTCTTCCAATTCAAGTCACCATCGAGTCTTAGCCCAAGATATTTTTCGGATGTTTTCTGTTGTAATACTTGACTGTCAATTAAAAGGGGAGAATGAGGTAGTATTTTTTTGTTTTTACTCTTAAAGATAATGTAGCTGGATTTACAAGCATTGATAGTCAGAAGATTTTGCTCAAGCCAATTCGATAATGTAAATAGATCTTGTTGTGCGAGACTCACTATGCTTGTTATAGAACTACCAAAATAAAAGAGGCATGTATCGTCAGCATAGAGAGATAGGTGGCCGTGTAGTTTGATTTCGTACATGGAGTTTATGTAAATAAGAAACAGAAGGGGTCCCAGTATCGATCCTTGGGGGACACCAAATTCAGAAGTATTACAGGGTTTGCTTTGGTACTGGCCAATTTTGACAATTTGGTGTCTATTTCTCAAGTATGACTCTAGTGTTTTATATGCTACCCCTGATACACCTATGTCTTTAAGCTTTTGTAATAGTATCGAATGGCTAACTGTATCAAAGGCTTTTTTTAGGTCGATAAATAACCCCAGTGCAATTTTGCCGACTGGTTCATCATTTGAGGTAAAAAAATCCTAGACCTGCTTCATTCGTAGCTTTCAGCCTAATGGAAATCTTTTCCGCGTTAATAATTTCCACTAGTACCTACTTTAGTTTGCGTCGGCCTCCGCCTCGTGGCCTTCAGTGCCTGCGCTGGAACCAGGCTGTGTTGAAGGAGATCGTAGACGCTAGCGAGGACGCCCTTCCGGTGGTCTTGCGTGAAGAGGTGCTATACCGTGGAGGTCCGTGTACCTACTTCCTAGTGTCTGCACGTGCAAATACTTTGCGTGCAAGATGACATACGTACCTATTCCTCCACGGTTTGTGTCGGTGTTTCTGTGGATGACATCATAACTGACGTACCCTGGAGCTTCTACGTTCAATTAAACGGTATACTGGGTATAAAATAATAGGTAGGTATGTGATTTTAAAATTAAGTTACTAACACAAAATTATTTAATTACTTAACTTTATTGTTAAAACTAGCATTTTATTGTCGTTAATGAAAACTTCCTTTGGTTTTTTCGACTTTTTTACCTACCCTTATGGTGCCTTATGTAACCACTCTATGCTATTAAATACTTATCTTAGGTACTTACTAAGTAACTATTTAGTCTCTTACCATAATAATATTATTTACGGAACGCTAAATCGCTTGGCGGCACGTCTTTGCCAGTAGTGTGGTAACCAGCCAGTCCAGCAACCAGCACTCCAAATACTTAACTGTGTTTGCCACTTTTTTTTAAAGTTTTTTTAAACTATGTATTATTTTTATTAGAGCAAAGTTAATCGGTAGCTCATCATTCATTACGATAGTGAACAAAGCAACTACTATTTATTTATTTATTATTTATTTTCTACTTTTTAGTTTTTTTTACCCGTTGTATTTGGACTCTTTTGGTTTGTCTTGACGAGCGCTTTGTACCTATTAGCTGCCCAGGGTCTCATGATGGAGCCAGGAGGTGGTCATGAGAACTCCATAAGTTCTCATCGTAAACCCGTCGTATTTGGACTCTTTTGATTTGTCTTGACAAGCACTATAAACCTAGATGCTGCCCCAGGGTCTCGTGATGGAACCAGGAAGTGGTCACAGGAACTCCTTAAGTGATCACATTTTAACAATTTTTATCAGAATATTAAAATTTAACACTATTTGACACCTCTACTCATTACTAAGTACAAGTGTTATCTCGGAATGAGAAGGGTTTGGCCATAGTCCACCACGCTGGTCAAAAAAACTACTGAGCTTAATTATTTTATATATATTTTATATAAACTAAGTTCTAATTGTTGTTTCAAAGTAATAAAGGTCATAATAGAGCTCTGCAGTTCGTCGTGGGCTTTTTAATTTTTTTAATTTTATTACTTGTTATTAGAGCAAAGTTATTGAATTGTCAAGTATGCCAAATTTCGAGTTAATTCGACGTTTTGAAGGGGGTCCAAATCATGTTCAAAGATTCCGTTACATACTAACATACTAACTTACATAGGTAGGTAGGTACGTCTGAATCTAATAAAAAGCGTGTAATAATTATCACCGTCAAGTCTTATTCCTTGTAAACATGACGTTCAGAAGGTGTACTTTGTCCTTGTAGGTACCTATTTTGAATTTTAGAATATCTTATTTTAGTCTTATTCTGAGATCTACGTACTTCGTGTGAGATGGTGTACAGACACATGAGTATACTCATGTGGTACAGATTTATGTAACTCACCTAAGTCTATCTCGTTTTAACTCTGAAATCTGAATAAAGTCTGAGCCAAGGCCAAAGAGCATAAAGAACCTTTATGCTCTTTGGCCAAGGCACAGTACGCTCTATAGATCTCAGCATTAGACTCAGCTCTGACTTAAAATAGAGTTAAAACGAGATAGATTTATGACACTCACATACATATTATGTCCATCCCGTTTTTTTTCTAAGTAAAGCTTGAGCAAAGACAAAGTACGCTCTATAGATCTCACTAATATCTGCGTCTGCTATTCTGACACCACACCTATTTGACATGGTGTGGCACTATTAAAAGCCATAAAACAAGAAGATCTAACCTAAAATTAAATCTGACAGCCCTAACTATTCAACTTAGCGATGATTTAGCGAATTAGCGGCCATCCTCCAGTTATCCAGCCACTATGGTAATAGATCCAGCAGACGTTGCCAGTTTCTTGAGCTTGGTCTCTATCTTAAAAGTTGAAACCAGATGGCGTTGCCGGTTTTTGAATCGCGCTGCTGGTTATGTTTATAAGCGAGTATTAAAAGTTATAAATCCGATTCTTAAAGTAATATAACATACATTAACATTTCAAATTTTTGCAAGTCTCGCCGTCGTTGGCGAGATTAGACTTAGAGGTGGTTAATTTAACACGTTGCGCAATTTTAATATCATAGCTCGTTATTGTTCCATAACGCGGATAACGTGTTATGTGAGGAGCCGCCATGACGCTACTTCGCTAGGAATATCACGCGATCGCGCGCTGCGCGATTATTTATAAATAATATTAAATTTGTAAATGATACAAATTCAGCAATTTTGCGAAGAAAAACATTTGCGGCGGGCTGGAAATGGAAATATAATAATATAAAATGTTTAATATAAAAATATTTTGAGATACAATTGTAGAATAAAATAAAATAACCGTCAAAACCGTCAGCGTTGGCATCCTTAAGTGGTTGACGTCCAATTTGCTCGCACGAAGCGTTTTTGCTCGACGTTTCTGATCCGAACCGCTAGGGTGTGGAACACCCTCCCAGCGCACGTGTTTCCTGCCACGTATAACTTAGTAAGTACCTTCAAGGCAAGAGTGAATAGACATCATCTAGGCAAGCGCTTTCCAACCTAGACCTCATCATTGCTTTGCACTAAGCAACTACTCGGCGCCCCTGAACGTGCTGCCCTACTTCATTCGATATCATGGTGTTATTAGTGGCGCAAGTAGGTACTCCTTGCGTTGCTGCTGTCGTACTTTTAGGATTGCTATTAAATACTTTGCATTAAATTAGAATCAAAAAATCTGAAATAAAATTTATATTCTTATTTTTCCTCTCCCGAAATCACCTTAGACTATTTCCGTGGACCTATCAAACACGTCCATGATTAGTCCCTACACTATTTTCTAAAAGTATGCAATAAGTATCTAGACATAGTACCTATACAATTAGATTTTACGAGTAAGTAGGTACATCTCGCAAATGTTATAAGGAAACGACTTGTCGAATATAAAATATCGTCAGAGTAAAACGGACCTACTTACAGCGACCAACCAACGACTTAAGTAATAAACTTAAAGCAAATGGTCCCGGGATCGACCCCCGGTAGGGTCAATTTGGGAATTTATAATTTCTGAATTTTCCCTGGCCTGGCCTGCCGGGAGGCTAGTTGTGGCTAGTTACCACCCTACCGGCAAAGACGTGCCGCCAAGCGATTTAGCGTTCCGGTACGAAGCCGTGTAGAAACCGAATAGAGGTATGGGCAGTGAGTGGCGTGCAGTTCATAGAGGCATAAAAGCACTGCTTACCCAAACTGAAATACGTAAATGCTCGTTTTTCGCTATAAGTCATTAATTCTGACTAACTAGCTAGCTCCAAGCCCTGTGCACGCCACTGGGTATGGGCTTAATATAAATGCCATGCCCCTAACAGGTTAGCCCGCTACCATCTTAGACTGCATCATCACTTACCATCAGGTGAGATCGCAGTCAAGGGCTAACTTGTAGTAGATAGTAGAATAAAAGAATTAAAAAAGACGTTGCCATTGTATCTTGAGCTTATAAAGAGTATATTATAAAGAGGTAAAGTTTGTGAGTTTGTGAAATGTAGGGGGTAATCTCTGGATCTACTGAACCGATTTTGAAAATTCTGGTACCAATAGAAAGCCATATTATTTGTGAGTCATAGGCTATATATTAACCCGAAAAATTAGGGAGTTTCCGTGAGAATTTAAAAAACTTATTTCACGCGGTCTGAAGGTGCAATTATGTAAGGATCGCCGATCAAATCGTTAAAGCTCGGCTTCAAAGTAAAATAAACCATAACAGCATTGAATTAGAGCTTAATTTCGTGTATCCATTCTTATACGTTTAGGTATGTACGATACCCTAAACGTATAAGAATGGATACACGAAATTGAGTTCTAAATCAATGATACTATGGTTTATTTTACTTTGAAGAAGAGCTTAAACGATTTGATCGGCGATCCTTACATAATTGCACCTCAGATTTAAATCAAATCAACAAATACATATAATAAAAAATGTTTTAATAAGAAATATTCATAGAATAATAAACAGTATCTTTTATTCATTTATTTAGTATCGATGTCGATATCATATAGTATTAACAACGACCTCCCTCACTAGCCCCGCGCCTAGTATCCGAAAGTCTTTAACTATCGCTTCGACGTTCACTTTGTATTTCGTCTCACCGTTTGCTGACACTGGTTTTAACGCGCTGGCGTTTAGAATCTGGAAATAATAAACTATAATATTATTATAATCTAAACTATATATAAATAAATATTTTTTTATAAATGGATAACTTATATTACTATCTATACTCTATAGTAATAAGAGATGATGCACGCGACTTTGTCCGTGTGGATTTAGATATTCGATTCCCGCGAGAACGCTTTTTCCGCAAAAGTCTTCCCTGGGATACCAACAATCCTAATACCAAATTTCATCAAAATTGGTTGAACAGATGGGCCGTGAAAGTGTAGCAAACAGATAAACAGATAGACGACACACTTTCGCATTTATAATATTAGTATGGTATATAAATGCGAAAGTTTGGATGGATGGATGTTTGTTGCTCAATCACGTTTGAACGGCTAAGCGGATCTGCATGAAATTTGGCACAAAGATAGATTATAGTATGGAATAACACAAAGGCTAGTTTTTATACGGGAAATTAAAGAGTTCCCGCGGGAATCAAAAGTTAATATATTATTTACTAACTAAACTAAATAGTTTTAATTAACGCATAACACGGAATTCCTACCTCTTTTTGTCCACCCCAAGTCATAAAACAGCAGCTTTCCAGGGAAGTTTTAAATTTGCGGCCACTAAGTGCTGGAACGATCTACCGCCACCGCTAAAATCGTCACAAACTATTGGAACTTTTAAAACTAAATTTAAAAAACTATTTACTAACGCAACAAAAAGTTACAGTTTGAAATTATTGTATTTATCGTTTCAGCACTTATGCCGCATTGTGTTACTAATGTTGTTAATTTCATTATGCCTGTTTAACTCAATTATAATTTTAGTTAGTTTCTCTTTTTATTTTTATTTTTAATTCTTACATAGTTGCTTTATTCTATAAATAATGTAATACCTGTATGTGCTTACTACTTAAACTAATAGATCTCTATAAACGTATTAGAATAGATATAGCATTCGTAGTTTGTCCGTGACTTCACCAATTAAGGTTTCCACTGAAAACCAGCGCTGCAGCCTGCTGTAGCATGAATGCTGAGCTGGAGACCTGTATTTGGTCACACAACTTTGTTGCTATACCTGATGTGATAGTTTCTTGACTAGTACTAAGATTGTGATCAAATAAAAAACATTTTCTTTCTTTCTTTCTTTCAATGATGGGCATCATCTGTTCATCATCAAGCCATGCAAAACTAAAAAGTAGAGTATTAAAAAGCTGACTGAACTACAGCGGCTCTTAGCTGGAAATCTAGATGTAATATGACAACTATTCAAATAAGTTATTTTTTAGTGATTATTAAATAGAGGATCTCCCAAATGTCGTAATATCCACGTTCCGTTAGTTTTATGTTGAATTACTATTTTAAACTATCGATTAAACTAAAAAAGTGTGTCGAACTTTGATGACGTCACTATTCAACATTTCCATTTCATTATGTATGAATCCCATACTAAGCAGGCGTTTTGACGTTTGAAAAAAAGTTGCTGATGTGACTTGTTGCCAAATACCTAATTGGGAACGTTACCTCCACTCTCATAGGAGAGAGGGAATTAGAGTTTCCCTCTCTCCTATGAGAGTGGAGGCCTGTGCCCAGCAGTGGGACGTTAGTGGGCTTTAGTGGAACGTTACCTGTAAATCTCTGAGCTCCTGGATATCTGGTTTCCAGAGCACAGCAATCACGTCTCCTCCGTAGCGGTCGTGGAAAAACACCGCGAAGTCGTCGTATGCACTCTGAAAGTAAAGTTCACAGTCAACCCTTAATTCTGATAACACGGATTTTCTAAAGAGAAGGTCATTTTGCCAGAGAGCTATATTCTGTTCTGTAGGGGTACACATACATACATGATGACGTAAACACGACGCGGCCACGTTAGCCAATCGAAAAACGAAGTTCTTTTTTTATTTTTTTATTGTGTGATATGCTTGCGCTTGACAACGATCATGCTTAGTGCAAAGCAATGATGAGGTTTAGGTTGGAACGCGCTTGCCTAGAAGATGCCTATTCACTCTTCTTAACGTTCTTTCGGAATTGTACAACTTTCAAACTACAACAGTTGGCCCAATTCGGATCCCCGAGCAAGACACCGGCGCGGAGGAAGATCTCCCTGTTGTATCGGTCAAGCACACCATACGCTCCCGACATTGTGCTGCTTTGACTCCTCGTACGAAGCGTTTTTGCTCGACGTTTCTGATCCGAACCGCTGGGGTGTGGAACACCCTCCCAGCGCACGTGTTTCCTGCCACGTATAACTTAGGTACCTTCAAGGCAAGAGTGAATAGCCATCTTCTAGGCAAGCGCGTTCCAACCTAGACCTCATCATTGCTTTGCACTAAGCATGTTTTTTTTTATCTACTACAAGCCCTTGACTGCGATCTCACCTGATGGGAAGTGATGATACAGTCTAAAATGGTAGCGGGCAAACCTGTTAGGGTTATGGCAGTTATATTAAACCCATACCTCTATTCGGTTTCTACACGGCATCGTACCGGAACGCTATCACTTGGCGGCACGTCTTTCCGGTAGGGAAACCGCCGCTAGCCACAGCCGAAGCCTCCCAGGGAAAATTCAGAAATTATATTTTCCCAAATTGACCCTGCCGGGGATCGAACCCGGGACCTCCGCACGTTAAATCAACAGCGCTCAACACTGCGCCATGGAGGTCGTGAAAACCAAGCGTCAAGGATTGTCGTCAAGCGCAAGCCTATCTCGCAAAAAAGAAAAAAAATCTGTCCAACAAGTATTTAACTTTTGAAAAAAGCACGCCTATGAAGTTTCATGAAGCTGCAAAATAAGCTCTCTCGATTGTGCTTTAAGCACCACACATCTTTGGCGATCGTTTCTATGACCTGCCTGATTGATGAACATTTACTGTACGGTTTTGCTGAGTGGTGCTTAGCGAGTAAAATTGTCTACCCGTTATCTCTATTTATCTACCGAAGCTAACATGGTTACACATATGATTTGTCTCGTTACGTCAAAAGTAGAAATAAAAGTAATATTATTTCTGTGAAAAAAAAAGTGAAAAAAAAATATTGTATATTTTGCACTGTGGTGTTTTTTTTTTGTACTGTGGTATTTTGCTCTATGATCCCTTACATTCCGACTATTTTTTTCGGCGTAACATACCGGATTTTGTGCATGTTAGTATAATCCAAAAATGTGCCGGCAACGACAAACATCTCTCTCTCGTCGCGAGATATCTCGTTGTGCGCATGCTAAGCCTGCTGGTAGTGAGCCGGCAATGGGTTGAATTAATGACGATTATTTAGGCCCGCCATATACATTCGGAATTCCGTTTCGAAATTCCGATTCGGAATATCGAATTGGAATTTCAAACGCAGCAAATCCATATAAAATTTAGGGGTCTATCACACACGCACAGTAATTTTCCGTTCGAATCTATTTCCGTTTCGGAATTCTAATGGAAGCCTAGCGTTCAGAATCACGAACGAAAAAAAGCCGTCCCGAACGCCATAGATTTTATATAAGTCGCATCACACATTCGTTATATTATGATATATATGTCACCGTAAGATTGTAAAAACCGTTAGATTATAATATAACGTTTTTTATCTCGATAGATTATAAACTGTCGACAGATTGTGAACCGTAACATACTGCTTACAATTTAACGCGTTATTTTTCGATAAATTGTAATTGTATTTTTCGGTAATATTAGGTATATTAACCCGATAGAACATTACCTGAATATTCATGTCAAACCCTAACCTAACCTATAGTTCGCGCGCGAGTTGAATGCAGAGTAGATGTATGGTGACACTTACATTTACTCTGCATTCAACTCGCGCGCGAACTGTACAAGAAAGAGACAAGAAAACGTAAAAACTATAAATATTTCATAAATTAATACTCAGAACATTGAACGGTTCACAATCTTTCGACAGTTTATAATCTAACGGGATATAAACCGTTAGATTATAATCTAACGGATTTTACAATCTTACGGTGACATATATATATAAATCAATTACTGTTCGTTTGTCTCGCTAAAACTCAAGAACGGCTGGGCCGATTGAGCTGATTTTGGTTTTGAAATGTTTGTCGTAGTTCAGGGAAGTCTGTTAGTTACGACGCGACGCGCGGACGAAGTCGCGGGCATTAGCATAGTATATTATATATTCGCTGACAGAATATCTGAACTCATTGAACTGAGACTATAGCTCTTCCAACATCTGAGCCTTGTTATTCCGAACGGAAATAAACGTATGTGTGTGATGTATTTACGGAATCCTGATTCGATATTCCAAATCGGAATTTCGAAACGGAATTCCGATATATGTGGCGGGCCTTACTGACCTTCAATTCCTCCAAGTATCTGTCAACCGGATGGAACTCTACCACGGGTATGACGTCTTCGGCCAGCGTGTCTGCAGGCAGTGATCTAGGCGCTACGTCGAGCCTCTCGCCGGAGTAAGGCACCATATCCCTCTCGAGGTAGATCAGTACGTCATACCCTGATAGAGACGGGACGAAGGCTGGCTGGAAATGGAAAATTACTATTATGTTTATGGAAAACATATTTCGGAATGAAATGTAGAATTAGAAGAAGAATAGAAGAATGTATCCTTCCCCAGAATGTAACTTATCTCTAAACCAAATTTCGTCAAAATCGGTCAAACAAATGGGCTGTCAAAACGTAGCATAGACAGACAGACGCCATTGTGCATTATTTTAATATTACTTTGAATTAATTATCGGTATTTTATCGGATATACCTTGGGGTGTGTGCTTAGTAACTTCACAACCTTGTTCCCCCTTCTCCGTTCTACCACAGAACAACGAGAAACCGTCAGCGTTGGCACCCTTATGTGATTGACGTCCAATCTGCTCACACTCGTTCGGTGATATTGACGAGATATTCACCGGGATGCAAAGTTACCCCGCGCCCCGCCCGAGTAATGAGGCCCGTACCCCCGCCCGTAACCGGAGAAGACCACTGCTGAAGTACAGGCTTATGCAAAAGCGGGACAGCGCTATGGCGGGGATAAGGACAGGCTCATACAGGTGAGGAGCATGCGCCACAAGTCGGACGCCCATTTTTTTTTCTATGAAAGGGTCCACCATCTAGTACCTACATATTAGGACATTACATCTAGGACGTGGGAACCCATCGCAATATTGTCCCAACCAATTTAACCATTCGAACTAGTGTAAAAAGTGCATAAGTGCTGTGTAGTGAAATAGTGTTTGTGCTACTTAAGTAGGTCACAAAAACTTAGTGAACACTAAGTACATTAGGATAAATAAACTAAGGACAGTTATTGGACTGCAAATTAGACGTAAAAATTAATTTTAAGTAGAAGTTTAAGCTAGAATAATATTACTTATTAGCCCATAGGCTAGATCATAGACTTAGAATGTACAAGACCAACAGTGACAGATTACGGTGTTACAAAAAATGAAATGTAAATGTGTGCGTGAAATAGTGTTGTCTTGACTCTAGCATAGTATTATCGATAGTCTTACTGGTGAAATCATAGGACTCTAATGAGTTAGTTTAACGAAGTAAAATATAACTATCTTTTAATTTAAAAAAATTAAATACACAAATAGCAACAAAGCTACAGCTAGGTACAAATTATTTATTGATGAGATGACCATGTTTTCTCTAAAAAGTTTTTCAGCGTTAAAACACAATGCAACATCATTAGCTGGTTATATCAAATACTTATTGTGTGTTTTCGAATAGTCTCTCTTAATAATTAACGAATTATTACATAGAGCTGTTGGGTCCGATAATAAACTATGTACCTACACAGTCTTCACACTTAACTCTTTTAATAATCCTTTTAATACATACAAATAATTAAGAAAAAAAGAATGTCCATTCATACATTAGTTTTCTCATTAATTCATTCAATTATTTATTATTCAGACTAATATCTATTTTTTTTACGCATAGCCCATGATGCTACACCACTGGGGACGGGGTCCATACAATTTTGCCCACTGTTCTTTGTAGAGTTTTTTTGGGGATCTCATTACTTTCGTGCTAACTCAATATTTATTGCCCTCTAAATAATATAGTCTTATTTAAGTGGGTTCTTAAAGTTTGCCGATTAAATTTCAATAATTTGTTTTCATGCTTCAATCGGAGAAGAAAATAAATTTCAATAATGCTTTTCATGAGCAGATATCTATGATCGCTTAATGGGTTTTGATCTAATACATGATACTTTAAACTATCAAACAGAAGTTGATTGTTGCGTATTACTTTTTTACTACAATACTTACAATAATACTCTGATATAATGTATAAGTGACAAGTTAATAAAAATAAATAATAACCATATATGGCGCTCAAGTCATAGCTAATGACCTCCCCGATAAGCACTTAAATACATAATGTACTGAATTACCAGTATGTACAGTATACCCTGTATATATATTTCATGTACATATGAAATCTAAGACACGCCAAATAAAACAAAACTGAAGGAAAATATTTATTTCGTTCTTTTCTTTTACAGGAAAGTAGTGTTTAATATTGTACTCTACACACCTAAGCTTATGAGAAATCACGTCAAACCTACCGGCAGACACGCTTATCGACTATCGATACTTATGACGTCATCACTTTGTCAATCCCTATCGTAACGAAACATTTTTAAGTTTTACACAAAATATCCAAAAATTCTTTATTTAGCAATGTAATTTGATGAAAAGTCTTAAGGGAAACCTATTATCTAAGCTTTCAATAGTTATTTTGCCTCATTTTCAAACAACAAGTGACGAAATAATGATTATGAATAATTCAGAAAAATATTCAGTAATTACCTGTGAAACGTGTATTTATGCGGGTTATTACGTCTTGTAACGTCACATTCATTCACTGAACAAGACACCAAGGTGGCAGAACAAAGATTTTAAGTTTTAATCGTAAGATTATTAATTAAATACACAAAATTCACCTCGACTTGGAAAAGGCCCGGACGCTATGGCATCTTACTCGCGTAAACAATGACATACTGGCCTTTTGTTTCGCTATCTCTTTTTCGCTCGCGGCAGTGTTTATTATCTAAATACCTCTCGCTCCCACGCTTTGTCAGTCTATTGAGCGTAGCGAAAAAATCCTATGTCTATGGGCTAGATGGTAGTAGACAATAAAGTTGCCATTATATGGTAATCGAACTTTATGGTAAGAAAAAAAATATATGTATATATATATTGTCCCAAGAAAACCCCTGCCATTGTGTGATTAATGGAATGGGTTCACGATCCCCAGCAATGAGGAATATGACGCAGAGAGAGAGGCATTTAATAGTAACTCACCAGAATGCAGTCCTCCATATCAACCAGCAGAGCCTTCTCGATATACGCCAGTGTGGAGGTCGCGATTCGTTGAGCTCGTAACACCGCGGGCTTGAGGGGTCCGCGCTTCGTCCACACGGATGGGAGGTCGCCGTCGTATGCAGTCACCATGAACAGGTAGGGGGTCTGAGTCTCGCGCGTGCTGAATTTGCGCTCAAGTTCCGTTATTTCGTCACCTGTTCGATCAATCTTATCTTAGCTAATATTATAAATGTAAAAATTTTTTCAATACACTTGCTCGAAAAATGCACTTACAGAGGCAGTAAACAGGACTTGTAGTTAAATTTACTGCCCGCGTGCAGTAAATTTGCAGTTTTTATTTTATTTTTATTAGTCCACGTTACTTCTAAATAAAAGGTTTTAGTCATAGTCATAGTCATAGTCATTTATTTATTAAATATAGGTACACTGTAGGTACACTTATTTTCGTCTAAAAATTACTTACTTAAAACGCATGATGGTGATAATGGGTATCGGTATCTTAAAACTAAAGCTACGAGGGTTCCAAACGCGCCCTGGTCTGAGAAGAGCCCACAACAAACTCAGCCGGGTTTTGTTTTTTTTTTTATTATCACATCTCACAAATATTCTTACTAAGGAACTATCAGAGACATTAGAGCAAATTATTGCCAGTAAATTTGCAGTTTTTTTTTTATTTTTATTAGTCCACGTTACTTCTAAATAAAAGGTTTTAGTCATAGTCATAGTCATAGTCATTTATTTATTAAATATAGGTACACTGTAGGTACACTTATTTTCGTCTAAAAATTACTTACTTAAAACGCATGATGGTGATAATGGGTATCGGTATCTTAAAACTAAAGCTACGAGGGTTCCAAACGCGCCCTGGTCTGAGAAGAGCCCACAACAAACTCAGCCGGGTTTTGTTTTTTTTTTTATTATCACATCTCACAAATATTCTTACTAAGGAACTATCAGAGACATTAGAGCAAATTATTGCCAGGCTTCCTTGTCGTTTAAGTAGTCCTTTACATGGTAATAAGACTTTTCAATGAGTTTACGTTTTACATTAACTTTGAACTTATTCAGAGACATCTTCAACATGTCTTCTGGGAGCTTATTATAGAAGCGGACACTGTTTCCAACAAATGAATTGCTAGTTTTACTAAGCCTAGAAACAGGCATTACAAGTTTATTTTTATGTCTAGTATTGACATTATGGTTTATTTATATCACCATCCATCCACCATTGAAAAAACTATCTATAGATACATCAAGCGAACAATACTCACGTGACATATCATCGTTGTAGTCTAACACGATCATCTGTGTACTCCAGTCCGTACCGGCTAGCAGCCTCAGCGCGCGGTAGAAGCCCACCGCGGGCTGCCGGGGCGGCTGTAGCGGCGCGTGGTGAGTGAACACCGCGCTCACCAGCAGCTGGCACACACTTGCCGGCCAGTGGTCACTCAGCAGGTGGCACGATAGCCAGCGGGTGAATAGGCATACAGTGGGGCCGAATGCGGGGTGCTTCTGATGTAGTCTGTGGACCGATTGATGAAACTAGAAAATTGCTCGCTACGCTCGTGCTTATAATTACAGATTAACGTCCTCACGAATTTCGGCTACAGTCTCTAGGGAAATAAGACATCTGCGGGGTAAATTTTATAGTGCACAAGTGTGTGTGCGCTTTCTGTTTCTTTACTCGTATAGCCCGATGGAACAGAAAGTGCGACACGACCGGCGAGAGATCTGGCGCAAGACCGACGGCTTAATGTGCTCTCCGAGGCACGGGGAAGAAACACCGCCAACTTCCTACCCAACACTTTTAACGGCCCGACCCGGGACTCGAACCCGGGACCTCGTCGCCTCAGTCGAACAATTTAAGTGCTAACCACTAAACCAACGAGGCAGTCGAGTTTTTGAAAAATATTCGGATGTAGGAGGTATAAAGGTCAAAAATCAACTTTTTGAAAAGAATTTTTGACAAATATTCGGGTGTAGGAGGTATAAAGACAAAAAAAACAACTTTTTGAAAATAATTTCTGAAAAATATTCGGGTGTAGGTCAAAAACAAAAATTTGTCCCTTAAGTCTGGGTAGCAACACACAAATTAAAAGTTACTAAATAAACCTACCATTTTGTAGATATGGAAACAAATGTTTCTGGAGCCCTATATAAGCCTTTTGATATTTCTGGAATATCTGCGGGTGTATAAAGTTATAACATAAGGTCACCTCTTGCATGCAAGTCTGATTGCAAGCAAGCACTAGCCTATATATTTAAAAAAAAAAAAATTTGAAAAGACTCTGAAAAATATTTATTTTGACGACCTCCGTGGCGCAGTGTGTAGCGCTGTTGTCTTAACGTGCGGAGGTCCTGGGTTCGATCCGCGGCAGGGTCAATTTGGGAATTTATAATTTCTTAATTTTCCCTGGTCTGGCCTGGTGGGAGGCTTCGCCCGTGGCTAGTTACCACCCTACCGGCAAAGACGTGCCGCCAAGCGATTTAGCGTTCCGGTATGATGCCGTGTAGAAACCGAAGTGGTATGGGTTTAATATAACTGCCATGTCCCTAACAGGTTCGCCCGCTACCATCTTAGACTGCATCATCACTTACCATCAGGTGAGATCGCAGTCAAGGGCTAGCTTGTAGTGGATTAAAAAAAAAAGGTATAGGGTAGGTATTTAGTTATAAAGGTCATCGCTCACCCGTGCAGCGCGCCCCTCAGTCTGGGCAGCAACACACTCTCGCACTGCAGCGCCACGCTCTCCTCACTCTCCGTGAACTTCACCACTCCTCTCTCCGTCTCTCTCCGCAACAGTGTGATCTCCTAATTTTTTTTTGAAAGAATGTGGTACAAATATTTTATTTTATCTTATTTATTTAGCAACTAAAATAGATTACAATAAATGAAAAATATGAAAATTTTATTGATAAAAATATTTGTCGGTTCACAATAGGCATGATGACAGTAACAAAGAATCAATGAAATTATAAATTTATCTAATAAAATTGGATTCATGGATTATAAAAAACGAGTAAGATTGCTATTTATTTTGATAAAAAAAACTATAAAATACAGCAATCCGCCATATTGGTTAAAACACCAATGAAGCGACAATGACGTCACAATTATTTTCGAACTTTGACAATCACACTATTGTTTACTGCACACTGCACAGAGTACATTGGTAAAAATAATAGTGACGTCACAAATGACGCCATGACACCGCCGAACGTTTTGGCGTGAATTTTAAAATTTAAATTTCAAATGCCAATTTCATCTACCAAGCCTTATTTTTCTGCTGAAATAAGATATTTTTTCGAAATAGTAGATACTTCCGACCATAATATGACCATTTTTCAAAATCAGTCATCATGCCTATTGTGTCGGGAACGATGAAGTAAGTTTGAAAAAACCTGTATCTCTGGGTCCCCGGTCTTCCTCCTCGGTATTCAGACAAATAGCAATAATATTTTTAACAATGAAGCGTTCAAACAATAAATACTGATCTAGCCTTAAGTCTTAACAAATAACATTTTAATCTTATTTTAATCCTACATGGTCACACTACGATAGTATATTTCACTAATTAGAATTATTTGACTACCTTAGGATGAGCTATTTGGAGGCGGAACACTAAGCCGTTTTTGAGCACGTCCAGGTGATTGTCATAGGCTTGTGTCGGGAGAGAGTACTGTTTGTTCAGGCGGTCTGCTATTTGCAGGTGAAAGGCCGCTTTTAGACATCGGAACGCTTCGATGTCTCCCGGCCATTTGCCGCTGTAACCTGGAAATATTAGTTCATTTAAATTGCTTACATTTAGTTTTTTTTTTATACCACTACAAGTTAGCCCTTGACTGTGATCTCACCTGATGGTCAGTGATGATGCAGTCTAAGATGGTAGCAGGCTAACCTGTTAGGGGCATGGCAGTTGTATTAAACCCATATCCCTATTCGGTTTCTACACGGCATCGTACCGGAACGCTAAAACGCTTGGTGGCACGTCTTTGCCGGTAGGGTGTTAACTAGCCACGGCCGAAACCTCCCACCAGGCGAATTTAGTTTACAAATTTCATCCTCACCACCTGGATGCCTGGTCTTCTTCCACCTCCCTCTATTCCAGGTCATTTCTGCCACGTACCCGCAAATTGTGGAATCAGCTTCCATCTTCTGTGTTCCATAATGATTATAACATGGGGCTCTTCAAAGGGCGGATAAACGAATTTCTCAAAAGCCAGCAACGCATTGGCGGTTCCTCTGGTGCTGCAAATGTCCGCCCATGAACATTTGCAGCACCTTAGAAAAGAGCAACTGCTGAGTTTTTTGGTTTACCTTAGGGTATCATACACTACACGTATGAGAATGGATACACGAAATTGAGCTCTAATTCAATACTGTTATGGTTTATTTTACTTTGAAGCCGAACTTTGACGATTTCATCGACCGATAGGCATGATGACAGTAACCAAGAATCAATGAAATTATGAATTTATCTAATCGATTCGTGGATTATAAAAAACGTATTTATTTTTCTATTTCGAGTGAGATTGCTATTTATTTTGATAAAATAAAATTATAAAATACAGCAATCCGCCATAATGTTTAAAACACCAAGAAGCGAATGACGTCACAATAGTTTGTTTTCGAGCTTTGACATTCACACTATTGCTTACTGCACACTGCACAGAGTACATTGGTAAAAATAATAGTGACGTCACAAACGACGCCATGACACAGGGGAGCGTTTTGGCGTGAATTTTAAAATTTAAATTTCAAATGCCAAATATTATCTACCAAACCTTATTTTTCTGCTGAAATAAGATATTTTTTTGAAATAGTAGATACTTCCGAACATAATCTGACCATTTTTCAAAATCAGTCATCATGCCTATTCTTACATAATAGCACCTCTGAATCTTGAAAAAAATAATGCATGATGCATTACAACTTACTCAACTCAACAATGGCTTTGTTAGCGGGCGTGTACTCAGGCAGCCTCGCGTGTGGCGCCTCCTTTATGAGCGACGCGTTGGCGCGCCGTCTCGGGTTGCGGTCCGGGTTGTGGCCCAGCGCTGGGAATGGGTCGCAGTAGCTGAACACTGGGGATATGCCTGGAATCGTAGACAGCGAGAGGTATATATACCATATCTCCTTTTCACTCCCACATGAAAGAGATGCAGTGTTGGGATGTTACCCAAGATAGAATGAGAAAAAATAGTCAAGTCAAGTCAAGTCAAAGAACGTTTATACAGTTTAGGGAGGTATACTACTCTTATTGACGTCCAGTTATTTATAACATTTAATGGTGATAATCAGTACGACATCTTAAACTAAAGCTACGAGGGTTCCAAACGCGCCCTGGTCTGAGAAGAGCCCACAACAAACTCAGCCGGGTTTTTTTTCACTATCACCATTTCACAATCATCTTAACTAAGGAACTATCAGAGCCATTAGAGAAAATCATTGCCAAGCTTCCTTGTCATTTAAATTACATGGTATGTTTTTTTCTATCCCTTTCTGCGTGTTATTACCTATCCCTTTCGGTTACACGCTGGCATTGATTCTAGAGGTTTAATTATACTATGCCTGGAATACACACATATATGAATGAACTAGGCTTTACCCGCTTCGTTCACGTTAAGAGTGTGCCGACAGAGAGACAGTGTCGAGCGTCGAGCGGGATGTCGAATTATGGTTTTCTCGTGACTGAGAAGTACAGAGCGATAGACGCACAACGACGTAAGCGCCAAAACTTTTTGAAGTGAAAACTTCTTTAGGCGCGTTGAGCACTTTTTGGTATGGGGGTAAAAATGTGGAAACGCGCGACACCGTTCTTCTTAAGGCAAAAAGGTCTTAAGTATAAAATTGTACATTCGTAATTAAACTTTACAAACTTAGTTTTAAGGTTTACATTTGAAATATTTCATTATTATAATTTTTTTTCTTTTTTTTTAAATTAGAACAAAAAATATTCGTTTTCACTTCTATCGACAGTCCCTAGGATGACTGCCATTTTTTTAAAACAAAGATGTTTCGAGTTTTAACTCACCGTAAACGGCGCTAATGTCGAGCGGCAGCTGAGTGAGGCCGCGCAAGTCTCGCCGCAGCTCGTCGAAGGCTTGCAGCACCGACAGCGCAGCCTCCTCCATTTGTTGACAGCTCGCTGACTTGCGCGCCGTCAGCGAGTCCAGCTGGCAGCATACGTGGTACAGTTCCGATGACGGTATATCTGGGAATGGAAAAAGTTACTTTTATAGTCAATGGGGCTGATTCGGTAGTGCACAATCTCTAAACTAAACTAAAATTAGAGCATTACAAATATTGCTAACCCTTTCATAATACTTCCTACGGAAAGGGACAGAACTAGATTTAAAGCTGCCATTTTAGTTTAGTTTAGAGATTGTGTTATACAGAATCAGCCCCATTGTCGATGAAAGCTCTAAGCTTGAGTTAAGAATTGAAGTATAACTACGATAGGGATGATGACAACTCTATATATTTATCTAAATTAATATTATCTATATATATATATCTAAATTAATACTATAAATAAAAAGGAAAGAATTGTTTGTTTGTTTGTTTAGCGATAGCTTGAAATTATCAGCGAGTAACTTATGCTATAATTTATTTTCATAAAAATAAGAGATCCTTACGAAAATTGCAATAATGTGAACTAAGTCGGAAAATATCGTCTCTTCTGAGAGCTTGCGTGGCGTGCGCTGCGTAAATAGTTAGACGAAAACAATGTATGGTGGAATTGTTCCTCCAAGTTGTAAAAAAAGTCCGCGATAGAAAGAAAGAAAGAAAGAAAGAAAGAAAGAAAAACTATTTATTCTCACATTGTGCCACACATTACAATACCTTTAGGTAAATGTTACCATGGTGCCTCCAGTACTTGAGCATTAAACTCATGCCTAGAGGCACCATGAAAACACTTGTCACATAGCATATATCTATCTTTTAAGGTTGACTCACAATAAACATTTTTATGATTTTATGAGGGCTATTTTCTAGACTACGATCTATCCCAATGTTCGCATCCGATACTCACATTATAAATGCGAAAGTTTGGATGGATATTTGTTACTCAATGACGCCAGAACGGATCCGGATGAAATTTGGCACAGAGATAGATTAAAGTCGGAAATAACACATAGGCTACTTTTATCCCGGAAAATTAAAGAGTTCCCGCGAGCCAAAAATCCTCAATCCACGCGGCTGAAGTCGCGAGCATCAGCTAGTTTATTATATGAAGTATAGTATAGTATGAAGGGTTATAAACATTGATGTAGAATTTTTTTAGTACCTATACTAGATGTAGGATTAGCGCTTCAAAAATGTCCCCGACAAATTACAGCACAAATACGAAAGTGCTCTTATTTGAGATTAGTACGGGCCAACCTTAGCCAACATAACGACGCGTCAAAATGCTGCAGTGCTCATATAAAAGGTGTGCTAATATCCTTTGGCCAATGTTTGTGACAATGCGTCAAATATTGTAACCAACATTGACTGTTCTGGATAGACGGGATGCATGGAGTAGTGTTGGTGTTTTAAAAGTATTGTTGCTTAGTGATTCCCTGGTAATCCATTTCGTTATGCAGTAGAGTTGTTTAAGCCATCTAAAATATACAGATAACATTAATTATGTTCAAATTCATTTTGATAAAATTGATATTACTGGAAACACACATACCTTAGTTACATAAATACACATAAAATACATGGGTACATAAAGATATTATATACTTTACATAAATATTTTATTAAAAAATGTAGTAAAAAATAATAAAAGCCGCAAAGGCTAAATCTGAATAAAGTTTACTTGGTACTTTTTAAGTTTACGTGTAATACGTCAATAAAACGTAGATTTTTAACCTTGATATTAATTTTAAAATGAAACTAAGTAAGGAAAATTTAATTTTAAGTTAAAATCTTACTTCTTAAACAAATGTTAGGTAGTTTAGTTTTAGTTTCCTCATGTTTTTACACAGATACTTATGCATATCATAACATTGTATAGTTATAAATATTGATAGAAGAGGAGAGAGTACGCCATTTAAACCTACGTGGTTTTTCGCAGTGCTACCCACCAAAACTGTATCAATATTTATTTTGATAAATAAAACATACTGTACAAGTATAACACATAAGTGAGTTGCTGGGGCGCGTAAGCTAGTAATAAATATACACGACCACATACCACCACGATATACAACTTTTAAAAAATCAGCAACTCCATGTCTCCATTGTTCTATTTGAATTTCGTTCCATTGAATTTTTTGTTTTTGCCTTTTTACAAAGACAAAAGGTCTTAAATATAAACATACTACATTCGTAATTCAACTTAAATTCTAAGTTTTAAGGTTTATAATAAATTGACGTTGTTGATATTGACAATGTGATGCCAAGAGTTGCGCCTTGTTCCAAAATAGTGTAAAGGTATCAATTTGGCAACGTATGAAGTACCTTATTGCTTACATATTAAGTTTTATTTTAATAATAAATATTTTTGTACTTATTTTAAAAATTACTTTTTGTTTTGGATTGAAAGGTTATTCCTACCTTTTCTCTGATGACAGAACGTCTTAAAAATTAAAATTTTCTAATCGTAATGTAGCTTTATGTGTTAAACTTAAGGTGCATAATTAACTGAAGTTGTTGCTAATATAATACCTTTTTCTACATTTCCCACTCAGCATACAAATGTTTATGTGTGTGCAAATTGGGACATTTTTGCGATATTTTTTGTTCGTGACCCTGTTTCTAGTACTCATTCTATTTCAATGGTTATAAATGTCTCACCATACTTCAGTAGCAGCAGATAGTCAACAATCTGTCGGCTGATGGCGCGCCTCTCGGCGAGTGTTGTCGCGTCCCACACGCACGCCTCAGTAATGGAGCCGTCTTGGAAACGGCGCAGTTCGGATTTGTCGCCCCAGAACGCCCTAGGAATTAAATATCCACCTCATACAGTAAAAAAAAAAAAAAGTGTGATCGAGCGTAAGCCTATAATGAATAAAAAATGAATAGGCATCTTCTAGGCAAGCGCGTTCCAACCTAGACCTCATCATTGCTTAGCACTAAGCATAATTGTCGTCAAGCGCAAGCATTTCTCGCAATGAAAAAAAAGAGAAAACAGGAAACAAAAGACAAGGAGCCCTATTTTTACTTCACTATAAGTTAGCACGTATGGCTAGTCTAAAATAGTAGCGAGCTAATGCTAACCTGTTATAGGGGTATGGCCGCCTGGTGTGACCACGAGTCTGCTACGTATAATAAAGCCTTACCCCTAATCGGTTTCTATACGACACTTGGTACGTCATTGCCGGTAGGGTGGTAACTAGCCACGGCCGAACCCCCCCACCAGACAAAGCGTAGGACAATCTATGTCACTTATGATAAGGTACTACGGTTCGGAAAGCAGGAAACAAAAGCCCAGTTGCCCTTTCGGCTTGAGGATGGGCTTTTGGCTTACATATTATGCTGTGTTCACTAATTTAGTATTTGAAGTACTTATGTTCACTACTTTAGAAGTTATAAGGCTCTGACAGACGAACAGACGGAAGGACGGACCGACGGACAAGTGGAAAATTAACTCAAGTAGACTCAGAAACCTCGCTTAGGTCGGTTAAAATATGAGATTAAATGTTTGTTACTCCTTCACACCGCAATTAATGAACCGATTTAGCTGAAATTTTTGATGGAGATAGCTTATAACCTGAATTAACACATTTCACCGCCAAAAAATTAAAGAGTTCCCGCGGGAATCAAAAAACTTTAATCCACACCGACGAAATTTTGGCCTGGTGGGAGGCTTCGGCCGTGGCTAGTTACCACCCTACCGGCAAAGACGTGCCGCCAAGCGATTTAGCGTTCCCTACCATCTTAGACTGCATCATCACTTACCATCAGGTGTGATCGCAGTCAAGGGCTAGCTTGTAGTGGATAAAAAAAAAAAAAAAAAAACGAAGTCTAGTATCATAATAGGTAAAAAAAAACGATAGAGTAAAGGTAATATTGAGATTATTCACACTGTTATTCATTAATATTACCTGAATTCTTCAGCCTCAGGCAGATTCGCCGGGGGTCCCTTATCCACGATGTTTACAGAGTTTTCAGGATTCAGAATAAGGCCAAAGGACAATTTTTCCACGTAGCTGTAAGAAAAAATAAATCAATTCTTGTATGCAAAATAGCAGCAACACAACCTGTATTGGCAAGTATTAATTAGTATTAAATAGTATAGGCCAACAAACTTATTTGACTGTCAGCGTAAAGTTAAGATATCTATGAAAAATAAAATAAAAACAAACTAAACAGGCATAAAAATTAGTTCCAATTTTAGCCACCGGGTCAGATAAGTTTGTGTTACTATAAGTAGGTTTACGAAATATAAGTCAAAGTCATAATCTACTTGGGGTATGTTCCGATATACACTGCGAGCACTGTTCAGTGCTCTTACTGGGGAGAACTTTGTTCCAATATGGACTGACAGTATACTGCCGCAGTATCCTAGGGTAATATATGACCTTCATAAATCGTCGCCATTTTTGCACTGTGAGCACTGGCGTTTTCAAGGTAAGGTGCTCTCAGTGCTTTGATCACGTGGTCAACAATATTGAAAAAACACAACTGTGTGTGTGTACTTATGTACGCATGCAAGAAGTTATACTATTTGATAGCAAATAATGAATATTTTGAATATCAATTATCAGTTCTCACCGTACATACAGTAAATGTAAGGAACGAATGGCCTAGCTGTGAAAACGCATACCAATCGATTGCGAATTGCGATTATTATGCAACGTTGACCCAAGTCAGTAACTGGATGGGTGACCGAACTTGGAGGTTGAAATTTGGCCTTTTGTTAAGCCGTCGGTCCCGGTTATTATCGCTAACATCTGATAATAACCGTAACAAACCTAAGGGTTTAAATACTCTTAGTCGAGTCGTATGCGTATGACCCTCAGTAATGAGGAATCGTAAAAATTCAATCTAACGCGCCAAAAGAAGTATAACTTCAATAAAATAGTTCTTACCCATCATTCCTCGCCTTCTCCACTGTCCTAGTGACAGGCCAAGAGAACTCCGCGTCCACAATCTGCAGTATCAAGTCCACTCGCTCACCCAGGCCTCTGGTGAGCAAGTTGTGGAGGGAGTCTGTGACCAGCGCTAGTTGGTCCAGCCCATAGTTCACTCGGCTTGAATTGGGAGCTCTTTGTAAGATGGACTCTTTTAGCTTGGGAAGGTTCTTGAATCTAAAATGAAATCACTACTATAGTGACATGCCTATTAATAATTATTTCATAATATGATCTCTCGATATTATAACATACTAGTGATGACCGCTACTTCGCCCGCGTAAATATCGGTTAATAAGTAAGTAAAAACACTTTATTACACACAAACAGATAACAGAACAGAGGTAACACAGATCATGCCGAAATTTACAACTCGTTACGGTGTAAAGGCGGCCTTATCACTACGACTGATCTCTTCCAGACAACCTATATGAAAGGGGATAGATAGATAGAGATAAAGATAAATCGTTTTATTTCAGGCAGGGACCTATAATATAAATCTAAAATTAAAATTACAAAATAATATAAAATTAAAATTATCAAAACAAGATGTAAGAATTCAAATTAGAGCTACAACTATAGGTATTATAATACCCTATGGTATAATATTTTTAACACTTTGTGTTCTGAGTCTGGTGCACTTTCAGTCAGTATTTAAAAAACACGCTGTCAGGGGATGCCTAAGCGACGATACGATACGAGTATCTCATTGTACTCTTAGATTAGTATCGTCTGGGAGTTATTCTTTTACCTCAATATATGGTCGAACTGCATCAAAGCCGTGACAGGTGTCATGAGCAGAGGTATGAAGCTGTTAATCTTGCCATTATCCAGCATTTCCACAGCCAATCCGCTCTCCCTTCGCAACGCGTTATACGTGCCTCGACACATCTGCCAGCATATGTTGTAGTGCCCACTCTTGTCCAGGAATACTATGGGGAAATGTGCGTGGAATTCCTCTAGGGACGGTGTGCCTTGACCTTTATGTAGGGATATGCCAGTTTTGTCCCATTCTGACGACTCTGTAAAAAGTTTAAAGGAAAATTGCATTGCATACTATAAAGTTCTGAGATCAATAAAATTATTGTCATAGCACTCAACCCTGATACAAATATAAAAATTTGACAGAAAAAGCTTTTCAAAGAGTGCCTCTACAAAATCACAACAGTAGTTAATCATGTAGAAAAATTATTTGAAAACGAATTTGTTCGATGTTACACAGTTAGTGAGAAGACTAAAAAGGACAAAACCCTTTGAGTTAGTGCATAGTGATTAGTGATAGTGAAGTGAATTACTGCCTGAAAGAACACATGAACAAAGTCTGTATTTGCAACAAGAAAGACTAAGATACGTCATTGGACAATTTCTTAGTACATAAGAAATTAAGTTTAGGTTAAAGTAAAATTACTTATTAGTCAAATAGTGTAGCTAGATTGTAATTATATTAATAGAAAAAAAGCTATAAAATCAAAAATTAATAGTCATTGACAAAACTAATGGATTTCATACTAAGCCTTTACTTCTGTAACAAATCCATACTAATATTATAAATGGGAAAGTGTCTGTATGTGTCTGTCTCCTACGCTTTAAAGGCTAATTTTTTCAATCGAATTTGACGCAATTTGTAATTGAGGTAGGTAACATCCGGGGGAAGGACATACCTACATTTTATCCCAGAAAATTAGAGTTCCCACGGGAATCAAACTTAATCGACGCGGAAGTCGTGTGCGTCATCTAGTTTTTACTGAGCCTTAATAAATATTTGATTAACCTTATTAAACCAATAATTTTGTAAAATAAAGTATAATACAAAATACTCACTGAGGTAAATCCAAAAATTCCTTATAATCTGATAGCTGCTCATAATATTGTTGATCCTTTTCGCTTGCACCAGATACGCTACCAGCATGCTTATCACATGCCCTGACACTTGCAAGCTGCGCTGGCGCACCCAGATCTTAAGCAAGACAATTGCTTGCCTTAAGTTCTCCTTATTCATTAATGTTTCGTTCAGAAATGCCTGATTCTCTGCAGCTGTGAGATCAGTTAGTATACTGCTGTTGTAAAAGGGTGTGGGTGGGCCGATTTCTGTACCTTGAAATTTACAAATCCAATCAGTTATTTCTCAAATACGTACATAGACATGGTACAAGTGCTTAGATTTAAACATTTAATCTATCATGAGTTATATTCATTATAACTATAAAATTATATATCGCCAGTTGTAAATCACATAAGTACAACAGTTATGAGTTCAATGGTAACTGTCCTTGCTAGATTTTTAACAATCTGTCTTAAATAAAATATTATTGTATTCATTCTTAAAAAGTAGTTATCACCTCCATTTACAATCCAAAATACAAGGAGTTTTCTTCAAATTCATAAGATTTTCATTCAATTACATATACTTTTTAAACTCTTTTGAACTGTCTGTTTGAAGTGAATCTACCACTGGTTCGAAATGCCAACACTTTTAACTTGCCCATTAAAAAAAATCTAAAATTACAATACCTAAGATACATAAGTAACTACATTCCCAAGCATAGCTGGAGTCAAATCCAAACTCGACTAAGGAATCAGTTCTTAGTGGTCTGATTTTTTATTTTGTCTTTACAATGTGTATTGTCGAGTCAACATCTCCTGAGGATTGCATTGATCCTGAATATGGCAAACTACATGTTGTACCACAAAGATTTGTCTGCTTTGGCAGATTATTGCGAATTAAGCTTCTTGTTCCTTGACATTTTTCATTCGCTTTAATGTATAATATATGTATATGAATGAAGTACTAATGTTATTTTATACTATGTGAATGACCTATTTCTAACAGAAATGCACACTGTGTCCTTATAAAGCAACAGATTCCACGAGCGATCAAAGAGATCTCGAAAATCTAGAAGTACTTAATAAAAGATGTATACAAGTACCTTCTTGTTGATCCGAAGAAAGTAGCCACGATTCTCTTAAATTATTGCGAGTAGGACTAAACCTGTGTAGTTTATATGCCTCAGCTTCACACACAAGGTTTATATGTACTAAAACATGATTACCAAGTTTGCCACTTGGTTTAACAAGTATAATTGGCTTTGTGGCACAGTTATTTAAATATGTGTATTTGATTTCATCTATCAAATCAAATTTAGTTAAATGGGAGGTTAAGTACGCCAGATATGCTGCCCTTTTTAGATGATATTTGTAGTTTACTGAATCATTCTTTGTATATGTTTCAGCTGGAACTGTGATTTGTAAATCGATGATTAATTTTGATTCGATTGGACATCCCAATGAGTATGATCCAATAATTTCAACATCATTAAATTTATGGAAGCGAAACATTACTTTTGCCTTTCTAACCTCTTTTAAGACTGGAAGTTTAACTTTTAAGCGCTTCTCAAAAGCTTTTTCTGTTAAATCATACTCAGTGTCATCTTCTGGAATTGATAAGAGGTAAGTTTTAAAATTGTTGTGCCATTCCTGAAATCTTTTTACGGTTTTCTCTTTAACTTTAACCTCTTGCAATACTTCTTCAACTTGGAGTCGGAAGAGGTTGGAATTAAACAAGTTTTCTGTTTCTTGTAGTCGGTTGAGCTCGTTGGCGGTGGGTTGTCGATATAAGCTCTTGGATTTGATACGTTTAGGACCATCTTTATTTCCAGGCTCGGCGAGTCTCTTTCCATTATCATTGACTATATCCGACGCAACTTCGTCTTCCGAAACACAGTTATTTAATTCCTACAAAGAAAGAATTCGGGTATTCTTTAGTTATACGAACCAGCTACTCTCCAAGATATCAAACCGAAAAGTTTTACCATATAGAAAATTATTAAAACATAATATAATGATTAAATTAAAAAGCTACTTACACGTTTCACCATTTTTATTAACCAAATATCTTAAATATTTTTCTCAACTTAAAGGTTATGTTTTTGTAAACAACACATTTTCGCATGGCGTGAAAACAGAAAACCCAACTCTATGATTTATGGTGAAAATCATGATCATTTGACAGGTAGTTGACAGCGTACGACAGAAAAGTTGACAGCTGTAGACAGAAAAGTTGACAGCCGTAGACAGAGACATGACATTTAATTATCTGTGTTGACAGCAAACTTTTTTTTTTAAATCTATATTTGCAGCGAGTTCTAGGCTTTTGATCAGGACTTTTCTTTGACTTTATTTCAATCAGTGTTATTATTATTATTTACTATTTAGATAAAATCAAAGATTATTTATTATGAATACATAGAATCGTATAATAGAAAAAAAATTCCATCCCACTGATTTCAATGCAAATACCTACTTTTAATTGTATTTTGCAAACTATCTTGCTTTATTTTTTTAAATTAATTTTAGATCGGGTAATTTTTGAAAACCTATAATATAATAGTAATCCACCACCACCACTACAGCCTATTAACGTCCCACTGCTGGGCACAGGCCTTCACTCTCATAGGAGAGAGGGAATTAGAGCTTAGACCCACCACGCTGCTCCAATGCGGGTTGGCGGGCTTTAACGACTATTATCATGTTAGTGATAATAACCGGGACCGACGGCTTAACGTGCTCTCCGAGGCACGGGTGTGAATCACCGCCAACTTCCAACTCCGGGCTGGCACTGAGAATATCTGAATTGAAAAACCCAATACCAATTTTTTGCCCGACCGGGAATCGAACCCTGGACCTCGTGATCTGCAGTCGACTATGCTAACCGCTAGACCACCGAGGCAGTTAGGAGTAGTAGTAGAGGCACCGAGGAGTCATATTGATCATTATTTATTATTTTCTAATGATTTTTCACATTTCATTTGCCCCTCGGTAGGTTTTAACTTATTATAAGTACCTAATAAATAAAACTAATAGTTCTCCTGAAATATATTTTTATTTTTAAATTATTATTAATTTTATCTAGTTACTCATTGTTTAACAATGATATATTGATATAAATAACTTAAAAATAATTATCTCTCTGATGTTCTTTGATATAAGGGTAATACATAAAGTATAAAATGTAAATATAATTCTTATAGGAAATAATCGTATCATTTTAAACGATGTTCATATTATAATATTTTATTAATATATAAAATTAAGTAGGATCTAATTTGTAGACTTTGGTATTTATAATGGAGTTAATTTGTCACTGAGCAAAATAAAAAAACAGTGCATGACTTAGAAAAAATTCAAAATAATACCAATAATACTTAGGAATCGGAAACCAAGTCGCAGACCAAAAATATAAAACCTGCAAAAAATAAAAGCAGACATACTTGACTATGGTAACAATTTTTTAAAATAAAACTAAATGGGCGGGAATTCTATTTCTATGGCGGGAAAAGATTTTAGTTTAGCTTCGAAATAATAGCGTTGGTGTATTCGCTGCACTTGCCAGTGCCGCCCAAATCTCCAGTCAGTGTCTTTCCTTCCCGCAGCACTTCGTAGCAGGCGTTTTGAATCCTATCTGCATGGTCGTTGAGTTGTAAATGCCGCAGCATCATGATCGCGGAGAGGAGTAGGGCAGTTGGGTTCGCCATGTCTTTGCCGGCGATGTCAGGGGCAGTTCCGTGTACCTGAAAATTACGTGAGTTTTAGTTTAGTACTTACTCATGTATTACATTTAGTATGTATGTTTGTCTCTGAATTGTTTACCCTAAAGCTTTAGACCTATTCAAAGCCCTAAAGCCAAAGCCTACCTAGGTATTGGAAAGACAGATACCCTAATTACAATAGAACCTCTGGGAACAGCTGACGGTTACTATGGCCAATCCAATCAGTAAGACGTATTCTAGCTCTATGGTTTAGAGTTCATTTTTGGAGCATGTCATATAAAAAACGTAGCACAGAGTACATTATATATATGAAACGTAGTGGTTATATTCTCTTTGGTCATAAAACGTATTGATTACATTCTCTCTGCATGTCTCTAAAAATGAGCCATAATCATTTTTTTTTAAATCCCTCAGCCCGTCAGCCCTTGACTGCGATCTCACCAGTTGGTAAGATTAGATACATGGCTTTGTTGACACTGCGACATGAAGCACTAAGCGACGTCCAGTGTCCATAAATCCCAAAGTATTGAATTGAAACTATGTATGTAGTTGTGGTTAGCACTTACGGAATTCAGACATTTAATGATAAAACGAACAATGTTTTCAAAACTCTTTATTTCCAAGTACATATAGTATGAACGCAACTTTATTATTGAATCAGATTACAATAACCTCATACAATGAGCCTAGTACACATTGGCCAAACGAATTCAGTGAACGTTTGCGATATTACCTAGCTGATAAGTTAGCGCTTGACCTGCTAGAAAGAGAATGCAGTGTAAAGGTAAGTAAATCTTAGGGTTAGCTTAGCGCACATTCTGGCTGGACAATCTTGGCGTGTTTCGCAAACACCGTTTACATAAATAATTGCCGGAAGCTTTATGCCAATGTGTACTGAACCCTTTAAGTATAAATGCAAAATACATAATTTAGATTCTAATCCTAAAGTAACATTTATTGTCAGATTACATCTGAGCTTAGCAATAATTAAATAAATAAAAAACAGAATATGGTAGTTATAAATCATAAATAAATGTTCTTAAACTAATTTAATAATACTTCATTACTAAAATTAAAGTAAACTTAGTACAGAAAACCTAAATATTAAACTACAAGAAAACTTAAATCACAAATTGAGGAACCACAGACTGAATAAGACGAACCTGTAGGGTTAATATGAGATTTTACACTTCGCAAATGTTGAAAGAATTCGAGCATGCAAACAACGTCAAAGCAAAGTAGACCTTAACCACCCGTGTTATAAAGCCCAAGTCCAACTATACATAGTCAGCGCCCATCAATGGTACTGAAAGCAAGACTTTAATCCAAGGACTTTTATTTTACTCTGACGTTATTGCACTTCGACACGGCGATTATCGTCGGTTAGATGTAAAACTCATACTAAGCCTATAAATTAAACATAAATATCAGTAAGAATATCTTAGCTCTATGTTTTAAATACTTCATTTTACTCTAGCAGTCTCTTAAGGGACTAATTACACTTATTCAGCTTCATTCGTGATTTACATCGTCGAAGCAGAGATAAACACTATTGGTAGCAAGCGCAAGAATTCCAATGGTAAAACACTTGCACTTATTTTATGCCCGTTTGCCGCGAAAGCTGAATAGACGAAGAAAACTAAACTAAACTAGTCTTGAGAAAGCTGGGGGAATACCATCGCTTAAAGCCGTATTATTTTAATATTGTTGACGTTCATGTTGTAGAAATATAATCCTTATTTTAAGGACGTCAAGGGACGTGACATAAAACTGCCACTTTGAAATAATACTGCTTTAAGCTATTGTAGTAAACCCCTGGACCGAGCTGAAGAAGTGTAATTAGTACCTAAGGGTTGAGGGTAACTAAAACAAGAATTTTACATAACTATTTGTTAGTGAATACTGTTGTTTTATGGCTGACATTAGTACAAATTCTGATACAGATACTGAAACATCTGCAACAGACTAAGGTTAAGTGACAAAAATTTAGGACAATATTACATCTTCAAAGTTCAATGTACCCCAAAATTTGACTGGACTTAAATATTTCATTAGATGAGAAAAATTAACAATCACACACGAAACAGCCATATATCACTTCAAACAGATGCCTAATGGTAACAGTAATACAATAAAAATAAATACCCTTAATCTATTATATCAAAGTTTTTTTTATTACGTCGTAATACAATTTTTCCTCATCGAGCCTTTGTACTTTTAAGCTAACATAATATTGTAATTACTCATAGCAGGTCTAGCGATTCAAATATGCATAGAAACATAATTTCACACTGTAAAACCCACAAAATATTTTATGGTTCTAAATACTTCTAGTGTTACGGACAAAAATAATCAAAAATAGCCACCAAACTAACATTTTCTAAGAGAGGATTAGTTAATCACACATATTTTTAACTCGATTCAGTTTTTTTGTCAATAACTGGTGTTTTCTATGGAGATGCATATCTGAACGTATGAGTAGAATAAGTGTAATTATTCCCTTAAATAAAAGTTAAGTCCAAGTATTGAAGATATGAATCTTCATTAGTTATTCCAATTTGAAAAACTAGTCTTTGTTTTAAAAACAAAGCATTATTTTCAGAAGCGGCTTTTTTTTCCACAATTTTTACGAGTGGACTATAAAATATAAATGCTCGCATAGATGTTACAACCAACCATACTCTACCATGTACGTATTTAACGTCAGATTAACCTGCGTTTATGGATTTTATATTATCCTAGGTGAGCGACGCGATACGAGTCCATAGAAAATGAAAAATTTATCTAACTTAGGCCAAATGAAAGCTACTGTTTGGTACTATCGCGTCGCGTTTGTCGTTGAACCGTTGAACGACAGAAGCGACGCTACACAACGCGACGCGATTCGACACCATAGAAAGTGACAGATGTATCTACGCAATAATGTAGGCCACGTGATAGGTCAGCTGTTTGATACTGTTGCTTAACGTGGCCGCGTTTGTCGCTCACCTAGGAGAACAGAGCGACAAAGCGACAAACGCGACTCGTAAAACGCGACGCGACGGTATCAAACAGTAGCTGACCCTTCACGTGGCCTACGGAGTCGTGTAGACAAGTTTGTCATTTTTTAAGGCGTCGTATCGCGTCGCTTCTGTCGACAAAGGGGTTACGTAATGCAGGGCCTAAAACCGTAAGGTTTTATGGGATTTTATTTTGGCAGTTTCACGTTAAATCTCACAATGTTTATAAATTCGTAGTATTACGATGGCAACAATTAACAGATCTTTCTACCACAATGGAATGCCTTAATGTTAGTCTAACACATTTTATTTTCAGTTAATACTATAACTTATCTTGTTATGTTTTAATGAAAATAATTTAATTGTTAATTAATTGATCTAATTTAGCTAGTTTTCTGTCGCTGCTTGTCCTAACGTTTTTCTTTCTCAGACAAACAAATTTGTAATTTTGACACCATTCGTATACAGTACCTGTTAAAATAACAAATTTATTCGAAAGTTAAACGCTAAGGCTGACGTTCACTAAGCTCACTCAGCCGAGTCGAATTGAATCGCAATATTTCGTCACCTATACTATTTCCTACGTCGATTACGGCAGAGGAAAGTCGTTACATATAACAAATACGCATCGATTCGATTCGACGCTATTCGGCTGTAGTCGACTTCAAGGTCTCCTTGGAGATTGAGAAACAGGCCTTTAGACTGGCCTTAGACTACTCATAAAAAATTGTTTCCCATTATCAACAAACAAAACTCAAGGAATACCAAGCAGCGATGCTGTAAAACATAAATTGGTTATTGGAGGTACAATTTCGACCCCCTAATGCATGTTCTTAATAATTTCATTGGTGTAGTCCGTACATGAGCTCTTCCCTCCCAGATCCTCGGTCAACACCCTCCCCTCTTTGAGGACAGCGAAGCAAGCGCTCTCGATCTTATTGGCGTGGTCGTGCAGACGCAAGTGACGCAGCATCATCACTCCAGAGAGGAGCAAAGCCGTGGGGTTCGCCTTGTCTTGGCCGGCGATGGCTGGCGCTGTGCCGTGCACCTGGAATGTGTTAGTTGGTGAGCACAGGCAATGCACACTTGCACAGGCATCAGCAATCATACAGTTGGGTGAAGTGTACTTGTGTTAAGGTAGAGCTTTGGTTTGCCTGACCACCTGATTTATACTCAATACTCAATTTATTTATTACATGTAGTAACATACAGGTGTCTCTTATGTTACATCATGTAACAACTCTACCAGCGGTTCGGAAATAAAATTCTACTGAGACGAGCCAGCAAGAAACTCAGCAGTAGCTCTTTTTAAAAAGATTTACTAAACATGTTTCCCGCACAAATGAGGTCGCCCAGTCTAAGCGTACGTTACAACACTTCAAGGGTGTTTTTGAACAAACAAAACTTGTTTGTGTCTGGGACAATCAAAGCTAAGACCGCTATCAAAGTACCCGACTGTATGATTGCTATATTGTGTCATGGGTTAATCGTAGTATGCAGTTTCACACAAATGTATGAATCTTAAATTCTATCCGAGAGAAGCCTGTGCTATACATCTCTGTTGGAATATTGAACAAGATTTGGATATCAAAACCGTTTTGGAGTCGATAGTATGTGTTCTAGGTTAACGTAAACTTTATACCCTTTGTTAGAAAACATTTTTTAAATCTCTATCAAGATCATACATATTATATCAATAACAAGATCATACATAATACAATATCCATGCAAAAATGAATGTTTTAGTAACTTTGCACACACACACCAAGGTTAGTCCAACACCCCAACTCAAATACAACGTGTGGATGTGACTTACATTTTCAACGATTTCATAATTTTTGTTCATTGACACAATTGGCTCTTCTGTTCCAGAAAAATATACCACCATTTACAAGTTTTTAATTACTATTTAGGGGTAAGAATAAAAAGGGTAGTTGACTAATAGTCTACTAATCAGAAACTCTCTAATAAATGACAAAAACGTATGAGTTTTTTTTAAATACTGACTTGTGACGTCACAAAAATTCGACGCACTTCTTTTTAACTTTAATCGATAGTTTGAAATGGTTGTCAAACTTAAAACTTACAGAAAACATGGATATTACATCCTTTGGAAGACCCTCCATTGAATAAGCATACAAAATCATCACTATTGGATAAATTAATTGGACAAATTACAAATGGTGGGAAATGGACCACTGGCATGGCAGCAGCTTCTAGTGTCAGATCTAATTTAGCCTGTACTGTGCCACGACTGGGCAAAGGCCTCTCTCCGATTTTTCCACATCTCCCAATTTTCTGCCTCGAATTTGTCTAATTCACCACGCCATCGTAGCCTCGGTCTACCACGCTGGCGTTGATGATTTTTACTACTTACTAGACTACTGCACCAGAGACGTTCAAACTCTTCTTTGTAAGTTTGCAGACCCCAGGGCCTTAAGGAGGTAAGGTTAGCGTTCTAAGGAGGTCAGGTGATACTTACGGACTCGAAGAGAGCGCCGTTTTTACCGATGTTCCCTGAGGGCGTGAGGCCCAGTCCGCCAATCAGGCCGGAGCACATATCTGACATGATGTCACCGTATAAGTTGGGCATCACCTGTAATACACAACACGAACCAATATGAGTACACACGTGTCATGTAATATATTATACTTATTGTCAAAAAACTGTTTTCGGCGCCATTTTTCCAATATGGCGGCACGAGCGGCAAAGATACGAGGTGGCAAAGTGATAATTCGTAAAGAGCACGTCGAAATCTATGAAATCACCAATTTTCAACACTCCTGGAAAACTTTTCAGGTAAAACCAAATGACTGGACTAATGAATGCCCTCCCGACCGAATTTCGGCCACGGCGGTCAATCTCCATATCCATATCTGATCACCCATCAGCGCGGAAGATAGTACAGTGCACAAGTGTGTGCACAAACACAGGTGCACTCTCAGTTCCTTTATTCTCATAATCCGATGGGACGGAAAATCCGACACGTTCGGAGACATCAGTCGCAAGATCGACAGCTCTAAGCCGTGCTCTTTGAGGCACGCGGGTGACACACCGCCTTCCTAACACCGGGCTAGTTAATTTTGGTCTACCTTGTCAGCCGCTGTTGTTACATGTTAACAACCAGACCAACGAGGCAGATATACGACAAGTCGTGTAGAAAGATTCTGGAGGCAAAAGAATCCAGAAGATTATTTTTTAAGCTAAAGCCCATATTAATAAATACAATTCTACGATATGAATTCTGCGAATTTTAAGGTCGTATTTCTCTCGCACTTTTCCTTGTAAACAATTACCCAATCTGAATCTTGACTTTAATGAAATAACGGTGTGATATACTCGTACCTAGTACAGTACATCGCGAGACCGGGAAGTACGCGTTTTCTGGTCGAGTGTTAGTTAGACTATATACGAGACCAGAAAACGTGTGTCGAGGTGTGAGTCGAGTGTCGAGTGCTTTTCAAAAAAATGAAACAAGTGACTTTTTTTTAAATATATTATACTATATATAGCTCAATTACCACTCACTGACTCACTGACTGACTCATTGACATAATTGTTCTCCTAGAAAGAGACAGAAAACGATATAATGATGTACGGGAGATGTGTTCGGGTGCGGGAGTCGAGTAAGGAAAAATTATGACATTTCGGAAAAACAAGATGGCGGCCGACGTGAATCTTGCAACTCTTTAGTTTTCTAACCGATTTCGTTATAATTCGCAACGATTGAAGAAACCATGAAACAATTAATAGAAAAAGTGGAAAAAATTTGAAAAACAAGATGGCGGCCGAGCTGTAGTGTTTTGAAATTTTTGATTTTTCGACCCCGAACCGCGGCGCCACAGATCCGAAACGGCGTGGTCGAGCGTAATATTTTTTTCTGTTTTCGCCTACAACTATCCTGTATTTTGACAGAACAGGAGTGGTTTTTAAAAATTCAAGATGGCGGCTGTCCCGGCGGCCGTTTGGTCTGAGGTACGAAAAAACGCAATTTTAAAATTCAATTTTCTTACAGTTGGCAACGTCGGAGCGTTTCGACTTCTATGGGGCGATTGTGTGTACAGACCCGAGGTATGGATTGGAGAAAAAAAATTACCCCATTTCTCGGGAAATTTTCAAGATTTACCCCAGAAATAAAAAAATCGAAATATGTATTTTTTGCAAAGTTCGAGTATAAGCGACCACGTGTCCCACTTGTACAAATGACGTTTGGGTGTTTTCGTCGCCGAGGTCTGGCAACACTGGAATTTATCAGAGTAAAAGTGATTTTCGACATGGTCTTTTTTCAGGAGCTATCATTTCGGCTGGGTGCGAGCGAGATGAAAAATTGAAACGTCATCAGGAGCGGTATATCCTTTAGTTCATGGGAAAATTATGAAACTATGTCAAATGTTTCTGTGAAACGAGGTGGCGGCCATTTTGTATTATTTTTGTGTTTTTGAAAATTTTGATCATGATTTTGAGGCAGTTGGCAACATTTGGGAAAGTTGACATGTATGGATCGATTGTGTAGCTCGACCGGCAGTATCGAGATATCTAAACAGTGTTGCCACATTATGGGTAGTTTTCGAGATTTACCCCAAAAATGTCCTCCTGTAAAATTTTGTATGAAATTTTTTTTTTTCACTGATGGCTTCGTGTAGAAGTCAGGAAATTTAACTTTAACAAAAATATGGAGACAGCTGATGATTGAGGATTTCGGAGACGGGTAAAGGGCACGGCCAAGGTATTGAAGATAGGGGTGGGGTCCTCAAACAAATGTCACTCGGAACCTCATCCAAGTGGCGATGAAATTAAAAAAAACTCCAAAATGGTTGATTCAAGATGGCCGCCATACAAATTTCGTCAGAGTCTATGTCGGAGGGTATAAGAGATGGAAGTGTGGTTTCTCGGCAAGAGATGATCAGAACCTGAAGGTCTTTTTGATGAACTGGAAAAAAATTCAAGATGGCGGAATTTTTTTTTTCATACCAAATTATATGGGGATTAGGAACTTTATAAGGACTGGGTACTTCGAACGAATATTTGGGAGAAAAATGTGAAGCGAGTTGATGATTGAGGATTTCGGAGACGGGTGAAGAGCACGGCCAGGGTATTGTAGAAAGTGTGTTCAACAAAATGCATGAAATAAAAAACAAACAAAACTAACAACACACCCGCATGATTGTTCTCCTAATAAGAGACCGAAAACGATACAATGATGTATGGGAGATGTGTTCGGGTGCGGGATGGGAGAAGGGAAAAATTATGAAATTTCGGAAAAACAAGATGGCGGCCGACGTGATTCTTGCAACTCTTTTGTTTTCCAACCTATTTCGTTACAACTGGCAATTATTAAAGAAATTAGAAAACGATCAACACAAAAAGTAGAAAAAATTGGAAAAACAAGATGGCGGCCGACGTGATTCTTGCATCTCTTTTGTTTTCGAACCGATTTCGTTACAACTGGCAATTATTAAAGAAATTAGTAAACGATCAATACGAAAAGTAGAAAAAATTGGAAAAACAAGATGGCGGCCGAGCTGCAGTATTTTCAAATTTTTGATTTTTCGACCCCGAACCGCGGCGCTACAGATCCGAAACGGGGTAGTTCATGTATGTATGATACGTTCGGGTGCGGGATAGGATTAGGGAAAAATTATGACATTTCGGAAAAACAAGATGGCGGCCGACGTGCTCTTTGTGACTTTTTTGTTTTCTAACCGATTTCGTTACAACTCGCAATGATTGAAGAAATTAGTAAACGATCAATAGAAAAAGTACAAAAAATTGGAAAAACAAGATGGCGGCCGACGTGATTCTTGCAACTCCTTTGTTTTCCAACCGATTTCGTTACAACTGGCAATTATTAAAGAAATTAGTAAACGATCAATACGAAAAGTAGAAAAAATTGGAAAAACAAGATGGCGGCCGAGCTGCAGTATTTTCAAATTTTTGATTTTTCGACCCCGAACCGCGGCGCTACAGATCCGAAACGGGGTAGTTCATGTATGTATGATACGTTCGGGTGCGGGATAGGATTAGGGAAAAATTATGACATTTCGGAAAAACAAGATGGCGGCCGACGTGCTCTTTGTGACTTTTTTGTTTTCTAACCGATTTCGTTACAACTCGCAATGATTGAAGAAATTAGTAAACAATCAATAGAAAAAGTAGAAAAAATTAGAAAAACAAGATGGCGGCCGACGTGATTCTTACAACTCTTTCGTTTTCCAACCGATTTCGTTACAACTGGCAATTATTAAAGTAATTAGTAAACGATCAATTCGTCGCCGAGGTCTGGCAACACTGGAATTTATCAAAGTTAAAGTGATTTTCGACATGGTCTCTTTTCAGGGGCGATCATTTCGGATGAGTGCGAGCGAGATGAAAAATTGCAACGTCATCAGGAGCGGTATATCCTGTAGTTCACGGGAAAATTATGAAACTATGTAAAATGTTTCTGTGAAACGAGGTGGCGGCCATTTTGTATTATTTTTGTGTTTTAGAAAATTTCGATCACGATTTTGAGGCAGTTGGCAACATTTGGGAAAGTTGACATGTAGGGATCGATGGTGTAACTCAGGCAGTATCGAGATATCTAAACAGTGTTGCCACATTCGGGGTAGTTTTCGAGATTTTCCCCAAAAACTTCCTCCTGTAAAATTTTGTATGAAAATATTTTTTTTCACTGATGGCTTCGTATAGAAGTCAGAAAATATAACTTGAAGAAAAATATGGAGACAGCTGATGATTGAGGATTTCGGAGACGGGCAAAGGGCACGGCCAAGGTATTGAAGATAGGTGGGGGGTCCTCGAACTAATGTCACTCGGAACCTTATCCAACTGGCGATGAGAAAAAAAAACTCGAAAATGGTGGATTCAAGATGGCCGCCATACAAATTTCGTCAGTGTCTATCTCGGAGAATATAAGAGATGAAACTGTAGTTTCTTGGCAAGAGATGATCAGGACCTGAAGGTCTACTTGATGAACAGGACAAAAATTCAAGATGGCGGAATATATTTTTCATTTTGATACGGTTCCGTTGTACCCACGACGGGGCTCCCTGCGATTACAAAGCAAGAAACTGGTACTAAAATTTAAAAAATCGCCATTTTGAAATTATTTGTTAAGTGACCGATTTCGTTTAAAATCGATATTGAGGACTCCCTGGGGTTACAAAACAGGAAACTGAAACCAATATATTAAAAAATCAGCGCCATTTTGAAATTCTTTGTTTATTGACCAATTTCGTTCAAAATCGATATTTAGGACTCCCTGGGGTTACAAAACAGGAAACTGATACCATAATTTAAAAAACTCAGCGCCATTTTGAAATTCTTTGTTTATTGACCGATTTCGTTCAAAATCGATATTCGGGGCTCCCTGGGATCACAAAACAGAAAACTCATACCAAAATTTTAGAAAATCTGCGCCATTTTGAAATTCTTTGTTAATGGACCGAATTCGTTCAAAATCGTATAGTAAAGTCTGTACTACTTGTAAGTCAAACCACAACCCGTGAGCTGCTTTAGCAGCTCGCGCACAGGGCGAAACACTAGTTATATTATGTAATTAAAAGAAAGTAAATTAAAAAGCAACCTACTTAAGAAATATTAAAAGTTACATTAGTTATATTTGAATTAGGTACTAATTGAAATTGTAATTGGTTTTCCGGGTACATTTATGTTTGTTTGTACGTCGGAATGTACAGATTGGTCTTGGGAATTAACTATTTTTGCGCTGTGAGTGCTGAACGCGTAATACGGTAGATTTCCAAATTTAAACTATTTAGGACAAAGAACATTATAACAAGTTACAAGATATTCAGGAAGAAAGATTCCAAATTCAAACTTATGATATGTAATGAAAATACATACATTCTTTACTGGCCTAGGCCGGGAAGTTTGACTTTCGAACTCATTTACAGGGTATGAAATGTGCACATTTCATATCATTTTTTAGAAAAATAATTTATACCAGTACTCACCAGCACATCGAATTTAGAGGGGTCCTGGACCATGTTGAGGCAGACAGTGTCGAGGTAGCGCTCCTCGAACGTCACACCGGGGTATTTGGTAGCCAGGTCGCGACAGCATCGCAGGAACAGACCGTCTGACATGCGCCTGGAATACATTAATAGGCATAATGACTGATTTTGAAAAATGGTCAGATTATGTTCGGAAGTATCTACTATTTCGAAAAAATTTCTTATTTCAGCAGAAAAATAAGGTTTGGTAGATGAAATTGGCATTTGAAATTTAAATTTTAAAATTCACGCCAAAACGTTCGGCGATGTTGTCATGGCTTCGTTTGTGACGTCACTATTATTTTTACCAATGTACTCTGTGCAGTGTGCAGTAAACAATAGTGTGATTGTCAAAGTTCGAAAATAATTGTGACGTCATTCGCTTCATATTGGTGTTTTAACCAATATAGCGGATTGCTGTATTTTATCAAAATAAATAGCAATCTTACTCGAAATAGGAAAATAAATACGTTTTTTATAATCCATGAATCCAATTTTATTAGATAAATTTATAATTTCATTGATTCTTTGTTACTGTCATGATGCCTATTACACATAATACTCTATACGCATACCTACTCTTTTGCTCCCACTTGTACAGATAGAAAAAGATTAGAGAGAAGTACGGAGATTGATAGAAAAAGTGTATGTGTGCAATCCACACACGGCCGAAGTGAAACTTCAGAAAAGTAGGCTACGATAGAATGAGATAAATATAATTTGTATTCTATTTCATTCTCTCGCAGGCTAAATCCTGTTTATGTTATCTCTTATAGGTGTCGCTTTTTCGTTTCATCGAATTTTCAAACCTCAACGTTTCTAAAGAAGTTTCACTTCAAAAACTCTTTATAGCACACATTTAAAACAGATATAATAGACAAAAAGATACAAATATAATACAGAATAGTGCAAAGGCAGTCTTATTGCTAAAGCAATCTCTTCCAGACAACCTTTTAGCTAGAATAGCTTCATTATCAAAAATAACAATACGCTAATTGGCTCTTTTCGGTACGCACGCAATTTTAATGTTGTGTTGGAAATTGCTGGACAGTTGTAAGATTTTTAATGGATAGGCGCGCTTATAATGTAATCCTAATTTTAAGCCTCTAAGGCATAAACTAGAACAGGCAAAAGTCTAAATATTCCTGCCTTTACGTAAAATACATCATACAATATTTCTAACATTGATAATGATAAGTAACCACTTCAAGCATATAACACCGGTATTTGACACCGTTTCATTAGCACCAATAAAGACGCACGTATTACTACCAGATCGTAATATATAATGCATCGAGACACTCGATACGAGCCGAGGCCATTCTGTGTCGCCTTCATTGCCTCGTAAAATTAGATATATTTACATAAACGGTGTAATTATAGTAACTTCTTAACGTAATTGTCTATTTTGTACTGAATCTGGACTGAGCTATTAGCAAAATCTTTGAATTTTAATAGACTAGTTGTTCCATGATGACAATAAGTTTGAGATTTCAATAGTCATAAGATCTGGCACTGGTGTATTAGTTAATTTAGTTGGGATAAATTCACATGTTCAAATAATTGGTTTAAAATTAGTGTATAAGGATCTCGAATAATTTAATTTCGTCCCAGGATCAATTTCGAGATTGCCTCAGTCATTTTATTAACTTGATGGACTATGCTCTTTCATGGTTTAGGGAGAGTATATTGTTGAAATGTGCCATGACATTCGCTATTGACAATATTCTAAATGAAGAAATCCTCGAGCATGCACCAAAGAGCCATTTCAGAATAAAATTCCCATTTAACTTAACTCTTCGAAGAAGTGCATATTTGGAGATTTTCTCCGAAAATCTTGAAACCTAAGAGTGAGGGTAGTTTACTCACATAATGTTAGCCTTGTGGACAGCAGTAACCTTCTTCCTCTTGTTATCCTGGGCGAACTGAAACGCGAATTCCGCGACGCGCTTGCTGGCTTCTTCCGTGATCAGCTTGATACTCTGTACCACTCCATCGACGATCTCGTGCTCAATACCAGAGTATTCACCCTCTGTGTTCTCACGGATCGTTACTACGTCCACGTTGTCGTATAGGGTTTTGATTCTGGAATTTTAAAAAAATGAAATTAAACTTCTAATAATTTCGAAAGAAGATGGCGCCCTCAAAACAGCTATACTATTTGGAGGAGGTTGTTGTGTGATGTTTGAACAAATCTTCCGTTAGAAAAAAGATCTGAACTACTCTCAGTCTCAAGTCGTGCCTACAGAAGTTTTACTTACATAAAGGTTGACTTTTCAAACCGTAGCCATAGTAGATTATGTTCAAAATCAGTATGTAAAATTTTAGAAAAATATTGGGTAAAAAATTGCTGTCAAGTACTTTTGAAGAGTTGGATTGTTTCTCACATTTTTTTGATTCATCGATGATTCTTTCAGTGTTGCTTTAAACCATTTTCAGTTACCTTGTAATTTACCCATGTTAACAGACAACAGACTCTACCTACTCCTAACTTGATGTTCAGTTGGAGGGGAATGGTAAACTACAATTTCATGTTAAATAAGGTTTCTTTTAGCTTATGTATAAAATTAAATGTTTCCACGCTGGTTTCAATAGAAATTCAATAACATACTAAAAGTATCATACTCTAAAACTCAAAAAGAAAGAGTCTATAGGAAATAAAATATTTCCAGATAACTTTATCTAACACAAGCCACTTTGCACAAGTTTAATCCTAAACATAAAATCCAAATAATCTTTCTGTAAATCTATATTGATACAATCAATCAATTTTGAGAAATCTGAAATTTGTTTGAAAAAATTCAGCGTCACATCCGCGATTTACTTTTGATAAGATTATTTTATATCAATTTTGTAAATCATACTTATAAATGCGCAAGTATTTGTTTGTTGGTGTGTCCTTCAATCACGGCGCAACGGAGCAACGGATCGACGTGATTTGCATGGGCATAGTTTAGGACCTGTAGGGTGGTATAGGCTAATTTTTATCCCATAAAATTAGGGAGTTCCCGGAGAATTAAGCTGTAATAAAAATTGGCAGTCATAGGGACTACCGATAGAAGTGAAAACGAATATTTAAAGTATATATTTTTTATATTTAAAAAAAATATTAAAATACAAGCCTTAAAACTAAGGTATTAAAGTTTAATTACGAATGTAGTATATTTATATTTAAGACCTTTTGTCTTCGTAACAACGCGGTGACGGTGTCGGTGTCGGTGACGCGAATCCACAAGTTTACCCCCTACCAAAAAGTGCTCAACGCGGCTAAAGAAGTTTTCATTTCAAAAAAACTTAAACCAGGCGGACGCAGTCGCGGGCATAATCTTGTTACAAATAAACCAGTTTCTGCTGGTGTCTTGTTAAATCGTAAACTATAGTAACCCTGAGAAGTGAGACTTGTGCGTCGTGAGTATTAGTCAGTACTCAGTAGGTGTCACGTACAAGATAACGCTTATCGAGTTAGCGCCCGCAACTGAATCAGCCCTTATCGTAACTCAGTTCAGTCTGATACGCCTCAAGTTCGCTGTTCACTGTCATTAGTTCCTACGATTTCTAATAACAAGGCCATACTGGGAAAAGACGTTTAAACAATCTATACTTACGAGTATGATAAAACTGTAACTGGAAGATTCCTGACGTACATACTTTGTTATCCATACTGAGCCCAAAACAATTATTTTCGAATTTTTGTATATATGTCTGTTACGGCATTACGCTGAAAGTATTGAACGGATTTTAATGGAACTTGGAAAACTTTTATATCTGATATAGGTAGGACAATTTTTTATCCCGCAAAACATTAAAGGTTTCTTTCAGGAAAGATGATGAAAGTTTTGGGCTGTTTGATTACTCCGACACTCCATCAAATTTCAACCGATTTTGATAATTCTTTAGTTAGATTACGTAAAGTATTACGCAAAAGCAGATTTCAAGATCAGGAAAACGTAAAGGTCATGTGACAAAACTTATCGGAATCGTGAAACGTCACAAGAAATTCCAACTTTATCGGCGCGAATCCATCATTGATACAACAAGCGATTACATCAGACAAGACCTGATCGGGGCAATACTACCGAATTACATAGTTAATATGCAAAAAATGGCATTAATATGGATATTATTGCACTTTTAAGGATTCCGTAGCAGAAAAAAAAGATACCGTTTTAAAGCGTTCCAACCTGGAAGGTATATGGAACCTAGATGATGCCCGCGACTTCGTCCGCGTGGATCAAAGTTTTTGATTCCCGCGGGAACTTCTTAATTTTCTGGGTCTTCTAGCCTTTAGAATATGTCCTGCCCCGGGATGCAACCTATCCCTGTACCAAATTTCATAAAAATCGGTTGAAAAGATGCAGACGTATTTAGTATAGATCCAAAATAGTTTCTATGCAGAACAACATCCGAATTCTATATTGCTTGGAGGCTCGATTTTGCCTCCAGGGTACCATTGCCTAACTAGCCACAGCCAAGTGCAATTGACCCTTAGTCAACATAATATATAATATGATACACACATCATAACAAACCACAAGCTAAACAATTCAGTAACTTGATATCTTGCATTTTGCAATTTACTAAGTCACCTATTTATATAAAATATGCTGATGAATCACTTCATAGAACAAGTCTAGTTTTATTATTATCTAGATTCCCGCAATTTTTGGGAGATTCCAGTTTCAATCACTAACATGTTTAATTTGGGAATTTATAATCTCTGAATTTTCCCTGGCCTGGTGGGAGGTTTCAATTTGTAACTAGTTGTGCACATCTGCTTAAAGTTAAAGTTTAAACTAATCGCAGATATCTGAGAACAAATAATTAAAAATAACTAGTTGTACTATTCTACCAGCAATGATGTGCCACCAAACGCCAAAAGTTCTAGTACAATGCCATGTATTCTCTATAGAAAGAGAATCGAATTCAATATGGAACAACTCTACACAATATAGGCAAGCAAAGTTGTTCTTGAAATCATTCGATAAAAAGAAGACAAAACAACTTATGTCGTAAAGTAGAAACAACATAGCACTTATAGCAGGCATAACAACGGGACACTGTCTGCTAAATATACATCTCACAATAATGAGAATCGAAGAAGATGACCCATCATGTCCAGAGAGCGGCGAGGAAGAGACCAGCTTTCACTTCATAGCTGAGTGCCCTATGTACTCATTGGTAAGGTGGGAATTAATAATTAATAGGCAAGGACAGGATCAGTGAAAAAGACCTAAGAAGAGGAAATGGGTGGAATGGTTCAATTAATGGACCGATCACCCGCCTGGCGACAACGGCGGGCGTTCTCTCTATAAGTACATACATACATGCCATGTAGAAACTGATTAGCTGTATGGGTTTAATATAATATAACTGTTATATATACAAGTATGATAGATAAAACCCAATGTCCTAGGTGAGCGACAGAAGTGACGCGATTCGCAATATGATGGCATAGAAAATGACAAACTTGTCTACGCGACAACATGGGCCACGTAAAGTGTTAACGGTTTGGTACTGTCGCGTCGCGCTGTCCTGTTTGTCACTCACGTAGGACAACAGATAGGCCTGCTTCATCAGTACTTACCAGGTGAGATGAGAGGCAAGGGCTAACTTGTATTGGAATTAGAAAATTCACTGTGAAACTTCATAGTAACGGCTGTGAATACAGAGTTAAGTCGCAGACTAAAAAATAATTTCACTTACCCTTCTAAACTCTTGCAAGGCCTGACATTGGCGTACAAGTCAAACTCTTTACGTAGGGCCAGGTTGAGTGAACGGTAACCTTTACCAACCGGGGTCATGAGAGGGCCTTTGAGACCAATCTTATTTGCGTTCACTGAGTCAATTGCTTTTTGAGGAATACCAAACTTGCCATCTGGGCCCTAGAAGAAAATTTTATTTTGTTTATGGTAACTAAGTATACCTGCTTACATGACATAAGATGTAAATTATAATCACTTAATCAAAATTCTTTTTTCATATATTTCTTTATGTAAGAAGAGCTTAGTGGTTGAGATTTAATTTATTTGCAGCTCTAGGGTTTGAATCCTAGGCATGATAAGTTGTTTGAAAGAAAATGGCAAATGGCATATAGGAAGAATAATCACTAGAGTTTTGACTTTTTTTTCAATCTTATTTTGATACTTGGAATCACCTTTACTGTACCATACAACTAAAACTAAACATGATTCTCATTTCTCAGAAAAAATATAACATTAAAAAAACCTACACATTCTGAAAGGAGGAAAAGTGGCATTTTTCCTGTTATTTTGCACTGATAATATAATAAACAAATAATTTTTATCCACCTTGAAAAAACAGTGAAATCAAAAATATTATAAATGATGTTTGAATACAATTAGTTAATATTTCTCTGTACTTACTCTAACAGCTGTGACGTCAACCTCGTCCCATTCTATGGGTACTTTTGCAGCTTCGAATATTTTCTGGACAGCCACAGTGATCTCAGGACCGATTCCATGGCCGGGGATGAGTGTCACCCTCCGCACACCCGTGCTGTACTGTGCGGCACCGGCCCGACCCGCTGGCACCTGGCACAAACCAGAAAAATCCATCGCATAACCTCTACTTGGTCACCGGAATAAAAGAAACACAGAATGTCTGTTAACCTCATTTTTCACGCCTCCAACCCCTCCGGTAGACTTATTCGGCCCCGACTCGAACAATTTCAGTAAGCTCTCGACAACTTTACTCTCACGAAAAGGCTTCAAAAGCGCATTTATGTAATTCTTCGACATAACTATAGGTAAGTCTATTTTTGGATGGCAAAAGAAATTAAACGAGCCGTCGCTCAAGGCGTATTTTAAAAGGGACGCATGCAGAAAGATATTAGTAAACGGGGATCAACATCACTATCTACGAACTTACGATTTTTCTGATAATTCTTGCTGCCATTTCACTAAATTTAATTTTACGACGACAAAAAGACACTCCGCGGCGAACAAGCGGGGCGGCGAGGGGGGCGCACTGCGAACTCGACAACGACGCATGACCGGAAATCATTTCAAGGACGAATTTTCGCGGGGATTTTCACTAATTTCAACTTTTATTTGTATGCATAAAAATAATGCGAAGCGTATAAAATAATTATTTTATTATAATAAAAGCAATTAGATCGCAATTTACAAGCGAAAAATGGCTCTAAATGCAAAAAATATTTAAATTCATCAAAAAGTATAGCAACTTTTATAGGAAGTGGTTGATAATTTTAATTCTTCTTCTTCTTATTTTGTTCTATGGCCTTTATTAGTGCCACACCAGCACGATAATTTTAATATGGCAATTAATATATTGCTGTCACTTTTGACATAAATTTGACAGCTATCAGCTGTATCAGGGTATTGCCATTTTAGTAATATTTCCACTGAAAGAAGAAAAATTGTTGAAGTTTTTTTTATTTTTATTTTCGTGTGGTTTTTTCTTTTCTACGCAGATTCTTAATATTTGAATTTGATTGATTTATTCAGATACATATTATAAGTTTAAGGTATACTTGCAGTGTTTGTACTGGCACTGCAAATATTCGTCTTATGAAATGTGAAGCCTGACTCATTCTGATTTCCAAACTTAAGATAATATGGCGGAAATATTTTCGATTTACAAATTATATTGGTATAATGTTTGTATGGGCAATTCACCCTCCACCGCCTTCTTTAGGTTTATATTTTATTTTTATTTTTAATTAAAAAAAACATCGTAAAAGTAGAACTTGAAATTAATATTTATATTATGTATAATAAGGAACTTTGTTCCTTTCTGGTGTTCCACGTCACTCAATTTTTTTAAAGATTATTTCAGTAAGATCAGGGACAATGCTTTCTGTCTATATGGCAACTTTTGCTTTAAATTTTCAAAGTCAAATGCATGTCAAGTGTCAACCAACGATGTCAATGTCAGAAGCCAAAGCTCAAAACGTTACAAGTTACAACGTATTTATATGTCACCGTAAGATTGTAAAATCCGTTAGATTATAATCTAACGGTGTCAATCCCGCGAGATTATAAACTTTCGAAAGATTGTAAACCGTTCAATGTTCTGAGTATTAATTTATGAAATATTTATTGTTTTTACGTTTTCTTGTCTCTTTCTTGTACAGTTCGCGCGCGAGTTGAATGCAGAGTAAATGTAAGTGTCACCATACATTTACTCTGCATTCAACTCGCGCGCGAACTATAGGTTAGGTTAGGGTTTGACATGAATATTCAGGTAGTGCCCGGCCGCAGGCCGGGCACTTAGGTTCTATAGGGTTAATATATCTAATATATTACAAATTACCGAAAAATAACGCGTTAAATTGTAAGCAGTATGTTACGGTTCACAATCCGTCGAAAGTTTATAATCTATCGAGATAAAAAACGTTATATTATAATCTAACGGTTTTTACAATCTTACGGTGACATATACATAGTTAAATGATAATACACTATACCTGCTGTATTTATTTATTTTGTGATATTATTTGTATGTGTTGTAAAGTGTAAATATTTTGCTGTCGACGTTGTTCTCTTGTAAAATGCAAAAATTAATCAAAGGATGTTATAACTGAACTAAAATCTTATACAATGGATCAGCCGCTTAATTTGAAATTGTCATCTCTATGCCTGATATCTCAGCACAAGCTGCAGAATATTTTGGTACAATGTGGCGATAAAGTAGATTTGATCATCGATCCTTCGCTTATTAAGCCTTTGGAAAGGATTTGTGGCGTTACCTGGCTTAGGTATAGTGTTGTTCTAAAAATTTGTACAACAGTTTAAAATTATGGGATAAGTAGGTGCTACTAACTCATTACAGGAAGTATGATTAAAGTGGGTGGGATCAGTTGCTATTTGGTTTCTGTGCTTTATTTGAGGGACATAGAGCTAGTTGTGATAGCGCATATCACACTGTAAGCAACATTAACCCTAGATCTGTCTGAGTGAGTTGGCTGACTGGATACTAGAGTTTTATACCTAAACGGCACACATTGGTCTGAACTCTTTAATTTTCCGGGATAAAAGTATGTTAGAGACACATACTTTTACTATCTCTGTGCCAAATTTCATCCAGATCTGTTCAGCTATTCTGGTGTGATTGAGTGAGTAACAAACATGCATCCATCCATTCAAACTTTTGTATTTATAATATTATTATAGAGTATATATGATATAATTTACTTTCAGGCAACATGGAGTTGATAAAATATACAAAATGGACCCCCAACTTGGTGCAACAGCAAACACAATCAGGGTGTACTTCATACCAGCATGTATCCAGAAATACAAATGTGTCCTTGACCAGATCTCGTCAGTTATCAGCCACAGTCCATCTCTAGCCGATGCCAAATGCTTCAACATCATAATTGTACCCAAAGTAGTTAGCTCCTATGACTCTATATTAGAAAATAGAGGTCTATATGACATTGTAAAATTATATGCATTTGCATGGGAACTCATGTCCCTAGATGACCAGCTACTTAGCTTGGAACTGCCTTTTTTGTACAAGCAATTATTTGTCGAGCAAAACCATTCTTTATTATCAAGCATTTCCATGTCACTATGGAGCCTATTCCATGTCACTGGTCGACCAAAATGCATTTTATCATTAGGGAAATTGTCTTCAAGGGTTTTGGATATACTAGAAGTTTATAATGAGAGTTATGCTAGAGATTTCCTAAATACAAGCACATCTCAGGATATAGGATCTTTGATTATAATTGATAGGGATCAAGATTATCCCTCAAGTTTATTGACTCCTGCAACATACAGTGGATTACTGAGTGAAATATTTAACATAACCTGTGGTCAACTAGAGCTGAATGTAAAAGAAACAAAACTAAAGAAAGGGAAACTTAATTTAGTTACAACTGAAGAATCCCCATCGAAGAATACATCTATGATGTTAGATAGTTCTTTAGATAATTTGTATGGAGAGATTAAACATAGACATTTCTCTGAAGTCCTAAGTGTATTGAGCTCTAAAGCAAAACTACTTAAGAATGAAGATATTAAAGCATTAGGAATACAAGAAATGAAACATTATGTAGCTACAAAGTTACAGCAAGTTACATTGTTTAAACAGAATCTAGTCAACCATGTTATGGCGAGTGAAACTATTCTATCGGAAATGAATAATAAGTTTGAGAATTTAACTTTTACTGAAAGTGAAATGTTAAACAACAGAAACAAGAAGTCAAACTTTACATATATCGATGAAAACTTTGGTACAGATATTCACATGTATAACAGCTTACGTCTTATGTGTTTATTGAGTTTAACTCAAGGACTATCTTATGAAGAATACAATTCTTTAGTTAATAAATATTTACTAGCGTTCGGTTATAAGTTTTTATATGTTTTCAACAATTTAGTGGCTGCCGGTTTATTAGTCCAACCATCTAGTCCCAAACTATCTTTATCAAATTTAGGCAATCTGAGTGATAGATTACCAAAATGGCAGAACGAATTTCAGACTATAGCTGGAAAATTGAAACAACTACCTTCCAAATCTGATGATGGGAAATCACCTAGCTATGTCTTCAATGGTGGCTATGTTCCATTGGTAGCAGTTCTATGTAATGCTTTACTAACATCCGAATCTCTTTTAGAAGTTTTGACAAAACTATCAGCACTTAATGACTTAAAAGTTGGTGGTGCAGTTATCGAGCAATTAAAAAATGGTTTTGAAACTTTGGACGAAAAGTTATCTAATCTAAACATCAACAGTAGTTTAGACTTTGGCTGTAAAAATGCCAAGTCGTTGTTAAAATCAATGAAGAGTGATAGCAAAGCGAGTGGATTTTCGGTTAAACCGAGGACTATATTGGTTTTCATGATTGGCGGGGTGACTTACGCGGAGGTAGCAGCCTGTAACGTCATTCAAACTGCAACAGGCAGTAAGATTATTATAGCTAGTGATTGTGTTGCAAGTGGCAGTGATTTGATGATCACTAATACATGAAAACCTTTGAGTCAACTAATTGTTCTGTAATTTATGTAACCTTAGTATAAAATTTACACCTGACCAAAACGTTATACAACAAAACATAACAATGTTAGAGTAAAATGCACCTACAGTACCCGGCAATAAATATTGCACATCGACCTTTGGAAAGAGACAATCGGTTATTTCGGCTTCGTATAGCGTTATCTCTGTCGCACACTACCGATCGGTACTGTGCGACAGAGATAACGCTACACGAAGCCGAAATAACCGATTGTCTCTTTCCAAAGGTCGATGTGCAATATTTATTGCCGGGTACTTTAAATTACTTGAATCAAAGTCAAGAATTCAGTACCACAATATTAATCTGCTAATGTTTCCACTTCCCACACTGTCTGTGGATGTATGGATGAACTTGAGCTTTAATACAAAGCAATTAAGGTACGTTTTATTTTAACGCTAGTCAAACACTAGTTTGACTCTCAACTACATGCTATGAAGTTGATGGCACAGAATGTTATGGGTAACTGATGAATTTTATTATTTATGATTTATGCTAAGACGTATTAAATTATTTTTTATATCTGAGTAAATGTTTTTGTCCCTGTCTCCATTCTTTATTAAATATTTTTATATAAATTTTCCATTAAAACAGTAAAATCATGAATGCTTACAAATTTTGGTCACCCATTCAGTAGCCTAGGTAAACATACTTATTATTAGTTCCTTGGGATAATACTCCAATTATTGGTGCGATTCTACAAAAATTGTACACAGTGCATTTGTGCATGAACATTTTCGTCTCCATTGAGCGGACAGAAAAACTGCAATAGTTGCTTGAGCAAGTGCATCAAAAGAAACATTAGTGCCGCACACTGGTGGAATTGCACTATTTGATATGACAGACCCCGTACTTGGCTGTCATGTCAAATAATTATCTAAGAGTCCCTCTAAGGTACTAATTTCCTAGCTCCACTAACTTATCTAGCCTGGTGGCCAAATTTGGAACTATTTTTTATGCCTGTTTAGTTTTAGTTTTCATTTAATTTTAGTACATATAGCGACGCTGTCACCGAGTCGGATAGTCTGTGGTACTATACTCCTTGGAAGGGTGTTCATAATAAAGAAAAACTACTAAATAATAAGAAAATATTTTATTTTTAAATATCACAGTAAAAAATTATAAATTTACTTAAATCTATGTCAAGTTTAATTAATAATTTCTTCGATACATAATAATTCATTTTGAAAAAGAATAATATTTTACATATTAATTAGGCTTCTTTTTTTACAAATTTTCTAATCAGATGAATAAAATATCCAAAACAAAGCGCCATATTGGTTTTAGGATGACGTCACATCTATTGTCGTCGGTTCAGCGGTTTCGAGTCGACAAAACAAATAGAACAGCAGTAATAAAAGATGCGGGGATCAAAACCAGTGCTGATTCTGCTTCAGAAGCGGCTAGAATGATTTTTGATTTTAAATTAAGATATTATGTAGTAGAAAATTATTAGGTTTAAGTTTCTCACAGGGTGTTTTCTCAACGTGGTTCTCTCACAGTTTCTCACAACGCTGAGGCTGACGTTCTTTGTTTTGTAAAGAAAAGCCTCCAAAAAACAATGATAGCAGAGTCAAAAATCTCAGATGTTACCGAACTTGAAAACAGTTAAAGAGTTTCAGGTAGGGTATAATATGTTGGTTGGCATTTACTTATACCACAGATTCAAATTTCCTGAGGAGTGCAAAACAGTTTTATTGGAACGAAGTTCCTTATGGGACGATACGGAGGGGTACCCTAGCCAGCAAAAAACGTTCGTAACGAAAATGCGTGGTGTAAGATATTTTATGTATTTGAACTTGAAATTAATATTTATGTAATAAGGAACTTCGTCCGACACCACACGTTTTTTTTTATTTGAAAGTTGAATTATTCGTTGCAATAATGACAAATGTGGGATGACCTCCAGCCCGCTGGTCCGATGACCTAAAGAAAGCGGCGGGAAGCGGGTGGATGATGAAGGCGGCGGACCGTGTTTGGTCATCGATATATATGTATATGTTACTTAGATTGGCCCTTTCATAGAAAAAAGTTGGGCGTCCGATTTGTAGTGCGTGTCTCTCACCTGTATAAGCCCGTTCTTGTCCCCGTCATAGCGCTATCCCGCTTTTCAGACTAGATGGCGTTGTAAAATAAGTCCACATTCTTTGTTTGACAGCCCATCTATGTAAATTTAGGTCGTTGTGTGGTGGCGCGCTCTCGAAAAGGCCTTTGTCCAGCAGTGGATGCATACAGGCTGATGGATGGATGGATGATGATGACAACACTCAAAATGGACTATTTCCTCCAGTACTGCGCGAACTTGTGGAACTGCTCCACTAGAACAGCCATGACGGCTGTCACTGACATGTCCAGAAGGTTCTGTAGGTAGTGTACTGCTTCCTCGTCGCCCAGGTCCAGCCTTGACAGAAACAAAGAGTTGAAATATTGGATAGAAGCAGGAGTTACTTTGCGGACGTCCGTGATAATCCAGGAACAAGTAGCCTAATCCATAATTCCATACTTATAATATTATAAATGCGAAAGTGTGTCTGTCTGTCTGCTACGCTTTCACGGCCCATGTTTAACCGATTTTGATGTCTGGTACAGGGATAGGTTGTATCCCGGGTAAGGACATAGAATACTTTTTATCCCAGAAAATGCAAAGGTTCCCGCGGGAATCATAAAAGCTTAATCCAAGCGGACGAAGTCGCGGGCATCAGCTAGTTAAACATATTATTAAAAGTAAACGTTTCACCTTAGCTTGTCCTGAACTTTCTTAACCGCTTTATCGGGTTCTAGAGCGATGTCGGGTACTGACGCGTCCGTCATCAGCGAAAACAGATTCAGCACCAGATTCGCGTGTCTGTGGACAACAAAAAAAAATTATGAATAGCTGGGTAATTTGGGAAATGGGGAGACACTCTGCGAATTTATACCGCTAGCTGTCGTATAGTCGCTGATGTTTACAACCTGTCAATAAAGTGTCGGAGACCATATAGTACGCTAGTAGTTAGTTAAATAATATTCTTAGATTAATTATAATTATTATGCTTTAATATGAATGGGTGAATGAGAGGTTGACGGATAACAGAAGTGAGTGGAAGAAGAAAACATGTTGTGCCGACCCCACATAGTGTGGGAAAAGGAGAAGAAGAAGAAGATTATGCCTTGTTGATTATTATTATGTTGAAGATTGAAATGTAATAATAAAGGCGCACATCGTTAACCTACTGATGAGGAAGGAAGAAAACTGTGCGCCTCTTCTTTTTCCTAGCCCTTTCCCATTATTTGGGGTCGGCTTTCCACGTGTTTTTGCGCCAGGATATCCTGTCCTGGGTTGTCTTCTCCGAAAGTGCTTCGCGCTCCATGTCCTTTGCTACTGTTGCCCACCACGTGGCTGCAGGGCGCCCTCTCCGCCTCGTGTTCTGCGGGAGTGCCAATGCTCTCCGCACAACATGCTACTCCCCTCGCGGAGTGTCCGTACACCCTCTACCATTTTATCCGTTATTGGGACAACTTTGAAACTTCCTCTGATGTGCTCATTCCGCACTTTCGAGTCTCGTCACTCCCGCCGCCCATCAAAGCATCTTCATTTCATTGACATGTAATTTCTGTGCGTGAGTCTGTTTGGTTGCCCAGCACTCAGCTCCGTACAGCATTGCAGGTCGAACAGCCGTTTCATAGACCTTGCCTTTTGTCTATAAGGGCATCTGGTTATCACAGAGGACTCCAGACAATGCGCGCCATCTCAGTCATGCAGCGTTCACCCTGTGTGTCTATTGTCGCATCTGTTATTACCATAGACCCTAGATATTTAAATTTACTCACTTTAGGTATCGGTTGTACCTCTAAGGTGACAGCTGTATCGGATGATGTCTTTCCACTAAAATTGCATTCGAGATATTCAGTTTTTCTTCGCAAGCCTCCATTTCTGAAGGGTGTTTTGTAGTTAAATTGGGTCTTCATCAGTGGCGTGCAGTTCAGCAAAGTAAACACCAAGGAAGAGGAGATTGAATATCTTTTGTGGGATAGTCCATAACCAGATTAAAAAGGAAACCCAGCGCCTAAAAATTGCAAACCCAGTTCATCATTCTTTCTCAACAGAGAGTGCACGTGTGAATGTACACACTTGTGCACTATAATATCACCCGCATATCTCTGGAGATAGGCCGCCGTGGCCGAAATTCAATCGGGAGGACATAATTAAATGGGAGGACTTACCTCCTCAAGTGCAGGAAAGCGGTATAGCACAGCTTCCGGAACTCGTGGTAGTGTTCAGAGTGGACTCCGCCCATGGCTTCCACCATCTCCTTGCTGAGCTTCATGGGCGGCGGAAGGGGCTTGGGGTCGCGCCCGAGGATGTAGCCGAAGTCGATGTGGAAGAGGGCACCGGCCTTGGTCAGCAGCAGGTTGTCCAGGTGACGGTCTCCGACTCCTGGACATTGAATGGATGAATGATTACACTTGCATTGTACCCCACGAAGAAATTACATCGAAGGGCCTATTTCACTATCCGTTCCGTTAAGTTGACGACCTCCGTGGCACGTGTGTAGCGATGGTTCGATCCCCGGGAGGGTCAATTTGGGGATTTATAATTTCTGAATTTTCACTGGTCTGGTCTGGTGGGTGGCTTTGGCCGTGACTAGTTACCACCCTACTGGCAAAGACGTGCCGCCAAGCGATTTAGCGTTCCGGTACAATGCCGTGTAGAAACCGAAGGGGTATGTGTTTAATATAACTGCCATGTCCCTAACAGGTTAGACCGCTACCATCTTAGACTGCATCATCACTTACCATCAGGTGAGATCGCAGTCAAGGGCTACCTTGTAAGGGATTAAAAAAAAACCTTAACTGACAAATAGAGACAGAATTCCTGTACAACATCTTTCAAAACATCCAGAAGTTATACCAGTGAGTAAACAAACCATAGAGTTCTATTATAGGAGATAGCTGTAATTTTGGTCACTATCGCTAGGAAGGCTGATTCAGTATTTGGTAGGTGCTACGTTCTCCTCTGGTGACAATAGTGACGGTCTGCCCGCATGCGGCTGGGCAACTGACTACTTATCGCCGCTCAAAGACGCGTTATGGTCACCAAAAATGAACACTAACTAAGAAGGCTGATACTTATACAGTATTAAAGTATGCACAGTACCTATGTGAACAGTATAAAAACTGACGCTATTTGTCGGGCGGTTCAGTAGATATGGCCGCTCAAAGACGTGGTATGGTTACAAAAAAATGAACGATCACTTGAAAGGCTGATATGGCGCACTCTTTGTTCCTCTTTGTTCACTCTCATAGCCCGATGGGACGAAAAAACCGACACGACCGGAGAGAGATCAGGTGCAGGACTGACGGTTTTACGTGCTGTCCAAGACACGGGGGTGAAACACCGCCAACTTCCTAACACCGGCCTAGTTCCTACTGAGAATTTCTGGTCAGAAAAACCCAACACTTGTCTGAGGCCCGACCCGGGACTTCGTCGGCCGTAGTCGAATATACTAATTACTAGACCAATTAGACAACTCTCTCTCTCCATTATGAGAGGAGGCCTGAGCCCCACTGAGCTCAGGCCCAATACTGGCCTGTAGTGGTGCTGGCAAAAATGTTACTCACCCAATAAGTATGTGATGACGCAATATCCGGCGCAGCTGCGTATATAAGTGTCCATGGTGTCTGGTTTGATGCCGTAAGGCGCGCCTTCGCACGGGTTGTGTTTGCGGAAGAAGTTCTGTATGCTGCCCTCTGTGGCCAGCGCCTCAGCGACCGTCACCGATTCGATGAACTGGAGGAAACCGTGCTTGGAACTGGTCGCTAGGACTTTGTATGGCGTCAGTTTTAAGTCTAGGTTTTCCCTGAAAATGATATTCAGTTGGTAATTTTGGTCAATGTGAACTTGAGCCCTAATAGGTAAAACCTGCATCAATCAACAACAAAAAAAGTTGTGTATATTCATTAATAATTGATGTATGTACTTATTTATTACTAGAAGATGCCGCGCGTCCGCGTTGATTAAGTTTTTTTTATTCGCGCGGGGACTCCCTAATTTTCCGGGATAAAAAGTAGCCTATTAACTTCCCCAGGATACAATCTATCTCTATACCAAATTTCATCAAAATCGTGGGCCGTGAAAGCGTAACAGACAGATCTCCGCTCTCATAGGAGACTCAGACCCACCACGCTGCTCGAATTTAAGTTGGCGGGTTACAAACTGTAGCATAAAAACGGTAGGTCAATTTAGTTTGGGTCCTCACCTCCTCAGCAACTTGTCCATAAGCGTGATCATCTGCAGTATGAGCTGGTCCTGCCTCAGATCGTCTCCATGCTTGAAGATGGCTTCGTACTCCACACCCTCGCTCGTGAGGAACGTCAGCTTGCACGGCATCAGCGCCGACTTGAACAGGCTCGCCTTCTTAGCCACTATACCCTGGAGGTGACGACAATGTCAAATAGTTATCAGTTTTATCGATTTTCAGAACATTTTGATGTTATCAAATCAAATCAAATCAAATATTTTTTATTCAAATAAACTTTTACAAGTACTTTTGAATCGTCAAGTGAATCTACCACTGGTTCGGAATGCCATTCCTACCGAGAAGAACCAGCAAGAAACTCGGTGGTTGCTCTTTTTAAATAATTCATTTACAATTACTATATCAATGTGTACATAAGTAACCGCTGTCCCCAGCATTGTTGGAGCGATCAAATCCATGCTCCTCTATCATTTACATAATCTTCAACAGTATACTAAGCTTTTTTCAGGAGCATACTTTTAATGGATTTCTTAAATTTGTTTATTCAATTCATGTCAAAGACGGGCAGACAGAAAGTAGCCCCATTCCCGCCGGTGGCACCCGTTCACGAGCATGACGCATGATCCAGCCATTGCTTCGCTCGACCATATTTGAGGGAACGTAACAACCCGCATCGTCACGCAGTACCTTGACGTTACGTCACGTACGCATCTTGATATTATAGTATGGAGGAAATCGAGCAGTTTGACGAAATCTTGTAGCACTCTCTGGTATGTATGTGTTCGTCATGGTCTCTAGAAAACGAAACTGTCGGTCGTAGAACGCGGAAGCGTGCACAGGCTTAACTGTGACGTCACAAAGATGGCGGCAGACCGTTGTAGAATATTGATGACTTCTGGAGTTATAATTGCACAAATGGGTTGTGTGAGGTGTTTTTGGAAAGCTTATTTAATGACCTATAAAATTGCTTAGTCGTAGGTATATAGAAGAGAGTGCTACGGGAATCGTGAAGGAGACGACTTTTTGAACATATGCCTATAGACTATTAACGTCACATGCGTACCTTGATGTTAACGCCACGTACGCACTTTGACATTGACGTCACATACGCACCTTGATGTTAACATTGGGGTCGAGCGGAAAGGGCACAGGCTCAAAGTTGGCGAAGTTAAACTTGAACGCATCGGGGTCGGCTAGGAATTGCTGCAACCTCTCGGCCTTCTTGTTGCGGTTGCCGCTCTCGCGCGCCACCCGCTTCACTAGCGCCACCAGTTTGTCGATGAACACTTGTTGCCGCGCTAGGAAGTTGCGCGTGCGCACCAACTCTGCCTTGCCTGGTATCGGACAAACTCAATCTATACTTCTATACTAATATTAAAACTAGTAAATGTGCTTCCCCGAAATCGATTTAACAGATGTACTGTAAAAGCGTAGCAGGCAGACAGATACACTTTCACATTTATAATATTAGTATGGATATGGACAATCTGATGAGTCTAATGAAGTCTGAGTTATAAAGCTGAGAGGTGCATTTTTTTTAAACTACCCGTTTATATGCACTCCCAGCTTTCAGTACATAGACCTATTTTTTAACGAGGGGGAAATCTTCTTGAGATACCCGATCTCCTGGGGGAGAGTGCGGGTGATGTGGGATCTCTACCTACTAAAACCCCCTCGGTGGCCATCCTCTGATCATAATGAGAATCTCCGGGATCTCTCAAAGAACATGCGCCGGAGCCTCGCGCGATTCCTACTGGGGTCATCCTGGGTGATATAATCCATGATTGCGTACATCAATCATAAATCAATAGATAGACCCTAGTAAAGTCCCACCAATTTAACTGGCCCAGTGGCCAAAATTGTAAACTAATTTTATGATTGTTTAGTTTTTCTTTTTGGCCCCTAGTCTTAGCAGGCCTTAGCTAACCTTCACTGGGGTACAAAATTACCCCGCACCCCACCCGGGCAAGGAGGTCAAGCCTCGAAGCCCGTACCGGCTTGAAAACCGGAGAAGACCACTGCTGGGTTTTTGTTTCTATTTTATTGTCAATATTTATTAGCAACACTAAATGTAATAGTGTGAAATGAGCGACGTTGTCACGGGGTCAGATTTGTGGGACTATAAGTATAATTAATTTGTGAAGTGTAAACTTAGGATATGCGAGTAAATGTCTTATATTACTATGGTCCCTCACCTTTGGCGAGCTGATGGGAGAAGGTCCTCATGACGGCGAGGTACATAGCTCTGGCTGCGAGGTCTCTGGCTCCAGTGTCACAGTCCTCACATTCGATCAGCAAATACCAGTACAGATAGTTGGCTACTACGCTGTTGTGGCACGCGCGCGCGATCAGGAAACTCGCTAGGCTTAGCCGCTCAGAGGGTAGATCACCAGACTCGCTGGAGACGAGGAAATGATTTATTTATTTCACGTAGGACAACTTGTTTCACTTATGATACGTCAAGACTCTACCACCGTTTCGGAAAACGGATTCTACTGAGAAGAGTCAACAAGAGTCAAGAATAATATTATTATGTCGTCACGTTGATTGCTATTAAAAATTATTAAGGCGTAAGAATAGGCCAGCAATTAATTTTACGCGTTCATAATTTTTAATAGCAATCAACGTGACGACATAATAATTACTAATAAATATTTGAGTATAGTTTGTAAGTTTATAACGTCTTTGAGAGGTGTTATCTAGTGAAAGACCCGATGAATAGCGTCAGTTTTTATACAGTTTACATAAGTACTGCAGATACTTTAATACTGTACAAGAATCAGCTTTTCTAGTTATGGTTCATTTTTGGTAACCATAACACGTCTTTGAGCGGCCATATCTAGTGAAAAGCCCATCCACATGCGGGCAGACTTTCACTTCAGTGGAGCCCTACAACCAGCTAATACTGAATCAGCCTTCCTGGCGATACTTACCAAAAGTGCAGCTATCTCTTAGTCTATTAAGAAAATCATTGATAGTATAATAACCTCGACTTAGCAAACACAGTATTTATATTTATGCAAGGGCAAATCTAGAAACTCTTCTGGAACCATGTTATAAAAACATACCCTCGACACCACAAAAAATACTTGCTAATTATCGCTCGCGGTGAATTATGTTGGGTATATATTCTTATTTTATCAATAATTACTGATAAATAAACTACTATAATAATAATTGAAGATTGTATCTGTATATTTGTTCACACTGCCACTGGCAGTAAATAGGGATGATGACAACTCAATCAAATTAGCAACTCTTTATCCAACTTGAAAACGCACTTCTAGTATGGAAGTTGTATGAAATTCACAGTTGTGACGTCATAAAATTTCAACACATCGTTTTCGTTTAATCTTTATTTTAAAATGTAAACAATAATTTATTTTTGATATTCCCTATTGTGAACGGGACCATTTCTATAAAAACATCTTCTTCTTCTTCTTATTTTGTTCTATGGCCTTTATTAGTGTCTATAAAAACAACTATGTGACAGGACAGGTTACATTCGGACATTTTTCACAGATGTGAAAAAATTGTTTTTTTTTATCCACTACAAATTTATAATTGGAGAATGCATTTTAGAGTAAATAGAGAGAAATAGCAACAGTAAATTTAATTAAAAACGAACTGTTTATTTATTTAAATTTAAATTTTGATTGTCAAACAAGCTTTGAAACATTTAAAGATAACAAAAAATGGTTAGCATGTGCTAAAAGCACAGCTCCATACAGCTTGTACAGTATTCAAGAGATTCGAAATCACAAGCGCGCGGCGGAATCACCTCAAAGCGGTGTTCGCCGGAATCTTAATAGGCATGCAGAAATAACACAAAAATTATTATTATTAATAATTAAAAATTTAGTTTAGTTTACTGTTAAATCGGCCAAAATGAGTTACTTTGACGACCTCCCTGGCGCAGTGTTGAGCGCTGTTGTCTTAACGGAGGTTCCGGGTACGATCCTCGGCAGAGAGAATTTGGGAATTTATAATAATGAATTTTCCCTGGTCTGGCCTGGTGGGAAGCTTCAGCCGTGGCTAGTTCCCTGCCGGAAAAGACATGCCACCAAGCGATTTAACGTTCCGGTACGATGCCGTGTAAAAACAGATTAGGGATATGGGTTTATTATAACCGCCATACATGTAACAGGTTAGCCCGCTACAATCTTAGACTGCATCATCACTTACCATCGGGTGTGATCGCAGTCAAGGGCTAACTTGTACTTGTTGTCATGCGTCATGCTCGTGAACGGGTGCCACCGGCGGGAATGGGGCTACTTTCTGTCTGCACGTCTTTGACATGAATTGAATAAACAAATTGAAGAAATCCATTAAAAGTAATAATAATAATAATAATAATAAGCCTTTTTATTTCTAATCTCATGATATTTACAATTGTATATAACTACTTTTTAGATGAAATAAGTGTTAGTTGTGTTAGTGTTTGTCTTATTCTAGTTAGTATTGTTATTTGTTGCAGTATTTGTTGGTTTAAAAGTATGCTCCTGAAAAAAGCTTATTATACTGTTGAAGATTATGTAAATGATAGAGGAGCATGGATTTGATCGCTCCAGCAATGCTGGGGACAGCGGTTACTTATGTACACATTGATATAATAATTGTAAATGAATTATTTAAAAAAAGCAACCACCGAGTTTCTTGCTGGTTCTTCTCGGTAGGAATGGCATTCCGAACCAGTGGTAGATTCACTTGACGATTCATAAGTACTTGTAAAAGTTTATTTGAATAAAGAATAATTTGATTTGATTTGATTTGATTTGATTTGTTAAAAAAAAAACTCACCTAAACTCATCATTGGCGTCCACCCCAGCATTACTAACAACACTCTCAGTGGCCGCGGTGGACTCTTCCACTGCGACGTCCGAATGGCGGCTGGTCGTCGATGACGTCATCTCGCTCGCCGTCAACACTGCAAAATGATGTTGGACTGAAGCATGGCGGTGCGGATTGCTTGCTTTTCCTGCATTCAGTTGAAGCGGGAGTGTGGGCGGTGGACTTGGATGAAATTGAGAAGTTTACCATTTTTTTAAAAATTTATTATGAAAATTAAGACAAAATAAAAAAAAACATGAAAGAATCATTAAAATATCGCAACAAATGAAAAAGTTATGGAACTTTAAAGTAGCGCTTGCAATTCGAGTGGCGTGACGTCACACCACCCTATCAAGCGACTTTACAAAGGTGTAAAGAAGTTTTCACTTCAAAAGAAGTGGCCTCATTGTCCGCCGTGGCCGACGTTCGGTAGGACACCAATACTGTACACACCTGAAGTGGACAGCAAGCTGGCCTGGCTGCCTCTGTGTCCGCTCTGCAGCAGTTTGCCCTCGGAGTCGGAAAAGACCGCCACTTCTTTGCCGCATACCCGCGCGTATTCTGACACAAATGTATGAATGAAAATTCATTCATTTAGCTGAATATGTGTAACAATGACTGCCTCGTTGGTCTAGTGGTTAGCGTGTTCGACTGCGGCCGACGAGGTCCCGGGTTAGAGTCCTTACTAATATTATAAATGCGAAAGTGTGGATGGATGAGTTTGCATGGATGTTGGCTAAGCGGATCTGCATGAAATTTGGCACAGGGTTAGCACATAGACTATTTTTTATCCTGGAATCCCCGCGGCAACCAAAAAACTTCAATCCAAGGGGACAAAATCGCGGCCATCAGCTAGTTTTCAATAAAAAAAATATATTTCACATAGGCAACATTATAATTTAGTCAGAGTTGTGCAAGTTGCAAAGTTAAAACACCATTGAATAAAACTGTGCTCACCATCGTGTATCTCCATATAGTCCTCGTATTTCAAGGCTTGCACCAGTTGCAGCAGGTATAGGAGTAAATCTTCATCAGGAGCTTGCTTCAGGCGAGATATTGCGTACCTCGAATACAGAGTATATATTATTAACAAGCGTTACTTAGCTTGTATTTGTTCGATTGTTTTTATTTTAGTTAGTGTTATATTAATTTGTAAATGATCGTTAGTTAATCGAAATAAAATAAAATAATTAATTAATTAAAAATAAAAATTTTTTTTTAAAAAAAGCTAAAAGAATAAATTAAACTTTTCCTTTAAAACTTTTACTATCAACTTATAACGTAATTACACAATTTATATGTCATAAAAGCTTGTCCGCCATCGTGGATGTTGGGCCATGTTGGATTTAGAATGACGTCACATAGCTAACCATGCATTGTCATCCAAACTAAGCGTGTAGGTATACAAAATTTCAGCTCAATCGGTTGAAGTTACCTGCTTCAAAATTGAGTTGCAAGATTTCATCCGAACAAACATAGGTTACATACATACATTGCAAGTAAAATAAAAGCTTTTAAAAATTGGCAGTCATAGGGACTGCCGATAGAAGTGAAAACTAAATCCATTCAATTTTACTTGTAAAGTTAAACACAGCACTAATGTTGCACAATACGTCACAAGCATGTCGGTGACGCAACCCATATGATTTTCCCCTACAAAAAGTGCTCAACGCGGCTGAAGAAGTTTTCACTTCAAAAATTGTGTGTGTGCAATTCACATACGGCAGAAGTGAAACTTCAGAAAAGTAGCCTACGACATAATGGGATAAAAATAACTAGTATTCTATCTCATTCTCTCCTATATATGTTTGTCTCTTTTTGGTGTCGCTATTTCGTTGTTTTTTTTTCATTTCATTGAATTTTCCAATCACAACGATTCTAAAGAAGTTTCACTTCAATAACTTAATACTCACTTCCTAACGGCGGGGTGCGTGAACTTGGGCGTGAGCAGCTCTAACGCGTCTTCCACATCCATGGGCGCCCACTGCTTCATCATAGCGAGCGCCTGCCGCACCTCGCCTGACGAGTGGACATTCACTTGTTTACCATTCTCTAGTTTACTAATTTTTTGGAACTAAAGTTACTTATGAGACGATGCGGAGGGGTAACCTAGCCGGCAAAAAGAGTCCGCGTGGAGTAAGATTTTTTTACGAGGACAAAAGGTATAGTCAGTCTCTAATTATTATTATATATATTTTTATGAATCAGTGTAAAAAAAATAAAAGTGTTAAGATAATTTTGTAAAGTAGTTTTTGATTTTTATCGATAAAAAAATCATAATAAAAAATGTATACCTGAAAAATTATTTTCTTTTTACCTCGACTATAACTTGAAATTAATATGTAATAAGGAAATTCGTTCCTATCTGGTGTCTCAAGACACCAAACGGTATTTTTATTCCACTACTAGATGATGCCCGCGACTTCGCGTGATTTACGTTTTCTTGATTCCCGCAGGAACTCATAAATTTTCCGGGATACAAATTATCCCTATACCTCATCAAAATCGGTTGAAGAGATGGGCCGTGAAAGCGTAGCAGGCAGACAGACAGACAGACACACTTTCGCATTTATAATATTAGTATGGATAAGTTAGCCCTTTATTGCGATCTCAACTGTTTTTTTTAAATTTTGGCTGAGTTTATGGCAGAAGGCATTATGGGCAACCAGGTAAGCTTAGTCTAAGTTTTAACATTACAAATTCGATTGATCGAATTCGAGCGTTCGATCACACCGTCGGTAAAGTAAAATGGACCCAAAAGCTCTTGATTTAAAGTCACAAATTCAGTACAAACGATTGTGATTTCAAAACATTTGCGTTTGGAGCAATGGCTGTGAACTCATACACGAAATTGAGCTCTATATCTATAAAGTTAAGGTGCATTGTACTTGGACGGTAGTGTGATTACGATCGACTTGACACCGTTCTTCCATTGTTAATATTTACTTATCTTTTGTGATATATGGTAGGGAACAATTTATAAACAAGAGTTTCTATTTAATGGAATTTCCATACCTGGTCGATTCCAGTTGACACACGCTAGGAATTTTGTCAACGCTCGGCGGTGCGATGAAAGGTAAAATCTGGAAATTTAAATGATTTACAAATTTATCATCATGAATGATCATACTCATTTAAAATAGCTCAGTAAAATTTAAATAAGCTATGCTAATATTGGAGGGGTACCCTAGCTGGCAAAAAGCGTCCGTTACGATAATGCGTGGAGTAAGATTTTTATGTATAGTTTATTCGAAATTAAACCTTAACACTAAAGCATTAGTTTAATTTCGAATGTATTATATTTATATTTAAGACCTTTTGTCTTCGTAACAACGCGAGCTAGAACTTGAAATTAATATATGTATATGTAATAAGGAACTTCGTTCCTATTTGGTGTCCCACGACACCACACCTTTTTTTTACAAATGCGAATGTTTGGATTTATGGATGTTTGTTACTCAATCACGCCAGAACGGCTGAACGGATCTAGACGAAATTTGGTACAGAGATAGATTATAGTCTGGAATACCACATAGGCTACTTTTTATTTCGGAAAATTAAAGAGTTCCCGCGGGAACTAACCTAACCTAACGCGCCGAGCGCGGCGAGCTCGTCCCGCTCGGCGGCGGACGGCTCGGCGTCGCGGCCCCGCACGCAGCGCGTGAGTTACAGTCACCTGTATTTCCAGATGAGGTCCTGGTCGTCGGCACAGATGGCGTGCCCGGCGGCGGGCGCGGCCAGCAGCGCGGCGAGTTGGTCGCGCTCGGCGGCGGACGGCTTGGCGTCGCGGCCCGGCACGCAGCCGCGCAACGAGCGCGCCAGCCGGTGCTGCTTGCTCTCTACCAGGTTCTCCTGGACACAGATTGTTACGTGTTTACCCAGCACGACGTCTTTTTTTAAATTCCACTACATAGCCCTTGACTGCGATCTCACCTGATGGTAAGTGAGGATGCAGTCTAAGATGGCCGTCTTTTTTAAGTCAACCGGACGTACCCACCCAACCTCCAACGTACCAACCCACGACTCGCGCGCGTACGGACAAGTTTAGTCCAACAGACCTCCCTATCCATCCCAACTACATCCTAAACCGTATTCAGAGCCTCACAGGAGGGGCCCTTAAGAAGACACTGCCCCCCCGATATTTTCAAGCCTTAGGGTTCACATCCCAGCGATGTCTAACGCTCGCCCAACTCCCCGATGACGATGTAGCGGTACGCAGCATACTCAATCATAAAAATGGCGACAATTAAGTCTGTGTTATAGTCTTCTGTTGAGTATAAAACAACTTATTATTGTCCTCCGGACTATTTTGGAAATTGCTGGCGTGCGACTATAAAAGAACCAATATACGAATTGTAATATTGACGCAATTTCCGAGCAAGTAGGAGAAAAAAAACTTAATCAACGCGGACGAAGTCGCGGGCACCATCTACTTTATAATTTTAAAAATGGACGAAGACGGTGTTTATTAATATGGATGGCAAGTGCTAATTAACGCCTGTAGATGCTTCAAACGGCTCACCACTTGGCCTGCTTGGAAGCACACGTGAAAATAATTTTAAAAAACGTATGGCGTCGTGGGACACCTTTTTACCTCGACTAGAACTTGAAATTAATATTTATGTAATAAGGAACTTCGTTCCTATATAAAAATCAAAAACTACTTTACAAAATTATCTTAACACTTTTATTTTATTCACAATGATTCATAAAAATATATATAATAATAATTAGACACTGTATAGCGAACATATACAAACTATACATAAATATAGGCTGTCGATAGAAGTGAAAACGAATATTTAAAAAAAATTAAAATATAAACCTTAACACCAAGGCAATAAAGTTTGATGTAGTATATTTATATTTAAGACCTTTTGTCTTCGTAATAACGCGAGCATGTTTTCAATTCAAAATCTTACGCATTTTCGTTACGGACGTTTTTTGCCGGCTAGGGTACCCCTCCGCATCGTCCCATAAGGAACTTTCGTTCCAAATATCTCTCATGGAATGTCAAAATACCTGTAATATTTCGTAATCCGGCACGGTGACGATTTCCGCCTGAGATCTGAACGGATATATTTCGTCGCCGTCTTGCTCGTAATATACAACCGCGTGCTGAAACAAATACAATCATAAAGCTAAAAAACAAACAAAACTACTGAAACAAGTTACTTTTAATGTGTCGAAATCAAACTCTTTGAAAATTAGGTATTTGACAACTTGTCAAATCAGCAACTTTTTATCAAACGTCAAAACGCACGCATAGTTAATGGGGTTTTGTAATATTTTTTTCGGGATAAAAAGTAGGCTATATCCTCCTCGGGATACTAAACTATCCCCATACCAAACTTGTCAAATCAGCAACGTAGGTATTTGACAACTTGTCAATTCAGCAACTTTTTTCAAACGTCAAAACGCACGCATATTTAATGGCGTTTTGTAATATTTTTTTCGGGATAAAAAGTAGGCTACATCCTCCTCGGGATACAAATTATCCCCATACCAAATTTTATCAAAAAGGGTTGAATAGACGGGCCGTGAAAGCGTAGCAGACACAGTGGCTAACCATTCACGTGGCCTACGTAATCGCGTAGACAAGTTGTATCACTATGGCGTCGTATCACGTCGCGTCTCTTCGTCACTCACCTAGGACAACAGGATCTTGATGTGCAATCTTTACTGCCGGGTACTGTAAAACGAATCTAATGTTATCATGGTAACTTACGTCAATTCCGTCTATTTGGACCGTGGGGAATTCGATCATCAGATACATATAGTTGGAACTGCGTTTCTCCTTTTCGTTGATCATTTCTATCTCTCTGAAAGTCAGCCTGTCGAGCCAGTCTACCTGAAAATATACAACTCTATAACTAATTTTGATTTATTAATTTCAATTGAAAAATAATAATGAAAGTTGGCCCTCAATTTTGGCTACAGACAAAATAAATTTTAAATAACATTTAAAAAGTTTGTTTAGTTTTATTTAAAAAAAATTCGTGTGACGTATTTTTATGTTTCGAATTCTTGTTTTCTTTCTTCTCATTTTAATTGACACCCATTATCATGAGGGTGTATAATAAACACAGACCACTCAACCTAAAGACGTCACTTATACAAGGTTTTGTATGAAAACAAAAACGTAAAATGTTGGCGGGGGACAGGGGAGAATGCTTTGTTGTGATTGGTGGACTCAAAAGTTACGTAATCAAGACAATGAAGTCACGTCCGCCATAGTGATGGGAATAGGACGTCGAACGTTTTTATCGATGTGACTAGCTTATGCTCGCGACTTAGTCCGCGTGGACCACACAAATTTCGAACCCCTTTAGGGGTTGAATTTTTTTAAAACCCTTTCTTAATGGATGTCTACGTCATAATAGCTAACTGTATACCAAATTTTACCTTGATCCATCCAGTAGTTTGAGCTGTGCGTTGATAGATCAGTCAGTCTTTTCCTTTTTATATATTTAGATTTTAGTTGATATGATAAAAATAAAACAAATTTCAAACTTTAATTATATAATTTTAATAAAATATGGATTACAAGGTTTTATTTAACTTACAATATACGATGGTACGGAGCTCTTGATGTGCAGGCCCTACTCGCGCTTCACCGGTTTTTAATAATAAAAGCTTGTGTAAAAAATACTTTCATGTTATTTATTACCCTCGACGAAACGGAGACGGTATATGTGTTTGCGCTTACCTAGATGCTGGCCAGGGTCTCATGATGGAGCCAGGAGGTGGTCATGGGAACTCCTTAAGTTCTCATCGTAAACCCGTTGTATTTGAACTCTTTTGATTTGTCTTGACGAGCGCTTTGTACCTAGATGCTGCCCAGGGTCTCAGGATGGAGCCAGGAGGTGGTCATGGGAACTCCTTAAGTTCTCATCGTAACCCGTCGTATTTGGACTCTTTTGATTTGTCTTGACTAGCACTTTGTACCTAGATGCTGCCCAGGGTCTCATGATGGAGCCAGGAGGTGGTCATAGGAACTCCTTAAGTTCTTATCGTAAACCCGTCGTGTTTGGACTCTTTTGATTTGTCTTGACTAGCACTTTGTACCTAGATGCTGGTCAGGGTCTTATGATGGAGCCTGGAGGCGGTTATGGGAACTCCTTCATGAATGTAACATACCAAAGACGGCAACATGAGAGTAGGTACCGCATTTGAAAAAAGCAAACGCCGTTGAGTCTTGGTGAGCCGGAAACAATCTTCGGTAAAATGACGAGAGCAAATAACAGTAGTTGTCTTTTGAAACCAATTTTCGTCTCATTTCGTAGCATCAATCCATTTTTGTTTCATATTTGGACACTTTGGAAACCTTTAAAAAAGTAAATACAAAATGTACTAGTACATGTTACTAAAGTAAAAAATCTACAATAATATTAATTTAGTAACGGTCTGATAAAAGTACCTAAATAGTACTTTTAAAAACATTAGTAATTTCAAGGAATCAAATACTGTTGAAGTTTTATATACATAACGATGTTTAAAAAAGAGCCTGTCAAACAAACACGCTTATTTTGATAAGTTGCTTCATAAATAAATTAATGGTAAAAAGATTATTAGTAACAAAATGCTCTTTCTAGCGATTAGACTCTACTTTTAAGACCACACATGCTTGGCTGTAGGTATTTCATGTCATTTATTTAAAATTGTTATATTTCAGTATCGAATGTAATTAACATACTTTACTATGTATTACATTAATAGGTTAATAAACTAAATGAATCACTTCTGGGAACATGTTTAATGTTCGCATTTTATCGATAAATTATATTTGTATCCATCCCCCATCTCTAATATGTTAGAGCGAGAATGCGTTATGCAGATTGACGTGAGAAAAAAGAGATGGCTTTAAAAGACGCCAACGGGAGTGCGTCAACATTAAATTATAATAATTAAACTAAAATGAAATAATATGGACTTACCTATGAAATGTAATTCCGTCTTTACTAAAATTGGATGTATTACTACTTTTTCCGCACCATTTCACTGCACAGGAGGGCATTTTTACAGACAAAAACCTATAAACAATAGCTCTTTACACAATGCCGCTCGCTTGCGGAATGAGGCACCGAACGGGGGCGGGCCGCTTACTTATACTATAAATCGCATAAGCTTGGCGATCGCGGGTGTCCGGCTATTAGGAGTCTATAGGTTGAGTGGTCTGTGATAATAAACACAGACCACTAGGTTGAGTGGTCTGTGATAATAAATAACTGTAAGCGCCACCTTGGGAGTCCAACATATTGAATTTAGAATGACGTCATTTAACATGCACGGTTAGCATTGTCATCCAAACAAAACTGCAAAATTTCAGCTCTATCGGTTTCAGAAAATATTTCAGTTTCAGTTTTAAAATTCAGTAAAAGGATCATAGACAGGCTGTGGGTGATAGACAAACAGACGGAATATTTGTCTTACATGTATAGTTATCAATATAACTCCTAGCAGGTTAGCCCACTACCATCTTAGGCCGCATCATCACTTAGAACTTGTAGTGGAATAAAGAATAGAATCTAACATCAGAAGTGGGATAACTCACTTTCGGTATGTGTCCATTCCTGTGCTTCTTGGCCAGCTTGGCTAGCCTCTGCATCTGCTCTTTGCCGGTGTCGGGCGCTTTGCCGGGCGTCTTTTCGCTGCCCTCCACGCCGGGCCACACACGCAGATCGAACATACCCTTTTTCAGAACACGAAGTTTATTCGCGATGTGGGCGAACCATTTCTTGTAAAACGGGGTAACGGGGGCTTTTGAGGATGAGTTTCCCATTTTTTGGCCATTTATTTAGTGTACTTTTATTTATAACGTGGCAGGTAATAGCGGCTTTTGATTGAGACTAGAGACAAAACCTTAGCTTTCCGAAACCTAGCACATTTTGTAATTTTAATTTATTTATTTTAGGACATCCAACTAGAACTTCCCATTTTGGCTAAAAACACGGCTAGAGCGCAAGTGTCACTATAGACTGTCTAACAAACTGAAATTCCTTGAATTCTGGATGTTTCTTGCTTGTATTCTTTAAATATTCACAAGATACGATTAAAGTGAACTGGTTGTGCAAAGTAAGGTCTGCCCGGGCAGTGACTTTAGGATATTTCCAGACGTGCCACAAACGCTGCGGCAAAACTTTTGTATGGCTAAAAATTTTACGTCGTCGTCGTCGTCTCAACCTATAGGCTTCCACTCCAGGACGATGGTCTCCTGCATGGATCGCCACAGAAATGAAATGAAATGAAATGATTTATTTATTTCATGTAGGACAACAAACAGAGCACGGTCTTGTAGGTACCGCTTGTTTCCATCGACTCCCAGCTACAAGCTTGAGATCATACGTCCACCTAGTGGGGGGTCGTCCACCTAGTGGGGGGTCGTCCAACGCTGTGCTTCCCGGTGCGAGGCCGCCATTCAAGCACTTTGGGACCTCAACGCCTATCGGTTCTACGAACTATGTGCCCGCCCATTGCCACCTGAGCTTGGCGAATCTTAGAGCTATGTCGGATACTCTAGTTCGATTACTGACTAACGCGTTTACTTTAACTAAAATGAAACCTATTCGAGCTATTTTCATTCATAAACATTTTCCTAGACCCATACTACCCGGGTAATGTCAACTTTGCACACCGGTCAAACTTCGTCCGTAACACGCGTATCACAAAATATATATAAAGAATCCACTGTACATCAGTTTAAAGGCCCCACTGTTCTGACGAAAAGATAAAAAAGCACTGACTGAGTATCTCTGAATAGATATTACCCCACATATGTTAAGAGGACGCTCCTAAAACACGAAACAATTTTTAAATATTATTCGGTATAAAAATGATTACTCAAAAACACAAACTTCAGGGCTGTCAGACAAAACTGCTATTTTTATTATAAATATAAACATCATTTTTCATTGCAAATTCTCACAAATAAATAATTTCATTTCAAACAGCCTAACATCTTTAGCGTAATTTGTATCAGAGAACATGAGTTCACCAAAGTTACGAGCAAATTAACTTCTGCTGTTGTTTCTAGCAGCAAGCAGTATTAGTATTGGTTTAGATAGTGGCGATCACAATAGATCGGCAACGATCAAAGTGATACTGGGTCTTGTTACAGAGCCCTGCAAAGCCGCATCACTAAGAAGAAGAAGTCTTAACTTTGAACTTGATTTATAATTTCAAACTGTATCTAATTGTAACGTTGTAAAAAGGCGTTGCATGTTTTAAAAGCAGTACTTAACCAAGACATATTATAATATATCAAACCTAGTAGCTATAGGTAATTATACGAGGGCATATAGACGTTTTACTTTCACACCAAACTAGCAACGTCACATAATAAACACTCTAGCAGTTTGGATGCAATGATAACTTCAAACTCAGAAAGGATTAGGTACTTTCAAAAAGTAAATTAGTCGACTAAATAAATACTACTACTAACTTTGTAAATCATTATTTTACTGTAATAAGGCTCATGATAAAGGTGTAAAAAAAGGTAATAACAACTGATAAGTATTAAGTACAATAATGTCCGGCTCTATATAATTATGGTGTTGATTATACCACGTTTTTTATTGCCAAAAGTGTGTGTCCGTTTAAGTCATCTTGTAAACAAAACTATATCTCAGGACGTAATAATATTATGTTAATTTGTTGCATTCATTAATTCATAACGACTTTTTTGAACCCCACGGCCTACTAATAATACAGTCAGAGGTGACAGGTTCGATTCCAAACAGGTCGATTATAGAGAGTTGAACTACTTAAGCATGATTTTAAATATTTTTTTTCCACTAGCTTACTGTCTCATAATCTAAATCAGAATTATTTATTTATTCATGCTCAATTCGAAACATACGAATACCTACTTATTATGTTAATTATATAAGATTGTATCGATTATGGAATTAGGATAAAATATCTAGAGGTAACAAGTAGATTTCTAAACTGGTTTATTCTAAGGTTATTTTATCCAAAATACCTGCAGAAATGATTAGGAACTCCCACACAAAATCGACCGAAATATATTAAGCAATCCTATCTTTTCATTTGTTGTTAATTTACTGTAGCAACGTTGAAGCATCTACACGCGTAATATTTTGGCAAAAAATGCATTCTTTTTCGATAGGTAGTGTACATCCTAATATAAAAAACTCAAAAAAAAATGTTTTACCTATACTTATCTGATAAAGACTTAGAAACGACTACCCGATGTGTCCCAAACCGGTTTCATTAGAAAAGCAATAAAGCGAAGATGGTTTTAAGTATAAATATAGTACATTCGTAATTAAACTTTAATGACTTAGTTTTAAGGTTTATATTTTAAATATTTTAATTATTAATATTATTATTTTAATTAGAAGAAAAAATTAAATAATTAAAAAAAAAATTAAATATTCGTTTTCACTTCTATCGGCAGTCCCTATGACTGCCATTGTTTTATAAGAAATACTCAATGAAACTTTTAAAAATAGCGCGCACAGATTAAAGATTTGTATCAACGGCGCGTTGTTGTAATTGCTTTTTTTTAAATTGGCTTCATGGCTCTAGGTTCTAGTTCTTAACTCCCAGCCTGAACTATTCAGCCTTTACTTTTTTGATTTATAAAACCTAAAACAATTTTAATTAATTATATTAAATACAATTTTTCATTTTATGAATTAATTTCAACAATTCACATCTAAATGTCATTATTTTTTAGGTTTTCTACATACAAAGTCAATATCATTATGAACCTTCTTGCAAGATTTTTTTTTATTTGGAAGTAACGTGGAAGTAACGAGGACTTACAAAAAAAAAACTGCAAATTTACTGCACGAGGGCGGTAAATATTTACTGCACCAGGGTGGTAAATATTTACTGCACGCGGGCAGTTTTAGCTTACAAGCCCCGTTTACTGCCTCTGTAAGTGTATTTTTCGAGCAAGTGTATTGAAAAGTGTTTTGATTCTCGCTCTCTCTTCAATTTTACGGGATAAAATCAAACGTAATGTGCTTCCCCGGGATATAACCTATGTCTGTATCAAATTTCATCAAAATCGGTTGAACAGATAGCAGACAGAGATAGACAAACATCTCTAGTAGAGATTATGATCTAATTATAATATCATAGTTGTAATCTATATTAATTTATCAACTTTTTTATATCAAACACCAAAAAACATTAATTAATTCAAGCACTACGTGGCTATTATTACCTAATGATTCAAATAGTCTTTACTAGATTTCACTAGTACTTTTAATGGCATTTCGATGTTTTAATACTTAATTACATCTTGTATTAGATGTCAAATGTGTAACAAGATAAAAGTATTATAATAAATAACAATGTTAGTTTTTGTTTATATCCACAATAAGTTTATTCTATTGTACATTATATCTAAACTAAACGCTTTCTCTTTTATAATAATCCCTGCGGAAATGGATAGCACTAGACTATAGTCCAGACAGTATATATTGTATGTATTTTGAAATATAAAAAAAAGGTCAGTAGAACAAGCTTCAATGGAGCCAATTCTGTTTAGCACAATCTCACTAAACTAAAAAGATAGGTTATTAAATGTTGCTAACCCTTTCATTATACTTCCTGCAGAAAGGGACAGGACTAGATTTAAAGCTGTCATTTTAGTTTAGTTTAGAGATTGGGTTACAGAATCGACCACAATATCAGTCATTAAAATGCAGTGGATAAAGTCAATTCCTCACCTGCCTCAGCATGCCATGTTTGCCAAACAGCGATATAGTGGTGCCACCCACTACCATCAGTTTGCCGGGCCCTGCACAGTCGTAGATGGTCATAGCGAGGATGGCATTCCGTGGCAGGTCGCTATAGTACACTGGTAGGGTCACCCACTCATTCCAGCTGGAAACAAAATCAGATCAATTTAATATACAAATACACTTCTAGTATAGTGTGATTCACGAGTGCGCGTGGCTCATGTTTGTGTTACAGTAGTATCTGTAATACATTTGTATATGTGTAAATGTGTGCGTGTACGTGATTGCGCGTAGGTACTACTGGGCGCTCCGAGAGGCACGCACACTTATACAATGTGCACAACTACTAGTAAAGTTCACGCGCACTCGTGAATTGCGAGAACTTTAATATTTCGCATTACTAGTAAAAGTATATTAATAAGATTTTATAATGACTCCATCGCTCCGCCTCACGAAAGTCCGAAGGTCGTTCGTGGGAATGAGCATTCTATTCTTTAACAAAATTCCACTACCTATTATAAACTTGCCTTTACACAAGTTTAAGAAAACCGTTACAAAAATGCTCCTGAAAAAGCTTATTATAATGTTGAAGATTATATAAATGATAAAAGCGCATGGATTTGACTCGCCCCAGCAATGCTCAGGACTACTGTTACTTATGTATCTTTAGATTAATGCAATTGTAAACATACTTTATTTTTTCAAAAGAGCAACCACCGAGTTTCTTGCTGGTTCTGCTTGGTAGGAACAGCATTCCGAACCAGTGGTAGATTCATTCGACTATTCATAAGCACTTGTAAAAAGTCTATTTGAATTAAAAACATTTGAATTTATGAATTTTGAATTTTTTTTAATGTATGTCGCCGCCAAATCGTAGAATCCGTCGTATTACAAAACGGCTAACCGTTTAAAAAACGGTTCTTTCTGCAACATGGCTTCTCACCTTCAGCTGCATTGTAATCAACTCGCTACCGGGTCGCCCCTTTATTCACCAACTTGACCACATAACTACCCCACACAGCCTCGCTCGAAGCTCTCTTCTATCAGGAGCTTTACAAAAACACCTGTCATAAGGGTTTGCAATCTGGTAAGTAGACACTAATATTAACAATCTCGCATTTAATTTCACGCTTTAAAAAAAGGCGGCTCATGAGTTATTTTCCGTCCAATTACTATACAGCTAGCCTCATTAAGGGACGCAAAGTGTTGATTCAGACTGTATATTGTATTACTATCTGGCTAATATGGTGGGTTTTACAATTCAGCTGCAACATGTATAATATCTTGCCGTTCATGCTGTGTTGATTAATTAATGAATAAATCATGTTGGCCTTTTTTTCTAAAGAATCTTTATCAAGTAGGTAATTGTTACTTACTTCCATCGGTTAGTAAATGACTTATAAGACGTAGTAACAGGCAGTGCTAACGGTACACCATCGCACAGCACCTGGCATGTAACATACAAGTCGGAACACCCTTCCTGATAGAGTCCAGAAAATTTTAGCATCGGATCTGATAGTAACTTGTCATATTCTGGTTTTGATCTCTTGCCTTCTAAGGTACCACTGAAAGGAAAAATAAGTTACGGAACTAAAAAATGAACAATTTTACTTCACTTCACTTCTTAGGTGAATGGCTTTACTCGTGCACTAGGCACTTTTATTCATTTTTAGGAACAACTTACACTTGTCAAAAATCAACTATGCCAAAATTATTTAAAAAAAAAAAAATTAACAAGCATTTAAGTAGGTAATAGTTCCTATCACAGTTTCCCGGAATTTCCAGTGCTTTCAGATTTCCTTGTTCTGTCCCAGTTAAAAAAACATTCTATTTAAACCAATTCTCTCTTATTGTGTTATAACAATGTTACTTTTCTAAACGAAAATTGTTCTCTGAGAAATAAGTAAGTAAATTTCATGTTTTGATGATTTTTGTATAGAAAAACTGCTAACATTTTCTAGCTGTTATTGTCAACCAATAGATTTCCCCTGCTGTTCATAGTCTTTAAGTCACTTGGAGGAATTTCAATATGCTGTTGTCTTGTGTCGACTTTTTAGCCGACTTAAAAAAAAGGAGGAGGTTCTCAATTCGACTGTATGTTTTTTTTTTTTTTTTGTATGTTTGTTACGCGATTTCTCCGCCAATTATGAACCGATTTTGATAATTCTTTTTTTGTTTGGTAGGTCATACTTCAGAGGTGGTCCCATTTTAATTTGGTGAAGATCTGATGAATATCTCTGGAGATGGAGAACGAAACTCCTCAATGGATAAGAGTAAATTGCTCGCCATCAGTGTGATAGTTTTGTAAACAGTATGTTTTAACCATGCATAGCATAATATATCTTTTTTTTTTAGGGTTCCGTACCAAAATGGTAAAAATGGAACCCTTATGGTGCGACTTTCTCCGTCCGTCTGTCACAGTCGATTAGTTCAGTAACTATTAAAGCTATTGACATGAAATTTGGAATAGTTGTATATAATAGTGGCCCAATATCATGGAAATCAAAAAAATTGAAAATTATTTTTAGTTTAATTAAAAAAGTGGGGAAAATCAGGTGTTTGAAATTTCAAAGTAGGATAACCAACCAACCAACCACCAACCAACCAACCAACCAAGTGGGGTATCATATGAAAGGACTTTGTACTTTACTTGTCTAAGTTAGACAAGTCGACGAGTAACGATTAAACAACGTTATTCTTAATAACGCTAAGTTTTTACTAGCGTTCTGGTTACATCCTGTATTTTAAAACAGTGGGGCCACTAAAAATTGTGAAATAAAAAATTTTCAAAAAAAAAATAAAAACCGACTTCAAAAACCACAAACACTAAAAAGTAAAAAATAATTTAATTTATTATGTATACAAGAGTTAATGTAGTTCTATAATAACATTTTTTGGAGTCGGTGCCAATGTGGAGTCACGTCAACAATAATGAAGAGTAGGTAGACGGTTCATGCGGCTAATTGGTACCGACTCCAAAAAATGTTATTATAGAACTACATTAACTCTTGTATACATAATAAATTAAATTATTTTTTACTTTTTAGTGTTTGTGGTTTTTGAAGTCGGTTTTTATTTTTTTTTTGAAAATTTTTAGATGTTGTCTGTCAACCCAGTGGGAGGTCTTTCAACACTATGGGCCATGTCATGAAAGAAGTCGAAAAGCAAAAAATAGAAAATATCATCATTTATCAGAGAACTAAAAATAGCAAAGAAGAAAGTCAGCACTAAGCTGAAATTTTTAAGTAAATAATTAACGGAGTTACTAATTAGGTACTTGATAATTAAGGCTAATTATGAAACAGCTGATTGCTGTTTGCTTACTCAAATCCACTATTAGAGGCTCAATTTTAAAACTCCCCAACATACTCAAGTTCCATTGTTTGAAACTGCAGCATCATTATAAAGAAAAATTCTTAAGTAATAGGTACTCACACTTTTATTTCAACTTTGTGATCCAAAGATGAACTGTACACATAGTAGAATTTATCATCGATTTCGTTCATTTTTCTGAAACTTGTACTATTTTCTAAAGATTGAGATTTAAACAGCACTTCTTCTATAACCTAACATGAAAATTGTAGCTATATACCTATGTACAAGTTACAACTTGGTTGATTAGAACAGTACTTTTTATTTAGCTAATCACCGTTACAACAAAATATTTTAGTAAAATGCAACTCAACTGACAAGTCCCAAGTTATATTTTTTTTCATTTTTGAAAGTTGACCTCCTGTCAGCTGACGGTCGTATATAGTATTGCTAACTTTTCAGCTGAAATTCTACTAAAAGTTGCTAAAGAGCTAATAATTATATTACCAACCGCACGCGGCTTCGTTCCTTCTTAAAAAAAATATAGAAATGACTCAATTAAAATATATAAATCATGCGATTGATTTGAGGAAATCTGTAAGTGTTGAAATAGATTAATTATAATTTAGTAAGATAATATTAATGACTACGTTTGCTACCTACCTTGAAATATAAATATGTATAAAAAAGATCGCAATATTAGTTTATTCATACCTTCTAAATTAGTAGAAACATCTAAAGTCTAGTAACCGTAGATGCGTTCAGCGTTGCAACTCAAGTGTCAACTTGACATTTCATTGCAATGTCTGAAAATTGTGTCAAAACCAAGTTAAACTGTCAAAACTCAAAATTCAAAACAAAAACAGCTAAAAGTGAAAAAAGAATAATTTTATTTATATTTTTAGATTATCAGCGGAACTGAAGAACTGAACTACATATTTATTAACGTTGTCTACAAATTCACTCCAAGTAAGTGTTTTATTACTAATTTTTTTTAAATTCTCATCATAATTTTAGGTTATAAAGTATGTGTTTTCGTATATTTCATAAAATACATCAAATTGTTCCAATTTTCTAAATTCTGTTCGATGACTCTTATTCACCGGTAGTAAATAAGTACCTACTCCCAAAGGTTATAATTAAAATATCTGTGTCAAGTTACTTTAGTAATATTTAGATAAAAACAATGGCATAAGTTTTGTGGGCTTCTTCTAAGACCAAGACGCGTTTAGAACCCACCACCATACTAAATTGACTAATCAATAATTAACTAAACATAATCCCATCACAATAATATTAATTAGATAATTTAGAATTTCAATTGTTGCTGTTTGGAAATGGGAACTTTTATGTTTACTTACTATTTTTTATGTTTACTTTCAGCATGACCAAGCTTCTAGAATGGATCTCAGTCACATCTGCTGTCTTCGCAGTATGGTATTCCTTCGTAGGAGGTTACGTCAAACACAAATTTATTGAAGATAACATGACTCTAGTATTAGTATCGCCTATTATATTTGTCATACTATTTGGCCTATATGCAGTCACAGTGGTATTGTATAGAGTATTTACGTTTAATAATTGTGAGGAAGCAGCCAAGGAGTTACAAGCTGAGATAATAGAGGCTAAGAAAGATTTGCAAGAAAAGGGATTGACCTGGTAGGCATTCCAAGACTAATTCCAGTACTGTACTAAACGCTGTGGGAAATTTTGAAGGCTTTTGGAAAAACCTGTCTAGCTCAACTTATTAAGTACTGAAAGAACTAGAAGTTTAAATCGCTATAATCCGCCACAGTAGGTAAATCTATGTGGTACAGTGTGTATCTTGTACTCTACAGTGGTATGGTGAATAAGAAAGAAAAAAAAGTCCTCTTTTTTGTCTTTCTTTTTCTTTCTTCGCCTCAAAACTCCCCACAGCCTCTCGGGTCTCTGGTTAAAATGTAAGAGTTATTCCATATTTGTATTTATTTTTTTACCCAATAAACTGTTTTATTCTGTACATAACTTCTGTGTATGTATTTATCTATTCCAACTGATACTCTACATTTGCCAACAGATTATGTCTATTAATCTAACAATAGATAGAAAAGCTGTGGTTCACATAGCAGCCCCATTAAACCCAGGACTGTAGGGCGCACACTGAAACCTTATCTACAGTAGTAAGATGGCTTGGCTGCGCAGGAGATATTATAGTGCACAAGTGTGTGCATGCACAGGTGCACTCTATTCCTTTACTCTCCTAGCCCGATGGGATGGCAAATATCCGACATAACCTGATAGAGATCAGACGCAGGACCAACAGATTTACGTGCTCTCCGACGCATGGGGGTAAAACACTGTCAACTTCCTAACTCCGGGCTAGTACCTACTGAGAATTTCTAATCAGAAAAACCCAACACTTAATTTAGACTCGAACCCGGGACCTCGTCAGCCGCAGTCGAACATGCTAACCACTAGACCAAAAAGCAGCAAATGCCTTGGGTCACAAGGTTTTGACAGAACTTGAAGCTACATTGTGGTCACTAAATAGCAGCTCTGCTCTCTTAGGAAACCTTAGTTTCACTGAAATCTGCCAATGACAGGAGCCTCCGTTGAAAATGAACTCTATTAACCTCATCAGGATTCGAACCTGGGACAATTTAAGAAGGAAATGTGACAGCACACTTACGTTTGGTATATTGTAGTTATCTATACTAATATTACTTATCGAAAGTTTGGATGGATGTTTGTTACTTAATCACGCCAGAACGGCTGAACAGATCTGGATGAAATGCACAGAGATAGATAGGTACACATTGGCTACTTTTTATCCCGGTAAAGTAAAGAGTTCCTGCGGAAACCAGAAACCCTCAATCCACGCGGACGAAGTCGCGGGCATCAGCTAGTTCTTATATTTATATATGGGAAATAAAAAAATTAATTTAATTCTAAGATTTATTTGAGCTAAATACTTATTTTGCACTTATCTATTTACAGTTAGAATAATTTAAAAAATACCATGTATAATTATCGTCACACCATTATGAATTGAAAATCAAAATCAGCACATTTTTTATTAGAAGACTTATGCTAAGTAAGGTACATCATGGTTTCGTAAATCTGGCCGCACATTAGCTACTATCACCTTAGCTTTAATCGCTCGGACGACTTCCTAATGTTCTATTTCACGAAATCCGTTTAGTTATGTTTGTGAATGTACGTACAATCGATTGTTGGGTAAGCCCAGGAGAACTGTACGCGGCGATGGGCTAAGACTTGCGAGTTGCAACCAAAGGTTGAAGTTCAAGCGACCAAGTGGTTGCACAAGTTACTGTAATTGATTTTTTTCGAAAAATTATGTCCTTAGTATCAAGATCGATCGCACACGCAACAAGGTAGAGTGCGTGGGTATTTCCAAGTTAGTGGGTAGTTCCAAGTTCGTGGAAAATCTGGAACTAGAAGATAGGTACTAGTTGCTCCGGCGATAATAACAAATGTGCGGACAGCTTAACTCAATCACGGCGCACGGCTGTGAACTGCGCCAAGTTCTCTGAACAAATTAAATGTAAATTACATAACGTGAAAAAAGAAACTAAACATATTGAAATTCTACAAACTTACAACAAATATAAGAAAATAAATATATTTTCATTTATCAAATAAATGTTATTATCACATATAGATTAGATGAAATTTGTCGATTATTTGATATGTTCCTAATGTAACGACATATATATTATATGAATTATGAAATCTGACATTTCTTTATTGTCAAGACTACATTGAATATGCTATGGGTATGACATGCACTTCTGAAGTAATAGAGCTTTATTCATCAAACAATCGAGCCGTATTATATTATTTGCTATCTGCTCAGAATGCAGTTTGTTTTGCGGCGCGACGTCTCAACAGGCTCCACGTAGTTCGGACGTGTTCGAAACATGAACGTCTTTGAGGAAATGACCATAAAAATATTATGCTTTTTACGCATCAAATTGCGAACGAATTATTATAATTAAGTTACCTATAAATAACTATTAGGTACACGTTATAATAATTATGACATATATTTGCACGCACGTAAAACTGATTATTTCCGATTGACCTCTTATTTGTGTAATTTTTACATGGTCTATTTAATTATGATATTCTTTTTATCTATTACAATAATTTATGAAATTAGTAAAAGAATGAATTGCGTAAAATTATGTTTTAGCCTACGTCGCTGTGTTAAAAACCCTAATAGCTGATGATATGAAAGTCATAGCTGCTCAAACACCAGGGACGGTCCCATTGTATAGTATATTTATATATTAGGTTGGAGTATTTATATAATATCAAGGTATTTTCTATACTTCACTTCAACGATATACTTTCAGGGTGAAAAAAAGAAATGTATTTAAAAATCCAGACCAAAAATATAGATTAAAATAATATAATTACTTACATAACAATTATCAGATTGCTGGCTAAGAATAATTATATTAATTAGACAGTAAACTGTGAGTACCGACCTGGGCGTTATTATGAAACATTCGCTAAAAGATATGATAAAGAATGTAATTTTAAACTACATGATTCAATATAAAGACGATAATTTATTGCTGGCACGCATTAGTTTTATGCTGCGGGTTGCATTTTATATGCGGGTTTAAATGTTATTACAATTTTTTTATTTAAAAAAAAATGCAAGTTTGCTTCTGATTAATTCTTTAAATCACAAAATCTAAATAATATCTACGCGCGAGTAACTGTAGTGCATGCTAACTAATATAATTTTAATTTGGTATACATTATTTAAATATAAGTTACTAGATAATATTTAATATCACGGACATACATTTAATTATAATATTAATATGACGAACGCAAAAGAGAATTAATTACTTTATGGGAAAAGTTTGATTATTATCTGAAGGGCTGTGTAAGGCACACAAATTTTATACTTATATAAATTATTAAATAATATTTTCATTTCAAATAGAATATGGAAATGTCGGCTCAAATCTGCAGGGATTTTGATAGTTGACTGAATTGCTAATATGTATATTGTATATCCAAGAAAAATTCAAAACCCCGCTTGGCGCACGGCAGTGCATCATTCAAGTTCTGCAGTACTTTATAGTACATTAAAGGAAACCTTACTAGTATCAATTTTACATACAATTTTAAATAGATTTTTATGGTCCACATTTAACGTTAGTTTTGCTAATTTTTTGCTTCTCTGTACTTGACAATTTCATTCCATCGACCATTTCATATTACCAGTTTAGTTACAAGATTTTGTTATTGAAACAAACGGATTCAATATTACTACATAATATGGTGGACAGAAATAGTTATTAATCCTTATTTTTGCTATAGTCAATAATTATCATAGTTTTAAATGATTATATCTTTATAATTTTTTTATTACGTGTTTATCTACACTAAGGAAAATTATATTTATTTGAAATTTGAATACATATCAAAAATTGCGAAACCGGCAAGATTTGAATCTGCGTCTCCCTGGGTATCAATGGAAACCCTATTATGGGCCACTGTTTATACGTGTATTTTTGAAATACATATTAGATAAAGTACTTAGATAGATGACTGAAATCAGAAATTGTATATTATTGCACCATCATGTTTTATAAGTACCTAAGTATTTTTTAACGACAATAAGTGTAGGTACCTACAGTGTACCTATATTAAATAAATGATTTGAATTTGCAATCAATATTTGCATTCCTAATATTTTTTTAACTTAATTTGTATTAGATTTCATAATTTGTCAACGTTATTCATGCTAATCGTACAAACGCGTCAGGAAAGTTGAAAAGTGGACCTAAATTATGCCCTTGTGTTGACGCCCGTACCATATCTCAGACAATTTTTGACTAGAAAAATCGGATCGAAATAGAATAATTTACTCACATATTAATGACGTTGTTTGAACTTTTTTGACGCTATGTGTACTATCTGTTTAAGTTTCTACCGGACACGACACATAAACTTTTAAATCAATCAGGAAAAAAAAACAAAAAACACCATACTAATCGTTTACATAAAATTGGTCCGAAGGATTTTTTGTTTATTAATTATATTATTTATTATCGGTGCAAAAAATACCACATTATTAAATCTAAACATTACTTATTAAAAATATTAAATTAAATACAGCCATGTGACAGTCCTTTTTATTCTATCTAGTGCATTTTCATATGTATATTTTAAACTACAAGTAATTATTACTGTTTATGCTACTTTCTTCTTTTTATAGAATAAATATTAAATATCATTCAAGTATTTTTAATTAAACATATTTGATTATTTTTAATGATTACTGTGTACCTAAGTAGAAAAAAACTTTGAATATTTTTAGGCTTAGCGCAGATAAGTTATTATTTTCGTGGGACAATTTAGCTGTTAGCAGGCATCAGCCATAGCGTCTTTAAAAGAAGGCCAAGTTTTTCTACAGCAAATGCTCAAATGCTTCCGTGGGACATCCAATCCGCCCCTGAGTATCTACATGGAAGTAAAATCTGACGTGATTTAGCTGCTCAAAAGAAGTGTCCGCTTCAGCGATAGCAGCCAATATAATAGATAGTTAGCGCAATAGAATAGAAAGTTAAAAAGACTCCCTATTTATAGTTAATCTGCTTAAGTTGCTATTTAAAATAGCTCGGTCTACTAAGTTTGGATAGAAAGAATTAGAATAAAAATGTTGTTGCGTTACAATCTTAAACAATATTATAGTCGACTCAGCTTTGCTGTAGAGTCAAACAAAAGATCCAGCAGCATTGATTGCATTTCATAGTACGTTCACAGTGCCTTAGGTCAAATTTGTCATGACTAAGAATAGTTATTTGTGTTATATGGGGCCAAAGAAAATTTTTGTTCCCCGAGGGCGCTATTTTGAATTCAGAGCGAAGTGAAGGATTCTTACGCTCAGGATTCTAAAGTAGAATCCTGAGCGTAGCGAGGAATTCAATATACGCCGCCCGAGAGCAAAAAATTTGGCCCCGAGTGACACACACTATTTTTCATCATTACGTATGAGAAAAAGCTAGGAGTATCAACCTACTATGTATGGACATTACCTATACGTTTAAGCACCAATCAGAAGCACGAACGCGGACCAACCAGAAGATACTCCTATCAACCTTCTATGTATAGAAATAATTTAGACGTATATTTAAAGTTTAAATAAAACACAAATAAATTATTATGAAATAATTAAACATTAATATTTATGTTGGATAGGTACCTACATAAAAAGAAGATGACTTTTTTTTCAGGGCGCAATGCCGCCAAAAAGTAACCGGCCAGTTATAGGTAACTTCGAACTAGTTCTTTGAACTATAATAGTTAGCCATAATTCCGTTCGAAATTCAAAAAATGTAAAGACGTATATCCGATCAACAAATTGATCACGTGACTTATATCGGTATACTAAAGCACGAACGCGGACCAATCAGAACAGAGAAATGAAAAGTCCCATGGGCCTAAAAAATACATTTTGCTCCCGCTATCCTCTGATGCCAATATTCGTTTTTCGAATAGGTATGATGAAAAATTCTTTATTCGTGCGCTTACCGATCACCATTTTAAAGAAGACCATCACTAGTTAGGTATTGGCTGAAATGCACTGCTGATGATATTGCATTAATATCATTAGTTCAATACTAATGCCACAATGAAGTAAAAATACAGCTATGGTGTTTGCGTTGCAAGTAACAAGCACTTTTAAATCAAAATTTCAAAAAACTTCTATATAGAAATACGACTAGATTTTAAAGCTTTAAAATTAAGCTGTAACTGTAAAGATAAGGGGTACTTAATTTAGTAAAAAAACTATAAGAAGACATGTTTATGAAGAGAAATAGAGATAGAGAGGTAAAATTGGTGTTTATTTTGGCATTTGAGTAATTAGAGAATCGATAGCGATTTGGAATAATTATAATATTCATAATCATATTTATTACAATCCAAAATTCACACTTTAAAAAAACTTCCTCTTAACGTGTGATTTAATTGATGTATAGTCTCAATTTATACCCAAGCGAACGGTGGAGTACAGGCAAAGTTCCTTTTAAACCAATTTTACACTGCCAACTTTTCATTTAAGTATTTTACAATTATTTCTGTTATCTATATGAGGTTGCTAAGTAACATTTCAAAAGAGTGTAGATAAATGTTTTTGTTTTTTTTGTTTCAGAAATGACTGTGTAAAGAAGTCGTATTTTACACACACCACTTGGCCAGTACTCTATCGTGCACCTAGCGTAGGTACTAGAATCGTACACAATTCTTCTAAAACCGTACGAAATAAAAACATCAATTTTCCTTACCTATTTCGTAACATATTTTTTTACTACGCATCGAGATGCATCACCAAGTTCTTCAACAAATAGCTAGAAATCTCTATTTTATACCCATTTACACACATTTTTGTACACGGCAGTGTATCACCAAGTACCCCTACCAGACTTAGATGCCAGATTTCACAGAAGATGGTAGTTCTATTGAACACCCATTACCAATTCAAACCATTCTCGCGACGGCTACAGCTATGAGAGAGATGCCAGCCTTAAGTTGTAGGGAAGGCTCGATTTGCGTCGCTGAGGAGTTGCCAGCAAGGATGAGGGCTCGCAGGCGTTGTCTCTCGCGGTACCTCGTATCCTCGCCTGGGGGGTCCAGGCACTCGAATTCGCAGCAACGCTCGCCCACTCGGAAGTTTTTACAGAACTGTGAACAAATCAATATTATTATTTAATTTCATGGAGATAAAATCGGAATATTGTGTCTTTTTTATCCCAAAAAAGTTCTTTAGTACAAACAAAGCACAAGGCCTGTTCCTTTCCAGACACACAAACTTTAACATTTATAATTTTGGTCGGATTATGTAGGTACCTAAAGGGGTAAAATAATGCTAAGCCGAAAAAAGGAAACGGAAAACTTCCAATGTTTCATGTACCTACGTATGTCTACGCTGGGCCGTAACTTGGCCTGGCGCACTGCCATGCATCTCGATCTTATAAAAAAAGTGTGTGTGTGTGTGTGTGTCACACAGGGCAGAAGTGAAACTTCAGAAATGTAGCCTACAGTTCAGAAAAGTAGCCCAAGTTATATTCATCTGCCTGGTGGGAGGCTTCGGCCGTGGCTAGTTACCACCCTACCGGCAAAGACGTGCCGCCAAGCGATTTAGCGTTCCGGTACGATGCCGTGTAGAAACCGAAGGGGTATGGGTTTAATATAACTGCCATGCCCCTAACAGGATAGCCCGCTACCATCTTAGACTGCATCATCACTTACCATCAGGTGAGATCGCAGTCAAGGGCTAGCTTGTAGTGGATTAAAAAAAAAAAAACTCATTCTCTCGCAGGCTAAATCCTATTATGAATATGTTTGTCTCTTTTTGGTTGGTTGTTTTTCTTTTCATCGAATTTTCAAATCACAACGATTCTAAAGAAGTTTCACTTCAAAAATACTGTAGGACTAGGATCGGGTATGAGCATTGAGCATTAACCATACCCAAACCAATTGGGTGAATAGAAAAATTGCAATTGCTGCAGTCTACACACTTAATATGTACCTAAATTTATCGTTAGTATAAGACTAACCTCAAATCTGAATTCCAGGTGCTACTTAATCTACAGTCTACTCTAGCGACTTACATATTTTAAGGAAATGATAATATTATATCATCCGAGTTCAGTAGAATTAAATGCTAGCACATGTGTCACTGCAAATCACATCGTTATCCAAATCCTATGGGCCATAGGAAGGCGAATATCGTACGTGATACTAATATTAACATGTGTTATTCATATTATGTAACAATAGATATGTTAATGTATGCGGCATGTTAAGTCACATGACCTAGAAACTGGGCATGTTCTTTCGTAGCAGAAATAAACATAAGATTGTTTTCTTATTTCCTAAGTAGTTAAGGCCCGGTTGCAAAAATGCCGGGTTACATTTAACCCAGGAATAAATTTGAATTTTTGACAGAAGTTTTATACGAACTCTGTCGAAGTACTGATAACTCTGGGTTAAAAGGATAACCCGGCGTTTCTGCAAGCGGGCCTAAGTTAAAAGGTATATAGATAATAAGGTTAAACTCAACAAACGTTCGCACGCTTGCTTGCGTATCCCTAGATGGTGTTACTTTGATTTCAATCGCGATAGAAAAGTTTTTATTCATGTTCCTAGGGAGTTTATTGAGCTTTGAAAACTTATTTATTGCTAGATGATACCCGCGACTTCGTCCGCGTGGACTAAGTTTTGATTCCCGCGGGAACTCTTCAATTTTCCGGGATAAAAATGTCCTTCCCCGGGATACAACCTATCCCTGTACCAAGTTTCAACAAAATCGGTTGAAAAGATGGGCCGGGAAAGCGTAGCAGACAGACAGAAACACTTTCGCATTTATAATATTAGTATGGATTTTTGTTTCCCTGGCTTGGCAGGATATTATACTGTGAATAATATTATATTTTAATTTTATCTATGTAAATATGCTGAACTAGCTGATGCCCGCGACTTCGTCCGCGTGCTTTAAGTTTTTTGTTATTCCCGCGGGAACCCCTTAATTTTCCGGGAAAAAAAGTAGCCTATGTCATTCTCCAGGTCCTCAGAACTATACTCGTGCCAAAAATCACGTCGATCCGTTGCTCCGTTGCGGCGTGATTGAAGGACAAACCAACAAACACTTTCGCATCCATATCCATACTAATATTATAAATGCGAAAGTGTGTCTGTCTGTCTGTCTGCTACGCTTTCACGGCCCATCTGTTCACCCGATTTTGATGAAATTTGGTACAGCTAGAGGTTTCTTGGGGAAGGACATAGGCCAGATACTTTTTATCCCGGAAAATTAAAGAGTTCCCGCGGGAATCCAAAATCTTAATCCACGCGGACGAAGTCGCGGGAATCATATAGTTTATAATATTAGTATGAGGTATGATATACCATATTATTCTGGCAAAACCAAAACGATTATGAAATTATGATTATGACTCACATAAGGGGGGTCGCAGTAAATGGCCTTGCACCACATGGGCTCTGCGTGGTAGCACACACAGATTGAGCACACACCGGGCCCCGGCACGTACAGCAGCCCGTGTGGCACCGACTTGCCCTCCCAGTCAATACAGTCCTCTTCTACACCCGCTGGAATTTAAAAAAAACATCCAGTGTTAATACCATAGAGTATAAAATACATTACTCAACTAATAGGTAGCTGATGCCAGTACGTCGGCGTGGATTGTTTTTTTTTGGTTCCCAACAACAACAGTGGCAAAATAACATCAATGTTTTAGAGTGAGTTACCTAAGTATTCGGAAAAATAATGCATGAATGCGGCTTTAGGACAGAAAATATTCAGTTAAGTACACCAAGATTTACGACCGAAGAGTCTTATTAAAATCTGTAGAATCGTAAATCGATGCGGACCCCACGTCAAGAGGATTCTTGCAGCATGAGGCGGCCAAGTCCCTACATTTATCATGAAACCAGAGTTTATGGCCTTTTGTAACTCTTAGGAGAACATATTTTAATTTCCTATCTCGCTGATAAACGAGGTTTAGTCTTTCACTCCTTCATCCTAACATTTTTTGGTAGATAGGTAACTGGAGCCTTATTATTATACGACTGCCTAAAAGAAAGGGAGTATTCAGGGTTCATGTATGTATTTATGTATGTATGTGAGTTTGTATATTCCACCATAACTTCTATACGCCTGAACCGATTTTAATAAATGAGGTATCGTTAGAATCCCTAGCTTAATCCGGGTGACATGGGCTAGTAAAATTTAAAAAAAAATTGATGGGGTGACCATGGTCCCGCATTAAAGACTAAAGTTGCAAAAAAATATTCGAAAATAAGATTAACTATATTATCATCATCTAGAAAATGATGAGCAGATTCCAAAAATTCCAAAACTTATTCACAAAAAAAATGTGAATAAGTTTCCAAAGATAAATATAATTAATGACTGTGATCTCGTTACGTAGCAGCAGTGGTAGCCGTACCTACTTCCATTCGAAAGGGATTTTTTATTAGATATAGGTACTACTGCCAAACAAAAGAGTGTAATGTTTACAGGGTTAATGTATGTCTGTGAGTTTCTTTATTCCATCATAAACTCATAAAATGCCTGAACAGATTTGGATGTACGGGGTATCATTAGAATCCTTATGGTATTCCGAGTGATACTGGCTATAATTTTTAAAGAAAAAAAATTCAATGGGGCAGGGCTGTCGTATTTTTGAATTGTTTTAATTATGTTCACTTGTGTAAAAATGGTTTCTATGGTGTAACGATCGGAATAACCTCTGATTGGTTAACAGTAACACTATTCCGCTTGAGGTCAAAATCGATTGTCGCAACGAGAGTACCTACCAGTAATTCAGCCAACAACGTATGTGGCTTTAGGACAGAAAATACTCAGTTACAGCAAGATTTACGAGCGAATAGTCTTATTAAAATCTGGGTTGCCGTAAATCGACGCGGACCCCACGTCAAGCGGGTCCTTGCAGCTTGAGGCGGCCAAATCCCTACTTATCTTGAAACCCGAGTTTACGGCCGCATGTAGCTCTTGGGAGAACATATTTTTACTTCCTATCTCACGGCTATACGAGGTTTAGTGTTTTAACTGCTTCATCAATCATCCTAGCATCTTTCGGTAAATTAGGTACTGTGGCCTCATTAAGGCGCTGTGCGCTGTAAGCTCACGAGATCAAAATACAGGCGCGCGGGGGTGAAATCGAGCAAGCGTATGTCGCAAAAAATCATTTGTAAAAAAATAAATATTTAGTGTTCAGTACAAATTAATCCGACAATGTGTTTTTTCAAACTCAAAACTCAAACTCAAAGAACGTTTATTCAATTTAGGTAGGTATACTACACTTATTGACGTTCGGTTATTTGTAACATATACGATTAACAATATAATGGTGATAACGACAGTACGACATCTTAAACTAAAGCTACGAGGGTTCCAAACGCGCCCTGGTCTGAGAAGAGCCCACAACAAACTCAGCCGGGTTTTTTTTTTTTTCATTATCACCATTTCACAATCATCTTAACTAAGGAACTATCAGGGCCATTAGAGAAAATCATTGCCAAGCTTCCTTGTCATTTAAATAATCCTTTACATGGTAATAAGATTTTTTAATGAGTTTACGTTTTACATTAACTTTGAACTTATTCAGAGACATCTTCAACATGTCTTCTGGGAGCTTATTGTAGAAGCGGACACTGTTTCCAACAAATGAATTGCTAATTTTACTAAGCCTAGAAGCAGGCATTACAAGCTTACCTATTTTTATTTCTAGTATTGAAATTATGACAATCACTTTTCTTCTTGAATTTATCAATGTGTTTATGCATGTATACTAAATTTTCAAATATATATTGATTGTGCACTGTCAATTGTCAAAATTGCAAACTGTTTGATTTAGAAATGTAAATTTTATCTTATATTTCTAGAGCAAATTATTAGTTTCAATAAGGAGAAAAATTGCTTTAAAAGGTAAATTAAGAGGTATGTTTAAAATAAATTTCAATGCAGAGATTTTTTTAAATTGTGTTTTAAGATGCGACAATGGCTGCTTATAGGTCTTGAAAACAGCAAATTATTTTTACGAGCATACATTATGTCTCCGTTTGATGGATACACTGCTTTTAAAAACCCCCTTTTACGCTACACAGGGCCTTAAGTACGTAATTTAAACGATTGCTAGTGTAACGAACGCAATCAGCTAACACTATCGCTAGTGCCTATTCCTATTTCTGCCAATCACAACATTTGAAACTGTAACAATGATTGATGTACCTACCTAAGTAAAAAAGGGCTGCAGGCACCGAGTACTGCCGTATAATGTTACAACTAACTATGGTGTGATAATAAACGCCCTCTTTTTTAACCGACTTCCAAAAAAGGAGGAGGTTCTCAATTCGGCGCGTTTTTTTTTAAATGTATGATACCTACCGCATATCTCCGTGGTTTCTAAGCCGATTTGAAAAATGTTTCTTTCAGCCGTTAGAGGAAGCTCTCGAGGTGGTCCCATAACAAATTCTGCCTCCAAATCCTCAATCCTGATGCTGTAGGTGTACCATACTACATGAAATCCTCAGAACTAGTAACTTCTGTAGCCCATTGTTCAATATCCATTCGATGAAAATCTAAAAATAGGCGCATTAAAAGTGAAAATAAAAATCCAAAGGTTTTTGAATCCTGCAACTTCAGAGTTCAGCTAAAAATCGCGTTTTTGAAAATATTAAAAAAATGCATAAAGCAACCGCACATTAAAAAAGTATTTTTTTTAATTGCAGGTACCACTTCAGTAGTGTTTAGTACGTTTAAAAACAGGTGCATTAAAAAAGCGTCGCGTACAGCCTAAAAGCGAGACGACTTCATTACTGCACCCGGGTGGCACACGAAAACAAAAATTCGGCAAGCACAAAAGGCGTATCTACACACACATACGTGACGCGTCTCGAGTATCCCGTCTCGAGGACACAGCATATACTCGTATACCCAGCATATAGTGTAGTTTAGCACATGATTACGACAGTACAGACTACAGAGGGAGAACTTATTAACTGGCCCGGAAAATTGTAACGATTATTTTTATGGCGAACGTACAATTTCATTTCATTTATCAATTACATTTCTTATATTAAAAAGTAAGTACTTTTTCAATAACTAACAATAAGAGCATACATAATATCTATTATGATGTTATTATTAACTGATTAATAGTTTTATGAATTAGGTACTTTTGATAATATCAACTCATGTTAAAATTTGCATGTCAGTTTTGAAGAATGTTTGGTCAAATTAGGTATGTGTTACAATGTTTCCAGCAAATAAAATTTATTTATGAGAATCTTAACTAAGTAGTGTCGATTGAGATAAAGATCAATTTTAGATTTTCCTTTCGCCTCGAACAAATCGTTTGAACTTTTTTGAACTATCTATTATGAAGTGAAGATCTTACGAAAATAAGAAATAGTTAAACACTTATAGGAAGTAGGACTAAAGTTTTGCACTTTTTGCTTTCTAAGCACTTACTTGAATGTCAGCAGTTTATGAAAACGTTTCAATCGGTTAATAAGTAATTCGGCCTTAAAAATGTAGAGGAAATAGCAGCCGCAAAAACGTCAGTTATTTAGTTCTAACACAACTTCGTCGATTATTCGTTATCCTTATACCTGTCTCTTCCTGTCCCGTATTAATTGTACTTTTGTCTCTTTCCATCGTTTTCATGAATCGTACCTGCACTAGACGGTGAACCGGGAGGCTTTTGAAGTTTTCGTCAATGACTAAATGGAGACGAAAGGGTTTATGCATTGAAGCCTTCCTAGTACACGTATAACATATGTAAGTATTGTAATACTGATCTAAGTAAGTAGGTATGACTTGTAGAATCAGTTGGGTGAATACTGAATCTTGTTATTGTCGTCAATCGATAGACGTCTACTGCTGAACATAGTTCTCGCGTAAAGACGCCACTCAAAATATTTCATGCTAGCCACCCGCCCCGGCTTCGCACGGGTACACATAGTACATAATCATATCGATAATGATCAATAGAGTCCATATTCAATATAGCCAGGGGCAGACTTTTTTTTGAGAGGAACTTTTCAACCATACATTGATTTCGTGTAACTTTAAATATTTACGCATAGGTACGCCACGTAAGCACTAAGCTCTCAGGTGAGACGATATTTGCCGACTTAACTAACATTATTTTAATTTTCGTAAAGATCTCTCATATCGTGCGTGAATTCATTTTAACTATACAAACTACCGATTTCTAATATTTTGATAATAAAATATAGACTATGTTACCACGTCAGTTAAGAAGTTTTTGAGATTATCCATTACAAACAATCAAATCTTTCCTCTTTATAATTATATAGTTTAGATGAAATTAGACTAGTACAATTAGACTATTGACGACCTCCGTGGCGCAGTGTGTAGCGCTGTTGCCTTAATGTGCGGAGGTCCCGGGTTCGATCCCCGGCAGGGTCAATTTGGAAATGTATAATTTCTGAATTTTCCCTGGTCTGGCCTGGTGGGAGGCTTCGGCCGTAGCTAGTTACCACCCTACTGGCAAAGACGTGCCGCCAAGCGATTTAGCGTTCCGGTACGATGCCGTGTAGAAACCGAAGGGGTATGGGTTTAATATAACTGCCATGCCCCTAACAGGTTAGCCCGCTACCATCTTAGACTGCATCATCACTTACCATCAGGTGAGATCGCAGTCAAGGGCTAGCTTGTAGTGGATAAAAAAAAAAAAAAACAACTAGAGGCCGTAATAAGCTCGTGACTCCATCGCTCCGCCTCAAAAAAGTCAGAAGGTCATTCGTGGGAATGGGCATTCTTTTCTATAACAAAGTTCCACAACCTATTTTGGACTTGCCTGCACACAAATTTAAGAAATCCATTTAAAGTATGCTTCTGAAAAAAACTTATTATACTGTTGAAGATTATGTAAATGATAGAGGAGCATGGATTTGACTCGCTCCAGCAATGCTCAGGACAGCGGTTACTTATACACACCTTGATATACCTAATAATAGGGAATATGCATGTATTTTTTTTATTTTTTTTAACTATTCTATAAGTGATTATATAACCGGAAAAAAATATAACACTTGCAAAATTTTATTAAATAAGCTAAAAAATAATAATTAAAACTACTATAATTTTCGGACGACTTAAACGCCCCCATTTTGGCGCGCTCGTTTTGTGACGTCACCGTGCACATGAATAAATTAACAACGAAGTGTTTGAGTGAACCAAAGCGTAAAAGATTAACTTATTGTGATGGAAGAGCACCCAAAAGCTTATTATAATTATTGTTTTGTCCCTATGTGCAAAAATAATATTAAAACTGCACCTGACAAGATATAATATTTTCATATGCCCAAAGATGCAAATACATATTATAAGGAAAAAGTGGTGTAAGGTCAATGAATATAATATCATTGTGTAAGGTGATGAGGAGAGAAAATGTATCGTGCTTGAGTACCTAGTTTATATTGTTGTGAAGATTATTTCGACGTGAGTATTAAATATGTATGTAATACCTACCAAAAATCTTTTTCATTAGGAATCGCGAACAATTTAAACAAACTAACCTAAAAAAATAATTACATGTTCATATTTAACTATTCTGATTCCCAATTATTAATGTTACCTACATATTTATAAAATATATTATGGTTTTCATTGGTCAACAGCTGACTACGAGTGTTGATTTTGATCACAAAACGTTATAACTAGGTTTTTTTGTTTGCACTGTTGAAAGTTCTATTGGAAAAGAATTTCTCAGTTGACGAAAACAACCTAGTTTGTTAAAGTTCATAAAGATGTTCCCAACATTTAACGTTCCTAATACCTACATATCTTTGATTATATAATATATACTAGCGCCCGCGACTTCGTCCGTGCGGTTTTGGGTTCCCACGAGAACTCTTTAATTTATAGTTTACTACCAATAGTTGTTTATTGTGGCGTGTCTTTTTTCACAAGAAATCACTGCTTTCAGTTAATAATTCCCAAAAACACTAATATTCATCATAAACAGCGGCAAAACAATGCGAATAATCTTCAATAATTATACAAAACAAACGACCTGTTAACAGTCGACACAGACTACAGAGTGGATGGTGACGTCATGTTTCGTTCCGCCAATAGCGTTGCGTTTTGGAAATTTGAGCGGGAACTTGAATAATACTACTTTTAAATAATTAAATTTATTAATAGAAACAGGATAATTTGTAAAAATAATCATCTGTATATATTTCTTTAGCAATAAAGACTACACATAATTTTTTTGTCCATTTCTAAATCACATGCATATTCCCCATTGTAAATGAATTATTTAAAAAGAGCAGCCAACCACCGAGTTTCTTGCTGGTTCTTCTCGGTAGGAATGGCATTCCGAACCAGTGGTAGATTCACTTGACGATTCAAAAGTACTTGTAAAGGTTTATTTGAATTAAAAAAAACATTTGATTTTGATTTTGATTATTATTTAGCTGCCACCCCCGTGCACACCGAAAATTCACCATATGTTGACGACGACAACTCACTACCACACAGGGAGGTCGTCTTACACCAACTTACACATAGAGACAAAGGATTCTCTCGCAAAGGGATAATAAATACTAAGTAACAAGACGGAAGACCACCCACGCTTCTTTCTATAGAGAAGTACTTATAGGGAGTTATCGGATTACGTACCGAATTGTTCCCGAAATGTATAAGCTTTCTCAACACATCTTAAAGGTCACAGGGTAAAGGGTTAAACCAATTATTGTTCTCCTCTCAGCGGCGTGCAGATCACAGAGGCATAAAAGCAATGCTTACCATACTTAGGCAAAACAAGTTTTTTTGAAAAACAAGCATTGATAACTCAATGCTTGTTTTTCGTTATAATCTGCCAAATACTTAGTTCTTTATACTGTGAACGAACTTTATACTAATACTAGACTATATCCGTAGCTTCGTCCGCATGGATTAAGTGCCGCGGTGGCGGTGACGGTAGTGGTGTTGGCGACGGTGAAAATTTTCCCCGGGAAAGCTTAACTTTTCCTGGACATAAAGTAGCCTCCGGTAGTCCTTTTCCGGAATGCGACCTATTTTTGTACCAAATTTCGTTTTGTAGGTGTAGGAGCTTGGCGCTTGGGCTGTGCGTTAACTAACTGACTCAGTCAGTTAGGGAGTGAGTCAAGACTGAGGTCTAGTCTATTGTACTGTATAGAAGATACCTATAATATGCAATAGGAATGATGCCTAATATGTCAATAGATAATAAATTATTTCTTTTTCATTATTTAAAGGGTCTTCCAAAAGACTAAAATTTAAATATAAAATATAAAATATTTAAATAAAAATATAAAAGACTAAAACTAAAATTCACATCTTGTGTTTTAATTAGATAGAACACAAGATGTGAATTTTTACATTTTATATCGATTGATTGAAGAAAAAAGTGCGTTAAAATTTGATGACGTCACTACTATGTACCTACCTATTTCATACAAACTTCCATACTAGAAGTGCGTTTTTTAAGTTTGATTATAGAGTTGCTGATTTGATTGAGTATTCATCATACCTATTAAGTATACTTACTTCTACTTATTTATCGAGGCTATAGTTATTCGTATTAGCACATCGATATATTTGTAGGTATTAGGTGGGCCCTTTCATAGAAAAAAATTGGATAGGCGTCCAACCTTTAGAGCACGCTCCTAACCTGTATAGCCCTGTCCTTGTCCCCGCCATTGCGCTGTCCCGCTTTTCAGACTAGATGGCGTTAGTAAAATAGGTCCATATTCTTTGTTTGACAGTAAATTGAGGTCGTTGTATTAGCAGTATTATATTTGTATCGATCGCCAATTGGCGACCATCGTGAAACCCTACGTTATGAGCATTTCCTTGTGTAATTTTTTAAGGGTGAGTGCCCACCGGGAATCCCTATAAGGGCTTAAGGCGTAATGCTCACCGTCTGGTCTGCTGTTTGAATAAATTCGGTTGAAATTTTACACTCTGTTAGTTTACTTTCTTTTATTTGCGAAGCCATTTCAATGGCGAAGGATATTAATTTCAGTTTAAATGAAAAAGTTAAGGTTTACCTTGTTATCATACCGTACGTGTATTTCATGTCTAATTAGTTAATTACCGTCTTTCAAGTTAAGTTATTTTAAATTTTACCTAAATGCTTTCCTTTCTTACGCTTAAAATATTATGATTAGGTAATAAAATAAGTACATATGTACTTACTTTTATTGATTAGTGTACCTTTTTAAAGTAAAAAATATATTTGTTACTAGATGATGCCCGCGACTTCGTCCGCGTGGATTAAGTTTTTTTGATTTCCGCGGGAACTCTTTAATTTCCCGGGACAAAAAGCCTATGTCTTTCCTCGGGCTACAATCTATCCCTGTACCAAATTTCATCAAAATCGGTTGAATAGATGAGCCGAGAAAACGTAGCAGAGTCTGTTGACATACACACCTTCGCATTAATAATAATTAGTATGGATATTTCAATATTATTTTCAATATACTATAACAAAAATAATATTTAAATATTTTTTTACGAATTTGGTACGAATCCTATTGAACTTTGAGTAAAATAAAATAAAAACAACTTCTTATAAGACTTATCACAGTATTGGTATATACTCGTACATAGATACCAATAGATACTGTGTCTAGGTGTAGCGTACAACGTAGGTAGGTATAACCGTCTGACGTCTCTTTTCCATTAAATCCTTGAATGTTTCATTTGTGATCTCATATTATTCCAGAGTGCATAATAGCAAAAAGTAAATACATATTATAGCAAAGGAGCTCTTCCTCTGAATGAGCAAAGAAGCACGGCATAGCTATTAACTTTTTATGAAGTTCAAGCGGTGCACTGAATAAATCAGAATTCGCTTCGTTTCTCATATTCCATTCCATTGGTTTTCAAGAGGAACTTTTTCTATTGCAAATATAGCGGAAAGCCTCTAAATCTTTAGTAAGTAGAATCTGTGCGGGTTTATAATTATAAACATTCATCTACTATAAAATATATAATTTAATATAATTATATAAATTATATTAAGATAGATGCCCTCTATGGTCTATATGGAGGCAAATTTTATATCTATTCACCAAATAAACCTTTTAATTTTGTCACTCCAGGCCGGGTCCAACTGCAAAAAATCACGTCGATCAAACACTGCAAACACTTTCGCATTTATAATTTTAGTATTTGATGAGGAGTGAGGACAACTTATCGGAAAATGTCGGGATATTTGGAGCGATACAATAAAAAAGTCGCGTAACGATATTATATTCGAAAAATGAGAGAGTGCCAAGTCACTACTTGGCACTCTCTCATTTTACGGCCATGGCATTTTTTTATAGCATAAATTGAAAGTATTACAAAGGGAAGTGGATGGAAAAGTGAAAGCCCGCGTAAAAAAAGCTCACGTTATTAGGGGCTGGCGTCTTAGATTGATCGCACATTCTGACGACTTCCGTGGTTGTTGTTGAGTTGAGTTGAGCGCTGTTGCCGATGTGCGGAGGTCCCGCGTTCGATCCCCAGCATGGTCAATTCGGTAATTTATAATTTCTGATTTTCGCCTGGTCTGGCCTGGTGGGAGATATTGGCCGTGGCTATAGTTACCACCCTACCGGCAAGACATGCCGCCAAGCGATTTAGAGTTACGGTACGATGCCGTGTAGAAACCGAATGGGGTTATGGGTTTAATTATTATTTAGGTTATGATATGAAGTGATTTAATATTATATTACATAATACATTACATTGTTACTATACGATTTACCTACATTTTACACTCACACTTATTACGTAATGAAATTTAAAGTCCCTAATTTAATTACAATTTCAAAATTATACACAAGTTGGCATATAGATGGACGCGGAGTGAAATTGCGGACGAAGTTAACAGGAAGGCGGTCGTGCGACGCTGTGCGACTACACGTACACCATTTCAATTGATGTCAGACTCAGAACTTTTTGTGGCCGTAATCTATTGTTAAAAGTTTACGACCTTATTCATGAGAAAAAAATTAAGTGACCCGCCCACATTAAAAGGGTTCTGTTTTTAATTCAAAGTTAAGGCTCTTTTGGATCGTCGTGTTTTTCTGCTAGTATTGCTAGTAATGACGCTTGGATGAAATCATTCGGAATATAAACTAGGAAGGTATCTTGGCAATAATTTGCTCTAATGGCTCTGATCACGATAGTTCCTTAGTTTAGATGATTTGTGAAATGGTGATAAAGAAAAAACCCCGGCTGAGTTTGTTGTGGGCTCTACTCAGACCAGGGCGCGTTTGGAACCCTCGTAGCTTTAGTTTTAAGATACCGTTACTGATTATCACCATTATACCTATTTTATAAATAAATAACCGGACGTCAATAAGTGTAGTGTATCTATAACTAAATTGAATAAATATTATTTGACATTGACTTTGATTATGCACCTACAATGTACTAATAGCACGGAATATATCTACTTAGTATAACTATATATTATGTTACTATAGTGAGTAATTTAATTAGGATTCACGTTTTCGTTTATAATTGAATGATACGTCTGACAAAGAAATTATTGTTAACAGGTAATTAGGGTGGAAGCGCATATGATAGGATACGGGGAATTCTATCGCAGTTTGCGTTCCTGGCTGAATTTCTTGTGAACTCTTCTCAGACTAGGGCGCGCTTTGAACCCTCGTCGAGAGCGAACCCAAAGTTACATTAGCACCATTAATCTGAGCGTAAAATAGAAGTTTGTGTATAAAAATTGAAGTTAACGTAAGCCAAGCCGCGGGAAAAGCTAGTTTATTAGTATTATACCAGTCAGCGTGAATAAAGGTGTTTTGATTCCAGCGGGAACTTGAATTTTCTGGAATAAATAGTAGCCTATGTCCTTCCCCGGGATGTAACCTATCCATGTACCAAATCGGTTGAACAGATGGGCCGTGAAAGCGTAGCAGACAGACAGACGGACACACTTTCGCATTTATTATATTAGTATGGATTGTTGAAATGATATGGTGATAGAAGTATGGATGACGGCGTTATAATTATACCTTAAGTAGAGCTTTCCGTGACACCTCAGTCCTCAACTAAAGTTTACCGTAACGCGCCCGGCGACAAGGGTTGACGTGAGCATAATTATTTTTCCGCTACACGCAACTGGGGACATACCTACTGCAAACGTTTAAAGCCATAATGGGGCTGATTCTGTATTTAAATCTAGTTCTGTCCCTTTTCGTAGGAAGTATTATGAAAGGGTTAGCAATATTTGTAATGCTCTAATTTTAGTTTTAGTTTAGAGATTGTGTACTACAGAATCAGCCCCATGGATTCATTATTGTAGACTTTTGTGTTTTAGAATTATAGTCCTTATTTAAGGACCGTCAAGGTACGTGACATTAAACTGTCATTTAGAGTAATATTGCTTATGTATTGCTTCGTTGGCAGTGTGACGTTTAGAGGGGTAGCCGGCCCGAAAAATCCCCAGTGGGTACAGCAAATCGTTACCGGTTATTGTACTACTTCGTTAATTTAAAAAACATAATATGTACGCACTATTAAATTAATGCCTCCCTCGCGCAATGTTGAGCGCTGTTATCGTGAGAAGTCTCGGGTTTGATTCCCGGCAAGGTCAATTTGGGACTTCAAAATTTCTGAATTTTCTCTGGTATGGACTGGTGGGAAGCTTCTGCCGTGGCTAGTTACCACCCTACTGCCAAAGACGTACCGGCAAACGATTTAGCGTTATGCCGCGTAGACACCAATGGGGTATAGGTCTTATAATATATAGGCCATATCCCGAACATGTTAGCCTTCTACGATCTTGGATTGCATCCTCACCACATCCTCACTATTTACCGCTCAGATAGCTAAACTCTGAAGAGATTGGATTGAAATTCGGTTGGGAGGACTAAAAATAAGTAAGAAAAAACAATCTATTACACACAAACAAATAACAGAATAGAAGTAACACGAATCGTGACAAAATTTACAACTTGTTATGGTGTAAAGGCCTTATCCCTACGAGTGATCTCTTCCAGGCAACCTAGATATGAAAATAATGATCTAACGACCTTTAGGTACGGCAAATTGCCATTATAAATCTAAATTCAAAGCAAAACAAAGCTTTATTGATTCCGTAGTCCATTACACGAACTCGCAATACAACGAATTGTGTATGAAAATCATCAAATATTTATTTTACTGTTTGTCTATTCCCAGTTGCTTTCAACGGAATCCAAATATGTATTGTATCTTTGATAGCATCAAATCGCATGTTTGAAACATCGATAGCTCTGACTGCAAACATAATTCAATATTTATCTCTACATACCTACATACGAGGTACTACATTCTACGTCAATCTATACGTCTTCTATACTACCTAATATTATAAAGGTGAAAGTTTGGAGGGATGGATGTTTGTTTCTCAATCACGCCAGAATGGCTGAACGGATCTGGATGAAGTTTTGCATAGAGATAGATTAAAGTCTGGAATAACACATAAGCTACTTTTTAATCCGGAAATTAAAGAGTTCCCTCGAGAGCCAAAAATCGCAATCCACGCGTACGAAGTCGCGGGCATTAGCTAGTGCTACATACCTACATCTGTATCCGTAGCACTGATAACCTAGTGGTTAAGATACCCTAGCTCCTATGCAGGCTCGCGGGCTCGATCCCCGGGCACGCATCTCTAACTTTCCAGAGTTACGTGCTTTTTAAGTTAAGAAATTAAATATATGAAAGGACAATAACAACGTAAAATATTATATAAATATAAAAATCAATGCCAATTTTCGTTGTAAATTTATAACTCAAGAACGGGCTCACCTATCCAAACCAAATGTTTAGGCTTTGTTCAAACTATTTAGTAGATGGTTTATGTGAAGTTTGCACAAAATCGGTCGAGCGGTTCTTCATTTATTACATTTTTTGTAAACGATTTATACCTACGTAGCGAAGCACGTACCGGGCCGCTAGTATTATAATATAAACATCGATATATTATATGTAGGCACTAGATGGGCCCTTTCATAGAAAAACGCCGGGCGTCCGAGTTGCTGAACACGTTCCGCACCTGTCTTTGTTCCCGTCATAGCGCTGTCACGATCGCTCGTCGTGCAGATAATTTGTTATTATTATGTTAATATCAAATGTTTAATTAGTTTGGCACTGTATAGTTTTAATTTTAAGGTAAGTGTTTCTATTCACAATTATACATTTCCAAAAAAACGTTATTTAATCTTCCTATTTAATATTTTTATCCATTACGCAATCATTTAATTTCCGCGGCCAACTGTATGTTTCTTTTTTTACTAACTGACCATATGGCTATGACCTATATTATCTATGACAGAGTCATACGTTTTCAAGCTTTCATTCAAGATGTTCCCACTGCACCCACTGTGCAAGCAAGTTCCCACTTTTCAGACTAGATGGCGTTGATGGCGTTGCTAAAAATACGCCCACATTCTTTGTTTGACAGGGCCCGTCTATGTAAATTGAGGTCGTTGTATATAAATGACAAGGAAGCTTGGCAATGATTTGCTCTAATGGCTCTGAGATTTCGTTTAAGATTATTTGTGAGATGGTGATAATCACGGAACAGAAAAAACAGTTTCTGTTCCGTGGTGATAATTAAAAAACCCGTCTGAGTTTCTTGCGGACTTTTCTCAGACGGTGCGACTTGCTAGCTTATTGGAATATCGCAAGCTATTACTAAGCTGTACGTACCAACCACATAGCTATTTGTCTGCATTTGGCGGATTATAGTATAATCTTTTTAAAGCGAATTATAGTTAAGCTTCACATTACTTGATCGTATCTTTCATTGGACGACCCTGAAAACTTATATTTTTTGAATTTTACTTACAGTTTGATCAATGATTCCCCTTTAAAACCCAATATAATATTCTAAAGTGGTACCTACATATAAAGTGAGTTGTTTATATGTAAGCACATTTTTGGTGCAATAAGTAGTTCACAAATTGAACAGAGCATTTAAATACCTATACCCTGTGATCGAAGCCTATACCTGTTAGAATGAAAAGAAAATAAAGAAATCCGACACGGTTATTTAAAAGTGACTAAAGAAATATCCTGTTTAAATTTTAACATAAAATGAATATTCATGGTTGATGTGGGCTGTGGCATTCGTTAAAAAGAGATGAAATAGAAACAAAAACTTTCACTTCAGAAACTTGGCCGCGATACTGGGGCGCATTTAAAAAAAACTTGACACGGAAAAGCTAAATGAAAAGGTTGCGAATCTAAATTCAACGTTAAATACGTTGTTAATAACTGTCACTTGTCATTTAAAACTTAGGTAATATAAATGCTGGAATGCATTTTGTACGAAATTCGAATTTCGAACATAACTAAGAAACCTTTTATACTCCTGTCACAATGCCGTAGTAAATATTAGATAAGTTTTAAATCTGAAATGCTTGCATGCGCCAAATTTAGATTTAAAATAATATTTACGAAATTGCCATTTAGGTTTACTTAAATATTAGCTCTACTTTTTATTAATATTTAGATCGTATCTAGCTTTTAAAACTTTCGCTAGGTAACTAACTAGGTAAGTACAGGCATAGAATAAGATTTTTTTTTTAAATATAAGAAGTACACGAATTCTAAATAGTATACAAAAGGAAAGTTACGAAAATTTAATTTAACGTGACCGAAGCTGTGGGCAAAAGTTAGTTCTAATTATAGGAAATGGAATCACATTTAAAACAACAATTTTTTTTAAATAAAAAAAAGTAAGTTTTGTAAGTTTGTTGTTTTGTTTTGTAGTAAGTAAGTAAAGTTTTGTAAGATAAATAATATCACTTTTTTAAGAATTCGCCAAGTAAACATCACTCCTTATTCCGAGCTTTGAAGCTGTCTTATTAAAGTATGATTTTGTAAGAATGGAATGCAGCGTGAAGTTCGAATAAGCATGCGGATGCGGCATTATTTCCTAGAAATTGATTTCTAAAATGCACACAGTAAGGAGCCTTGAAGCTGTAGTCGTACAGCAAGGTTTGTCATATAGCAATTTTGCAAATGAAGAATTACTATTTTCTGTGAATTAAAATTTTATTAATTTAAAATTGTATTTAAAAAACTGGAATGCATGAATTATCATAAAAATCAACCAATGATATTTTTATATGTCATCAACATTTATCATGCGGTTACGCAGCAACTCGTAATTGTTACAAATGGAATGCTAAAATCCACATAATTCGAACGTAAGCATCACTACTCATTTCGAATTTCGAAGCTGTAATTCTAAAACAATGCATGACCTTTAAAAATGCCTAATTAGCGGTATTAATTCTTAGGAATCGAATACCAAAATTCCCACAATTATTGGAACGTAAGCGTATTCACTACTTATTACTACTCGAAATTTCGAACTTCGAAGCTGTAATAACAAAACAAAGTACGTCCTTTAAAAGTGGCATACATTTTTTTACAGTATTACTTAATTCTTAAAAAATCCAATACTAAAATGCACATAATTCGAACGTTAACGTCACTTCACTATTCATTACGAATTTGGAAGCTAACATTGCCAAATTTTTATAATAAACGAATGTAAATACGAAGTGTAAGAAATTCGCGACTCCGGGAGCTTTTTTTTAAATTTCAAAAAAGGAACGCTCGTACTCACCGGCCCGCGCGGCAAGTAGCACGACGAGCGCGAGGCGCGCGAGGTTTGGCGGGGTTCGTGGCATTGCTCACGCGGCCGCGGCGCTGGGCGGACTGACCGAGCCGCGCCTCCCCGCGCCCCCGACTGCGGCACTGCGCTTCTGACGAGCACGTGAGCGCTGGCGCGATTTCCATAGCCGACGATAAGCGTCCTCTATTTTCATGTCTAATGTGCGCTTTTATAATAATTCTGGACGTCACGTTATCGAGGACGTCGACGGTTAGGTGACGTCCACATTTTTTCTACTTGGGAACTTTTTACTAGTGTAGTACTGACTTTTAAAAAAATAGTAAAAAGAGCGATAAGTAGCAAGAGGAACGCAATACATGCATTCGGTGAATTGCGCATTCTTGACTGCAGCATTGAACTTCTACCTCGCACTTTAATATATCAAAAAAAAATAAGATTAATTTTTAAGATATTAAAAAAATACCAAAAAGGGCGCAAGAAACGCAACACAGAAATGCTTAGTACAAAAATGCATATAAGATTCATAATAAACTAAAATTAATTCATATTTCTAGTCAAAATATGTTGTAAATAAGTATAATTTTCATATACCTACTGCAACCAGCGGTTTTTAATGTAGAGTCAAGGTGTTTTCGATATAAATTTAATAACTTTTAATGAGCGCACTTAATCTGTAAATAAAACAAAATAATACACTCATTTATGTTTGCGTTTAATATTTACAAACTGAGATTATACAAAAGGTATACTTAAAATAATACATTTAAAATATTATACTGAGATAAAATTTTAAATTTCTGTGAGTATAATATAGTGGTTAACAAAGAGGACATGTTAGCAAGCTTACCCTATGGACAACGACAAAGCTAATAATCTATATTGCTTAAAACGACAGAGTAAGTGGCAAAGCGCGCTCTTATCGCTTCAATTTGTACTCGATTGGTTACTCTATTGTTACCTTAAAGCTCAAAATCACAGACATTAGGGTGCCAGATTGTGACTACTTCCCTGGTCAAGTGTTGCGCGCTGTTGCCTTAACGTGGGAGGTCCCGGGTTCGATACCCGGCAGGCAGGCTTTATTTGGGAATTTATTATTTCTGAATTTTCTCTGGACTGGTCTGGTGGGAGGCTTCGGCCGTGGCTAGTTACCACCCTTCCAGCAAAGACGTACTGCCAAGTGATTTAGTGTTCCGGTACGATGCTGTGACTGTGTAGAATCCCTATCCGGTGATAGGGGTATGGGTGCCGTGACCCTAACAGGCTAGCCCGCTACCATCTTAGACTGCATCACTTACCATCAGGTGGGATCGCAGTCAAGGGCTAAGTTGTAAAACAGCTCGATTTTATCGTAGCGAAGACTTTTCGTAGAACCACATTGCGTAGCCTTTGTGTAGCGCATTCAGCTACGTAGTGTGACGTAGAACCACGTAGCCGGAAGCGTAGAAGCGTAGGCTTATCTACGGCGTAGTAAGTAATAGTACATCTTTGATTTATGCTTTATAGACCGAGATTCTTTCATTTTCTATGTCCACGTAGCTATTATTGAGAAATTTTAACGCAGCTATTATTATTGTTTAATTTTGTTTGTAAGTATATTAATAATTATATTAATTAACAAAGAATAAGTCATACTAACACATATTATATTATTATTATTGTTGTTAATTATTATTTATTATTTATGTTACTAACATAGGATAAGTCTTCTACTAATCATAATGGACCTTTGTTGTCTGTTATTAAAAGATTCATTCATTTATTCATTATTGAGAAAATTAAGTGATGACTTGATACAACTTTAAGAAATCCATTAAAAATATGCTTCTATAAAAAGCTTATCATACTAGTGAAGGTTATATAAATGATAAAATAGCATAGATTTGACTCGCTCCAGCAATGCTTAGGACAGCGGTTTACCTGGTCTGGCCTAGTGAGAGGCTTCGGCCGTGGCTAGTTACTACTGTACCGGCAAAGACGTGCCGCCGAGCTATTTAAGCGTTCCGGTACGATGCCGTGTAGAACTTGACTGCGATCTCACCTAGTGTCAGCTTTGTGTTTAAAATTGAATTGAATTTTTAGAAAATATAAAAGATTGTGTATTTGTTTATTGACGAAGGTTTAATTAAGTTGATATTTGACTCATTCGATGTAATTCACTCGGTCAGTTTGTTGGCGGGGATACGCCAATCGCCATATTGGTATAATTCGCATAAATACGAATATTTTGACGATGACAGAAGGCAGTCGTGGCCGGGATCGGGTGAGTGTTTTCTTTATTTTACCAAGTTTGCATTGAATATCTCGTCAAACCGCTGCAAGTTGTGAGTTTTGAAGAGAGTACAAACATATTTTAAAAGTAATTTTTGTTATATTCACCCACTTCTGGAATTATGCTTACACTAGTAACACAGATATAAGTGATGATGTATTCTAAGATGGTAGCGGGCTAACCTTTTATGAGCATGGCAGTAATGGCAACCATACCCCTAAACGCAACGCTAAATCGCTCAGCGGCAAGTCTTTGTAGTTAGGGTGGGTAACCACTACCACCCTACCTGCAATAAAACGATTACTTTTTTTTTAATCCACTACAAGCTAGCCCTTGACTGAGATTTCACCTGATGGTAAGTGATGATGCAGTCTAAGATGGTAGCGGGCTAACCTGTTATTGGCATGGCAGTTATATTAAACCCATAACCCCATCGGTTTCTACACGGCATCGTACCGGAACGCTAAATCGTTTGGCGCGTCTTTGCCGGTAGGGTGGAAATTAGCCTCGGCCGAAGCCTCCCACCAGACAAAACTACTTAGGTAATATGTAACTAGTACTTGTAATGCCTGCTTCTAGGCTTAGTAAAATTCATTTCATTTGTTGGAAACAGTTTCAAGCTCCCAGAAGACATGTTGAAGATGTCTCTGATTAAGTTCAAAAATCTTATTTCCATGTAAAAGATTACCTAAATGTGCAAGGAAGCTTGGCAATAATTTGCTCTAATGGTTCTGATAGTTCCTTCGATAGGCTGTGTTTGTTATTGGACCAGGGCGTGTTAGGCACCCTCGTAGCTTTGGTTTTAAGATACCGTAACTGATTATCACCATCATGTTTTATAAGTACCTGTTTGGACGTCAATAAGTGAACATTGTGCCTAATTTGAATAAATAAATATTGAATTGAATTGAAAAGAACTTACCTACCTAGTATTTTTTTACGTTTTTGAAAAGGTTGTTTGTCAACAAATTATAACAGATTGAAGACAAGAGTGAAATGTGAACAAAGGTTTCTTTATTTGTGTCCTCTGCGCATTTCCGCAAAAGATCTGCAGTGCTAATGTGCCCGCATAAAGCAGAACTACAGTTCGGCGATTGCTACGTGGGTCATTTAATATTTATTTAGTAAAAAGACCTCAAACCCGATTTCTCGTTGAAATATTCTTTCAGGAACTTTCATACAACGTAAATGGTTACACTATTATTAAAATATTTATAACTAACTAGATGATGCCCGCGACTTCGTGAGCGTGGATAACGTTTTTTTATTCCCACAGGCACTCTTTAATAATATGGGATGAATAGCAGTATATTTCCTTCCCCGTAATACAGCCTATCTCTGTGTACCAAACATCAAAATTGGTGAAAAGATGGGCGTCAAAGCGTAGCAGACAAACAGACACATTTTCGCATTAATAATATTAGTATGGATTTTTTGTTATTACTTAGGTAAGTCACAGGATAAGTATTAAATTAAAACATTTATATAAAAACTTTCAATTCGGTAACATTCAATAACAACGTGTAATTTAACGTTGGTTAAATTTATGGCAGCACTCAAACCGTTGGTTCCAGAAACTAAGAAACCTAATAACATAATTTCGAAAAAAAAATGCTGCAAGGGTTCCAAACGCGCAATAAACTCAGCCGAGTATTTTAGATAGGAAAATAGTTCTAAGTGATTTTAAATAAAGGTGAGGGTAGTTAGAGAAGTTTACAAAGAGCGATTTACATTTAAACCCGGATTAAATAATTAGCTACTAAGGGTCAGTTGCACCATATCAATTGTTATGATCAATGCAGCGTTAAATGTCTCCACTTAAAAAAAGCTACTTAGTCTAGACTGCAAAGCCAAAATTTTAAAATTTTTACTTGTAACCTTAATCATGGATGTTTTTATTTATTCCACTACAACTTAGTCCTTGACTGCAACTGACTGATGGTAAGCTATGTTGCAGTCTAAGGTGGTAGCGGGCTGACCTGTTAGGGATATGGTAGAATATTAAACCCATAACGCTAAATCGCTTTGCGGTACGTCCTTGCCGGTAGGGTGGTAACTAGTCACGGCCGAAGCCTCCCACCAGACCAGACCAGAGAAAATTCAGAAATTATTAATTCCTAAATTGACCCTGCCGAGATTCGAACCCAGGACCCGCTACGTTAAGGCAACAACTTTCCACACTGCACCAGGGAGGTCGTTTAAAAACGAAGGATGTAAAAAAACTGACTTGTACCATTCACTCTGCTAGCATTTATGGTATCAAAGTTTAACGTTAACTATAACGGAAGATATTGCAACTGATCCCCCGCGCGGTGGAGGCGAAGTACTTAACTTTTATTTAATCTGTGTTCGAGGTCGCGGGCTATTAAAACATTTTATGCTCATTAGCTAATGACGTCCTCTACAATCCTATAAAGGGATTGTGACACGTTAAGCCTTACATTATAGATAGTTCAATTCATGAAGATGCGCCCACACTTATTTTTGAAGTGAAAACTTCTTTAGGCGCGTTGAGCACTTTTTGGTAGGGGGTAAAAATGTAGATTCGCGTGACCGACATGCTCGCGAACAGCGACATGTTTGCGAACTATAAATATACTACATTCGAAATATAAACTTTAATGCCTTAGTGTTAAGGCATTAAAGTTTAAAATAAATTTTTTAATAATTTTAACTAAAAAAAAAACATTTTCATTTCTATCGGCAGTCCCAATGACTGCCAATTTTTTTATTATTGTGATGATGGCGCCATTTAGCATGTGGCATCTACACCCATAAATATATAACATTTGCTGATAATGGGAAAGTATACCTAATAACGGTCATAATAATAGGAACATTATGAAAATAATGTATGTAGAGCAACTAACTTAAAAAAAAGTAATTATTTAATTAGTTTAAACTACAAAGTCAACGAATATTGAATTTTTATTAGGTTCTTTGGAGATTTAGTATCTAAAATTAGCTGCATTATAATACTGCTTTTTTGAGGCCATTCTGATAGGTATTGTACCCCTCTTTACAAACCCTTCTTTTACAAACTGCGTGATTGTATTAAACGTTGTTAAAAATAATTTTTACGTACTATAATTTGTTTTTTCAACAGTATACATATTTTAAAGTACGGTTGGTAACCCTAGTCTGTGTGTCCTGTTAAGTGGGAAAGTCTTGATGACAAGAGATTTATATGGTCGACCGTTATATTCGGTAATGCAGGAACATGCAAATTACTTGCCGTACGTGATATTCAAGGCCAGGGGCTAAACGTATTGCGTGCGAGTACCACCAATTACCTACATACCTACTCCGGTGATATGCAGGGAGCATTGGCGTGCACGACTTGAGGCATAAAAGCATTGCTTACCCTAGTTAAAAGAGCTCTATGCCTACCTAACCAATGCCTATCCTGATTCCTGGCTCCGAATATCGAGCACGCCGTACTGCTCCCGGACTTTTTTTTTAATTTAGAGCGAGCAAACGATCAGGAGGTTCACCTGATGGTAAGTAATTACCGCCGCCCATGAACATTTGCAGCACCAGAGGAACCGCCAATGCGTTGCCGGCTTTTTGCCGGAGATATTTGTTTATCCGCCCTTTGAAGAGCCCCATATTATAATCATGATTAATACAAGATGGAAGCTGGTTCCATAATTTGCAGGTACGTGGCAGAAATGATCATTTACTGCCATTCTGCTCGTTTTCTCGACTATGCCTCCGTTTGACGACCTCCATGTTGTCTTAACTTAACGTGGGAGGTCCCGGGTTCGATTCCTAGCAGAGTAAATTTGGGAATTTATAATTTCTGAATTTTCTCTTGTCTGGCCTGGTGGGAGGCTTCGGCCGTGGTTAGTTACCAGGGTGCTGGTTACTTTGTACCAACAAAGACGTATACCGCCAAGCGATTTAGCGTTCCGGTACGACTAGCGGTATGGGTTTAATATACAAATACAAATAAATACAAATATTTTTTATTCAAATAGACTTTTTACAAGTGCTTATGAATAGTCGAATGAATCTACCACTGGTTCGGAATGCCGTTCCTACCGAGAAGAACCAGCAAGAAACTCGGTGGTTGCTCTTTTGAAAAAATAACGTATATTTACAATTGCATTAATCCAAAGATACATAAGTAACAGCAGTCCTGAGCATTGCTGGAGCGAGTCAAATCCATGCGCTTTTATCATTTATAATATAATCTTCGAAAGTATAATAAGCTTTTTTCAGGAGCATTTTTTTAATGGTTTTCTTAAACTTGTGTAAAGGCAAGTTTATAATAGGTAGTGGAATTTTGTTGTATAAATGACATACCCCTAACAGATTAGCCCGCTACCATCCTGCATCATCACTTTGCATCAGATGAGATCGCAGTCAAGGGCTTATTACTTGTAGTTAAATTTAAAAAAAATGCTATTACTGAAAATGCTATGGACGGTAGTAGGACTCTATGGTACCAACCCGTATCACCCTCGCAACCTGGCAACGCAAAAACAACCCTCAGCGACAAATCGAAACCTGTCATCGTAGCGTCACATTGTCATTGTGACAATCAGTATTTATCAACAATTATTTAATAAATAAAGCTCTGAAATTATTATACAAACCCTAAATACTAGTTTGCTATGAGCTAGTTTACAATTAATAGAATAAGTTATTAGAAAGTTTTACCGTCTATTGTTTAGATTTTATTTTGTTAACAAAGCAAAGATGACCGGAGTGAACCGCCCTATGAGCCAGATGAGAAAGCTGGAAACTGTAAGTAGGCATAAACCATAAACCCATAGACTTATTATATTACTAGGCATAACCCATATATTGAGATAACTCGTTGTCCTAGGTGAGTGACGAAAGCGACGCAATGCAACGCGACGCGATACGACTCCATAAAAAATGAGAAACTTTTCTACGCGACAAAGAAGGCCACGTGGAGTATCAGCTAACGTTTGTTCCTGTCGCGTCGCATTACCGCGTTTGTCGTTCACCTAGGTCATACTCATACTAATATTAAATATTATAAATGCGAAAGTACGTGTGTTTGTTTGTCCTTCAATCACGCCGCAACATAGCAACGGATCGACGTGATTGTTTGCATACGCATAGTCAAGAACCTGAAGAGCTAGGCCTAGTTTACTAGGCAAGGCTCATTTTCATCGCGTAAAATTAAGGGTGTTCCCATGGGAATCAATAAAAACTCAAGTATTCAGCATACGTTTAAATCGCTAGAGCTGTTAAGTGGTATGTCAACTGAATAACAGAGGTCAACCCCAACTCATATGGAAACCAATATCGTGTACCTTAGACCGCCCTTGGCGCACTTTGTTTTCTGTACCTTTTGAGTGTTGACTTTATATATTTACTAGCTGATGCCCGCGACTTAAGCCGCGTGGATTGAGGTTTTTGGTTCCTACGGGAATTCTATAATTTTCCGAGAAAAAAGTAACATATGAAAAAGACTAAGTATAATCTATCTCTGTGCCAAATTTCATTCAGATCCGTTCAGCCGTTCTGGCGTGATTGAGTAACAAACATCCATCCATCCAAACTTTAGCATTTATAATATTAAGTATAGATGTTTGTATGGCAATACATAATTTATCTATCTATCTGGTCTGCAAAAATGCGAATCCTTTATGACCGTGTAGACGTCAATTTTACAGCTACGACAGTCAGTTTAATTGGTAGAGCAACTGGTGTAAATGTTGCAAAACCATAATGGATGGATGTATATTTATAAACCTTAATGGATCTACAAATAGGTAAAGTATAATATGTATAACTACGGGATAAATTCACGTCTTATGTCGGAAAATGCCCGCCTAGTTTCGAATCCCTTATACAGTCGTCACCCGAATTTCAACCGTGATGGTGGATGGTTGTTGCCCCCAGCGTGGAAACCGCTTTTTAACACCAGTACGTTGCAATCTGCTTTGGAACCAGAAACGGTCATCTTGACATGCTTATTGCTTACATCACAGTGACGACACCAGTGAAAAAGATCAGCAGGGGTCATCGGGAGAGGACGGATTACCACCTCCAGCTCCACCTCAACACCCCTCGCAGAGAGCTTTACGGTACGCGGCCCGCAGTCAGACTGCTGGACCGCGTCACGCGAGCAGGCTCATGAATAAGGGCCCGAACGGGTTCGAAACTATAGTCGGGCATTTTTCGACAAAACACGTAAGTTTATCCGGTAGTTACTCGTATGTATGCGTAAAGACCTGTTCTCTCGTTCCAGAAAGAAGCCCTGTTCCGTACAAGGAAGCGCATCCTCAAGTACCTAGTGCTGGGTTTCCTGAAGCAGGAGGGCCTGCAGCGCAGCGCCGAGACCCTGGTCAGCGAGGCCGCCATGACCGACGAGTATACTCTGTGTGATAACATCGACCTGGATATCATACTGCAGGTGAGCTCCAGCTGATGCCATCTTGATTGTCGTCTCCCGCTGGACGAAGTTCTCCAAGTTTTTAACAGGAAGTTTTGACGACCTCCGTGGCGCAGTCTTAAGCGCTGTTGTCTTAACGTGCGGAGGTTCCCGGTTCGATCCCCGGTAGGGTCAATTTGGGAATTTATAATTTCTGAATTTTCTCTGGTCTGGCCTGTTGGGAGGCTTCGGCCGTGGCTAGATACCGCCCTGCCGGCAAAGATGTGCCGCCAAGCGATTTAGCGTTCCGGTACGATGCCGTGTAGAAACCGAATAGGGGTAGGTATGGGTTTAATATAACTGTCACACCCCTAACAGGTTAGCCCGCTACCATCTTAGACTGCATCATCACTTACTATCAGGTGAGATCGCAGTCAAGGGCTAATTTGTATACCAAAAAAAAAGTCCTTGCAGACCTTGGAATCCTATAGCATCTGTCGTTGAACGAAGTGTTAAGTGTAAGAGTTCTCCCTCCGCCACGTTCTTTTTTGAAGAGAACAATGAGATCGACCTAATCTTCAAAAATAAAATGCGTCCGCTCTATGCTATATGCTATGCTAAGCAAAGCTGGAGCAAATCCTAGCTCTTTTGTAGTTTACATAATCATTAACAGTATACCTAATAAGTTTTTTTAAGGAGCTAACTTTGAACTTGTGTAAAGGCAAGTCTACAGTCTTTAGGTCACAATTTGGCATGACTTACAACTTGGATTGCGTACAAGGATAGATACCTTGACTTCTATCTTAATACGTTTCGTGCCCAGTGACCTAAATAAAGGGAATTGGAAAGCACCTTACGCTCAATGGAGCACAATTTACTAGAAACTTCCACGTAAAGGTCCAGCCCCACTACAGAGGCATCGCGCGGCGCGGCACATAGCTCAATTATTAGTATTCTTTGTTTAATTTATGTCGCAGAGCATCCCCGTGCCGCGTCGCTTAAGTGGGCCCAGGTCCATACAAACTCATTTAATATTTGCCACTACGAGCTGCGCTGTGCATCTGTAGTGGGGTTAGACCTTCAAGCTAGCATGTAACCACCAGCGGAGTTAAGTTTCTTATCTAGGTTTCCACCGCGAGCGAAACAAGCTCCATACAAACTTCGATAAGTAAATTTTCTGAGGAAAAATGTATACCTACTTTTACTTTACCTACCCACCTTTATATACCTACTTTGACTTTCACCAACAAAGAGCTAGGTACGTCGCCCGTTGATGCTTATCTCAAAACTGTTTGTTAGTGGAAGTCTAAACCTATCTTGTCTACAGACGAAGCGGATTGAAACGGAAATGGGCGGATCTGAATTCTGAATGCAATTTTGCACACTGGTCTAATTCTCTGGGTTAACATGCAGGGCTTTTTGTTAGCCCGAAAAAAATTGGGTTGCTGGATTCCTTCGGGATAGGGGTGAAAGTTTTGGTCGGTTTCACTTCTTAACTCGGTCAAACTGAAACAGCTGTTTTTACACTAGGTACCTAGGTACTTTTTTATTTCAAAGTACATACTGTCAGTTTGAGTATATTTATTTAGGGCTAGTTGACCCGACTCGTTTTCGCTCAGCCCCCTATTCTAGTGACTATCAAAAAATGAAAGCCTAACACAACTTTTTCATCCCTTGGTTTGCTATGAAATGAACGTAACATTTTCATAGCAAAACTTCAATGGATAAAAAATATAATGTTTCATTTTTTGATAGCCACTTTAGAGAATAAAGCTGTTCGTATCTAAATTGTACCTAAAACGTACAGGAACCTCCCTGTTAGTTTTATTACCATCGTTGTACAGATTGAAAGATCGGTCATGGGAATGATAATACATAGTTATAGTGAAATACTAAGTTCCATTGTGCATCGTACAGTTGGATGGTTGCCACGGGAAAGGTTGGAGACTCGCGGACGCCACACTGACGTAGTACTTAGGCTGTGGCTACAGTTGTGATAATTAACACACGAATACTTGTATAATTTTTAGGTATACTTACTTTATTTTAGGTAAAAAAAGTTTGTAAATTAGTGATGTTTAATAACTTGAAATGTTGAAAGATGAATCGCTCCATATTTTAAGGCCAATCTGCCTACCTACGCCTAACGGCATGAATTAGTGTTTCTAAAAAAAACTGTATCAACTTAAATACTAGATATTCAGCTATTTCAACAACAAAACTATAGTACCTACTTAGTATAAAACTTTAATGAAACAATACACAGAAATAAAAAAAGAAACAAGAAAATAAACAACTGTACTGGCAAGCAAAGGCGGCCTTATCACTAAGGTGACCTTTTAATGGCAACCCGAGTGTAAGAAACTTATAGTGATTAACAAAAAAAACGATGACAAATTAGCCGACCTTGGCACCGATATCTCTGGATGTTTATTCACGACGTAGTCTAAGATTAAAGCGGGCTAACTTGAAAAGATTAATCAGTTTGAATGCAGTATTACCAGGAGCTCTTTAGCGTAAAAATGAATAGGTAGTTAGTCTAGCGATCGCAATAATTTAGCTGATTGTTAGCACTCTTTTGCCACTAACCGAATTTATTAACAGAATAATCTAAAACTACCGCATGGTTTTAATGCAACCTTTCGGTCCTATGACAAATGCTTGATTAGCCTACTGATATTGCAAACGTGTTAGCTTTCGTTTATGTTGTGACAGAAATGTCTCAAAAGACTAGCTCTGTTGTGAATACAGCCTTATCTGAACTTGTGTACGTCATGTCTCTCGAGCTTGCAACTGAAATGGAATGCAGGAAAAATATCCAAATGTGTGCCGCAAATGAGATTTATGTGTTCCCGGCATTTCGTAGGTTTTTTTTTCCCAATGTGCCCATGTCAATTTGTAATTGGACTTTCGATAAGAAATTACATATATTAAATCACATTTATTATCTGAAATTGTAGCTCCAACTTCCAAGGGATTTTTAATACACGCGAAGTAAGTAGGTAGGTCATTAATTCTTTTACTACCCATGTAGTTATACATTTTTTACAGCCGAATTTCTTGCTTCTCAATAGGAATAGCAAATTCCGAACCAGAGTAGGTAAGCTCCCTTTGATGGATGACGATTCAAACTGTTAATGTTTAAAACGTTCGGCAATTAAAATAATAACATACTAGTAATAACATAAAAGTAGGTACGGATACTGTGTAGTACAACTTGAGCTGGTGTTTCCCTCCATCTAAATTAGAGGGCGAAAAACAGAGTAAAAAGTTTTTTGTCACGTTCGATTATTCCAGCCCCAGGTCCGCGTTTTATCCTGCTAAAATATTTGAATTTGAATTTAAAAAAAATTCGTTGCCGTCGTCAACCGATGGACGTCCACTGCTGGACATAGATCTCTTGTAGAGTCCTTTACAAGCCACGGTCTTGCGCCGCCTGGATCCAGCGACTCCCTGCGACTCTCTTGATGCCGTCCGTCCACCGTGTGGGGGGTCTGCGGACGCTTACGCCTTCCAGTGCAGGGTCGCCATTCCAGAACTTTGGGACCCCAACGTCGCTCGGTTCTCCGAACTATGTGCCCCGCCCATTGCCACTTCAGCTTCGCAACTCTTCGGGTTATATCGGTGACCTACGGATCTCTTCATTTCTGATTTGATCACGTAGGGACACTCCCAGCATAGCCCTCTACATCGCCCGCTGAGTGACCCTGAGCCTTCTTATCAGGCCCATAGTCAGCGACCATGTCTCGGATTCGTAGTAGTAAAAAAACCTACCTACTGTAACCTACGTACCTAATTATAGTACTTACTCTTTGTATTTCAGGACTACTGCAGTTACTACATGATCCGCTTCAACAAGCAGCCCCAGTTCTGCCGCAAGCTGGAGGAGGCGCCTCTGAAGAGGCCTCAGACGAGGCGCACCAGACAAGAGCCTGTGGCGGTGAAGGAAGACCCGGAGCCTGATCTGCCTTCCACCTTCACTGTCACCAAGCTATTGAAGGTACGAGAAGTCAACGTTCATCATCTTTGCAACCAATTGCCAGGTCACCACTAAGCACGGGTGTGCTCTCGAGTGTGGGTTAGTAGGTAGAAATCCTACATAACCCGATTTCCCCCCCCAGGAAGTCGGGTATCTTAAGGAGATTTCCCCCCCGAAAAAAACAACTCAACTCAGTAGGTAAGTACCTAGTTTATAGAATACTAAACCGTTAGAATTTTTTGTTGACTTTAATTAAAAATTGCGGTCACTCTGGGAATCGCGCCCTGAAAGCTTTGACTGCTGTCTGCTAAGCCACTTCATAATTTCTAATTTCTTACATGAATTTATTGCCAATCTAAGCGACTGTTGTTGCACAATCTACAGCCAGTATCACACAGAAACAAGGTCAACGGGAAAATCAAATCAGTTTCCCTAAATAATTATCATCACTATTAGAGTCACACATAATATTACGAGTATGTACAACTTTACCTCTTGAACGCCCTTCAAACCCTTCTTATTCCTCAGGAAAACCAGCTAGCTAACTGTACAACCCCAGCCATTGAAAGAAAACCACTTTCTGTATTGATATCGAACATGTCATCAGAAAAGAAGCAGCTAGTGGAACTGTTGTACCAGGACATCATAAGGCCTTCGGGAGCTTGCTGGGACGATATCAAGGGTCTTGCAATGGCTAAGAACATTCTGATGGAATCCGTGGTTTATCCAGTTAGGTAAGATGTTTTTTTTTCTCCAACTAAGCTAAAGTTTCGTATCCATGCGTTAGAATTGGGTATTTGACAACAATTCAAATCAGCAACATGTTTTCAAGCGTCAAAATCCGCGCTTGGTATCTTACTAAGCGCGCGTTATGACGTTCCTTGGGATGTTGTACTATGAAATATTGAACTGTGACGTCATCAAAATTTAACGCACTTGGTTTTTACGTAGAGAAAAATTATTGTTGCCCGCGACTTCGTCCGCGTGGATTAAGATTTTTGAATTCCCGCGGTAACTACTTCATTTTCCGGAATAAAAAGCACCCTATGTCCTTCCAAAGGATTTAATATACCTCTATGCCGAATTTCATCAAAATCGGTTCGGTCGTAGCAGACTGACAAACACTTTTGCATGTTTTATATTAGTAGATATGAATTTTAATTTGTTTCACTTACTGCCACATATAGAATATCACGTCGATTAAAAAGATTTTTTCAGGTCTTGTATTTTTAACCAGTGTACGTATTTTCTAGGTACCCGGAAGTGTTCACAGGTTTGCTGGAGCCTTGGAGGGGGGTGCTCCTCCACGGCCCACCCGGCACAGGCAAGACAATGCTGGCGCGGGCCGTGGCCAGCGAGAGCGGATGCACGTTTTTCAACATCACCTGCAGTACCGTGGTCAACAAATGGCGGGGGGAGTCTGAGAAGATCGTCAAGGTCAGAGGTCTAACGTGCTCTACCATTATTTTAAGGATTTCGTACCTCAAGAGGAAAAAAGGAACCCTTGTAGGATCACTTTGTTGTCCGTCTTTCTGTTTGTCTGTCTGTCAACCAACTTTTTCTTGGGAACGCGTGGAGGTATCAAGTTGAAATTAATATTTTAGCATTTAGAATATAATTCCGAATCATATCATATCCATATCAGTCGATTCCAAGTTGGTAAATGGATGGGTGAGCGAATTTGGAAGTCCAAATTTGGCCTTTTAATTGCCTCCGTGCCACGGAGAGCACGTTAAGCCGTCGGTCCTGGTTATTATCATTAATATCTGATAATAATCGTAACAAACCTAAATGTTCAATTTAACGCTTACTCGAGTCGTATGCGGAAGGACGTGGGAACCCACCGCATTATTATCCCAAGAAAACTCCTACCATTATGTGATTAATGGAATGGGGTCACGACCCTCAGTAATGAGGAATACGACGCAGAGAGATAGTAGATTCACTTGACGATCCGAAAGTACTCGTTTAAAAGTTTACAAGAAAAAACCTCACATTCTAGGTTCTCTTCGAAATGGCATCCTATTACGCGCCGTCAATAATCTTCATAGACGAAGTGGAGACCCTGGCATCGGAGAGAGGCGCTGGAGAGCACGAGGCCTCCAGGAGATTGAAGTCTCAACTGCTGACGGAGCTGGACGGCATCACTCAGAGGGACGGCATCGTGTTCTTGCTTGTTAACTCCAATATGCCATGGTATGGACACTTTATAGATACTCCTTCATCTTTAGAAGCCTGGAGTTTGACATTGCATTCTTAGTCGCAGCAGTTGTCGCAGCAGCAAAAATATAGAGGGGAAAATCGTATTATGTCTTACCCACCAACACGTTAGGCTAATGGAATGTAGAAAAAATAATTTCCAAAACTGGAAATCTATTCCATCCCTTGATACAGTATTAACCGAGGGTATTGTCTATAGACATCTAGAGACCTACGTCCAGCAGTGGACGTCTAACGGTTGACGTAGAAGAAGAAGAACCGCCGAGTTTCATGCTGGTTCTTCTCGGGACGAATGGCATTCCGAATCAGTGGTAGATTAACTTGAGGATTTCAAAGCCCTAAGTATAATAGTTTGAATAAGAAATTGAATACTTTTTGTAAAATCATGAAGTCACCATGTTTTGGACACATTCACACACACACATGGTATTGGACACATTGGCGATCAATCACTCACGCAGGCGAAATTGCTCAGTCTACAACACCGACGCAATGTCGCCTGCTTATCGGTTTTTTATCGGATATACCATGGAGAGTGTGCTCTGGAACTTCATAACCTTGTTCCTCCTTCTCCGTTCTACCACAGAACAGCGAGAAACCGTGAGCGTTGGCACCCGTATGTGGTTGACGTTCAATTTGCTCGCACGAAGCGTTTTTGCTCGACGTTTCTGATACGAACCGCTAGGGTGTGGAACACCCTCCCAGCGCACGTGTTTCCTGCCACTTATAACTTAAGTACCTTCAAGGCAAGAGTGAATAGGCATCTTCTAGGCAAGCGCGTTCCAACCTAGACCTCATCATTGCTTTGCACTAAGCATGATTGTCGTCAAGCGCAAGCCTATCACGCAATAAAAAAAAAAAAAAAAAACATTCACGCACCAAATCGGTTGTAATCCTTCTGGAATTTGGTGACAGATAGGCAAGCTTATTTGGGCAAAAATGGACAAAATACAGAAATACTGACATGCACTTTATATGTATGATAGTTGTAAGTTTTAGATTTCAAATGTCCTACTTCTGTTTCAATTTGGTGTTCTCCATCAGGGAAATAGACCCAGCCATGTTAAGAAGACTGGAAAAGAGAATATACATACCGTTACCAGATTTCAAGACGCGTGAGGAACTGTTCGAGACGTTTCTAAACAGCAAGAGCATAGAGCTGGTGCCGAGGGTCAACTTCCAGGAGTTGGCTGCGAAGACTGAGGGCTACTCCGGCAGTGATGTGAAGCTGGTCTGCAAGGAGGCGCTGATGAGTAGTGTGAGGAAGATGCTGCCTAGCATGGGGGGCAAGAGTAAGTTAGATAATGGGGCTGATTCTGTATAACACAATCTCTAAACTGAAATGACAGCATTAAAAAATGTCAGCATTACTAATACTTACTTACTTACATAATAAATAAATGCGAAAGTTATGATGGATGGATGTATGGATGAATGGATGGATGTATGTTACTTACTCAATCACGCCAGAACGGCTGAACGGATCTGTATCGGACGGATCTGAATTTGGCACATGGATAGATTATAGTCTGGAATAGCACATAGATAATATGTGCTATTCCAGACTATAAGTATCTATCTAGAGCTATATGTGTGGTGTCGGTTCAGTAAATAAAACATATTCTAACTATTCTTTATTCTACTCATTATCCCGGAAAATTAACGAGTTCGCGCGTGAACCAAAAATCCTCGATCAACGCGGACGAGAGAGGAAGAGAGACGAATGGCAACCTCGCACTGAAAAGTATTCTACCTGCTTAATTATTTTAAAATAAAACTTCTTAGCATCGTTGTGATTTGAAAATTCGATGAAACGAAAAAGCGCCACCAAAAATAGACAAACATATTCATAATAGGATTTAGCGTGCGAGAGAATGAGATAGAATACAAATTGTATTTATCTCATTCTCTCGCAGGCTACTTTTCTGAAGTTTCACTTCTGCCGTGTGTGAATTGCAGTACACAATTTTTTTTTCTTACAGCTTATACCAACCGCAAGGACAAGATATCGCTCTCAGACATCCTAACCGCGATAGAGAAGACGAAACCAGTTTCCAAAAACTTATCAAAACGGCACGAAGAATGGCAGAATGAAATGGGCTCATCCTAACAGATACGTAGCCATGAAATTACTGATGATAGAAAGAGACAAATCGATGTTTAAATGTTCATCTGTTAACCAAACTGTATGAATAAGGCCGTTAGAATTTAAATCTTTATGATATTGACCAAGGGCCTTTTAAAATGATCGCTACAGTGTAAGGCCCTTTTCACACGTACACGGTTGCTACTGCCTTCATACATTCAACTTAACCGCCACGTTATCGTTATTTGTTAATACTGAAACCGTGTGTGAACATGACCCTACAGTTACGATTGTCTCCCGAATTGTGAAAATCGTAATCGATATAATATTGAAACTGTTTACAGTCCCACAAATTTATCTGACCCGGTGGTCAAAATTGGAACAATTTTTTGCCTGTTATGTTTTTTAATTTTATTTTTCATACCTTCTAGCGACGCTGTCACCGGGTCAGTTATAGTTCAGTAGAATATACTTTGCGAAGATTAAATTAATTTCATTGAATTTCTGGACTGGATAGGTATATGTATTTTAAAATAAAACCTCAATCTATATGCACGAATTATCATTTATTTGACATCTAAATTAAATCCTCTATACAAAACTTTGAAAAATACATATAATTTACTATATTTCTTAATAAATAAGTAGATAATAATAATTAATCAGTTTATACATGGTACACACCTCAATTCCTTTATAATTTAACTTTTTTTTAAATTAAGGGCACAGCAGAATAATAATGGAAACATATTATTTATAATATAAAATGTCAGACCATACAACACGCATCGCGCGTTCTAAGTAATGTGTTTCTAACATGTAAGGCAAGATCTATATTTTGAACTCTAGTTTTGACGTGATAACGTCTTATAAATCGATGAACACCGGCTGCACGCACGAACAAGTGTCACGTTCCGCCTGAGCCTGAGCGTGCGAGTGAGAGCGCGGAACAAGCGATAGAGAGGCATGATCGCGTGACGTCAGAGCTAGCAGTTCCAAGTTCTGCTACTGGAACGCCGCCACGCGAGCGCGCGAGAGTACTTCCAGTTATCACGTAAAACTATCATCCGTAAACCGACTTTACAGACAATCGTTTTTTTTATAAACTACTTTGTATGAAAAATACTGTGCTTTTTCCTGTAGAAACTAACGTGTATCGACCCTAAGGTAGGTACGCTATAAACTAGGGAGTGAAACACTTTATCTCTATTTTTCAATAATATTTGTCAATTATCTACATCGAATATCACCAAGGTTTCTAAATATTTAGGAGGCCTCCGTGTAAGGAAGATGTGAGTGAACAGCCGATTCGACGGCACCTGTTTACTAAGTCTCTCCCGTTGTCCTAGGTGAGCGACCGTAGCGACGCCACGCGATGCGACGCCATAGAAAACAGACGTATCTACGCGACAACGTCTGTCATTTTCTATGGCGTCGCTTCTGTCGCTCACCTAGGACAACGGTGTGCATACTCTGAGTTTTTACATTGCAAATTCGATTGATCGTATTGAACGTTCGATCACATTAGCGTCAAAGTAAAATGAACCTTAACAGCAGTGAATTTCACAAATTCAGTACAACTGATTTTAATTTGGAATCATATCGTATTTATAAACGTATATGAACGCATAAACGAAATTGAGCTCTATATCGATGCATCTAAGGTTCATTTTACTTTGACGCTAATGTGATCGAACGTTCAATACGATCAATCGAATTTACAATGTAAAAACTCAGAGTAAGCACGGGTCAGTTTAATTCGATTGACCGTATAAGCATTCGATGACATTAGCGTCAAAGTAAATGATTTAAAGTCACAAATTCAATACACCCGATTTCAACTTTACGATACGTTCCAACGTATCATTTGGAGCGCTAGCTATGAATGCATACACGAAATTGAGCTCTAAATCAATAAAGTCACGGTTCATTTTACTTTGACGCCAATGTCATCGAATTCTTAGGTATACGATCAATCGAATTAAAACTCAGGGTAAGGGTACTGAGTGCCTAGTGGATTTACTTCCCATTCGATAGCAACAACGTTTACGACAATTTGTATGGAATTGTCAAGCGCTTGAAAACTGGCGCTCGATCAATTCCATACTAATTGTAGTTAACGTTGTTGCGATCGAATACGTAAAAAAAAACTCCCACTCGGCCTGCTGTTCGTCTTTCTGTGAAACCGCCATAACATCGAACGATCGTAATGATAATCTTCTCATTAAGAGCCCCTTGAAAGTAGTAACACTAAGGCCACACTGCCAACGCTTAAAACAATACTTATGCAATATTATCTACTCATAATGACAGTTTCATGTCACGTACTTTGACGTTCCTAAAAAAAGGATTATAATTCTAAAACACGAAAATCAACAATAATGAAACAATATGGCTTTAAGTGTTGGCAAGGTATATGACCTCTGAAGATCCCCCATTACATTATAGAGGCACGACAGGTAGCGGCAAGTATTCTTTGTATGAGGTTGTATGGAGCTGTCAGCTGGGCCCACTCAAGCGATGCGGCACTGAGATGCACTGCGCGACGCGGCCCCGTACAAACACATACAAACATTTGCCGCTACGTGCCGCACCGCTTCTTGCATTTCAAGTGGGGCTAGACGTTAAAAAATACTATAAACTAGAAAGTATCTCAGGAACAAATTAGTGAACAGCTATCACATCTATACTTCTATACTAATATTATAAATGCGAAAGTTTGGATGGATGGATGTTTGTTACGGATCTGGATGAAATTTGGCACAGAGATGGATTATAGTCTGGAATAACACATAGGCTACTTTTTATCCCGGAAAATTAAAAAAATCCCGCGGGAACCGAAATACCTCAATCCACGCGGACGAAGTCGCGGGCATTAGCTAGTTACAATTATTTTATTTGCAGATTCTTTGACTAGAAACAACAAATCCTACCGAGTGAGAAAGTGGTCTACACTTTAAAGCCTCGTACTCACTAGGGGACAAATGTCGCGCGACAAGTGTCGCAAGAGGTGTCGGGCGGCGTTGGGCGATCTCGACTGACGTCACCACACATCTTGTTTCGTGACCTTCGATGATATGATAAGAGATGTCGGGCGAAATCGAGCGACATCTCCAGCGAAACGTGTCGCGGGACATTTGTCCCCTAGTGACAACATTCTAAAGTATTAAACGAATTGTAGGTAATCCCTAGTGTAATGGGACCACGGGTATATAAAATTACCGAATCAAAACTTTACCGAAGAAATTAAAACGCTCGAATACGAGGCTCAGCTCAAGAAATGAACAGCAAGAAATGGTCAACGTTGGCATCCTTATGTGGTTGACGTACAATTGGCTAGAACGTAACGTTTTGCTCTACGTTTATACGAACCGCTAAGGTACACCTTAGCGGTTGCGTTGGAAGGGCATTCTACAGCATGCCCTTCCAACGCACGTATTTCCTGCCACGTATAACTTAAGTACCTTCAAGGTAAGAGTGAACAGGCATCTTCTAGGCAAGCGCGCTCCAACCTAGACTTCACCATTGATTTTTAATTTGTATTAAGCATGGTTGTCGTCAAGCGCAAGCCTATGCTGAAAAAAAATGTTCTTTATAATGTTCTAAGATATGTTGTAGTCTACCAATCCGTACTTGGTCAGCATGGTGGACTATGGCCGAACCCTTATCATTCTGAGAGGAGATCCGTGATCAATATTGGCCCTTCGCGTCGAAACTTTTTAATAATGATGATACAACCTTCAATAAGGTATTTGTGTAATAATTTTTTTAATGTACATTATATATTGATAATACCTACTTATTAATACCTATTAAGTATAGGTTTTATGTACCAACGTGAATTTAAAAATTGTTCCGTCCTCTGCATTTGCCAAATTATATTTCAAAATCATATTTTTGTTGTTTGCCATAAATTATTATAATATATTGATAAATGTTTATTACGAACGCGAAATTTATTTTGGCACTGTTTTCTCTTGTTACAAAAATATTGATGTAGTATTTAATAAGTCACAGAATGGTATTTTTGTCTATTTATACATATATACCTATTACAATACTATATTTGCGAATACCTACCTAATGCCTAGAACTATGATTATGAAGGAAATAGAAATATTTTCAAGAATAAATTCCCACTGATTATAAATACAGAGAACATAGACTATACATACAGCGTGAAATTTAAGTGGTTGTTTTCTCGAAGCAGAAAGATTTTCCCTCAGTAGAACTATCCAAAAAAAACATTTTTTTTAACCACAACAAGTAAGCCCTTGACTGCGATCTCGGCCTAATGATAAGTGATGATGCAGTCTAAGATTGTAGCGGGCTAACCTGTAAGGGGTATGGCAGTTATATTAAACCCATACCCCTGTTCGGTTTCTACACGGCATCGTACCGGAACGCTAAATCGCTTGGCGGCACGAAATTAAAAGTAGTTTTTGTTTGGAGAAAATAAAAAATATTCATTAACTCGAAAGCGTGAGAAACGTGTCTGGTGGGAGACTTCGGCCGTGGCTAGTTACCACCCTACCGGCAAAGACGTGCCGCCAAGCCATTTAGCGTTCCGGTACGACGCCGTGTAGAAACCGAAGAGATATGGGTTTAATATAACTGCCATGCCCCTAACAGGTTAGCCCGCTACCATCTTAGACTGCATCATCACTTACCATCAGGTGAGATCGCAGTGTAGGGCTAGCTTGTAGTGGATAAAAAAAATAGTAGGTAATTCACTAGACGCGCTACCAAGTCAAGCGCGATTCATAAATGTTCAGAGCAAAATAGACTCTCGCGCGTAGTGATACGTCATAAACTAGCCTACACGTCCGACCTGCTCGCGAGGTATTACTATTGGTTCGAAGTCGCTTTCGAGTTTTGTTTTGGAAATCAACCACAAAAATTTCAGGGTATAAAGTAATATTATTAATACTGATATAGCCAGGCGTAGTTTTGACAAAATCTTTGAAAATTGGCTACTTGACAGCTGTAAATATAAAATATGAAATATGTTAGATTTGGTAGCTTGTGGGTTAACAATAATTATACAATATGTATTTTGCATTAAAATAAATTGTAAATATTTTATTTTTGCAAAACAAATTTGAGATTTTTTATCTGTGGATTACAAGAAGCGAAACGCGGGCGGTCATGACAGAGCCCCGTGTGACGTCACATTTCAAAAAAAAAAACGTCGTGTGTCGACGTTTAAATTATGACATAGGTAATATTATAGTACGAGTAGGTATATAGGAATGTGTTTATACAATTTGTCAGGATATTAATTACTTATTATTTATTGTATTTCTACACACGTCTTGTAGCTTGTAATTTCCACAATTGCATTAAAAAAGCTGTAAACTTTCCACTTAAAATTAAATAAAACTTGGAGCGTCGTATTTTATTTTGAGCTATGACGTCACAGCTAGCAAATGTCACGTGACCGGCTGTTTTCGCGTGAATTTAAAATTAATGTATTAAAAATGTATTTTTTTTCTAATAAATAACGCTTTTTTTGAGAAAAAGTTAGTTGTAACAGGTATAAAATGAACCTACGTACATTTTAAAGTATTTTTCCGAAAACTGTCAAATAGCCAATTCACGAGATATTTCTGAAGAGTATCAAAGTTCTTTGAGAAAATCGAACCAATTATACCATTTTGTTTCACTACTTCTGTTCAACAGAATTTTTACAACTCATTTGTCCAGTTTAATTCTAGTGTGGTCCTTTTCTACAGGTAGCATTATGATAAGGATCTTAGGCAGTGTGTAACAGACAAACGAATATTCGTCTTACGTACGCTTGCGCCAACTCCCAATAAAGTTTAACATATACTTTGTCTAATTTAAAGATGATAATTTTGACAGATGAGAGGTAATAGAGAAGGACAAGAGTGAGACAGAATGAAGCAATACTATGCAAACGGCATCTGCCAAAATTATCATTTTAAATTAGACAAACCATAGGTAAAAAAATTTTTTTGACAGAAGTCGCGTACAATATCTGTCAAAACATCAAAATTCCTGGCTTTAACCTAACTGCGCGTTGGGGACTAGTTTGTGGGACTGTACAGTATGGGAGGCGTAAATAGAACACTGCTAGTTAGTGAAAGCAGAGCACCAAAACTACAGCTAGCGGGGAGCATATTAAGAAAACAAAACCACTTTCGCCATGCCAAAACTCGATATGATATGTTTCGTTAAATTCAAGCGTAATTTTTACGTTTCCATTGCCAATCTTGTGATAATTTTTGAGTGGAAAATAATTTATGTTGACAACTTAACAAATTATTTACATTTCATATTCAGCGGGTAATAGAGAGAACTACTATGAACATTTCTCTATGTGATCTTATCAAAAATGAGGAGATCCGTAGAACTACCATGGTAACCATACTAAAAGAAAACAAAAATCTAAAACACCATACCATACTGAATGTGGGTGCCAGGTCCTCAACTATAGAAAAAACGCCGACCCATTGTTCTGTTTCGGCGTGCTTGAAGGAGCTCTTAAAATATAGCATCAGCTACTTGGTACTTTAAAAAAACTTATAAAAGATGGCGACCTCATACCAGCCTTTCTGTTTGGCGGCGTTACTTCCGCCCGAAAAAGACCTAAACTACAAGTTGTGCACTAAAATTACTTCAAAAAAGATTAATTATTCTTTAACATAAATCCAGCTAATGACAACAATTGAAATAGTAGCACAGTGTGATATAATAGTACTGTGATGGAACTTTAGTGGTTTGCGAGCTTAATGGCATGTTTACATTAGATCAGTGACCGACTGTGTCGGCCGCATTCGGCTTAAGCGAATTCGTTAATATAATTGGCCTGTTTACATTACGTCTGTACGTGTAATCGGCATTTTTAGATTTTCGGCAACAACAAGTTTACACGGTTAGGACCGAACACGGTCAACAGTAACAACTTTTATAGTAGGTCAGCTGTCAACACTTCTATTCTCTAACTCAGTGGCTAACAAAAAATGGAAGCCACTGACATATATTTTTTATTTATTGCAGGTTTACTATGAAATGAAAATAAAATTAATTCATAGCAGACCTTCAGAATGTGTATAAAATATTAAAAAAACAGTCAGTAAAAAAATACAGGTCAGTGGATTTCATTTTTTGATAACCACTGAGTTAGGAAATAGGGGGGCTTGTCACCGCAAACGGGCTGCGACCGAACGCGGCCAACCGAATGTAAACTGTACATTTATCGGTGACCGAAAACGGCTGCAGCCGAATACTGCTGAACTGACCTAATGAAAACGCGCCATAGGACTATGATGTCTTCAATTCTTTATCGTTTCTTCATTTGGATACTTTTTCGGTGCATATAGCGCGATCGAGAACTAGAATACGATCTCCTCTCCGTTGTTGAAGTTCTCTCCGTTATTAGATGTGGAATACGTTAAGCGGGGATCTGACCGCCCTCAACGGAAGTACTGTCGTTGTTGCTAGCCATGTACTCGACTGGAAGACAACCTTCTCTCCGTTGTTGAAGTTCTCTCCGTCATTAGATGTGGAATATGATGGCGGGGATCTGCCCGTCCTCAACGGAGGTACCGTTGTTGTTGCCGGCTGCGTACGAGAATTGAAAGACGACTTTTTCTCCGTTGTTGCAGTCAACAGTGACGCGACGCAGGCCCCGCGTGCCGTAGTACGAATCCGTGCCCTGGATGCAACAGAATATTACACAGGGTACTTGACCTCTATTAAACAGCGTGAAAGGGGTTTATTTTTGTATGGAGCCTGGCCTAAAGTATTGTATTAATGCCAGCAATTGATTAATGGCCGTTATTTAAAGAAAAAAATTAAAATGGCGGACCGGTAGGTTGGTCAGGTATATTCAAACCCCTTTAATAGTTGTTTTCTCGCGGCAGAACGATTTGCCTTCAATAGTACTTTCGAATCATAAGAGTAAAATTTAAAAAATAAAACTGAAATATTCATCAAGTTTATACCTAGTAAGTTTTTTCAATTATCTTTTTTTGTACATGATTTTCAATTCATGATTTTCAATCTGGCATTTCTTGTTTTTAGCAATTCTTTAATTTAAATTAAAATTGGTAGTCAAAAATTGCCGATAGAAGTGAAAAAGTTTTTTTTCAATTTTGTTTTTTCTAATGTAAAAAAAAACACGAATAATAATAAAAATATTTCATATATAAACCTTAGAACTAAGGCATTAAAATTTAATTACGAATGTACTATATTATTATACTTAAGACCTTTTGTCTTAAGAAAAATGGTGTCGATCACGCGTATTCACATATTTACCCCCTACCAAAAAATGCTCAACGCGCCTAAAGAAGTTTTCACTTCAATAAATCGATTGTGATACGGAGACAAAATTATTTGTACTACCAAGTACCAAGACCAAATGATTTGTAGTTGTGTAGATTAAAAGTCCTACCTTTAGTTTAGCACTGGCGATGTAGGAAGTGTTGGGCAGAATCTCCACAGGCTCCTTGAACATCGCGCGGAACGTATCGTCAGTGCCGTCGCAACAAAATGTCGTCGTGTTGGAACCGCACACCTTTTTAGTTGCCAGGTGGATTATCTGAAAACGAAGAGACAGTTTTCGCTTTTCGTATTCAACTATCATTGGAGCCCTATATTGGGGCTCTAAAGGTTTTTTGTTTATTGCGTGATAGGCTAGTTGATGACAATCATGCTAAGTGCAGAGCAATGATGAGGTCTAGGTTGGAACAGGCTTGACTAGAAGATGCCTATTCACTCTTGCCTTGAAGGTACTTAAGGTTATTAACATACCTACGTTTTCTTATGAGGGTATATAGTCATGAAGTCAATGGTGGACCAAGACATTCGAGAGACCCAGTGATAATATACTGAATCCATACTAAGTAATATTATAAATGTGAAAGTGTGTCTGTCTGATATTTGCTATGCTTTCACGGCCCATCCGTTCAAGCAATTTAGATGAAATTTGGTATGGGGATAGTTTGTATCCCGGGGAAGGAGATAGGTTAATATTATCCCGTAAAATTAAAAAAATTCCACGGGAATCAAAAATTCTTCAGAAAAGTCGCGGGCATCGTCTAGTCTAGTGATACGAGTACATAAAATATATTAGCGATTAATAATTATAATATGATCTTTATTTATTCGGAAATAATATTAGTTTGCTTAGCTTGAGCAAACGCACAGTGTGACTTTTTAGTCCCTTTAGTTTTTACACACCTAACTCTTTCTATTGCTTCCTTTTTCTTCACTCTCTCTACTTTCCATTGTCAGTGACTTAGAGCTTTTTATGACTTTTATAACGCCTATTATTAAGAACTAGGTTTGGCATATCATGTCTTTCAATGACTTCTCAAATTAAAATAATAGCTTACCTGTAAATGAACTTCATACTCCGTAGGTCCAAAATAGGATCCGTACAATCCGAATCCAACTACAAAAATCCTCTGGTCCACTGTAAACCTTATCCTATCAGTAGTGCCGCTGTAACCCCAACGAGATTCTGTTTGGGAGAACCTATTAACAGTCAGCTCTTTACCAGTCATACAACATCTAGGAGTATCTAGGAACCCTACGTTCGGTTTTGGATTAACCGTAAAGTATAGAAATAACTGTACAATTTCTCTGTCATCAAGTAATCCGCTCTGTGCTGGTCCCATAGCGAACTCTTCTACGGACATTAGAGGGAATCGGATGGCATGGAAGGCTCTGCCGAGGACCATTCTTTGGTTGTTCGGCGTTACTGGTAACTGCCGTCGTATGCATTCTGCTTCAGACCAGCGAAGGACTGCAGCGAAAATTTTCGCTTCTCGAATGCGTAGGGTGTCTCTGAAATAGGATGGATGAATAAATGAATATCCTACAATCTAAAAATATAATAAATGCCCCTTAAAGAGTTCCAGCAAGAGTCAAACCTTTAATTCACATGGACAAATATACAGGCCTAATCTAGTTAGTGAAAATTCTTTCTTGCTCATTTGTTCATAATCAATATTTTTGTTTATTACTCAGTACCTTAATACCAAGATTTTATTACAAAATATTTAAACAACAGTATTTAGATGAGTCTTTTTCAGTATTTAGATCTATTTAAAAATAGGTATATCAACATCATCATAATATATCAACCTGGTATGATAATACCAAGTTAATTTTTAAAATCCATTTCTTGCTTCAATATTATAGTTTCACTGTTAAGATTAAATACATTTGGTAGGTAGTATCAAATGATTAAAATGTAAGTACAAAAATATATTCTGACCATTGCTTGTTTAAGTAAAGTTACTTAAGACTCCACAAGAAAATCACATACTCATATTATAAGAATTCAGCTAGGTATCTCTATCACTCATCATAACTATATTAATTTATTTAATAAATATAGTAAATTACATTGGAGCCTTAAAAACGATAGAAACTATAACATTCTAGAAAATATATACTAATAAGTATTATAAATGCGAAAGTCTGGCTGTCTATCTGTCTTTTCAACCAACTTTGCTGAAATTTAGTATATTGCAGGTTAGTTATATTAGGTTGCATTCTGGGGTAGGATATAAGCTACTTTTTATCCTGGAAAATAAAAGAGTTCCTGCGGGAATCAAAAACCTTAATCCATACAGATCATCTAGTACACAAATAAGAATACCTTTCCAAAACAGCATTCAAAGTATCCTGATCTATATCCGTAAATCCCTCAGCATTCAAAGCATCTGTAGTATTCTTATCAATCATTTCCAAACACAGTGCAGCCAGCTGGGGCTCATCAAACAACCTTGCTTGAGTCAAAAGCAAAAACGCATTATCTGTACCCAAGTTGACTTTTAAAAACTCCACACAATGTTCTTCTAAAGCCGCAACAGCATATTTCTTAGCAGTATAAAGTGTCGTCATGACACTTTCTGGCCCAATTCTCACTTCATCTGAATATAAAAATTTAAGTAAATGTAAAAACGCTGCCGGCTCAACGTCAGGAAGCTCAACCTCTTCTGCTTTTGTAGCTAATACTCCATTAAACATTGCATCAAACACTGCACTGCCTACAGATAAAACGAATTTGTGTGCGGGTATAACTTGCTGGTTTGCGTCTTTGCCTACTATGAAATGGACATCGGATAAGATTTCGTTGTTAAATAAAAATGATAATCGTTCTTTAACTGTTGTTTTTGTCGCTTGCCAGTTGTGGAGGCGTCCGCCTGAGTTGTTCGATGGCTGTAGGTTCTCTATAGCTGAAGAAGAAGGTGTAGGTTCGTTGGGGTGACCCTCTTCATCATTATGGTTCACTTGTCGCGCCTGCCTGTTCGAAGGCAGCATATTCTGCGGAGGGTGCTCTTCACCACCCGCCCCTTCTTCCAGCCGCGCATTTAAAAGCCTATTCACAATATCATTCTGGAAACCAGAAGCCATGGCTGCGGTTTATTATCTTTTCTCACACATTACACAAAAGCCGGTCGATCGGGAATGTCCTGCCACACAAAGCTAATTTAATTCTGGCACGTTTGACGCGAAAATTTCGAGTTAAGAGGAATTATTTGGTATTTGGTTTGGTTTCTTGAATGTTTGTGTAAAATAAACGGTTTTCTACCTCGACAAAATTTTATCAATATTTTTTATGTTTGACCAGAGACAAGTACATCACCGAAGTACATTTGTCATTTTGTCATTTTCTTTTCAAACTGACGTTTGGCGTTGACACCTAACGTTGATGACATTGACAGACAGATTTTTAAAGAAAGCTCATGGCTCTAGGTACAAATAATTTGGCGTCATTGTTGAAATCGCAAAAAGAGGCCACGTGCCGGGCCATGGCTTTGACGTTCAAATACTAAATTATTGTACTGAACTCAATTATTATTAAAATTACGCCTGTGTAGCTTCTGCTATACTGCTTTAGTTTTTTGTTAATCCTACTTCCTACTAATATTATAAAAGCGAAAGTTTGTAAGTATGAATGCATGGATGTATGGATGTTTGCTAATCTTTCACGCCAGAACGGCAGAACGGATCTGGATAAAATTTGGTACAGGGATAAATTATAGTCTGAAATAACATGTAGGCCACTTTTTATCCCGGAAAATTAAAGAGTTCCCGCGGGAACCAACAAACCTCAAATGGATGTTTTTTACTCAACAACAACAGAATTTCTGAACTGATGAAAGGCACATAGATAGATTATAGTCTGAAATAACATTTAAGCTAGGTACGTTTGTTGGTTTCCGTGGCCGTGGGAACCATAAAATCTCAAACGAAGTCGCGGGCATTAGCTAGTACGTCATAAATCACTATTTAAATAAGTACAACCCAATGTTTGTTCGAAATAGTCTAAAAAGTACCTACCTACTTAATGGTCGCCTAATAGGTACCCTTAAGTAGGTAGTAAGTAGGTAACTCATCATGGTATCATGGTAAGTACTCGTAGGTTTGATGTTATTGTCAAACCTATAGGAATTGAACCTACATATTTTAAGCAACCCTGAGAAGGCAACAGCTTGCCCTGGCACAAGCTGCCGTAAGCTAGTCGCTATGGGGATTATAGGTGTATCCCCATGAACGATATCCAATTATAGGCGTCACGCAAGAGTAGCTCTGGCGCATATTTTTAAAGAGTTCCCGGAACTTCTCATAACCTGATTTCTCCCCCGGGAGATTAGGTATCTCAAGGAGATTTCCCGCCCATCAACAAAAAAAAGGAATTGAACCTACTTAAAGCCGTTTAGGCCAGGGCGGTCATCATCGCAACAGCTGGTACTGAGGGCCGGGATATTATGGGGATTAATGGGCAAAAATTCCACATACTAAAATGAAATAGCAAGCCTCTTACTTCAGAGTTTATGTACAATGTTACTTTACCTATCAGTATATGATAAACTAGATGATGCCCGTGACTTCGTCCGCGTGGATTAAGATTTTTAGATTCCCGCGGGAACTCTTCCGGGAACTAATTTTCCGGGATTAAAAGTAGCCTATGTCCTTGCACAGAATACAACCTATCCCTGTACCAAATTTCATCTAAATCGGTTGAACGGATGAGCCGTGAAAGCAGACAGGCAGACAGACACACTTTCACATTTTTAATATTAGTATGGATTGGTATGCTTAATGTTAAAAAGTCCCTCAGCTCTGAATTCCTCTCTTCCTCTCCTTCAAAGGCTTGCTCTAGCTCTCGCCTGCAATGACAGGTTCTCGTGAACCTACCACTGTGTCACTAGGGTAGGTACTTACTTTAACAATTTTCTTTTAAGTGTCTTCTTATTTTCTGTAACCTAATGTCTATTTTAGGCAGTCAGGAGATTTCCCCCTGCAAAATAAGGTTACGAATTCGGAATTATGTACCTAAATGTAATAAATAGTACTCTATGCGAGCGTATAAAGACACCGCGCGTTGAAGGCTTCACGGCTGCTTTCACAATCCCCTTTATTGCCTCTTTACCGCCTTCTAAGTAGGTACGTAGAAACAGGAATGTGTAGAGTCGGCTATAAATTTTGCTCAATATGCAACACTTAGGCAACCGATTTTTTAAACTATTTGCCCTGGTTTTTTTCGTCTTTCATAGAGTACCTTGTATGTCGTTTAGATAACGAGAAATCGGCTCGAACTTAGATGATAATTCAAATGGTAGGTAATAATAACCATTAAAACTGAGCTCCGTTACTACTTGCTTTGTGTAAGAGTTTTTGGTAAAACATTTTTTAGTACTACACTAAGATGGTCACAACTCACAACCAATCCAATATTAGTGAAAAGCATTTGCATTTAACACTTTAATTAGACTAGCTTATTCCCTTGAAGAAAAGCGACAAAGAACTCAATTCAAGTAAATGCTGGATCGCCTGCTTAAATAAGTCTAATGAAAAAACTTATTCGAGATCAGAAATTATACATATCGCTACGGAGTTCTATAAAAATCTGTATAGCAAACGTATTGTACCACCTGAAAATACCCACAGTATATCAGAGGCAAATGGAGACCCAGTGTACACAGACGAAAAGGTAAAAAAGTTTACGGAAGTAGAGATTTTAAAAAAGTTAGAAAAATTAAAAATTGGCAAAAGTTGCGGTACAGATAAAATATCGAATGAGATGTTAAAAGTCGGGAGAACTCTACTATTGGAACCCCTAACTCAGCTTTTTAATAAAATTTTAGAAGAAAGAAAAGTACCTAGAGAATGGGCCGAATCTGATATTATCTTGCTCTACAAGAAAGGCGACCCATGTGACATTGGAAACTATAGGCCTATCAGCCTTCAACCCTGCCTCTACAAACTTCTAGCTACTTGCTTAGAGCAGCGATTATCAGAAATAACTGAAAAATATCAACCAGTCGAACAAGCAGGTTTCAGAAAGAGCTTCTCAACCGCCGAGGCCGACCACATACACACACTAGATCAAGTCATAGAGAAATTTCAAGATCAAAGATGCCCTTTATACTTGGCATTTATAGATTATACAAAAGCGTTCGACTCTATCTCGCATGAAAGTATGTGGTTGGCTCTACAAAAAAGCAATACACCTGTTGAACTCATAGAACTGATACAAGATATTTACAGCAAAAGCACAAGTAAAGTCAGGCTGGAGAGAAAAGGAGCTGAGTTCAAAATATGTAGAGGCGTCAGGCAGGGTGACCCAGTCTCGCCGAGGATTTTTATAATAGTCCTTCAAAGCATAATGAAAGACCTAGAATGGTCCAAAAAAGGAATATATATCAATGGAACATACTTAAGCAACTTAAGATTCGCCGACGACATTGTTCTCTTTTCCGAAACAGCACATGGTCTTGAAAAAATGATCAATGACCTAAATTCTGCAAGTCTTAAAATAGGCCTTGAGCTAAATAGTACAAAAACGAAAGTTATGACCAACAGTGTAGAAAAACCTATATGCGTTCAAGATACTCTACTAGAATATGTGCAAGACTATATATACCTTGGCAAACAAATTTCGTTTAAAAAATCAAGACACCTAGACGAACTTGAAAGACGCTTAAAAATCACATGGAACAAATTTTGGGCCTATAAATACATACTTAAGTCAGATTTACCTCTAAACTTAAAAACAAAAATAATGGATTCATGTTTGCTACCTTGCCTTACTTATGCTAGCCAAACCTGGATATTTAACAAATATACAAAAAAGAAAATCCAAACTGCTCAGAGGGCAATGGAACGGAGCATTCTTGGTCTGCGCAGAATACACAAAATTAGAAATACAGCTATAAGAAAAAAAACGAAAGCTATTGATGCATTAAAACATGCTATGAAGTTAAAGTGGAAATGGGCAGGTCATGTTATGCGACTCACAGATAAAAGATGGACAAAAACTGTAACTGAATGGCGTGGCCCCGTTGGGAAACGAAAGAGAGGTAGACCTTTAGAAAGTTGGGAAAATGAAATCAAAGAAACTGGAGGAATAAACTGGAGAAAAAAAGCTCTAGACAGGAAGACATGGAAAAATCTGGAGGAGGCCTTTACTCGTTGAGAGATCCTTAATATACAAATAAAAACAATAATGATAAACTGACATTTATAATTATTATTATACTTCAAGATTAACTAATAAATATTAATTAATGCATACACAACTAAATTAATTTATATAACTGTGAATTTTAATTTTAATTTTCTAATTATAACCAAGCTAAAAATGTATAATATATAATGTCATAAAATATTAAGATGCATGTAAAGTTAACCAATCACCTATTTATTAAGGATGAATAAAAAGGCTTTTTTATTTTATTTTTATTTATTTATTCCCGCGACTTCATCCGCGTAGATTGAGGTTTTTTGGTTCCCGCGAAAAACCTCAATCTTTAATTTCCTGGGTCACTGTACATTTCATCCAGATACGTTCAGCCGTTCTGGCGTGATTGAGTAACAAACGTTCATCCATCCAAACTTTCGCATCTATATTAGTAGGTATAGAGTATCATACTAATATTATAAATGGGAAAGTGTGTTTGTTTGTTGGTTTGTCCTTCAAACACGCCGCAACGGAGCAACGGATAGACGTGATTTTGGCTTGGGTATAGTTGAGGACGAGAGTAACATAGGCGTCTTTTTATCCCGGAAAATTAAGGAGTTCCTGCGGGAATCAAAAAGACTTAAACCACGCCGAAGAAGTCGCGGGCATCAGCTAGTAAGATAATATTATTTAGATCGGGAATTCAACATTTTTATGTTGGTTTAAAAGTTAAATACTCACGCACTTCTATCACTAAGCAGCTCTATGGAATATTTTCTACGTCATTGGGGACACGCAAGCGCGCGACGGTCGATCCAGCTACAGGTGCTGGCCCCGGCAGTCGGACTGTCGCCCTCGATGGGTCAACCCTCGTCAACCCTTGCGAACCAATAAAAAAAACCATGTCTCTGACTTTCATAACAGACTGAAACGTTTTAAACTCATCAAAAACCTTACAATACTTAAAATTCAATTTTCATACATTATTCGTAAACGCCTGTGATTACTTAATAGCAACGTGCTAAGAAAAATAATTGCGCTGAAATATTCAACAGGCGCACAGCTTCCACGCTTATGACTAGATCGTATCTCCTTTTATATTTCAAAAGTTATCCCTTTTTCTATACTATTGTTAACGTTTCTAATCTTTTATTAAATAAACTCTCTATAAAGTATTACTACTAGTATTATTAAGTGACATTGGTAGGAAATCTATTGGATATTTTATTGATCCCTATATTTAAATATGTATGGTTCATGGAACATGAAACGCAAATACGGTGTTCTGAGTTTCGATTGTGCTGTAGTGTAATTTACAATGTAAGTAGAAAATCAATAATATTATATAGATTTTAATTTTTCTTGTATATTATATTTAAAGCATTGGAACTAAACAAATAAATATATAAATAGACACTTAAGTTATTTTGTTCTGTAATGTTCCTAAGACGTATTTTTTCTTCGTTTTATAAGCACCGCTTGATACTTGATACTTCCTTAATTTAAAATTAATATTTCCATTATTATATTTTTATTATGATATCACTATAAGTACATATTATTGTGTAGTATAGTGGTGACTTAATGAAGAGCTTTGTGCAACTGGATGTAAAGTAGTTAAGACTTCGATCTCCTAATCGTGGGTCACGGGTTTAATCCCGGGCGTTTGTGCGTTTTAAGAAATTCAATTTATATCTCTTGATGCAAAATTGAAGGAAACAATATGTATACATGCAGGGAATCATACTAATACATATTATAAATGAAAAAGTGTGTTTGTTTGTTGGTTTGTCCTTCAATCGCGCCGCAACGGAGCAACGGATCGACGTGATTTTTGGCATGGGTATATTTGAGGACCTAGTAGGTAATATAGGCTACTTTTATCCCGGAAAATTGAGGCGTCCCCCGCGCGGGAATAAAAATACTTAGTCCACGGCCTCCACGTGGACGAAGTCGCGGGCATCAGCTAGTTATCTATAAATAAACACGAATATTTAAAATAATTAAAATACAAACCTTTAAACTTAGGCATTAAAGTTTAATAGGTAATTACGAATGTAGTAGGTACCTATAGATTTTGTCTTCGTAACAACGCGAGCAAATCGGTGACGGTGACGCGAATCCACAAGTTTACCCCCTACCAAAAACTCCTCATAGCAGCTAAAGAAGTTTTCACTTCAAAAATTTCAACCAGTCAAATAAAAAAACAATACCTTTAAATTCATCCCGCCCTTTCACTGTCGCGCCATTCACGTACGCCATTGCTGTTTTTTCACGAGGCCGATTAATTAATTTGCAGTATCTATATTGATGGCCATTAACGAATTACGATGGCCTACGAGTACCTACATAATATGATATATAATCTCTATCAGGTACCTGCATTATTAAAAACTAGATGATGCCCGTTGCCGACTTCGTTCGCGTGGTTTAAGGTTTTTTGATTCCCGCGGGTACTCTTAATACTTTTAAAAAGTAGACTATATCCTTCCCAGGGATACACCCTATCCCTGTACCAAATTCCATCACACAGTGTCAGTCACATTAATCATATTAGTATGGACAGTGGCGTGCACAGGGTTTGAAGCTAGGGTAGGCATTAGTTAGTCAGGTTACCTATTTACCTACTGACTGTCATGAGGTGCTAAAATTCTACATCAATGCTGTCATGGTTAAAAAATGAGCAAAAAATGTTCCCACTTGGGTAAGCAGTGCTTTTTAGTCTCTATGAAGTTGAGTATGGATGCTAAAAGTAATTAATTTGTAGCCGCGGTATACTTAGCAATAAACGTTTGGGAATGACTCCCAGTTGACTTACCTAGTACCTTTTACAATGGCGCAGTGAACGTTGTCCCGTTAAATTATTGGTGGGTACCCAGGTTCAATTCCCATCAAGGAGTTATCATACTAATATTATTGTGTTTATTTGTTGGTTTATCCTTCAATCACGTCGCATTAGAGCAACGGATCGACGTGATTTTATGACTGGAGAGTGTCATAGGCTACTTTCTATCCCGGAGGTTTCTATACTCGAAAAGTTCGAAGAGCGCGCGTGCACAGGGATCGATCGAACTCACTATAGGACTAGGAGATACTAGTGGAAGTCCTAACCAACAATGACCGTGTAGTACTAAACGTGAAGATGGAAATGAGGGAAATAAGTAGATTTTGTTCCAGAAGTAAAGATGCTGAGTCCGAAGATGCAACGTTCAGTCCGCGTCAACGACGGACAACTCGTGACGCTGTCCGACCGGGCGCAGTACGACCACTCGCAGGTTAGTGGTGATGTCTTCTCGGCCGAATTTCGGTTACGGACACCTATCTCGTATTGGATGACGTATGGATCAAACTTAGAAATCAATCATGGGGCATCATTGATGTAGAATTTTAGTTTACTCATTCTATTGCAATGTAGGGCATATACGAGTATATTGGCGTCAGGCACGAAACTAGCGGCGGCCGAGCGATGGCGACAGCGGGGCGATGGGGTCTGAGAGCTGACGACGAATTTCGGGAATCTAGTCGGGAGTCCTGCTAGTCTGGTAGAGCGTTTGTGGTTATTTCGTTACTGCGCAGCGTATAACATTTGCAAGAAAAATCCAAAAAAATATTTTTTTGCCAGCTTGGTTTTTTTTTATCTTTAAATTTAGTACCTACTTATAGAATATACCGAAAAAAAGCCAGACGTTTATGTCGGTTATAAAGTATTACCAGACCTCTTCAAAAATATTTTATTTAAATTTCCAATAAATATACTTTTGGCAATCTAAAATTTTAATCACGTATTTATAGAGTAATTTAAATCACCTGCAAATCGCCAGACAAAGGTTGCGGTTGCGGTAAACAATTCCAAGTCAGTCCCAAAAAAAAGGTGTGTAATGTTTTCAGGATTCATGTTTGTATGTATGTCAGTTTCTTTATACCACCATAATTTCTTAATGATGGGGATTTGGGGAATCCTCACATCCTGGCGAGTGATACTGGCTATAAATTATTTTAAAAAAAAATTCCGATAGAAGTGAAAACGAATAAGTAATATTTTTTTCTAATTATTAAAAAAATATATACGAAATTACATACATTACATTTATATTTAAGACCCTTTGTTTTCGTAACAACGCGAGGTGTCACCCACGGTTACACAGCACTTATTAATATAAACCTTAAAACTTAGGCATTAAAGTTTAATTACGAATGTACTATATTATTATACTTAAGACCTTTTGTCTTAAGAACAACGGTGTCGGTCTCGCGTATTCCACATTTTTACCTTCTAAAAAGTTCTCAACGCGCCGAAGTTTTCACTTCAATAACGAAACGACTTTTCGTAGAGCCATTTTGCGTAGCGCGCATTCAGCTACATAGTGCGACGTAGACGGTAGAACCACGTAGCCGGAAGCGTATTAGCGTAGGCTATCTACGACGCGCATGAAGAAGTTATCACTTCAAAATCCTGTATGGCGCCATTTTCGGCCCGGCAAAACGGCACCATACAATCATAATGCATGCGCGTTTATTAATTTTTTAATTATGTTTACTAGTAGTCATCGGTCATGTTATTTTCGGCGCTACAACTTACTGTACTCTACTCTCCTTGACTATAGACTATCATTTCCATAGATAATCTATGTTACTGAAATGCCATTTGAATGCAGGCTGGCTATTTACACAAACGGAGCGCCGACAACACAAAATGGCAGCTGCGATGGTTTGTTCTATATCAGGTGAGTTCCCCTGTTTGCTATTGCATCTATATAATTAATTATTGCGCTCCTTGGAATTTAAATTAGGGCCCCAGGATCGCTTAACCTCCCTCATTTCATCCTCATTAATAAAAAATTGGCAGTCATTGATAGAACTGAAAACGAATATTAAATTATTTTTTTTTTCTAATTAAAAAATAGATATTAAAAATATTTCAAATATAAACCTTAAAACGAAAGCATTAAAGTTTAATTACAAATGTGCTATATTTAAGACCTTTTGTCTTCGTAACAACGCGAGATGTCGCCCACGGTTACACAGCACTTATTAATATGAACCTTAAAACTAAGGTATTAAAGTTTAATTACGAATGTACTAGATTATTATACTTAAGACCTTTTGTCATAAGAAGAACGGTGTCGATCACGTGTAATCCATATTTTTACCCCCTACCTAAAAGTGCTCAACGCGCCTAGAGAAGTTTTCACTTCTATAAAATTAAGGCTCTCGTATTCCTTATCGCACCCGCACACTGCTCCGAGTGGCAATAGGGTGTTAGCCTTGTTGGTCTAGTGGTTAGCATGTTTGACTGCGGCCGACGAGGTCTCGGGTTCGAGTCCCGGATCGGGCTATAATTAAGTGTTGGGTTTTTCTGACTAGAAATTCTCAGTACTAGCCCGGAGTTAGGAAGTTGGGGGTGTTTCACCCCCGTGCCTTGGATAGCACGTTAAGCCGCCGGTCCCGGTTATTATCACTGACATGATAATAGTGGTTAAAAGCCCGCCAACCCGCATTGGAGCAGCGTGGTGGGTGTAAGCTCTAATTCCCTCTCTCCTATGAGAGTGGAGGCCTGAGCCCAGCAGTGGGACGTTAATGGGCTGTAGTAGAACTGTTAATGCACAGAACCTGTTGTTCTACTACGAGTCTGAGAACAACACGCGCCCCACGGGGGTGCTTCTGCTGGAGGGGTCGTACTGCGAGCGACTCAGCAAGTCGCCCATGGAGAGAAATGCTTCGGTGAGGAATATCTGAATTATTATTTTGACGACCTCCGTGGCAGGTCCCGGGTTCGATCCCCGGCAGGGTCAATTTGGGAATTTATAATTTCTGAATTTTCCCTGGTCTGGTCTTCGGCCGTGGCAAAGACGTGCCGCCAAGTGATTAAGCATTCCGGTACGATGCCGTATCGAAACCGAATAGGAGTATGCAGGGTTTGAGGCAACTCGATTTATGTTTTCTGGACCTGCAGTGTAAGCTTACAACATCGCATCATCATCTCAAGCTATCATCGCCAGCCAGCCCGGAATCCGTTGATCAAGTGCGGTTTTGCAGACTTCACACACCTTTGAGGATATATCGAGGTTCTTAAGGGTTCTTAAATGTACCGCCGTGTAATGTAAGTAGGGTATTTTGTTTAGTTTTGATCATTTTGAAGACAACAAAGAAAGGAAGAACACACAACACAATAGTAGCTCAACGTGTAGAGTGTCCCGAATGGTGAACCCGAATGCCACGGATTCGTTCTTTATAAAAAGGATTGAGAAAGTAAGTAAGTTCTCACGGGGTGACCAACGATACCACATGGCTTGTTTTCATTGTCATTAAAAACATGTGCTTTGTGTGCCCAGTTTTGCTTCACCATCACGTACCGGAGGGAAAGCCAGCGCCAGTACGAGTTGCGAGCTGCCTCCGAGGTAGACTGCGTTCACTGGGTCGACGCTATCCGGGAGGCGAGGTGATTTATGAGGCAGAGCTGCTGATATCCAAACTATTTCAAAAGCAGAAGTCTGAGAGCTTTTCGCACATTTTAAGAACTCGTACATAGCGTTGGTAAAAAATTTAACGAGACTGGTTTTCTTGTGGTTGCTTCGTAGAGATGATCTGCGACACGTGTCGCGTCGCTCCGTTGGTCTTGCTGAAATCCCGGAAAATTATGGGGATTTTCCAGATTCTCTCTGGCTACCACGGGCAATTTTTGAAATGTATTTAAAATTATTTAGAAATTTCCTTATGTGTAGGTATTATAAAAACAAAATTACTAGGTATATAAATCATCTATAGTTTGTAATTTGTAAAAAAATTGGCAGTCATAGGGAAAGAAGTGCCGACAGAAGTGAAAAGTACTCTATTGAGGTATATTTAAGACCTTTTGTCTTAAGAAGAACGGTGTCGATCACGCGTAATCCACATTCAAAAAGTGCTCAACACGCCTAAAGAAGTTTTCCCTTCAAAAAATAATATTTACCCAACATAAAATAAAATCAATAGTCTGCCATAGCTTCCTAGTTACCGTAACATCCCGGGATGATCGCAACCATCGCAACCTTGACCTAATTGCGACAGCAGAGAAATTGACATCATGTAATCCAGTAATGGGGGTCCCTTTTACCCAATTGAACAGTACATTTCCGTAAGACTTTTAATGGACTTTGGAGCAGAGAAATTGACATGTAATTCAGTAATGCGGGTCTCTTAGACCCAACTGTAATACATTTGTAAGACTTTTAATGAACTTTTATAATTATACCTATACCATTTTTAGGGTTACCTACTATAGATACATACAGATAGATAGATATAAAATCGTGTAATCGATAGTCTGCTAGTAATATATATATCTGCTATAGCTTCCTAGTAACTGTAACAGTATAGGGACGATCGCGAACTAATGTACCTAATACAGTAATGAGGGTATCTTAGACCCAAAGAACATTTCTGTTAGACTTTTAATTGACTTTATTCGCTGCTGCTGCTGTATTATATTATAGTTCCGCACTATAAGATTATGGAACTTATCGTTTCCCCCATTTTATCTGTGTTACATAAATTTTAATACTCATACCTACTCATATTTTTTTTATTCAAATAAACTTATTAAAAGTGCTTTTGAATCTTCGAGTGAATCTACCACTGGTTCGGAATTCCTAGCGAGAAGAACCAGCAAGAAACTCAGTGGTTGCTCTGTTCAAAGATAAATAATTATTATAAACTAGCTGATGCCTGCGACTTAATCCGCGTGGATTGAGGTTATTTTGGTCCCCGCGGGACCTCTTTAATTTTCCGGGATAAAAGGTAGCCTATGTGTTATTCCAGACTATAATCTATCCCTGAGCCAAATTTCTTCCAGATCCGTTCAGTCGTTCTAGAGTTATAAGTGTTCGAACAAACCCGACTTTGTTTTATATGTTAAGAAGATTATGATAGTAAATAAATAACTCTGTCTCTTTTGAAAAAAGTAATTTACAATTATTAAGTACACCAATCATACATCAATGGCAGATACACTAAGTTAGTTAAAAAGGAATTAAAAGAGCTGCATTAGCAAATAGGGGTCAATTTTAGGGGGCAACATTATATTAAACGGGATTAGAATCCAATGCGCGTCTTTCCGCTCGCGGATATCCGCTAGATGTGTCCCTGAACTTATAAAGAAAATCAATGTAGTGCGGCGTTTAACAATAGCAGAGCGGGGACTAAAGGCGGATCTCCCGTAAACCGTTAGTCGAAAAGGGATTAAGGTCATCCCGAGCGCCCTTGACACGTTTACTACACTGATATGCATTTATCAGTTGTGATTTATCTCGAATTTTGTAAGAAAACACAACTATCTTACTAATTATTATAAATGTGAATGTTTGAATGTTTGTTACTGTGACCAAGAGTCTCCTCTTCAGAATGAGAAGAGTAAGGCCATAGTGCACCGCGCTGGCCGTGTGTGGAATGGTAGACTTTACATCTTCGAGAACATTAATGGAGAGCATGTGATATTTATTTTATTAATCTAGCTAGCATATTCCTATTTCGCCTATAAATCCGAAAAGTTATCGCGCGAAATAGAGCCCGGGCATCGAACCTGCGCTAGGAGGCCAAGTTCTTATAATCACAAGGCGTTTATATTTTCCTTACTCTGTAATTACTAAATGATGCCCGCGACTTCGTCCACGTGGATTGAAGGTTTTATTATTATTGTACCATGTGAAAAAATCATGTTTTTTTAAAGATTAGATTCTGATAAACATTGATGTAGAATTTTATTACCTATATTCAATGCTGATAAAGGTTTTCTGAATGAGAGCATAAAGCAAGGTACTTAAATTCAACAATGGCATAAATAAGGGAGATTTTCTTCCCATTCGATAGCGACAACGTCAACCAGGATTTGTATGGAATTTTCATTTTTGGCGCTTGATCAATTTTGTATGGAATTGTAAAGCGCTTGACAGCTGGCGCCCGATCAATTCAATTCCAGTCCGACAAACTATTATCTGACCCAGTTTCTATGAAAAATAAAATAAAAAAAAAAAAATTGAGATTGAGCAGGCATAAAAATTAGTTCCAATGTTGGCCACCGGGTGATATTGTAGTTGTTAAAAAACTCCCACTCGGCCTGCCGATTCCTAGTTCTATGGTTTTTCGATAAAGGAAAACATTTCCAGAAATTCTTCAATAGAACGAGCGGTACAGTCTGCTAAAAATATATCCCTATCGGATGAAATCGCTATCGGGTTAGTTTAGTAAGTACATAGGTGTCAGGTATGTACCTGGGAATGCGAGAGAGAGAAAAAAGAGAAGAAAGGTGAAATGTCAGTGCGTCCTCGACCCTGTCGCCAGGGCAACCGGGCGAAGATGACGTACTGAGCGCCTCTGCGTACAGCATCCATGTGCTTAGCCTTTATTACGTAAATAATGGAACGATAATAATGTAACGATCGCAAATCGCATAGACTTGGCTGGCTACTAGCTTTTGCTATCAGTCGTAGCAAGAGATGGTACCATACACAGATCACGGAAATTCGGTGATCTGTGGTACCATACTTACCTATGCGCAGCCAATCACAAGAATTGAGATTGTTACAATGATGGATGCTGCTTTTTTTTGGAATAGGGCTAGGGAATAAATACTATGAAACTGGGTATGAAGGTCGAAGTAGGAAGTCCATGTTTAATTGATTCAAATCCGGATATGACAGCTTAATAGGGATGATGACAACTAATCAAATCAGCAACTCTTTATCAAACTTAAAAACGCACTTCTAGTATGGGTGTTGTATGAAATTCACAATAGTGACGTCATCAAATTTCAACGCACTTTTTTTCTTTCATCTATATTTTAAAATGGTTATCAAACTTAAAACTAACCGAGGATGTGAATTTTAGGTATTTTGGAAGTCCCTCTATTTAATAATCAGTTAGAAATAATTTATTTTTAATATAGGCATCATCCCTATTAGAGACATTAAAAAAACGAAATTTCCTTTCAGTCTTTTTTTCATGAAAATTTTCGGGAACATGTTCTTTACTGGAGAAAAAAGTACATTAACATACTGACAAACAATTAATTGAAATGGAGAATAATCGTAGAAGAATGACGTTTTTCTAATTTTTAGGGTTTCTTACCAAAACGGGGAAAAATGGTGCGACTTTGTCCGTCCATCCCTGATGCATGTTTCTGACTTATATGATGTTATTTTATGATGCAAAATTTTAATAAAAAACGTTCCCCCTTTCGTTATTTCCGAAGTTAGAAAAGTAAAAAATCTGGATTACGTACTCGTAATTAAAATAAATTAGAGAGAGTTGATAGAGTTTCTAGCAGTCGAATTTAAACCTCTGATATCCTCAATTTCTTTCCAAGCCACAGAACCCTGAGTGGGCGAGTCTGCTTAGGGCATAGCTGTTTTTTTAAATCAATCAATATGTTACGATAAATCTGTTAGCTACTTATTGAAAATGATGCCAATGATACCAACCCCACGCTGATAACAGCCAGGGTAATATTTTGTGCAAAAAAGTTCTTCTGATCAAAAGAGACAATATTTCATACACTAGCGGATAGCGGCGTGTGCTACTAGGGTAAAAAAGAAAAAAAAATCTTCCTCGCATTATTGCCTTTCTAATGAAATCGGTTTGGGGCACATCGGCTGGATGGTTTTAAAGTCTATAACGGACATAGTTTTTTTTGTATATTATATATACAGATTAAAATAACAATTTATTTTCTGACAGTTTCAACAAGCTGCTTCTGCAGAAGGAGGAGCTGGAACAGAAGCAGCTGCACCTGCTGCAAGTGGTGGAGAGCGAGCGCACTTCGCGCTGGCAGTACGCGCAGCAGTGTGACGAGCTCGCCAGCGAGGTCAAGAAGCTGAGGACAGAAGTAAGTACCAGCTGCAAAGACCTGCTGCAGGAGCAGCTTGTAAGTGTTGCAGTAAGTGTTCATTAGACACAATACGTTCAGTCTTTAGCTCCAAGACACATGTGTGATCTACCGAGAGGCACGAAAACGCCTTTGGATGTAGCCTTCACCTAGGGAAACATCTAAAAACTAGGGCTAAGGCTAGGGCAAAGAGCAGGCTAAGATTATTCCGTCCAAGAAGCTTCTGCTGTTCTTGGTAGCAGGTCGGGAACTATAGACGATCTCAATAGATTAGCAACGGTCAAAGTAATACTGGATCTCCTGCATAGTTGTAGGCCGCCTCTCCAGGAACAAGAAGAAGGTGTTCACTGTCCATTAGGTACTTAAACCAGTTCAAAAAGGAAAATTATGTAGAGCTCGCACAGTTACACAACTACGAAGTCAACCAACGAGCCTACATATCAAAAAGCTGTGAGGTAGTAAATAAAACGTGATCATTACAAAATTTACTCTCACCAGTTTCAGCAATATAGATGCCCGCAGCAATACGTCTTATTTATGACATAAAAAAGAAGACATTGATCATGATGGGAGGAGACAGGTAGACATTGAGATAAATATACCTACCTAATGCTTTGATTAGTTATATAAAATCTCTTCATTATCATTTAAATCAGCAATCGGGTTTATTAATCTATGTGTGCATAAATTTTTTGCAGCTATGTGCTTACAAGAAGGAGCATGAACCGTCAGCCACCCGGACAGCGTCCAGCACCAGCCTGTCTCCAAGCAACTCCGATGATATCGATCCTACTGAGCTGCGCAAGATCAAGAAAGTCCAGGTAGCAGCTATATTTTGTTCCAAATTCCGCGAACCTAGATCCTAATTTTTGTGAGGGAAGATAACAAACGAATAGCCTATTCAAATACTACCAGTAGCTTCCGCCTACCAGCTATTTTTAGCAGTATTATGCACCATCTAGCGTCTGACTGAACCAAGGAGGATGACGGAAAATAGCTGGGTGAAGAACCTCTAGAAGACTCAAGGCAGAGTGTGGTTAACTTTAGGAAAAGTATACGTTGAAGCGCTTCAGCAGCAATTTGTTTCGAACTCAAAATCATTCTTATTAAAAAATAATATTTTTTATAAAGCTATATAAAATAGAAAATCATATTATTTTAATTTAAATTAAACTAATAATATGCTTTTATCAAGTTTATAATCTGCATTGTGTCATAATAAACGTTGTCAAGTCATCATGTATTTTTTAACCACCCACAATTTTCATCATTTTTTAATTTCAACTGACAACGTTTGTTACTTGTGAAAAATTCGGTTGTTTTATGTTCGCTCTGTTAATATCAATATACAAGTTACGCATCATTAAAATTATTCAAAATTCAAAAAACTTCATATTCGTCATACGCATCTCCAACAGTAAAATATGTCCAACACGGGAAAACTACATGCTGATGTTTGTTTGATGATTATTATTCTATCCAGGTGACTAGCAATCTCACCTAGATTCACTTGGTGACTTTTAGTAACAACTAAAAATCCTAATAAAAATAAAAATCATGTTCTCATGAACGTCTTCATGGTCAAATTGTATAGAGCTTGCTGTGTTTCAATATAGAGCTTCTTTCGAGGATGGTTGTGCAGACGCCGATGGAAGCAAATCGTAGAGCAGTACATCAAGAGTCCACACGCAGAAAGTATGAGAAAGAGAAACAGGTAATTATTACAGGTACTTATTTATACATTTATCATTGTTCGTTGTTGCGTTTATCCCTTAACTGCGATCTCCTGGTGGCAAAGTGTAGTTGCAGTTTATGATAGAAGTGTGTTGAAAGGTGTCTAGTACCTGATAACAAAATAGTTTGGCAAAATTTTTTTTCAGCCTCGTATTCAAGATGGTGGAAGCTGAAGAGGAATATTTAGAACAAATGGAAATTTTGGTACGTTTTTAGAAACGCATTAAAATAATTAACTCCCCAAATCGATCATCGTAAACCGTCACTAAACAAAACCATAATTTACAGGTGACATGTTTCCTCCGACCATTCAAAATGGCGGCCAGCTCCAAGAAGCCACCGTGCACGCACGAGGACGTTAACTCCATCTTCCTGAACAGCGAGACAGTGCTGTTCCTGCATCAGATATTCTTCAAGGGGCTAACCTCGCGGATGGAGTCCTGGCCTACCCTTGTGTTGGGTAAGTAAACGATGAAAACGGTGCATACAACGTGTACCCATTGGAAAAGTATCTGGAAGGTACGCTTTAAAAGCCAATCATAGATGATAAGAAGAAGGTGATATGAACGGATCTAACTAAACTACTAACTAAAACACTTTGCATATGGTGCAAAACACTTGCGCTTAACTTTAGTCCCAATTTCAGTCAAAATTATTAGAGTTACTGTCGGTAAACAGAGTTGGAAAATATTTTTCCGATACTTTAAACAGTAGTGTCTGTCTATTGCCCTTTCTTGTCCCATCTGTCACCCGACTAATCGTGTCCCGGAGACGTACAAAGAAAATTGAGTTCCCACATTATTTCCGCGAATAATTCTTGTTGTACTTTAATGTTATGGCCCGACCATGGATATCAGGTCATCCTCAAACACATAATAAGTAGCTTATCCATACAGGGGACCTATTCGACATGTTGCTGCCGATGCTGACGATCTATCAAGAGTACGTACGCAACCATCACTACTCGCTGCAAGTACTCACTGAGTGCAAGCAAGGTCAGCCCTTTACCCAGCTGCTGGCGCGCCTGGAAAGCAAGTCCGCGTGCCAGGGCCGCTCGCTCGAGACGTTCCTCACCTATCCTATGCATCAGGTATGACGGTTTTCAAGTTCTCATTAATTTTTTGAATGCAGATGACTAGCTTAAGATATTCTATGACAGCTGTTACCTTCTGCGAAAAAAAATTTATGAAATCGACATTGGGGTCCCAAGGTGCTGGAATTGTTATCTTGTGACGGAAAACGTAGCGTTAGCAAACGGGATTTACATTAGGTAGACTGACAAGTGATGATTGGTATCAAACAGGGAGTTGATACGAAACACTACATCGCTGCTTAAGGAAGTCCATACAAGGGATGTATGTCATAATTATTAATGTGAACGTCTACCGGTTGATGAGGATTACAACTAAGTAGATCTGTATTCGGTAACCTCTATTAATGATATTTTTGTCAGTTCCAGCACTTATATTGCTGAGATACAGCACTCTCCTAACTGTACTATTTTGGTGCTATCAGTAAAATTTAATTTCTTGCTTTTTAACACAGGTACAAAAAAACATAAACTGAGTTAATGTTCCTGGGTAAAAGTAGCTCCAGATGTCAGTGGAGAATGTGGGTCTGGGCATAGATACACATAATTTTGTGATTTAAATGGCACAGGTGAAAGTTTAGAGTTATTTAAATATGACACCAACCCCAGTTTTTGCTGTCAGATCCCACGGTACATCATCACGCTGCACGAACTGTTGGCGCACACTCCGCACGACCACGTGGAGCGCCGCAGTCTGCAGCATGCCAGAGCACAACTCGAAGAGCTCTCCCGACAGATGCATGATGAGGTGACGTGCCAGCAATATTGAATTACAAAAGTACATAGTAAACTTCAAAGTGACCATTAGTGGTGAAAAAAATCAAAAGTTTTATTCAAAAATTAAAACAAAACCCCAGACACATTGAAATCACCACTGGACGGGACCGTAACAGGATATCATATTTCGAATCGATCGTACTTGTGGAAGTAACTCACATCCCTTTATCATCAAGAAAAGAGCTGATAATTTGCAAACGGCTAGGCGGATTGTAAAGGACACTCTCGATCAAGTCACCTTTCAGACAAAGAAAATCAAAATCGGTTCGTCTGTTTGGGAGCTGATGCAAAATTTTCTAAATCTTAGTCAGTCAAAGACAAATATCAAGAGAGAGAAAAAGAGAGACTTAAGTAATCTGTTTTTTACTAGGTCAGCGAGACAGAAAACCTGAGGAAAAACTTGGCAGTGGAACGAATGATCATCGAAGGATGCGACATCCTTCTTGATGTTAATCAAGTCTTCATTAGGCAAGGTAAAAAAATTTGTCATATGTATGTGCTGGTAGATAATAGATATGATTTTCTGAATAAATTTACTAACTATTTTTTTATTTACTCACTTACTTTTTATTTCTTCGGCTGTTCAGCGCGAAAATACTTTCAATAAAAAAATCACATACGAAAACGTCATATTTTGAAATTTCATTACGATTTTTTCTCAGGCACATTATCACAAGTGGTCGGCAAAGGGCGTCGTGCATCATTGCAAGCTCGCCAGGCGTTCATATTTAGCAACCATCTGCTGCTAACCACCAGGGCTACTGGAGGGCGCCTGCATTTACCTCCTCATGGAAGATTACCCTTACACGATGCCCTGCTCATTGAAGATCCATCTAATCATGATGATGATGGTAAATAGATAGATAACCTTTGACCATAATATTCTGAATTAAAATTATTTTAACGTCAGGTACGAATTACAATTTGATTTAAAAAAGTCTTACTTTAAAACACAGAATAGGTAGATCCTTTACATATAAAACATTCGTAGTTGTTTTTATATGGAGCATCTAACAGTAAACAAGGCTTTACAATGTCTCAATAAAGTGATTTACATGAATATTGAAAAGATCCGGGCATGTGGTCCCTCCTTGGTGGGCCTTGCGATTTAATTGGTGTGTTTATGTGTAAGTTAATTCTAGGATTTCTTTTGCAGATACCACATCAGTCTGTTCTTCGCCAGGAGGTGATATTTACCAAGGAAAGGATTTCAAGATACTCGTTGAAGTTAAAGGGGAACAGGTCTGCGCCCATTTAGGTAATAACCCAATTTAGGCAAACATAGTCAATGTTTTAAAACTATACTAATATTATAAATGCGAAAGTTTGTATGGATGGATGGATGTTTGTTACTCAATCACGCCAGAATGGCTGAACGAATCGGGATACAATTTGGCACAGAGATATATTATAGTTGTAAAAAACACATAGGCTCCTTTTTATCCCGTATAATTAAAGAGCTCCCGCGGGAACCAAAAAATTTCAATCCACGCGGACGAAGTCGCGGGCATCAGCTAGTATTGTGATAAATCTAAGAAACGGATTTGTCATATCTATGGACAGGTACGTACAAACTACAAACAGGATGAAACTAATAGGGATACTAGTATTAAAAAGAAAACTAAAGAGGGATTCAAAACTTTGATCATGCAATGGTAATATATTTAATGGTTGAATAGGATCAGCTACGAGGTCACAGGTTTTGGGACTAAATGTTTTGTCTTTAGGTATATCGATTCCAATCAGGATATTAAAGTTGTAGTAATTAGCATCATCTTGTATCATGTATGTATCTTGTATACTATTAAAATTAACATGCTCGATTTGCCTCAATTCAGTTGCTGCAACATTGGAAGAAAAGGCAGCCTGGACGAGCGAGCTGGCCCAATGCATGGAGAGCGCAGCGTTGACGGAACTCCTCCGCGCCTGCAACTCGTGCGGCGCGGCGTCGGCCAGCCTGCCCGCGTGCCGCTCAGACCGCGCCCTCTTCACCGATGACGTGGATATACGCTTCAGCAGGACCTTGAACTCTTGCAAAGTGCCGCAAATTCGGTCCGCTACCCCGCAGAGGCTTTTGCAGAGACTGACAGGTAATCTTATCATAAATTTCTACACATCGACTTATCTGACCCAGCCAAAATGGATTTACTTTTTATACCTGTTTAGGTTTTATTTTAGTTTTTTAGTATCACCGGGCTAGATTTAAAGTTTGTCGGACTGTAAAGAACATGATGTAACCATTGAGGAGACCGCTATTATACACACGCTTCAGTTTATCTCATCCAGATAGTTTTCGCTGTTTATTCTTCTAAGTAATTAGAATACCGCAAACGCAAGTCCAGCGTTCACACTTCAGCCCCCTTTACGGTTCACTAGATGGACGATCTCAAGCGAGTAGCTGAAAGCTGCTCGGAACGAGCGGCACAAGACCGTGTTCTGTGGAGATCTATGCAGAGAACTTTGTCCAGCTGTGGACGTCTATCGATAGAGACGACAACGACGATTCTACTTATTTATGTCGTACGCTCGGTCTAAGTTCTCAAAATCTTCTACCTTTTAAAATGTTCTTCCCTCCACCAGACCTCCGCTTCCTGTCGGTTGACTTCCTGAACACGTTCCTTCTGACGTACCGCGTGTTCACGGACGGCGTGACGGTGCTGGAGGCGCTCAAGCAGGTGTACTACGAGCAGTCGCAGCAGGACATGGAGCTGAACGCGCCCGCAGACGCCGCCAGGAAGACCAGCGCCGCTAGCACGGTTTCTGGTACGACTTTGACTGTCTCGTTGGTCTAGTGGTTAGCATGTTTGACTGCGGGCGATGAGGTCCTGGGTTCGAGTCCCGGGTCGGGACAAGTATTGGGTTTTTCTGACAAGAAATTCTCAGTACTAGCCCGGAGTGAGAAAGTTGGCGGTGTTTCACCTCCGTGCCTCGGAGAGCACGTTAAGCCGTCGGTCCTGCGCCTGATCTCTCTCCGGTCGTGTTGGATCTTCCGTCCCATCGGGCGAGCAAAAGAACAGAGAGTGCACCTGTGTATGCGCCTACACTTGTGCACTATAATATCTCCCGAGCAGATAGCTAATCTCTGTGGAGATTGGCCGCCGTTGTCGAAATTCGATCGGGAGGACATTTTGTCTGGTACGACATCACGTAATGTCCAATACTACCTGAAAACATTCCTGCTGGTGCTGATGTTCATTGACGGCGTGACACAAGCGGCTGAACGGATCTGGATGAAATTTGGCACAGAGATAGATTTTATAGTCTGGAATAACAAACACAAAGGCTAAGTTATAGAGTTGCCATGGGAACCAAAACCCTCAATCCACGCGGATAAAGTCGTGGGCATCAGCTAATATTCCATAATGTAGATAGAGAAACCAACTTTTAAAATCCATAATCAAGATACCATGACATTGAAAGTTTAGGATTTGTTTCAGGTTATGGTTCAGAACTGAGCGAACGTGACTGGCAGTCGCGATTTTGGAAGAATTCAAGGAAGAGTGAGTTTATTTACCTACCTATATATAGTACCCATCTATTATTATTTTTTTTGCCGTTTTTCTCTACGTTGAACAACAACCGTTTTTTTTTAACAAATCCTTTTTGATAGAAACAGTACCTACCTAAGTACTTACTGATAATAAAAATTGTTTTAGGTGAAGAAGAGGATAAGCTATCTCCTTATTTAATGGCACCATCGCGTCGTACCTCAGCAGTCAGCAAGGTAATTTTTTTTTTAATTTTTCAAGTTAATAGGCTAAAATTGGATAGTAGAAGAACTTTAAAAATAAACTAGTAATAAATATTGTTTAGGCTGACAAGACGACGACAGACGACGAAGAAGACAACAGTCATCTGCAAATACCAACAATTATGGCGACATCTTCAAGTAACGAGACCCTGAAAGGTAGTATACAACAATTAACACTGCTTCCAATACACGCTAAGTATATTAATTAAAATAGGGAAGAATGGGTTTGATCGGAGTCTGAAGCATGTATTAAATTAATGTATAAAAACTTATTTAAATACTAGCTGATACCCGCAACTTCGTCCGCGTGGATTTGGTTTTTAAAATTCCTCGGGAACTCTTTGATTTTCCGGGAGAAAAAGTAGCCTGTGTCACTCACCAGGTCCTCAACTATGCACATGCAAAAAATCAAGTCAATCCGTTACTCTGTTGCGACGTGATTAAGAGAAAAACCAACAAACCTACAAACCAACAAACAAACACACTTTTTCATTTATAATATTAGTAAGATAGTAAGAAGTAAGATTAGTAGGATTGTGCATAACACTACTAACATATTTTACACCAAGAAATTAAGAAATAAGTTAAGATTTATGTATACCTACTTGAAGTTTATTGATGCTAAAGATAACTGCTAACCGATATGCACATTATAAACACAATAACAAAATTTTTGATACAAAACAGATGCTCATGTTTTCTCAACTATGGTACACCCACAATTTCTTTTCACCACTTAACACAAATCTTCCAAATTATTTTCAACGTACGTTTCCCTCCGATGACCAGAGCATCTTTAGAAAGATGTTGACTCGACAATCGTCTTTACAATCGTGCATTGTAAAGAAGATTGTCGAGTCGGTCCAGTGACGAGCCTACTGTGGTGGATTATAGCGAATTAAACTTCTAGTTCCTTCGTAAACAAACAAATAAACATACATACATACTTACATGCGGGTCGAATATAGAACATCCTTTTTGATAGTAGGTAATAATTTGGGTAATGTCAAAACTAAACATAATATGAACCTGAATAAGTTAGCAGGCAACAAGTGCTAAATGAAGCCTACATTTTTCTGCAGAAACAAAATGAAAGATTAAGATAAAAAGCCTCATAAAGGAAGTCTGTTTAAAATTGCCAGGTACCCAACCATCTTCACCTAGCGCATTGAGTTCAGTGACTCTTGTGGGCTCTCCAAGGAAGACAAGTCCAGTCGAGAGTATTTCATCCAAACAACCATCACAGAAGGACGGAGGATCTCCAACCAAGGACAATAATTCAGCTGCCAGCATCATGAAGGACGAAAGCATTGAAATGATAGACCAAAGCGACGAGGACGTCAAATACAAGGAGGAAGAACAAGAAAAGAATAAGTATAAAATCGACGATAAATTTAAAATATCACAAAGGTTTTCGGAGGTGTGTAATGTTAGTGAACTTTTTAGATATTCACTCCAACCAAAACATATTTTTTGTGGCCAATTCTGTATAACACAATCACTAAACTAAACTAAAATTATCTTAATCTAGTCTACCCCTTTCCGCAGAGGGTATTAAGAAATGAATAGCAATATAAATTTTTATAGTTTATAAATCGCACCAACTTACAATAGAATTGATTTATCGTGTACCTACAATAGAATTGATTTAATTGCCTGATTGTTTTTTTTAATTTAACATTTCCGTTGCTTGGGTAGTCTTTCAGATTGGATTTGAATAACGTTCGTATTTATTTATCTCTGATGCTATACTCATGTTTTAATAAGCCCTATTATGCAACCGTTTCATAAATAACTATTATAAATAAATTAGTTTCTCATCGATGTTATTATTTCATGCATGTAGCGTGTCCGCCCCATGTCCGAGAGCCCTCGCCGCCTGCAGCCGTCAGCGGGCGCCGCGGCGGAAGCTCGCCGCTGCTCCGAGGGCGCCAGGGAAGCTGCTGCCTCCGCTAAAGAGGGATCTGAGCCTCGACGCGCCTCTGACACTGCCGCTAGGTCTCTGCCTAGACGTTCTGTGAGGTATGGGCCTCTGTCAAAATACTGGAACATCACGTCATACTATATAATATATCATATCATATCATACTTCATACTAATATTATAAATGCGAAAGTGTGTTTGTTTGTTGGTTTATTGGTTTGTTGGTTTGTCCTTTAATCATGCCGCAACGGAGCAACGAATCGACATGATTTTTGGCATGGGTATAGTTGAGGACCTGGAGAGTGACATAGGCTATTTTTTATCCCTAAAAATGAAGGAGTTCCCGCGGGAATCAAAAAAAAATTAAACCACGTGGATGAAGTCGCGGGCATCAGCTAGTTAGGAATAAATATGTAATAGTTTCGTGTATTTTGTATAAATTATTATCCTTGTTCATGTTTAATTCTAAATATTATATATAAGTTTTTGATTCTATTGAAAATATTGTTTTATGGAGTATATTAATTCTTTGTTTCTCAAAATTGCCTATTTTGGTCCTTGGAATACAATTTTTAGCCTCTATATTTTCTGATTTACTTTTTCAATTTCTACGTCTATCCTTCTGTAAATCTACTTAGTATAATTATTTCGGACCGTGCTACCACATCTCCTGGTTCTTTTATTTTATTTTATGTATTTTTTGTTATTAGTGAGAGGCGTTACACCAATGCATCAATCAACAGCGAGCGGCGCCGCTACTGGGGGAACTCCGAACCTCGCACTTCAGTTACTTCTCAAGGTTCACAAATGCAGGTAACTTATAGTCATTAATCACTTTTTCTTTAATCAATTACAAGGTTTTCACTCACACGGCACACTCAGAGATATCTAGATCTAACGCAAAGCCTCCCTATCATATTTATCTAAATTATGCCTTTATACAACCAGTACCTTACTGTTTTGTCTTGCCTACAATATCCTCATATTATGAACACGTTATATTTCTCGTAGAATTATCGTCGTGACACTTCGCAACCTAAAGCTGGAGTCGTGATAACTTCCTTCCGTCAATCTCATCGAAGGTACGTCGTTGTGGTCTGTTTTATATTATGATTAATGATTCACTTACAACAATATCTCACATTTCTTAACTCAACAACGTTATCGTAACGTTAACTTTTATAGCATAAGACGGGATCATTACAACTTATCGATGTTGTCGCATGCACTTATGCAAATACTTTCGATCTAACATCTCGAATTTCTTTATCAAATTTAAGATGGTCAGCTTTTGCATGATGATCCATTACTTGAATATGAATCACTTTAGAATTGTTAAAACTATTACATCACATACTTGGATTATTATTAAATCATTCTGTTTTTACTGGTTTACATTCTAATTTGATCTTGGTTTAATCTCTCGGTCCATTAGATCATAGGTTTTGCTCTCTTCTTCCACAGTAACTGAGGTGATTTACACATTCAACTTATCGTCTACGACGAATGATATCTGGATAATTCTTTACACCAATTACGGGCAAAGGACTGATCCAAAACCTATCGTGTAATGGACCCTAATCTAGATGAGATTCAATCTAGATCCGATCATTGGCCTTCTGTTTCTCGATGTTATTCATAACTTTTGAAAATTTAACAGCTTTGGAAAAGACCTGTTGTGGTGAGTCCACGTCTGAGGTAAAAAGTAGAAGAAACTCTGTAGAGCTGAGTAGAGGATTTAGGAAAAGATTTGCTTCTAGAGTATTTTGCAATTTTTCTCTTATACTTCCTTAGTACTCCGTGAAAAGTAGATAGTTAACGACCCATAGTGCCTTAGACTACCTTTTGATTGGGAGAGTCTTAAGCATGTTAAGCGAGAGGTACGTGTGAAATTCATTAAGGCTTCCTATTTATTGCCGGGGAATAAAGTGTAATTATGATTCAAAGATTACCTGATATATTTATCACGTCATCTGTCAATAATCTTATTGGTCAGCCTAACATTCAATAATCAAGCAGCTATGGGCCCGGGGGCTGCCTTTGATTCTAATGTTTAGAAGCAAAATATTTAAATGAGCAATTGAATTGAAGCGATGCTATTTATAGATTTCACACATCCCTTGCTTTACATTAGCTCTCATCTTAGTGAGAAGCTAACATATCATGACCCTCGATTTAATTGTAATGTTTACCTGGATTGTACAGAACGATGTAACTCCTAGCATTTTACAACAAACTATTTAATGTTTTCCACAGAACCCAAAACCATAGAAAAATATATTCCCAAATGATGTCTCCATCCTGGAGACGGCATCAAACCTTAATATGGCCATTACGCACTATCATTTGCCACATGCCATTTTATATTTACACCCGTAGGGTACACTGTATATTCATCTCATACTGTATTTGACGTGTACGATCCTATTTTTGTAGCTAATACATGAAAAAAAAAAGTGAACAAAGTAATTGGATTGTATTGTTTTAATACGATGTTTTTTACGTTTAGCCTTGGTAGGTTTTTAAATTACATACTTAGGAATAATAACATTAAAATGTACATCAATAGATTGTTAGATAGTGCTTTTACCTTACCAGCCAGTAATAATTAATATTAATAGTTTTTTTTTCAATTAGTGTATTAAGCAATATATATACATATGTTTTGTTTATTTTATACATTACTAAAATATTTTGTTAGAATGTTAGAAAACACTGTTATAATTATTTATCTTGTGAAAGTCCAACAGAAAGAAAGTCGCAAAATTAAAATGAGTATTGTTAATATTCAAGAACCAATCAAAAGCAACATTTTTATTACGCATCAATATAACAGTCATTAATATTCTTCTTTGATTAAAACTTCTTTCTTTTTCACTTTCTTCCATATTTCACAATTTCCATGCATGCTTTTGTACTTATTTTTCGTGTCATGTTTCCAGTTTTCATCCTAACCAATTGTAGTATCAAATAAAGGAACAATAATGCAATGAACTAAATATGTTATTTTATTAAAAATATTTACATAATAACAAAATGAAAATCTTTAAAGAACACAGACCAAAAGAAAAGATAGACGGAGCGATAGTAAGGTAAACATGATTGGGCAAACATTTCTGCGGCAAATATGTACTTAGTTTAATCTCAAGGGTTGGGAAATGGGCTTACATCGACATGGCAATCAAATCATGGCAATCATGGCATGATCAAATGGCATGTTGCATCTAAGCTATATTTGTAAGACGGAGAGTGCAATTAAAAAATATTCGTTTGTACTCGTCCTATCTCACCTCAAGAGTAAGTCGTTTTTTTTAAATTTTATTCCCTTACCCCTGATATTTATTTTTCGAGGTACTTGAGTAGTAACATCGTCTGAATGACACGGGTATCTTAAAAGTTTTAAGCAATTAACACAATAGTTATGACTTCTGACCAAGTGTGTGTTTTTAGTCACAAAACTAGTGAGAAAAAGAATTCCCAGTAGTTTTTTCAATAAACAGAACTGAGATTATACGAACTTGTCAGTGTGAGAGCCATGGACACATCGCCTCTTATTTGTGGGCTGTAACTTTTTAAGCCAGCTACAAACTCCAAAGCTCCGTTTACTCGTTACCGTCTATTTTATCTTTAGTTTTTAAATCGATAATAAATATAATACATTACTGCCCAGGCCGAAAATAAAGCAATTCACGACTGAGTTCTAGTTTTCCCAAGTGATTTTAAAAGGATGAAGCGTCAGCATTGGCCATTTTAAGTAGGTAAACGAGGACGTGAATTGCTATTTACGCCGAGACTTGTATTGCTTTTCTCTAATTTGCGAGGAAGAAGCTTTTTACTTAAATAGCCGATATATGGCTTGACTTATCTTAACTAAAATCTTGTGCTGTAGGGGCAATGATATGATTTCCCACTTGAATGTCAGAGACCTGAAAGAAGCCACAAGTAAGTTTGGTTTTTTAAGTAATGAAGCAATTTCCGAGCAAGTAGGAGAAAATACATTTAATAAAATGAAAATGAAGGGACTAGAAGCCTAATTCGCTGTAATCCGCCACAATAGGTAAATATATGTGGAACCGTGTGTATCTTGCGCTAATAGCTTGCGATATTCACCACACCACACACATTTTCCAATTTATTCTCAACGTATATTTTACTCCGATATACGGGAGCATCTTCAGGAAATGTTGACTCGACAATGCACGATTATAACAACACACACTGTACCACGGTACCACATAGATTTACCTACTGTGGCGGATAATAGCGAAATAAACTTCTAGTTCCTTCATTATCATGGACTTCCGTAAAATAACGCTCGCTTCTATCCAATAATTAAATGTTGTTCCTTGCACCGTCAATATCTATCTGGTATGTGTGTAGGAGCAGTACTTCGACGGCCGCAGTCGCATTCGCAGTCGCCACTTCAGCGTCGTCCAACCCGAGGTCTCCGCCGCCGACTTCACCACCGCATGCGCGCCGAGATTCAGTCATATCCACTGCTGCCACTATGAGAGTGTTGAACGTTCTAAGGTAACTTTGAGTACCTGGTACCATACTGCAAACGCTTAAAGCAATACCTAAGTAATATTACTCAAAATGTCAGTTTGACGTTTCTAAATAATAAGGATTATAGTAATTCTAATACACGAAAGTCAACAATTATGAAACAATATGGCTTAGTGTTGGCAGTATGGTCCCTTGGCCCAGAAGATAAATTCATTTTTATTGTTTACTTGTTATGATCGATTGTGGATCACGACCCGCCAAACCCCAATGGAACAGCGTGGTGGGTCTAAGCTCTAATTCCCTCTCTCCTATGAGAGTGGAGGCCTGTGCCCAGCAGTGGGACGCTAATGGGCTGTAGTGGTGGTGGATCACTAGGTCCTGGGTTTGATTCCCGGTCGGGCATAAAAATTGTTAGGTATTGGGTTTTTCAGTTAATGAAATTCTCAGTGCCAGGCCGGGGTTGGAAGTTGGCGGTGTTTCACCCCCGTGCCTCGGAGAGCAGTTTAAGCCGTTGGTTCCGGCATGAAAAAAGTCGTTAAAGGTCGCCAACCCGCATTGGAGCAGCGTGGTGGATCTAACCTCCAATTCCCTCTCTTCTAGGAGAGTGGAGGCCTGTGCCCTATAGTGAGACATTAATGGGCTGTAGTGAAATATGATGATCGCGGTTTGATTTGGATATATAGTTTTAAGAATAGGTTTATTTAGTTTAGGTAGTATATTTTAAGATCGTTTTAAGGAGGTGAATACTCTTAGTCATATAATTTATTTCCGAAAAAGGCACTGGATCTCCAAGCACTCATCGGATTTCTGGTCGGACGAACGTCTCCGAGGCCTCACCATGGACTTCCTGAAGGAGATTGAGAGCAGCCCCGAGCTACTGCCCGCCGAGAACAAGTCCGCGTCACAGCTGCTGCGGCTGCTGGAGAGGCCACCGGACAGGGCCGTGGACTTGAAAGCCCTGTTTCTACCACCAAGAGTGAGTGCACACAATGCTATGACTGCTTGGTAGATGTGGCGTACACCTTCTATATGCCACTGGATCTTGGTGTAGGTCCACGACCGTTCGCATCGGTGTTCAGGCGAACGGGCGAGCCAAATAGGTCACCTTGTTTATTTAAAACTGCAATGTACATCACAGTAGATATAGAGCATTTGAAGCCTAAAATATTAAATGAATAAATCTTTTATTTCAAGCAACATTGACTTTTTGACGACCTACCTGGCGCAGAGTTGAGCGCTGTTGTCCGAGGTCCCGGGTTCAATCCTCGCCAGAGTCAATTTGAGCATTAATAATTAATTTTTAATTTTCCCTGGTCAGACCTGGTGGGAGGTTTAGGCCGTGGCTAGTTACCAGCCTAACAACGACAGTCGCTGAGTGATTTAGCGTTTCGGTACTATGCCATGTAGAAACCGCCTAGGGGTATGGGTTTAATATAACTGCCATGACCCTAACAGGTTAGCCCGCTACGATCTTAGACTGCATCAACAATTACCATCAGATGAGATCGCAGTCAAGTGGAAAAAAAAATCATTCGTACTTTAGCAAAAACAGTTTAGGATGTATTTTTATTATTTTAGATACCCACTAAAGAAAGCACAGAAACACTGTCAGCTCTTGAGATCGCCGAACAGATGACTTATTTGGATTATCAGATCTTCAGTTCTATCCACAGCGAGTAAGTAATAGATTTTCAATTCGTTACTTACGTTAAGTTCGTTGATTGCTCAAGCTCATCCTCGTTTGACGACCTCGCTGGCGCAGTGTTGATCGCTGTTGTCTAAAACGTGCGGACATCCGCACGTTTTAGACAACAGCGATCAATCGATCGCCGGCTGGGTCAATTTGGGAATTTATAATTCCTGAATTTTCCCTGGTCTGGCCTTGTGGGAGGCTTCGAAGAAAGATAACCGAAGAGAATATGTAACTGTCGATATTTATTGCTTTTCTTAAACCGTCGTACTGCTATAGCAATCAATAGCAGCAATAAATGACTTTGTCCTGAGTGACAGACAACCTTCAGCCCAAACGGATGAACGTAGAAATTTTGAGATAATATTCCTTGAGCACTCTAGAGGAAGGAATGTTCGAAACCCCCAAGGAGGTTAAATACCGCCTGTGCTTACGTGTGCTTTCCATGAAAAATTAAGAATTGTGTTTTACACGGTTTTTTGAATATTTTTTTTGAGAACCTAATTCCACGCGAAGTCGCGGGAATCGCTAGTAATAGGTATTATTTTACTAAAATATGATGCACGTGATTTCGTCAATTTCGTTAATTCCCGAGGGAACTCTTTAATTTTCCGGGATAGAAGCCTATACTTCGCCGGGATGTAACCTACCACTATAACGAATTTCATCCAAATCGGTGATAGCGTAGCAGACACACAGACAGACATACTTTCATATTTATAATATTAGTATGGATGCTTTCGTTTATTTTTATTTGTTTCAATAGAGAGTTCCTGGGCCAAGCCTGGACGAAGGGCGATAAAGCTGAGCGCGCACCGCACATCCTGATGATGACAGCCCATTTCAACCACATCTCCAACCTCGTGATATCGGAAATACTCAAAAAGTACACGCTTTTGGGTATGTAAACAAAAACACTGCAGAAATACTACTTTTGATTTCACTTTAAGTTTGACTATTATTGAATCTACCTTTATTTTTGTCATTAGTTGTTAGTTTAAAAATATGCCTTTACGTTAGCTAAGTGACGTCATTATAAATCTAATGTAGTCCACAGTCCCAAAGATGGCGGACTAATTAATTTTGCACCCCCCCATGATAGCCCCAAAGGGTTTGCCGAGAAGAACACGAAAATATATCAAATGACGTCACACTAAATTCAACATTTATAATATTTGTACAGTCCGATTCAAACTTTATGACGTTTGGACAACGTCTCGGAAGTTAGCCGCGAGTGTAGGTTCGCGCAGGTAAGTCAACTAACCGCTTGGACACTCCAATAGAATTATATTAAGTTTGTTAATTATTAATAGTCATTGTTAAGTAGGTATTTATTTTTGCATTGCTATTTTGTTTTTGATTTTATTATTATTATTTTGTACTATTTTTTAAAATTTTATGACATTGATGTAAGTACCTATAGAATAATGTAAGAAAATATTTAGTAAGATTTAATTTGTATGTACGTCATTACTTACCAATAAGTTTTTTTTTAAATGAATTTAATTTCTACTGTTATGACCTTCAAAAAGAGTACTACGGTACCCTACTTTGAATAAAATATTTGAATTTGAATCACACGATGTTCGTTGATTTTGATGCGAAGTCGTGATGTTTGAATCGAGCTGTATCAATGTGTGCTACAGGTCGCGTGGCGGCAATAGAGAAGTGGGCGGCGGTCGCGGACATCGCGCGCTGCCTGCACAACTTCAACGGCGTTCTGCAGGTGTGCGCCGCGCTCGCCAACACCTCCGTGTTCCGCCTCAAGAAGACATGGGAGAAGGTCTCCAAGACTGTGAGTATATAGAGCTAATGGACGAACTAGAAGTTTCATTCGTTATGATTCGCCACAGTCATCGATATATATCTAGGTACCTACTAGATGGGCCCTTTCATAGAAAAAAATTTGGCGTCCAACCTTTGAAGCACGCTCCTAACCTCTATAGCCCTGTCCTTGTCCCCGCCATAGCACTTTCCCGCTTTTCAGACTAGATGTCATTAGTAAAATAGGTCCACATTATTTGTTTAACAGGGCACGTCTGATGTAAATAGGTCGTTGCCACAGTAGACAAATCTGTATGGTACAGTGTGTATCTTGCACGTGTAGCTTGCGATATTCGTTTACATATTTTTTTTATCCACTACAAGCTAGCCCTTGACTGCGATCTCACCTGATGGTAAATGATGATGCAGTCTAAGATGGTAGCGGGCTAACCTGTTAGGGGCATGGCAGTTATATTAAACCCATACCCTTTATAGCATCGTACCGGAACGCTAAAACGCTTGGAGGCATGTCTTTGCCAGTAGGGTGGTAACTAGCCACGGCCGAAGCCTCCAACCAGACCAGACCAGGGAAAATTCAGAAATTATAAATTCCCAAATTGACCCTGCCGGGGATCGAACCAGAGACCTCGGATTATAATCCTTATTTGAAGAACGTCAGGGTACGTGACATCAAACTGTCATTTTGGCATCACGTGGCATGCAGCCCCCCGATTGTGTAAGGAAATCCTTTGTAGAAATTGATAATCATTCGACCTGTATAAGGAGTTTATAGATGCCTGCACATTAAAAAGCATGTATGAACTCCATCAACAGTTTCAGTTAAACTATACGGGTACCTACGGATTTCAGTTACATATATATCTGTAACTGAACCCTATATCCGAACACTATGGGCAAACTCTAAGGAATTTTGGATGAGAAGACATCTCGAAGCTTAAAATCAGCTAAGACTACGTAGCTGCAGTTTCATCCACCTAAATATTATAAGAGTTATAAAATCATGCCAGAACCTTTTTCGGGCAAAAGTATCATAATGTAATTCAGGTAGTAGAACATCCGGAAATATTTAAATGTACCTACATACGTTAAGGCGAGTCACCTGCAAGAATTTAGGAGGTGAGGTGTGAGGTGCCGCCCGCGCGTCTCGCGGTACGTTTCTCGTAGAGACTGGCGGGGAAGCGGGCAGCGCGGTATGTTCTGAAACCGCTTGACAACGTTCAAGTTCTGGGATTAATTTGAATTAAATAAATATAGGACTTCAGTTTGAAACAAAGTTTAGCAGGTTCTCATTAATACTTCAAGAGAAATTTATCCATATAAAAATTATGAGCAAAGTCGAAAATTTTATTAATAAAAAAATCGTTTTAAACTTTTAATTTAGCCTGTTTCAAGATTTTTTTTGATCGAGTAAAGTACATCCTATCGTGTAACAAATTAGCACATTCTTTAGACAATATCTTTAAGTGTATCGGATATTTTTTGTAAGACCGTTATTTAATAGTAAATACCGAAAAAATTTGATCTAGCAAACCAGTTTTCACCGCTGAGCTGAGGTGACTCGCCTTAAGAGTAACTGAGTGCCAGATAGCTTGCACAACAGTTTTATTCATTTATTTATTACAGAGCAAGCAGACCCTGGACAAACTGCAAATACTGATATCTTCCGAGTGTCGATTCAGGATTTTAAGAGATGCTTTGCACAGGTACGTACCTACTACTACTTTAACATTAAAGACGCTGCTAAAATGTAATGCACTAAGTTGTGATTGCACTGTAGGTTTTAGTGCAGAAGCTGTTTGGTATATTACTTAACTCTTTAATATGAATTACAAATGCATGTTTGTCAGAAAAACGGTTATCATACTTTTTGTAAAATGTCGCTTCAGGGGTTTTTCCTTTCTACCGTTGATTTACTGTAATGTAAAAATAGATTTGACTCGATCTAGCGATGCGTGGGACTGCGGTTACTTAATTATACATAAACTATTGATTTAATTTACATTTCAAAAGACCACCCGCCGAGTATCGTGCTAGTCCTCTCTGATTCATGTCATTTCAAAACTACAAGTTATTGAAGTGAAAACTTCTCTAAGCGCGTTGAGCACTTTTTGGTAGGGGGTAAAAATGCAGATTCGCGTCACCGTGACCGACATGCTCGTGTGACCGACATGCTCGCGAACATATAAATATACTACATTCGAAATTAAACTTTAATGCCTTAGTATTAAGGTTTATATTTTAATTTTTAAAAAATGTGTTTACGCTTCTATCGATAGAAGCGAAAACATATTTTTTTCTTTTGAAATGTTTTTAGGTGCGACCCTCCCTGCATCCCGTACCTGGGCATGTACCTGTCGGACCTCTCGTTCATCGAGGAGGGAACGTCCAACTACACGCCCGATGCACTCCTCAATTTCTCCAAGATGAGGATGGTGAGTTGTTCCATTCCATGCTCACCACTACCACTACAGCCCATTAACGTCCCACTGCTGGGCACAGGCCTCCACTCTCATAGGAGAGAGGGAATTAGAGCTTAGACCCACCACGCTGCTCCAATGCGGTTTGGCAGGCTTTAACGAGTATTATCATGTTAGTGATAATAACTGGGACCGACGGCTTAACGTGCTCTCCGACGCACGGGGGTGAAACACCGCCAACTTCCTAATTCCAGGCTAGTACTGAGAATTTCTAGTCAGAAAAACCCAAAACTCAATTATGGCCCGACCCGGGACTCGAACCCGGGACCTCGTCGGCCGTGCAGTCGAATATGCCAACCACTAGACCAACGAGGCAGTTCCATTCCATGCCCATTCACGTACTATCGAAACCTGGACGATTCTGATAAAGTATAATAAATACTAATGTAATATTATAAATGCGAGGGTTTGTCGGTCTTCTACGCTTTTTCGGCCCATATTTTCAACCGATTTTGACGAAATTTGGAACAGAAATGAGTTGCGCAACCCATGCATGACATGCTACTTTTTATCCCGGGAAAGTAAAATGTTTCCACATGAATCAAAAAACCTTAATTCATGTGGCTGAAGTCGCGGCCATCATCTACTAGATGATGACGACAGGTGTCTTAAAATGGTCCTAAGTCTAGTAATTTTTATGTTATTTCAGATCGGTCACGTAATTCGTGAGATTAGGAACTTCCAGCAGACTCCATACAAAATTGATCACATACCAAAAGTAAGTACATCATAAAAATTCTTTCCAAAAAACCGACTTCCAAAGCCACTGTAAAGTAAAAAATAATTTTGATTTGAAATGAAATGAAATTTATTGATAAAAATACACTATGTTGAAGTCGGGCGAGTCTGACCCGTCACCCGGGCCGTTCTTTGTTATACTTATTCCCCACGGCTTAGGAGTGCAGTACCCTGCAGCATCAGAGTTGAGGAGTTGGGACTTGGGTTTAAGTATGAAGTCGTTGCTTGACACCTACAATATGAATTCACCATTTAAAAAATCCTAAATAGCTATTTTTAAGGAGTTCTTTACCCTGCAGCATAGAATTTAATATAGAACGAATTAAAAGTATCGATAGATCTGACGTTTGGTTGTCACAAAAACAAAACCTAGTATGTGCCATTTTATTGATGAATGAATGAATGAATGATTGTATTAAAAGACTAACTCTTTCAAAATTACTTAAGTTAAATAAATAAATTCTATATCTATTGTAGATAGAAAATTTTTCTTACTTCGTTTTTCTGTTACAACGACAAAATTTAATACTAGCTTTTGTTAGATATTTAAAAAAAAAAAAAATAGTAAAACTATACAATTTTATGCATGACTTAAAATTAAAAACAAAAAACTTAGAAATACCACAGTTGAGAGGGAGGGTTGTGAGAGATCGCTGTAAGTGATAAAACCGCCTTTGCATGCAAAACTTTGAACTGATTTTTTTTCTTGTTAACTATTCCCGGTTTTTGTGTGCAAAAAGCACTTTTTTGTGGACCTTATTGGAAATATTAAATTTCAGGTCTGCGAGTTCCTGCTGGATCGATCGCTGTTGATAAACGAAGAGCGTCAATACACACTGTCGCTTGAGTTGGAGCCCCGTGCCGCGCGGGGCTCCACCGCGGGTCTGCCAGGCACGCCCGCATCCCCGGCCTCCCCAAACGCACAGCGACGACGCCGCGCCTCGCTTGCTGCCCTGGCGCCACTTGCTCCTCTACGAGCCGACCGTTAAACAATCATTTTAAAACTGCTCCCGTCTTTGTTGTATCATTATTTGGTCTTGAAAGCAAAAATGGAATCACTTCTTCGAGAAAAGGTATCAGATTCTTTTTTAAACACGTTTCATAAAACTTATTTACTTATTAAAGAATCTATTCAAGATTTCCTCTTGCCAAACATTTTTCTTGATTTTTTAAAAACACTTTACAGATAGCATTTTAAAGAAATTTTATCTAAAATCTAGTTTCTATCAACTTTATGACATTGATAGGAGGGCGTGAAACGAATGAATAATTTACATCAATTTATTAATATTAACTTACACTTTATGAGAAAGGGATCTCAGATTATATCAAATAAGTTGTTTTTTATTTGTTCTTGAAAATCAATTTAAGACATATCCAATAATTAACATATTTTTAAAAATTTACGCAAAGTCAATAATTATTTTACAAAAAAAAACTTCTTAAAATTATATTCATATCACTGATTTGGAAAAATGCGTTTTAAAACATGCATCGTTTAAATAAACAATATTGTTATAACAGATCCATCTTAGTAAACTCAATTTAATGGTTAGTTATAGAAAATATATGAATATTATAACAACAACAAAAAGTAGGAAGGTTTTTTAAAAAAGTCCACCTTCGGGAAGCAACCTATCACTGCACATAATTTTTTCTATTTAAATTAAGTAAGCTATATAATTTTTTACTTTGACCTTTTTCAAATAAGATTCATTTATAAATTTTTCACATTTTGCTTATCAAGCAATATGTGAAATAATGTTAATTGTGTTAATATAAATAACTACTAATGAAGAGTCAGTATTATATTTATTATAAATTAATTATTGTTCAGTAGGATCGTTAAGTGTTCGGAAAATAAACGGCTATCTTAAAGTATGAGAGATACGGAGTCTAAGAAATGGCTATTATATCGATTAAGAATTAGGAACTTTTATATAAATAACTGTTGTATCTCATATCGGTATGAAACTATATTTAATTCTTTCACCCAGCTTATTTTATTCTACACACTTTTGAAAAAAAGATTAAATATTGTTTCATACCAAGAATATGCCAAGAATACTCTACTGACATGGGTATGTCACCAATCGATGAACTGTTTGATTATTATCGATATGGTAAATTGTCCTACCCATAGGCCTAATTGTCTAAGAAAATCGTTATCATTTGAAAGATTAAAACGTATTACTCGAACTGTTTAAGGAGTCCATACTAATATGCTTTTTGACGTGCAGGCATCTGCGAACTCCTTAAACAGGTCGAATTATCTGTTTGACAATTACGATTTCCTTACACAATCGGGGGGCAGGTTAGGGGTCGTCCATTGATCACGTGATGTTTTTATTAGCAACCTTCTAAAGCGATCGGACGATCCCTTGGTGGTAATATCTCACACTATATCACTCAACATCCTGTGAGGTACCAGTCACGGCCACGCTATCTTGTTATTGAATAGATATATTAAATTTTAAAAGAATACTATGCTAAATATGTCTGAATTAACCTAAAGTGATTTCAAGTGAGAATTGTCTTAAGCCTTTTTCTACGTCCTTTTCTATGTCATTTAATGTTAGTGTTATTGTTAGAGCCTATACACAATCAATTTATAGTTTTGAACATTGTTAATAAATAGTTAAAAAAATTACCAAGCCATTTTAATGGATAAGGTATTATTTGTTGAAATATTAGGTCAACTAGGTATATAAACTTTGGAATCGCTCAAATATATAATATTATTTTATGTGTCTAATTTGAGTTTCGGATCCTGGTAATATTTTAGTTTTCAACGTGTACTAAATTTCGTATCAATTTTAGTGGGTGTCTATAGTGCAATTACTGTATTTTAAGATCCAATATATTTTGTTGATCAATGATCACACAACTGTCTTTTACTACATATTTTAAATGTTATTTCCTCATATTTTAACACACTATAATTATTAAAATAAATTAACTCCTAATATGATTAAGCATCTGTGTTCTGAGATACATATATGAAATAAAGTATCATTGTTGAAGTCTTTTAAATCCGTAATCCTTTAACATAATATAAGGTCTAAATCCTTAAAGGCTGTGAGTTTTATCCAAGCTTAACTGAGAAAATATATATCAGATTAGGTGAACGTACTATGATAATATTTATAAAAATGTTACTTATTATCGCATTTAAACTTAGATACAATTTATCCAGTGTGTAGACTCTTATGGGATATTATATTATGTCAATGAAAAAATTATTCAATGGTACAAATTCCACTGTATTTACTAAACAAAGCTGTAGTATTAGAACAAACTAAAACATTGCTCCTGCTGTGCTAAACTATTGAGTTTGATATAAAATATTATATTACATTTTAATCATCGTATAAGATTCTCATTTAAGAAAACAATATACAAAACCAATACTAGTCATGCTCAAATTTATCGTTCTTTGTTATACCACCACCGGTCTGGTTGTGTCAAACGCTTAACATAAAAATTAAAACAATCTTATGCATATTACCAGTTGATAAACTGTTGTAGGTCCTAAGACAAAGTGGTTGTTTCATGTTTATAGTAGGAAAATTAAAAAAAAATCCCCTTATAACTGCACAATTTTAAAAATATTTGGTCACGTTGAAAGGCTGTCTTTAATGTATATTTCATAACTCGATTATTCTCTTTACTAATTGTAAATATTTATGATTAGATAAGAGTTTTGTGTATTTGTTAATTATTTGCCTTCCTTTTCACCTTCTCGTTTTAAATTTACAAATTTTCTCAAATTAATAATTATAAATTATACAGTATAAATAATTTTGCACACATTCTGTATCTTCTGTACAGTCACTAATAGATATTTAAAAAGCTTTGAACTTCATAATACGAACAATTCTTATGAATAAACATTAATCTAATTCTAATAAATAAGTAAGTAATCAAATCTACGTCAACATCTACCTCTTCTGAAATTCTAAAACAAATCTTTTAATCAATCGCTATAGAAAGAAAATATATTTTTTTGGTCACGAATATGAAGTTGAGTACTTTATATTGTGACATACGCGTGAATCATAATTTTTTAAGAGACATTATATAACATATTTATTATACAATATTTGTGTATGAAATTATTTACATAGATCAATGTTAGATTAAATGTGACATAAAATATAATTTAGAGCTTACTGTAAGAATTTAAATTGCATGATAATTATGTATCTATTTAATTTATTGCATGTACTTATTTCTATTACTAATACAATTTCTATGCGTTTTTTGTTTTGTGAGAAGTTCTTAATAAATAAAAAAATATTTAATATAATATTAGTTATAAACTTTATTAGTGTCCTTTCATTATTTTTCTACAGTAAATAAAAATATTGTATTTCGATAAAAAATAAAAACACCGTATATTTTTAAATAGTATAAAAATAATATATAGCAATTAATTAACATACCTAGGTACATTATAAAATACGACGCAAAAATCGTTTTGAAAAATCGCACGAAAAAGTCCTTTTTATTCGTTATTATAAAGCATAATATAATTATTTACCATGCATGTTAATTAGTTGATAAAATTAAATAGTGTACATATCGTTGTTTCTGAATTTATCTTATTATACAATAAATACGATGTCGACTAATATTAAACAAATGCGTAATAAACAGAATTTGAATATAATGTGTAATTTAAAAAATATTTCTTTTGTCATTAAGATCATTTAATATTATTCAAATTTAATCCTACACCCTAAAACCATATTAAGTACTACATCATAATATTATAGAAATTACAAATAAGCATTTGGTTTTGCATTGAATTTCCTGTGAAAAATATCTAATTACATCAGAAAATCTGTTAAATATGTTTTATCTAGGTACTAATATCGAATTGTTGAAATCACACTTGGCATCCATTAGCGAAAATTAAGTAAATAACTATTTTACCTACTAGAACTTTGAGTTTAGTTTAGTTTTTGCTAACACAATAACCTTTATCATTGGAAATGCAAACATAGTATTAAATGCCAATAAGATCAAGCCTCAGATCATCTAGATTCTAGACAATAACAAGTGAACATCCACCACCACCATTACAGCCCATTAACTTCCCACTGCTGGGTACAGGCCTCCACTCTCATAAGAGATAGGGAATTATAGAGCTGGTGGGTACCACGCTGCTCCAATGCGGGTTGACGGGCTAGCAACACCAAGTAAGTGAACTTAATTAAAACAAATAAAAAACACGGCTGCGCTGCCATGACATTTTTTTCAAATTGTATTAAATAATTCATTCCAATTTTCCAAATCTGTTCAGACATTTAGAAGTTATGGTGGAAAAAAGAAATTCACATAAATCACACTGATATTATACCTAAATGCGAAAGTGTTGGTTGTTGTTTGTTGGTTTGTCCTTCAATCACGCCGCAAAGCAACGGATCGACGTAATTTTTTGCATGGGTGTGATTGAGGACCTGGAGAGTGACTTATGCTTATTTTTATGCCGGAAAATTAAAGTGGTCTCGTGGGAATTTAAAAAACTTATCCCAACGATACATACATGAACCCTGAAAACATTACACCCTTATTTTTGGGCAGCCAATATATATAATTTTTATATATATATTTTTTATATTAATGGTGTGTGAGGGCCGTTACAGTATAACTTTACAAATATTACATTTTAATTATAGAAGCCAAGTGTGATATGACAATTCCCTGTTGTTGTATTAAAGTATCTCTCTCAAATTGTTATGTTTCACAAAATCTTATTAAAGTTGTCACTGTAATGTTTTACAAGTGTTTTATTTACGGACCAGTGTTTATTTCCTTCCAGAGCTAAAACTGCGTAGTTATCGAATTTAGTAATAAGCCAATCAAGAGTGATTGGGAATAAATTTGTTCCACTGTATCAATGATTTTACCGAAACAGCTAGGCCATCGCTTGCGTTATCTCTCCATAATATTGTATGATTCTCCATAAATTAAATTTATTAATAATGGTTAAACTAAGTGCATGTTTATCGACAAAAAAAAGAATACAATAAATAACAGAACTTCCATTTTTATCTTAATTTTTTTATTTTACCAACATCGCCTAGATTTACTCATTACTGTTTTTGTTTTAAAGCGATAAGCCACCTAATTCAAAAGTTATAACACGTTTTTACATGGGGTCAACATGCATCTGTGAAGTGGGTTTTTTTTATTTTTTTTCGTCCATGATAATGGGTAAATTTTTTAAACCCAGTTTAAAATATGCGCTACACGGAGAATCACACATATTATCGCCGAAAGCAACAAGAAGTAAGTGGTACTCATTAAGACTACGGAAAAAAATCAGAGAAACCCACATTCTTGGATGTAACATCCTTCATATCAATTTTGTGCATGTAAAATGTTGCCTATGTCAGACCATAATTACGAATGGATTGACACCTCGTTCATCAAAATCGGCTCAGTAAGATACTGCTAAATTCATAACCCTTTCTATTGGCTTCACCGTAGTCGGCTAAAAGTCTTATTTACCATTCATTCATTTTTCGCAAAAATGTCGCTTAGGCAATTTTCCCCCTACGCTGACTATTAATAACTCTACTGGTTCAGAGTCTTAACTTCCTGCCACGGAATTACGAATCGACCACACTGCCAACGCTAGTCATATTGTTTCATTATCGTTGACTTTAGAATTAAATAAATAATATTTTATTTCCAGGATTATGGGTACAGATATATGTCTTAAAATAGTATTTCCCTTGCATATTCTACCATAATTTTAATGGTGTGCAAATTGTTAATATAATCCTTATGTTAGAAACGTCAACGTAGGTACGTGATATCAAACTGTCATTTTGAATAATATTGAATTAAGCGATGTGTAGTGTATATATAGGACCGGTGGTCTGAGGTGGGGCCAGTCGTCTTACAACCGCCGCGGAGAGCGGACGCAAAAATAGTGGTCGCACGTTTGCACCGGTGATTATAGCTATATATATACGGCTATAACGCTTGTGTTGTGTAAGTGGCAATCGAGGAATTTAACATTGGCGACGAAGAGCTGAAACGAACCTCACGTAAGTGCTTTATATTTATCGTTTGAAAATTGTGTTAATTTTATCGGAAAGAAAGAACGAGGAAATAGTACAAATAATTAAGAATAAAATATTAATAGTGCAATTAATTAATAGGTAAAGAATCGTATGCAAAGTAGTCACAATTTAGATTGGAAATTCATACCGTCCATCTAAATTCAGCAGCAGCAATTGTGGCAGCAAATGCAAATTTGTAATACATATTTTGTTAATGTATTAAAGAACTATAATCTAAATTAAGTCAACTCATGCTTATTTTGCTAATAGGTGTATATTACGTGGGTTGAGCATTTACAGAGTCAGCGTCATCGCACCATAATTAACCTAATAATAATGTGAAAATATTATAAGTACATACTGACAATACTGGGTTAGCTTAAAATCGGGGACTTACTTCTAGAATAATTGTCTTTTAAGTCAATACATGTTATAGGTAAGATCTACCCGATAGGATAGGTGCATCCTAAGTCAATAAGATAGACCGGATTAAAATAGTCAATATGAAAGACTGTGGGAATATAATAAGGTCAATAAGACAGACTTCATTTAAATAGTCAATTTGAAAGACTATGTTATAATACCTAGGTCAATAAGATAGACGGAATTTATATGGTCAATATGAGAGACTACCGATTGTTTCAGATTAATGAGGGATTTTAGGGGTTTAAAGTCAAGTCGAAAGGTCAATAAGATAGACTATGTGGATTAAAAATCTTGAGGCTAATAAATAATAAAGGAGGCTCAATAATTAATAGTGATGTTTTTTTTACAGATTTAAAATAAAAATGTCTCAAGTGACATCGACACTTCCTAGCTTGGATCACTTTGAATGTGAGGGTGACCCAGTATCAGTGGGGGTTAGATGGGAAAAATGGAGGAGAGCTTTAGAAGTCTATTTTTTAGCAGCTAATATTGAAGCAAGCAAAAGGAAACGAGCTACTCTGCTACATATTGGTGGACTCGCTCTACAAGAAGTTTACTATAATTTGCCAGGCGCTCACATTGAAGAAACAGAGGATGTTGATGTCTACGATGTCGCGATAGAGAAATTAAATGAGTATTTTGCGCCTCAGCAAAGTAGATACTTCGAACGATACAACTTTAGACTTATGAAGCAAGAAGAAGGGGAGAGATTTGAAACTTTCCTAGTAAGGCTGCGAAAGCAGGCTGACAAATGCAAGTTTACGGATAAGGAAGAGCACCTGATTGATCAAATTATCGAGAAAGGCCGGAGTGCAGAATTAAGGAAGAAAATTTTGGCACAAGGTGACGATATATCTCTTCAACAAGCCATAAATATTGCTATGACACTCGAAACAGTCAATAGGCAACTTGAACAGTTTGAAAAACTTGGTCAAAGTAAAGCGGTGGATGAAAATAAACTAAACATCAACAAAATAAACACCAAGAAACTTCCATTGAATCGGGGTTCTGGAAAGACCTGTTTTCGATGCGGAAGTGGCAAACATCTATCCTATGATAGTGAATGCCCAGCCAAAGACAAAAAATGCTTAAAATGTGGGATTACAGGTCATTTTAAGGACTATTGCAAAACAAAAACTCACAAACGAAGAGCAGAAACCAGAAGAGATGATAAATTTGACAGGACAAAAAGGTCAAAATTAAATAATACTCAAAAAAATTCTGATGAAATAGACTACGTTTTCCATCTGGACGAAGATTCAGTTATCAATTGCAAAGTTGGTGACGTCGCTATAGAAATGCTAATCGATTCAGGTAGTAGATGCAACATCATTTCGGATAAAACATGGGTATTTTTAAAAAGCCAAAAAGTTAAAGTAACTAACCAAATTAAGGATCCGGAAAAGATACTGTTACCATATGGGAGTCAAAAGCCACTGAATGTACTTGGCGCATTTGACGCTAATATAACAGTTAATGGTAACATGAGCGTAAATGCCACGTTTTATGTCATCCAGAACGGAACACGGAACCTTTTGGGAAAGAAAACTGCTATTGAACTAAATGTACTCAGAATCGGCAATATGATCAATAACATCAGTACCTTTCCTAAATTCAAGGACGTGACTATTCAGATCCCTATCAATAAAGAAATAAAACCAGTCATCCAGCCGTATAGGAGAATACCAATACCTTTGGAAGAAAAGGTAAATATGAAACTAACTGAACTCAAAGAAACGGACATCATTGAAGAAGTCAATGGACCATCACCATGGGTGTCTCCAATGGTGCCAGTTCTCAAAGAAGACGGAGATGTCAGGATTTGCATTGACATGAGAAGAGCCAATGAGGCTATTATAAGGGAAAACCATCCACTTCCAACAATGGATGAATTATTACCAAATTTTCGACACGCTAAATACTTTTCCCGGCTTGATATAAAAAATGCATTCCATCAACTAGAAATTGATGAGGCAAGCAGATACATCACGACTTTCAGCACTAGTAAAGGGCTATATCGCTACAAAAGACTCATGTTTGGTGTGTCTTGCGCACCTGAAATTTTTCAGAAAGTGCTAGAAAAAATGTTATTGGGGTGTGAAGGTACTTCAAATTTCATTGACGACATTATAATTTATGGGTCTAATGAACAAGAGCACGACAAACGCCTTAACAAAGTTCTGCAGGTACTGCAGGATAATAACGTCCTCCTTAATGAAGAGAAATGTATTTATAAAACAAAAAGGATTGAATTCCTTGGTCACGAGCTTTCAGAAATGGGAATAAAACCCCTTGATAAGTATATTGACGCTATTCAATCATCAAGGAAACCCACCAGCGTCGAGGAAATACAAAGCTTCCTTGGCTTGGTCAATTACGTTGGGAAATGGATACCCAACCTGGCATCACTCACGGAACCATTACGACAGATAATACGGTTGAAGTTAAGTAAATCGGCAAACATTCAAAAATATTGGACGTCGGCTCAGGATAAGGCGTTTGACAGCCTGAAGAAACAATTATCAAATATAAAAACCTTGGGTTATTATAATCCAGCGGACAGAACTCAAATAATCGCTGACGCATCTCCTGTTGGTTTAGGGGCGGTGCTCATTCAAATTGACTGTAATGGTCCCCGAATAATAGCATATGGCAACAAAAGCCTTACAGAATGTGAGAAAAGATACTGTCAAACAGAGAAGGAAGCTTTAGCTCTTGTGTGGGCAGTAGAGCATTTCAAGATATACTTGTTTGGCAAAGAATTCGAACTTATCAGCGATCACAAACCCTTGGAGGTCATTTTCGGTCCTAAGTCTAAGCCTTGTGCTCGCATCGAACGCTGGGTTCTTCGACTACAGGCTTATAAGTACAAGGTAATTTACCATCCGGGTAAAGAAAACATCGCTGACCCTATTTCCCGTCTTTGCCAATCAAATACGCCCAAACCTTTCGACAATGAAAACTATATAAATTCAATTGTGGGTTATAGTAGACCAGTTGCAGTACCATTACAAGAAATCGAAGCGGAAGCTGCAATTGATGAAGAAGTCCTAGCATTAAAAAAGGGAATCTATGAAAATATCTGGGACGAATGTGCAAACGGTTATAAAGCATTCCAGTCAGAAATCTGCTTCCAAGGAAATATAGCTCTTCGAGGCAGTAAACTTATCATTCCAAAAAAGTTACGACAAAGAGTCCTCGAAGCAGCTCATCAAGGTCATCCAGGAATAGTTGCAATGAAGACTCGCCTCCGAACTAAAGTATGGTGGCCTAAAATAGATAAAGACGCAGAGAATCGAGTCAAAACTTGCAAAGGTTGCACAATTGTCTCGGCCCCTAACCCACCACATCCTATCAAGAGGCGAGATCTCCCTGTCGAACCCTGGGTTGACGTCGCTGTAGACTTTTTAGGACCCCTACCATCGAACGATTACCTACTTATTATAGTCGATTACTACAGTCGTTACAAAGAAATAAAAATTATGAGAAACATCACGGCCACTGAAACAATAAATAATCTCAAGGAAATATTCTCAAGAGTGGGATATCCTGCGACACTGACATGCGATAACGGAAATCAATTCACCAGCGAAATCTTTAAAGGATTTTGTAAAGAGTGTGGCATTGTAATGTACAATACCATTCCTTACTGGCCGCAAATGAACGGTGAGGTTGAGCGGCAGAACAGAGATGTGCTTAAACGGTTAAAAATTTGCCAACTTGAAAAAAGCAACTGGAAAGAGGAACTTTTAGAATATTTGATCATGTGCAATAGTACCCCACATACCATAACTGGAAAGACCCCCGCAGAACTCTTCTTTCGAAGGCAGTTCCGAGATAAAATACCTACTGCTGTGGACATAGAGCACAAAATGATAGATTCAGACGTTAAAGACAAAGATAAGGAAAATAAGGAGAAGGGAAGAGAATATGCAAACCGGAAGAGGAAGGCAGTAGATTGCAACCTAGAGATAGGGGAAAAGGTTTACGTGAAGAATATGATCAAGGATAGCAAACTAACTTCAAACTTTAACCCGGACACACATACCGTAACAGACGTTAATGGTGGCGATGTAAGAGTAAGAAATGATTCAACCGGGAAAGAATATCGAAGGAATGTTATTCATCTCAAACGAGTAGAGAACGGTGATTGGAGTATTGTTAATAAGAACATAGATTCTACAAGTGATGATGAAGATTGATTATTATATTCAGATATGTGTATTCATAATAATTATTAATTTCGAATTAAGATTGAATTAAGATTTGTGTATTCATACAATTGTTATCTTTAAATTCAGGTATGTGATTCAGGTAATTCACAGAATTGTTGATTATTAAATTCAGAGATGTGTATTCATTAATATTGATTAATTTTAAATTGTTGAATAACTTCAGAGTTCTACAATTAGGTATTGATTAAATGAGTACTTAATTAAAATGGTTCAAATTAATTAAAATGAGAAAGGGATGTAGTGTATATATAGGACCGGTGGTCTGAGGTGGGGCCAGTCGTCTTACAACCGCCGCGGAGAGCGGACGCAAAAATAGTGGTCGCACGTTTGCACCGGTGATTATAGCTATATATATACGGCTATAACGCTTGTGTTGTGTAAGTGGCAATCGAGGAATTTAACACGATGGCATTTTGGCCTCTGTACTATTATTCCCATATTACGAAGGAAGCGAATTTTCTGAATTTTGTCTGGTCCGGCGTGTTGGGGATTTCTGCCCTGGATAGCTGGCGCCATTATTATAGTCTGGAGTTGACCGCAAGACGCGTCACAATAGCATATTTTCGCGCGTAGTATGTAGGTAGGTACGTTGACTTCAACAGTGTAACGGCTTAACGTGCTCTCCGAGGCACGGAGGAAACGAAAAGGCCAAATTTGAACCTCAAAATTCGGCCACCCATCCAGTTACCGACTTGGGTCAACGTTGCTTAACATTCGCAATCGACTGATATGCGTTGTCACACCTAGGCCACTCGTCCCTCATGCTAAATCATACAAATATTATAAATGCGAAGGTGTGTTATGTTAGTGTATTGGTTTGTCCTTCGATCACGCCCAACGGAGCAACAGATGGACGTGTTTTTTGGCATGGATATAGTTGAGGACCTGGAGAGTGACATAGGCTACTTTTTATTCCGGAAAATTAGGGAGCTTCCGCGGGAATCAAAAAAGCTTAAACCACGCGGACGAAGTCGCGGGCATCAACTAGTTATGTATAAAGGTAGGTACTTTACTATGAAATTAAAGTGAGCAGCCATCCTGAGCTGCTTACTTTAATTTCATGTTTTCTCAACATACGATAAAATAATGTTTGTTGCAAATAAACGATTGATTGATTGATTGATTGATACATTTATCGTATGTTGAGAATCTCAAGTGGGGCTAGTCTTTAGAGTTTCCGCGGGAACCAAAACACCTCGCATGCGGACTATGTCGCAGGTAATAAAATAAAATAAAAAAGCCATAACACCTATTCCCCTGTCTTAACTACATAGATTACATTCTCTTGACACATAGGTGAAAAATTAAATTTTCCTTTGAGTATTTCTGATATAATGACTTAATTTACTTTAATTATATAAAGTGATGTTTGTGTCAAAATTCTTGTTTTAGTGATAGTAAAAATATTAGTGAGTACATAAAAATAGTAGTTTACGAGATACGGGCCCCTTCTCGGGTAAAGACCTCCCCCAACCTCTTCCACCTCTCCCTATCTTTTCCTAATCTCACCCAATTTTTCCCCGCTGGTTTTATGACGTCATCAGCCCACTGTTTGTATGGCCTTCCAACAACCCTTTTGTCTTCTGGTCCTTTCCATTTTGCAGTTTAGACCGTCCATCTTTTATCTTAGTATCGTGTCCTGATGCAGGTATCATCTAGTTATTTGTTATTTCTCGCTAGATATTCTTAGATGTACCTATATAAAAATAGCTATGATAAATGATCATGATAACTAAATAATCTAGGCCAAACCATTATTTACGCGCAGCAGACAAACAATGCCATAGCCGCCGCCGCGTCGCCGGTGACGTGGGTACCGCCTCTATTTATTTTGATGTAATACTCAATTAAACTCAATTATTGTTTTATAGTATTGTTTTGATCCTAGGCAGGCGTAATATAATTTTATAAAGCCTTCCATTATTACGCGTAGAACTAGATGAATGAATGAATATACTTTTATTGTACACCACAAAGGAAAATAAACAATAAACTTGCCTTTACACAAGTTTAAGAAGTCCATTAAAATTATGCTCCTGAAAAAGGCTTATTATACTGTTGAAGATTACGTAAATGACAAAGGAGCGTGGATTTGACTCGCTTCAGCAATGCTAAGGACAGCTGTTACTTATGTATTCTACAAATTAATGAAATTGTAAATTATTATTTTTTTCAAAAGAGCAACCGCCGAGTTTCTTGCTGGTTCTTGTCGGTAGGAATGGCATTCCGAACCAGTGGTAGATTCACTTGACAATTCAAAAGTACTTGTAAAAGTTTATTTGAATAAAAATAATTTTGAATTTGAATTTGAAAAATTTGAATAGTAAACTTAGCTAATAATAAAATAAGTAATACAATTTGGCGGCCTTATCGCTACACAGCGATCTCTTCGGTAACCAATGGTTTAAAAGGACGTAGCTACAAATACAACCGGTAGTTGGTAGACGATTAACGAGAGCGATACGACGCAACGCGACGCGATATGACTCCATGGGAAATATCATAGGCCGCGTTAAGGATCGGTTACTGTTTGATACCGCGTCGTGTCGAGTCGTGGTGTCGCTTTTTGAATTCGGATACGTGGTAAGTGATGTCGCAGTTTAAGATGGAAGCGGGTTAACCTGTTAGAGGCATGGCAGTTATATTAAACCTATACCTAATCGGTTTCTATACGGTGTCGTACCGGAACGCTAAATTACTTGGCAGTACGATTTTGCCGATAGGTGGTGACTATAGCCACGGCCGGAGCCTCCCACCCGACCAGAGGCCAAACTGTCTAATCAAATCTAATAATTTGATAGCTTAAAACTTATTACTCGGACTGTTTTAAGACATGCTTTTTGATGTGCAGGCATCTATGAACTCCATAAACAGGTCGAATTATCCGTTTGACAAACGATTACGATTACGATTTCCTCACACAATCGGGGGGCAGACTAAAGAAAATTCAGATATCATAAATTCCCAAATTGAACCTGCCGTGAATCGAACCCGGGACTTCCCACTTATAAGACTACAGCGCTCACGAGTGCCAGGGAGGTAGTCAATATTGAGACGACCCATCTGCTCCACTGAGAAAGGAAAATTCCGTTACCTATGTAGGTATTTTCCTTACTCTGAGTTTTTACATTGCAAATACGATTGATCGACGTGAGAGCTCACCACGCCAAGTGTAAGCGAACTTTAAAGTAAAATGGACCCAAAAGCTCTTGCTTTAAAGTCACAAATTCAGCGTTTGGAGCGCTGGCTGTGAATAAATACACGAAATGATGAAATGAGCTCTAAACCAATGACTTCATTCATTTTACTATATCGTTCGCTTACACTTGGCGTGGTGAGCTCTCACGTCGATCAATCGTATTTGCAATGTAAAACTCAGAGTAAACGTAGGTACTGCTCGTATGCCTATTTATACAGTCTACAGAAATAGATAGCTAGCTGATCAAAAACTAAAAACAAGCTAAAAACATTGTTTACTTGCGTGCGGCTCAGGGTCATTGCCATGCAGTATATATATCTTTTACTAGCTGATGCCCGCAACTTTGTCCGCGTGGATTGAGGTTTTTTGTTTCCCGCAGGAACTCTTTTCCGGGATAAAAAGTAAGCTATATAGGCACCTATTTGTTATTCCAGACTATAATCTATCTCTGCATCCAGATCAGTTCAGACGATCTGACGTAATTTAATAATATTAGTAAGTATAGATTTTTACGTAGGTTACCTAAAAGGGGGGTGTTAATTTGCTGTCGTATTATATTATATTAGGTAAACCTGACATTACATAAGGTTTCTTTAGAACCGGCCCGTTCATACCTACTCACCTAAACCAAGAACCTTGAAAAATATTCAAAGGGTCTTGACCTAAACGTCCTAAGAGACCAGGGTCCAGCAAGCTTAGCATGCGCACAGCGAGATATCTCGTGACGAGAGAGAGAAGTTGTCGTTACCGGCTAATTTTTCGTTTACCCTAACATGCACGAAATGCGGTAATTATTACGAGAAAAAATTGTTAGCATGTAAGGGTTCGTAGAGAAAATACCACAGATAAGAAATATTACTTTTATCTCTACTTTTGACGTAACGAGACCAGGCATAATAATATGTGTAACCATGTAAGCTTCGATAGACATAATTTTACTCGTTGTGCGCATGCTAGCCCTATATGGCGCTTATTACACGAGTTTTCAGGATTCATGTTAGGATGTATTTTTTTATTTTCCACCATAACTTCTAAATGCTGAACAGATTTGGATGTATGAGGTATCTATAGAATCCTTACATCATCCCGAGAGTCACTGGCTATAAATTAATTAAAAAAGTTAAAAAAATTAGTATTCTTCCGTACATTTCTAAGATTCTTGAAAAGGTAATCTACAACCAAGTTATTAGGTATTGTGAGACTAACAATATTTTACCATACTTTCAATCAGGATTCAGGAAACATCGTAGTACAGCTTCCGCTCTTTCAGATGTAATTGATAATATACTCACCTTTCAGGATTCGGGTAAGGGTACTATTCTTGCGTTGTTAGATTTTTCCCGGGCGTTTGACTCAATAAGCATAAAACTACTGCTTGCTAAACTTTCGTACTATGGTTTTTCCTCAAATACAGTTCAGTGGTTCTCTAGTTACCTTCAGGATAGGATGCAACAAGTAGTTGTACGCAAAAATGATGGAAAGGATTTAATATCATCACTAAAGCCTGTTAACAGAGGCGTCCCTCAGGGCTCCATTCTGGGACCTCTGTTATTTATTTTGTATTCGGCTGACATAATAAACTGTATTGAAAACTGTCAGTATCATCTGTACGCTGACGACCTTCAAATTTATATACCTGTCCATCATCAGGATGTAAGTAATGCAGTTAACCAGATGAACATAGTCCTTAACAACATTTCACAGTGGTGTCAACAAAATGCTCTCATTCTGAATCCCCTTAAGTCTAAATTTATGGTTTTGGGCACAAAGAAGCAAGTAAGCAAGATTCTTTCGCAGCAGCCAAAACTATGTATTGAGGGTGTCGAGATTGAACACGTCAATGAAACTCGTAATCTTGGCCTGCGTATGGATGAAAACTTACGCTTCGAGAACAATATAGTCGAGCTTGCCCGGAATTGCTTTTACCGATTAAAAGTACTATACAAGATTCGGCCTTACATTCATATTAACCTAAGAATTAAGCTTTGTGACACTTTAATTCTTTCAAAATTAAATTACTGTATTACGGTGTATGGTCCATGCCTACTAGGTAAATCGTGGCGATTACTTCAAAGGATACAAAATGCATGCGCACGTTTTTGTTTTACAATTCCACCAAGATCACACGTTACACCGTATTTAAATCAAAATAACTTGCTAAAAATGAAAAATAGGTATAATCTACTTTTAGGCACTTTATTGTTCGGCGTTATCAAATCTAAACAGCCGGAGTATCTGTACGAAAAGCTAGTTTGGCGGAAGCCTAGACTTGGAGCTAGAACGATGATGCCCCCGCTTTTGATGCCACGCCACAGGTCTGCAGCATTTCGTGGTAGTTTTAAATATCTTGCCACGAAATGCTGGAACGACATACCGCCACCTTTTCGCGAAGTTAGTTCTAAATTTACTTTTAAAAAATTATATCGTGCGTATTTACTTGACACTCAAAAGTCTGAAAACTAGTTTGTGGCAATAAATTTTACGAGTTTTATTAATATTATTTTCTAATTTGGTATATTTTAAGCTGAGTAATAGTTAAGTTTTTACAAGTGTTTTTATTTTTTATTTTTTCTTTTATCAATTGTCTTACTATTATTATTTTTTTTTTTTTTATATATTTGCTATTTTGTATTACTTTATAATATTGCAGTCACCTGAACTTCCCTCGTTTTGGCCCTAACAGAATAACAGCGTTGTGGTTACTCTTTGTACCCACAACATCAAGCTGAGTTAGGACCCTTTTGTTGGCACGACACATTCTAGACTATAATTAAGTTAATTTAGATATTTAAGTACTTTTATTTTCAAATGTTTACTATGTGTTGGTTCAACAAATAAATCATATTCTATTCTATTCTATTCTAAAAGATCTTTTTGGCCGAGCAAAAAAAATTACAAATATTAGAAAAAAAATTAAAGCTTTATGATCGATTGCCGTTGAGGATTCCCGCCCGCTAAGTAGGTAAGTACCTAACAAAAGCCCGCTAAGTTTAGATCATCGAATAAAAAAAGGCAAGAACTTTTAACATATTATTTTATTAAACAGAACCTTAACCCTAATCCTAAATCTAAATCCTTAAATCCTAAGCTTTGGTATTCACACATGTATATTCACAGAGTTCTTGGTGCTGGTACCGTCGTCCAAATCCTTCAGCAGCGGGGCCGACCCACACATACGCATATTGTTCGTGTACGGTATAACGCCGACACACACTCCAGCAATTATCACCCATATGCCGCCCACATAGAAGGTTATATCCCAGTTGTGGGTTATATCGTAGAGGAGACCTGAAGGAAAAGTTGTTAAAATTAATCACTAGAAAAGAAAGATGAACCAAATTGGGATCTAGAACAGTGACTGTCACCAGTGCCCTTCTTCAATCACGCGGCAACGACGTAGCAACGGATCGATGTGAATTTTGTTTGGATGTCGTTGAGGAACTGGAGAGTAGCTGCATTTTATCTCAGAAAATCTAAGATTTTCGATGGAATATTCAAAACCTTAAAGCTAACTCGGAAGTCGGACCTAACCAAAAAGCTAACCTAAAAAGCTAGAGCTAACCTTAAAAATACACTCGGATAAAGTCACGGGCATCAACTAATTACCTACCTATCATCTGTAATAGTAGGTCAAAACAATACAATAGAGCTTAAAAATAGCTAACCTAACCTAATTACTATATAAATTATAAATCATGCCCCCGTGGAATGGTGGAAAAAATGCAGGCTGCATTTCCGCCCTGGACAGCTACAGGGGCCATACTTTAAAGCAATACTTAAGCAATATTACTCAAAATGACAGTAGGTAATACATGTACTTACCCCCGAGAGGAGGGCCGCATAAATGTCCAATGCCTTGACTCATCAATATCAATCCGTATCCCAGGGTGAAGTATTCGATAGGCACCAGTTCTATAAGTATGGCAGGGGTGTACGCATAGGAGCTCGCGTAGGACCAGCCAAACACCACGGAGACAACCGCGAGGGCCCAGTAGTTCTTGATGCAAAGAGGGTAGGCGACAATGGATATGCCACAGACGAAGAGACAAATGGCGAAGGCTTTTGTGACGTTCAGCCAGGGTTGATCACCAGCCCAGCCTAATACCACCTGCGTATAAAGATGTTAATTAAAATATGTACAATTTCTAGTGGCGTTATGGATTTCTTTGGGCTAAAGCCGACATGCTTATTTAGTAAGTAGGAGAAGTGTCCAACAAATAACTGAGTTACGGTTTCCACGCCATTTCTGCACACAGCTGTCGATGACAATGACGGAAAATTACGGGCTTAAAAAAAACCGGTATTAATGTTCTAGACTTTTTGTTATGAACTTTTGTACATCCGTGTTTCATAATGGCCCCAGCGTTGCCAGTATCAAGTATCTAAAAACGTAAATAATCGACTCTCAGCTTTTCGATTTCGCATTTATAATATTTGTATGGATTAACGGTGAAACTACTTATTTCACCAAGAAGGAGGTCTCCAAGGCTAAAGACAAAGATTAATTCTAACTTTTAAAATATAATGGGTTAAGATACTTACAATACCAATCCCGCTGGCGATACCAACAATCGCAATCATGGTAGCACCACCCCCCATGTTGGTTTCAGACATATACGACTTTAGAAAGAAGTAAGGGATGATCGCCCACACTGCGAGGAGAAGGGACGCCATGTTGAAGAGGAAGAAGTGAAACTCGGTGAACATCCTGAAGTCGAAGGTGGATTTTAAACCTTCGATTAAACGGTCGTACCATTTCTAGAAAGAAACAGAAAGAAACGCGCAAAATTAGCACCTGCAAGTTATTAATATGAAGATTCAGATACTTAAAGATGTTTTCCGCACACAAAGATCGTGATCGCAGAACTCGAAAGCTTAGGAATGAGGACAAAAACTAAAATAAAAAATGTAAATATAGCAACACAGCGTCGGTTTCCTGATTGGTCTGAAAATGGTTTAGGAGCCCAAAGTAAAACAGTACTGTCTGGAGAAATAGGTGATCAATCGGATCTTTGTATTATTAGTTTGTAGAACTATATTAATAGTATTACTATATACTGACGTTCAGTCTGAAAACTCATGGTTTTTCTGGTGATTCAGACGATAAGAGTAAGACCAACCGCTCTAGAAGAAAACAGATTTGAGACACGAGTAAAATGATGAAAATAATAAAAAGAAACACTTGTATAACAGCTAAATAAGATCGTAAACAGAACCAAATTGCTTTTCTTGATAAGGAAACTGCTATTCAATTATTGTTGTAAGAGTTTAAGGAAAATAGTTTCTCATATACATATTTAAGTATAATGACATACATAATGTTATGTAATTAATAAGTTATATAAGTAGGTACTTAAAGACTGCCTATACCTATGAGCTTTGCATTGCTGATATACGAGTATTTATTCCATTATTTAATTCTAAATTTATTAGTCGTATCGGTTTGAAAATTTCAAATGTACGTTATACCGATAACAATACAATAATTTGGTTCTACCAAGCTTATCTGATGATGGAAATGGAAAGTATAAAGAGACATTCCACAATGGCTACTTAGTAAGGCCCTCGAGTTTGGGCTCATTTGATTTGTGTTGGTGAGTCCCATTCACATTATAGTACTTTGGTATTTTGGTATAGTACTTTGGTAAAGCGAGTATTTTAGTTTTTGATACTTTAAAGTAATGTAAGGGAGGCTTTTGCCATAATAGGCGGTAGTTACAATGATGCTAACATAGTTTAGGAAACAGTTTACTAACCTACTAATTCTTTAATAAGTAACTATCATTTAATTATTGTATTGTAAGAAAAATATTGCAAGGATTTATATAAATAAAGCTATAATAATAATAATATAAGGTAACTTGACATTTTGCATACATATGTAATTTACCTTTTCATCGTCAGAACCGGACCATATCGACCACGAAGAGTTCCTGTAGATATCAGGCAGAGAGGACGCCCGGAGTTTGTATCTAGAGATATTCATCATTGCACCACGGTACATGATGGTGTTCTTATATAAAGGCATATCTCTCAAATAATGATGATCAGTGTAGAGTTGCCTTGACAGCCAATTTGGTTGATGGGGAGGTTGAGTTGGTATTGATTTTCTGTGATCGTTTTTAAGATTACCAATAATATTTGTATTCGTTAGCTTAATTTCTCCGTTAGCATTAGTAATATCTATATTTTTTTCTGCGTCTTTAACTGCTCCATCTTTTTTAATCTCTTTCCGTTGATCTGTTTTTACTTCTTCATTCTGAACTTTAGGTTTTTTAGCCAATATTGTCAAGTTCATTTTCGTAGGTTCCTTTACGCTAATTGGAGGTTCTATATTAACATTTTCTTCTGAACGTCTCCTAAGTAGTACATGTGGATAGTTGTGGAGTATAATATTGTACAAACGTTTGTTTGTCATTAATTTTTCTATCACCTCCGCTGGTACCTAAAACAAATGCAATTCAGTAAAGTAGATTGATGTTAATTCGCACAGGGGGCATACTATTATAATATTGTTGACGCTCTTGTTTCAGAATTATAGACCTAATTTTAAGGACGTCAAGGTACGTCATATATAACGTAAATTATAAAATAATACTGCTATTGATGTACATCTTGAATCTTCAAGAACTACACTGATTATATTGTTCGGCATACTTTAAGGAGAGAAATGGTCTAAACTTGTTCAAATAAACCTACGCACCACACCACAGATAATACATTAAAACTACTATTGCACAGTGCACAGTTGACACTTTTATGATGAGTTTTATATGAACTTACTTGATCATGATGTCGAATGAATGTAGGCAGATGAACATCAGAATGAACTCTTTTACATGCTATTTCAGCATTCATTTGCGTAGTTGCCTCTAGCTTTTCTGCTTCTGCTACTGACGTTGTGAGCATCGCCAAAATGTACTCAGGATTTCTGCCACTTTTCAATAAATCATTCAATTCATCTGCACTCAGAAAAGCTGACTCACCGCCAATCGATTTTGAAGAGACTGATCCAGCACTTGACGACTTTCTTGATCTTGTCTTTGCCTCCATTTTCTCTCTATGCTCCTTTATTATTATCCAATCTGGATCTCTCATTAATGCACCACATACACACATGTTTAAAACAGTACCAGCTAATATAACAAGAGTATTTCTCCAATCGTATATCTGAAGTAAATAATTTGTCAACGGCGAGTACACCAACGTGCCAAATCCGACACCAGTATGAGCTATAGACACCGCTAAAGTCCTTCTTTTGTCGAACCAAAATGCAACAGACACAACTGCAGTGACGTAGAAGATTCCCATTGAAAACCCACTAATAACGCCTAGAGTCACGCACAATATTACAACACTGTTACTGAAAGCAGCTAATAAGAATCCAAGTGTAGATAAAATTCCAGCTATCATATTCATAGTTCTACACCCATATCTGTCTACTAAAGCACTCATAATTGGTCCCGAAATTAGAGGTATTGATATAAATAAACTACCTATTAGAGAAGTTTTTGACTGTGACTCTTGGAAATAGTTGATAAATTCTTCGTGTAGTATCCCAAAAGAGTAAGTAAGGCCATCGGCACAAGCTGCTGTTAAGAATGCTGCAAATACAACCGCCCAACCCCATCCTCCGTCAGGAATTGGCGGTAGTTTGTCTACTTCTTCTGAGAAAATGCTGTCATTGTCATCTAAACCTTCAAACTTTACTCTTTCCCCTGGAGGAGAGTCATCTTTTGTATAATGTGCTACTATAGCTTTACTGTCCTCTAATTTAAGAGAATTGATTTTGTTGAGATCTTTTAAGTCTTGATCGGATTCAAAACGAGTAACATCGTTTGACTTTATAGTTTCGTTTCCCACCATTTCAGTGTTTTGTTCCGTTTACTCCGTGAGCATAAATTTATTTGATATCTGTAACAAAATCTACAGTTAGTAACGATTTTATGAATTGGTAACTCCCAGGATGTTAGGTAAATTAAATGCGCGACTGTTTGTGTCGAGTTTGAAATTATTTTGCGCTTCTACCAATATATATTATTCAAACTCTTTTCGACGTTATAGCACAGAATAGGTAATAAATAGTACGTGTTACAGACGATACTAGGTATACACTAGGTATAATATCATACTAATATCATAAATGCGAAAGTGTGTCTGTTTGTTGGTTTTTTTGTTTAATTGGTTTGTCCTCTAATCACACTGCAACAAAGCAACGGATCGACGTGACAGGCTATTTTATCCCGGAAATTATAGGAGTTCCCGTAGGAATTAAAAAACATTCCACGCGGACGATGTTGCGAGCATGAGCTAGTTACACGATATACGATGGGCCATGAAAGCGTAGCACATAGACGGACACACTTTCGCATTTATAATATTGTTGTGCATGTGTTTATTAATTGTTCTGCTATTAAAATATAAACAAATATTGAGGTTGTCTTCCATCCGCTATACTATAGAGTATTTAATATCACTCATAATAAATATGTTAAATATATGGTCTCAGTTCCGGATATATGTACAATGACCTTCACCCATCTATTTACCAGATGAAACCTACTTTTTTTACTAGATAATCAAAATAGGCCTAAAATAGGTCGCTTATCAAAATCCGGTCGAGGCTATTTTTAAATTAATTAATTTAATTTTTTTGACAGGTTTATTATAGCCAATGCTATATACCATCGCGTTTGTTATAAAATTACCTATATTTTGATATATAACTCGAGCGGTTCCGATCCGTGTAGTTACTGGACTATGGTAAGTTGGTAAGTTACCATAGTCCATAGGTAACTTCACGGATCTGTTAATTTTATAGTAGGTATTTAAGTTCATTCATTATCCCCCTAGCGCTAAGGTTGTGTGGAAGAGATCGCTGCTTAGCGATAAGACCGCCTTATGGTTCCTTGTATCTTGTTTATTTTATGTTTTTGTGGTGTATAATAAAGTATATAATATATAAGTAAGTAAAGTAAAACCACTTTATTACACACAAACAAATAAAATAATAAAAACAGAGGTAAAACGAATCGTGACAGAATTTACGACTTGTTACGGTGTAAAGGCGGCCTTATCACTATGAGTGATCTCTTCCAGGCAACCTTTATATGATAGGAGATTGGTTGCATGATGACAGGGCGGTGCACACGTGTACATTTCTAAAAGAAAATTTTTAGCAATCTACTTCTTATCTATTACAACTAACTATTACAATATATTAAACTTACATAACAGTACATACTATATAGGTACATACATATTCTAGGGAACAATCCCAAGAGCTCCAACATTACTCATGGTCATGGTATGTACGTATTTTGATCCACACTTCCTATTATTTATAACTACAATTAGCTAGTGGAAACTTTATCACATGACTCATATTTATTTAACGTCCAGAGCTTCAGCCTTTTGGGAATATTAATTACAATTAGCGACATCTAGTTAATTGTTAGTTTTAAGTACTCACTACAGACTATGGGCATTTCAAGAAGGTTTTTCTTTTTTTTATTCTAATACAAGTAAGCCCCTTGACTGCGAGTGCGATCTCACTTGATGGTAAGCGATGATGCAGTCTAAGATGGTAGCGGGCTAACATTAGGGGTGCAGCAGTTATATTAAGTTTATGAAACCGAATCGGTTTCTACACCGGTTTTGCTGGTAGGGTGGTTACTAGCCACGGCCGAAGCTTCCAACCAGACTAAACCAGAGAAATTTATAAATTATAAATTCCTGAATTGACCCTATGCTGGAAATAGAACCCGGGACGCCCCACTTTATAGCCACAGTTCTCACCACTGCGCCAGGAAGCTCGTCATGAGGTAGGAGGAGGCATATGGATAATAGATAGGTTTACATTTTTGATAGGCAAATTTTTTTTTTACTGAATAGGTTTATTAGCATTTTTTTTATTGCGTGATAGACTTGCGCTTGACGACAGTCATGCTTATTGCTAAGCAATGATGAGGTCTAGGTTGGAGCGCGCTTGCCTAGAAGATGCCTATTCACTCTTGCCTTGAAGGTACTTAAGTTATAAGTGACAGGAAACACGTACGCTGGGAGGGTGTTTTTGGCAGCTGTTTTGGCCTTTGACTCGATACATTTCCCGAACTTGAGGTTGGGAGAGATGTCAATACTCAATACCCTGATCTCAGTGTTATCACTAATCACTAGCATATAAAGTATGAAAGATGAAAATAGCGGAACGAATGGCGTAGCTGTGAAAACATCAGTCGTTTGCGATTGTGAAGCAACGTTGATCCTACGTTGCCAACTGGATGGGTGACCGAAATGGGTGACCGAAATTGGAGGCGCAGCGCCCTCTGTGAAATCCCACTGTGGATTTTTTGAAATTTAATTTCTGTTTGTAGGACATTCCAGTATGTTGTTTTCGTAGGACGTGCTATTGGACCACGGCCCCTACCGAAGGCCTGTGGTCCAACTGGTTGGACAGAGTTGTTAGACCATGACCCCCGAACGGTGCTAAGAGCCCACCAATACGTACTTAGCCTGTTTTTTTTAACCCGAAATCCATATAGAACTCTATGTTTTTAGAAATAAAATATTTTTATTTCCCTAACCTATTGTATCCAAAAAGTAATTAAATTAAAAATTAGATACGTAAATATCATACTTTCGCCCATATTTTAAAACTAGCTGATGTTCGTGTCTTCGTCAGCCGCGGGGAATCCTTAATGTTCCGGTAAGTAGGTATCTATAAAAAATATGTCCTGTAAATGTCCATACTCAGGACACAACCTATGTCTGTAGGTAACAAATTTCATCAAAATTGGTTAAAAAGATCGATGAGCTTTGAATGCATAACAAAACAAATATTAATTTTCCGGGATAAAAAGTAGTCTATCCCTGTACCAAATTTCATCAAAATCGGTTGAACAGGTGAAAGCGTCGCAGACAGACAGAAGACAAACAGACACACTGTCGCATTTATAATATTAGGATGGATAACTAGCGCTATAAGAACTCGTTTCTAATTAATAAGTGCACGGCATAAAAACTAAGTGTGTAGTTTGGCGATAAACATAATTTTTGTATTTGTTTGTGGTTTTTTAAAAGAAAAAGACAAGGTCACATTCGCATTTATAATATTAGAATTCAAAAATACTTACTATTGGTTGAAAAAAATTAAAGACACGCCAGTTACATACTTCCGTAGAGTATTTACCACTTAGCACCTAGGTATATCTGCTATTATGTTAACGATTTATTATACCTACTATACACATAGGTACGTATTGGTACCGATAACACGAGCTCTCGCGTCACCTTCGGATGCTGTACTGAAATGTCACGTAAATAGCAACCTACATAAACCCATCGGCCGGTAGGGTGACCATTATGTTTGGTCTACGTGGAATTTTCCAGTAGAAAATCTATTTAAATAATAAAACTGCGAAAGTTTGGATGGATGTGTGTTACTCAATCACGCCAGAACGAATGAACGGATCTGGATAAAAGACACGGAGATCGATTAGGTATAGTCTGGAAAACATATGAGATTTTTATACCGGAAAATTAGAGTTCTCGCGGGAACCAAAAAACCTCAATTCACGCGAAGCTAGTATCTAACTAGGTATATTGTCTTAATGTTTGGAGGGTAACTACTTACTATACCATCGCTTAAAGCAGTATTATTTCAAAATTACAGTTTTATATTATTTAAATTGACGTCCCTAAAATATCTATTTATAGGACTTAAATTGTAAAACACGAACGTCAACAATAAACAATACGGCAATGCATCTTGGTCTGGGGCTCTACAGGCATAGAATAGTGGTGTGGTAGTGGTACGATGCCACGTAGAAACGTAGAGCGCGGGGCAGGGACCACAGAGTACGTAGCAGGGTGGTCGCCATACATAACATAATCAGGGTGTAGAACTAAAAATAGAAGACAATAGTGAACGGAAATAAAATAGTCGAAAGATAAGATGATAATTGAAATCAGATGAAGGATGCTGTGATATGTCTTACCTTACATGAGCCTTACCTGCTTCATTTGAAATAATACTTAGAAAGCTAAACCCCTTACAAATTTCATTCATCATCATTATCATTTCAAGTTTCAACACCTAAAGGTACTAAACACGAGTCTCCTCTCAGAATGAAAAGAGTTAGGCGATAAGTCCATCACTCTGGCCAAGTCCGGAGGAGTGTGTGGACCTTTGAGAACGTCATGGATAACTTTTGGCGGTTTCTGATATGCCTCTGGCAACACAGTTTTTAAGTTTTACCGGCCACAGCCGGTGCCCTACTGCACAAGAGCAAGCTTTGGGTTAATATAAAATAGAGACAGATTTGATCGCTCCAGCAATGCTAAGGACAGCGGTTACTTAAGTATATTATGTCATCGTAAGATTGTAAAAACCGTTAGATTATAATATAACGTTTTTTATTTCGATAGATTGTAAACTGTCGACAGATTGTGAACCGTAACATACTGATTACAATTTAACGCATTATATTTCGGTAAACTGTAATCTATTAGGTATATTAACCTGATAGAACCTAAGTGCCTGAATAATCATGTCAAACCCTAACCTAAGCTATAGTTCGCGCGCGAGTTGAATGCAGAGTAAATGTATGGTGACACATACATTTACTCTGCATTCAACTCGCGCGCCATCTGTACAAGAAAGAGACAAGAAAACGTAAATACAATAAATATAAAGATATTTTTCAGGAATAAAAACTTGTTAGTTATATGCTTACCTATAATGTGCCGTGGCTAGTTTTTTCCCTGTAAAATCGCAACCTAGCAAAAGTTGCAAATTTTCATGAAACGTCTAGTCACGACCGACGCGACGGCGCGGCGTATCTACCAAGCGAGTCTAGCTCGCGAAAATCCAGCCGGTTCAGTGTCGACAGTTTTGGAGAGACTCGATAATTCTTTATGGAGTTTAGCCGCCACTGCCATGGCCGAAATAAATGCGGTTGGGAGGACACATTAATATTAAATTATCTGCCGGATTACCACAGACATCCTTGGGCGTGCTATGAATAAACTACGCACATTAACTAAGTATTGACTATATGGAAGTATTATGCCCATTTAAATGCCTTGCTAAGCCTGAGGGGACTACCATATTAAAATATTATAATATGTATAATAAGTACATAAAGTTTGTTCAATAAGTCAGTTTACATAGGTATTTTAGAAAAAAACCTCATTCTGGCACACCGTTAAAATTTTGCTGCCTATACTTTTGAAGAGTTGGACTGTGTCTCAAAATCTTTTCACAGCGTTGCTATAGGTACCTATGCTATTTTTCATTTGACCAATTTACCCATGTAAACTGAAGACCATGAAGACTCTACCTACCTATATTATAACTTGTGTAACTGACTTTTACCTATAATCATATTATACATTTCGGCCAGGGCAGCAAAAATATTTAAAAAAAATTGCCAAAAAACTATTAAAGTTACTTAATTTGCAGAATAATCGGCTTGGTGAGTGGTGACATACATTTCCCAAAAAGGGAGGATGTTAAATAAGGTTTTGTATCCATTTATGTCACACTGGCTGTTCTTTTATTTTGTTTTCTTATTGTCACTCTTGTACTTATGTCTTCTTGAATAGATAATATTATTGTTTTTTCAAACTATGTTTCTAATTTATTGGATTTATTAGATCGTAGTATCGGACTCTAACAGTCTTATTCATAAAAATCCCTTATTACAGGTTTAAAATGTTCATTAGTTAAAATGCTCATTAGGGCTATCAAACGTTTCATAAGTTTCTTTATTCATAAATGTTCATTAAACCTCTCACAACTAAATTCTCGCTATAGGCTGGTTTCGCTTTATTATGTTGTCGTTCTGATGAATTCATAGACAAAATGGCAAAAAAACTGGGCTCTAATAAACTCCATGAATCAAAAATTGACGCATGGGTGACATCTGTTTTCCGTCTAAAGTGTGTTGTGGTGTTGATTGTCTGATACTGGTAGTTTGATTTCATATTATTATCGTTCGGAGTTTTTTTTTTGAGTTTATTTATTTTGATTCAAAATGGAAACAGGAAGGAAAGTGGCTAAAAAGGGAGACAGAAGTGAGAATTGGTTAAATATAATAAATAAGGTACGAACAACGATGTTTTACAATGCAATGACACTAGAAATTAAAAACAAAATAAAATAACCTCACTTCACATCAAATTATCAGCTGTCATCTGTAGACAGGACGGCCATCTTGTCCTGTAATAAAGGTCTATAGAGGGTTTATAGTAGGGTCCACCCTATTATAAGTTATGGAGCTGTTATAAGAGCATTTTAGCACTATTGAACGTTTATGAATAATGTTTTTGAGAACTTTGCTTATTACAAGCTAATAAAGCTTCTATACATTTTTATGAATAAGACTGTAATAGTTTACCCCTATATACCTGCACATGTACTTAGTCTTCGCTTGTTACCACCAAGCAATTTCCAATAAGATACCACGTAGAAACCGAGTAGGGGTACGGGTTTAATTTAACTGCCTTAACTACCCCTAACAGTCCGCTACTACCTTAGATTGCACCTTAAATTACCCCCAGGTGAAATACGAAAGTGTGTTTGTTTGTTGGTTTGTCCTTCAATCACGTCGCAAAGCAACACATCGACGTAATTTTTTGCATGGGTGTGATTGAGGACCTGGAGAGTGACTTATGCTATTTTTATGCCGGAAAATTAAGGAGTTCCCGTGGTAAACAATTATTTTCTTCTTTCTTCGAACGTTCTTCTCGGTAGGAATGTTATTCCGAACCAGTGGTAGATTCACTCGACGATTAAAAAACACTTGTAAAAGTTTATTTGAATAAAAACATTTGAATTTTGAATTTTCTTTTTATTCCACGCGGACGAAATTGCGTGGATCAGCTAGTAATTTAGGTACCTCTGAAGGTAGAGGGCATTGATAAAATCAGCGCTTATCTACCTACTAAGTACTTCCTGAGATGCACTTTGAGATAATAAAGCGAGACTATTGCCTGTCAAAAAACACTCGAAAACAAAATCTCTAGGTCATCCGTCGGGACACTACCTGTCTACAACAATCTGGATCTACGCTTAAATCTGTTGACTGTAATTGATTGATTTGTTTCCGATAAGAACACGAGATTTGGTTTGCGACAGGAAATAGCCACATAACTTGAACAAGTTGTGGCGGCCGGCGGGGTATGTTACGTAAAGGACAATATTGTTGGGAAGCCATTTCTATGACCGGGGCATACCTACTACCTGAGATTTAAAGATCGTAGGTACTTTGACTTGGCTCAGACTTTACTTAGAGTTAAAACGAGATAAACACATGTCTCGTTTTAACCATGGCTTAAGTCGCAAAGTCAAAGTTCACTATATAGATCTCACACTATGAGTACCATCGTTAATCTTCGAATCGAAATCGAATCCTTATTTTAGGGACATCAAGGTACGTGACATAAAACTGTCATTTTGAAATACATAATACTGCTCCAATATCTTTAGTTGTAACTAGTAAGCCCCCTGCAATCTGAATAATATCCTAGGAAAAATTATGTACCTATAGTAGGTACCTATACTTACTGCACATATAATAGGCATGATGACAGTAACAAAGAATCAATGAAATTATAAATTTATCTCATAAAATTGGATTCATGGATTATAAAATAGTACATTGTTACCCTAGGGATGAAAGTAACTTATTTAGTCCCGAGACGGGGTTTGGCGCCCGAGCGTAGCGAGGGGGCCTATAGTTCGAGGGACTAAATAAGTCTTTATCCCGAGGTAAACACTGTGCTTTTCATTACGAATATCCTTCCTCTGCGTATATTGGTAAAACCTACTATGATAGACAAGGACACACTGGGATTTTTTTGGGGGCCCTACTCAATGAAATAAATCTATGGGTAGAAATTTCGTGCGAGGAGGACACCACTTGTAATTTGATACTTTTTTTTTTATTTCTTTTTTTTTTTTTTTTAAATATATATATGGAAAAGAATCTTTGTATCGTGTCTTAATACTCTGAAATGACTAACCATAGACAAAACCACGAATTTAGAACAAAGATACGGGTAATATTTATGTAATATTTTATGTTTTACAAAGATTCTATTTTTAAAAACGGGATCATTTTTTTATTTTTTTTTGCTATTATTCTGTGTTAACCATAAAGAAGAGCGATAACCTTTTAAACTTTAATCTATAGCTATAGTTCATAACGATTTGAATGACATACTTTGTTTACATAGCTTTAGTACGTAATAAGATATATGTTTATTTATATTGCGCCGGGCGGCCGGCGGCTCGCGAAATTCGACACCTGTTAAAATGGGCTCGCAGGGGCGCGCGAATTTAATATTTAATATACGCAGAGGAAGGGTTATAAATGTGACAACTAGTTTTTTTTAATTATTTGACAGCTGTCAGTTGAAAACGATTCTCCCTAGGGCTGAAAAGTATTACTTTCAACCCGCTTCTCAGGCAACTTCAGACCTACTTTCCGTGTATGAGTAATGAAAACGTATTTTTTTCCTATTTCGAATATGATTACTATTTATTTTGATAAAATAAAACTATAGAATACAGCAATCCGCCATATTGGTTCAAACACCAATGAAGCGACAATGACGTCACAATTATTTTCGAGCTTTGACAATCACACTATTGCTTACTGCACACGGCACAGAGTACCAATGAATTCGGTTAAAAATAATAGTGACGTCACAAACGACGCCATGACATCGCCGAACGTTTTGGCGTGAATTTTAAAATTTAAATTTCAAATGCCAATTTCATCTACCAAACCTTATTTTTCTGCTGAAATAAGATATTTTTTCGAAATAGTAGATACTTCCGAACATAATCTGACCATTTTTCAAAATCAGTCATCATGCCTATTCACCTAGTCTTTTAACATTGCAAATTCGATTGATCAACATTAGCGTTAAAAAAAACAAGTACCTACCTAAGAAGAGTTTTTATGAGTTATCAGTCGCGAAAGGATAATAATATCTATAGTACGGCCATTTTAAGCGCGGACAAAAGTTCATTGACGCACCTTCACTATGAAACTCTCACGAAACGAACTTACTACGACAAAACTATAACTGTCTCTTTCGCGCATAGGGATAGACGCGCTTACGTGGTCGACAGTGGATTTCATAATAAAAGTCGTGACGTCTCACCAGCGAAACATAGGTGTAAGTAACATTTTACGCGTCGTAACATCATGATTCTTAATGTACTACAGTAGTACTAACGCAATCAACGATCAATTAATGTTGCGAATAATTACACAATTGCTACGTGAACCTTAAGAATTTGTGAAAAAAAAAAATTACATAATAAAAACTTAAATAATTACTTCATTTGTTTATTTTCTTTGCCTTTGATTTAAACATAATATAATAATCATATCTATCGACTTTCCAAATCACAGAGTTGCTCAGATTGGAAGCAAAACTAAACCGAATTCTGCTACTAATGACTGAAAAATACCTACTGTTTGTGTTTACTAAACTACAACGGCTACGCGTGATTAGTTTCTAAGATTAAAAATTCCGGGCTTTATCTTCAAACATATTAATAAATGCGTAAACGTAGCCCTTGACGGTACCTCGATACATACATAGGTACATCTGGGTCAAATTGCTTATACCTCCTCCTTTTTTTAAAGTTGATTACAAATGAATCAATTACAATACAAGAATAAAAAGATAGACTCCGTACAAGGAGCCAAAGTGTTGTTTACCCCTTCATTAGGCGAACGACCGCTCGTTTGATTGTTTACATTTTGTCCGCGCTTAAAATGGCTGTACTGTAGGTTACTACTAGACTAAAATTATTAGCGGTAGGTACTAATATTATAATTAGTCGGGTCTAAGTATCTACCTAAACTGTGTTACATATAAGATCTCCTTATGATAGTGTCAGATCACTGACTTGGAGATAAACCATAAGAATAACAATAACACTGTCTAAATCAAATCAATCTAAGTCGGCATGATTTAATCAAATGATAAGATTGAAACACAGGATTGAAATGACTATCTATGAACGATGATGAGACTTAATCGTGAGTTTATCATGATCTAAATTCCGACAAACTACAAACCTTTGATACGGAGACACAAACTTATCTGACCCATGAGTGACACAGGCATAAAATCATTGACGTAGAATTTTGTATGCATAAAAGTCTGTTTAGTTTTTGTTTTTATTTTATTTTAAAGATCTGTTATCATCTGGTCAGTTATGTTTGACGGGCTATACATTGCTTGAGATTTCCTAGAATTCCTACTTCCTACCCTAGCTAGAGTATATCCATATTCTCTCAGATGATTGCTCTACATTTTTTGTTATTGGAAGAATCCCCGTTACCATAAATGATACATACAATAAATACGAACAGGCCCTAATATCCTCCATGAAACCAAAAACGCCAGAAGGCATTGATGTACCTATTTTAGAATGTTAGTCTGTACCTGAATTATTATAATATGTGTACTGGCTACAAAGAACTAGAATCCAGAGCGGTTAAACCAGTTAAAAAAAAATGTCTTCAAATAAACCAATCCATAAACTATGAACCAATGAACCAATGGAAAAGAGAATCGAAGAGTCAAAATGACGTTGTCACTTGTCAAATTCGTCAACGTAAGCTGCGTTTGTGCGTTTAGTTTTGTTGTGAATTATTTTAGAATTCCAAAATAAATACATAAAAACCAAATGGAAATGAGTGATAAACCGCCAGAGGACGGCTACATATCCGTAGTTGATGATGAGCCGGTGTTTTTTGAACTACTCAAGTGGGATTCAACACAATCGCAAAAACAACCGGAGCCTCGGAGTTTGGAAAAAGCAAAAAGTCCTGAGAAAAGCGTGCCTAAGCCAAGAGATGAATCCGACCCGTTTGATTTGAGTGATGCCGCGTTTGTAGAGACGTATAGACTTTCGAAAATTCTGGCGCGAAGTCTCTGTGAGGAGTTGAAGCCTGTTATGCCTGAATCTACTAAGTCCATCGAATTTTCTGTGGAGAGCAAAGTAAGTGATTATCTTAGGAATCGCTATTTTAATAGTAAAATCCAGTGTCAAAGACAGGTCTAAGTGTGAGACCTATAGAGCGAACTTTGACTTTGTTTAGACTCAAGACATGGTTAAAACGAGAAATTTATGTTACTCACATAAGTCCATCTCGTTTTACCTCTAAGTCTGAGCCAAGTCTTAAAGTACGCTCTATAGATAATAGATATCAGCATAAGTGTTTTGCTATCCCTTTCATAAGACTCTGTGGAAAAAGACAGGACTAGATTTGGTCCTGTCATTGTAGATTAAAATATACTGATAAATAAAGCGCTGTGCAAAAGTAGACACTAGTGTTATGTGTTGGATACAAGCTACAATTGAATATTATATTCTCATACAATCAACCAGTGTCATAACACTCCATACAAATATTTTTTTCTTAGAGAAAAAAGTTCGTCAACATAACAGTAGATGGCGCTATTGATTCCTGGACTCCGGCGACTTTACCTGTTTCATTGGAAAATTACGCGCAATTAGAAAAATCTGCTACAATATCATCAGAATACGAAGGTAAATTTCGTCGTCATCTAAAAGGTTATGGTAGCTCAGGTTGTATCAAGGCGGCCTCAAACCAGAAGACCCCGGTTCGAGTTCCAGTTCCAGTCCGGTTTTTTTTTTTTTTTTAAGATATAATTTTCCAAAAAACGGCCTAGGCAAAGCTCGGTAATCCAGGTACTAAAATAAAAAAAATACCATGAGCGCGATTTGTTTGGCTTTAGGGACGTCGTTTATCGCTAGATGGCGCTAATGCAATAATTCTGAGTGTTAACTCTATACCCCTATATTCAATGTACTCTGTGCAATCAACCAACAGCTGCCCAAACGTAAACACTACCATAACATGGTTCTTCCACTTCCATGTCACACAAAACCATGGTTTTCCATGGTGGTATCCTGTCAGTAATAAAACTTTTTTTTTCTGAGTGTAATCTGTGATCAGTCCAAGGATAATAAGCAAGTTGAAAGAGTAAAATGTTGTTTAGAGCTTATCCTCTTATAGAGTCAGCACTTGTTAGTCATTTCACCCAAGTCATGTATTTTTGAATTTTTTTATACAAAATCATCAAGTATCAAAAACATTTAGTACCCTTTTCCAATTACAATCTAGCCTATCTAGCAATTCTCAGATATAATTTTATATATACCTGCTAGCTAGATTTTATATATACCCATGTAGTTGAGTATGCCCAGTCTACTTTTGTGCAGCACCTTACTAGCCACATTGATTACACATACTGTTAATGTCCACAGGTTTTAGCAGCGCTTTCCTTCTACGCCACAGGCAAATACCAGAAGTCCATAGGTGGGAAGACAGATCCAAGTATAACACAGTACTTTGTGTCCACCGCAGTGATGCAGGTCACAGAGGCAATGAACCATCCCAACATTGTGAAGAAGTACATACATTTCCCTCATCTAAGGAATGAGCGGGAAGTCATCAAAAATGGGTAATTAAATAGTTTCATTTATTATACTACTAGATCTAGACGTAAGCCCCAAGTAGACAGATATACCAATATGGTGAAACTATAAGAGTTCCTTGTTGACTATGGAAACCTAAAAAGTAGTCTCTAGGAAGTTAAAAAGTAAAGCCTCTAAAAAGTAGTAGGATGCAAGGTATTTCTGTACTATATTTCATCAAACTTGGTTTATACATGTGACAAAGTTACTAGATAGATGCACTTTCACTTTTATTATAATATTATTAGTTTAAACAAAGGTATCGATTAGTATTAATATGGTATGTAATCTAAGAGTAGGCTTACCGCATTATGCTTAATGACACTAAGCCACAACTATCAAATATCATCAATTTACACAAGTTTAAGAAATCCATTAAAAGTATGCTTCTGAAAAAAGCTTATTATTCTGTTGAAGATTATGTAAATGATAAAAGAGCATGTATTTGACTCACTCCAGGAATGCTAAGGACTGCGGTTACTTGTGTATCTATACTCCCAGGAACTTATCTATGACTGTTTAGGTTTTTTAATTTTATTTTATATACTAGCGACACTATCAACCGGTCAGATATTATGTTTGTCAGACTATAAACATTGCATTGCATTTATTTTCAATGACATCATTGTAAATGAATTTTTTCAAAAGAGCAACCACCGATTTTCTTGCTGGCTCTTCTCGGTAAGAAAGGCATTCCAAACCAGTGGTAGATTCACTCAACAAATCTAAAGCACTTGTAAAAGATTATTTAAATTATTATTTATTTTTTATAATAATTAAGTAAATGAGGAAAACAACAGATAGATGAAAATTGAAAAACACTTCAATATCCAGGTTCTACATGAAGTATGGCATTCCCAACGTGGTGGGTTGTGTGGACTGCATGCACGTACCCATCGCTCGACCGGACGACGACCAAAAAAAACACTTCAACAAGTCCTACCACTCCAAGAAAGTGCAGATTGTGAGTTGAACCTATTTTCTGTTTTCTCTGGTCTGGCTGGGTGGGAGGCTTCGGTCATGGCTAGTTACCACCTTGTCGGTAAACACGTACTGCCAAGCGATTTAGCATGTAGAAACCGACTAGGTGTATGGGTTTAATATAACTGCCATACCCCTAACAGGTTAGCCCGCTACCATCAAATAGTGCATCATCGCTTACCATCAGGTGAGATCGCAGTCAAGGGCTAACTTGTAGTGGAATCTATACTAATATTATAAATGTGAAAGTATGGATGGATGGATGGATGGATGTTTGTTACTCAATCACACCAGAACAGCTAAACGGATCTGGATGAAATCTGGCACAGAGATAGAGTACAGTCTGGAATAACACATTATTATTTATAATAGTCTAGGCTAGCTTTCGCTGATGCGCCTATATCAAATCTTGTGTCAAGAACAAGACTGGATAAGCACTTAAAGACACTGATTTACAGAGGTTGACATCACCACATCCTCGGGCACTTTGTTCCACATATGCACTACTCTGTTATTCAAAAAGTGTTTAAAGAGATTTGATGATGCCAATTGATGACGCAGCTTTCGATCGTCTTGTGTTACTTTTTGTTTATATTTCCTCCATATTTGTAGTATGTTATAGTATGTAGTCATTCAGTATTTTGTATGTTTCAATGAGTCGCCTCTTTCTCGCCTACTTTTGAGGGAACTAAGTCTAAGTTTTGAAAGTCTTTGTTCATAGGAACAAAGACTCTCTCTTTGCATTTTAGTGACAAAGAGCGCTGAAAAATCTTTTGATCCATATTTTGTGAAGAAATGTTAGATTTATCTAACATTTCTGTATCAAATATGGATTCCAGACCTCAAATGCATACTCCAAGAAAGATCTGAAAGGTCTTATATATATTTTCAAAAAGGTTTTCTTGGTGATGTTGAAGAATTAAGAAAAAGACTTATTAAGAATACCTTGCGGATTGAGTCTGTACCCAAACAAGGTCAAGTATTGAAATAAGGTCAACTAAATCCTGTGATTTAGTTGACCTTATTTACAATAGCTACAAGATCCGCCCAGATCTTTTTGTGTGCCCACCGCTTTTAGTTTATTGTTATCTAAGAAATGTGGTACTTGAGGATATTTTTCCCAATGTGTAAAACAGTGCACTTGTTGACATTCAGCGAGAGTAGCCACTCCTTTGGTGACTGTTCAATGGCTTTTAAATTTTGTTTTATGTTATTATGTTGATGTACATGGGGTTGCGCGAAAAATTTTGTATCATCCGCGAATACTGAGAATGGGAGACTTATAACATTTTGCAAATCCGTGAAGAATAACGTGAACAATATTGGTCCCAGTATAGAGCCTTGCGGCACACCACTACGTACCGGACGGGTACCTGATAATTCATTGCCAACCCTCACACAGAATTTTCGATCATTTAGAAAGTCGCTGTTCTAGACAATAGGTTTACCATATATGCCAAAGAGTTCTAGTTTATGAAGTAGTCGAAGGATTGGAACCCTATCAAATGCTTTCTCATAGTCAAGATAGATAATATCCCGGAAATAAAGAGCTCCCGGGAGAACCGAAATACCTCAATCCACGCGGATGAAGTAGCGGGAATCAGCTAGTAAAAAAAAATTTTAAAAAAATGGCAGTCATAGGGACTGCCGATATAAGTGAAAACGACTTTTTTTATAATTAAAAAAAGAAAGAAAAAAATAATTTAAAATAATTAAGATATAAACCTTAAAACTAAGGAATTAAAGTTTAATTACGAATGTAGTATATTTGTATTTAAGACTTTTTGTCTTCGTAACAACGCGGTGACGGTGTCGGTGACGCGAATCCACAAGTTTTGCCGAAGAATCCAAAAAGTGCTCAACGCGACTAAAGAAGTTTTCACTTTAAAAATTAAGTTAACTTTTCCTTTTATATGTTTAGATCTGTGACAGTAACATGAACATAATAAGCGCGGACGCCAGGCCCGGGGGCTCGCAGTCGCATGACGCGATCCTCAGCCAGCACGCTGTAACCATCGACCTGCAGAGCCTCAACCAAGCGCGGGAAACGTGCTGGCTACTAGGTGAACACTTTCTATCATACTTCCAATTTTATCTGCTCATTAATCTTGTGTGACTTTTTGGCCTTTCCAAAGGCCACAAAATCACCACGCATAAAGAAACTTCTAGTGACTGGGCTAGCTCAGACAAAGAAAAAGCTACTGTATTTGCAGAACACCTGAGTAAAGTATTCCAACCACTTCGTAGTACAAAAAACGAACATGACAAATTGACAATAAAGTAAGGACCTCTCTAGACTCACCCTTGCAAATGTGTCTACCTTTGAAATGTGTCACCCCACAGGAACTACCAAAAGAAATAAAAAACCTTCAGGAAGGAAAGTGCCCTGGCTACGATCTCGTAAACGTATCTCTCATACATATTCACAAAAAGAGCATATTATTTTTAACTGCTGTATTTAATGCATGTCCCAGATTAGAACACTTTCCAAGCCAATTTAAAATTGCACAGGTTGTAATGATCCCCAAAACAGGTAAACCACCTAACGAAACTGCGTCGTACAGGCACATTAGTCTTCTTCCTATATTAAAGCTTTCCCAAAGCTGCTAGAAAAACATCTTCTGAGCAGAATGAAGCCACACCTCTCAGAGTGCATTCCTAAACATCAGTTCGGGTTCAGGGAAGGCCCTGAACCAGCCGAACCGTGACCTTTCACGGCACAATAAAACAAGTGCACCGACTCACAGACATCATAAGTCGCACCATAGAGAAAAAAAAATATTGCTCTGCCGTGTTCCTCGATATAAGTCAAGCTTTCGACAAGATATGGCACGAGGGTTTGCTATACAAAGTGAAAAAAAATCTCCTCCTCACTCCTTTTTCAACATATTGATATCATATCTGAACCAAAGGTGTTTAGAAGTCAGATTCAACGACGAATGCTCAGAGCTATATGAGTTATGTTAAAATGTGAAAAGTACCCAATTTTTGAAACCGCAAATAATTTAATATGCTAAAAAACAAAAATCACCTTGTTAAACCATAATATCGTTTCAATTACAGGCGGCCCTCACTACTTCCAGAAGATCTACCTAATGACGCCAGTGCCCAAAATCACCAAGAAATCCCCGCTGTCCCCAGAAAAGTACTACACAAACATGCACACACAAGCTCACAGCATGGTCACAGAAACGATAAAACAGCTGAAATCAAGATGGAAATGTCTCCAAGCGACTTGTAACAAACAATTTGATCCGTCAACTGTATCCATGATGATAGTGGCTTGCTGTGTGTTGCATAACATATGTAACGCCCACGGTTTGCCCGTGGTACAAATGAATGCGACGGAGGAGAGACTTGAGGCTATGAAGCAAAGGGTGGCCAATGCTTCGGTGCCGCGTAAACACAATGAGGATGCGAGCGGAATGCAGGCGAGGAGTACGCTTATTGAACGACTGTGGAATGAACGCAGGTTCGTTGTCTATTGAATGTCATAAATTACAGTTTCTTATTTATCTCGAATTACCTAAGTCAGATTACCAATTTTACTAGTCAATAGTTGGGTATCGAATGTATGGTGGAACATGTATGGTCAAATTTAGTCTGTGTCATCTTATTGTACAATGTTTCTAGCAAATAAACGATTTATATTTATATTTAAATGGGTCTGTTTGGTGCCTAGTACCTTATGAGGTACTAGGCACCAAACAGATCCATGTAATTAATTAGCTGTAAATTATTACAGTTTGTAAGTTTATCACAGCTTTGAGAGGTGATTCTAGGGAACGGCCTGATGAATAGCGTCAGTTTTTATATTGTTTACATAGGTACTACTGCTACTAAATGCGCATACTTTAATACTGTGCCTTTCTAGTTATGGATCATTTTTGGTAACCATAACACGTCTTTGAGCGGCCATATCTAGTGAAAGGGCCATCCGCATGCGGGCAGACTTTCACTATCGTCATCAGTGGAGAGCGTAGCACCCACCTAATACTGAATCAGATTTTGTAGCGATAGTTAACAAAAGTGCAGCTATATCCTATAATACTATAATCTATCGCTGTGCCAAATTTCATCCAGATCCGTTCAGCCGTTCTTAATTAACAAACATCCATCCATCCATCCAAACTTTCGCATTTATATTATTAGTATAGAAATATAGATAAATTTTTCACTTTAATAATGCTAATTACATTTTTTCAATAATTATTTCAATTCTATTCCAGGGTCGCTCCAGAAACCTGTTCCAATTCCAAAAAGAGGATGTCAAAGAAGGACCGGATAGTAGAGCCGGTGCCTCCTCAGCAACACCACATACACACAATGCCGCCTCAGCATCAGACCTTGCACGAGGATCCGAAGCGACCCCGCATACTCATGAACAACCCCTATGGCTTAGGGGTCTCGGTTCCACCGCCTTGGCCGCACTACCCCCAGCATTAGCGATATAAGTCACAACCACATATTCAGAACTAGATGGCGCTGTACGGAGTTCGATTGCGGTAGATAAATATTTCTCCGCAGGTGATATATAAAATAATTATGAAGAGATTTTTACATTATACCGGGTGGGAAAGAAGCGATGTAGGGACAGCTGATCTGGAGGATCTCAGTACCACAGCCTTGGCCGCACTACCCCCAACATTAGCGATATAAGTTACAACCACATATTCAGAATTAGATGGCACTTTACGGAGTTCGATTGCGCTAGAGAAATATCAGGTGATATATTATAAAATAATTATGAAGAGATATTTACATAGTACCAGGTGAGAAAGAAACGATGTAGGGACAGCAGATCTGGAGGGCCTCAGTTCCACAGCCTTGGCAGTTGGCCGCATTACCACCAGCATTAGTTATAAAAGTTACAGCCATCGCTTTACAATGTGTAAACTAGATGGCGCTGTACGAATCGCCCTGAAAAAGTATCCAGTGTGTCAGCTTTATTTAAAGAAGCTAAGTTGATTTGAATCGGAGCCATGTTCTTGTCAATTTCAAGTACAATTGGCCCGTGAAAAGCCTCTAGACGAAGCATGGGTATATACTGAACTGACTTAGTACCTATATTTAAGACTAGATGGCGTTGTGCGGGGTCTTATCGTGTGGAACAAAACAGCTGTGGACGACAGTACTGCCTGTGTCTCCACATGCATAAATCAATGATACATTGATCGTTGATTGATTGATTGATATCAGTTACATTGATTTATATCATCATATTTGGATCATTATTTGACGGCATGTGTCAAAGCGCACACACTAGTGTAACAGGGCCGAAACGTTCTTCCCTTTCGATGCGTACGTTTTATCCGGCCCGAACCTAGTAACCATAAAACGTCTTTGAGCGGCCAAATCTAGTAAAAGGCCCATCCGCATGTGAGCAGACTTTCACTATCGTCATCAGTGGAGAGCTTAGCACCCACCTAATGCTGAATCAGCCTTTCTAGCGATTGTTACCAAAAATGCATCATCAGAGCCTATAATAGGCATGATGACTGATTTTGAAAAATGGTCAGATTATGTTCGTATCTACTATTTCGAAAAAATATCTTATTTCAGCAGAAAAATAAGTTTTGGTAGATGAAATTGGCGTTTGAAATTTAAATTTTAAAATTCACGCCAAAACGTTCGGCGGTGTCATGGCGTCGTTTGTGACGTCACTATTATTTTTACCAAGGTACTCTGTGCAGTGTGCAGTAAGCAATAGTGTGATTGTCAAAGCTCGAAAACAAACCATTGTGACGTCATTCGCTTCTTGGTGTTTTAACCAATATGGCGGATTGCTGTATTTTATAATTTTATTTTATCAAAATAAATAGCAATCTCACTCGAAATAGAAAAATAAATACGTTTTTTATAATCCATGAATCCAATTTTATTAGATAAATTTATAATTTCATTGATTCTTTGTTACTGTCATCATGCCTATTATGAGAAGTCGCAAAGATCACGTCTACATAAGTACAATCCCTACGGTAATAATGATTGCTAACTCAACTTGAATATTCAAACTAGATGGCGCCGTACTGTGATTTACCACACTGGTGTAAATACTTCAAATAACAATGACAGTATTAAAGAGATCTGTAATTTTGTAAATATTTTTTTTATTTTATGGAATTATTATTAGGCACATTTATACATGTGTAAGTTGTCTTCTTCTTCCTGTCCTTGTCCCACGCTATGTGGGGTCGGCACAACATGTTTTCTTCTTCCACTCACTTCTGTTATCCGTCAACCTATCATTCACACCTTTTATATGCATATCCTCTTTCACACAATCCATCCATCTTTTCTTTGGTCTCCCTCTACTCTTTTTTCCTTCCACATGCATATCTATCATTCTTCTCGTAATATGCCTTTCTTCCCTCCGCATTACATGCCCATACCATGCTAGCCTATTACTCCTCATCTTTTCTATCACTGGCGCTACTTTCAAACTTCCCCTTATATATTCATTCCTAATCTTATCCATTCTAGTCACACCACACATCCATCTCAACATTCGCATTTCAGTCGCATGTACTTTTCTTTCATCCGTCCCTTTCACCGCCCAACATTCTGAACCATACAATGCGACAGGTCTAACGACTGTCTTATAGATTTTCCCTTTTAGTTTAAGGGGCATTCGTGGGTCGCATATTACACCCGAGACCTGTCGCCATTTCATCCATCCCGCATTCATTCTTTTGTTCACGTCTCGGTCAATGTTGCCGTCGTTTTGAAGGAGCGAACCGAGGTACCGGAAATCGGAACAGACCGGTAAGGATACACCATCTAAGGCAATATCATGGAATCGGGAGGGGCCACCGAAGTCACAGAACAGATGTTCTGTCTTCGTTCGGCTGATCCTCAGGCCAACACTCTCCAATAGATGTGTAAGTTGTATAAGTTTAAAATTTAAAATAGGAATATCGATCGAAAATGGGATTAAAATTATTATATTTTTTAAATACGAACCAGGAAAATGATTTATAAAAATAAAACATCTGAAATATTTGTAAATGTGTATTGTTAGCGCCAATCAAATAGTCGTCTTTGAGCTGAGGTTGAGTGCTTATTTGTGCTATTCTGATACAAACTGTCGAAGTTAACGTACATACTACGCGCAAAAATATGCACTTTTTTACACCACTACAAGTTAGTCCTTGACTGCAAGACCAGGGAAAATTCAGAAACTATAAATTCCCAAATTGACCTTGCCGGGGATCGAACCCGGTGTGCTTAGCATGCGCACAACGAGATTATCTCGCGACGAGAGAGAGAGATGTTGTCGTTGCCGGCAAATTTTTCATGTACCCTAACATGCACAAAATGCGGTATATTACAAGAAAAAAATTGTCGACATGTAAATGTTCGTAGAGAAAAATACCACAGATAAGAAATATTACTTTTATCTCTACTTTTGACGTAACGAGACAAGTAACCATGTTAGCCTCGGTAGACAGAGAGAGATAACGGGTAGACATAATTTTACTCGTAGTGCGCATGCTAGCTATACGGGACCTCCGTGACGCTCAACACTGCGCCACGGAGGTCGTCAAAATTGCGGCGCGTCTTGCGCTCAACTTCAGACGCGAATAAATGATTGGCGCCAGCTACACCTCCGATACATTGTATTATACAAAGTTCCTTTTTTCTAAATTGAGTGTTTTATTTACTAGGTATCTCTCTCTAAACCTATAACACATAAATACATACACAGGCTGATCCTCCCTTTGTACTGAACTAGTAACATTCACTCGACGATTCAAAAGCACTTGTCAAAATCTACTTAAATAAAAAATGTGTGGTGTCGTGGGACACCAGATAGGTACGAAGTTCCTTATTACATAAATATTAATTTCAAGTTCTAGTCGAGGTAAAGAGAAATTTTTTATCATGATTTTTGAAGTGAAAACTTCTTTAGCCGCGTTGAGCACTTTTTGGTAGGGGGTAAAAATCGACATGTATGTCGCGCTCTATATATACCTCTCCCAAACTTAAATATAAACCTTAACACTGAAGCACTAAAATTTAATTTGGAATGTAGTATATTTATATTTAAAATCTTTTGTCTTCGTAAAAAAATCTTAATCCACGCATTTTCGTTACGGACGTTTTTTGCCGGCTCCCCTCCGCATCGTCCCATAAGGAACTTCGTTCCAAAAAGTGTATTTTTGCAATAAATAAATATCTTAACTAAGGTCTAAGATTTTTAAGTTTTTATAGTGTTATCTAGTCTAAAACTATATGGTCAAATGAAAGAAAAGTTTTGATTTTGGACATTATAATATAAGTTTGATATCGTTTTAGTTATACATAATAATTGCATTATGATCGGATATTATGACGTTACATCAAGTAAAATGCACAGAGTCTATTCCCTAGCGAAGGCCTGCGCGACCTGGTTGGCCAGCAGTGAGGCAACGGCCATGTTTGGGCAGTTGGCCGTCACTGTGGCGGAATCCTCGTCGATCTTCACCGACAAGAGAACCAGGTCCTGTGAGGACATCATCCTGCCTGCGAACCTGAGAGGGATAAAAAAAATTAGAGTGTATAACCGACAGGATTAAAAACAAAGTGCCCTATAACTATAAATATATCACCAGTTGTAAGTTTCGAACCGGTGATAGTGAGTTACAACCGGTGATATATTTATAGTTAAATGAATAAATATATCACCGGTTGTAACTGTTTTTTCGGAAAATGCCCGATTGGTTTCGAACCGGTGATATCTCTTTCTTCTCCGGTGATATATTTATAGTTATAATGAATATCACTCACTATAGTTAAAAATATGCACCTTTATAATCCTGGACTTTTTTTTAAATACATAACCCGGGTGTTACCCGGGTAACTATCCCTACCAAATATCATCAAAAATCATCAAAATCAGTTGAACAGATGAGCCGTGAAAGCGTAGCAGACAGATAGACAGATTTTCGCATTTATAATATTAGTATGGATTATTACAGATAATTCAACTCATCGTGGCTACTTTTGTTGCTTAAAAACAAAACACTTCGATAAAAGATGGCGGCCTCAAAAAGCTGTTCTGTTTGGCGTCCAAACTAATAATAATTTAAATGTGAAAGTTTTTTGGTTCGTTTGTCTTTTAATCATACACGTGTATAGTCTTTCATCATAGGTTAGATACCCGTTCTATGTGAGCGACAAACGCGACACCGCGATTCGACACGACAGTATCAAACACGACGTGACCCTTCACGTAAAAACGCCATAGACAATGACAAACTTGTCACGTAGACAAGTTTGTCATTGTCTATGGCATCGTACCGCATCGCGTCGCTTCTGTCGCTCACCTAGGACAAAGGGTGAACCAAAGAAACAGTTAACATAGAATTTACCTGAGGAAGTTCCCGCTTGAAGTGATGCACGCCACATTGGCGGTTTCAAACACTCGCTTGCATATCACAGATTCGTCTTCCAGTTTGGCTGCCTTTTTATTGCACTGTAAAAAAACTAGTAATTCATTATTTTTTTACAAGCTTTTATTTAACTTTGCAATGCTTTTGCAAACTTTTATTTATAAAATGATATATTTTATGTATATATATTATGTATTTTGTAAATGATAAAGGAGCATGGATCTGACTCGCTCCAGCAATGCTAAGAGATTGTTCATTGGAGATGTTCGTGAATAATCGAGTGTACGTTTTAATAACATGGTTCCAAAAGAGTTTCTAGATTTGCCATTACATACATTTAAAGACTGTGTCAAACAACATTTATTAAGGTGCCAGCGGAGAATGAATTGCCCATACAAACGTAATACCAAAATAATTAATAATTCGAGAACATTTCCACCAAAATGAGAGTTTATTTGGATTCAAATTGTATTTATCTAGTCCCCTGGATTTATATGTTTTCAAAATACTTTCCTAAAATGAAATGTAAATGAATTGCGTTTTGCATATTTTTACGACAAGATGGACATGTTTCCCTCTTATTTGTTTCATATTAAAACCAACGATATCTTACGTATTAATTGGTCAGCAGCATAGCCTATATTGTCAAGTTACAGAATAACAAAACGAAGTAAAAAGCACGATAAGTTTTCATTCATCATTTTTGGTATTCACGGAACAAGACTAAATGTATAACAAATTCTGTAAGCTCATATTGCTATCTCGCTTGAACGCGATCATGTGTCATCAGTGAAATAGAGATAGCAATATACCGGCAAATTTATATTTGCGGTTCGAATAGAAGTTGCGAGCGGCGCGAACCGGCCTCTTAAGTCGAGGTTATTACACTATCGACGATTTTATTGCATGGAAGCAACCGGCCTCGCATCCAATGACTCACAAGTCAGTGTAATACTTGTAACGTTACGTATGGATTGTATAGCTTAAGTATTGTAACCTTTTACTTTTTTTGAGAAAAGAGCAACTGCTGAGTTTCATGCCGGCTCTTCCCAGTAGAATCAGCTTTCCGAACCGGTGGTAGTATTGACGTGTAGCTCAAGTGGCGTGCACAGGGTTTGATGCTAGGGTAGGCATAAGTTAGTCAGAATACCTATATACTGACTGTCATGATGAAAAATGAATATTGACGTATTTCCATTTGGGTACGTAGTGCTTTTATGCCTCTATGCTGCACTGCACGCCACTGCGTGTAAGTGTTGGTATAAGTGACACAAGTGTCCTACGTGAAATAAACAAATCTTTTATCATTTAATCTATGTCATTAGGCCATCATTCTTATCTTCGTATTTAAGAATTTTAAGATATGAGCGTAGATGAAATCCACTCCCACTCACCTCAGTCATGCCTCTCAGTTTCTTCTGCTCAGCATCCCACTTGGCCTCAGCCATGGTTACGGAACGCATCAATTCGCCCACCGGTGGGGTTATGGACACGGACACCTCACCTGTTCACATACAAAACCCATACTAATATTATAAATGCGAAGGTGTGTCTGCTGCGTTTTCACGGACAGATATGGATTTTCATACAACTTTTGCCGGCCGCTGCTCGCATATATTTGGCCAGTACAGCAATTTCGATTTATCTCGAAGAAGGTTGTCAAAATAATGCTCAAATTTCCTAGCATGTTCGAGAAATAATCATTTATTTGCTGATTGTAGGTAAGTACATTATGTATCTGCACATTGATATAATAATTGTAAATTTATTTTTTCAAAAGAGCGACCACCAAGTTTACGGCTGGTTCTCCTAGGTGGGAATGACATTCCGAACCAGTGGTAGATTCACTTGACGATTCAAAAGCAATTGTCAGTCTACTGAAATAAAAAAAAATGAGTTTGAGCAGTTGAGTACAGCTTACTATAAAAGCCCCTAAACAAATAAAGAAAACAAGTTAATAATTAAAAAAATTAAAAATCACGACTGCCCTGCCAAAAAACGAACTAAAAAGTTAAATGATATTTTTTTGTGAATCACTGGATATTGAACTATAGTGTTATACATTTTTGGAATCTACTCATCATTTTCTAGACGATGATTATATAGTTAATCTTATTTTCGAATATTTTTTTTCAACTTTAAGTTAATGCGGGACCATGGTCACCGCATAAATTTAAAAAAAAAAATTACTATTCTATGTCACTCGGAATAAGCTAGGGATTCTAACGATACCTCATTTATCAAAATCAGTTCAGGCGTATAGAAGTTTTGGTGGAATATACAAACTCACATACGTATGTCACCGCCGTAAGATTGCAAAAACCGTTAGATTATAATCTCACTAGCGAAATTGTAAACTGTCGACAGATTGTGAACCGTTCAATGCTCTGAGTGCCCATTTTTGAAATATTCATTGTATTCATTCGTTTTCTTGTCTCGTTCTTGTAGGTTAGGTTAGGGTTTGACATAAATAATCGGTTAGGTTTTATCGGGTTAATATACCTAAGAGATTACAATCTACCGAAAAATAATGCGTTAAATTGTAATCTGTCGACAGTTTACAATTTTATAGTTAGATGACAATCTAACGGTTTTTACAATCTTACGGTGACACATACATGAACCCTGAAAACAATATACTCCTTTTTTCAGGCAGTCGTATAAAAAAGGTATAGCTCACCCAGTGAGCTGATGACAGTGAACTCGATGGGTTGTATGGAGTCCGCGAAGTCCACGCCCAGCGTGCAGCTCGCGCTGGCGCCGCCGTCCAGCCGTGGGATTGCCGCGAACTCGTGGATCGAACGAGCGCCGGTCAGAGTCTGAAATATACCAACATTGCCGTATTGAAAATATTAATCCATACTTAATATTATAAATGCGAAAGTGTGTCTGTCTGCTACGCTTTCACGGCCCATCTGTTCAACCGGTTTTGATGAAATTTGGTACAGAGATAGGTTGTATCCCGGGGAAGGACATAGGCTACTTTACTTTACTTTTTATCCCGGAAAATTAAAAAGTTCCCGCGGGAATAAAAAAACTTTAATCCACGCGGACGAAGTCGCGGGAATCATCTAGTAATATTATACATCCGAAAGTGTGTCTGACTGTGTGTTACGCTTTTCCGGTCCTACTTTTCAATGGACTTTGAAGAAATTTGGTACAGTGGTAAGTTGCATCACAGGTAAAGACTTTTTATTCCGGACGCAGGACTTGCTGCAAGTCGCAAGTGTAAACACTTGAAACTTTAAGAACTTGCTGTTTATTTTGATTGCAAATAAAAGTTTTTGGGGGTGAGGTTGACCAGTCGAGTGAATCTATCGCTGGACACAAATCTCGGTTAATATACCGAGGGCGCCATTGGGGCGCCCATATTTTTCACCTTAATCATTTATTTATAATAATACTTTATTGCACACAAATACAAGTGACAGCTTACAAAATGTTAAGTAATAAGTAATTGTTAGTAGGTAGTTAAGTTTTATTTGTCGATAATTCGACATAATATTAAAACACGAAATAAGTAAGTACCGCATTAGTGTTTTAATTTATTCAAGACTAGCGGTCGCCCGCGACTTCGTCCGCGTACAATTTCTGATTTCCTATGAGATTATGAAATTTTCCCGCTGCAAAAAGTCTATCTAAAGAGGCTTTATATAGCTTATGCAGGTTTTTATTATTTCAAACTTATAACCGAAATGCTGAATTTTCATGTCTCTTTCTACAAAAACATAGGACTTTCATACAAATTTTCAACCCCCATGTTACTCTTTGTCGGGTGGGTTTTCGTAAAATGGTTTATACAGGTTATTATCATTTAAAACTACTAACTGAAATCCCGATTTTCAAGTATCTAACTTCAAAAACATAGAACTTTCATACAAACTTCCAACCCCCATTTCACCCTTTTTGGGGTAGATTTTCGAAAAAGTACTTATACAGGTTATTATAATTTAAAAATGATAACCTAAATCCCGATTTTCTAGTCTGTAACTTCAAAAACTTAGAACCATCATGCAAACTTCCAACCCCCATTTAACCCTCTTCGGGGTAGATTTTCGGAAAAAAAGTTATACAGATTTTTATTATTTTAAACGTATAACTTAAATGCTAATTTTCATGTGTCTAACTTCAAAAACAAAGGACGTTCATACAAACTTCCAACCCCCATTTCAACCCCTTAGGGGTGAATTTTCCCAAAACCGTTTCTTAGCTGACGTTTACACCATAGAAGGAACCTACCTTCCAAATTTCAAGTCTGTATGTTTTATAGTTCCTGAGATATCGTGATGATCAGTCAGTCAGTCAGTGACCTTTCGCTTTTATATATATAGATTCAAGTCATTTATTAAATATAGGTACACTGTAGGTACACTTATTTTAGTCTAAAAAAAGCATGATGGTGATAATGGGTAACGGTATCTTAAAACTATAGCTACGAGGGTTCCAAACGCGCCCTGGTCTGAGAAGAGCCCACAACAAACTCAGCCGGGTTTTTTTTTAATTATCACCATCTCACAAATATTCTTACTAAGAAACTATCAGAGACATTAGAGCAAATTATTGCCAGGCTTCCTTGTCGTTTAAGTAGTCCTTTACATGGTAATAAGATTTTTCAATGAGTTTACGTTTTACATTAACTTTGAACTTATTCAGAGACATCTTCAACATGTCTTCTGGGAGCTTATCGTAGAAGCGGACACCGTTTCCAACAAATGAATTGCTAGTTTAACTAAGCCTAGAAACAGGCATTACAAGTTCATTTTTATGTCTAGTATTGACATTATGATAATCACTATTTTATTTTTACTTGCAAAATTACATGTAAATCAAACTTAGACATAAATAAACTAAGGGTAGCGGAACTATACCTAGGAACCTAGTATGACTCACCTTCTTGTTGACGCGTATGTTCTCAACGACTTCGGGCGTGTGGTTGGTGAATCTGATCTCTATGGCGCACATCTTATGCGAGTAGAGATGCGGCGCGCGGGTCCACTGCCGCGTGGCGCCCAGACCGCGAGACATCACGCGCGGGATCATCTCCGACTGGGCCGAGGGCGCCAGGGAGGGGCCCACTGGGGTGATCGTGTCCCCTGGGGACCACCAAAGGGGTCATTGATTACCATCTGCTTTAAACGTCTAAAAAATTTCATCCTCACAATCTGGATGACATTTTTTTTCCCCACCATAAGCTAGCCCTTGACTGCGATCACACCTGATGGTAAGTGATGATGCAGTCTAAGATGGTAGCGGGCTAACCTGTTAGGGGCATGGCGGTTATATTAAACCCACACCCCTTCGGTTTCTATACGGCATCGTACCGGAACGCTAAATCGCTTGGCGGCACGTCTTTGCCGGTAGGGTGGTAACTAGCCACGACCGAAGCCTCCCACCAGGCCAGACCAGGGAAAATTAAGAAATTATAATTTCCCAAATTGACACCCTGCCGGGGATCGAACCCGGGACCTCCGCACGTTAAGGCAACAGCGCTACACACTGCGCCACGGAGGTCGTCAGCTGCTTTAGACGTCTAAAAAGTTTCATCCTCACAACCTGGATGACATTATATTGTAATTTGTAATCATACTAATATTATAAATGCGAAAGTGTGTTTGTTTATTGGTTTGTTAGTTCGTCCTTCACGCCGCATCAAAGCCATAGATTGATGTGATTTTTTGCATGGTTATAGTTGAGGACCTGGAGAGTGACATAGGCCGTAAAATTAAGGAGTTCCCGGGGGAATCGAAAAAAACTTAAACCACACGGATGCGGACATCAGTAAGTGAGGACTGTGATCCGCACTAGGATTCCCTGTATCGCGGAAATCACTTCCTTCGTATGTAACAGAAATAAATTAGTCCAGAATCAACTATACTTCTCTATGGTCTAAAGTTGTTCAAACAAAGATAAACTCTATAATTAACAAAATTCAGTTTATAATCGCCTGGACCGGCGCGGCAGCCTCCTGCGAGCGAGGAAGTTTTCGTTTGAAAAAAATACGCGGTACCCGGGCGCCTCCTGCGTATAGTAAGGTAAATATGCAACTTATAAATTAATTTTGTGTGAGAGGGTGTGAGTTTGTGGTGTGTATGTGTGCGTGCGTGTGTCTTTGACGATTCAAAAGCACTCTTAAAGGTTTATTTGAATAAAAAACATTTGAATTTGATTTTTTTTGAATTTTGTGTCTATGTAACTGTTATACCTATATTTAATTTTAGCGTTTTTTCTGTGTCTTCATAATTGGATTTCATTACCTTTACATTTGTAACGGGACGTTTTCAAGATTTTGAGAGCTCTGTTAGTTTTAGTGTAAAGAAATGGTCCAGCAAAATGGAAGAGTGCAATAAATGTATATGAAAACCTTACCATCGCCAACGCCTGCCGGCGGGGCAGTGGGGGGAGACAGGAAGCCCCCACAAGTGGGCGTCATGGTGGGCAGAGAGCTGGCCACCTCGTCCAGCTCCAGGAGCAGCTCCAAGTTGGACTTCTCGTTTTTCTTGCTGTTCACTTCCTCTTTTGGAGCTTCCTGAGGAGTTAAGAAATATCCATAATCCATGGTACATGTCATGAAACTTGATGATGCCCGTGTGGACTAAGTTTTTTGAATTCCCGCGGAAACTTTATATTTCCTTTCCCGGGATACTAAATATCCTTGTACCAAATTCCATCAAAATCATTTGAACGGATGGGTCGTGAAAGTGTAGCAGACAGACAGACACACTTTCGCATTTATAATTTTAGTATGGTGGTGGTGGTGATGGATGGATGTATGTATGGATGGATGAATGGGTGTTTGTCACTCAATCACGCTCGAACGGCTGAACGGATCTTGATGAAATTTCGCACAGAGATAAATTATTGTCTGGAATAACACATAGGCTACTTTTTATCCCGGAAAATTTTAAGAGTTCCCGCGGGAGCCAAATACACGCGGTCGAAGTCGCGGGCATCAGCTAGTGAGTGTGATAAAAATGTACGGACGCGGTCAGAAAATGTTTACCCGTTTTCAAATTAGATTCTTTGCAACACTGCGTCGCTTAATTTATTACGTTTCAAAGTTATCAAAAGTTTTCAAACACCGAATTCACCAAAAAAAGTATTATGGAACGGTGAATCCAACACGACCGGTGAGAGGTCAGGCGCAGGACCGACGTCTTAACGTGCTCTCCGAGGCATGGGGTGAAACACCGCCAACTTCCTAACTCCGGCCTAGTACTGAGAATAACTTGCTAGAAAAATCCATGAATTGTTGTCAAATTTCTGAATATTTTCAGAACATACATACCTTCTGAGTGTCCTTTTTGGTAGCCTTAACGTCTTCACTGGTCTCTGAACTCCGGGACTCGCTCTCAGAACCGGAGGAAGATTCACTGTCAGACTCTGAATCCGATGTGCCCGAACTTGATGACCTGATGACAGATTTTAACGTCAACGACAACTTTAACGTCAGAGAAGACTGGAAAAGGACGAAAATTATGACTTAGAGCCGCTTGCACAAGGACATTTAAACTGATTTAGTTAAATTTTGTAATGCTGTCCCTTTTTGGCAAATGCGTATTGTAGTTCATATTCATATTCATTTCAATTTTCATATTCATTTTTATTTTGCATTCCAATATAATAGTAATTTACATGTCAATAGTTGATAATAATAACAATGTTCGTAACAATATTGGAACCCCGGTGGGGCACAGCAAAAAAAATCAGTGGTCGTAGAGAGACGGCTGCCTTATTTTTCTTCCAAAAAATCATTTAGTTTGTAATATACTTTATCAATCAGAAATGTTTTTAAAGAGTTGACAAAAGCTGTATAATTCTCCAAGGATTTGATGTGGTCTGGGATTTTGTTATAAATTTTTACACACATCGGGTTAGGACCAGTACTATGGATATTTAAGTTGGAACTGGGAATCATCATATTATTTTTTCGCGTGGGTCTTAGTTGGTAACGTCGCGGTAGGTCCTCTAGCTTTTTAAAGTTTTGCGGTTGTTTCCTTACAAATTTAGCTGATTCTAGTATGTAAATGCATGGCAGGGTTAGTATATTTAATGATTTAAAGTAAGGTACAGTAACTTTCCCGATTCTTTAAGTTTTTTATTATTCTTATGCATTTTTTTGCAGTATAAATAGTTCTGGTGCATTTGTGCTGTTTCCCCACAGTTGCCAAAAAGGGACAGAATTAATATATTTAACTAAATCAATTAAAGAAGCAAAGTTCCTTAGTATATAGTGAATAATGATGGTGAAGTGTAGTGCTGCCTGAAAGAACACATGAACAAAGTGTCTATTCTAACAAGAAAGACTTTAGTTTAGTTTAGAGATTGTGATATACAGAATCAGCCCCATTGTCCAATTTCTTAGGAAATAAGATAATTTATAGCTTAGGTTAAAGTAAAATTACTTACTAGGCAATAGTCTGGCTAGATTTTAATAATATTGAGCACCCTTTATTGGTACTCAATAATAGAAAAAAACAGTTATCTATTGGCGGAACGAAACATGACGTCACCGTCCACTCTGTAGTCTGTGTCGACTGTTGACAGGTCTTTTGTTTTGTATGTATATCTTGTCAGGTGCAGTTTTAATATTATTTTTGCACATCGTTTAAATTGTCCGGAAATGATAGTAGTTTTAATTATTTTTTTAGCTTATTTAATAAAATTGTGCAAGTGTTATATTTTTTTCCAGTTATATAATCACTTAAAGAATAGTTTTAAAAAAATGCATATTCCCTATTGTATGATGAATGTTTGTGTGTTGTTTGTTGCATAAATGTATTTTCATTGGGAAAAGCCTATTCTAAAGCGGCCCAAGGCCGATATAATGATGCATATTAAAGAACGACGTTTCTGTACTCACTTGTAATTGCTGTTTCTTTTTGATTTCTCTTCCTTTTTGTGCTCCTTAACATTATTAGTTTCTTCTTCCCTAGTAAGAAATAAACGTAATATTGAGCATAGTTATTTGGTTAATTTAAAGACCGGACATAATAATTGCAAGATATCCACAACGCCTATTGGTTATTTGGACAAAGTCGCCAATTTTCTAAGATTTTGTACAAATATTAAATTTAACAAAATCTCTTTTTTAACCACTACACGTTAGCCTTTGACAGCGATCTGACCTGATGGTAAGTGATGATGCAGTCTAAATTGTTCGTAGCGGGCTAAATTGTTAGGGGTATGGCAGTTATATTAAACCCGTACCCGGGTTTTAGATCGGTATCAACACAGCATCGTGCCGGAACGCTAAATCGCTTGGCGGTACAGTACGGTCCGGTTAGGTGGTAACTAGTCACGGAATAAACCTTCCACCAGACCAGACCAGAGAAAATTCAGAAATTATAAATTCCCAAATTGATGGCACCCCAGACCTCGTTCTCTTAAAAATTCTTAAAAATTTGATGTAAATTCTACAAGAAACCTCTTCAAAATTAAAAAAAATATTAGTAAAAAGTTATAGACTTTTTGCTTATGAATAGTCGAATGAATCTACCACTGGTTCGGAATGCCTTCTTATCGAAGTACTCACTCTCCGGAAGATTCCTCGGAGCTGCTGGAAGCGGCCGAGGAGCCTGAGGACGAGGAGGTGGACCCACCGCTGCCCGGCTCCGAGTAAAAACTCTTGTTTTTCTGTTCAAACCAATTATACACATGTTATTGACCGAGCGATTTTTGACTGACCCTGGATGACTTTTGATTTCGCGTCCGTTCGCCAATCGGTCTGCTGAAGCCTACTTCAAATACGCAATTTGGGTATCTGGCAACTAGTCAAATAAATAATATACTGAATTATTTCATATTCAAAAGGAGATGTGAATAATAAATAATAAACCTTACACCTTTGAAAGAAACAGTACAAACTCTTGTATCAAATAAACTGAAATTCTGCACAGAGGAATTCGAGTAAATTTAAAGGACTTGACCAGGGCAACTATGGGAGCTTGCCTAGGTGTCAAAAATCAATGTGCAGCAATATTTTTTTTATTATTGCAATTGTTATATTTTATACTATTCAGATAAAACCGTTTCAGAACTCAGAAGGCTCACAATAATTTAAAAAAAAAATCACCAAATAACTGCTGCTTTCCCACGCTAGATGGCGCTAGACGTTGTGGTTAGCGAGTCTAAACAATTAATTTCAACTATTCGACCAAGTTGTTCAGGAAAAAAATAAGCTTTGCATTATTTGGGCAGGGATTACGATAATACTGGAATAATAAAACTATATTTGCAAGAAATATGTAATTCTTTTAATAAATCACGTTACATTGTACTGCTGCTTTCGCACACTAGATGGCGCTAGACGTTTTGGCTAGCGAGTTCAACTATTCGACCACAGATGACAGACAGATGCAATGTGAAATGGCGTTCCTTTAAACGCAGTGGTTCTTTTAAAATGCTTTGTCCGACCAATAACACGTTTCATTGAGGCTTGTCAACAAATAATAATAATTATTAACAAAACATACATTTCCTTTTCATAAGTATAGTGACAGAGGAACATTCATGTAGGATTACAAGTTTATTATTAGGCATGGGTAAAATGGAACGTCAAACGTATTGTTTTTTTAGACATTTTAACCTTGACATTTTTCGAAATAATAAATCCATAATAATTTCGGTTTTAATTTTTAAACCTTACTGTATAAACGGATATCCTGCACATTGTCCCGAATCGGAGGGCAGTTTCTGGTTATGTCATGTCAATGGGGAAAAGGAGGGGCCGGATTTTTTGAAATTCCCACGGAAGGGATGCGGCAGGCTTGGTCAAAAAGAAATACAATGCCGCGATAACCCGCCGCGGCTGTACCTATGTACTGCGACAGGGATCCTACTGTGTACTGTCGCGAACTAACAACACCCACCTGCGTATCATCAGAGACTTGTGTCGCGATGGGAGCAGCGGTGGCCTCTCGCAAGCTAGCGCCCACGGCCTCCCGCGGCGCGACAGGCAGCGGGCGATAACCCGCCGCAGCTGTACCTATGTACTGCGACAGGGATCCTACTGTGTACTGGTCGCGATCTGGGGACAATTGGTTTATCATCATCTACTAGGTATATTTTGTTAACATTGTCATGTTCCTATAATTCGGTTAAGCCCTCACTACGGTCTGTTTAAGCTACAAAGGACATGGCCAGTGACTGCCCTCCGATTCGGGACAATGTGCAGGATTTTCATTTTTACAGTAAGGTTTAAAAATTAAAACCGAAATTACCTATTATGGATATATCATTCTAAATAAGGTCAAGGTAAAAATTTCTAAAAAACCAATACGTTTTCTCTTTACATCTTGAGCGTACTCCATTATGACATTCCATTTTATCCATGCCTAATAATAATCTTGTAACCCTACATGAATACCATTTAAGTACCTTAGTCACTATATTATGAGTGATTTATTTTTGATCAATTAAATAGTAATGAAAAGGAAATGTATGTTTTGTTTTTAATTATTTTTATTAGTTGACCAGTCTCAATAAAACGTATAATTGATCGAACAAAGCATTTTTAAATACACTGCGTTTAAAGGATCGTAACGCCCTCTGGCATTGCATCTGTCTGCCATCTGTGGACGAATAGTTGAAAAGACTCGCTAACCAAAACGTTTAGCGCCATCTAGTGTAGAAAAGCAGCAGAACAATGTAGCGTGATTTATTAAAAGAATTATATAATTCTTGCAAATATAGTTTTATTATTCCAGTATTATCCTCATCCATGCTTAATTATTTTTCTGAGAAACGTGCTGAGCAGTACTTGAAAATATTTGTTTAGACTCGCTAACCACAATTACGAGCGCCATCTAGTGTGGGAAAGCAGTTATTTAGTGAAACTTTTTTATTTATTTTCTAGTTTTCAGAGCCTTCAGACCTTTGTCTCTATAATACATAACAATTACAATAATAAAGAAATCATTGTTGCACATTGATTTTATATATCTAGTCAAGCTCCCATAGTTCCACTGGTCATGTCGTTTCAAACGCCAGCCTGTTTTATATTAGTGCTTTGGTCTAAAAAAATTGTGGTGTTTTTAAAGGCAATAAAAAAAAATCATCATTCAAGCCTTTCCTAGTGACCACACCTCTTATTTCTTAGCATGAGGTTTGTACTGCCCAGTGTTGCCAGTATCTAAAAATCCGACTCAGCTTTCACTAGGACTCCTGGAAGTACATAAGTAAAGTAAGACCACCCATGCGGGTTAGGTCAACTAGTACTAGATAAGTAACTTACCTTTGAAATTACTCTGTATTGTCGGTTTCGGCTTGTCGGGACAGAATATCTGCGCTGCGTACTGTTTCAACAGCCCACTCTGCTCGGGGTCAATGAACCGGCGCAGCATGCGTGCTCGGTCGCGCACGTCGTAGCTCGCGTCGTAGCGTGCCAGCGAGAGCACGTACTTGCTCAGCGGGACCGTGTCCGGCTGCGTTATGGACAGCTTCACCGCTAGCGATAGCAGTTGCAGTTTCACTAACTCGTCCTATGAAAAAATATTTTGCGTCATTTCTACACCGTTTAAACATGTCAATACTTTGTTAAAACCTAATTGAACCGAGGAAAATACTTCTTCTCAAGATAGAATAGAATGAACAAAAGCGCTGTGTGATGACACACGATAACAGCTTCAGCTCTATGGTGCATATAATTCATTAATATATGCTTGGAAGCGTGTTGGTAGTAGAATACTTCCTTGTGGGACTCCATGTTTTATAGGTATAATATATCTATTTTCACAAATTGAGAGTAGCTCGCGTCGTCGGCTCGTAGCGTGCTAGCGAGAGCATGTACTTGCTCAGCGGGACTGTGTCCGGCAGTGTTATGGACAGCTTAACCGCTAGCGATAGCAGTTGTAGTTTCCCTAATTCGTCCTATGAAAATTATTTCATTTCAAAATATTTATTTTGACGTCATTTTGGCATTGACAATGCATGGTAAGCTAAGTGACGTCATTCTAAATCCAATATGGCGGACTGCCAAAGTAGGACGGCTAGATAGATTTATGCACAGCCATGGTATGGCAATTAAAAGGATCTGATGGGAAGAATACTTATTTAATAAACGTTCACAGCATGTTTTATGGTGTAGAGTGTAGACGTACCTTTTATTTATTTCACGTACAACTTATACAAAATATATTATTTGGTCTATTGATTAATGTTTCTTTGTTGGGTTAAAACTGTGAGTATGTGTGTGTGTGTGTGTGTACTATATTACAAGTACCTGATCAGCGAAGTGGGCGGCCATGTGCGCCAATATGGCGGCCGCGCGCGGGTGTTTGGCGCCGTGCTCCGCCACCAGCCACACTGCCGCCGCGCGCGCGTTTCCCGCTAGCCTATACGACAGTAACATTACACACTCAGTTTTCTGCTAGCCTGTACCAGCCCAAACTGTTGGAGGAGGACCTTTGGCATCAGGCAAACAGACGAGGCGGTGTAAGATTGAATAGTAGTTAAAATTAAGTACTGTAAATGTCTGAATAAAGGCTTTATTTATGATGTTACCTGTCAGATCGCAGCAGCTTGGCGGCGCGCGAGACGGCCGCCTGCGCAGAGCTGGCCCCCCCGCCCACCACCCGCTTCACCACCACCACCGCTTCACACACCACCCACTCTGAACACAGGGGAAATTACTCTATTAAATCTTACTAATATTATAAATGTGAAAGTTTGGATGGATGGATATATGGATGTATGGATGGATCTATGGATGTTTGTTACTCATTCACGCGCCAACGGCTGAACGGATCTGGCTGAAATTTGGCACAGAGATAGATTATAGTCTGGAATAGCACATAGGCTATGAAAATTAAAGAGTTCCCGCGGGAACCGAAAAACCTCAACTCACGCGAACGAAGTCGCGGGCATTAGCTAGTAGGTAATAATGGAAAAGGTGAACAATAAAATTTTTGAAGCTAAAGGGCATCCGTACTAGGAGAACCTGTGTTTCGGGCACCGTAGCCTTCCATCGGATCCTTACAACTTTTAGAACCGCGAGTCACTTAAGGGGCATGTATAGGAGTCACTTCAGGAGCAAATATAGGAGTCAACGAGTCACTTAAGGAGCACATATAGGAGTCAACGAGTCACTTAAGGATCACATATAGGAGTCAAAGAGTCACTTAAGGAGCACATATAGGAGTCAACGAGTCACTTAAGGAGAACATAATATAGAAGTCAACGAGTCACTTGAAGAGCAAATATAGGAGTCAATGATTCACTTAAGGAGTACATATGGGAATGATAAGATATAACTTACCATCTTTACTGGATAACAGATGTAATAGTCATAATAGTTATGGCAGGTCTCAGTTTCTGTGTGAATAGTCCTGGCCAGCCTGTATAGTGGCTGCCACAAACGCCTTGTCACTCGATGTATAGATAAAAATAGCAAATAACCATGAGAGTAAAAGAGATAGAGATAACTTACCGTTTTAGCTGGACAGCAGATGCAGTAATCCATTAAGACAGGTCTCAGTTTCTGTGTGGATGACCACAAGCCTGCCTATAGCCTGTATAGGGGCTGCCACAAACGCCTCACCAGATGTAAAGATAAGAATAGAAAATAACCATGAGAGTAAAAGAGACAGATATAGCTTACCATCTTTGCTGGACAGCAGATGCAGTAATCCGTTAAGGCAGGTCTCAGTTTCTGTATGGATGGCCACGGCTAGCCTGCCTATAGCCTGTATAGTGGCTGCCACAAACGCCTTGTCACTCGCCGTGACGTATGTTTGGTATTCCCTCAGTACGACTGCCGCGCTGGCTTCAGTCGCCAAGTTTGTTAGAATCTCGAGTTTCAGCAGCTTTATGTGTGTCGGGTCTGAGTTTCTAACGAAGAACGATTTTAGGAACGGTTCGAAGAGCGACTGGAAAGAAAAAGTGAAGATAAAAGCGGTACACAGGAAGTAGAACAAATCGTGTAAGCCAATCAGGGGGCATACTGCAATCGCTTAAATTTGATACGTCCACAATCGCGTCAAAATAGAATAGAGCCAAAGGCTCTTGATTTACAATTTAATTTTGAAGTTTGTTTGAAGCGCTAGCTGTGAAAGCCTCACGAAATTGAGCTCCAAATCAATTCAGTTTAGGTTCATTTTACTTTGACGCTAATGTGATCGTACGCTCGATTACGATCAATCGAGTTTGCAATGAAAAATTAGACTTAGCGTACAGTAGGTGAACCGAACGCGTAGCGAAGCGAATCTATACTAATATTATAAATGCGAAAATTTGGATGTATGGATGTATGGATGGACGTTTGTTACTCAATCACGCCAGAACGGCTGAACAGATCAGAATGAAATTTAGCACAGAGTAGATTATGGGTATGGATTTTTGACATGGGTATAGTTGAGGACCTGGAGAGTGACATAGGCTACCTTTTATCCCGGAAAATCAAGGCGTTCCCGCGGGAATCAAAAAAAACCTAAACCACGCGGGCAAAGTTTAATATAACTGCCATGCCCCTAACAGGTTAGCCCGCTACCATCTTAAACTGCATCATCACTTACCATCAGGTGAGATCGTAGTCAAGGGCTAGCTTGTAGTGGATTAAAAAAGTCGCGGGCATTAGATAGTAAAGGATAAAGTAAGGATTATGAGGTTGGTCTCGGCAATACAGATGTATCTCCTCACCCGCCTGGTGACAGTGACTGAGGCGACGGTGCTCAGAACTACGCTCTGCACCTCTATAGGCGCTCGCAGCAACCGGATCATTGCCTTGGCCACCGGGGCCAGCTCCTGAGCTGCAATATAGGAGATGTCTCTCAACCAGCTCAAAGTTTTTGTAAAACGCAAACTAATTGAAAAATACTATAACAATGATAAATAATAAATAAATAAATAATAATATGTTCAAATGGTTTTTATGGTCAATAATAAATTATTGACCATAAAAAAGCTACTAGCCACTAGGTATAACTTAGAATATACACTGTGATTAATCAATAATAATTTCCCTTGAAACCTGAAATTATACAAAGCAATACAATACAATGCAATGGAAAAACAAATACAAACAAAGCAATACAATGCAATGGAAAAGGTGAATAATACGGTTTTTTGAGGTCAGACAATGTACCTAAACCAATCGATTTTTATTTATTCAACTAGATGATCGTCCACATGGATTAAGTTTTTTAAATTCCCGCAGGAACTCCTTAATTTTCCGGGATAAAAAGTAGCCTATGTCCATCCCCGGGATACAAATTATACCGGTACCAAATTTCATCAAAATTGGATGAACAGGTGGGCCGTGTAAGCGTAGCAGACAGACAGAAACACTTTCACATTTATCTTTATTCGCATATATAATTTAGGTGCACTGTACACTTATTGACGTCCGAAACATGAAAAAAAAATGATGGTGATAATCAATTACAATTTAAGCAGTAAGGTCCCAGCTTCCAGTAGCAGTTTACAGTCGAGTACACACTGGGCGCACTTAGCGGTTATAAAAACGCGCGTTTTTATAACCGCTAAGGCTGTCTACACACTCACCTGGTCCACAATGAAAGAATAGTTGCGCTACGGCCATAACGACGCCCGCGTTTCGGCTCTGCAGTAAGGGCTTGGCAGCCCGCAGAAGCAGTCTAAGGTCGGGTTCCACACTGGGCGAACTAGACGCGCGTTTTTCACTTCCGTCGCTGTCTGAATCGTAGAACGGTTTTTCACTGTCGCTTGAGTAGTTCTGTAAGCAAATTACTATTAATATCTCGTTGGTCTCAATAGGAAGAACATTTTTAATGAATAATACCTACTCTAAACAAGAAAAACCAATTAAGAACTTCGAATCTATACTGATATTATAAATGCGAAAGTTTGGATGGATGGATGGATGTTTGTTACTCAATCACGCCAGAACGGCTGAACGGATCAAGATGAATTTTTTATGTGATGAATAGCACATAGACTAGGCTTTTTATCCCGGAAAATTAAAGAGTTCCCGCGGGAACCAAAACCCTGAAACCACGCAGACGAAGTCGCCAAATTCTCTGTCCCAAATTCTGTCGCCGAAGTCTATGTGCCAAATTTCGGCCAGATCTGTTCAGCCGTTGGGGCGTGATTGAGTAACAAACATCCATACATCCTGGATGGATTAGTAAGAAAACACACATACATCAGTATTAGGATCGGGGAAGCACGTCTTAGCGTACACGGTGAGAACGTTCAGTAGCGTCAGTTGGCCCCACTCGTCCACATCCGCCAAAAGAGCACACAGCTTCCTGAAAATAATGTAGGTATCTTACACTGCAACATCACTTACCACCACGTGAGATTGCAGTGAAAAGCTAATGGAGAAGTTTCCAGTTATTTTAATCATACTAATATTATAAATGCGAAAGTGTGTTTTGTTTGCCCTTCATTTACGAAGCAACGGACCGACGTAATTTTTGGCATGAGTATAGTTGAGGATCTCGAGAATGACATAGGCTACTTTTTGTCCCGGAATATTAAAGAGTTCCCGCGGGAATAAAAAAAAAATAAACCACGTGGACGAAATCGCTAGTGAATTATATAACAAAAATATGAAAGAAAATAGACTACATCATCACTTACCATCAAGTGAGATCGGAGTCAAGGGCTAGCTTAAATAAATCGTCAAAATATCTCAACAAATGAAAAATTATGGAACTTTAAAAAAGCGCTTGCAAGAATAATTTTAAGGTATTATGGCGTCACTCGACTATTTATAACCGAACTAGATGATTCCCGCGACTTGGTCCGCGTGGATTAGGATATTTTGATTCCCGCGGGAACTCTTTAATTTTCCGGGATAAAAAGTAGCATATGTCCTTCCCCGGGATACAACCTACACCTGTACCAAATTTCATCAAAATCGGCTGGACGGATGAGCCCTGAAAGCGTAGCAGACAGACAGACACACTTTCGCATTTATAATATGGATAAAATAAATGCATTGCATGTAAAGTAACATGGCATGATTTAATGCACTAAATATACGTGTGTGAAGATATTTTCGACTGGGCCTTACTCATGATATTTTCCTTCACCGTTTGAAGCACGTGATATTTAATTTCTTAAAACGTATATTTTAAAAAATGTTAATGGTTCGTATCAGGGGATTGAATCCGCGACTCCCTATTAGAGATACGGTATCGGAGGTCGGGTGTTCAAACCACTAGGTTATCAACACTTTTTCATAAACTGCCACGCCAAAATATACCTATAGCTCCTGTGAATAAGGCTCATGCGATCTCCGCACACTTCGTTGAAGGCCATAGCAGCAGAGCCGACAACCAATGGCGCCTTGTCGGAAAGAAGCTTGTCTATTATTGACACCAGCTCTTCTTTCTGCTCTGGGTCTAGACTGTAACATAGACAAACATATTTTTTTATCCGACTGCGGAACGCATTGGGTTATTGTGTCAAAATTATATTATTGAAGTCGAATTTCTTTAACATCTGAAGATATTCTAAAATGTATGAAAACTCAAGCAAAGTTTAATTCTATAGGCACTGATTACTTGGTCGTACCTCCATAAAAGATGGCAGGTAATGCAGGTATCAAACCGCTTTTCAGTTTGGCGCCAGTTGCGTAACTGGCGCCAAACTGAAAAGCTGTTTGATTGAATGTTACTTTATTATTAATGAAAATTCATTTTCTCAGAAACATAGCAGCTTTAAAAGTTAAAACTAAGGAAAGGAAACAAAAAACGTTTTCGCCCAAATTTGGTACTTTCTTGCAACTTGAACGTTACTTTCGTCCGAAGAAGCTCAGAAGTTTGGTTTATACAGGAACAGGTGATATAGCTTGACCGTGTCATTGAAAGATCTTCTTCCAGCGGGTATTATGCTCGGGCTAAACTTACGAAATCTTACTAATATTATAAATGCGAAAGGTGGATGGATGTATGGACGTTGGTTATTCAATCACGCCCCAACAGCTGAACGGATCTGACTGAAATTTGGCACAGTTTAATTTAACTAATTAAAAAGTTCCCGTAGAAACCAAAAAACCTCAAACCAGGCAGACGAAGTCGCGGGCTATATATACTATAATAGCGTAATTCATAGAAAACTTTGTAATCGCGATGTAGTTTAGTTAGTTTAGATGTAGCTCTGTCACTTGGGTTTGGATTTCTTCGTGCGTTACCAGTAGCGCCATCTATTAGCCTATGAGCGGAGACCGCCACAAGTTAAATAGTTACCTGTAGAGTTTGGGTATGGCGTGCGCCGCGGTCTTCCTCACGTATGGGCTCATATCGCTCGCCGAGTCTCGTATGGCGAGCATCACTATGGGCACGATCATCGGCACGCGGATAGACGATAAGACGCGCAAAGCGCTCGCGCGAATCAGCTGGTTAGGATCCTGCAGCGTTGAGAAAATTGTTTTACGAAAAGGATATGCAATTTATAATGGATTTAAAATGGCGAAATTTAAGGAAATATATATTCTTACAATACTTATCTACATATATTCACGAGACACTTTTTGTAATAAGAAATATTCAAAATAGCATGAAATGTAACAATAAGACAGCAATCTGCACGACATGCTAGTTAGAAATCGCACTAGAGTCGTGACTCCTTCGCTCCGCCTCAAGAAAGTACGGAGGTGGTTGGTGAAAGTGGTCGTACAAGTTTAAAGTATGCTCCTAAAATAGCATACTGTTGAAGATAATACAATAAAGTCACTCACTGATTAACTCATCAACATCCAGCTTCCTAAAGGAAGCACATGATTTTAGCATTCTATGTATATTAGAATTATTTATGTATGTTCCATGTAGCGCCTAAACTACTGAGCCGATTTTCATGAATGAGGTGTCAATAGATTCGTTATTATAGTCTGGGTGACATTGGCTAAATTTTACACAAACAAAATCGTTGTGGCAGATGTTACATCCAAAAAAGTGGTGGTCTCTTAAATATTTACCGTAATCAGATTTCTGATTTTTAATTTATACTTTTTACAAAGATTCCTTGTATTGTAGACAAGGAATAAATCTGAGAATTTAGAAAACTTTCCAGGGAAGCATTAACTAATTGGCTAATGAGTAGTTTTATTTTACCCTAAACTTGTAATTTATCTTATGTACTAAGAATTTGTCCATTGACACATCTTAGTCTTTCTTGACAAACTTAGACACTTTGTTCACGTGGCTCTTTAAATGATAAAAAAGTTCTTCTCTTCATCGTCTTCTTCGTATCCTGGGATTATTTTCCGCACTTGAAACGTAGGCGTCCGCTGTGCATGAAAAAAAAAAAGTTCTTGTAGTGTAAATGAAATAAGAAGCAAACCTTAAGTGCTCTCTGGAAAGTGCTTATAGACAACAGAGCGAGGTCTTGCTGTTCTTCAGCGTAACGCACGAGGTAGACATAGACTAGCTTCTTCACTTCTATGTTTTTTGATACCACATTTTTCACAACCGCTGGAAACCTGTAAATGAAACATAAAATAGCATCTACTTTACAGGGGTATGCCCATACCTAGGCATCAGCTAGTCTAGTTATAAATATTGACTCACAAATCAGAAGCATCTCTGCCTTTGGCTATCATGCCAATGATCCTCTTCATAGCTTCCAGCTTCAAAGAGTCCTTGGATCCGTCCAGCATGAGCTTCAGGTCATCATTTCTTGAAAAAGTATATTATTTCCAATTAACTAAGTATCTTAAGAAGACTTAATTTAAGTAACTATAAACATAACTATGGAATAATCTCGACGACCTCCGTAGCTCAGTGTGTAGAGCTGTTGTCTTAACGTGCAGAGGTCCCGGGTTCGATCCCAGGCAGGGTCAATTTGGGAATTTATGATTTCTGAATTTTCCCTGGTCTGGCCTGGTGGTAGGCTTCGGCCGTGGCCGCTAAGCGATTAAGCGTTCCGGTACGATGCCGTATAGAAACCGAATAGGGGTATGGGTTTAATATAACTGCCATGCCCCTAACAGGTTAGCCCGCTACCATCTTAGACAGCGTCATCACTTATCATCAGGTGAAATCACAGCCAAGGGCTAACTTGTAGTGGTTAAAAAAAAAAACTATTCTATTTAACATTATAAATGCTACAGTTTAGATGTATTACTCCTCGGCCTCGCATCCAGTGACCCACAAGTCAGTGTAATACTTGTAATGTTGCATATTATGTGTTATATTGTTTAATTATTGTAACCTCTTTTTTTTTTAAGAAAAGAGCAACTGCTGAGTTTCTTGCCGGCTCTTCTCAGTAGAAGTCGTATCATAAGTGACACAAGTTGTCCTACGTGAAATAAATAAATCATTTATCATTTAATCACTGCAACAGCAGAACTAATCTGGATTAAATTTGGCACAGAGATAGATTATAGTCTGGAATAACACATAGGCTATTTTTTATCCCGGAAAGGGTTGGGCTATAGTATACTGACGGTGGCGGAGGGGGATGGGGAGGGGGGAGGGGGAAGGGGGGGAGGGGATATACCCCCCCAGAAAGTAAGACGTTCCGAATTTTAGTAGTTTCCGAGAAATTAATTTTTTAAAATTTTGAGGTTAGTTTTACCTTTATACCTTTAAATTAATTATACCTACTTTAACCTACCTTTATACCTTTTGTTTAAGGTAGTGGAAGAGGTTAATTTCTTAATTGCAATGGGCTACGCCAGAAGACTCGCTTCGTCGCCCCTGAATGAAGCTTCGCCTACTCGACCTTCGTTTCGCTGCGGAGGTCGCCGGCTCGCTTCGCTCGCCACCTCCCCCCTTCGCTCCACTCGGCCTCGTAGGCTCGTTTCATTCAGGACCTCCTACGCGTGCTTCTGGCTTCGCGCTTAAAAAAAACACTCTAGGGGTAGGGCAGACAAGACTGCGTGGAGTCGGGTGTGCTGATTCGGTTTTGTGAATCATATCATAACCTAATTATACATGTAATAACCTACCTTTAAACCTTTTTAGTTAATTATACCTATAACCTTTATACGTTTTTTTTTAACCTTATAACCTTTCATATGAAAAGCGCGTAAAACGATGACTCATAGATTTGAATTCAAATCATTTGGACACTTTGGCGCCATCGCACGCGTTCCGTTTATCCAATAATGTTTTTATGTTTGAATATGATTATTACTCGATTATTAACATTTTGTAATACTTTTTATGTTTGGAACGGATCAATGAATTCTTACACGAACGGATTAAAATACGTAAAACGAAACTTTAGTACGTCAACTAAACGTCAATGAGTCTGTAATCTATGGCAAATGTCGTAAGAAATAGTGAAAAGTGGTCAAAATTTGCGAATTTCAAAAAATTATTTCTCGAAAAGTATTAAAATTCGGAGTAAAATATTTTAGTGCAAGGCTTACCACATCAAGGTCTTTCTGTAAAAAAAATATGAACGTCCAACTCCACTGTCAGTATACTATAGCTGAGCCCCGGAAAGTTTAAGAGTGCGTGCGGGAATCAAAAATACCTTAATCCACTTGAACAAAGTCGCGGGCATCAGCTAGTATAACTATAAACCTTCACGAAAGCACACAAAGCATGTGTAGTGACACATAGCCCTTCGTCCATACTCTACCCTTTACATTCCTAAGGATATCAACATTCTAGGAGTTTAAAGAAGACAACTTTGCACTTACTTCTTATAATCTGGTTGGAAGAAAGCTCCTGATGCGGGGTCATTGACTGGGTACTCCACCTCACCCTGGACCACCTTATCATTGTTGTAGGAAGTCGTGCTCGTCATTTTGATACCAAGTTAATATTCACTTTCTAAATTGATCAATTTTTAAAACTAAATAATCGGTGAAATTGCATCCTCAATGTTCAATGTTGACGTATTTTGACACTAATGACAATTGACACTTGACACTGACAGTGAAATTACTTTCAAGTGCTACCATTGCAGAATTCAATACTTACCTCACAAGAACTGATCATTTTGTGAAGTTCCGTCTAACGGTCTCATTAAACTATCAATAATAATTTTATACATTTACGGATATGATACTAATGTTCTTTATCCCGACATTATATTTATACTTATCTGGGAAAGTATTTGTCTTATCTTCTAAAATGACTTATTTGGCTTCTTAAGCCAGATTTCCGTCATGTCCCATTAAGGAAAAGGATTTTAAAAAAAATTAAATAATGTCTGAATTTTACAACTATAGGATTCTGGATAACCAAACTACTTTGTTTTTCCATAATACAAGGAAAGACCTCAAAGCTGGCTACACTGTTTAGATGTCAAGTGATGCGTTTTAATAATGCTAAATATTATATTTTTCTAATTTTTAGGTTTTTTCACGTCTCAATGCCCGCTCTACACTCGCGCCACGACATCAGCGAATGTATTTTTTTTCTTCACAGGGCGTTCCTACGGATTTGATGAGTCCTACGGCAAAGGTGGATACCCATCAAATCCGTGGTATTACTAAAGGTATTATATCCATGATTTCTTTATGCTTTTCGGTTCGTAGGATATTTTCTAGATGCCGCCCGACGGGACGTTATTGCAGTTGCTGCTGATCTCTCTCCGGTCATGTCGGATTTTCCGTCATATCGTGCTATGAGAGTGAAGGAATAGAGAGTGTACCTACCCGTATTTGCGCACACACTTGTGCACTATAATATCTCCCGCACAGATGGCTACATATTTCTATCTGGAGATAAGCCGCCGTGGCCGAAATTCGGTCTGCTTGTAAGGAAAATACCTAAAGTTATCACAGCCGAAGTTTTTTCCCTTAGACTGCACAGCGTCTTTGTGCATACTTAAGTTGGTGCAAGCAACGGGCAACGGCGTTGTCTCACTGTAAGTATCATCTATTTATGCTGTGAGAATGTATCCACGACCAGCACTACAGCCTTTTAACTGCCATTGCTGGGCACAGGCCTCCACTCTCGTATGCGAGAGAGGGAATTAGAGCTTAGACCTACCACGCTGCTCCAATGCGGGTTGGCGGGCTTTAACGACTCTTATCATGTTAGTGATAATAACCGGGACCGACAGCTTAACGTGCTCTCCGAGGCAAGGGGGTGAAACACCGCCAACTTCCAATTCCGGGCTGGCACTGAGAATTTCTGAATTTCTTAAACCCAATACCAATTTTTTTTTGCCCGACCGGGAATCGAACCCAGGACCTCGTGATCCGCAGTCGACTATGCTAACCGCTAGACCAACGAAGCAGTGAGAATGTATGCCCGCCTTTATTCCCAGGAAAACAAGGCGAACATGTTGCTTCACTAATAGCCCAGGCTACTTGTGCAAGCTATGTATGGGAACCCTAAAATAAAAAATGTAAAGCTGATTTTAGGCACAAGCGTTCCTTGGGGTCTGAGAAGTACTTCTTAAAAATTCCCCCCCCCTAGGCCGCGGGCTTAACCCCCCACCCCCCCAAACGTCTCCCCAACCGCAGTTTTTTCTAATTTTCTCAAAAAATATTAGTGCTAGAAAAAAACCATCTATGGCGAAAATAATTAACATTAAATAATCTACCATATGGCACTTAAATCATTATGATCGGATAAATAGTTTTGCAAATATGCCGGCTTATTTGACGCATTTGTTTTTTTTTTTTTTAAATCTTGTAAGTTTCTTGTGATTTGCACAAAATGTATAAGAGCTAGGAAAAAAACGACAAGAACAAAATGAAAGTTCATAAAATCTTCTACAAAATGCTTTTTATTTCATTTCAATCGACCGAATACTTTCGGAAATATGACGATCGAAAACGTTCATGACAGAAAAATATTTTGCAATAATTTTGACTTTGTACCTACACATTCTATTTGATAATGATCGATGCTATATTACAATAAATTAATAGTAGATAATAATCATGATATCTTTATCTACAAAACAACACTACACTCAGTAAATAATATATTAAATATTATTATTTATATTCGTTCAAAGTTCTAACAAAGACAAGGCGTCGCGTCGGCCGAAGAATAACGAATAGGAATGCAAAGGAAATGCGGGTGGAATGACATGGTTCGTGTGCAAATGTTACCATTGATGGGGAAGAAGGTGATGATGACGACCATGATGATGTGCTTTAATAATACCTACTAATATAATAATAATAAATACCTACGTCTCGAAGTCCTTTCAACTATATGTAGGTATGCAATATGCATTTATCTAAAATCAATGTAAATGAACCACCAACATCCAACAGCTATCTTGCAGATAATTTTATCAGATTAACTTTTAATTGTTAACGGCATTCCGAACCAATGGTAGATTCACAGGACGATTCAAAAGCATTTGTAAAAGTTTACTTGAGTAAAAACATTTGATTTGATACTTGAACTGTAATACGATTACAAAAAAGCACAATCGGCTAGAAATTTGAGAGGGGGAGGGGGGTCGTGGTAGGGGGGAGGTGGGAGGTGGGAGGGTGGTTGTGGGAGTGGGGGAAAAGAGGACATCATTTGCGCCTAAAATCATAAATACCTACGTTATTTATTTAGAGGTTAATTTCTATTTATTCCATAGTACTATGCTAAGTCTACATGACTACCACCGGTTCTTACACAACAGCAAGGTATATTTCGAAAACTATTTGTCCTATCATAATAAACTAAACACTATTTTATAGGTAAATTAATAATCTTTGTACTAAGTCCTGACAGCTTTTTTCCTAACTCTAATACTTTTTCTTGAAATTACAATAAACATTTACGGATTTTACAAAGGTTTAGTCTTTTATTCCAGTTAGGCAGCCATATTTCCGAAACTATTAGTTCTATCAAAATAAACTAAAAATTATTTTGAAGATAATTTAATGAAGTTCATTTTTGCTTATTATGTTTTTTTTCCTAGTTCTAGTAGTTTCTGTGAAAATTAAAAATTATACGAACGGTTGTGGAAAAAAAAAATTTTCTTGGAATATAGGTTGCCATATTTCTCGAACTATTGGTCCTATCTAAATTCACCATAAGACTTTTTTGTGGGTAATTTAGTGAAATTAATTACTCTTCCGAGGATTTTTTTCCAGCTCTAATAGTTTTTGTGGAAATTGCAAATAACATAGGATTCTAGCAATTTTTTTATTTTTTTTCGTACACTATACATGGATATATATTCGAAATTATTAGTCCTATCTTTATGAACTAATTTTTTTTAATAAGTGGTTAAATGGTGTTTATTTTTACTTCTGGGAGTTTTTTGCCTAGCTCTAATAGTTTTCTAGAAATTACAGAAAACATATAAAATTTTGAAAAATATTGCTATTATGTTAACTATGACAGGTATATTATCGAAATTATTAGTGCTATCAAAATTAACTAAATACTATTTTGTAGGTAATTTAACTATGTTTCTTACTGCTTCAATCAATTTTTCCTAACTCTGTTATTTTTTTTTTCGAAAATCAAAAACAACGTACACGATATTTGCATATTATTTTCTTTATCTTACACAATAGGTAGGCATATCTCCAAAACTATTACTCTTATCAAAATAAACTAAATATCATTTTATAGCTAATTTAATAGCCTTTCATTTTGCTTCAGACAATATTTTTGTAGCTCTATCAGTTTTTATGGAAATTACAAGAAACTACATTACAAAAAGCCATACATGCAAAATATTTTCTTTTCATGCACAAAGGGTTAACATATCTCCGAAACTATTAGTCTTATGGAAATGAACTCAAACATTATTTTGTAGATAATTTAATGAAGATAATTTTCACCATAGAAAGCTTTTTTCTAGCACTAATATTTTTTGAGAAAATTACAAAAAACTGCAGTTGGGGAGACGTTTGGGGGGGTGGGGGGTTAAGCCCGCGGCCTAGGGGGGGGGGAATTTTTAAGAGGTACTTCTCAGACCCCAAGGAACACTTGTGCCAAAAATCAGCTTTACATTTTTTATTTTAGGGTCAATGTTTATTAGTCCCGTACTATAATAGCTGTTACTACCTATCAGGTATTATAGGTACGTACCCTGTGCATAGTATGTGCCTAGGTATCTATAGTTTTCCAATGTTCCGGACTTCCGTTAATACCTACTGTTTGCTTCACAAACCAACTCCATTTAAGTACTACAGAGTTTAATCAATTCCTGGCACGTGCATAGGTACGTTGAATAAACCTGCACTAATAGCGCTTTAGTGAAATCAGTTCAGTGTGAAGGAAAATTCATAGCTAGATACCTTCGACCGCAACGATTTAGGTTTTCGAAAAATCCTTAGGGCAGGGTCTATCGCCGTAGTTTGATAGATACAGAGTGATAATCGCAATCGCTTCTGTGGCCAACAATGACTGCCCAAAAAAGGAGTGTATTAAATATTTTCAGAGTTCATGTATGTATGTATGTATAAATGAAATATTGTATGTGTATGTATGCTTATTAATTATTATTCCACCATCACTTCAAAATGCCTAAACAGATGTGAATGTCTATGTCACCGACCACCGTAAGATTTCAAAAACCGTTAGATTGTAATCTAACTAGCGAAATTGTAAACTGTCGACAGATTGCGAACCGTTCAATGTTCTGAGTGTCAATTTTTGTCGTTACAATCGTTACAATCCTTATATACCTAGTTATATCCTTCAGAATATGGCAGAGCAGTCGTATTTTTTTAATATTTACATTAGATATTTTTAGTATTTACTCAGATAGTATAGTAGTAGATAATATAATGCTTGTTAGGTACATGGAACTACAAACTACGTCCAAATCCTTACATACTTCAGAAATCAGAATATGACAGAGCAGTCCTATTTTTTTAATTTTTACATGAGATTTTTTTAGTAGGTATTTACGTATAGTAAGTAGTAGATAGGTATAATGCCTGTTAGGTAGGACATGGAACTACAAACTATAGGCCGACCGTTTAACTCGCGTATCGCCTGTTTAAGAAGGGAGCGGGGGCGGGTAACGCTACATACGGAGTCAATAATCCAAAGATTTATCTCGAGACAGACTTTGTTAGTAAAGAATAAAATAATAAGTATCACCCACCCATCCGCTAACATCTCCCCCGCTCCCTTCTTACCGCGCAGGCGATACGCGAGTTAAACGGTCGGCCTATAACTACGTCCATGGTTAGGTACATTTTCACGGCATGTTAATTAACGAAATTACAGGTAGGTTATCCAAATATCTACCAGTATTATAAAAGCGAATGTGCGTCTCTGCCTATTACCTGTTCATGTTACATTTCAACCAATTTTGGCAAGATTTCGTAAACAGATAGTTTACATCCCAGAGGCGGAAAGTCTCAGAATTTCTTCGAGTACAATACTTACCTGTTTCTTGAATAACTCTAAAACTTTTATTTGAAACTAGCTGTCCCGGCGAACTTCGTACCGCCTTAGTATGCAAAATTAAATGTATATTTTTCAATATTTCTGAGAGATTTTCTTAATATTTTTTTCCGTAAGAACCTTCTCCTAATAATAACAAATACAACAAAAAAAGAATTAGTGAAATCGGTCCAGCCATTCACGCGTGATGCCGTGACCAAGGAAAACGGGTTTCATTTTTATATATATAGAAGAGCCGGGTCTAGATCCCGCGACCTCATTATTCACAGTCGAATAAGATAGCCATCAGGCCACCGAGGCCGTAGTATTAATCATACAATTCTACATCAATAGTATCAATAGATAAATATACAAGCCGTAATCAATAGATTATTTATATACTAGATGATGCCCGCGACTTCGTCCGCGTGGATTGCGGTTTTTTGATTCCCGCGGGAACACTAATTTTCCGGGATACAAACTATATCCAATCCCTCCCTATACCAAATTTCATCAAATTTGGTATAGGGTATAGGGATAGTTTATATCCCGCCGTCAAAGCGTAGTAGTAGACAGACAGATAGACAGACAGACATAAACACGTTCGCATTTATAATATTAGTATGGATCTATCTATCTATATTGATAAGATTCGTGGTATTGATGGCTAAATGCTAGTGTTCGTTTAAATCAAGTGACCGTGGAGTATAGTCGTGTTTCGAGTCGTGTTAAAAACAAGTGCAGTGACGTCATTCTTATTTTTGGATTACAAATTAAATAAACTCATGTCAAAAGTGTGGTGCGAGCGGACAATTCAATAACAAACTATAACTGTGGTGTTCCGAATGAAAGATTGGGAAACTACGGAATGACTAGGGTTTTATTTGAAGTTACCTGCAATTATGTTCGTCTACCAAGTCAACTTATGAAAGATGGTGGTTTCCTGTATCGAAAAAGAACATAATATATTTTGCTATAAAATCTGACCGTGATGTTTATCGCTTTTAGTATTCGATGATCGAGCATGTTACCAAATATGTGTTATGGTGTAACTCGGTTGAATGCCTCGCGAATAATAATTCTATTTATCACATTCTACGCGGTTTTCCTAATTTACACCTATAACCAAAAATTGTATCAAATTAAAGCCCAGAGAAAAGACATATCGTACCTCAACCATACGAAAATAAAGTACATACTCCAATGGACGCGGAGATTCAGCGCGCCGTTCGATTTCATGGGCGAAGGGAATTCCGCTTTCATCAAACACAAGTGTAGATTCAACAACTGTTTCGTGACAGACAATAGCGACTACTTCATTGATCAGTCTGATTTCGATGCGATCGCATTTAACGGTAGAGATGTGATAAACCTATGGCCATTTCAACTCCCTAAGAATCGGTCACCCAAACAGAAGTACATATTCGGTGCAATGGAGTCCCCAGACAATTTCCCCGCCTGTGACGAATCACTCGATGGCTTCTTCAACTGGACGTGGACTTACAAACTCGATTCAGATTTCCGTTGGGGTTACATAACCGTATTCGATTTGGGAGGGAATGTAATTGGTCCCGCGATAGACATGAAATGGCCTCAATTAAGCCCAATTGGTGAGGAGTTAAAGGTTAAACTGTCGAGCAAGTCCAAAGCCGCCGCGTGGTTGGTGTCGCATTGCCATACTAAAAGCGAAAGAGAGTTATACGTGGATGAACTCCAAAAAGAGCTTGCTGGCTATGGATGGACTGTGGATATCTATGGTAAATGTGGCACCTTGAGTTGCCCGAGAAGTGAGACACACACCTGCGCTAAGATAGAAGACGATTACTACTTTTACCTGTCATTTGAGAATTCTTTCGCTGAGGACTACGTGACGGAGAAGCTTTTGGTAGCTTTGAACAACTATGCTGTGCCTATCGTCTTTGGTGCGGCGAATTACTCCAGGTAACTTTGATCTTTGATTTGACGACCTCCCTGGCGCAGTGTTGAGCGCTGTTGTTGTAACGTGCGGAGGTCATGGGTTCGATCCCCGGCAGGGTCAATTTAGGAATTTATAAATTCTGAATTTTCCTTGGTCTGGCCTGGTGGGAGATTTCGGCCGTGGTTTGTTACCACCCCACCGGCAAAGACGTGCCGCCAAGCGATTAAGTGTTCCGGTACGATGCCGTGTAGAAACCTTTTAGGGGTATGTGTTTAGTATAACTGCCATGCCCCTAACAGGTTATCCCGCTACCTGCATGCATGATCTGCACGATCACTAACCATCAGGTGAGATCGCAGTCAAGGGCTAACTTGTAGTCGATTAAAAAACTAAATCCGTCCATTTCCATTATCCACTAGAATAAAGTGTCGAACCAAAACAGTTTCAGTTAGGTCGATCCGCGATAGAAGTAGGTATGATCACTCATCGAAATGATTGAGTTTTGACCCGATCACCTTGCCAATGGGTCGCGACTCATGATCGACTCATACAGCAATAGTTATAGTATAGCTACATATTTGTTTATGATTTATATTATCAGTCCAAAGCTGATAGACACGCGCATCGCGATTATATCAAAATTTCCAAAAAAATATATAGGGGGCACGGCTGTGTCCCTGCAGCAATTGTCTATCTAAATATCTTCCTATATAAATGGATATACCTACCTAGGATTAAGACTTCAGATGTACTTAATATTAAAAATTGTAATAGGTATACCTGAGTATAGATTTAAGAAGATAAGTAGGTGCCCATTATTTTTCGTGGATGCACGCTTCAACGCGTATCTAGGTACCTACCTATCTAAAGTTTAATAATATCGCCGAAATAATAGGCGTTCGGACGTGTAAGAATTCATTGGGCGTTCGATTGAATACCGTGATTTTTGGAGTCGATTATAGTAGAATAGTGTTTGACCTCCTTGAATCAAATACCTACTACCACACACACTCGCACAGTAATAGAAACGTTCGAAACAGACCCCAAGCGCTCGTCGCAGTGCCGTCACTCAGTAGTGAGTGCCGCGTCATCGCAAGTTCGATGCGCACGTTTGTGTGAGTGAGCTATTTCGAACGTTTCTAGGTAGTTTCCATACTGGTTGTATCTGTTTACTGTGGCAGTTAATATCTAATTATCTATGGGCAAATGTTTCCCATCTATCAGCTGTATCGATTACCTAATCAATCATAAGCCCATTTGTGGTAGGTAACTGGTCGATTCTTTGTAGCTAGGTACTTACGCATTCCTTATCAGCATTTATATAAACATGTTTATGAGGCGTTAAATGCATATTAAAACTTGTTAATCAACTACGTTAATAAAGTACTGCAAAGTTGAGAACAGCCATATAAGATTGTAAGCGCTGTCATGGCATCTCATCTCAGTTTCTCCGTTCCCGAGTGCTAATGAAGTTAACAAACGTCTTGTCGTAGTCTAAGATAATCCAGACTAATAATCCGCAGTTACTATAGTTTTCTAGGTCTTAATCCATGGTTCTAAATACTTAGTACAGCACGATTTGGTTATTTTGGACAAGTTACCTTTACCTTTACACAAGTTTCAAATATCCTCATGAAGGTAGCTTATTTAACTGATGAAGATTATGTTAATGATAAAATAATAGAGCAAAAGAAGCTTTACCTCAGTCGTGTGGTTTAAAGTAAGGGTCGTTTTTTTTGTTACAGGTTCCTTCCACCAGGCAGTTATCTCGATGCTAGAGAACTAGGCGTGGTAGAGCTAGCGCGACAAATGAGCGAGATTATTGGCAACACTACCAAATACCACGATTTCTTCAGATGGCGCAACCACTATGTGTACAGGGAAACATCCCAAGAGGAAGATATTTGTAAGCTGTGTGAAATGATGAACAATGAAGATAAAGTGACTGAAATTAGTGTTTGGAATGACTTTCGGACGTGGTGGAATGGTGAACGGTATAGGATAAATTGTAGGTAGTAAGAAATAGTTTAGGTTAGGTTAGGTTTTAGCATTGATGTAGAATTTTTTTAGTACCTTTTAGTGATCGAATTTTCATTTAATCTGTGACTAGGCTATAATATGATCCGTCCTACTATGGTATCTATTTATCAAAGCCTTTTTGATGAAGTAATAATATTATTATAGATATTAAAATATTTATTATAGAATTTCCGCCATAGTGCGAACATGAGCTGACGCACGTGCTACCTCCAGAAGGTTTCGATCGCGACTGCCGTGCGTTTGTCCGGTCCGATTACACACCCGCGGATTTGGTACGGAGCGGACCAAATTCGACGCGCAAACCATCGAACCGAGCGGACACGAAATAATAATAATGTTCGGCAGACAACTCTACAGACGAACGGATATGGTATGGAGCGTACCGAATCCGCTGTCCGGCTCGTACCAAATTCGATCGTCTGTTTACTAAGTATGAAATTGCCGATTTGTACTGAAAAATTGAAATGCGTTTTTTTTAATTTAACATATTTATTAAATCAAAATAATTACCATTTATTATCTATACATTGCTACCATCTAATAGGAAGGTCAATAATTATGCCTTTGCGATAGAACTCTGGGTGATCTAGATTCGACAAACTGTGCGAAAGTATTTTGTACTGCCCCCTGAGAAAACTTTTTATCACGTAGAATAAATTGTCCAAATCACGAAAAAAATGGTAGTCCGTTGGAGTAAGGTCTGGCGAATACGGAGGGTGACGAATGGTTTCTAATTGCAGTTCCTGTAGAGCGGCTTTTCGTGCTATAATATGCGGTCTCGCGTTATCATGGAGCAGGGTGAAGACCGATTCATGAGTCGGGGCTGTTTCACTGCTAGTTTTGCTTGACGCAAATGAGTCAATATTGTTGGTGAGATAACGTTAAACCATGCCGCTAATTCCTGGGTAGTTTGGCTCGGATCGGCTTCCACCATCTCTTTCAATTCATTGTTATTCACCTGTATATTGTCTTCCACGTGGTTCGTTCTCCAAATCTAAGTTTCCATCACGAAAGCGTTTAAACCAAAATTTGCACGGTGCGTTCATTAGCAGTCCCTTCTCTAAACGCAACATTGATATTGCAAGCTGTTTCTGCCGCGTTAGTTCCGCGTCGGAACTCGTATTCAAAAATCACTCGAATTTTCGAATCATCCATCTTTCTTGTTTAAGCTGAATAAAAAAAACAACTGAAAGTCGATAATCGAATGTTGCACATTTTTTGAACTACATAGGTACCTACCATGCATTGAAATAGAATAGGTACTAAAAAAATTCTACATCAATGCTACCATGTGAAAAAAGTTTAACTCAATAATCTCAAACCATGAAGGTTCTATGTCAATTCGAAGTACCTATTACAATAAAACGGCAATTTCATACTTTAACCCCTATTATAATAGGTACTATTAATTTGATTAGATTAAAATAGTCAATTCCAACAGTTATTTATTATTTATATTTATGCATAAGTAAATTGATTTTATTATCATCGTGAACAGTTTTCTGTAAAACAATAGACACATCATACTTATATTATAAATGCGAAAGTGTGTTTGTTTGTTGGTTTGTCCTTCAATCACGCCGCAATGGAGCAACGGATCGACGTGATTTTTGGCATGGGTATAGTTGAGGACCTGGAGAGTGACATAGGCTACTTTTTATCCCGGAAAATTAAGGAGTTCCCGCGGGAATCAAAAAACTTGAACCACGCGGACGAAGTCGCGGGCATCAGCTCACAATCAGCGCACAATAAATGTAGCACGATAGGCCGTGGAACTTGGCCTAGTGCAATGCCGTGCGCCCATCGTGCGCTCCTATAGGTAGATAAAGTTTGTATTAGTTATTCAAAGGAACTCATTTGCATACGAATATGAAATGCTGCCTCTGTGAAGTTCAGGGACTTTCAAGTCAAACATTGTACTTACCTAGGGTTATCACTGTAACTATATCATATTTCATACTTAATATTACAAATGCGAAAGTGTGTTTGTTTGTTGGTTTGTCCTTCAATCACGCCGCAACAGAGAAACGTATCCATGTGATTTTTGGCATGGGTATAGTTGAGGACCTGGAGAGTGACATAGGCTACTTTTTATCCCGGAAAATTAAGGAGTTCCCGCGGGAATCAAAAAACTTGAACCACGCGGACGAAGTCGCGGGCATCAGCTCACAATCAGCGCACAATAAATGTAGCACGATAGGCCGTGGAACTTGGCCTAGTGCAATGCCGTGCGCCCATCGTGCGCTCCTATAGGTAGATAAAGTTTGTATTAGTTATTCAAAGGAACTCATTTGCATACGAATATGAAATGCTGCCTCTGTGAAGTTCAGGGACTTTCAAGTCAAACATTGTACTTACCTAGGGTTATCACTGTAACTATATCATATTTCATACTTAATATTACAAATGCGAAAGTGTGTTTGTTTGTTGGTTTGTCCTTCAATCACGCCGCAACAGAGAAACGTATCCATGTGATTTTTGGCATGGGTATAGTTGAGGACCTGGAGAGTGACATAGGCTACTTTTTATCCCGGAAAATTAAGGAGTTCCCGCGGGAGTCAAAACCACGCGGACGAAGTCGTGGGCATCAGCTAGTATGAAAAAAAATTGATGATTCTTATTATATTATGACTTTAAAACTTCCAAGTTTGAAGAAGAACGCTGAAATGTCTGAAACCGTGCGGACATTGATTGAATAAAAAAAATACGCGCCGAATTGAGAACCCCCTCCTTTTTTGGAAGTCGGTTAAAAAAGGCAGAAGATGTAAAGATGTGGCTCTCACAAGCGAATGCACCTCTTGTTAGTTTTACCACTTTACTACTACGTTTTAACTAACAATTTGAGGTACATTTTGTACAGTGACTTGAGAGTTGAGGTACAGTTCTAAGCTGAAGTTGTCATGAGCCGTGCCAATTACCTCTTTAGTTTTGAATATTTGTTTATCTTACAGAAATTAAGGAATAAGGAAATAAATTTTACGTTTGAAGATGAAGGCAAGCAAGGAACAAAACTATAGGAAGTGTTTTGGTTCTCTTGTTTTGCTTGTGGCAACCCTGACAGAGTCGTTGGTGATGCGCAGAAGACCTTGATAGTTTGGCATAAGGTCTTGTTTACACTTAGAGCTACTAGCAAGGCCTTGTGTCTCACTTGACCGAGGACTAGGTTACGTCTCACTTTTTTTATCGCGGCTGATCGCTTGATGCAATAAAACCATAGACATAGGATTTTTTCGCTACGCTCATCTAAGTCTATGAATAAAACGGTGTCTAATTGTTTGTTCACGGTCGTGATTGCCAAGTGAATAGTGATTGATTCTGTCGAGCATGGAAACGAGTTTTTTACAAAACTAATTCAGGGCTACATAGAAAACAAAGTACCTACTTAATTTTGGTGTAAAGTTTATCAAATGCCTTCCAAGATAAATCTTTGTTGTTATGTAAGTAACTGTATAAAGTCGCTCTAAGGTAAATGCTAGAACTTAGAAGCCATCACACTGATTTTTTTTATCTTTAGGTACTTTTAATAATTTTTTTTTGAATTAAAAATAAAGAATTTACTTAATGTATTTTTCAAAAAACCCACTTAAAAGTATTTTTACATAATTTGTATTAATAATTATCTATTAATTACACTTGATAACTATTTACTGAATTTTATGTCTATTTATTTTGTTAAAGTTTATTCACATATTAACCAACCGCAAAGTTTTAAATTGGTACCTAAGTATTTTGTATCAATAGGAAAAAAATAGAGATAGAATTTTTAAAGTAATGGGGGAATTCCCCTTTTCCCAAATGAAAATTCATTTGGGAAAAGGGGTATCTTGGCTAAAATAGTTTGGGAATCCCTGCTCTATAGTCTGTCTAGTGAAAGCAAACTTGAAAGGGCAAAATAGCAGAAAATTGCTTTAATAAAATTAGGTCAGGTCCCGGCTCCGCCCGCCGCGCCGTTTTCCGTCCTATCGGGCTATGAGAGTAAAGGAACAGAGTGTGCACTTGTATATACGCAAACACTTGTGAATTATCATATTTCCCGCGCAGATGGCTAATCTCTCTGAAGATAGGCCGCCGTGGCCGAAATTCGGTCGGGAGGACATTAAATTATTAATTTTAACTGGTGATAATGCGATAAATGGCCAGTACGACGAAGTGGCCTATAGTGTATATTTTTTATAGCATAAGCGTCGACGCGCACGGCAGTGAGCTAGGCAAAGTTTTCGCGCTGTTCCCCACATAATTTAACCTTTGAAATCTTACGTTTGAACACCACAGCATGACACGCGTTATTGAAGTGAAAACTTCTTTAGGAGCGTTGAGCACTTTTTGGTAAGGGGTAAACTTGTGGATTCGCGTCACCGACACCGACACCTCGATGTCTCATGCTCGAGTTGTTACGACTTACGAAGACAAAAGGTAGGTATTTAATACCAATATACTACATTCGTAATTAACCTTTAATGCCTTAGTTTTAAGGTTTATATTTTATTCATTTATTTAATTAAAAAAATAATTAAAATAATTAAAAAATATTTTAAATATTCGTTTTCACTTCTATCGGCAATCCCTATGACTGCCAATTTTTTTGACAACTTGATTACACACAGGTGTATAGGATTTTTCCGACTTTTTTTAGGGGGTAAATTTTAATTTTCAGAGAGAGAGAGATTTACAGGTTAGCTCGACTGTTCAAAAATTAAACTAGGTATTAAAGTAAAAAATACAATTCATTTACATATTTTTTTAATATTTATAATCAGGTAGACAAATACACGGTAGGTAAGTGAGTAACTCTTCCCTGCAGGTATTAATTTTAGCCAAGGTAAAGTTATCTTAGAACTCTAATCCCTATTATTATGTACCCACGTATCGTTGTAGTTAGCTATGAAAATATAATAATTTATTTTAATAGTTAGGTAAGTTCGGTTCATGCATTTATTATAAAATTTTCTTATAAATATTTATAGTAGTTAATAATAATGTTAAGTTGCATAATTCTTATTAAAAATCAGTCTCAATATATTTTAATACGTTGGTAGGAATAATCAATTTTAGTCATATTTATTTAAAGTATAATAATATGTGTGTATGCGACCTATTTAATTTAGTTATTTATATAACAGTACTCAACGCAGGATTATTTTTTATATGTATATATTTTTATATATTTATATTATATACTAGTGGTTCGCCCCGAACTAAGACCTCGCGGCGCCATCTATTGACATAAATGTGAAGTTCTGTTAAAAATACTGAAGCTCATTAAAAATTAAATAATTCCGTTTCCTTACAATATTTGACTAATTTTAGTATTTGTTGTTCAAGTACAGGATATAATTGAAATAATTGATCAAGTTTCAGGCACATCCTTTCAGAAAATTTAGAGTTCTGAGGTCATCTTTGGACGTTAGAAAATCACCACTTTGAAAGCCCCCCATTTCGTCAATTTTGGGGGAAAAATTAAAAAAAATATATATTTTTGGACTCTATTCCTAATTATCTTTAAAATGATATACCGCATCCCTATGTAACTTTATAAAAAATATTTTACTTCGCATTCGCTTATATGAGAGCCCCCCTGAAATAAAGATTTTTATTATTTTTTAATATATTTAAAGCTGAAGTAATTGCGTTCAGTAATTCAGAAGTTATAATGCTCTGACAGACGGACGGACGGACGGACGGACAAGTGCCAATTCACCCAAGTAGACTCAGAGACCTTCGCTTCGCTCGGTCAATTAAGTAAGTTGGTACTTAATAATAACGTTATAAAACAATGTAACATTCAAAAACACTATTTTTATTGTTTTTTGTACTTACATGGTTCGTAGCACAACCAAATCTAATAACGCTTTTTATTCAATATACCTATTTTGGTTCATCAATTATTTACCTACTTGATATTCATAACCATTTCATAACTTTATTATTTTCTTTTATCTTTTTTATAAGAAACAAATGTTAAAAACTGTTTAATAAAGTACTTGTACTTGATTATTAAATCTCTTTAATAATAAGTTATTACTGCTTAGTGAAAGCTCAATTACGTTTACAGTTGTAGAAATTAGTTTCAGATCCTACCTAACTATTATATCTCGCGCTAAACATAAACTGAGATCTCAAGATATACTTATTATATAAAGTTTCCCCTACCTACAAGTAGGTACAAGGAAAGTACACAGGAAAAAATCTTTTTCCAAGCATGTACCTACCTAATTAGAGCCATAAAACAAGACGTATCATTAGATAGTACACCTAGATATAAAAAATATTATGTTCTTATTTAATATACCTACTAATGAAATAAACAAAAAGTTTTAGTTTGAGTTTAAAAGTATTTACTATAGTTTCAAAATTGGGTCAATTCTAATAGCACAATCTCTAAACTAAACTAAAATGACAGTGAATGAATTTTGTACCTTTCCGTAGGGAGTATTATAATACGGTCATCTGGTTAGTTTTACCTGGAAAGTTTCTCGGGAGTTTTGAAAATTGGTGTATTTTATAAATTTCGACGTGCTCTTTATACTGCTATGGTAACCTTTTTTTGTAAAATCAATAGTTTCATCATACGAGAGCCGCAATCCAAAACCTAAATTCACCTTTCACAGTTCAAATAAATTTGTATTGTGGGTGTTTTACAAGTTAGTTACTTTAAACTAAATTAGATTGACTTGGCTAAATCTAGTTTTTGGGCACGATTTTTCCAATATGGCGGCGCTAGCGGCAAAGATACGAGGTGGCAAAGTGAAAATTCGGAAAGAGCTCGACAAAATCTATAAAATACACCAATTTTTAAAACTCCCGAAAAACTTTCCAGGTAACCCCCTTTTTGAGCACCAAATTACTGTGCTATTAACTTCTTATGCAAGAGTATGAGAAATTGTGCACTACAGAATCATCAATCAGCCCCAATATTGAGTACTTCTAGAATAAAGTATTAGATGTAGATTTAAGGCATATTATTTGAGGCACATGATTTTTCACAAGGCCACCCCAATCAAAATAGGCGTAGTGCGTGCACGCTGCGAGCTATGTATAACTAATGTGCTCTAACTAATTCGGCAAAGTTCGAATTTCTTATCGCTTATGGAGGTCGTTAACAGTTTTCGCCAACAAGACGCATAACACATTTTTATTGATGAGGACACGGCTTACGCTTTGCTATATTCAATTATTTACTGAGGTAGCTTTTTCATGCTTAGGTACACAATTACTTAAAATGTTTCAAAACATAAAATTTATACAGCTCTAAATCAACTTAAATCTAATCTACCGGTGGTAGATTCACTTGACGATTCAAAACAACTTTAAAAAGTTTATTTTTTATAAAAAATATTTTAATTTGAAAAAAAAGAAATACCTATGGACTGAATTGACAACCGCCTCCTTTTCAGAAGACGGTTGAAAAATAATTCATATCTATGATCTGAATGTGAAAAGCAGGGCGTACAGATAGCAGATACAAGGAACACTGGAACAAAGGGCACTGAAACCCTTTGGCATCTGGCATTGTATATAGGTAGTTTATCTAATTCAAATTCATCACGTCGTTGTCACCTCGGCCTGCCATACAACTTAGGTAGATTCTACCAATTGAATATGTAGTTCTATACCTATTATTTGTATTGTGTATCACATCGTTTTTGTTATTAATATAAAAGTACAGGGAAAAACTCTTATTAACTAATAATGAACAATAATGTAGGTATAAAGCTCACAAACAACACCATGACCATTGTCGGTTTTTTACTAATTAATATAATCTGTACCAATTATAAACTGCCCGAATTACGACTTAATGTTAAATTTAAGCTTAATATTTATAAAATTATTACAACAATTAGTCGAACAATTTAATAAATGAAATGAAATGAAACTTATAACTTAAACAATAGATGTGCGGTATATATTTGAATTACAAAAATACTTTGGTAGGTAACAAATATTACCAAAAATATCAAAAATAGCTCAATAGTTATTTAACAACAATTTGCAAAATATTTTGTGACTACAAGGCACCATTTATCGCTTAACATTTATGCAAAGACTTTCGAAAAGCTGGCGATAAATTTCGGTTGACAAGTTGGCAAAAAAAATTTTTTTTTTGCCAACAACTTACACCACACAAATTGTGCGGTTTTAAACAATTCCTAGACGTGAATAAAGTTTTCAAATGAGTACAACATAGGAAATAACCGCAATTGCTCTACCAGACTGGCAGGACTGGATTCGCCAATTGACGAAATTATATTTTTTTCACAATTTCATCTTGCCAAAAGGAAATTCCCGAAATTCGTCGCCAGCTCTTGGACCGTGGTAATAAGCTCCTAAATCCTAACCCTAAGCCAGGATTTTCATTTTACACAATTAACACTTGTCCTTTAAACTGTCCCCATTCCACCAAGTCCTGAAATCATCCCATACGGTCACTTGAGCCACTTTTTCTTTATCGTTTAGCGCTTGACACAGTCTACAAACTTCTTCCTTGGGATAACTCTCTCGGTACCTATAGTGGTTCCTCCATCGGAAGAAGTCTTGGTACTTGGTTGTGTCTTTGATTATCTCGTTCATACGACGTGCCAGCAGTTTGGGGCCCAACTTTATTGCGTCGAGATAGCTACCCGGGGGAAGAAACCTGAAAAAAGAATTGTCGGTATATAAAACTATTAGATGATACCTGCGACTTCGTCAGCGTGAATTAAAGTGGAGAAGTCTTCGTATATGCTTCACTGAGAGTTAAGTGAATGTGCGAAAGCCGAAAACGTTTAGGTTCTTAGATAGATATTTAATCAAAGTTTAGGTTTTAGCAAATCCTGTTGGAACTCAATATTCTGAGATAAATAATTGCTTAAGTTCTACCCCGAGGGCCGAGATGCATCATACAACCTCGAATCTCAAATCGACATAATATCTCGAATAAAACCTATAGTGAAAGAGTCTTGGCGGCAGCACTTCCGTGCCCCACGATATAATTTAGGTATCAGCTTTCGTTGAAAGATGGGCCGAGAATGGACAGAGAGACACACAGACGGACTAGACAGACAGAAACACTTTTACACATACAATATTAGTATGGATACTTGTAGAAATTCCAAAAGAGGTGAATTACTCTCCCTGCGGGTTTGAAACTACCTACTAGATATTGTACAAGACAGCTTCTGTGCCCGTCCTGTCTTGATTTCCAGGATATCGAATTACCGATTCAAAATATTTATAAGCACACAGGTTAGCCCGCTACCATCTTAGACTGCATCATCACTTACCATCAGGTGAGATCGTAGTCAAGGGCTAGCTTGTTGGGGAAAAAAAAAAAAAAAACAAAAAAAGCAAAATAAATTATATTATTATTTTCCCAGACGTGTAAACATTTTTCCACTGGAGGAAATAAAAATACCTACTTAGCGCAAATTGTAGCGGACCAAAATGCTTGTTTTTTATATTATTCTAGAATTTTTATAAACTAATTTATTATTGATGATTTATTGCCAATAAAGTGTTGAAGAAACAACTTTTTCACGATGCCCGCAGTCAAGGTCAAGTGCTTCAGTCATCGGCGCTAAAATATAAAAACAAAGTACTTACCTAATAAACACATTTTTAATTACCTTGAGTAATTAGCTGTACCAAAGACAATGGGGACGGCGTAATTGTTCAACGCGCTTAATAACTTCTCCGTCACATAGTCCTCAGCGAACGAATTCTCAAACGACAAGTAAAAGTAGTAATCATCTTCAATCATCTTAAAGCAGGACGCCTCATCGTCTCGCGGACAACTGAAAGTGCCACAACGACCGTAAATATCGACAGTCTTTCCATAGGGTTCTAGCTCCTTCTGCAATTCAGCCACGAAATTCTCCCTACCCCCATTTGTGGAGCAATGGGAGACGAACCACGAAGCTGTTTTCGATTTCTTCGATAGTTTCTTCTTTAATTCTTCACCAATAGGATCTAATTTGTCCAGCCATTTCATATTTAGCGAAGGTCCAATGACATTGCCATCCAAATCGGATATGATGATGTAACTCCAAAATATATTGGAGTCTATCCGATATGTCCACGTCCAGTTAAAGAATCCGTTGTACATCGGAGAGCATACTGGATAGTTATCTGCTGATTCTGACGCAGCGAAAATGTACTTCTGTTTCGGAGACCTCACAGATGGTAGTTGGAAAGACCAGAGTTTCATAGCATCCATACCACCGAAGACTACAGCGTCGAATTCAGTTTGATCGACGAAATAGTCTTTGTCATCGGTGACGTAGCAGTTGGTGAAATTGCATTTGCCCTTTACGAAAATAGAGTTCCCTTGTCCCATGGTAATCAGAGGGAAATTAAACCTGTTTGTCCATTGCAGGATATACTTGAAACTCTTATGGTTTAGGTACGAGATATCCTTCCTCTGTAGCCTTATGGAGTACAGCCTAGCATTGTAAGAGTACATGAGAGATCCAGCGTAGAATAGAATCACTATAAATATTACTCGAGAAGCATTTAGTCTGGTTATTAGTAAACACATCCTTAGGTTCATGGTGCACATAAGACATCTAGTTTAAAAGAGTCACATTGTTTAATTTTGTACGTTAACACGGCAGATGATGTGGTGTTGTTTTTCCACGCCACAAGTCTTACTGTTTTTCAGGTTATCTGGGTTTGTTCCATCGGCTTTCGAAGGTTGAATTCGGATCCATTGGATGCTGAAATAAGTTTTGATACCTGAAAGTAAAATGGCCTAATAAATCACCAGTTAGCGAATGAACACCCTAACAACAAAAAATGCTTATAATTATTATTAACTAGTTGCTGATGCCCGCAACTTCATCCACGTGGATTGAGGTTTTTTGGTTCCGCTTGAAACTCTTTAATTTTCCTGAATAAAAAGTAAGTAAACTCTCTAATTGCCCCTTCAAAGGACCTAACCCAGGAGCGTATTTCCGTTTGTGTGTTCAACAGAAGGCAGTATAAAACCCCGCACGGGTTTGATGTGCTAACTCTCTTTTCAAACTCGTACTTAATTCAAGGCACGAGTCCTCCAATCGTACACGGGTATTCAAACGAAATTTCCTTCCAAACACGTGTTCAATTCAAGGCGATAAAGCCAACAACGCAACATGCAGCGCGGGCATAGACTTATTATATAGCGCGGGAGTTTGGGAGCTTTGGTGGCTGTATAATTATTATGGTGAATGTCATGCTATAAAAGGGTCACAATATTATTCAAAAATGTGGTCTTGTCTGCCCTACCCCTAGATTGTTTTTGTAATTCGCGAAACCAAAAGCTCGCGAAGGAGGTCCTGAATGAATCTGAATAAAGGGGGCGAAGAAACGAGTCTTCTGGCGTAGCCCATCCATTTTTATAAATTGTTATAAGTTTATTTATGTATATGTATAACCCATAAAATAAAATTTTGAGTTTTCTTACCTATTCATCAAAAACCTCACATCAAACAAACATGGGTTCCGTGCGTCAAGTCAAGGCACTGTATTGCCTTATATTGAACATGGAAATAAATACGCCTATCAGGGCGTAAACCTGTGCGCGATTGGAGGACTCGTGCCTTGATTTGAGCACGAGTTGAAAAGAGAGTTATCACGTCACACCTGTGCGAGGTTTGAGGCAATACTGCCTTGTATAGAACACGCAAACGGAAATACGCAACCCGGAACCTCCCTACATAAAACTACAACGGTCACCACTACGCCAGGAAGGCCGGCTTATAGAGCAAATTACCTACTTCGTTTTAGCCTACGAGCGATTAGTTGGTTAAATGCTCGAAAGTTTTAGCAGCCAAAGCAGTGTTAATGCTATGCAAATAACTTCGTTAAAACACTATCACCCCCTGATATTTCACTACAATCTATTTGGTTGGCGCATAGTAGGTAGGTATAGAGATGCCAGATCGGGAGACCAAAATATCTGGACAAAATTTGAAAATGTCGGGATTTTGGGATTGTTGTCGGGAGAAATTAATATGAAAAATAAAAATGTAAAATAAAAAGGTTATTTTGTAAATTATAAGGCTACAAAAAGACTTAACATTGTTGACACAACTAATAATTTAAATTGGAGTTTACTGAGTCCATTAATTTGGATCCTTTCGTAGCATTCAGAATTTAAAATTAGGTACCTATTACCTATTTTGTATCGAATTTTCCCAGAAGTTGTTTGTCTGGAGATTTTGAGTTTTGTCGGGAGTCTGGAGATTATTTAAAATGTCGGGAGAATCCAGACGAATCCCGACCATCTGGCAACCCTACGCGTCGTACGGCGTGCCCATGAATACCCGGGAAATTCAGGTGAGATACCTCTACTCGAGATAAGATATGACACACCATATTATCTAGATAAACTTTTCAAGTAAAACCACTGAATACTGTAAGAGTAGGTACCTTTCAGGGTAAAACATCTAAATACGAAATTACATCCAAATCGGTAGAGCTGTTTCCTATTAGTCATAATCAAACATCTATAAAGATCTCCATGCTCTACTGTGTCGCATCCTAGCCCCAAAAATTAGTAATCATCGCCCACGGAGGAATAAGTTTTTTTTTTTAAATCTATATAATTTATTTTAAAGGGCTTTTATACAATATGTATAATGACAGTTCTATTGTAGCTTATCCATTAGTTAAACTATTCTATTTAATTTATTTTACTAGATAAAAATTCTAATTATGTATCTATTCCGTTCGTTGTCCCATAATTATAATGTCGCATTGTTGCCCGAACTATGGCACCCATACCGCGTTCATTGGCGTCGTTCAACACGCTCTTGGACACTAATGCTCAATGGGATCCATTCAATGACAAGTGAACAACCCTGGTTTTTGAATTGATAAGGTATTCTGAGAGCGTCGAATAACCTTGTTTAAAATAACAGTTTAGGGTTCCGTACCTCAAAAGGAAAAAAAACGGAACCCTTATAGGATCACTTTGTTGCCCGTCCGTCTGTCTATCAAGACCCTTTTCTCAGGAACGCATGGAGGTATCAAGCTGAAATTCATATCAAATACTCAAGTCTACTGTCCCTTGGAGGCCTAGGGTTGCCACCCGTACTTTCTCTTCTTTTTTCTTACTTTACTTTTTTTTCTTTTTTCGTACTCGACTCGCACTTGGCCGGTTTTTTTATGTTTGTATTACCTTTTATAATCATCTAGTTAGTGTAAGTGGCATTGCCGTTCTGATTAGATTTAAATAAATATAAATAAAAACAAACGGGTGTATGTGGCAGTAGCATGGTGTACCTTTACCTACCTATAGCTATAAAGTAATATTAAATAATTATTTACTACAGCAAGATTCAAACTTTATGACGTCTCAGAAGTTAGTCGCGAGTGTAGGTTCGCGCAGGTAGATACGTAGGTATAGATAGTCAACTGAAACCGTCCCGCTGATACCTAATATTGATATAATGATATTGTACCGAATACCGATAAAGTTTGAAGCGGACTGTAGCACATGTAGACCATTAAATAAAACCGTTGGTCAAAATCGGGGTCTTTTTTGTCTTTGTGGGCAAAGTTTTTTTTGTATGTTTTTAATTGTGTAGATGAATGAAATTGCTAAAAATATTATGTGAACATTTCATATTATGCCCGCGTAGGTACAATTTCTGATTTCCTATGAGATTATGAAATTTTCCCGCTGCAAAGCCACTCTAGCAGATACTTTTAAAGAGATAAGTGCATAGAGGAAGCACAGTGGACAAGGAAAACCAGAAACATAGTGGACAAGTTTCTGGTTTTCTACGTATTTTATAACTTTTTGGTACAAAAGAATAAAGAAAAAAAATACACTACTAAACTATAGGTACCTACTTACAAAATACGCAACCTAAAAGCACAGCAAAGTTGGAACCACCACCACACTTTATATATTTTGTAATAACGAGTAGTAGGTATTTATCTTAATCTAAGTAAATATTTCTAGCACTTTACATTTAATCGCAATAATATTTATCACAGATAAGTACAAAGACGTTACGCGAGTCACGAACTCACGACCTATTACGGCAAACATCGACTTAGAACTAGTTTATTTGGATTTTGGTGTCGAACATTTTTGCCTGCCGCGGTCACACCGCCCTATTTTTTCGTAAGACAAATTCGTCATATACGAGCCGAGTGGAACCAAGCCAATTTTTGCCGTTACAGGTACAATTTTTTTTTTCTAGGTAAGTATCTACGAGTATATCGACAAAATACATCATTCTTAATTTATGCAAAAGTAGCAGTTATTATAAACGCGAAAGCCTGGCTTCGCTTGGCTTGTCCTTCAATCACGCTGCAACAGAGCAACGGATCAACGTGTTTTTTATATGGGTATAGTTGAGGATTTGGAGAGTGACATATGCTACTTTTTATCCCGGAAAATTAAGGAGTTCCCGTGGGAATAAAAAAAAACACGCCGACGAAGTCGTGGGCATCAGCTAGTTTGTGATAAAGTTTCATCCAGGTTGTTCAAGATTTTAGTGCTGGACGGGTTGTTTAGTTTTATTTTATTTTATTCCACTACAAGTAAGCCCTTGACTGTGATCTCACCTTGGTAAGTGACGATGCAGTCTAAGATGAAAGCGGGTTAACCTTTTAGGGATATGGCAAATTAGGGGTAATTATTTACATAGGTACCTAATAATTAAATTGGCAGCAAGCTATTTTAGGAGATAACATTGTAATTTGTAAAAATAACATCACTATTTTTAGAACTCATATGAATTCAGTTTACTTTAATCTAAGAGCATACATTATTTTATTACCTATGGAAAATGTATGATTTAAGGCCGCAATGACACTGCTTTTACCGTAAATATCTTATGTAAACTTACCTAGCATTTGCAAACGCTGCGCGATTTACAAGCCTTATTATATTTTGTAGGTCACTCATTTAAGAGACTAGGGCGTATAACTATCTAGTGTATTTGCTGCCTAAGGTACCAAACCAATGTATGGGGATTAGTTTTTTCGGAAAGACGCACTAAAAACTCTTATTGTGGACATAACTTTACTATGTTTTTACGTAGCGCAAAACACAAAAGGAAGTGGGCGCGGGTCGGGTCGGGTTCCTTGCGTGAGTCGCACTTTTCGGTGTCTCCACTCTTCACACACAACGCAGGCGCGGGATGATGGCGGGTCGGGCCCGCCGCCCGGACGTACTTGCCAGCGGCAGCTTAGAGGTAATGGCATCAACGAGAAATTATTGAACCATTTGCGCTGCTCCTCGAAGCAATGGCTGGATCATGCGTCATGCTCGTGAACGGGTGCCACCGGCGGGAATGGGGCTACTTTCTGTCTGCACGTCTTTGACATGAATTGAATAAACAAATTGAAGAAATCCATTAAAAGTAATAATAATAATAATAATAATAAGCCTTTTTATTTCTAATCTCATGATATTTACAATTGTATATAACTACTTTTTAGATGAAATAAGTGTTAGTTGTGTTAGTGTTTGTCTTATTCTAGTTAGTATTGTTATTTGTTGCAGTATTTGTTGGTTTAAAAGTATGCTCCTGAAAAAAGCTTATTATACTGTTGAAGATTATGTAAATGATAGAGGAGCATGGATTTGATCGCTCCAGCAATGCTGGGGACAGCGGTTACTTATGTACACATTGATATAATAATTGTAAATGAATTATTTAAAAAAAGCAACCACCGAGTTTCTTGCTGGTTCTTCTCGGTAGGAATGGCATTCCGAACCAGTGGTAGATTCACTTGACGATTCATAAGTACTTGTAAAAGTTTATTTGAATAAAGAATAATTTGATTTGATTTGATTTGATTTAGAAGAAGAAGAACACCCGATAGGGACAACTGCAGCTTAGACTGATATTATGTCTATGAAGTCGAATTCTACTCTCGCAATCTCCTGTTTCCTACCTACTCCAAAACTGAACCGATTAATTTTTTTTTTCAAGAATAATTTAAGAATGACTCAGACTACTTTTTTATTAGGGATGTCGGATGATGGCGCGAAACCTGAGCCATTTTTGGCGGTCGTCTGCGCAGGTACATTGTACTACTGGGCCAAGCGGAGCATGCGCGGGGAACGTGGGAGCTAGCGTCAACGCGTTGCTATGGTAACGCGCGGCCTCTCGCGGCGCACCTCATGCTGCACTTCGTTTGACTTCCGAAATGTGTTTCTGCGCAGTCACAATATTGGTATTAACTACCAATACTGTGGAGTTCAACTTTACGGGGCGGCTTTACGTATTAGGTACGACGAATTCAACGCCGCTGCGCCCGCTCGTTCGCGGCGACGCGACGGGCGCGGATCCCGCGTCGCGCCCGCGTTCTGTGTGTTGTTGTCCTTATAAATACAAGGATACACTCTCCGTACACCCGACCCCCGAAACCCCGGCACACGAGTATATATACGTACTCTGTGACCCCGGGAACGGGCGCCAGTCCACCCGACGCCGGGCCACGCCGAGCGACCGGCGCGGCGCCCGTTCTCTGTGTGTGGCACACACTGTGTAGACGTGCGTCTTCGCCTTGTATGAAACGGAACTAAACAATTTCGTCGCCGTATCGAAGAAAACAACAATCATCGAAGTTTACAGTATAGTTCTACCTATAGTACCTATATACCTAGTTGTCTAATGTTACACTTACCATAATAATTGCTATTTACCTAACAGTCGATGCCGAATTCGTTCGCGTGGATTTTAGGAAAATTTCGTACGAACTCAATGGATCTTCCCGGAAAAAAAATTCTGTGGCCGTACGCAGGCTGCAAGCTATCTGCATACCTATGAAAGTTCGTCAAAATCGGTTGACTGAATAGATCTTGAGAGGGATATTTGGCTATTTAATTTAAGCATTTCTATCCCGGGAAATCAAAAAACCTTAATCCAGGCGGACGAAGTCGCAGACATTTTCTAATAGTAGGTATTTCTCCTTAGAAACAACAATCCTCCTTAGAAAGATCCTTATTGTAGCGGTAAATTACCTATCAAGTATCAATTTTGTACAATCCGAGAGCGGATTGATCGGCAGAATTTTCAATTTCTAAGTTGTAAGAGCAATAAAAAAAGTTCATTGTTTGTTCAGAGCTTGTGTTTTTTAGCTGACCTGCCCTGAGTTTTTTCAAACAGTAATAACATTGATAGCAGGCAGGTATACAAATATTTTTCCACATAATGTCAATATTACACTTAGGGAACCTTTGTAAGTAGAAGTACTAATGTAACGAAATAATCAGTTATTCACACGATTACAACTACATTACTAATCCATAACGAAAGTGACCTAATCCAAGAATCTGGAATTTTAAAGTTTGACAAGATAGGCCATTTGAAATTTTGCTCGGTAAAAAATTAAAATAATACCTAAACTGTACATAAGAAGCAGGAAAAAGGAATAGTTATACCTAGCGAAACCATCTTTGGGAAGCCCGCATGCTCTCCAAAGTGTGACTGTGAGATATAATATTACTAGACTACTGCTACCCGCGACTTCATCCACGTGGATCCTGCGGGAACTCTTGAATTTTCCGGGATAAAAAGGCCTGTCCTTCCCCGGGATACAACCTATCCCTGTTCCAAATTTCATCAAAATCGGTTGGAAAGATGGGCCGTGAAAGCGTAGCAGACAGACACACTTTCGCATTTATTTGATCGAGCGAAGCGAAGGTCTCTGAGTCTACTTGAGTGACTTGGCACTTGTCCGTCCGTCCGTCCGTCCGTCCGTCTGTCAGAGCATTATAACTTCTGAATTACTGAACGTAATTACTTCAGCTTTAAATATAATATGTAAACCAATGGCCTCCCGCCGAATATGGCTTAAAAAGTTATAAAAATCTTTATTTCAGGGGGGCTCTCATAGAAGCGAATGCGAAGTAAAATATTTTTTATAAAGTTACATAGGGTTGCGGTATATCATTTTAAAGATAAGTAGGAATAGAGACCAAAAAATATTTTTTTTCAAATTTTTCCCCCAAAATTGACGAAATGGGGGGCTTTCAAATTGGAGATTTTCTAACGTCCAAAGTTGACCTCAGAACTCTAAATTTTCTGAAAGGCTGAGCCTGAAACTTGTTCAAATCAAATCAAATCAAATATTTTTTATTCAAATAAACTTTTACAAGTACTTTTGAATTGTCAAGTGAATCTACCACTGGTTCGGAATGCCATTCCTACCGAGAAGAACCAGCAAGAAACTCGGTTATTTGAATTATATCCTGTACTTGAACAACAAATACCAAAATTAGATAAATATATTGTAAGCAAACGGAATTATTTAATTTTTAATGAGCTTCAGTATTTTTAACAGAACTTCACATTTATGTCAATAGATGGCGCCGCGAGGTCTCAGTTCGGGGCGAACCACTAGTAATATTAAGTATGGATTAGGCATGTCATAATTCTACGTATTTTATATTTTTTCGATAACTATCGATACAGTTCACGTGCGACGATAGCAATCACCTCTGATTGGTTAACACTCTTCCACAATCGGCCAAACTCCATTGTCGCAGCAAAAATACGATAAATTCAGCCAATTTAAAAACTGACTACTGGGGCCACGTATTGTCGACTTTCGTGTTGTAGAATTATTATAATCCATATTTTAGGACCGACAAGGTACGTGTCATAACCACAGAATAGGTATGTCCACCACCACCACCACCACTACAGCCCATTAACGTCCCACTGCTGGGCACAGGCCTCACTCTCATAGGAAAGAGATAATTAGAGCTTAGACCCACCATGCTGCTCCAATTTGGTTTGGCGGACTTTAACGACTAATAACCGGGACCGACGGCTTAACGTGCTCACTGCTCACCGAGGCACGGGGGTGAAACACCGCCAACTTCCTAACTCCGGGCTAGTATGTACTGAAAATTTCTAGTCAGAAAAATCCAATACTTAATTATGGCCCAACCGACTCGAACCCAGGACCTCGTCGGTCGTAGTCGAACAGGGCAACCTGCCAACGAGGCAGTTATAACTATAAGTACGGTAATTTAGTATGTAAGTGGGTATAAACCCCTAAAATCCATAAGTTAAGACAGGCCACTTTTATTAATGCGGCACTTAAATGCCTTGGCCTTGCGTGCCGTCATCGGATCACAATTATTATAATTAGACCATTCAGTGCTCAATGCTCATCAACTGCAATACCTACCTTTTAGCCGAAGGCCAGACGCTCAGTAAGTACTGTGCTCCATCAATATATTATGTATAATAAATAGTATGATAAGAACTGTACGTCGTCGTCAACCGATGGACGTCCACTGCTGGACATAGGTCTCCTGTAGAGTCCTCCACAAGCCACGGTCTTGCGCCGCCTGGATCCAGCGACTCCCTGCGACTCTCTTGATATTGTCGTCCGTACACCGCGTGGGGGGTCTGCCGACGCTACGCCTTCCAGTGCGGGGTCGCCATTCCAGCACCTTGTGTCCCCAACGTCCATCGGCTCTCCTAACTATGTGCCCCGCCCACTGTGACTTCAGCTTCGCAACTCTTCGGGCTATATCGGTGACTCTGGTTCTCCTACGGATCTCTTCATTTCTGATTTGATCACGTAGGGTCACTCCCAGCATAGCCCTCTCCATCGCCCGCTGAGTGACCCTGAGCCTTCTTATCAGGCCTATAGTCAGCGACCAAGTCTCGGATCCGTAAGAACTGTACATCATCACATAAAACTACCAAAAAACTTGTGGTTCCTCAGTCCACATGTATAGGTACACATGAGGTATTTCATGCCACACGTATAGCTTTACCTTCTTCTACCTTTCGAGCAGGGTTATAACGGAGGTGTTCTTAGCGGAAGCAGAGGCGGATGTGGAGGGGAAGGGGCTTTGCCTCCGTGGATGCGGAGGTTAACAGAAGCGGAGGCGGAGGGGGATTTCTCCGATCACATCGTCCATTTTTTGTGCTTTAGGATGCGATGAATCCCGCATTTGATTTTTTTTTGAGGATTTTTGCTTGTCGTAATGGTGTAACTGACGTCACCTGTTTCGATTTTTACCTCTCGCATTGTAAGTCAACGTAAATAAACCTCCGTTACAACTACGCGAAAAAAACGGCGGAGGCGGATACGGAAGCGGAGGTACGATTTCTTGCGAAAGTTCCGCACTTCGTAAAAGGCGAGGTTCCGTTACAACCCTACTTTGGAGTACCTACTTACCTACCTCACAGTAAACAGCTGCAACCAGTATGGAAACTACCTAGAAACGTTCGAAACAGGCTCACTCACATAAACGTGCGCATGGACGACACCGCAAGCGCTCGTCGCAGTGCCGTCAGTAGTGAGTGCCGCGTTATCGCATGTTCGATGCGCACGTTTGTGTGAGTGAGCTGTTTCTAACTTTTCTAGGTAGTTTCCATACCTACTGGTTGTATCTGTTTTCTGTGCCTACCTTCAAGACAAGATAGGCATCTGCTAGGCAAGCGCACTCCATCCTAGACCACATCATTGCTTTGAATATAGCATGATTGTCGCAGGATTGTGATGGTTGAAGCGCAAGCCTATCCTGCTATTATATGAAACTTGAACGGATCGACGTGAGGTCGATTTTGAGGCCGAGATTTGCATGGGTATAGTTAAGGACCTGGAGAGTGACATAGGCTACTTTTATCCTGGAAAATTAAGGATAAAAAGTAAACTCTATACTTACCTTATTTAATTCTAGCACATGCCCGCGACTTCGTCTGCGTGAAATAAGTTTTTTTTAATTCTTACGGGAACTATGACACTCACCAATAATGTGGCTTTCTATTGGCACCAGAATTTTTCAAAATCGGTTCAGTAGATCCAGAGATTACCCACTAGGTACAACGTCACAAACTTATACTCGTATGAAACTTATAATATTAGTATAGAAAAATCAGTCGAAGTCTCTTGTAGAGACTTCCAGACGCCGCGGTCTGGCTCTACCACAGGCTCTACTGCCTATATCCAGTGGCTACAAAATCTTCACTTGACATTATCAGTTCAGCTACTCGTTTTAAAGGTTCTGCCAACGCTGCGCTTTTTCCAGCACCTCGGGAGTGGGACCCCAACGACTGTCTGTTCTTTGAACTCCTCCAATAACGTCCTCCCGACAGAATTTTGGCTACAGCGGTCTATCTCCAGAGAGATTAGGCATCTGCGCGGGAGATATTATGGTGCACAAGCGTGTGCGCAGGTGCTCTCTGTTCCTATTACCCAATGGAACGGAAAATCCGACACGACCGGAGAGAGATCATGCGCTGGAGCTCTCCGAGGCACGGGGGTGACACACCGCCAGTTCTTCGAATTATGCAGACAGTCAACCAATGTGAACTGGAGTTTAAGTAATCAGTAGGTACATTACATACAAGGTTTTTACGTTTCCGCCAGCCCCCAATTTTTGTTATCGTTCAATCATGAATAACAAAACACGAAAACTAACCATAAAATTCGACGCCGCGTTGTTACTAAGGTGCAAATTGCTTCGCCCTTGTTGGGGTGACATCATGCTGTGTCCTTGGTGTAATAGGGCGAATACACACTAGGAGCCATCGATTTAGTAGGTTTTTAATATCCTCCACATCAGCTCTGCTAGTGTCGACGCGAGTATTTTTGCAATAGGGTAGTTTTCAAAAAAGTTGCCGGTAACGTAAATGGAATTCCACATTTATGAATTACATAACAGATAAACCCAATTTTTACAAACCATACATTTTACCATCCTTTTTATTAATTCGTTCTGCAATAAACAAAAAAGATTACGAAAAAAAAACTCAACCCATTTATCCTGTAGCAAGCTATTTTCCCTATTCCGAAGTCAAAAAGGATTAACAATAATTAAAAACTATCCAGTGTGACGGCTTGACAGGCAGCAACAAAGGAACCAATTGCAACAATACAGCAATACAAATGGTTCAAAGCGTTCAATTTCGTTTTAATCCGACTTTATTTGCTTTGTTTTTCAATTGACCACCTCCCTGGCGCAGGGTTGAGCGCTGTTGTCTCAAAGTTCGAGTTCCGTGGTTCGATCCTCGACAGGGTCAATTTGGGAATTAATAATTCCTGAATTTTCTCTGGTCTGGCCTGGTGGGAGGCCGTGGATTTTACCATCCTACCGGCATAGACGTGCCGCCAAGCGATTTAGCGTTCCGGTACGATGCCGTGTAGAACCGATTAGGGGTATGCAGGGTTTAACATAGCTGCCATAACAGTTTATCCCGTTACCATCTTAGAATGCATTTTACCACCTTACCGTCAGGTGAGATCCCAGTCAAGGGGTAAATTATTTTAGTATTATAAGAGATAGCTGCACTTTTTGTAACTATCGCCTGACGAAGTCGCGGGCATCTGCTAATATTAAATAAGGTAAGTATAAAGTTTACTTTTTATCCTTAATTTTCCGGGGTAAAAGTAGCCTATGAAAAAAACCGTTAGATTACAATCTAACGGTTTTTTTCAAATATACGGTGACATAATATATTATAATATATCACTTGCTTATACTATACTCACTTGGTTATAATATATAACTGCCTCGTTGGTCTAGTGGTTAGCATGTTCGATTGCGGCCGACGAGGTCCCGGGTTCGAGTCCCGGGTCGGGCCATAGCAAGTATTGGGTTTTTCTGAAAAGAAATTCTCAGTACTAGCCCGGAGTTAGGAAATTGGCGGTGGTACACCCCCGGGCCTCGGAGAGCACGTTAAGCCGTCGGTCCTGCGCCTCTCTCCGGTCGTGTCGGATTTTCCGTCCCATCTGGCTATGAGAGTAAAGGAATAGAGAGTGCACCTGTGTATGCGCACACACTTGTGCACTATAATATCTCCCGCGCAGATGGCTAATCTCTATGGAGATAGGCCGCCGTGACCGAAATTCGGTCGGGAGGACATTATTATATCACTTGCTATCAGTGAAGGAATCCAGATTATCCATACTAATATTATAAATGCGAGTGTGTCTGTCTGTCTGTTACGCTTTCACGGCGTTGCGTTGCGTTCAACCGATTTTGATGAAATTTGGTGAACGGATAGTTTGTATCCCGAGGAAGGACCTCATCAAGTAATAAGTACCTTTTTTTTTTTTTTATCCACTACAAGCTCGCCCTTGACTGCGATCACACCTGATGGTAAGTGATGATGCAGTCTAAGATGGTAGCGGGCTAACCTGTTTAACCTATTTAAGAAAAAACTTAAGAGTGGCATAGGAGTTTCTAGTTTCCACACAATTTGTGACAAATCCAAAACCACCCGGACGAAGTGCCGGGCGTCATCTAGTTGTTGGACTTTCAGTGAACGGCGGTTGTCGGGAATTTAAAACGACAGATTTCATTAAAGCCACAGTCCTTTCATCATTCCGCGGTATTATTGAATCACAACAACGATAATCCGATGTTCGGAAGCGTTTGCACGCGCCGGTAAACCGATTATTGGGACCGAAGTCGACCGCAGTGAGGAAAAACGGTTTATCGGCTTTGATTTAAGTGTTTCACTGCGCTCGATTGCTTTTCTTCTTAGCCTGATAAATAGTGCGGTCACCGATTAAATAATTATTACTTCGTAACAGATAAGTACTTCATTTCCTCTCTCTTTGCGTCGTATTCCTCATTAGTGACCCCTTTCCATTACCTAATCACATAGTGGATGGAGTTTTCTTGGGATAATAATGCGGTGGGTTCCCACGTCCCAGAGCTATTTAAACTCTTAGGTTTTTGTAACGATTATTATCAGATGTTAGTGATAATAACCGGGACCGACGGCTTAACGTGCTCTACGAGACACGGAGGAAACGAAAAGGCCAAATTTGAACCTCCATAATCGGTCACCCATCCAGTTACTGACTTGGGTCAACGTTGCTTAACTATCGCAATTCGCAATCGACTATTATGCGTTGACACTCCTAGGCCACTCGTCCCTCTACCTACTTCACTTCCTAAGAAAACATCAAATAAGTATAAAGTAGGTAAGTACTAAATACTAATGATCGAGCGCCAGCGGTCAACTACGTGACATTTCCATACAATTCATACCTAGTTAAAGTTGTCTTGATGGAATGGGAGGAAAATCTCCCACTAGGCACTCAGAACACTGCAGGAACATAAAGTTAGTCAAGATAATCGAGTTAAGAGCAACTCCGTTGAAAGTTGGTAAATAATAATGCATTGGTTGGGAAATAGCAGGCGAAAACACACTACCAATAATGTCCTCCCGACTGGTGTGTGTGCATACACAGGATGTGTCTAGTGTGTTTTTGTCTAAAAGTGAATGTTAGGTTAGCGGACTTTTCATCTGCCAGACAAGAATTAGGTACAGTTTGTCCCTAGCACATGGATCTATCTCCTTACTAATATTATAATATGAATCCATATTCCATACTAATATGAAATTTGGTATAGGGATAGTTTGTATCCCGGGGAAGGACAAAGGCTAATTTTTATCTCGGAAAATTAAGGAGTTCACGAGGGAATTTAAAAATCGTAATCCACGCGGACGAAGTCGCGGGCATCATCTAGCATACTATTACCTATTCTGTGCATCTAGTAGGATAATATAATATATTCCTAAATAAATAGTAAGTAGGTCTAGGTACTCATATTGTGTTCCTAGTATAGATCTACCAAACTCATGTGTTTCTAGCATAGATCTACCAAGCTCATATGTTAGTTCGAACTTGTAGCATGGATTTACCAAAATCATATTGTGTTCCCAGTATAGATCTACCAAACTCATGTGTTCCTAGCATAGATCTACCAAGCTCATGTGTAAGTTCTAACTTGTAGCATGGATTTACCAAAATCATATTGTGTTCCTAGTATAGATCTAGCAAACTCATGTGTTCCTAGCATAGATTTACCAACCTTATTAGTCCGTCGATGTCCGTAGGGTGTTTTCGCTCTAACGTTAAACGAGTAACGCTATGTAATTATGTTTCCCACAGGGCGATTGGCTAAAAATTGTCGCAATATCACATCCAATATTCGTGATCGATAGAGTCATAATTATATACGATCACGTAAGCTTTTTCAGGATTGTAGGACGGACACCTGAATATAGACAAGATAGGTAATCTACCTGTTTCTACCACTGAATACGGATTTTCCCCTAGAGCAAGTACGAGAGAAGCGATTTCATCTGGCAAGAATGGTAGCGGGGTTGTAGTTGTTAGGGGATGGATGTTATAATAAACCCATATAATAGGTAACTAGGTAGGTAGGCATCGTACCGGAACGCTAAATCGCTTGGCGGTAAGTACCTACCCATGTATTTGTCGGAAGGTTTGTAACTAGCTACGAACGAAGCCTCCTACCACTAGGCCACTGGACTGGACCAAAGGAATTTGTATTCTATAATTCTGAAATTATTAATGGCGGCCTGCTTGGATTCTGGAGTGAGCTCAGATGGCTGGAGTGATCCGGCGGGGAGTCGCACCAAAGATCTCACGCACAACGGGCACTTGTGCTTAAGTGCGGAAAAGCCCACTGAGAGAGAAGAAGAAGAAGAAGAAGAGGCCGGCGAGGTCCTGGGTTCGAGTCCTGGGTCGGGCCATAACGAGTGTTAGGTTTTTCTGACAAAAAACTCTCAGCACTAGCCCGGAGTTAGGAAGTTGGAGGTGTTTCACCCCCGTGCCTCGGAGAGCACGTTAAGCTGTCGGTCCGGCGCCTGATCTCTCTCCGGCCGGATTTTCCGTCGCATCGGACTATGAGAGTAAAGGAGAGAGTGAGTGAGAGTAAAGCAGAGAGTGCACCTGTGAATGCGCCAACAATCGTGCACTATAATATCTCCCGCGCAGATGGCTAATCTCTCTGGAGATAGGGCGCCGTGGCCGAAATTCGGTCGGGAGGACATTATTAATCCTTCCATACTTCTTTTTATCCTAGTCTGGGGTTTGTTCAGTTGTGGTCTGTACACTTCAATCCCAATAAATATTCCATTTTATTTATTTGTTTCATTGACAATCAAAATTTATGGACCCCCAGGTACGATGTCACTATTATATTATATTCTGTGCCCCGGGGTAAAAGCACATGAGTAAAGAAACGGAAAGCCCTGTCTGTCTCCCAGGCTCGAGCCTGACAACGTGACATTGGAAAATCCCTTCAATTATTTTTATAGCAATGTTTATTTATTGCAATATTCTCGCACCTTTTAGACAGGCTCTGATTATTGTCTCTCTGAACTGCCTCGTTGGTCTAGTAGTTAGCATGTTCGACTGCGGCCGACGAGGTCTCGGGTTCAAGTCCCGGGTCGGGCCATAACTAGTATTGGGTTTTTCTGATACGAAATTCTCAGTACTAGCCCGGAGTTAGGAAGTTGGCGGTGCTTCACCCCCGTGCTTCGGAGAGCACGTTAAGCAGTCGGTCCTGCGCCTGACCTCTCTCCGGTCGTGTCGGATCTTCCGTCCCATCGGGTTATGAGAGTAAAGGAACAGAGAGTGCACCTGTGTATGCGCACACACTTGTGCACTATAATATCTCCCGCGCAGATGGCTAATCTCTGTGGAGATTGGCCGCCGTGGCCGAAATTCGGTCGGGAGGACATTATTATTGTCTCTCTGATATGTAGATATTATGTGTGTCTACTCTAGATTTGAATACGTCGACGTATTATTAGTGTTGATGCCTTGATGGTACTTAGATAAAAGGTAACTTGTATGCAAATTGCAATCAACACTCGAGCGTACGTTAACGTTTCCACATACCACCGTACGACACGCTATTGGTTTTTACGACACGACACACGATCTATTTGTAAAGGTAATTCAATGGACAACAATCATTGATGTAGAATTTTAGTACAACAATGCTTCTTAGTTCTAAATCAGTAGAATCTTTCATATATTTGCGCTGCTGTCCTACTGATTTGTGTTACTACACACAGTAATCCACATTGTCATAAGTAAGAGACACTTAATAGTTATCTATGGAAGTTTATTGTCTGTGACAGCCATTTTGTATTACCTGTCACATTATCTCAATTATCAGCTGTCACTGTCTAAATTCTTCCTTTTCGATCCAAATATAGGTACTCTGCCATGCGGATCCATAAAATTATACGTGTCCTTCCGTGCTCTTTAAATTAAATAAATAACTAATAATTAATAATTAATAATTGAATTATTCAATAATAATGATTTAATTTCAACATCAAATACCCCCTTCAACACCATAGAAATCCCTAGCCGGGATTCTAAGTTTGAACCAAATTAGTAGACCGTAGGTACTTGAAGCGAATCCTATGGATTGTCTGTTAAACCACAAAAAAAAGTGGCTCTTACAAGTGGCCACTTGACAAGATCAAACGAAGCAATTTATCTCCAATCCGCCTCGGCACCACTATCCTGGGGGCATGCTACCATCGCCTACATCCGTTTAGTTTAAACCAGTGATAGTTTGACGACCTACCTGGCGCAGTGTTCAACGCTGTTGTTTCAACGTGCGAGGTCCAGGGTTCGATTCCCGGCAGGGTCAATTAGGGAATTTATAATTTCTAAATTTTTTACGGTCTGGTCTGGTGGGAGGCGTCGGCCGTGGCTAGTTACCACCCTACCGGCAAAGAAGTACCGCCAGGCGCCCCACCCGGGCAAGGAGGCTAGGCTTCCGGCTACGGGGGTACGGGGAGAAGATCCTCGCAATAACAAAACATTAATAGACAGCGAGTCAAACATAGAAAAATCCATTTTCCATGTCTAAATTTAGAAAGCAATAAGAAAGGAAATCATATTCGCCTTAAAGATTTTCGTGGTTGTAAATAATAACGTAATTACCTATTTCTGTACAATTTTTCTCTGCGAAAATAGATTTTTCCTACGGGCAGGAATCTGACTATAATATAGATTACAGAATATAGGGATGTAGCTTACGTGAAAAAAAATTGTTTTTAAAATAATTACTAGATTTCTTCTTTTGGGAGGATTTCTTTTTTATTACAAGTTAGCCCTTGACTGCGATCTCACCTGATGGTAAGTGATGATCCAGTCTATGGTAGCGAGCTAACCTGTTAGATGCATGGCAGTTAAATTAAACCCATATACCCCTAATCGGTTTCTACACGGCATCGAAACGCTAAATCGCTTGGCGGCACGTATTTTGCCGGGTGGTGACTAGCCACGGCCGAAGCCTCCCACCAGGCCAGACCAGGGAAAATTCATAAATTATAAATTCCCAAATTGGGTCAATTGCCGGGGATCGAACCCGGATAACAGCGCTCAACACTGTCGTCAAACTACTTACTTAGTCAGGAGCTACAGAGAAAGCAGTCGGATCATAGAGTCTGTTTAATAAGTCATTTTACATTGGTAAATTACAGGGTAATTGAAAAATAATATAAAGCAACACTGAAAGAATCATCGATGAATCAAACAAAATGTGAGAAACTGTCTTGAAAAGTACTTGATAGCGATTATTGGTGTCAAAGGATCGTTTCCGTTTGGCCCGTGAGGGCCTAGCAGGGGTACGGGCCTCGAGGCTGGGCCTCCTTACCCGGGCGGGGCGCGGGGCAACTCTGTGCCCCGGTGAGTTTCTTTAAGCCGAGTCGAAACTCGGCTAGGGCCTGCCTTGTAGGCTACAGGCCCCTAGGTCGGGTGTCGTTTCCGGGGTTGGGTCCGCACTGCGGGTGACGTCATCACCTCCGCAGGTGATGGCGATCGTAGGAGCTCACGAGGTAGTGGACGTAGTGGACGCCCGGTCGGAGGTCGGGTGGTCGGCGGTGCTATCCCGTGGAGGTGTTCGTACGGCCCGTTGTCCGCGCGCGCAAACATGCGCCGCGCGAGTGTACGGACGTACCCCTCCACGGTGGGCGACTTGAGGTAGCGATGAATGACGTCATTCCTCACGTACCTCGGAGCTCAGCTTCACAGGTACCAATATTATAAATGGGAAAGTGTGTTTGTTGGCATAGAAAAAATAGTGTTTGTTGGTTTGTCCTTCAATCACGCTGCAATGGAGGAACGGATCGAGGTGATTTTTGGCATGGTTCTGGATAGTGGCATAGGCTATTTTAAACGCGGAAAATTAAGGAGTTCCCGTGCGATTATAAAAAAAACTTATTACACGCGGACGAAGTCGTGGTCTAGTAATAGACAATAGTGGGATTTATCGTCGGATATTCATCAGAAACATTGTTTATTTTTCCATTCGCAAAATAATTACTCATCAAAAGTTTATTCAAATCAGTAAATATCAATCAGAAAAGAGCGCGGCGCGGAGTTTCGTCTACATAAATATTAACATAACTATTTCTATTAACTCTTTGGATTAATATTTTATTTATGAAAATTATTGGACTTTTGGATAAATTGTTAGTGAGATGATGATAATAAGAAAAACCCGGTAAAGATTGTTGTGGGCTCTTCTCAAACAGGGCGCATTTGGAAACCTCGTAGCTTTAGTTTTCGTCGTTATACTGGACGTCCAGAAAGTGTACTAATTTTGAATTTGTAGGTAACAATTTAGAATAGGTAAATATTATTTGAATTCAATGTTTATTTATTCAAATTAGTTTCACTTTACACGTTGAACGTCCGATTAGTATAAAACATGATGGTGATAATCAATTAATCACTAGGTATAAGGTGTAAATATTTTTCAGGATTTGTGAAAATTCCATCCCCCCATTGATTTTCAGAAATGCAACATTGGTGTGGGCCGGCTAGAGGTATATATGTATTATGTCACCGTAAAATTGTAAGAACCGTTGGATGGTAATCTAACGCTTTTTATCTAGATAGATTGTAAAGAATGTAAACTGTCGACAGATTGTGAACCGTAACATACTACTATACAATTTAACGCATTATTTTTGGGTAAATTGCTAAGGTAAATTGTAATTTATTAGGTAAGTACCCGATAAAAACTTAGTACCTGAATATTTATGTCAAACCCTAACTGTAACTGCAAGTAAATGTATGGTGACAAATGCATTCAACTCGCGCGCGAACTGTACAAGAAAGAGACAATAAAACGTAAATCCTATAAATATTATCTTCCGACAGTTTACAATATCGCGACCGCGAGATAGAAACCGTTAGATTATGATATAATGGTTTTTACAATTACTACGTACTCTGTGCTTAAACATTATCATTAGGTAGGTATTATCCTACTACTATTACCTATTCTGTGGTATTATATACCTAGTCTGGCCATAAGTTATGTTATCCAAATGAAAATGCATTTTTTTTATGGAGTAATGTAATCTTAATAAAACTTTAATGTACGTATCTATTGAAGTCTGGGCAATTATTGGTTGTATGTTGTTGTATATTGTTGTATTGGTTGTAATCAGAAAATTATTTTATTCGAAATGGGCACCTTTAGCTTTAATAGAGGCCTTTAGTCTGGCTGACCACGAATCTATGGAATTACGCACTGTTTCAAACGTAAATTTAGGTAACTAAGTAGGTAGGTGACTAGGTAGGTGCTTACACTAGAGCAGGGATTTCCAAAGTGGTCGATATGTGTGTGGTGATATCGACTACTTGGGGTCGATTTCGGTTTCCCAGGGGTTGACATAAACGAAAACTGATTTTGGGGGTCGACGAGGTCTAAAAATCGACCCCTATTTTAAAGTTTTTTTTTCAATAAATAATTACTTACCTACATATTTTTATGTAATTTGTATTCATAATAAATATATTACATAATAGATATTTACTGAAATTTATGTCTATTCATTTTGTTAAATTTTGATGAAAAAATGATGTCAAAACTACTGACTTAACCATCCGAAATGTTTTAAAATTTGTAAGTATTTTGTATCAATAGGAAAAAACTAGAGATAGGCTTCTTAAAGTAATTTGGCTATGGGGGTCTGAGGTAACAGGTCATATTGGAAAAGGGGTCTCTTGCCCAAAATAGTTTGGGAATCCCTGCTCTAGAGCAACCCGATGTGGATTAAAATAAAACATAAAAAGAGAACTCAGACTTTCTACTGCTATATTTAAACAAACAAACAGAAAATCACGAAAATGGAACGCTTTGTATACACGTTCATCCGGTGGCGCCACTTGCACCGTGACGACAACATCCGTTTCATCGAATTTTCAAATCACAACGATTCTAAAGAAGTTTCACTTCAAAAATCTCGCTCAGATGTTTCACTAAACCTCAGCGCGGCGATAAACTTGAATGATATTATAATATAATCCACTTCTGTATCTATTAATATAAATATAATATGGTATTTTCTATTGATTTGAGGATTATCAAAACATTATTATTCAGTGTGCTATTTCGATAGTGTTTAATCGAATTGCTATTAATATTAATAATGCAAATTTACGGACCACATGCAAATCAGTGAGGCGTGATTTGCAATTGCAACTGGGATGAGGCGGAAAACTGCCTCGTTGGTCTAGTGGTTGGCATGTTCGACTGCGGCCGACGAGGTCCCGGGTTCGAGTCCCGGGTCGTGTCCTAATTGAGTATTGGATTTTCTGACTAGAAATTCTCAGTACTAGCCCGGAGTTATGAAGTTGGCGGTGTTTCACCCCCGTGCCTCGGAGAGCAGGTGAAGCCGTCGGTCCCGGTTATTATCACTAACATGATAATAATTGTTTAAAGCCTGCCAACCCGCATTGGAGCAGCGTGGTGGGTCTAAGCTCTAATTCCCCCTCTCCTTGTAGACAAATAATTTATCTACAATTCTACACTATCTAATTCTCAGTACCCGAGTTATACATACCGGTATCACCAACATATCGGTATCGGATCCGATATCGGAGCGGACAATTTGGAAGGAAGGTACTTAATTCATACATTTTGATTGACCTTATACCATATCGGCGTCCGACACCGACATCGGATCGGATGATCTATGATGATATCTCGCTGTGCGCATGCTAAAAACGTAAGTTAGCCCTCTACCAACTTAGACTAGACCATCACATAACAGTTATAAGTACAGAAGCACAGTGAAGTCCAGTTCCAGAACGCGCGTTTACATGTTACCAGTACCTACAGTTCTACTCACTAGGTGACTAGACACTAGCACTGGCCTCGTGTGAAACGGACATAAGGTTGAATCTATTTAATGCACCGCCAGTTTGTTTGTTCAGAGCCCTATTTGACATTGATATTATAAACCTAGATACACAGTTGCTCAATATGAAGTAGATTGAACCCTGCTCACAGGCGGGACTGGCCCAAGGGAATTCGGTTGTAGGTATACATCTAATGGACCGCCTGTTTACCTAGAGTGCTATTCGACATTGTATTTATAATAACGCTTTAGTGGCTAGTGGGAATACGTTTGTATACAGGGTTAACTTTAAAATACTCATCATATCTAAGTACGTCATATTCCTCATTGCACCAAATCATTATATCAGCGCCCTGCACAAAACGTGCAAATGTAAGTTTTGATGTAGGGCAAAAGCTGAGTTGTACACCCATCCTGGGTGGTCTCACAGACAAGCATAGTTTTAGGTACAATAGTATAATAATTGACTGTTTGTTTGTGACACCATCGATGAATACATATATTTTCTTTCTTTTATTACTATGGCAGTGGCCCGTGACCTCGTTTTGGAATGATTAATTTATGGTAGGTAATCACATAATGGCAGGGGTTTTCTTGGGATAATAATACGGTGGGTTCCCAGGACCTACCGCATAGTATTCGACTACGAGTACTATTTTAACCCTAACTATTTTAACTATGTTACTATTTACTAACAGCTTATATCAGATGTTAGATCAGGGACGATTTTAATCACGATTTTAATGATAATAACCGGGACCGACAGCTTAACGTGCTCGAGGCACGGAGGAAACAGCCAATTCGGACTTCCGAATTCGGTCACCCATCCGGTTCCAGTTACCTAAGTCAACGTTTCCTAACAAACGCAATCGACTGATATGCGTTGTCGCAACTAGGCCACTCGTCCCTCGACCAAAATACTCATAACCTTTTAGGGCAAGTTCTCTACATAATACAGTAAAACTTTGTCCTAAAACTATAAGAGAAAGTATGTACTACTAACAAATAAGTAATTTTAAAATTTTTCCCTGGACACTCTAAAACGCTCATTAACTCTGTGTTTTCATGCAGTAGTCGACTAGCCAAGCGCTAACGCAGAACTCTTAACTCTAGATCGGGGGCTGTGGATTGGACGCCTTAGATATAAAGCGATATTTGAGACCAGTGGGCCCACAAGGCCCCGAGGTTATTATCATAAATCATAATTCATTCATGTTTCGTGAGTAGGACGTCTTAAGGTGCCAGCGGAGGGTGAATTGCCCATACAAACGTAATACCAAAATAATTTGTAATTCGAGAATATTTCCACCATATTATGCGATTATTAAGATTTAGGTCCTTGGATAATTCTTTTTTTTTAAATACTTTCCCAAAATAACAAGTTTTCTCCTGATTTGTTTCATATTAAAACCAACGATATCTTACGTACTAATTGATCAGGAACATAGCCTATATTGTCAGGTTACAGAATAACAACACTAATTTAAAAACACAACAAGTTTGCATTTTTCATTTGTGGTATTTACGGAACAAGACTAAAATATGTAGGTATAACAAATTCTGAACGCTCATATTGCATTCACGCTTGCACTCGATCATATTGTGTCATTATCCAAATAGAGATAGCAATCCACCACCACCACCACTACAGCCTATTATCGTCCCACTGCTGGGCACAGGCCTCCACTCTCATAGGAGAGAGGGAATTAGAGCTTAGATAGCAATATACCGGCAAATTTATATTTGCGGGTTGAATAGAAGTTGCGAGCGGCTTTCGCCGGCCTCTTAAGCCGTGTACACACTCAAGACACGATGCCAACGGAAAAGCGCACCATTGACTTAAATGCACTGGACCACACGCATTTTGCCCAATAGCGTGCTAGTAGTCCTATTATGTAAAACATGCATTAATCAATGTTACAGTCTCAATTTTTGAGATTTGCTGAATTTATGGTAAAGTCTTTGTCATGAAGTTGAACCAGCACACTGCATCAGCTGTGTGCCAGCAACCATGGATGTTATGAATATGAAATTTCGGATCTGGATACGGATACGGATATAAAAATATTTTACCGGTTTCGGTTACGGCTACGGAGCTCCATAACATCCCTGCTGTGTGCCACAATGAATAGAAATTGACATTGTGAGTTGTGACGTAACGCGCTCGGGTTTATTGACGCGTGTTTTCGGTACTGAATTCAAAGATTTATTTTTAATTTGATTTAACTTTTAAATTACAGCGAAAAAAAAATCTAAAATAGTTTTGTTATAAAACTTATATAATATAAATGACTTATTATATTACCATTATTCTTATTACCATGTAGGTAAAGGACTACCGCAAGGAATCTTGGCAATAATTTGCTCTAATGTCTCTGATAGTTCCTTAGTTAAGATGATTTGTGAGATGGTGATAGTTAAAAAAAACCTGGCTGAGATTGTTGTGGGCTCTTCTCAGACCAGGGCGCGTTTGGAACCCTCGTAGCTTTAGTTTTAAGATACCGTTACCCATTATCACCATCAAGTCTTATTCCTTATTATTATTATAAATATGACGTTCAGAAGGTGTACTTTGTAGGTACCTATTTTGAACAAAGTAGCTTTGAGTTTGAGTTTGAATGATCTTTCCATTGATAACAAAAAATTTTTTTCTCCAAAAACCCAGTTAGTGGAACTAATACATTTTCCATACAATAATTGCATAAACATACCTAGGACTACTAGCGCGGCCTCTAGGCTATAGGGGACTTGTCTCGTGACATCGGACTAGGTATATTGCCGCGGCGTTCAACCTAAATAAGTACCTACTTCTGTCTCGTGACTCGTGTATTATTTTGTGATTTGTATAAATTGTGTGATGAGTAATGAGTATTATTATTCGTCATAGAAGGGCCACTAGCAGGCTTAGCATGCACACAACGAGATATCTCGCGACGAGAGAGAGAGATGTTGTCGTTGCCGGCTAATTTCTCGTTTACCCTATCATGCACAAAATGCGGTAGGTACATTACAAAAAAAGGCATGTAAGGGTTCGTAGAGAAAAACACCACCGATAAGAAATATTAGATACTTTTATGTCTACTTTTGACATAACGAGACAAGTCATATGAGTAACCATGTTAGCTTCGGTAGGCAAATAGAGATAACGGGTAGGCATAATTTTATTCGTTTTGCGCATGTACCTACTACTAGTAGCCCATTAAGAACCTTATTCATTAATTGGATATATTTTGCTCATTCAATATAGCTTCATCCAAGATTTAAGTACTCGCGTGTAATCTGTAGGTAATTGGACAAAAGCTGAAGTTACATAATATAATCTTTCATAATCTCCTTTTATATTTCTTACTAAGTACTTAGATGATGGCCGCGACTTCGTCCGCGTGGGTAAAAGTTTATTGAACCCGGCTCTTTACAATTTTCCGGGATATAAAGTAGCATATTTCCTTCCCCGGGATACACACTATCTCTGTAAAAATTTTCGTCAAAATCTATTGTAAGTACTTACAGGCAACTTAGAAATATAACATTAGTATGGACTAGATGACCCGACCGGGCTTCGCATTACCAAGAACGTTGAAAATCAACGTTTTCTAGGATCGGTGGTCGATCGGATTTGGTGTTACCCATCTTAAATTTTCGACCTCACGGCGCAGTGTAGAGCGCTGTTGTCTTAAGGTGCGGAGGTTCAATCCCCGGCAGGATCAATTTGAGCATTTATAATTTCTGAATTTTTCCTAGTATGGCCTGGTGGGAGGCCATCTTATACTGCATTAGTTGTTAAAAAACTTTCTCTCAGTTCTTCATGTGGTTCCATGAAGACCTAACAGTAAAGCCTCCCTAAAGAAGTTAAGAAATTACAAAATTTTACGGAGTTATCGAGTATAATCGTTAAAAACTTTTATCCCCTATCCTGATAGAACTCTTATATTTTTAGGGATAAAAAGTATATTTTATGTTCCCCCAGTATAATATTAGCTACATAGATTTCGCGAATTTTACAAAGACATCGCGCGAACCCAATAATAAATCTATGATTAGCTATAAGTACCTATGACCAAGTTGCATTCAAATCCGTCCAGTAGTTTCAGTGTTGCTGTTACAGTCAGAAATTTATATAAAAACAAAATTGTTTAGGGCTGTCACTGCTGTGTTCTCCGATTTAAAAAATCTGAAATATTTTATAAGTACTGACACAGGAATCAAACAGTCGCAGTTATATTATGAGTATGGATATACAATGTATAATTCATGAGTAACAGGCAAAACGGTGCCTTGTTGATTTTCCCTATATACACAATCAAAGAATTTTCCACAGCAAACAATGTTTATTCATCCATATAGCCAAGTGTAAGTAAATACCAACTGTCGCATTTATCCAACGGAAATATCTTTGCCCTCTTCATCGGTAAGAAAATTTTACACGAGATCGGGGTGGCCCATATATCATTTTGTTATTAGTTTGCTATCGTCTCAACCTATAGACGTCCACTGCTGGACGAAGGTCTCCTGCATGGATCGCCACAGAGTACGGTCTTGTGCCGCTTGTTTCCAGCGGCTCCCAGCTGCACGCTTGAGATCGTCCGTCCACCTAGTCCTAGGGGAGGGGTCGTTCAACGCTACGCTTCCCGGTGCGAGGCCGCCATTCAAGCACTTTGGGACCCCAACGCCTATCGGTCCTACGAACTATGTGCCCTGCCCATTGCCACTTGAGCTTGGCGACTCTGCGAGCTATGTCAGTTACCCTGGTTCACCTACGGATCTCCTCATTTCTGATTTGATCACGTAGGGATACTCCGAGCATAGCTCTCTCCATCGCCCGCTGAGTGACCCTGAGCCTTCTTATCAGGCCCATAGTTAGCGACCATGTTTCGGAGCCGTAAGTCATCACTATCAACACGAACTGTTCGAACGGCACTGCGACCTCGTAAAGATAAACTATTGGGTTTTTGTGACTAGAAATTTTCAGTACTAGCCCGGAGTTAGGAAGTTGGCGGAGTTGCACCCCCGTGCCTCGGAGAGCACGTTAAGACGTCGGCCGTTATTATCACTAACATGATAATAGTCGTTAAAGCCGCCAACCCGCACTGGAGCTGAGTGGTGGGTCTCTAGCTCGTCCTCGAAGCTCGAAGCTCTAATTCCCTCTCTCCTATGAGAGCGGAAGCCTGTGCCCAGCAGTGGGACGTAAATGGGCTGTAGTGGTATAGGCATCATCCTTAAGGCGAGTCACCTCAGCTCAGCCGTGAAAACTGGTTTGCTAGATCAAATTTTTTCGGTATTTACTATTAAATAACGGTCTTACAAAAAATATCCGATACACTTAAAGATATTGTCTAAAGAATGTGCTAATTTGTTACACGATAGGATGTACTTTACTCGATAAAAAAAATCTTGAAACAGGCTAAATTAAAAGTTTAAAACGAATTTTTTATTAATAAAATGTTCGACTTTGCTCATAATTTTTATATGGATAAATTTCTCTTGAAGTATTAATGAGAACCTGCTAAACTTTGTTTCAAACTGAAGTCCTATATTTATTTAATTCAAATTAATCCCAGAACTTGAACGTTGCCAAGCGGTTTCAGACCATACCGCGCTGCCCGCTTCCCCGCCAGTCTCTACGAGAAACGTACCGTGAGACGCGCGGGCGGCACCCCACACCTCACCTCCTAAAATTTTGCAGGTGACTCGCCTTAATATCAATTTTAAATCAATGTTAATGTGTTTTGACGCTCGAATTCTGTCAATGTTGTTGTGATGTAATATCTCGTGTGGCGTCGTTTTCGTGTAAATGTCTCGCGAGATAAATAGTTTTCGGATGTCGGAGCATGATCATCTCGGAAATTGCTTTTTTGCCATCGGTAAGTAGGGTTGCCAGATGGTCGGGATTCGTCTGGATTCTCCCGACATTCTAAATAATCTCCAGACTCCCGACAAAACTTAAAATCTCCAGACAAACAACTTCTGGGAACTTCTTCTTTGTAGTATGTCCTTTAAATTTTTATGTTTAGTTTTTAAGTTGGGTACTAAATATATAAATAAATAAACATAGGGCCGCGAAATAACGAATGGGTGTATGAAATCAGTATCCATACTAATATTATAAATGCGAAAGTGTTTCTGTCTGTCTGTCCATCTGTCTGTCTGCTACGCTTTCACGGCCCATCTGTTCAATCGATTTGGATGAAAATTGGTACAGGGATAGGTTGTATACCGGGGAAGGACATAGGCTACTCATCCCGGAAAATTAAGAAGTTCCCGCGGGAATTGAAAAATCTTAACCAACGCGGACGAAGTCGCGGGAATCATCTAGTATATAATAACATTCCTTTATAAGTTAATAATAAGTTTAATAAGTAAAAAAACACGTCTTTTATTTGTTCCTCGAATAAGTTTAATACCAATGGAAATCAGACAAGGGTTAGGGTTGTCAGGTTTCACAAAATAAAACACAACATTTTTATGTAGCATTAATGTCGCAGGACGTGGGTAGGTTATTTCAGACGGGTCGCCAGCTGACGGGCGATCCCGCGCGTTTTTCAATAAACTCTAATTTAATTTAAATGCAAGCTTACTCACTATTTATACCATAAAAAACATAGAATTATACAGTAGAAAATATTAAAATTTAACCGTCGTCGTCACCTCAATAGGGCCTAGAAGTCTCGCGATCGTTCAATCGATGTGAATTATTCACAATGGTTTAGCTGTTTAACGCAGCATAATGTACCTATATACTCGGCGTATTTTCAGCGGCTGCACCCACACATAAGCCGCGCAAGATAAGCTTAGTGTGTTTCAGCGTTTATAGTTTTTTTGAAGTGAAAACTTTTTTAGGCGCGTTGACCACTTTTTGGTAGGGGGTAAAAATGTGGAACACGCGAGACCGAGACCGTTCTTTTTAAGACAAAAGGTCTTAAGTATAAATATAGTACATTCGTAATTAAACTTTACTGCCTTTGTTTTAAGGTTTATATTAATAAGTACTGTGTAACCGTGGTTGACACCTTGCATTGTTACGAATACAAAAGGTCTTAAATATAAATATAGTACATTCGTAATTAAACTTTAATGCCTTAGTTTTAAGGTTTACCTATATTTGAATTTTTTTTTTATTTGAAAAAAAAATTAAATATACGTTTTCACTTCTATGGGCAGCCCATCCTGCCAATTTTTTTATATATAAAGACTAGCGCTTGGCTGCAATTAAGATTGGTGATGCAGCCTAAGGTGGAGCGGAGCGCGCTTTATTAGAAAATGCTTATTCACTCCTGAGTTGGAAGTGCTTGTTACATTACGTCCAGTTTCTTCACTTCACTGTAGTCCAGTCTACACAGCGGTGGACTTGACCCTGTAATACTCGTGCAGCACGCGGCATCGCTCGTGGCGCGCGCAGTGCAGACGCGCGGGCGGGCGTCAGGCGGGCCCGCGCGGTTTGTGCGCGTCTATGCGCTCCGGCACCGCCGTCAGCGAGGTCTCAGCAAACCGCACGCCTACACGCGGCCTTAAGCGTCCGTCCTAATGAAACAACGAAATAATCTATACTATTACTATATACTTAACTATAATATTATAAAGAGGTAAAGTTTGTGAGTTTGTGACGTGGGAAGTTGTAGGGGGTAATCTATGGATCTACTGAACCGATTTTGAAAATTTTGGTACTAATAGAAAGCCACATTATTTGTGAGTGTCATAGGCTATATAGGTAAAAACTAGAAAAATTAGGGTGTTCCCGTGGGAATTTAAAAAACTTACTTCGCGCGGATGAAATCGCGAGCATCTGCTAGTAATATTATAAAGGTAAAGTTTGTGAGCTTGTGACGTTTTAGGAGGTAATCTCTGGATCTACTTCCTCATCATCATATCTAACTAGGTAGGTAAACTATAGATAACTTGTATTAATAACAATGATTTACTAGCTGATGCGACTTCGTCCGCGTGGATTGAGGTCTTTCGCGGGAACTTTTTAATTTTCCGGGATAAAACGTAGCCTATGTGCTATTCCAGACTATAATCTATCGCTGTCCCAAATTTCATCCAGATCCGTTCGGGCGTGATTGAGTAATAAACTACATCCATCCAAACTTTCGCATTTGTAATATTAGTAAGATTATTTAAATATAATATATTATATTATTATTAATGTTAATATAGATGAACCCCGAACTATCTATGTGGAGCCATAAGTTTTAGATTCAATAAACAAACAAGATGAAGAGTCTTCTCAAACGCAACAAGAACAGAACTTTTTGCTAGTTTGAACAAGTACGAAAATATGAAAACGAGGGAAAATTAAAGCAAATACCCAGGGGAGAACTAAGGCTAGGGCAAAAGGGGCGGGCCAGAGAGGGCTTCAGGGATATTTTGACTACGTACCCTTATTAGTCAAATAACAAAACTTTGTCATAGGTTTGTAATTAGTAGGAGGCCCCTAAGTATCATTACCACCACCACTACAGCCTATTAACGTCCCACTGCTGGGCACAGGCCTCCACTTGTAACTAACCCGACGGGGTCCCTAAGAATCTATACCTTTCTCTACGAATAAAATTCAATGTTTCTCTGTAATGGCTCATGAATCATCTAGCAGTAAACCCTCATCATCGTTGCGAACATAATAACCCAAGTTCTTTTAGAGTTTCAGAAGCTTCGAATTCAATCAACCCAACGACTAGTTTAAGAACTGATTTCAATGAATTTCAGTTTACATAAGACTGGCTTAAATTACGCGTTCGAGTTATAGAAAAGTTGTAAAAATGATCAAGTATAAATCAACAAAGTGAAGGCAAGTGCTTTGTTACGTGATCGAGTATAGAACTAGTATACAACTATGACACACGTTTTATATGAGAGTTTTATATTTAACGTGTTCGAGTATCTAAATAGTATACAACCATGACACACATTTAGAAGTGTATTTTTGCTATACGATCCTGTTCAAGTATACTGCGCTTTGTTCGTTCTAATGTTTTGCCTCTTAACATACACAGCAAGCCAGATTTATGTTTGCCTCTTAACATACACAATAAGTCAGTCCTATGTATAGGATCAATCATATTATATTTCTATGCGAAATATATTTAAAATCAAGAGAGTTGACCTTATATATGGATAGTTACTCAGAGTTTCGATTTCTATCTTATGTAACATACATTTAAGTTGTTCCATAAGATTCCATAAGGTCTCACAGTGGTGAAGCTAATTATCCCTAGTGGCAAGCATCTTCCTTTTATAAAGGAAGGTGCTTTGTTTGGCATCATATACTTTGACTAACAAAATATATGATGGTTGACTGGCTCCGCCCCGCCATCAACGGTAGTCTTCTTCCCACTCTTGGTATTTCAAAAGACATATCGATACATGAGAACATGGGCCAATAAGCCTCATAAAATACCAAAAGCCAACAAGCCTCCCCCCCCAACCACTAGGCATCAACCGCGAAATGGCGCAACGTACACGAGTGTACTTTAGAGTGGTGCGTTCCACTTATGTCAGCATAAAGCTGGGTAATTACATTTTTAAAGTGGTGTAATCCCACATATACCTGTAATAGGTTTCAAGGATACACCAGGCGCACTGCAGGGATGTTCGCCGCAACGAAACAGAATCCACAGGCGTGATGCAACCTTCAGTAATAGTATATTAATCAAATATAGCGCGCAACCATCATGGGTAGTAGAACATTGTTTGAAAGTAAGTTTGATATTGGTAGTAGTAAACAGAGTCCTATCAACCATGATTAGTAATCGTTCGATCATAGCGAACATCGTAGTAATTTTATACAATAATTAGTTATCGTTCGACCATAGCGAACATAGTAATTTCATAGGTATGTTGTTACAATAAAATCGCATGGTAAAATCAGACGTACTGTAGAACATAGAAATGTACACGAAGTGTACTACGCACAGAAAGCAAGCTCTCTGGTTCAACAACAACCTATCCCATCTTGACGTCCTACCGAGGTAAACATCAAAACAGGACCAGCCGTGTCGATGCATCGCCGATGCGAGTGATATATTCTACAGGCCCAACTCAACCTGCAATGATAATTGTATGTTATGGGTATATATGTAATATGTTATATTTAAATATGTTATAAATCCACCATAGGCAGATTGAATATCGTCGGACGCTCTCCAGCCAGGTTCACGAAGTACAAGTACTAAGGCTCCCTTACCAGATTGCATCCAACAACTAGTATGTATGCAATACAATATTGGCACAACGAGCGAGCATTGTCAATGATTCGTCCGATACCGCGTCTTCGCAGTTTTATGAACATACAGAGTGCAGAATCATCGTGCTCAACCGTTCCGCCGAGTGGACCGGACGCCGGGAAGCTCATTAGTAAGTTTCCATGCACCCTCGATTAGATCATATATACTATGTACATATATATAGTATGTACTATTATTCTATTATTGTTTTAATATTATTTTACTATTATTTTATCATTATAATATATATATATTTTTTTTTTTTTTTTTTTTTTTTTTTTTTTTTTTTTTTTTTTTATATAAATTATTTTCCCCTGAACAGTAAGATACGTATAGTTACACACTCTCATAGGAGAGGGAATTAGAGCTTAGACCCACCACGCTGCTCCAATGCGGGTTGGCGGGCTTTGATAACTATTATCATGTTTTTTTTTTTTTTTTTTTTTTTTTTTTTTTTTTTTTTTTTTTTTTTTTTTTTTTAATGACGGTTTACTCCTCCAATATAGGGGTCGGAGACTTTGTTTGGCGCAAGGTATTTAATTTTAATGTTCTGGAGGTAATTAGATTTTGTGACAAAATGGGCAACACATGGGTTGACCATTTTTATCGAAGTTACTTGTTATATTATAACAATATACATAGCACTTATGATCTCTAATCTCAACCAATGTGTTGCTCTTTTTGTATGTTGTTTTCCACTTTTTTATGGTGCAGTTTGAGGCGTTTGTTGGTGACGGTATCAGATGTCCGGACGTGGTCAGTTCGTCATCAGCCGGGGTCTTCTTAGGACTTGAACTTTCCACGGAGTTTATGAGTTCCATCATAGTAAATGGCGGGTCATGCGTATTATCATGGCTCGGCTCATTTATCTGATTGGCTGCTCTTCTTGTCTCTACATGGTCGGCGTTGTCCTGGCATTCGAGGTCCACCGGGTTATACATCCTGACCAGCCGCTTGATGGTTTTACTTGCTATCTTTCCCAGGTACTCACTGACTACTCGGGCTCGTCGTGTCGGCGCAGCGCTTCGTGTTCTCCCCCTCCTGGTGATGGCTTCTCGCCTAAGCTCATCGGGTTTATCGGGTTTTCCGGGCCACCACGGTAAGGTAAGTTTGATTTTAATTTTTGTTATTTTGTGTATATATGTTTTGATGTTGTTTCCTAATTTTTGTTTAAGTTGGGCCCTTTCCTCATGAAATTGACTCCAATTTGCTATGTTAATCTGTTTTATTTTATTGAAAATAATACAATAGAACTTAATGCTAGCTAGCCTAACCTAATTACTATATAAATCATGCCCGCGTGGAATGGTGGCAAGAATGCTGGCTGCATTTCCGCGCTGGACAGCCAGGCTGATCCTTTGCGCAAAAAATGAGCCAGCCCTTCTGTCACCAGATGAGGCAATTAACCGCGGTGAAATATCTCGTAAAAATTTTTTGGCACTAAGACTCCATGGCCCCAGGGTCTCCACGGCAAACGGAACAAATATGTAACTCTCTATGAGAGAGGCATACTTCCGCCGCTTGCCGGTTTCAGCCTTTTCTGCTGCGGCTCCCGGCCTTGATGCTGTCTCCCTGATATGACACGGGGCCAATGTGTCTACGCATGTTGCGTCCCACATTAGCGCCCGTCCCCGTTCCCAGGGAACCAGCGTCAATCCATCAGGTCTCTTGCCATCATCCCGACTAATCCCTGCCGGCTCAATGAGCGCAGGAATATCTATGGTGGCAAGAGCCCTTTTGATCGTATCATTGAGAGAGCCATGCCGAAAAAGCCTACCAGCGCTCCTTTGGCAAGAGAGTCCGTGAATTCCAAATTTATCAACCTCTTTTCCACACGGGCATCTGTGCTCGTAGCACAGGGGTGTTCCCAATCTGAGACCTAGAGCCACACGAAAACTTTCATTATCTAAAAGAGTGCCGAGATTTTTCGATGGCAAGGCATGAAGCCAATACCCGGATTCTTTTTCAGATAAGGCTAGAAGCCTTGCTCGATCTCTTTCACTCGTAAGATTTTGAACCAAATTTGTATGTGTCAGCCGAACCAACGGCACATCCCAAAGTTTTTGTGTGAAACATTCCTTCGGGATGTCGTCATTGGGACACCTGAGCTTCCAACTATCTAGGGCCTCTGTGGCATAGATCAATGAAACTGAATTAGAATTAAGAATCTGAGAACTAAGCTCTTTTATACTATGCACAGAGGACAGAAAAGCCGGAAGAGCAACACTGGAAATTTTTCTCACGCCGATGCCACCATACTTGACCGGTAAAGTAGCTTGATTCCAGGACTGATCATCAAAAGATAAATTTAGAATTTTTTCTAGCGTATCTCTTAAGGTGGCATCCATGATATCGAGTAGTCCAGGAAATTTCCAAATTGGGCTCGCACGGAGAATATAAATTAATTTAGGTACAAATAGGCAATATTTTAGAATCGAAAATGCAATGTGAGAATTTAGATCGCCCAATTTGTCAGAATGTGCCGAAAATGTTTTGACTTTTTTGTCCAAGATTGGTTGTATGGCTTCGTTAAAAAGAGGAGCACCAAGAAGACAAAGTGAATGTTTATCAAGGATCTTAATATTAGGGGCAATTTCGTTAAATAATTCAGAAGCCGATAATATTCTATCTTGCGACAGATTTTCTGTAAAAAACAGTTCACATTTGGAAAAATTTAGTTCTAAACCAATTTTGCCAAATTGTTGCTTAACATTGTTAAGATCTTTTAGAACATCATCCACGTTGCCTCCAATGGTTCCATCGTCAAGATACCATATGTTAAATTTAGATGTTAAATTTGAGATATGGTTGTGGATCCCTAAGCTGAACAGGGCTGGACCTAAGGGATCCCCTTGCTGAACACCTACAGAGGACTTAATGTCGCCATCTCCAAAAAATAATTTTGAAGCAGAACTGTAACATTGCCAAACATACGGGTAAATTTCGGGAAGTTGTGTTAAAACTTCGTTAAGCAGAGTTGCCCTGTCCAATGAATTAAAAGCATTCTTTACGTCTACTTTCAGCAGTACCTCAACCTCGCCATTCGCTAAGAAAGTACGAGCCGAATGCACCGCTGCCTCACAACCACCTTTACTGCCAAATCCAACTTGAATAGGTTGGAATTTATCCTTTAGGGTCGAAACTATGTGTCTACACGCTAATTTTGATGCCAAACGGCGAAAACTGCAGCCAACAGCGATGGGCCGGATCCCACCGTCCTTTTTATTAAAAGCACAGAGCCTCGCACCGTAAAGGAATGGCAAAAAGGATGAATTTACCTCGCCAGATAACATAAAATTACAAAGTCTGGTAATGTCACTCAGAAGCGCCTTGCCGGCGTCCCCAGCAGTAACTCCCACAAGATCCTTTAGATGTTGTGGTGTTATGCCGTCCATGCCACCAGCAGAGCCACTGGAGAATGACATTATCGCAGCGTAAGTTTCTTCATCCTTTATCTGTAAAAATGAAACATTTGAAGGTGGGTCTGGAAGCAAAGAGTCGGGATTTGGTAAAGGATGCTTGTCATGTAAGGCTTCTAGCGTTTCATCATTAAATGGAGCCAGCGTATCATTAGAAAACAAAATGCGGGCTGCGTTTTTAAGATCCCCATCCATAACCTTGTTTTCCACAATTTTTTTTAAATTGTAATTTTGTGTTCGAAATGAGCAGTCAGGAATTTGGAAAACGCGATCAACCGAACAATTTTTTTTTAATTTTGAACATAACGACCCGCTTTCTGATTTATTTACTGAAAAATGTTTATATGAAAACAAAAAAAGATTTTGCCAAGCCAAAAGTGAATTTGATAAGACATTTTGGATTGTATGCGATAAGGATCTAGCCAATGATATTCTCGCCCCTCGCGGAATGCGTTTTATTAAAGGAATATTTTGATTATATTTGGATAATAAAATTTCGAAGGGTACCTGGTTTTGACTTCCTGTTTGCGTTTGATCGCACACGAAATTTGGGCAAGTTAAAGGCCTTGCTGGTGGTCCGTGACATCGTGCGATATGTATGTTAAGGCCTCTACGACCTTTAAACAGCTTGCCATCGCTACAGTGTGGGCATTCTATGTACTCAACTTGAGATGCACTAGTGATCATACTTCACAACACAACAAAAGAAAAAATAGAAAAAACTAAAACACTACACAATAGCGTCTATAAGCGCGCTAAGCCCCGGCAACGGCAACCAGAAGGCCTGCAGAGCAGGCGACTGCCCGCTGAGGCCCCTGGAAACCGTGACACCGCGTGGCAACGCCTCGCTCTGAAACAAAAACGACTGTTAATATCGCATATCGAGAAACAGTGAAAATAATACCACGGGGTATTTCGCGAATAAGCGCCAATTTGATGCCAATAATAATCCAAAATACCGAGCCCAATATTTATAAATAAAAATTTGGAAGCGAGCAAAATTTTTTCCATTGACATCTCATTGACATCCATCCATTTATTTTATTTAAATTAATTTTGAATTTGTTGCCGTAGTGATAAGAGCCCGTCTTGTCTTGAGCCATTGTCCTGTCGCCCGCCGCCACGTCGAGAGAGTCCCCAGTGAACGCTGTGATGTCCACATAACTGCTGAGGGATCCACCCCCGTTTTCCCTGTCAGAGTTTGCTCTGTTATTGACACCGAATTCCGCCTTGGCGCCTTTAGCAGTATGCTACGCTAGTCCTTGCTAAGCTGTCAAATTTTTTACGCGTGATGCATTCTATACTAAACGCGTTGTGTGTCGTTTCAGCTATTTTGGCCTGATGGCAGTTACTGCATCTGGGGGGGTCACCAGCCTGCAGTGCCGGACATTCGGCACGCAGATGGTGGCTCCCACAATGCGAACATACGTCCTTCTCCTCTGTGCACTGTTTCTTGCCGTGGCCGAAACGCAGGCACCTCGTACATTGCATGAGCGGGGTTTGATCAAAAACCCTCACCCGCTGCATGTCGACATGCACGCGTCCCGCCTCGGTCAGGCGCTGCCACAGCTGTGGAGAGACCCGCATCACCACGTGGTTCTCGTGCGGGTTTCTGGCGCGTTTTCTGTATCGTACTTCCATCTTCAGATCCTCTTGATTCAGGCCCTCCAGTATGTGGGAATTCTGTTTAAGGACCGCCCTGGTGATGTCCTCGTCCGTATTATATGAGAGTACGTCTTTGAACACCACAAGGGGGAGCTTGTTTACGGCCTCTTCGACTATAAGGTTGGCCGCAGTTTCTTTAAGTCTCTTGGTGATTTGCTCTAGATCCGACCTGGAGCGACAGCCCAGGACTATTTTTTGGTTCTTTACTTTTCGCAGCTTGTCTACTCTCAGTCCGGTATCTATCGCATTCACTGCGGCTCTGACTTTGTCTGTCACTGTCCCACTCGTGTCATTCTCATCCTCGGATGAGATGATGATGGAATGCATCGGTGGGGGCACAGCGGCAGTTCTTTTTGCTGCAGCCCCTGCGTAGGTGACCCCTTCTGTGAGGTGGTTTTTTGGTATGGGGTGCGGTATCTGCATCGTTTGCATTTCTTGCGTGAGTGCACGTGTAGAGTGCGTGCACTCAGCGGTACTTTTATTGCAGACCCTCATCGCCTCCATGAGCTCCGCAATTTGGGTGCTGAGCTCGCCCTTCTCCTTTGAGTTATCTTTTTGTGCCACCAGTATGTCTTTCCGTTCACTCGTTTCGCCCCCAGTCGCAATTTCCGCCGGCACTTCCCTTTCCTTAACGTCCCTCCCTTCCTTTCCTACTGCTTCTTTAAATAGCTCATAAAGCCTCTCTATGGCCTCAGTAACCCCAATTTTGATGCAAGCCTTAAGGTTACGAGACTCGTCTAGTAGTGTTTTCGCCCGGACGAGGCAGGCTTTCGCCTCTGTCTTTCTGCTGATATATTTACCGGAGGATGATTTAGGTTTCGCTCCGTTTTCCAGACCCGGAAGGACGTGTTTTGAGGTCTTTTGGCGGGTCTCTGGCGCGGCGATGACCTCTGACCCCGAGGTCTTATGTGTAGCTCCGGTCGGGGATTCGATTCCTGTCCCGATGTCAATGTAAAAAGACTCGGACATTCGTCCTTGGTCTCCTTTGGGGATTCCATCAGTGACCTTCTTAGGAGGTGTTTTAAACATGTTGACAGGTTTCGAGGTTAAAGATTATAACTATAAGTAAATTGTTACTTGTCTAATAAAGTATTAACCTGTGTGTGAATACAATGTCTAATAAATATTTAGTGAAAATAACTGGGTTTTATAAATAGCAACCCAGTTGTCAATAAAACCTACCCAACCCAACTAAAATGTACGATCAGTGTATACTAACTATACTATGTATATGACCAGATGACTAGATAATACTGCAATACCAAAGCAAATTTAAGATATGTTTGGGCGCTGCCCAAAGTCAACAACAAAATCTATTTACTTGGGAGAGTAAATGGCTCCCAAGGTCAATCTTACCGTCTAAGAGTGGTGGGAAGGTGTATAGGATCTCCCCCCGTCAGGTACTATATTTCTGCAAAAGCAGATTGTCCAGTTTAGCTTTTTAAATGATTTAAGATACTTGTCCAACCCAACCTAAGTTCTAAACTTGGGAGTGTAAATTGCTCCCAAGGTCAATTTTACAGTCTGAGAGTGGTGGGGAGGTGTATAGGATCTCCCCCCGTCAGGTACGATTTTTCTGCCAAAGCAGATTGTCAAATTTTGGCTTTTGAAACGTTTTTCGCGTCGGAAAATCGCCGGAAAAGAGGTGTAACGGTGCCGCGCGCGCGATTGCTCGCTTATAGGCGTCGCCCGGATCGGAAAATGCAGGAATTTGGAAGATATACTACTATTTAATTTTTCTTTGAAATTTTTCTAAGTGCCGAAATTAGTATGAAAAAAGGAAAATATAAAATTTTGTTTTTCTTTCGCAGGTCGCTAGTGCCGGTCGAAAGCAACGTCCTGTGAAGATTTGGCTGGAAAATGAGGAAAATTGGAGCGGCGGCGCAACAATTCCACGAGTTTTCGCTTCGAAATCGATAAGTTTGTATGCAGATCTTTACCTATGATATGGACTCGGTGTCGAATTTAAAAAGTTGGAAAACGCGTTTTTCGCGTCGGAAAATCGCCGGAAAAGAGGTGTAACGGTGCCGCGCGCGCGATTGCTCGCTTATAGGCGTCGCCCGGATCGGAAAATGCAGGAATTTGGAAGATATACTACTATTTAATTTTTCTTTGAAATTTTTCTAAGTGCCGAAATTAGTATGAAAAAAGGAAAATTTAAAATTTTGTTTTTCTTTCGCAGGTCGCTAGTGCCGGTCGAAAGCAACGTCCTGTGAAGATTTGGCTGGAAAATGAGGAAAATTGGAGCGGCGGCGCAACAATTCCACGAGTTTTCGCTTCGAAATCGATACTATTATCATGTTAGGATAATAACCGGGACCGACGGCTTAACGTGTTTTCCGAGGCACGGTGGTGAAACACTGCCAACTTCCAACTCGGGGCTGGCACTGAGAATATCTTAATGGAAAAACCCAATACCTAACAATTTTAATGCCCGACCGGGAATCAAACCCAGGACCTCGTGATCCGCAGTCGACTATGCTAACCGCTAGACCAACGAGGCAGTCAAAGTCGAAATATCATTAAGTTTTTTATTTTATTTCAAATAGATTCACTAACAATCACTTACACATACATTGCTGTCAATGGCTTATTACTTCTAGTGGAATAAGTAAACTATCATGTGACCGGCTCATATACTGAAAACAATAATAGGTGAAAGTACAAAAACTTATTGTGCAACTTAATTACTATTAATTATTACTTAATTTTTATGTTCGTGTGCATGTGTCTAATTTAATGTGTAACTTGAAAATTTTTAATTGTGTTTTAGTATAGTAAAGGCTTTTTTATTTTATTTTTTACTTGCCGATGCCGACTTCGTCCGCGTGGATTATGTTTTTTGATTCCCGCGGGAACTCCTTAATTTTCCGGGATAAAAGTAGCCTATGTCACTCTCCAGGTCCTCGACTATACCGATGCCAAAAATCACGTCGATCCGTTGCTCCTTCGCGGCGTGATTGAAGGACAAACGAACAAACCAATAAACCAACAAACAAACACACTTTCGCATTTATAATATTAGTATGATATGACTAGCTGATGCTCGCGACTTCCTCCGCGTGGATTCAGGTTTTTTGGTTCCCACGGGAACTCTTTAATTTTCCGGGATAACCGGGCCTATGTGTTATTCCAGACTTTAATCTATCTCTGTGCCAAATTTCATCCACATACGTTCAGCCGTTCTGGCGTGAAAGAGTAACAAACATCCATACATCCATAGTCCATACATCCATACTTATAAACTTTCGCGTTTATAATATTAAGTAAGGATCATGTGATCGGCACCATTAATCAATTTACCACCTTATTCACTGAGCCCGCCCCGGGCTTCCAGCGCCCTTGGTCCGTCACTGGCTATATTATCTACTGACGTATGTTCTTGAATATAGAAAAGCTTGATTAACGATAGCAAACGCAAAAACTTTATCACTTTGCTAATTATAAGCTTCAACAAAATACCATCTTTTCATTTCACTTCTTTGAAAAGGACTTCTTTATTGTTAGAAATCCCGCGCGCAAAATGCTATTTTATTCGCTTGCGTAAAATTAGGTATTCAAAGGAACGTGACGAACTAACTATGAAGTTATCAATGGATTGAAATCACATACCTATTCAAAATTTTGCAGCCTTGCCAAAACTTGTTATAATAATAATAATTAAATTTGGTAGGCATTTTCTCGGGATAATAATGCGAGATCTCAGAAATCATAGAGAAAATAAACTGGTATTTATTCCAGAAGATGTAGAATCCTCACGGGAAAATAGAAAATCCTAACAAGATATTCTTGTTGAAGAAGTCACATAAGTAAAGCCATACCTAATATTATAAATGAGAAAAATGTGTCTGTCTGTGTTAGCGACACGGTCGCGGTATTAGATTAAGCGGCGGAATTAAGTCGGTCGCGCGGACAGACCGGTTAGCATATTATACGGCCGGCGTAAAGGCGGACGGCGGTATCGAGTATTGTAATATACGAATACGTCACTTGTGAACTATAACGGACAGTCGATTCAAGTGTTTATCTTGTAAATTTGTTGTTTTTCTTCAATATAAGTTATTGGATATACAGTCTACGAGTTTTATTGGATGCCCAGATATTCCTTGCTGCAAGTACAGGGCACTTGGCGCCAACAGTCTGTCTGTACACTTTTCACCACCCAACCGACTAACCGACTTTGAAATAATTTAAATAGCTTGCACCTATGTTAATACTTTGCATTGTACATTCCCCCATTATTACCACATTCTGGCAAAATACTAAATGATTATAATTGTATAACTAATGAACCACAGACTGGACGCTGTTTTGTTTTTCCGGAATATCAACATGTTCCTACGGCGTTTACAAATTGAATTTCAAATTCTATATTTATTTATTTATGAATATATTTACAGTAAGATGTTAGTTTTACAGTTAAAGGAATCATGTATTCTGCCACAGTAACTTGTACAGTATACATCTATAAAATCTATGCGTTTTGACAAACACACGTATAGACATTTGTTATATTACAATAGTATAGTCTATACTAATATACATAAATTATTAAACCTAGTATTAGTTACTTAGTTACTATAGTAAAAATTGTGTTATGTTTTCAGGAGGCGATTCACCCGATTTTTACTATTTAAATTCGAAACGCAGAGACGGGGACGTAGTACTTTTTAATTCCGTCAAATTGGAATATCTACGGCACTAAATATCCACGTGATACCAAGTCTCCCTCATCTAGTTTTTAATAATATTATAAAACTAGCTTTTGCCCGCAGCTTCGCTTACGTTAAGTTCGATTTTCCTACAAATTTCAAACCCCTATTTTACCCCTTTAGAAGGTGAATTTCCAAAAATTATTTCTTAGCGGATGTCTACGTCATAACAGCTATCTCAAGCCGATCCGTCCATTGGTTTGAGCTATGCATTGATAGATATCATTCAGTTAATCACCTTTTTCCCTTTAATATTTCTAGATATGTGAAATTTTGGATGTTTGTTACTCCTTCACACGATTTAGCTGGACCTTGGAAAGGGATAATTTATACTCTGAATATACAAACTACGAAGTCGCAGGCATCATGTAGTAAATAATAAAATAGGAATACCTAGATATTTCAAGTATAGTTACCATGGCAGGTTGAGCGACGCAAATAGCTGTGTTCTTGCGATTCCTTGTGAAGCTCGTGCCGGAGTTACCTGGAACAATATAAGTTCGCTGACTTGTACCTGAATTGTTTTACAAGCTTTTATATTTTACCTTCACGTATCAAAGTAGTTTTGTATTTGAAATTCAAATCTTGCATTATTAATTAAATCTACATCTATACATACCTACTTACTTACTTATAATTACTTATATTATAATTAATGTGAGAGTGTGTCTGTATACCTTAACGACCCATCTTTTGGAAAGATTTACATGAAATTTGGTGTAGAGGTTGCGTCCCGGGGAAGGACATAGCCTACTTTTCATCCCTGATAATTAAGGTGTTCTCTCGTGAATAAAAACATTTTTATCAACGCAAACGAAGTCGCGAGCATGTAGTTTCTCTACGTGTTTGACCTACGAGTATGACTTGGGATTTTCCGGGAGAATTTGACGACCACCGTGGCGCAGTGTGTAGCGCTGTTGCCTTAACGTGCGGAGGTCCCGGGTTCGATCCCCGGCAGGGTCAATTTAGGAATTTATAATTTTCTCTGGTCTGGCCTGGTGGGAGACTTCGGCCGTGGCTAGTTACCACCCTACCGGCAAAGACGTGCCGCCAAGCGATTTAGCGTTCCGGTACGATGCCGTGTAGAAACCGAAGGGGTGTGGGTTTAATATAACTGTCATGCCCCTAACAGGTTAGCCCGCTACCATCTTAGACTGCATCATCACTTACCATCAGTTGTGATCGCAGTCAAGGGCTAGCTTGTAGTGGATAAAACAAAAAAAAAAACGTAAACGGCCAAGTGCGAGTCACACGAAGGGTTAGAAAGAAAAGAAAGAAAGTTACGTACCATCGTACGTTATTTAATACTGTACTAATTTTCAAATACTTTCGAGTCGGACTCGCACACGAAGGGTAACGTGATAAATAAATTAATACTTAAATAAATGTTTATTGAGTAACGTAAACCTATACCTAATACGTACCATCGTACAAGATTTTCGTAAAAGCAACAAAAGGGGCGTTCAAAAATCACGTATCTTAAACTTGGGGGGTTTTTCATATTATTATTTTTGTTGTAATAGCGGCAATAGAAACACAACTGTCTACATAATTCAGTTCATGAGATCCAACCCTTTGACAGACAGACGGACGGACAGCTAAGGCTTAGTACTAATAGGGTTCCGTTGGAACCCTTTCCACCACCACCACCACCACCACTACAGACCATTAACGTCCCACTGCTGGGCACAGCTCGCCACTCTCATAAGAGAGAGGGAATTAGAGCTTACACCCACCACGCTGCCCCAATGCGGGTTGGCGGACTTTGACGACTATTATCATGTTGGTTAGTGATAATAACCGCGACCGACGGCTTCGAGGCACGGGAGTGAAACACCACCAACTTCCTAACTCCGGGCTAGTACTCAGTATTTCTAGTCAGAAAAACCAAACACTTAATTATGGCCCGACCCGGGACTCGAACCCGGGACCTCGTCGGCCGCAGTCGGAGATGCTAACCACTGGACCAACGAGGCAGTAAGCACCCTTTGGATACCTAAAACCAATGTAACTAAATTCACAGGATCATGTAGAGTCTACATATCTTTTAAATCAGTAGGTAGGTACTACTATTAACACAAAACTCATTTCATAGCTTTGGTTTTTACCTAAATATTTTCACAGAAACTCTAGAATATTATTCGCAGAACAAACGAATGAAAGGCAAATAAAGGATTTATTATTTAGAAGGATTTCAATAAGCGATTTAGGATTTTCCAAGGGGATTCAATTTTAATTATCTTTATCCTCTAAGGTATTTTGACAAAAAAAATAAATTATACAACCGAAGAAATATGAATTTCAATATCTAAATTAAAATGGAAAAAAGTTAAATTGAATTCGATAATTTAATTTACTCTTTGAGATTGAAGTAACCCAACCAATCAATTTTAGAGTTCCGTACCAGTATATTATGCCATTAGCCACCCTAGCATGAATATACCAAAGCTCTATATTGACGGTATCTGGTAAGTCATCACTTACCATCAGGTGAGATCGCAGTCAAGGGCTAACTTGTAGTGGATAAAAAAGCAGCCAAGCGCTAGTCTTTAAATATTTAAAAAAGTTTTCCCTACTGCCCCACTGTAATTTATAACGTGCAACGAGCTCTATTTAGTATTAACATAAACGGGCCCTGTCAAACAAAGAATGTGGACTTCACCACCATCTAGTTTGAAAAGCGGGACAGCGCTATGGCGAGGGCAAAGACAGGCTTATACAGGTGAGGCCCTCACCTGTATAAGCCTGTCTTTGCCCTCGCCATAGCGCTGTCCCGCTTTTCAAACAAGACCTGTACTAGATGTAAAGATATGTAGATACTAGATAAAAAGTTGGGCGTCTGACTTGTAGGGCATACCCCTCACCGTGAGAGGTATGCCCTACAAGTCAGACGCCCAACTTTTTCTAAGGGCCCATCTAGTACAGGTCTTGATGCGCGATGATAGTGTGACATAGATGCGATAAGCGCCATCTAGTTATCACAGTGGTAACCCAGTACACCATAATAAAGCTCACCATCAAGAGGCCCGTAGCCTACTAGGCAGGCCCCAGCCAGTTTCTACTCGGCTCCAAGATATTCACCGGGGCACTTGTTGCCCCGCGCCTCGTCCGGATAAGGATCGTGCCCGCTTTCACCGACGACCCATGAGATTTAAGGGACCCCTTAACATATTTAGGGGTCAGTTAGGGGATCGCTTCCGATTCACCACTTTTAAAGGGTCCCTAATCCCTTAGTGACTAATGGGTCCCCTAAATTTAGGAGATGGATTATTTGTCCCATAAAAAAAGAGACTTCAAAAGGACGAGATGGACATTGATGTGTTTGATTTACTTGATAATTTCGGTATTATTAGGTATATAAGTATGTGAAATTCTGTATGTTTGCACATAGGGTGCATTAGGAATGTGGGAATCAATCAAAAAAATTAAGCGAACGAAGTTGCGGACATTGTCTAGTATTTGATATAAATCGTAAGTAGTCGAAGACCTGAAATATATCGAAAACACCCGAATTAAGTACTTCAACAATTATTACCTAAAATGTTAAGTGTTACCTTTGTTGGAAAAAATGTAACACTTGACAATACCTACTTACATAAAATAAATTTTAATGTAGGTTACCTGAGTTTATTATAATTGTATTTAAATATGTAACCTAACAGGTGGATCCCTACCGTAACCTACTCACTTACCAAACTATTACAGCTACAAAACAAAGAAAAAAGGTTAATTTATTGCTTACCCAACGGTTTCTTTTGAATGGATGCACTATTGTTGTAAAAAATCTGTCCCATATGGAGGAGTCTTCTTGTTATGGGTCTGTTGCGTTCGTGAAAACAAATTTTAATTACGGGTTGGTTTATGGGACCTTTTAGCTTAGCGGTCTTTTAACTATGTGATTGTTTAGGGGGTGTTGGTGAGACTGGGCATCAGCCTAAAGGCCCGTACCCCCGCTTGGCCCTCACGGGCCAAACGGAGGAGACCCTCAACACACGCTCACCAGCAGTATCAGACGCGGCTGTGGACCAGCAGCAAGTCTTCTTCAGGATCCTCTGGAGTGTGCCGCTGACCCGCAGCGCGTACGAGCCGTACACCAGCGGGTTCATGCAAGAGTTGGAGACGGCCATCGCGAACAGAAGATCCTGGACCAAGGGGGACACGCGCGACGCCGACGCGCGGTCTACCATATACCTGACAAACGACTATAATGTTATAGATTCAAGCTGTTGTTACGTTGTTTTTTTTTGCTAATTAGCGGCCACGTGTAAAGCCTTTATTAATCAAGTAAGCGATGCCTGCGACTTCGTCCGGGTTTTTATCCCCGAGGGAACTTCCAAATTTCCGGGATAAAAAGTTACCTTGTTACACTCCACTCGATGATGGCTATAAATTATAATATTTATGCTACTGTAGTTCGCAAATAGGTATTCTAGGTGGCCAGACTCCATACTAAAATATTCAAACCCTATTAAAATGAAGTATTTTTTTCAAACAAGCCGACCTGTGAACGTAATAATTTATTTTCGCCATTCTATTAAAACAAGCCTTATGGAGTGGTTGTGGGATACATCATGCCTGATTATAACATAGTTACTTTCGCTATTCTATATTTTTTATGCAAAATTCCTATATTTACTTTGATAGCAATAAGATACATGAATAATGCGTATCGTATTGCCATCATAACATAGGGATTTCGAGGAAACAAGTCATGTTTTTATACGCAAAAATTTTCCAGCTATTTATTTCTGTGGCAGTCTTTGTCTAAAGTAAATATTATTACTCAGTATTCCTACTATTATTCTCTGTGGTCTTATTATTTTTCTAACATTTCAAAAAAATACATTAGCCCAATAAATTAAATAAGTACCGTAGGAGTATATTTATGATAAACAAGAAATGATATTGTGTAAATATTACGTTAGGAGCGTTTTAATAAAAACAAGATAACGCAAAGAAGGAAAAGCTTTGAATTTTACGATCAAATGTAAAAGAAGAAAAAAACATTTCGCAGAAACAGAGAAATCGGTGTTGGGTGTAGGATGATTTGACATTGAATGATATATTTACTGTTATTTCCTATGATAAAAGTAAGGTATTGATATGGTAATGATAATATAATTATCTATTGTTGAGTAGATAGTTACGTACTACGAGGGCGACCGAATTGAACTGGGCATACCATCGCCATTGACCATCGCTTGAATTCATATTGTTTTTATATTGTTGATGTTCGTGTTTTAGAAATATAATCCTTATTTTAGGGATATTAAACTGTCATTTTGAAATAAATATTGCTTTTAGCGACGGTAGTAACACCCAAGGATTGTATTGGATTGTCTTGCAAAAGGACAAAGCTCGACAGTTACGTAAACAGTGTTCGGTTTAGTAAAAATCGATATGGTAGCCACCTCTGAGATTTTTCTTTCAGATTATGTTAACTTCATACTAGCGTATGTATGTTTTTAAAGAACACTGTGACAGCTGTGAATGCTGCAGCACATTCAATTCTGATCTCCGCAACCGCATGCTGTTCACATATTAAACACGAGTATACATATTATTACCACATGACCAAAGTAGCATGGAGCTGATTCCGCAAACACACGCTCTTTGGATGAGAGTATATTAGGTACCACATGGTCATAGCAGCATTGGGCAGCCAGCACAGCGGAACACTGTAACTATAGTAACGCCTGTCTGATCTTCACAACCACACGCTGTTCACATGAGGGTATATTAGGTCATAGTAGCAAAGGGCAGCCAGCACAGCGCGAACATAGTAACAATGATGACGCCAGTCTGATCTGCACAACCGCAAGCGGTTCACACTGGTGTAATATTACCACATGGCCATAGTAGCGTAGGGCAGCCAGCACAGCGCGAACACAGTGACAATGACGACGGTCATGCGAAGCGTCCTCCGTCGTGCTCTCTCCAACACGCTCCTGTCTGATCTCCGCAACCGCACGTTGCTAGTACTGTGAGTGCTTTTTTCTGCAAAAAAAAAATTAAGATAAGTACTAATTACTACTTATTAGTGCTAATAATTTAATTAAAATACATATTCATTTTACTTGCATTATAAAAGAGACAAAGAAATAATAATTTTCATAGTACAACGGACCGTATCGCGAAAATAACAATTTCATTCAGACTAAGGCTTCTTGTATATGAAATTTAAGTCATGTACTCGTAACTACTAAAAGACGGAAAATATAATTGTGATGTAGGTAATGATACAGAAATGAGTAATATAAAAATCTATATCCATATAATCTCTCTGCGTCGTATTCCTCATGACTGAGGGTCGTGACCCCTTTCCATTAATCACATAATGGTAGGAGTTTTACTTGGGATAATAATGCGGTGGATTCCCACGCACGTAGTACCTATTAAACTCTTATGTTTTTGTAAAGATAATACTTGTAAAATGGGACCGAGCGACGGCTTAATGTGCTCTTCGAGGCGCGGAGGAGAAGACAAAGCCAAATTTGGACCTCCAAATTCAGTCACCCATCCAGTTACAGACTTGGGTCAACGTTGCTATCATCATAACAATCGCAATAGACTGATAATATGCGTTGTCACAACTAGACCACTCGTACCTCTGCGGCAATGTGTATTTAATAAGGAGATAAATAAAAATCTAAATGTATTTAATTTTAAACATAAAATAGGTACAGTTTACTGTCCGTTCAGATTTTCTAGTTTTTTTTTTATCCACTACAAGCTAGCCCTTGACTGCGATCTCACCTGATGATGCAGTATGCGGTAAGTGATGATGCAGTCTAAGATGGTAGCGGGCTAACTTTTTAGTGGCATGGCAGTTATATTAAACCCATACCCCTTCGATTTCTACACGGCATCGTACCGGAACGCTAAATCGCTTGGCGGCACGTCTTTGCCGGTAGGGTGGTAACTGGTAACTAGCCACGGCCGAAGACTCCCACCAGACCAAATTTTCAACAACATTAGACGACTGAGTTTATATTCTACGGCATAGATACATTTAAATTCTAGATCCATTTCTCCGCCACAATTTAATTTAAAGTAATTTAAAGTATTTATTCGTGAAAACCCAACAATTACACTTGTTTTTAAATTATAAAATATGAGTACAACTTTAACAAGTAATACAAAACCGTAAAATATTGTAAAGTAACACTAAGAAACTAACTATAAAAACGGTTGGTTAAGTATAAAAACGAAAGCAAAACAATGCCTAGATAAATTCCTGGCCCCCAAACTAGGATTCCCTGTAACAAAATACTTATTTTCATTAAAAGTGGGCATGTGTTTCTTCTTTTAACAAAGGTTATGAGGTATTGGGTAGTAGCAGGCGTTACTTGGCGGAAGTCCATGATAATGAAGGAACTAGAAGTTTAATTCGCTATACACGACAATGCACGATTGTAAAGAACATTTTACATTACAATCGTGCATTATCGAGTCAATATCTCTTCTCAAGGATCTTCAATGCTCCGGTGTCGTAGTGATTATTCTCAAGCAACGTACGTTACGTTGATAATAATTTGGTAGATTTGTGTGGTGTGGTGTTGTTCCGGTGCGAATTGCTGGCTTACTGCGCGAAGACACATTGTGACACTGTTCCACATAGATTTGTCTACTGTGGCGGATTATAGCTCATTAAACTTCTAACCTAACCTAACCTTTCCTTCATGATGAAGAGGTACTTATTTTAAATAGCTTTAGCATCATGCAAATTGATATCAGAATTTCCCAATACTATAAGATTTAATATCCAGTAGATTCTCAGGCATTAATATACAACTTTTATATCTGTTTTTCATACCTTTTTTTTTATTTTTTATTATCAACATAAAAATTGATACAATTTTGTTGGGTAGCACAACGAAAAACCACGAAGGTTTAAAAACAATATAATGGAATATAATAATACCTAAATAATATAATGGAATATAATAATTACCTACCTATCTATGTTGTTCTCGAAAAAAAACATCCAATTTTTCACACCTAAATAATATAACGGGTTATTTGGTTATAATAATAACCTACGTTATTCCCGAAAAAAAACATCCAATATATTACTGTCAACCGTCTGTCATCACAAGAAAATGTTGTTTCGTAATTGTAGAAAAAACAAGAGTGATATTTTTATCACCCGACAACGGCAAAGCCAAGGCAAAGGCAAGGGTTATGCTTTTAGCAGTCTATGTATGTATGTATGTATGTTTGTATTTATGTATGTTCCACCGTAGCGTCTAAACAACAGCCGATTTGTATGATTGAGGTGTCAATCGATTCGTTATTATGCTGTATTATTATGGATAAAACAAGGCGGGAATGTTGCGACCCAGTTCTAGAGTACTTATTACACAGTATGGTTGAAGCATATTGTCTTAATCTATGGGTTGAAGGTAGAGATTATAGATTTTTTGTAGTAGGTTATTGTTTGTGAATATTTTAATTACACTGATTACTTCCAAAATGTACAAAAAAAATATTTACAGGGATCGTCCAGTTATAGTTTTATTATAAGTAACATAGATTAGAATTAAGATGATGCCGATGTTGATGAGACGATAATAAAAAATCGGTTTTCCGGGATAAAAGCAGTCTGTGTCACTGTTCGCTTCGCGCCGTATTCTATGGTCGCGAAGTAGCTGATAATGTTCTTCAGAAGGACTAGAATCCAGAGCCGTTAAAACCACCTAAATAAAAAAACAGGTACCTATTCTTGAACTATTTATATCTACCCACAAAAAAACGAGTCAACAAAACACTTCCGCATTTATAATTAGTTTGGCAATGGACTTGGCATTTAATTTTATTGCTCATAGCAAAATAATCCACACGAGGAGAGAGACTACTTAAATTTCCTAAGAACATGCCTACTTCAGAATAAAGTTAGTAATTGAAATTTGCACATAATTAATATTATTGAAAGCCGGCTTCGCACGAGTAGGTTTACGGTTTACCTATCTTATAATGAAACTCTAAATGCAATTCTAAATGCCTATTTAGAATTAAAATAAGTACCTACTTACTTTTATCTTCCACGTTTTGACGACCTCTGGCGCAGTGGTGAGCGCTGTGGGAATGGGATAAGTGGGAGGTTTCGGGTTCGATTCCCGACAGGGTCAATTCGGGAAAATATAATTTCTGAATGTTCTCTAATCTGGCCTAGCGGGAGGTTTTAGCCGTGGCTATATAGTTACCAACCTACCACCCTACCGGCAAAGACGATTTAGCGTTCCAGAACGATGCCGTGTAGTTAGAAACTGATGGGGGTATGGGTCTTATAATATAACTGCCATACTCATACATACTCAACCCCATTTACATACTTTAAAAAAACATACCTACGCGCTGAATAGGGATGATGACAACCACGGAATAGAATATATGACAACTCAATCAAATCAGCAACTCTTTAAATTTCAACGCACTTTTTTTTCTTTAAGCTAACCGAGGATGTGAATTTTAGGTCTTTTGGAAGACCTGCTATTTAATAATCAGAAAAGAATTTATTTTTGATATAGGGATCATCCCTATTAAGAACCCCCTACTTCATGGAAGTCGGTTAAAAATGACGCAAGCAATAATATCGCTTTAAGCGTCTCAAAACTAAAGCGAATATTTTCAACTAGCTGATGCACGCGACTTCGTCCGCGTGGATTAGATTTTTTGATATCTGTGAGAACTGTTTAATTCTGTTTAATTCCGGGATAAAAAGTAGCCTATGTCATTCCCCGGGAACCTACCCCTGTACCAAAATCGGTTGAACAGATGAGCCGTGAAAGCGTAGAAGACAGACAGACACACTTTCGCATTTATAATATTAGTATGGATTACCTTATGTCTTTTAGTTTTCATGCGATTATCCGCAAACGTATCTGATTATCTATTCCGTGGGGTCGCTAATATAAATGAAAAAAATAAAATTTAATACTTAATATTTTTTTTTCATTAGTTTTTGGGACGAGGATCGTAAAAGGCTTCATTTTAATGAAAGCCTTAAGAAAATTGTATGAGCGTTTAAATAAATATTTTTTCTGAAGGATGTAATCATCTGAACCTTTTGTAAGGCTTTAAGAAAGTCTCGAGTGTGCTGTCACTCACTCGCAATATTGTAATTTTATTTTCAACACACTTGCTCATAAAGTGGCTCTAATTTCACCGCAATTAGGCACATAATGACACCTTTAATCAAACTGTGACTTTTTAATTACTATTATTCACAAGTGAGTTTAGAGTTTTTATTTTATTTTATCTACTAAATAAAATTATTTTTTGTATTATTTTCTTCACAAGTGTGTTGAAAAACGTCGTATGATATACGTGTGTATTGATTATTACCGTCCTCGGCTATCTTAAGACCCTCACCTAACGGCTCGGGTCTCAATGGCGCCTCAGCGGTAATCACTAACATTACACACTTGTACCATAATGTACAAGTGAATTAATTATGAATTAATTTGTGAACACCAATTAGTTACACACTTATACTGTACCTACAGCTTAGAACAAATAAATAATAATAGGTAGAAATGTTAAAAAGATGAATAGAATAGATAGATGAACAGAATTTGACGACCTCAGAGGTCTCGGGTTCGATCCCCGGCAGAGTCAATCTGTGACTTTATAATTTCTGAATTTTCCCTGGTCTGACCTGGTGGGAGGCTTCGGCCGTGGCTAGTTACCACCCTACCGGCAAAGACGTACCGCCTAGACGTAAAGCAATTTAGCGTTCCGGTACCATGCCGTGTAGAAACCGAATATGTGGTATAGTATAGGTTTAATATAATTGCCATGCCCCTAATAGGTTAGCCTGCTACCATCTTAGACTTGACAAGGGCTAACTTGTAGTGGATAAAAAAAAGATTGTAACTATTCGTATCGGAAAATTAAAAAGTCTCCGCGGTAGGTAATCAAAAATCATTAAAACTAATTTCATACCACGGTAATATTTATACATAATAATATTACCGTGTCCATACCAATATTGGTAAAAAATATCTATATATATAAAAATGAAACCCGTTTTCCTTGGTCACGGCATCACGCGTGAATGGCTGGACCGATTTCACTAATTCTTTTTTTGTTGTATTTTTTATTATTAGGAGAAGGTTCTTACGGAAAAAATATTAAGAAAATCTCTCAGAAATATTGAAAAATATACATTTAATTTTGCATACTAAGGCGGTACGAAGTTCGCCGGGTCAGCTAGTATTCAATAAAATAGTAACGAAAAATAAAATAATAAAATAAAAACGAAATTCTGTCTATTGTCTGTCAGTCCGTCTGCTACGCTGGGCCGGTAGCCCATCTTTTCAACCGATTTTTATGAAATTTGGTACAGAGGTAGGTTGCATCCCGGGAAAGGATATAGGCTACTTTTATCCCGGAAAATTCAAGAGTTTCCACGGAAATTCATTAACATTTGATCCACGCTGACGAAGACGCAGGCATTATCTACGAGTAGTAGCATCATAAAGCGTTGAAATGGCATAATGCTTTACTTACTTAGAAGGAATAAAGAGATTTTTACTCAGTCAAAGAGTTTTTTACCCTCTTTAGAAAGGAAGCAAAATAACGTTTCCTTTGACAAGGAGTACGGAATCTGCGAAACTAATGAAATGAAACTTCACTCTAGAAATGACCCTTTATTGTGTCGCGAAGCCTTCGCTACACAAAAAAGGGTCATTAGTTTGTGGGAAAAAGTTTGCGAAGCCTCGAAGGGGTGTAATATTCGTATAGCAACAATTCTATTCGGCCCACGTTTACTCACACTTACACTAAGTATGTGGTTACGGGGTTCTAGGAAAATGATACTAGATCCCGCAGGATCGGAAGATCCCACAAATCACAATAATATTGTGATTTGTGGGATCTTCCGATCCTTATATTATTTACTGTACCCGGAATATAAATGGTTATCTGATTAATTTTATGTAATTAATTTATTGTCGCCTGATATTTATCGCTTGTTTAAATAAGTTATGTTGTTTTTAATTTTTTTTGTTAGTGATTAATGAAGTCGGTTTTTACCCATAGATTTTTTATTGGGTTCGCGCGCGCGCATATCCAAATCTATGTTTTAACTATTATTTTTATTTATTTTTAACCGGGATTAAAAGTAGCCTATGTCACTCTCCTGACCAGGAGGCTATATTACCAAGCCGTATTGTTTCAATATTGTTGACGTTCGTGTTTTAAAATTATAATCCTTATTTTAGAGACGTCAACGTACGTGACATAAGCTGTCATTTTTCGATAATACTGTTTATGGTAGTAACATAGATTTATCAGTAAAAACTAAAGGGTTCCAAACGCGCCCGCCTGAGAAGAGCCCACAACAAACTAAGCTCATAATACTTTTTTTATCAATTTATAAGACTGCAGCGTGACCACTGCGCGTCACAGGGAGTTCGTCAAAGGTAGGTATTATAGAAGAATATAAATGGAAACACAATAGACACTACAAACGCAATTATCATGTAGAGTCTAGACTCTAGAATCTAGATGATAATTGCATTTGTAGTTTTGGGTCTAGACCCAGATGACGACCCTTCTTCGTTATACGATAATCCTAATCAATCATGCGTGGGTAGGTACAGTCGCGGCCTAAAACTGTTACCACTTTAAGGTTCATTATACATGCTCACATCTGTGTCAGAAGATCGATATGGAACTCGACTACTGACTAGACATAACATACATACGTCGCTTCAGTGACTGGCTAATAGATAGGAATAATACGGAAGTAAATATTTTAAGTCTATGGGAATAATAGAATAGCTGAACAAAACCCAAAGAAAACCTTTTTAAATATTTTTGAAAAATGACATTTGCTAACGTGTCAAACTCGAAATTAGGGAATGAGGGAATTAGTTTTGTTCATGGAACTAATAAGGTAGTACTTATTAGTTCCATGGTTTTGTTATAAAAACCCTGTCTCCTATAATGCTCTTTTTGTTAAAATCGATGGTTGAAACTTTTGTCTAAATATATAAAAGGAAAAGGTGACTGACTGACTGATCTATCAACGCACAGCTCAAATCAATTGACGAATCCGGCTGAAATTTGGCATAGGTACAGATAGCTATTACGACGTATTATCCGCTAAGAAAGAATTTTTGATTTTTCAACACCTAAGGGGGTAAAATAGGGGTTTGAAATTTGTGTATCGTTATTTACGTAATAAATACCTTGATATGGCGTTTAACACCTTACTACACGCGTTGTGTTGTTTATTGTAAAGAATCTTATTTGAAAACTGATACACATTTTCAGACCGCGACTATACATAAAAGCTTTCACATGTGTTTTCGCTTTGCCGATTCTGATTTCTGAGATCAACGTTATGAAAGCTGGATCCAGATCACAAAGGTTTTAGGTCACGTATCACGCTTGGGAGGCTGCCCCTGTGAAATTGCAGCCGTCATATAATCCACGTGTCACATGCTAATCGGTTGGCTACGGCCAGGGCGCTTACTATTCTCTGTCCAATCATTTATTTTACTTTTGGCAGCTCGATTCAGTGATGTTCTAATGCGTTACTGATTCGATTTTTGAAGTTTTAATCAATTTGACACATTGATATTTATCTTCGCTCAACATTTTTTTAATGAAGCGAACCTTCTTTAGAATCGTTGTGATTTGAAAATTCAATGAAACGAAAAACGAAACGAAAAAGTGACACCAAAAAGAGACAAACATATTCGTAATAGGCTACTTTTCTGAAGTTTCACTTCTGCCGTTTGTGAATTGCACACATACTTTTTGTTTTGAAAATATAATTTATCCAAGCGTTTAAATGACTAAGTATATTAATGTATGTATTAAAATAAATCATGTATAGTGTAGGTACATCAGTATAGTAAATGTACATGAATCAGTCAGGTCATAGAAATCATCCATCGCCAAAGATGTATGGTGCTTAAAAGACTATCAAGAAAACAGCTCCGTGACTATTTTGAAAAGGAAAGTCGTACTTGTAATTACGAGTAGATGAGTATACGAGTTACGAAATATAATAATAAAATAAAAGGATAAAAGGGCACGTCGCTTCACTATTACACACGTAAAAAACTATATACGCGCTCGGTAAAGACACAACTCAGCATGCAGGTCGTTGCTGCTGCGTCGTATCTCGCAGAAGATGCACACATAGCACACGGTGATGATCAGCAGAGGCGCGAAGTACATCGCACACAGACAGAACACGTTGTACGCGAGCTCGAGCCGCGCGCTGGGTGAAGACACAACTCACCGTGCAGGTCGTTGCTGCTGCGTCGTATCTCGCAGAAGATGCACACATAGCACACGGTGATGATCAGCAGAGGCGCGAAGTACATCGCACACAGACAGAACACGTTGTACGCGAGCTCGAGCCGCGCGTTCGGGAACGCGTCGAATGACACGCATTGCTTGAAGCCGATCACGTAAGGGTGGTGCATCACACGGAACACTGCGCTCTGGAGGACAAACATATAGCTCCCGTTAGATAAATGATTTAATTATTTCACGTAGGACAACTTAGTGTCACTTATGACACGTCGTCTACTGAGAAGAGCCGGCAAGGAACTCAGCAGTTGCTCTTTTCTTAAAAGGAAAAATGTTACAATAAGTAAACAATACAACACATAGTACCTCCTACGTTACGTTACAAATACGAGTATGGTGCGATGCGAGGCCGGTTGCTTCTACACAACTTTGTCATTAGAGGTTTTAATCAAGTATCATTGGATCCCCGTTACATATTTCACAGTTTACAGTTTTAGGATAGGTATATTAAAACTGTGTTTGTATGGTGCTATTTTTACGAATTTAGGGGACGGGTTCGCCTGAGAGATAAACGGGAAGAGCTGATGTGAAACAAGTTTTATAAAATAAAATGTTCTTAGTTTCGAGAACGAAGTGAAAATGAGCAGGATTCGAGTGAATTCTTTAATTTTTTATTTTTGTTACAGAAACACAAATATTATGTGGCTTGGCGGAAAATGAGGGGTTGCTGAATACGGCTGTTTATATGAATTTGTTTATTCGACTACTGTGTGGTCTGATCGAATCGAAATTGGTATTCGGTTACTTCAATGTTTCAAATGTTAATGATTTCAATATGTCGGAATTTATTATAAGTTTTAATTTAAACTTAAAATAATTCAGATGTTCCTTTTTGGTCTTTTTGATTAGGGTTTTATTTTTATTTTTGTCAATAGGTAAATAAGGATTTGATTTAAATGTATTGTATAGTTTGTATAATATTTAGATTTTAGATTAACTTTTAAATTAATTATAATAATATTTAGTGAAATAAGTAGACAATCTATTGATAATTTAGCTATTCAGATGTTCTAGGCATTATATTTTTAGGATTTGGTAATAAAACAAGGCGTTCTTGTCCCTTATTAAAAAACCTTATTTAGGTACCTAAATGTTTTCAACGCTTATTCCAACACGCAAGTGTTCGAAAACCATCAAAACTCTCAAATTATTGTCAAAATTTAAGTTCTAAAAAACTAACTAGATATAGTTCAATCTAAACATCAAAATATCTTACTATCCCATGTCTAACCACACCTAGACTTACACAGGATGGTCTGGAGGAAATTTCAATGCAATAAATTATCAATTTATCACCTTTTATCAAAGGGTACCTAATAAAGGGTATGTTTAAAAATATTAAATTTATGAAACGAAAGAAAAAAATAACTGAAGGCCTCGTACCTTATACCTACGCAAAAAGTAAATAATTTAGCCTTTTCCTCATATTTACCGAAAAAATGTTTCCTAATTATTTAGTGACTAGATGATGCCCGCGACTTCGTTCGCGTGAATCAAGTTTTTTCATTCCCGCAAGAACTCTTTGGTTAATTAGTCAGTAGAAAAAAATTATAAACTCCAAAATTATATTTTTTTCTTTTATTTCACAACATTGAACCTTATGCCATGAAACGAATAAATTTTATGAGCTCTCAGATAGAATTTCTAATCTATATATTTGGATAATTGATATTTCTATTTCGTTTTTCGATCGAACATAGCGAACATTGCGTTCATTAAAAAATATTAGAATCAAGATAGGTAACAAAAGACTTAATTATTGACTTTATTAGGTTATTGTAAAACTTAACATGCCCCCATTCCTAATACGCTGCTATCATGTTAAAGCGAAAAAGCAAAAATGATTTCATCACAAACGAAAACCGAAATAAATAATAAATATTATATTAACTTGAATTTACGACATTAGAATCTATTCTGTGAAATCTTATAAAAACATGTTTCAATACAAGCTTCGACTGACTAAAATTCGATTAAAATTCCAAACATTTTGTCTTCGGAGTCCTCGACTAGGCCGTTTGTCACTCCAATAGGGACCATAGGCCAATCAATCAAATCAAATAGGTAAATATTATAAATGCGAAAGTTTGGATGGATGTTTGTTACTCAATCACGCCCCAACGGCTGAACGGATCTGGATGAAATTTGGCACATTGATAGATTATAGTCTGGAATAGCACATAGGCCACTTTTATCCAAAATTAAAGAGTTCACGCGGGAACCCAAATACCTCATTCACGCGGACGAAGTCGCGGGCATTAGCTAGTACTATGTATGTTTGTCTCTTTTTGGTGTCGCTCTTTCGTTTCGGTTTTCGTTTCATCGAATTTTCAAACCACAACGATTCTAAAGAAGTTTCACTTTAAAAACGTAAAGCTACAGACCTGGGGCAGGCTGCAGGCGAGCGCGATGCCCCATGCGGCGTACAGCATCTGCTTGCTCCTCCTGCGCGCCACGGACAGCTTCAGAGGGTATAGCACTGCGAAGAACCTGCCAACAACCAACAAAACACTGCTTAAATTAAATAAATAAAAAATAAATAATAATTATTATATAAAGTTGATATGATTACAGTTTGAGAGCCTTATACATTCTACCAATTTATGGGGTATGAATATTTGGTATAGTTAAATTATTAAAGTTGTATTACATAAAAAAGAAAATTAGTGAATTAAATTAATAAAAGGTCATACAAAATTACAATTAAAAACGAAAGAAAATAATCAATGATAATAATATTATGATAATAGTACTTAATTACAATTATTACAAATGTCAAGTTCCATAAAAGAGATAAGGTGAGGGTGCGCTCGTGAAATTAACACACAATGGCGAAGGCGCAGTGTAGGAAAACAGTGTAGTCTATACTGGAAAACCCGCACTGCGATTGCGTAACTTCTGCATCAATCATTGTTACAGTATCAATGGAGAAGTTTACCTTTTTAGGGTTCCGTACCAAAATGGTAAAATGGAACCCTTATGGTGCGACTTTCTCCGTCTGTCTGTCCGTCCGTCACACTCGATTATTTCAGTAACTACCGAAGCTATCGACATGAAATTTTGGAATAGTTGTGTATATTAGTGGCCCAAAGACACTGGAATTAAAAAAAATTGGAAATTATTTTTGTTGAGGCTGATGCGTCAACTAGGTATGCCTATCTTTGTTATACTCGCCCGACTTCAATATAGTGTGTAGAAATCAAAATTATTTTTTACTTTACAGTGGCTTTAGAAGTCGGTTTTTTGGAAAGAATTTTTATTCAGTGTTCTGTTAGTTCTTTGAGAGCTGAATCTGTCACTTTAATTAAATGCGGCCAGACTTCGTTAAAAACTTAACAGAACTACGAGTAAATTAATCCTTATCTTAGTACTTCAAAGTAATTTCTTGGATCTATCGCTGCTCAAGTTGAAGTTGCTAGAAATGTTTAAAATCCTTTGAGAAAGATTTGATTTGTTTCGAATCATTAGTCTTACCTCGAGGTTTATTTACTAAAATAGTAAGGGAGATATTTAAACATAAACAATGTTTGAAATGTAAAGAACAACTGTACAGAAGTTAATTAGCGACTAATTGCATGCCTGAAACAAATCACAGAAACGAAATGTTTTCAAATCATTTTTTTCATGTTGGACAACTTGTGGCACTTACCTACTCGTATGATGTGTCAACCTACATATATATCGATGCTCCTAACCAATTTTGTCCAAGGCAGGCATTATTAACGCGAGGACCTCAGCTCGCAGCTTGAACTACGCAGGAAATATTGGCTACTGAAAATTGTTTACATATTCAGTGTCTTACAACTTAGTCTTAAACACATTTTTAGTAAGTAGCTTAACAGTATTTAAAAATTATTGATTAGCTTCTTTTGCAAATTGTTTATTATTATTTATAGACTGCCTCGTTGGTCTAGTGGTTAGCACGTTCAATTGCGGTCGACGGTCCCGGGTTCAAGTCCCGGGTCGGGCCATTTAAATTAAGTATTGGGTTTTTCCAACTAGAAATTTTCAGTACTAGCCCGGAGTTATGAAGTTGGCGGTGTTTCACCCCCGTGCCTCGGAGATCGTTTATATGTATTTCCTTATAATTTACATGTTAAATCGAGATATTATAATTACTTAGTTATTAATCACTACTATCATTATATTATATTGGCTATGCTGCGCATTGGCGTGCACAAGTTTTGAAGCTAGGGTAGACATTAAGTAGCCAGAATACCTATTTACTAGCTAGTAGCTGTTTTGATGAAAAATGAGCCCATTTCGGTAAGCAGCGCTTTTATGCCTCTATGAACTGCACGCCACTGATGCTAAGGTATAATCTAGAAGAGTGAAGAGTCTAACCCCACACGCTCATAGATGGAACACTAACCCGAAGGCCGACGTGACCTCTCTCTCTCGTCATGCTTAGATACCTTAGGGATATAATTTCTAGCCTGTCCGCCGATCACACTTCGCTTAGAGTGAATCCGCTGTAGAGCAGCCAATTAAATTTTTTTTGTAAGAAAATGTTGAAGTGAAACTTCTTTAGAATCGTTGCGATTTGAAAATTAGATGAAACGAAAAACGAAAAGTAAAGTAAGAAACGAATAAGTAACGGACATAATAGGATTAAACCTGCGAGAGAATGAGATAGAATACAAGTTAAATTCTTATTATTTCGCAGGCTACTTTTCTGAAGTTTCACTTCAGCCGTGTGTGAATTGCACACATACACTTTTCGGAACGATTAGTTCATAGAACGATGCGCTTGTACCCTAGCCGGCAAAAAACGTCCGTAAGAAAATGCATGATGTAAGACTTTTTTAAATCAGAATTTTTGAAAGTCTTAGAACAACAGTTTTTCACTATTTAATATGACCAACAGAAGTTTCCCCTATGAAGTTATTGGTATTTTTAGGATTCCTATAGGAACTTTCCTGTAGGAAAATAATATTATGCACGTAGATGTAGGTATTGGGTATTTGACAACTAGTCAAATCAGCAAATTTTTTTCAAATGTCAAAACGCGTGCGTAGTATGGGATTTTGTATGAAATATGGAATAGTGACGTCATCAAATTTCGACGCACTTTTTTACTTTAATCGATAGTTTAAAATAGCTATTCAACATAAAACTAGCATGGGGACGTGGATATTATGACTTTTGGGGGATCCCCTATTTAATAATCACAAAAAAAATATTTATTTGAATAGTTGTCAAATACCCAATTCTAGAAACGGTGTCACAATCCACAAGCAATTTCAATTCCGTGTCAAATATTGAAATAGAATGAGTACACTAAAATTCTATATCAATGGTGTCAAAAGCTAAATATATGAAAGGAAAAGGTGACTGCCCACAGAAAAAGGAATCTGCTCGTGACTGACTGATAAATCGAATAGGTGGATGGGTAAGCGGGGTCAACCGTGAATAAGGAACGTAAATAATAGGGTATTTTAGATAAGTAGTAGAGTTAGAGTGTTGACATTTCATAAGCGGCACAAGTTGTCCCGCGTGAAATAAATAAACCACTTCATTTCAAATCATTTTATTTAATTTCAAATAATAATAGAAAATTAAATTAAAAAAGTATTTTAATTCTACTACCAATAATTGATACATCAAATAATTAAATCAATCAATCAAATCAAATAAATATTTTAAATGCGAAAGTTTGGATGGATTGTATGGATGGATGTTTGTTACTCAATCACGCCCGGTGACGCCCCAAAGGCTGAACGGATCTGGATAAAATTTGGCACAGAGATAGATTATAGTCTGGAAAAACACATAGGCTACTTTTTATCCCGGAAAATTAAAGAGTTCCCGCGGGAACCGAAAAACCTCAATCCACGCGGACGAAGTCGCGGGCATTAGCTAGTTATTACAATATTTTTAATACTTACCTTTTTTTAAATTTATTTATCCAAATACAAATTTGACAATAAACACATAGATAAGTACTACACATTGAAAAAACCAGAGGTTTGACCTCAATGCATAAGCGTCTGCGCCTCAGGCTTCGTAAACGAACAACTAAATAAATAAAATATAAATAAATTAAAAATCATAACTCATGCCACAATAGGTATAGCTAATGAAACTAAAAATAAAAATAAAAAACAATTATTTGGAAAACCTACTACATCAAGCATTAATTCGTCTAACCTATATTGCGATCTAAACACAAAAATATTCAGTAATCGGTGAGTCTGCCGGCAGGAGACTGAATTACGAGTACCTTTACCATCGTCAAAACACCCGTACTTATACTAACTTTTTTGTCGTCCTTTTTTTTTCTTTTTCTGTTTCTTGGGATCCATTCAGTAAGACATATTATATCAAATAAAAGTTTTACGAACCAAGCAACCGAAGTGAAACCCTTTTAAAATCAACTTTTCTTCGAAGTCAACAATGAGGTTGTATAATTTGTAAGTAAAACTGGTGACGTCAACATTTTTATTTTTGTCTTCATCATTTGTTATTCGGTAACAAGCCGTTTAACGCTTGCGTTAGTAGAGCAATTTAAAAAAATCAAGACACAATTTAAACATTTACTCAATAGTATGATGATGGTTAATAGCCTGAAAACACGTCATTATTATGCACGTCATATATTGCGATTATGATTTGCGAAAATTATGCATTTAGACACGGGTTAAAATATAATGTGCGCAAATCCGAAATGCCCGTATTGGAGCAGCGTGGTAGGTCTAAGCTCTAATTCCGTCTCTCCTATGAGAGTGGAAGCCTGTACCCAGCAGTGGGATGTTAATGGGCTGTAGTGGTGGTGGTGGTAACAAAAATTAGAAACAAACACTCTTGAGGGGAAACGCATATTACTAAGCGGGGTTTCCACTAAACTGCATTCAAGCATTTTCACCAGTAAAGAGCATAGTGGATTGCGGTCAGGTTACAGGTAAGCGAGCAAAAAGAGTTCAAAAAGAGTCAAAATAAGTTCTCTCATTATTATGGCAATACTTTCAAAACTGTTTATGGAAGTGTAATTTTTTTTGTTGTATTTTTCATATATAACCTACATTGAAAATGCGAGTTTCAATGCCGGTTGAGTAACCTGAAATCAGACTAATACGTCATGCAGCGGGTGGAAAACCGTCACTGGTGGTTTCTACCCGCTACTATAATTTTCCTGACAGTTAGGTACTAGATGGGCCTTTTCATAGAAAAAAGTTGGGCGTCCGACTTGTAGAGCGTGCTCCTCACCTGTATAAGCCTGTCCTCGCCCTGTCCCGCTTTTCAGAATAGACGGTGTTAGTAAAATAAGTCCATATTCTTTATTCTATGTAAATTGAGGTCGTTGGTTCGGAGAAAATTATTTCAACTCCTAGACCTACGTGTGTGTGGTTGGGTGAAATGTCTTCCACACGACTTTGGGATCAAATAAAACCATCGATATAGTATATGTATATAGATGGGCCCTTTTATAGAAAAACGCCGGGCGTCCGAGTTGCGGAACACGTTCCGCATCTGTCTTTGTTCCCGTCGTAGCGCTGTCACGATCGCTCGTCGTGGGGATAATTTGTTATTATTAAGTTAACATCTAAAGTTTAATTAGTTTGGCACTGTATAATTTTAATTTTAAGGTAAGTGTTTCAATTCACAATTATACATTTCCAAAAAAACGTTATTTAATCTTCCTATTTAATATTTTTATCCATTACGCAATCATTTAATTTCCGCGGCAAATTGTATAATTTTTTTTTTTTTACTAACTGGCCTTTATTTACGGCTATGATCTATATTATCTATGACCGAGTCATACGTTTTCAAATTTTTATTCAAGATGTTGCAAGCAAGTTCCCACTTTTCAGACTAGATGGCGTTGATGGCGTTGCTAAAAATACGCCCACATTCTTTGTTTGACAGGGCCCGTCTATGTAAATTGAGGTCGTTGAATAAAACCCAATCTCTTTCAGGATGATTTTAAGGATTGAATCGTGCGAACATACCAGGGTGGTCTTGGCTTTTGTGATAGGGCTAGTAATGTGTTTATCTCGTTAGAGGCCCAGGGTTCACTGAATTATGCCTCCAGCACACACGATTTCTCACGAAAAGCGATTCTTCTATTTTTTAATCACAATAGAAGTAAATCTAAAATCGAAATATTATACAAACTATACAATAAATTTAAATCAAATCCTTATATACCTACTAACAAAAAATAAAAATTAAACCCTAATCAAAAAGATCACCCCTGGTTGCCCCTGGGCCAAAGGTACCCATCAAACTTGCAACCCAGAACAGAAGTCACAACTCACAGCCCCTTTCCCTCAAACAACAACCGATCTCTTTTATATTTTTTTTTGCATCTCCACCCCAGCATCCCATCGTCTCCACCGCCAGTGGGACAAATAAATATTGGCCCAAGAGAGGTGGATATTTGGCCCTCTTCCTCGCGGCAGCGGATTCTGCAGCGGCACCAGCTAACCGTGACGTACGGCTAAGGTGGCTTGGTGCCAAAGTACAAACACAAGTCGCATCCCACAATAGGCATTTCCCTTTTTGCCAAGGGACAAGAGTCAAGCCAAACATTATTATTATTTTTCTTCCATTTTATAACATTATTGTCTAAGTAACACTAAAAGTTTAATTATCCACCTCTAACTATATGAAATATATTTCAATTCTGTGACTTTTGCTCTTGCCAAAGTATTACAAACACAAATAAACTAAATCAGCCAAATTAACGTCCTCAATTTACATAGACGGGCCCTGTCGATCAAAGAATGTGGATTTAATTTACTAACGCCATCTAGTCTGTAAAGCGGGACAGCGCTATGGCGGGGACAAAGACATGCTTATACAGGTGATGAGCGCGCTCTACGCCTAATTTTGTCTTTGAAAGGGCCTAGTACCTACATTTAAATCTATATTTAAATTAAAATGGTTTGAGTTTAAGTTTACCTGTCTATGGAGATACAGACGAGCACGTTGGAGGACAGATAGAGGCCGAACGCCCTCAGCACCAGCAGCGCCTTGCACAGCGCGTTGCCGACCAGCCACGCGTTCGTATACTTCCAGCCGATCTGCAGCAAACACACAACTGTAGTCTGTAGGTAGGTCCCCAAAGGTTGTCTGGAAGAGATTACTTTAGCAAAAAGACCGCCTTTGCACCCTTTTGTTTTATCTTTTAACCCAATGAGTGTATAGAAGGTCATTGTTTTAACCTGTTGTTTATTGTTTTGTGTGTGCAATAAAGAGTTCATCTATCTACCTAATTGTACACTATCTATCTATCTACATGACTCCCTCGTTGATCTAGTGGTAAGCATATTCGACTGCGGTCGACGAGGTCCCGGATAAGAATCCCGGGTCAGGCCTTAACAAGTAACTATTGGGTAAATTAGTAATTCTTTTTTGTCGGTAGCAGTACCTATACGTTTTTATAATAAACTCCCAGAAGACATATTATTGGAAATGTCTATCAACAAGTTCAAAGTTTTGTAAAACGTAAACTCATTCAAAAGTCTTATTATAGTGTAAAAGATTATTTGAATTATAGGCAGCCATGGGTGTGAATTGTTCCAGCGGCTAATTATGTTCTAATTATAAATACTAGTGGTTCGCCCCGAACTGAGACCTCACGGCGCCATCTATTGACATAAATGTGAAGTTCTGTTAAAAATACTGAAGCTCATTAAAAATTAAATAATTCCGTTTCCTTACAATATTTATCTAATTTTAGTATTTGTTGTTCATGTACAGGATATAATTGAAATAATTGATCAAGTTTCAGGCTCATCCTTTCAGAAAATTTAGAGTTCTGAGGTCATCTTTGGACGTTAGAAAATCACCACTTTGAAAGCCCCCCATTTCGTCAATTTAGGGGGAAAAATTAAAAAAAAAATATTTTTGGACTCTATTCCTAATTATCTTTAAAATGATATACCGCAACCCTATGTAACTTTATAAAAAATATTTTACTTCGCATTCGCTTCTATGAGAGCCCCCCTGAAATAAAGATTTTTATTATTTTTTAAGCCATATTCGGCGGGAGGCCATTGGTTTACATATTATTATATTTAAAACTGAAGTAATTGCGTTCAGTAATTCAGAAGTTATAATGCTCTGACAGACGGACGGACGGACGGACGGACGGACGGACAAGTGCCAATTCACCCAAGTAGACTCAGAGACCTTCGCTTCGCTCGGTCAATAATAATAAAGTAATTTCCAATATTCGTGAGATGGTGATAATAAAAAAAAATGTTGTGGGCTCTTCTCAGACCAGGGCGCGTTTGGAACCCTCGTAGCTTTAGTTTAAGATCCGTGGTTAATTATCACCATCAAGTCTTATTCCTTGTAAACATGACGTTCAGATTTCAGAAGGTGTACTTTGTAGGTACCTATTTTGAATAAAGATGCTTTGAGTTTGAGTTTGGGTTTTTCTGACAAGAAATTCTCAGTACTAGCTCGGAGTTAGGAAATTGGCGGTGTTTCACCCCCGTGCCTCGGAGAGCACGTCCGTCGGTACCGGTTATTATGACTAACATGATAATAGTTAGTCGTTAAAGCCCGCCAAACCGCACTGGAGCAGCGTGGTGGGTCTAAGCTCTAATTCCCTCTCTCCTATGAGAGTGGAGGCCTGTGCCCAGCGGGACTTGAATGGGATGTAGTGATGGATGCGAAAGTTTGGATGGATGGATGTATGGATGTATATGGATGGACGTTTGTTACTCAATCACGCCAGATTATAGTCAGGAACACAGATCACGGAAACAAGGGTCAGGAATAACACATAGGCTACTTTTTATCCCGGCAAATTATAGAGTTGCTGCGGGAACCAATAAACCTCAATCCACGCGGACGAAGTCGCGGGTATCAGCTAGTAAGATAAAATTATTTAGATCGGAAATTCAACATTTTTATGTTGGTTTAAAAGTTATGCCCGCTTATGTCCGCGACTCCGTCCACGTGGATTAAGGTTTTTGGTTCCCGCGGGAACTCCTTAATTTTCCGGGATGAAAAGTAGTCTATGTGCTATTCCAGACTATAATCTATCTCTGTGCCAAATTTCATCCAGATCCGTTCAGCCGTTGGGGCGTGATTGAGTAACAAACATCCCTCCATAGATCCATACATCCAAACTTTCGCATTTATAATACTACTAGTATAGATTTAGTAAATAAGGTGTACTTTGATTTTAATTTAATATTTATGAAACAAATAATATAAGACATGCGAAGATAATTACACGCCTGTTTGCGAGTAATTAGGATTCTGTTTGACTTGAGTCCTTTGATTTAATTTAAAACATGTTCAAGTTTCATTTAATAATATACAGTGTGCTTAAGATGTGAGATTAAGGGTTGCTACACCTATCTATATAATAAATATTTGGTACCCGCGTCCGCAAAAATATTTTTTTTATATTATAATCCCACGGGAATTCTTTAATTTTCCGGGATAAAAGTAGCGTATGTTCTTCCCTGGGACCAGCCAATGTCTGTATCAAAATTCATCAAAATCGGTTAAGAATATGGGCCGTGAAAACGTAGCAGACAGACAGATACACTTACGCATTTATAATATAACTAGCTGACCCGGCGAACTTCGTACCGCCTTAGTATGCAAAATTAAATGTATATTTTTCAATATTTCTGAGAGATTTTCTTAATATTTTTTTCCGTAAGAACCTTCTCCTAATAATAACAAATACAACAAAAAAAGAATTAGTGAAATCGGTCCAGCCATTCACGCGTGATGCCGTGACCAAGAAAAACGGGTTTCATTTTTATATATATAGATTTATACGAATGCCCGCGACTTCGTCTGCGTGGTTTGAGGTTTTTGGTTCCCGCGGGAACTCTTTAATTTTCCGGGATAAAAAGTTGCCTATGTGCTATTCCAGACTATAATCTATCTCTGTGCCAAATTTCAGCCAGATCCGTTCAGCCTTTGGCGCGTGATTGAATAACAAACATCCATACATCCATCCATCCATCCATACATCCATCCAAACTTTCACATTTATAATATTATAAGATATAAGATAAGACTAGCTGATGCCCACGTGGTTTAAGTTTTTTTGCTTCCCCCAGAAACTCCTTAATTTTTCGGGATAAAAAGTAGCCTATGTCACTCTCCAGGTCCTCAACCATATCCATGCCAAAAATCACGTCGATTCGTTGCTCCGTTGCGGCGTGATTTAAGGACAAACCAACAAACAACAAACTTAATCCCAGCAGTATAATCCCAGAAGTGGACAAATAATTAAGTTTACTTTTAAAATATGTTTGTACTCTCTTTAAAACTTGCACAAGCGAATGGTCACAACGTGTAGCGGTTTCATGAGAGATTTAATGTAAACAGTTAATTATAAAAACTTGGCCAAAGCATCAGAACAACAATAAATTAATCATTTGATCAAGCCGCAGATGCTACTGCTAAGCTCTAAATCAACTTGCGATCTAAACACAAAAAGTATTCAATAATTGCTGAGACTGCCGGCAGGAGACTGATTTTCAAACGTCAAAATATTCGTATTTATGCAAATTATTCCAATATGGCGTATCCCGCCAATGAACTGACCAAGTGAATTACATCGATTATGTCAAATATCAGTCTAATTAAACCTTCATCAACATTGATGTAGAATTTTAGTACCTATCTATTTCAATGTTCATCTTACAAATACACAATCTTTTATCTTTTCCAAAAATTCAATTCAATTTTAGAAGCAAAGCTGACAAATATATATATTTCACGGCCCATTAGTTTGATTAGTTGATAAGTATAAAGTATGGGCATGGATGTTCTCACCTCCAAAGGTATGACCCCGCAAGTGACACACACGTCAGCTACCGCGAGATGCGTCATCAGCATGTCGACTCGTGAGCGCCTCCTCCGGGCGCCCGCGAGCGCAGTGAGCACGACCACGTTGCCCACGGCGCCCACGCCCATGAGCAAGCCGTACGCGCTCAGCACGACTCCCTGCTGCCTCCCGGCCACCTCCTCCCAGGCGTCCCAACTTATATTCTGTTTATCTTCAGCCATCTCAAAGTAATCCCAGAATTTGCGATCTATTGAAGACGTTGGTGACTCCATTGAAGACTGTACCCATGTTGATGTTTCCATCAGCGATGTATTTGATGACATTTTGGATGTTGTATTCGTTTTTTTTTTATAAATTTACTACTTTACAACGACTTTTCTTTTATGACGATCCAAGAACATTAAGTAAAAGTTTATTTGAAAAAAAAACACTTAAATTTTTTGTACAAATCTGTTAAGAAATCATCTATCTAAATCTTCGTTCATATTATTTTGGATAATTAATCATCGTTCACACGTATCCAAAAGTTGAATAATTCTTTCAAAACTTTATCTAATTTTATTTATTATAATAAATGAGTCTTTGAATTAGAAAGTTTTACTTAACTTAGTAAATTGAATATTTTGTTATGAGTTTTAAGAATGTTAACTTTTATTGAAAGCTTGATTTCATTTTTTTTAGAATTTCTTTTTTACTAGATAATGCCCGCGACTTCGCCCGCGAGTATTAAGTCTTTTGATTCGCGCGTGAAATCCTTAATTTTCCGGGATAAAAAGTCGAGTATGTCACTCTCCAGGTCCTCAAATATACGCATAAAAAAATCACGTCGATCTGTTACTCCGTTGCGGCGTGTTTGAAGGACAAACCAACAAAACAATAAACAACAAACACACTTTCGCATTTATAATATTAGTATGATTACATAAGGAAGGTTTACACCAAAAACACACACACACAAAGGGACAGAGGCTTGGCTTGAAACTAAAGTTCATTTCCGCGCGAAGTTTTCAGCAACGATTCGAAAGCTTCGCCGAGACGTAGCGACGTTCGCCCCGCGCTGAAGTTTACCGCCAACTGAAGTCAAACTTTGACATTGGACTGCCTACGAACTCTGCTACGATCTACGCTCAGCCCCCATACGATTGTGGTAACGGAATCTTTTGACAAACGTATAATACGACCTGTTTAGCGAGTTCATAGATGCCTGCACGTCAAAAAGCATGTATGAACTCCTTTTTCTCAGTTCGAGTAATACGTTTTAAGCTGTTAATTGATGATTTGCTCAGACAACTGGGCCTCAGTTCTACGGCTCTACGGCCTACGCGTGTTATTGCGTCTACATACTTGTAAGTACACGTTTCTATGGAGGACATGCAAATTATGCTGTTAACAATTCTACTATGATGACTATTTATTATTAAGGTGTGTTTGTCTGTCTGCTACGACCTCAACCAATACTCAACCGATTTTGGTGAAAATTTGGTACAGAGACAGGTTACATCCCAGGGAAGGACACAGGTTTCTTTTATCCCGGAAAATTGAAGAGTTCCCGCGGGAATAAAAAAAAACAATTCACGCGGATGAAGTCGCGGGCATCATCTAGTACTTAATCAAAGTTTTTATTAAAGTTAAAAGGATATAATTATGTACAATAATTAAAAAAAACATAGTATCCTACTATTTATGTTCAATATTTACAAAATTTTTTTTTTTTTTTTTACTACAAGATAGCCCTTGACTGCGATCTCACCTGATGGTAAGTGATGATACAGTCTAAGATGGTAGCGGGCTAACCTGTTAGGGGCATGACAGTTATATTAAACCCATACCCCTTCGGTTTCTACACGGCATCGTACCGGAACGCTAAATCGCTTGGCGGCACGTCTTTGCCGGTAGGGCGGTAACTAGCCACGGCCGAAGCCTCCCACCAGACCAGACCAGTGGCAATTCAGAAATTATAAATTCCCAAATTGACCCTGCCGGGGATCGAACCCGGAACCTCCGCACGTTAAGGCAAGAGCGCTACACACTGCGCCACGGAGGTCGTCGAAAACTTACCCTCTGAGAAAGGATTTTGTGGAATTCCAGCGGGATCCTATTCTGATTGTTGTGACACTCTACCTACTAATTTTCGTACCATAAGTAGATAGAATACGTACATAGGAGTACTTAGTAACATAATAATAGGTGTTTGTAATGATATCGATCTAGTAAGTGTTGAATTTTGATAAGGGTATGGAATTTTGCTTTTGCCAAAGGAGAATAAAACGATCCCTTACTTAGATTAAACCCTGCGGTGCTTGGTTCAGACAGCAAAAAAATATTCATTTACCAGTTCTGCAAGTCAGTGGATGGTTGGTTATATTTAAAACTCACTAGATGATGTCCGGGACTTCGTCCGCCTAGATGTAGGAATTTTTCTGGAATAAAATAGAGTTTAAAGTCACTTACGGTCTTTCACTATTTCCTGCATGCAAAAAAGCCCGACGATAACTTTGATCCGATATCCATGCAAATTTCTCGTCAATCCGCTGCGGCGTGATTGAAGGAAAAAACGACAAACAAACACACTTTCACATTAATTATAGAAACAGTGACAATATGGGAAATCCTGATTGTTCCAATATGGTACCGCTCAGTTAAAGCGTAGATAATAATGCGGTAGATCCTCCCACGTACAACTAGACCTCCCTGGCGTAGCGGTGAGCTCTGTTGGTCCCGGGTTCGATCCCCGAAAGGGTCAATTTCAATTAGGTCTGGGCACGTGGGAGGCATCGGCTGTGGCTAGTTACCACCCTGTTGATTACAAGTGATATACCTAAAATTTAAATTTAAATATCCCCCGACATATTGAAGTAACAGAACACCAATTTCGATTCGCGATCGTATGGATGTTGCTCACATCCCTTCATCAACTATAAAAGAGCTGATGATCTACAAACAGCTGAACCAATTTTATTGAATCATATAGCTAAGAACACTCGATCAAGTAACCTTTCAAATAAAAACAGACTAAATGAAAATCCTAAAGTTACATGCTGGTTCTTCTCTGTAGGAGTGACATTCTGAACCAGTGGTAGATTTACTCGACGACACAGAAGCGCTTGAGAAAATTTATTTGAATTAAAAACATTTGAGTGTGAGTTTGAGTTTGAAAGTTTATACATATATGTACGAAACGAAATGGTAAACAAATTTTGTGAGTAGATAAGCTAGTTTAAAATCGTTAACTTAAATTCTATACGGAACTTATAATGAGGTGCCTTCACTGAAAAGTATTTGTTAAGGAAGTTCTAACTTTATTTGTATATTATTCTTTTGCTAAGGTATCTCTAACTCTATGTGATAATGTGTATCTGTCACCGTAAGATTGTAAAAACCGTTAGATTATAATATAACGTTTTTTATCTCGATAGATTATAAACTGTCGACAGATTGTGAACCGTAACATACTGCTTACAATTTAACGCGTTATTTTTCGGTAAATTGTAATATATTAGGTATATTAACCCGGCAGGCCGGGCACTACCTGAATTTTCATGTCAAACCCTAATCTAACCTATAGTTCGCGTGCGAGTTGAATGCAGAGTAAATGTATGGTGACACTTACATTTACTCTGCATTCAACTCGCGCGCGAACTGTACAAGAAAGAGACAAGAAAACGTAAAAGCAATAAATATTTCATAAATTAATACTCAGAACATTGAACGGTTCACAATCTTTCGAAAGTTTATAATCTAGCGGGATAGAAACCGTTAGATTATAATCTAACGGATTTTACAATCTTACGGTGACATATCCAACTTCACTTGAAGGCACTGCACAACTTTTAAGTCCACGTGTGAACTTAGTGACGAGTACATTAAATCACCTGTAGGTCTAGCTCCACTACAGGTTCACGGACCAAATATGAGTTTATTTGTATGGGCTGGGCCCACTTAAGGCCCTGTGTAGCGTAAAAGGGGGGTTTTAAAAGCAGTGTATCCATCAAACGGTGACATAATGTATGCTTGTAAAAATAATGTGCTGTTTTCAAAACCTTTGAGCAGCCATTGACGCATCTCAAAACACAATTTAAAAATCTCTTCATTGAAATTTATTTTAAACATATCTCTTAATTTACCTTGAAAATCAATTTATCTCCTTATTGAAACCAATAATTAGCTCTAGAAATATAAGATAAAATTCATATTTCTAAATCAAACACATTGTCGGATTCATTTGTGTTGAAAAGTAAATTTTTTTTTTTTACAAATTATTTCATGCATTTTTGCAACATGCGCTTGCTCGATTTCACCCCCGCGCGCCTGTGTTTTTCATCTCGTGAGCTCACAGCGCCTTAAGCTACGCGGCAAGTAGTTGAACTACGCTACGCAACCCAATGCAAGTCTACAAACTCATACAACTAATATTAATTTCCGCTATGTGCCTACGTACGTCCATCTGTAGTGGGGCTAGACCTTGAATGGGCTTGCCACGTGAGTTACACGTGTTGCAAACTGCTTTCAAATTGTACCTCGATAAACGGCTTAGGAGGATGGGAATTTGGAAATCTACACTAATATTACAAATGCAAAAGTTTGTATGGATGGATGGATGTATGGATGTTTGTTACTCAATCACGCCCCAACGGCTGAACGGATCTGGCTGAAATTTGGCACAGAGATAGATTATAGTCTGGAACTTTTTATCCCGGAAAATTAAAGAGTTCCCGCATCAACCCAAAACCTCAATCCACGCGGACGAAGTCGCAGGCATTCGCTAGTCATTTATACGTACCTAATAAGACCCCCGGAAACACGGAAATATGGCAACTCAAAGTCAGATTGCGCTTTATTCAATGTGTCACCAAAACAAAAATAAACAATATCGGTTATGCGGTAGGTGAGAAGGTTACATAGAAATTAGAAAAACGGATACAGTTTAGCTTTTTTATTTATAACAGGTGTTTGATGTATTATCGCGGTACAAAGCGCACGAGTATGGGGCCGCTGCAGCGTAGAACGATGTCCGCCTTGAGGGTGGGTCGCGCCCCCCGCTCTAAGGGCTCTAACTTAAAGTTGCGTACAATCTCGCTCAGTACGCACTTCATCTCCATTTTCGCGAAACGTTGCCCTGGGAAAAGAAATAAAACTAGTAGCACATGCATTGTTTAAAGCGAACGCGAGGCCCTGGACTGGAAAATTGTACGCGATTGAAAAACGATAAAGTCTCTCCCTCTAGTATAGATGGAGAAAGACAGAGTATCCAGACAGACAGAGATCAGAGTTAGGTAACCTTAAACATTTTGATAGTAGGGTCTGAGTGGCGCAACGGTAAGAGAGCCGCGTTGTAACTTGTAAGCAAGATTTCGCAGGTTCAAATCCCACTCGGGAAATTTGCTACTTTTTTTAAAGGGAAAAGAACGAATGTTCTTATGCAGACGGTTTTCCGAAAAAAAGCTATGGAAAAAATGTAAATTCACTCCGTAAAGTAACTCCGAAGTGTCTACTACTAACCGATGCAGTTCCTGGGGCCGGCGCTGAAGGGCACATAGGCGTAGGGGTACCGCGAGTCTACCTCCAGGAACCGCTCCGGCCTGAAGGCCTCGGGCTCCGGGTACAGGTCGGGCCTGCGCTGCACTTCGTATATGTGCACCACCACTTCCGAGCCTTTGCGCACTTTGATATCATCTGAAATGAAATGAAATGAAATAAAATGAAATGATTTATTTATTTCATGTAGGACAACTTGTGACACTTATGATACCTCAAGACTCTACCACCGGTTCGGAAAGCTGTTTCTACTGAGAAGAGCCGGCAAGAAACTCAGCAGTTGCTCTTTTCTTAAATAAGAAAAAGGTTACAATAAGTAACAATACAACACATACATTACGTTACACTGACATGTGGGTCACTGGATGCGAGGCCGGTTGCTTCCATGCAACTTTGTCATTCAGAAAATCATCGATAGTGTAATAACCTCGACTTAACAAATGATTTTTAACACAGTCTTTAAATTTATGTATGGCAAATCTAGAAACTCTTTGGCAACTCTTTTGTAATAAAAGCGCACACTCGACCCCACAAAGGATTTCTGCACCTTGCGCAGACGATATGACGCTGTAACAAGCTTATGGCGGTTTCTAGTAAATCGATTGTGAGGAGTATCACTTATTTGTTTATAAAGATTAATGTTCCGCCTGACAAAGACAATGTTATTGTAAATGTATTGTGAAGGCACCGTAAGTATACCAATGTTAAATTTTTCACGAAGTGATTCGCGTGATCCGAGTTTATAAATAGAACGAATGGCTCTTTTCCGCAATATAAAAATTGATTGCGTTGACTTAGAAACTTTATATATTTAATTTCTTAAAACGCAAAAAAATTATAGGCCCCGGGAACGAACCCGCGACCCCATATTATAAGAGCTTGTCATGTGTCGTGGATATAACGCTACGGAGAATAAACACTAAATCATCAAACATCGAGGCTTTGACAGCACCAAATTAAACTCACCTAACATAAAGTCTTCTACAATTTCTCGGCCGATGAACGGCACACTGGGGTAAAGCCTGAGGATCTCCTTTATCACAGCTTCCAAGTACTTCATCTCGCCCAGGTCCGACATACTGGTGCCGCGCTCCGAGTCGCCGCACAGAGACTTGCACTCTTCGAAAATACGCTCCTGAAAGACAACACTAGAAAATTTAATTAAAATTTTCAATTTTCTAATTTTTAATTAAAAATCACTTAAGGTTTTTAATGGTACAAACAGGAATTTCTGTATGTACCTAAGTATGCAAAACCATCACGATTGGATCACATTTTACATTAGGTACACTACTTATAAAAATAATGAAGATAAGTCGTTCGTCGTCGTGGAAATTTAAAGCATTCTATACCTACCCTACTGGCAAAGACGTGCCGCTAAGCGATTGTCATTCAACCAATAATAATGGGTATATCTGCAAACTTCAATACTCCATCACTATAAGCATTGTAATCTCAAGCTATAATGGCAACCGTCGTACAGAGAAAGGTGCCATTTTTCGGGCACCTTCAAAGAGGATCCCAGTACGAGTTCTGAAGGTTGATCCCAGAGGGCCAGGTTCCCGGAAACTTACATAGATTCACGTATTATTATATATTGACGACCTCCGTGGCGCAGTGTGTAGCGCTGTTCTCTTAAAGTGCGGAGGTCCCGGGTTCGATCCCCGGCAGGGTCAATTTGGGAATTTATAATTTCTGAATTGCCCCTGGTCTGGTCTGGTGGGAGGCTTCGGCCGTGGCTAGTTACCACCCTACCGGCAAAGACGTGCCGCCAAGCGATTTAGCGTTCCGGTACGATGCCGTGTAGAAACCAAAGGGGTATGGGTTTAATATAACTGCCATGCCCCTAACAGGTTAGCCCGCTACCATCTTAAACTGCATCATCACTTACCATCAGGTGAGATCGCAGTCAAGGGCTAGCATGTAGTGGATTAAAAAAAAATCTATTCTAAACAAAATAACCTATTTTAAACTTGCCTTTACACAAGTTTAAGAAATCCATTAAAAGTAATGCTACTGAAAAAAGCTTATTATACTGTTGAAGATTATGTAGGGTAAATGATAAAAGGGCATGGATATGATTCGCTCCAGTCCAGCAATCTGCGGCTTTTTAAGTATATAATTATATCTAATATCTACACATTGATGTAATTCTAGCCCGCCAACCCGCATTAGAGCAGCGTGGTGGGTGTAAGCTCTAATTCCCTCTCTCCTATGAGAGTGTTACGTTAATAGGCTGTAGTGGTGGTGGTGGTGGATGTAATTGTAAATGATTTTTTATTTATTTTTTAAAAGAGCAGCCACCCACTTTCTTGCTGGTTCTTCTCGGCACCAATATCATTCCGATCCAGTGGTAGATTCACTCGATGATTCGAAAGCACTTTTAATGAGTTTACTTGAATAAAAATATATGAGGGCGCGTTTGGAACCCTCGTAGTTTAGTTTTAAGATCCCGTTACCCATTATCACCATCAAGTTTTATTCCTTAATATTATTATAAATATGACGTTCAGAAGGTGTACTTTGTAGGTACCTATTTTCAATAAAGATGCTTGAGTTTGAGAGTTTTAGTTTGACAAGAGTATCCCACCTGTACTTCTTCGTGATCGGCCAAAAGCATCAATCCAAACGACAGAGCCGTCGCTGTAGCGTCATGTCCCTGTGAAGGTGGAAATCGTTGCTTCAGTAATCGCAGCTATGATCAACTCAACTTTAGGTCACAATTAGGTATCAAATAATCAATCAATCCATCCAATCCAAAAAATATCATAAATGCGAAAGTTTGGATGTATGGATGGATGTTTGTTACTCAATCACGCCCCAACGGCTGAACGGATCTGGATGAAATTTGGCACAGGGATAGATTATAGTCTGGAATAACACATAGGCTACTTTTTATCCCGGAAAATTAAAGAGTTCCCGCGGGATCCGAAAACCTCAATCCACGCGCACGAAGTCGTGGGCTAATCCCTAGTTTGACAATAAGTCGAAAAAGCTACGTTGTTTTCAAACATCAAAACGCGCGCTTAGAATGGGATGTTGTATGGAATACTGAACAGTGACGTCATCAAAACTAGACACTCGATTTCGAACATGAAACTAACAGAGGACGTCGAATTTTGGGAAATCCTCTATTCAATAATCACAAAAAAAAATATTTGAATACTAGTCAAATACCCAATTATGCAATTTTACTCCCCATAAATTTTCATACCCTGGGCTTTAAATATTATGAAAATCGAACCTCAAGGAAAATGCAATTATGCAATTATATCGTAGACTACTTACCTCAAACATAAACGTATTGACCTCATCTCTAATACCCTCCAAATCTATTTCCCCTTTCCTCTCAGCTTCCAGCAACAGATCGAGAAGAGCCAGCCTCCTCTTACTTCCCCCAGCATCACTCTTGCCATGTGCCGCATCCACTACGTCACCACTATCGTAAGCTTTCTTCCTCTCCATAATAACGTTATCAGCGAACGAATGTACTTTACTCAATGATTTGGCAAACCTAAATAAAACAAAAATAACAATAGGCATGACGACAGTAACCAAGAATCAATGAAATTATGAGTTTATCTAATGAAATAGGATTCATGGATTATAAAAAACGTATTTATTTTTCTATTTCGAGTGAGATTGCTATTTATTTTGATAAAATAAAATTATAAAATACAGCAATCCGCCATAATGGATTAAACACCAAGAAGCGAATGACGTCACAATGGTTTGTTTTCGAGCTTTGACAATCACACTATTGCTTACTGCACACTGCACAGAGTACATTGGTAAAAATAATAGTGACGTCACAAACGACGCCATGACACCGGGAAGCGTTTTGGCGTGAATTTTATAAAATTTAAATTTCAAATGCCAATATTATCTACCAAACCTTATTTTTCTGCTGAAATAAGATATTTTTTCGAAATAGTAGATAGGTACTTCCGAACATAATCTGACCGTTTTTTAAAATCAGTCATCATGCCTATTGTAGAATTAGCTCGATCGAGTTACAATAACACAGAAATAATATTATATGTATACCTCTGTATACACTGACTGCCTCATTGGTCTAGTGCGGCCGACGAGTCGGTCCAGGACGGCCCAGGACGGTCCTGGGTTCGAGTCCCGGGTCGGGCCCAAACAGTTATCCAAGTATTATAAAAATGCTTGGTTAACAGTTTCGGCCTCCGTAAATAAATAAAAAAATACCTTCTGCCCATTGGGTGCAGGTTGAATATGAAATCGTTGTGCAGGTAAATGGTAGCGAGTCGCTGCATGACCATCGATCCAATGTCCAAAATTGCGTTCTTGTACTCAATCTTTGTGTCGGACGTGTCCGAATCTAATTTGATGCCCATTGCTGTTTCTGTAACCACAACCATACCTCAACATCATCTCGGAAGTCATTAATTAATTATACTACTAGATACCTAGTCAGAGAGAAAGTCTGACGCCTTTTTGTCACGTATGATTTTTCCAGGCCAGATCGCCGCGTTCTATCGTGCCACAAGTTATAGAAATATACCTATCTACCTATCTACTTACCTAGTACCTACTCGTATTTACAGAAACGCAAAATATTTTGTATTCAAATTGGATTAAAATTGTTTTCCGTCCGCGTCTTTGAGCATTATGTTCCATGAAATGTTTTATCAGAAATCCTATTAATATTTTCTAGGAACTCTGTTTTGATTAGAGGCCATTTTAATTTCGTTACCGACTTCAAATAACTAATGGTGGAGGCTCTCAATTCGAAATGTACGTAATGTATTGTATATTTATTCACGAACTAGATGATGCCCGCGACTTCGTCCGCGCGGTATAAGGTAGTTTGATTCCCGCGGGAACTTTCTGGGATAATAAGAAGCCTATGTCATTCCCCGAGATACAACATATCTCTGTACCAAATTTCGTCGGTTGAAAAGATGGGCCGTTAAAGCGTATAACAGACAGACAGACACACTTTCGCATTTGTAATATTAGCATGGATTTCCCGCTTATAAGTTGTTGTTCAGTTTTCAGTGACATGTAATGTTCTATTTCCCAAGTAAAGTTTTGAGAATTTTATGAATTTTGAACTGCGATGACTTGTAAGTATAATATTTCTGAAGCAAACAACTAAATATTCGGAAGCTACTATTTAAGCGTAAAATCGATCTAATAGTTTGTAATTAATGAAATGCTCAAGTAATAACCTTGACTGCGGAAAGTCTCCTCGGTTGCTACTACATATATACTGTTCTTTGATATTTGTACAACATTATATCGAAGAATTTATAAATGATGAATGATGACAGATGCCTCGTTGGTCTAATGGCATGCATGTTCGACTGTGGCTGACGAGGTCCCGGGTTCGAATCCTTGGTCAGGCCATAATTAAGTGAATGAATGAATGAATGAAATATTCTTTATTGTACACTTATAATAAATAATCAAAAACAATAAACAAATAAATGCAAGTCGGTACAATTGGCGGCCTTATCGCTTTTAAGCGATCTCTGCCAGGCAACCAATTTACATAGGAATTATAACCAGCGATAGAGGGTTATGGGTGTACGTAAAAGTAACAAATAAAAAAAACGAGCACTTAACTAACAATATAATATTATTATATATACACACAAATATAAATAAATACCATACACATAACAATACATACATGCATATTATATACTTACATAAAAAATAAATGGATATAAATATCATATATAATAATATATACATTCACTTATAATTATATACCTAGATTCGACAAAACTTAAGGAGTAAAATAATTGTTGGGTTTTTTTGGCTAGAAATTCTCAGTACTAGCCCGGACTCACGGAGTTGGAAGTTGGCGGTGTTTCACCCCCGTGCCTCGGATAGCACGTTAAGCCGTCGGTCCCGGTTATTATCACTAACATGATTATAGTCGTTACCGCCCGCCCGTGGTGGGTCTAAGCTGTAATTCGCTCTCTCCTATGAGAGTGGAGGCCTGTGCCCAGCCGTGGGACGTTTATGGGCTGTAGTGGATGATAAATGATTTATTTATTTCACATAGGACAACTTGTGTCACTTATCAAGTCAAGACTCTACCACCGGTTCGGAAAATAAATTCTGCTGAAATATATCCTTTGTTTGTGAATTGTGATATCACAGTCTAGGGCTAGCTTGTAGTAGGCCTGGCGACGTTCCTAGCGCAGTGGTGAGCTCTACTGTCTTATAAGTAGGAGGTCCCGGGTTCGTTTCGCGGCAGAGTCAAACAGGGAAATTTTTAACTTCTAAATTTTCTCTGGTCCAGTCTGATAAGAGGCTCAGGTCACGCAATAGTTACCACCCTACCGGTAAAGACGTGCCGCCAAGCGATTTAGCGTTCCGGCACGATTCCGTGGTAACTATCTGAGACTGCATCATCACTGACCACCAGCACAGAATAGGTAATAGTTCAGCTGTACCACCAGGTTAGATCGCAGTGAAGGGCTAACTTGTAGCGGAATAAAAAAAGGTTACTTAGCTTGTCCATATCCATACTTCCATACTAATATTATTATAAATGTGAAAGTGTGTTTATTTGTTGGTTTGTGCCTCAATCACGCCGTGTGTTCCTCAATCACAATGGATCGACGTGATTTTTGCTATGGGTATAGTTGAGGACTTGGAGAGTGACATAGGCTAGGTACTTTTTATCCCGGAAAATTAAGAGTTCCCGCGGGAATAACAAAAAACTTAAGTCTGAATAGTACTTGTGTGCGATCAATTGATCATAATTAGTAATGAGATAATAAATAATTACACGTACTTAATACAAAATACCTCGACCTCTTGCACCTCCGATACAGTTAAATCGTAAAAGCTTGTTCGATAACTACGAGTATATGATAAAAGTAGAAGAATGCGTCGACTTTTGATAACGTCACGAGTAAGTTTTCATACAAAATCCCATTCTAATACACGCGTTTTGACCTTTGACACTTGTCCGTCTGTCCGTCCGTCCGTCCTGTAGCATGTATTTAAATGTTATCATGTTCCGTGGTAAATACATGGGGTATTTGGTGCGACAGCCAAGATGTCGACTAATAGAAACGTAATTGATTGTAGTAGTAAAATGTGATATGTATAAACTTTTGTGATAAACATGTGATAAACTTTGACGACCTCCGTGGCGCAGTGTGTAGCGCTGTTGTCTTGTGCGGAGGTCCCGGGTTCGATCCCCGGCAGGGTCAATTTGGGAATTTATAATTTCCGAATTTTCCCTGGTCTGGCCTGGTGGGAGGCTTCGGCATCGGCTAGTTACCACCCTACCGGCAACGACGTGCCGCCAAGCGATTTAGCGTTCCGGTACGATGCCCTGTAGAAACCGAATAGGGGTATGGGTTTAATATAACTGCCACGCCCCTAACAGGTTAGCCCGCTACCATCTTAGACTGCATCATCACTTACCATCAGGTGAGATCGCAGTCAAGGGCTAACTTGAAGTGGATTTAAAAAAAAGTGAACAAAAGTAAAACAATTTACTTACATATACATTGAAATAAAACTTATTTGACACGTCAGTCTGTCTGTATATAAGAGCCGTATAACTTCGGAACTAACTAACTACTTAATACACTTACCACAAATAGTGTAAAGCATGTAATCGCTTATAAATGGCATCACGTCAACAACGTCTGTGCCCTTCTTGTTCAGTTGTCGGAGCTCCTCCACCAAGCTCCTGCTTTGCTCCTCGAACACCTTCAGGAAGGTCTTCAGGATGTCGAAGTGGAATGTCGGAGTGAGGATCTTGCGGCGCCGGTGCCATTTGCTTCCTGAAATGCTTTATTACATTGATCGTCTTGAAAATACCTTTTTTTTTGTGAGTTAATCCCCAGAAATGTAATAAATCCTCTGTGGAGTCCAGGGTACGCTTTTGTAACATGTTTCTGAAAGAGTGCTTAGATTTGCCATTGTATAAATCCATACTAATATTATGACTGCAAGTGTGTCTGTCTGGCGTCTGCTACGCTTTCACGATCCATCTCTTCAACAGATTTCGTTAATTTTAGTACTATTTGTTGTTCAAGTACAGGATATAATTCAAATAATTGATAACAAGTTTCAGGCTCAGCCTTTCAGAAAATTGAGAGTTCTGAGTTAAACTATGGACGTTAGAAAATCTCCACTTTGAAATTTTCGTCCACATTTCCACATCCGTCAGTTTTGTCTATTTAAAATCTATCTTATATAAAATCAAAAAAAAAAAATTTGGGCTCTATTCCTAATTATCTTTAAAATAATATACCGCAAACCTATGTTACACTATAAAAAATATTTTACTTCGCATCAGCTTCTATGAGAGCCCCCCTGAAATAAAGATTTTTATCACTTTTTAAGCCATAATCGGCTGGAGGCCATCGGTTTACAATTACATATTATTATACTTAAATTTGAAGTAATTACGTTCTGTAATTCAGAAGTATAAGTATAAGGCTCTGACAGACGGACGGACAGACAAGTGCAAATTCACTCAAGTAGATTCAGAGACCTTCGCTTCGCTCGGTCAATAAGTTACCTGTACTAATGAGCAGGCCTTCTCCCAACCATGGCTTCATAAACTGGTACTGAAAACTTTTCGTTAAGTTCTTCGAGTGCGATAACACTATCTGTGAAATAGATAAAACAAAAATAAATGAAAAAAATACCAATTAGAAATCCACGATAGACGGGATAGCGAAACAAATGAATGGTCGATGTAATTAAAATGTATAAAATCCGCGATTACAACATTTTTGCCTGCTCAAACTGTCATCGTTTAGGTAAAATGCAACCACCGAGTTCCTAGCTGATTCATCTAGGTAAGTATCAGTACCAGTGGCAGATTCATCTTGAGCAGTCATAAAAATTCTTTCAAAAAACCGACTTCCAACGCCACTGTAAAGTAATAAATAATTTTTATTTCTACCCACTATGTTGAAGTCGGGCGAGCCTGATGCGTCAACTTAGCTTATCCTTGTTATACCCGCCCGACTTCAACATAGTGGGTAGAAATAAAAATTATTTATTACTTTACAGTGGCGTTGGAAGTCGGTTTTTGGAAAGAATTTTTATTTTTAACTTTTTAGTGTCAGGGTTGAGGATTTGGAGTCAGAATTGTTTATGGGACCACCTCGAAAGCTTCCTTTAACGACTGAAAGAAATATTTTTCAAATCGGCTTAGAAACCACGGAGATATGAGGTAACATACATTAAAAAAAATACGCGCCGAATTGAGAACCTCCTCCTTTTTTAGAAGTCGGTTAAAAAGCACTTTTTAACTAAACTACGTAAATATTATAAAGAGGAAAGATTTGATTGTTTGTATGGTTGGAATGGATAGACTCAAATATTATTTAACCGATTTTTAAAAGTCTCTCACCGACAGAAAGCTATTGCATTATCAGCGAGTAACATAGGCTATATAATATAGAGATCCTTACGTAAATTGCAATAATATGAAAAAAAACGTCTCATCTGAGACGTGGCGTGCGCTGCGTGAATAGTTAAAGTTACGCGAAAATAATGTAGTGTGGAAAAGTTCAAAAAGTCTGAGATAGCTTAAATGTATATATACATATATCTTTTAAGATTGAATCACATTAACCATTTTTATGATTTTCAAAGTGCTTGCGAAGATGTTTTTAACCATAGTATTAGTATAACATAGTATTATTAATCCTAATCAAAATAAATAATTTACTCATCTCAGCTATATAATTAAGACAAAAATTGCCCTTTACACATTTGATTTAATTGAGACAGCAGGCCCTTATTAGTAAACAATCATCAGCTAAGAAAAGGATCTCAAGTATCGGTCAATGCATAAGACCGTTCTTTACCACAGATTGACTGATGCTTGAGAACGCTTTCCGCGTCCGCAGCTGGACATAGGCCTCTTGCAAGGATCTCCACATGCCGGGGAGTTGCGCCGCCTGAATCCAGCGGCTCCCTGCCACTCGTTTGATGTCGTCCGTCCACCGAGTGAAGGGTCTGCCAACGCTGCGCTTTCCAGTGCGAGGTCGCCACTCCAGCACTTTGGGACCCCAACGTCTGTCCGTTCTTCGAACTTTGTGCCAAGCACATTGCCACTTCAGCTTCGCAACACGTCGAGCAATGTCAGTTACTTGAGTTCTTCTGCGTAATTAACGTTAATTAAAAAAAATTTTGGTTGCTTTTGAATCGTCGAGTGACCACTGGTTCGGAATAATATTAAGTTTTTTTTTTATTCACAAGGTTCGCTAGCGATTTTTACATATTACACGTTAATCATAAGTTACATTACATAGATACATGCCAATGTATGTAAAATTATATCAAAGCAAACACTACATGCATTTAAGTATCTCATTAAATTACATGCTTAAATATAATAAGTTACCGAGAAGGGCCAAAGAAAGAAATGCGAAAGAAATTTGTACTTGCCTCAATGTCTTCTGCATTGTACGTATGCAGGCCGTATCTGCCGAAAATCTTAATAACCACACGATTTCCATAATGGTTATGAAGATCGGTGATCTTCGTAAAAATATCCTCTGTAACAAATTGCTGAGTTAAGTACCTATTACTGAACTTGAATTATTTTTAGGGTTCCCTGCCTCAATAGGAAAACAGGAACCCTTATAAGATCACTTCGATGACCTGTCCGTCTGTCTGTCTGTCAATCACGTTTTTCTTGGGAACGCGTGGAGCTAGGTATCCCGTTTAAATTAGGTAATATCAAAGTCTTAGGTCTACGGTCCCTGGTCTCGGAGCTGTAAAAAATCAAGCTTCTAAATTAATGCAATTCAAAGATACGGCCGTTTATGCCGCATATTTTGATTTTTAAAACTCGCCAATAAATCAGAACTATTGGGTACTACTACTAGGGTAGAATCAGGATTCAGGATTAAATTTGGCAAGAAGCAAGGTCTCTTAAAGTTAGCACAAGTAGAGGAGAAGATTTATTTCATAAATAAAGTGTGGGACAACTAAATAACATTTATAGCCTTACACCTAGGATAAAACTAATATAGTTGATATACATTCTAAATATTATTGTGCACCTGTTCTCCGAACTAGTTAAAACTGTGTCTCGGAAAACAGGGCTTCCAACTCGAGACACAAGAAGAATACAACAATGCATGTGCGTGTAGGCTTAAGTTTGCATGAGTACCTATGGGTGTTGTGTGTTGTGTGTGAATGTGAGTATGTGTGTTGGGAGTGAGTGAGTGTTGTGTGTGAATGAGTATTGTGTCTGTGTATGTGTGTGATAATTTAAGTAAGAAGGGATTTGACTAGAATCTCCAAAAGTCCTTCAGTAGTCGAGTATGTTTGCTTAAGAAGCCAACTCCTGAGTGCGTCTTTGTAATTATGGTGATTTAAAGAATGCAGAGAAATAATTCTATGCAACTTATTATAGAGGTGAGGTCCAAGGAAGACAAAAAACCTACGACTAAAAGCTGTCTTTAGTTTACTATAGCTAGCAAGCTGAGGTCTACGACGGGGGCAATCACGGGTGAAGTACGTCAGAGAATGTTGCTTGAGAGCAGTAGCCAGAATAAATAATTGCCGTACAGTTAATACCTGACAATACTCGTAAAGCATATTTGTAGGATACAAACGGGGTTTAAAGCAGCACACCTTCAATACAGCTCTTTGTGCACGTTCGATTTGAATAAGATGTGTGTTAGCTGCACCTCCCCAGACTGATATGCAATAGCCAATAATAGATTGACATAGTGCTTGATAGACCGTTTTTAAAATTTCAGGATCGGCTGAGTGTCGAAGTTGTTTGAAAACATAAATAAGCTTACGTACTCTGTTTGAAAGGTGTTCAATGTAATTTTTAAAAGTTAAGTTGCAGTCAAGCGCTATGCCAAGATATTTTATAGAGGTGACATTTTCCACTATTATGGGATCACTGTTAGGTGTGAGATTAAACTGCGCTGACGAGGCAACCAGCTTTGGCAAAGAGTTACTAGGGGGAAGTGTAGAATTACGAATGGAAAAATTAATGCATTTTGTTTTAGAAATATTTAATGTTAAAAGATTGTTATTAAGCCATTCCCTTACTGTATCAAAGCCATTTTGAGCAAGTCGATACGTATCAGACCAGGTGTTAGAAGAAAAAAATCAAAGCTGTGTCGTCGGCATATGAAAATATCTTACCTTGATGAAGATGAATGTTACATAAATCGTTCATGTAAACCAAAAATAAGCTCGGGCCAAGAATGCTGCCTTGAGGTACTCCATACGTAAGAGGTAACTCAGAGCTTTTATAGGAATCTATCTTCACAAATTGGGTTCTACCAGTCAAGTAACTCTGAAAGAGTGCAAGTTGGTTTCCTCGAATGCCAAGAGTCTCAAGCTTAGAAATTAAGATAGGTACAGAGACGGTGTCGAAAGCCTTAGACAAGTCTAAAAATAAAGCTACACACTTTTGTCTTTTATCAAGTTGGTCCACTAGATGGTCCACAAGGCTGTGGACAGCATCCGCAGTAGACCGTTTCTTACGAAAACCAAATTGGTTATTAGATAATAAGTTACATGATTCTAGATAGGAAACAAGCCTCAAATTAATGATTTTCTCGAGAATATTTTGACATAGCTGGCAAGATCGAGATAGGCCTATAATTTTCGACATGGTCCCTATCGCCAGATTTAAAAATGGGATGTAAAAGCGCTTTTTAAACAGGTTAGGGAAAATACCTTTTTTGATGCTGAGATTGCAGATGTATGTAAGAGGGGGAACAATTACACCTATGTACTTTTTTAAAAATCTTGACGAGATACCATCCCAACCGGCTGCACAGTTATTTTTAAGAGAATTGATCAAGCGCTCAACTTCGGACTCATCCGTCTCAAGCAAAGGATTCCCTGTGAGATGAGTGTAACGGAAGTGATTGATTATTTTTGAGTATTTTATCGGCCAGTTGACTTCCTATAGTGGCAAAGTAGGAGTTGACATCGTTAATGCAGACTTCTTTATTACAATTCGAAAGCAAAAGATCTCTGGCAGTAGATTGAGTTTTTGATATATTAGTTACGGACTGAACTACATTCCACAGTAATTTAGGATTTTAACCAGCTTTGATGAATTCATTTTTCTCATAATCTCTTTTAACTTTGTGTAGTAAATTAGAGCAATAGTTACAATACCTTTTGTAAGAAACCTTAAGAACTTCATTTAAAGGATCCTTTTTAAGCTTCTTATGTAACTTAATAATAATAATAATAATAATAAATTGTTTATTGCTCCAAAAATACATAGGTTACAGTTACAAAAACATTTCTGCGTTTTACAGGGCAAAAACAATAATAAAATTCTAAATTGTAGTTACAAAAGCAAAAATATGTATACATACAGAAAACCAGCTGTCCCTAAGATAGGTATAGACCTGTGTTTCAGGCGACAGCGCTCTCCTTAAATAAATGGTTCATTTATACAACTACATAGATGAAACCTGCAGGTAAGTTAGATCAGATTTTTGTTTTAAATATTTTAACTATGTACTTAATATACTTAATATCTACATTGAAGAACACAGATTAATTAAATGCGTGTGTGAGTGTGTATCTGTGTGTGTATGTGAGTGTGTGTCTGTGTGTGTATGTGAGAGTGTGTGTGTGTGTGTGTGTGTGTGTGTGTGTGTGTGTGTGTGTGTGTGTGTGTGTGTGTGAGAGTGTGTGAGTGAGTGTTCGTGTGGTGGAAATATATAATAATAGTAATAATTGACATATCCTTTACAATTATTTTAACACGTTTTTTACGTTCGTTTTTATGTAGAGGATACATGTTTATAGCTTTATTTATTTTATTGTAAAGTCTCGAGCTAATGATGTAGGTAGTATTGCCTTCCAGCAAGTTTACTTTTGTGTCTTTCCGTTCGAAATGGCAGATACACTCGTTTGTTTACTTGTTTTTTATCATAACTGAGGGAATTATGCTTACGTGTTATAATTTGTAAAAGGAAAAGTTGACGGACTGACAAAACCTTGCAATCTTTATTAAAGTTCTGTTGTGGGAAATCTAAAAGGTCTATGTGTCATTACTTTTAAGATACATCTTTGTGCTCTCTCAAGCTGAAGCAAAGATGTCTTGTTGCTACCTCCCCAGACAGATATACAATACATAAGTAACGATTGTACTATTGCATAATATACCATAGAGATAGTACACCTATCGGTGGACGATCTAAGATTTTTAAATATATATATTAATTTTCTTATTTTTGACGTTCAATTTGTCTTGTCTTGTCCAATCTGATTTTAATCTCATCATATTCCTGCGATAAATATTCAATATTTTTGAATATTTCCGCATTTTGGGTTCGAATTTCGTTAATTGATTCCTGTATTAATGACAATTTTTTGTCTTGTTCTACTGTAAATGTTAGAAACATCATGCGCATTTCCGCTATAAGAGATCGTGACTCGCTATCATCCTTACCTTCAAATTTGCGCTTCGGGTTCATGCGAGTTGCAATGTTTACATTTTTGTCGGTAGGCGAGTTTAACGCCGCCGGTTCGGAGTCGCTGTGATGCAGTAAGCGAGCGGCAGCGAGGGGTGTAGCGGGGGACGGCGCTTAACTTATCTCTATGACGTATGCATTTCAGTAGGCCTGGTGTTATCCAAGGTTTGATGGGCCTACGTCTACGAGATAAGGGGATTTTTATGGTGTTCGATGATAACGCATGTAAAATAGGGTTAATTAAATTTTCAGTTGCATTGTTTGGGTCAAGGGTCGAATATACAGAATCAAAATTTATGTTAAGAATGTCACTAGTAAGTTTTACTTGTTTTAGTGATATAGGGTTTATTTTGATGACTATATTTAATCTTTGACAGAGATATAAATACAGCGTAATGATCAGTAAGCGTAGATTCTAAAACCAGAACTTTAGGTGATACTACAGTTTTTAGGTTATCATGGTCAAGACATGTGGAGCCATGTGTTGGTATTACATGCCCCGGGAAGAGAACATGGTGAGCAAGGAGATCCAGATAGTCAAGTGAATGGATAGCATGATGATTACTTGCAATATCGATGTTAATATCCCCGACAAAAATAATGTTATTATAGGATTTATAATCCGAGAGGACTCGATCCATCGAGTGAATAAAATTCGACGGATCTTTGAATGCGTAGGGCCTGTAAATGGAAATAATGACAAGATCGGATCCAACCGTAGTTATTAGACAATTTGCATCAGAAACTACAGGTTCAATAGTTTTGACATTAACTAAATTATCTTTTATATATACGACTACTCCATCGTTTTGATTAAAATTACGACTCGTTTGGTGCGCGTAGTAGCCCTTCAGAATGGGAATAACGGGATTACAGGAAAGCCAGCATTCAGATAAAACAATAATATCACAGCCAGTTTTAATACGTTCAAGCAAAGTTAGAAGTCCACTAAAATTGGCTTTTAAACTACGAATATTTTGTGTTAAGATAGAAAGACCCGTCTTAGATCTCGGTAGTAAATCGGAGCATTCGTCGGGGCTACATGTTAATGCATCACAAAAAGATACTTTGTCCAGGTTAGATAGAACATCATTTACTGGTGTGAACATGAGGAAAGATTATTTACTAAGTTGTTACGCTGGACGACTGCGCTTCGTCAGCACGTATGCCACGCGTCTCAACTTCCATAGAAGATCTAATTCCGACTATACTCGCTGCCTTCGTATACCTAACATCGGAACGAACGGACGTACCTATCTTATAATTTTGTACCATATTCTCATGTAAACCAATTTATTATATTCATAACCCCAAAAAGGACTTAATTATTCCTGAACCTGCTTCGGGACAGCCGCCCAATATAACTAAGTGGCAGGCAAAGGTTCGTTTATGGAGCATAAACAAACACGAAATGTAAAAATATGTTAAAAGATACTTATTCTGTATGAGACATAGCTTATTCAGTTCGTAACAACGATATAGGGTCGATAATATTATTATATTAACTCTTAGCAAGTACCATAACCATGAGATATTTGCGTATAACATAGAATGGATGAATGGGATGAATGATAGATTATAGTACAGTACCCGGCAATAAATATTGCACATCGACCTTTGGAAAGAGACAATCGGTTAATTTCGGCTTCGTATAGCGTTATCTCTGTCGCACACTACCTATATGACTGACAAAATGTCACTATCAGTCGCTGTTCAAGTGCGATAGAGTGCGGTCGCGTCCAATTCATAATATATATTGAGAGTTGTTAACACCCCCAAATTTAAATAATTTAAAGTTCTACTATGGCATCTTTAGGAAAAAGAGGGAAACCTTTACGAGGTCAGTCACGCGAAATTATCTACAATGTTTATAAATATTTTGTACCCGAAGCTGACAGATTAAAAAAAAATGAAGATGAAAATGTAAGTTGTTATTTTAAGAAGATTCAAGAGCCAGTTGCAATTGCCACTGGAATTTCAAGAAGAACTTTGAACAATATATTAAATGAAGTTAGTACTGAAACACATTCTGCTGAAATTAATTTCAGCACTCCAAAAAAAGGGAGACCAAAAAAGCAATTTCGTTTGAATATGGACGATTTTGATTATGATGTTGTTCGAAGAATGGTGTATGATTTTCACTTACGATTTAATGAACTGCCAACAATAAAATCATTAAAAGCTAAATTATCTGAAGCTATTAATTACAATGGGTCTGAAAAGACGTTGAGAAAAATACTTCATGAGATGGGATTTCGGTTCACTAAAATGGAAGATAATCGAAAAGTTTTAATGGAAAAGCACGATGTAAGTCTCAAACGAATGGAATACCTTGATAAAATACGCGAATATCGCGAATCAGGAAAAAATATCGTCTACATGGATGAGTCCTACATACATACATCCCACACTAAAGGGAAATCTTGGAGTGATGATAAGAAAAAAGGAGTAAAAAAGCCAATTTCAAAAGGTCAGCGTTTGATAATAGTTCATGCGGGAAATGAAAAAGGCTTTGTACCCGGTGCCTTTTTAACATATAAATCCACGGACACTACAGGTGACTATCACAATGAAATGAATAACGATAACTACGAAAAATGGTTGGTTAATCAATTAATCCCAAATATACCCAGAGATTCTGTTCTAGTTATCGACAATGCACCCTATCACAACAAATATGTTGAAAGACCCCCCAACTCAAACACCATTAAACACCGATTGTCTCTTTCCAAAGATCGATGTGCAATATTTATCGCCGGGTACTGTACATTTATTATAATGTGTAAAAGGAGTAATTAACGTAACGGGCCCCTAGTTCGTGATAGTACGTCATTTCGTTAGTTTTGTTTCTGGCGCAAAAAATAAGCAATTTAAATAATATTTATTTAAATTATACATTTCTATAAAGTCTCTATCATTTAAACTGTCCAAAAAATTAAGTACCAACATTTTGGCTGCTAAACTGAAAGCAATACGACCCTCGAAACTGTCAGCCGGCCACGAAGAGCTGTGGGGCTTGCTTTTATGACTCGTCACCGTAAGGGTAGCGCTCGTATTTCTTAAGCTTACAGAAAGGCATAGCTAAGTCCATTTGAATAAAAAAATTAATAGGGCTTTTATGTGTTCCTTAACAATCGATTTGACTCGGAAAAAGTTAAATAAAAACAAAGGATTCCTTTAAAATTGCAATAAACCGACTCACGAAATAGCGGTCATTTTATTTTTCATGTGTACCCTAGTTCGTGACACTACCGAATTAGGGATATTCGAGATACATTTTTGTAGCTCGTGCATTTATATAATAATTAAGATAATTTAAATATAAATTGAATATCAAATAATGTATTTAATTAAGTTTCTTAGGAGCTAAATTCGTTATATGTTTTGTTCACTACAATTCTTATAAAACGAATTTGAAGGTGACCTGAATTTACATTTTTGAGGTAAATTCGCACAGATACTTCCAGCTTAATTTTGTTTGTTATTCGATTTATTTTAGGTATATTTGTATATTTTTACTATGTATAGGGCAGTTAATAGTTAATTTACATAATTTTAAAATGGTCGAAAAAATTAAATGCTGGAATTTCCAAAAATCAATATCACGAACCAACGGACAGTCTATTTTGTTATACATTTCCCCAAGTTCGTGACAGATATATCTATAGTGGTAGGCTAGTAGGTAAGGCACATACCACGTATCGTAATATATCCATACTTCTTATCTTACTAATATTTTAAATGCGAAAGTTTGGATGTATGGATGTATGGATGGATGTTTGTTACTCAATCACGCCCGAACGGCTGAACGGATCTGGATGAAATTTGGCACATAGATAGATTATAGTCTGGAATAGCACATAGGCAACTTTTTATCCCGGAAAATTAAAGAGTTCCCGCGGGAACCAAAAAAAATTGTCTCTTGAACCGATTTTGATGAAATTCGGGATAGGCATAGTTTGTATATCCAGCGGAAGGACATAGGCTACTTTTTATCCCGGAAAATTGAAGAAATCCCGCGGGAATCAGAAAGCCTTAATCCACACGGACGAAGTCGCGGGCATCATCTAGTTAGTTAGTCTAGTGTTCCGAGTGGAATCGATAATAAGGGTTCCGTACTCATAGTGTCGAATTTTTTGACAGGCCCTAGATGTTTAGCGCCATATGCAAGCCAGTTATTTCACAACAGTAGGTACTGTTTACGAGTTGTTTTGACATCATTCTTGTTATTTACTAAAATAATTTTTAATGTGTACGGATTACGGAACCATTTGAGCGCGGGTATGACTCGCAAATGAACGTTTTTTTTTCAATTTTGATCAGACAAATTAATAAAAATTCGACTCTCAGTTTTCACTAGTTAATCATTGTTGCACAATGATGCTATTAATGTTGTTAGCAAGGTTGTTATTGCTATTAGTTAGTTAGTTTTTTTTTGTTGATAAAATTTAGTATTGCATAGCTTTTCTTTGCTTGGCTCACCCGGTGAAAGGCCCAGGAAAGCGAGGGTGCTGCCCAGCAGTGGCACCCTTGGCGGCCCAGGAAGACGCGCCAGGTCATTCTCCTCCTGGGTGAAGTACTTCCACAGGACTGCGATGATGACCACCGATACCACGAGTGGCCACAACATTTGAACTTAACAATTGTATCTTCTAAATCTGCAATAAAATATAGGTAATCTATACATCTATACATCATGCAAAAATCACGTTGATCCCTTGCTTTGTTGTAACGTGATTGAAGGATAAACTAACAAAAAAACACACTTTCGCATTTACAATATACTAGTTTTTTTTTATCCACTACAAAGTACAAGTTGCCCTTGAGTGCAATCTCACCTGAAGGTAAGTGACGATGCAGTCGAAGATGGTAGCGGGCTAACCTGTAAGGGGCATGGCAGTTATATTAAACCCATACCCCCGTGAAAGCATAGCAGACAGACAGACAGACAGACACACTTTCGCATTTATAATATTAGTATGGATATGGATTCACTTTTAAACGCACAATCACATCTGTTGGGAAGTGATGATTCGTTATAATTATGTTTGGAATGGCAACTATTCCTTCTGTGTTTCTGTCTGTCTGTCCATCTGTCTGCCTGCTAGGCTTTCACGGCCCATCTGTTCAACCGATTTGGATGAACATTGGTACAGGGATAGGTTGTATCCCAGGGAAAGGATATAGGCTACTTTTTATCCCGGAAAATTAAGTAGTTACCGCGGGAAGTCACGGGCATCATCTAGTTTAAAATAAATTGTGATGTGCATAAATTAATTAGTGACGCACATATCTATAATCTGTTCCAATAGGGATGTTCCATTTTTGCATGACCTCATCTGCCATTCGACCAGTAATATTGGGAATATCTACAAACTTCAATACTCCATCACTATTGGTACTCAAACGAGCGCATTGTAATCGAATCGAGATATGACGACCGTCGTACAGAGAAAGGTGGCATTTTTCGGGCTCCTTCAAAGAGGATCCCAGTACGAGTTCTCAAGGTTGAATCTGGTGCCCGGGATGGATGGGATCCCGGGAGCACTGGAAGACAGAGGAGGAAGTGAATGGACGACGTACAGAACCAGTCATAATTACGCACAATTAAATAAGATCGGGAGGAATTTCACCTTTTTTTGTATCGCTGGAAAAATGCTTTTACGCATACCGCACTTAGCGGTTATGTAGGACTCACGAGCGATTTTGTACTCACTCCGGAATACCTACCCACTAAAAAACCAGCGCCTCAGTCCGCGCCTAGAATGAACCGTCTCAGGGTCCCAAATCTTGGATACGACTGAGACGACTTGACGTTGACCGGCATAGTGTCGTTGACACCTAACACCTACACTATGGCGGGAGAAGGTGAGCATATCGTCGCCTTCTTCCACCCTGTCTTCTTCTACGGATCGGTGGAGCATTAGCGTCCAGCTCACGTTCCCGCTCCGCAGTCTCCTTCAGTGCGATGACGCTTTCACTGAAAGATGTCATTAAAGTCCAGAACATCTCGCCGTCAATCATATCGCATATCGTGGATTATGCTTGACAGCGAGAGGCTCCCACTTAGCGCAGACGACAGAATGTGTCGTTGAGGTCCCCACGCCGCACACTTCATCAAGGTGTGATGTACTGTATCTTCAGGAGCACCGCACTCATGGCAGGCTGGTGTTTCCTCTTGTCTCGCAATCTGATGCAGGTACTTACCAAAGCAGCCATGTCCCGTAAGCACCTGCACCAGCCTGTACGTAAGTGCTCCATGCCGTCTTTCAAGCCATTGCTCAAGATGAGGCCGAATATTGGGGAGGCATTTCACCTGCTGACCGCCAAACTTCAATTTGAAGATGGCACCCGATGATAATGATGATCTTTAAGACCAAGTGGCAGATAAGATGACCTGATCGGACGTTATAGAAGTATCCTGATGGATCATCCTCAATGGAATAGACTTTAAATACTATTGCCGCTTTAAGTTTTGCTTGCGTGGTTTACTTAAACACAAAGAAAGAAAAGGACTGTAACGAAAAAAAAAAATACGTTATATCTACAGAGCAGTATTATTTCAAAATTTTAGTTTTATGTCACGTACCTTGACGTCCCCTAAATAGGGATTATAATATACTAAAACACGGATGTCAACAAACAATATTAAAACAATACGGATTTAAGCGATGCACGATGGTCGTATGCAGCCAGATAATGACATCTGGCTGCATAATACCATCGCTTAAATTATTTTGGCTGATTCGGATTTTGTGGCACAAAAAATAGTTGCCTCGACTTGTATAAAATCATAAAATAAACTCTTAAGGTGGATGACAAGGGTCTGCCCGCGAAATTCAAATTTAATTTGGTTTTTCACAATTTGTAAACTAATACGACAAAGTAGGCTTATGGCATTCAAATTGCGAGCCTAGGAATTTCATCTTCACAGGTTTATATAAAAATCTTTACTTGAAAGTGTCCAGTTTAAGAAATTAGTCAAAATAATGAGTTTGACGTGAGTTACTCACAAATTAGTCATTATTTTGACTAATTTCTTAAACTGGGCACTTTCAAGTAAAGATTTTTATATAAACCTGTGAAGATGATATTCCTAGGCTCGCAATTTGAATGCCATAAGCCTACTTTGTCGTATTAGTTTACAAATTGTGAAAAACCAAATTAAATTTGAATTTCGCGGGCAGACCCTTGTCATGCACCTTAATGCAAGGTCTTTCAAAGGTCGCGAAACGTGGCTACAAAAATAAATCAATTATTTATGTATACCTACATATAAGTTAATAACTTTGAACTTGTTATTCACTGCACTGTAATAACACTGCAGTGTATTATTAACCAACTATTTATTAAAATAAATGGACAAAATCGTCATTAACTGGCAGGTATTAATAGTCCGTGCTAGGTAGTATAATAAATGCGAGAGGTTTGTCCTTCAATCACGCGGAACTGCGCGACGCATCGACAGGATTTTTGCATGCGCACAGTTGAAGGGTGACCGATCATTTCATAAAAAACAAAATATTACAAATTTTCATTTCACAAACAACGTTTCGCAAAATTATGAATCATATATTAATCGATAAAAAACTTTTGGTCCTATAAATAATTCAATTGACAAAACAATTAACAGACAAATTATCATTTCATAAAATATAATTTGACAAACAATTGATTTATAAATCGTGTTAGGTTAGGTTAGTTAATTTTAAGTTAATTAATTTATTGTCGCCTGATATTTATCGCTTGTTTAAATAAGTTATGTTGTTATTTTTTTTTTGTTAGTGATTAATGAAGTCGGTTTTTAATTTTATTTTAATTTATTTTTAACCAGGATTAAAAGTATCCTATGTCACTCATTACCAAGCCGTATTGTTTAAATATTGTTGACGTTCGTGTTTTAAAATTATAATCCTTATTACCCTCGACGAAACGGAGACGGTATATGTGTTTGCCCTAAGAGGTTGTGTGTTTGTTTGTATGTTTGTTTGTTTGTGCACTTTTTTGTTACCGTTTTCCTGGAAAACTACTGGACCGATTAATATGCGGTTTTTTGCATTAGCTATGTATAGCTTGTGAGAAGGTTCTTAGATATATTTTAGGACCATAGACAACCAAGCTGAGCTGTAGTCTATGATTTTAATTTTTCAATATGTTACCATTTATCTCAAAAAGTACTGGGCCGATTGAGATGCGGTTTTTTGCATTAGATATGGATAACTTGTGAGAAGGTTCTTAGATATATTTAAGGACCATAGGCAACCAAGCTGAGCTGTAGTCTATGATTTTAATTTTTTCAATATGTTACCATTTTTCTCAAAAAGTACTGGGCCGATTGAAATATGGTTTTTTGCGTTAGATATGGATAGCTTGTGAGAAGGTTCTTAGATATACTTTAGGACCATAGACAATCAAGCTGAGCTGTAGTCTATGATTTTAATTTTTCAGTATATTTACCATTTTTCTCAAAAAGTACTGGGCTGATTGAGATGCGGTTTTTTGCATAGCTTGTGAGAAGGTTTTTAGATATATTTTAGACAACCGAGCTGAGCTGTAGTCTATGATTTTAATTTTTCAATATGTTACAATTTTTCTCAAAAAGTACTGGGCCGATTGAGATGCGGTTTTTTGCATCAGATATGTATAGCTTGTGAGAAGGTTCTTGGATATATTTTAGGACCATAGACAACCAAGCTGAGCTAGTGATTTGGTAAGTGGTAGGAACTCCTTAAGATCTCATCGTAAACCCGTCGTGTTAAGACTCTTTTGGTTTGTCTTGACTAGCATTTTGTACCTAGATGCTGCTTTTTATCAGAATATTAAAATTTAACACTATTTGACACTTCTGCACATTACTAAGCCCAAGTTTTATCTCGGAATGAGAAGGGTTTGGCCATAGTCCACCACGCTGGTCAAAAGAACTACTGAGCCGGCAAATATGCAGTTTTGTGTTCTAGATATTATTTTATATATACTTTTGCTAAGTTCTAATTGTTGTTTCAATGGAGCTCTGTAGTTCGTCGTGGGTTATTTAAAATTTTTAATTTTATTACTTGTTTAATAAAACAACGTAAAGCATATTTCTTTTTTGAAAAAATGAATTGTTAGATAAATACTGTAAGAGTCTTCTGGCGTCGCCCGTTTTAAAAAGTTGACATTCTTGGGTCGAAATCTGAGCACTCAGACTCCACGCAATCTTGTCTGTCCTACCCCTAGAGTGTTTTTGTAAAGCGCGTAGCCAGAAGCTCGTGAAGGAGGTCCTGAATGAAGCGAGCTTACGAGGCCGAGTGGAGCGAAGGCAGGAGCTGGCGAGCGAAGCGAACCGGCGACCTCCGTAGCGAAACGAAGGTCGAGTGGTTTTCCTAGCTTCTCCACTTCCTTTTAGGGTACCACTCCTACTCATGCAAGAGCGAGCGAAGCGAGCTCGGGACTGGGGGCACTCCGACTCGGATGGTTGAGGTGACGAAGAAGATGGCGGGGAAAGACCCCACCATCCTCTTCGTGGTTATTTCCTTTTTATACCAACCAGAAGTAAGGAGCCCCGCGAGAGGGAGAGGGAGAGAACCCATATCCCTAACATTATCCAGCCAGAGCTTTGGGTAGACCTGGGTGAGTAGGTATGGGTAAATTCCGAATTAAATTTATTGTACTTATTATTCGAACTTTACCCAAAACTAAGTAAACCCGTGGAAACCTAGGTTTACAACATCTAACATTATCTAACATTAACTAATATATTCATATCGAGCGAAGCGAAGGTCTCTGAGTCTACTTAGGTGAATTGGCACTTGTCCGTCCGTCCGTCCGTCCGTCTGTCAGAGCATTATAACTTCTGAATTACTGAACGCAATTACTTCAGTTTTAAATATAATATGTAAACCAATGGCCTCCCGCCGAATATGGCTTAAAAAATAATAAAAATCTTTATTTCAGGGGGGCTCTCATAGAAGCGAATGCGAAGTAAAATATTTTTTATAAAGTTACATAGGGTTGCGGTATATCATTTTAAAGATAATTAGGAATAGTCCAAAAATATTTTTTTTTAATTTTTCCCCCAAAATTGACGAAATGGGGGGCTTTCAAAGTGGTGATTTTCTAACGTCCAAAGATGACCTCAGAACTCTAAATTTTCTGAAAGGATGAGCCTGAAACTTGATCAATTATATCCTGTACTTGAACAACAAATACTAAAATTAGATAAATATTGTAAGGAAACGGAATTATTTAATTTTTAATGAGCTTCAGTATTTTTAACAGAACTTCACATTTATGTCAATAGATGGCGCCGCGAGGTCTTAGTTCGGGGCGAACCACTAGTTAATTCAAATTAAAAAACCCCTCAAGTTTGTATCAGCACAGGCATTAGAGAGAATTCCGTACTTAGGCAAGCTAGCTGCTAAAAACCTTGAGTCTATTGTCTTTATTTCGTAAACGTTTGTTTATCTTTCTAAAAACTGATTTTTGATTCTTTTATTAATTTTAGGGCTATTTCACAATCGCCAAGTAAATATTAACTGATGAATTGGCAAGAATCCCTATAAAACATATTCTGTCAATTCGTCATTCAGTAGATTTTACTCTGAGATTGATATTTCCTAGGTCCATGGAGATTGTTAAACAGAAATAAGTCTAATATATTAAGTAATCAAACGAAGGTTTGTTACAAAATAACTACAATGGAAGACTAAAATAAATATCTAATACTTGTGTTAATATCTATCGCTTAAAAAGTAAAATATCTTAACACTCACACATAAAAATTCACTATAAGTAATCTAAAAGTTAACTTTAAAAGTTGTGGAACTTGAACTCAAACTCAACCCAAACTGCTACTTAAAGTCTATTTCACAAAAACTCTATTCCGTTAAACTCATGTTTCGTAACACATAATATACCTACGAACAATAAGTATAATAAAACACAAGTCTGCAGGTCATTGAACGCATTGCATCTGATATGCACGCTAGTTTTATTATAACATAATCTAGATTAAAACTGGTTATTATAACGAAGTAAAGCGGAAGATTAACTGTGCGGCAAACTTATCTGTGCGTGTGGCAAAATTTAGAACTAACAGAATCTACTCTGTGTTGATCCTAAAATGTTGATTTTTAAAAAACAGTGGCGGCTCCGTTACTCGCACAGATAAGTTTGCCAAGCTCATAATAACACAATGCGCGGTTCTGTGGTGTAAAAACATCATTTTTTATTAATTATTACATTTGCAAGTTGGAAATTGGTACTCACTGGTACGAGTCTCTTCTGAGAATGAAAAGGTATTGGCTTTGGTAGGCATAATTCCTAACTCCTAAGGAAATCCTTTGTGGGGTCCAGTGTACACTTTTATAATATGGTACCAAAAGAGCTCTTAGATTTGCATAAATTTAAAGACTGTAAAACAGCTTTTGTTAAGTCTAGGCTATTATAGGTAGTAGGTACTGATGCATTTTTTTAAATAAAATACAAATAATAATAATAAAATAAAGTAAAATAAAATATAAATCGATCTCTGAGTAATATTATTATTAACTACCAACGTACAGTACCTACAATTATCTATTCTGTGTAAATCTCCGTTTTTTTAAAACTGAGTTTTTTCAATTTGTTATCATAAGTGTGCGTTTCCACCAGAGATGTGCTATGCTACTGATGTGTGTCAAACCCACCATGTGTGGGAGCGCTTGCTTTTCATAGCTGAGCAAGCACTCCTATTGGTGGATTTGACATACTTACATCCGAAGTATAATCTACGTACTTAGTACGTACATCTCTAGTACAAATGCACCTAATAAAAAACAATATGTCCTTGCCGACCTGGGTGGCCTGCTTGGATTCTGGAGTGAGCTCGGCTGGCTGGAGTGATCCAGCGGGGAGTCACACCAGCGGTTTCATGCACAGCGGATGCCTACGTCCAAGTGCGGAAAATTGTCCCAGGACACGAAGAAGAAGAAGAAGAAAAAACAATGTATCGATTCTGTTTGAGGAGGTTACGTAGAAATTAGAAAGACGGATACACTTTAGCTTTTTTAAACTTTTATTACACTTTTTTACAATTTTTTTATACTTTGGTAATTAGTTTATCACAGGTGTTTGATGTATTATCGCGGTACAAAGCGCACGAGTATGGGGCCGCTGCAGCGTAGAACGATGTCCGCCTTGAGGGTGGGTCGCGCCCCCCGCTCTAAGGGCTGTAACTTAAAGTTGCGTACAATCTCGCTCAGTACGCACTTCATCTCCATTTTCGCGAAACGTTGCCCTGGGAAAGAAATAAAACTATTAGCACATGAATTCTGGCAGGATAGAGCGCGAGGCTCTGGACTGGAAAATTGTATGCGATTGAAAAGCGTTAAAGTCTCTGTCTCTCTCCCTCTAGTATAAAGAGAAAGACAGACCTATCTGTAATTATTATTGTTGAACATTTTGACAGTTATCACCACCCTAAAGTAACTCCGAACTAACGTCTATAGTCCGAGAAACTTATCTGACCCGGTAACAGCGTCACATGTACATATTTTGGCCACCGTGTCAGATAAGTATGTGGGATTACACTAACCGATGCAGTTCCTGGGGCCGGCGCTGAAGGGCACATAGGCGTAGGGGTGCCGCGGGTCTGCCTCCAGGAACCGCTCCGGCCTGAAGGCCTCGGGCTCCGGGTACAGGTCGGGCCTGCGCTGCACTTCGTATATGTGCACCACCACTTCCGAGCCTTTGCGCACTTTGATATCATCTGAAACGTAATAAGCTCAAATATAGCTTAAAAACCCGGTCAAGTACGAGTCAGACTCACGCACAAAGGGTTTCGTACCAAGTAGAAACAAACAACCACCACATAATATAAATTATTTTAGTAAATAACAAGAAAGATGTCATAACAACACGTAGCTAATCAGCTGTGAAATAACTGGCTTACTGGCGCTTTATGGCGCTAATTTATAAATTAATAAATAACCTTGGTATATTATATATGATGTTATTTGTTGAATTATACATTAAAATTAAATTATTTCACTATAAAACACTATTATCCACACATTAAATAAGAAAATTATTAGCTAAACTGGTACTTAGCGCCTGACAAACAATTCGACACCCAATCAGTACGGAACCCTAATTAACGATTTTCGGATATTTTCCTATACTTGTGCTGTGAGACCTTAGTTCTGGCCAAATTTCATGATTCTAGGTTAACGGAAAGTACCCTTTTATAGAATTTGATTTATTGGCGAGTGTCAAAAATAGGCGGCATAAACGGCCGTATCGTTTGATTGCGTAGACTTAGAAGCTTTATACATATTTAATTTCTTAAAACGCACTTATATGTCCAAAAAATTATAGGCCCCGGGAACGAACCCGCGACCCCATATTATAAGAGGGTCATGTGTCGTGGATATGTCACCGTAAGATTGTAAAATTCGTTAGATTATAATCTAACGGTTTCTATCCCGCTAGATTATAAACTGTCGAAAGATTGTGAACCGTTCAATGTTCTGAGTATTAATTTATGAAATATTTATTGTTTTTACGCTTTCTTGTCTCTTTCTTGTACAGTTCGCGCGCGAGTTGAATGCAGAGTAAATGTAAGTGTCGCCATACATTTACTCTGCATTCAACTCGCGCGCGAACTATAGGTTAGGTTAGGGTTTGACATGAACATTCAGGTAGTGCCCGGCCGCAGGCCGGGCACTTAGGTTCTATCGGGTTAATATACCTAATATATTACAATTTACCGAAAAATAACGCGTTAAATTGTAAGCAGTATGTTACGGTTCACAATCTGTCGAAAGTTTATAATCTATCGAGATAAAAAACGTTATATTATAATCAAACGGTTTTTACAATCTTACGGTGACAGATATAACGCTATGGAGAATAAAAACACTCAACCATCAAACATCGAGGCTTTGACAGCACCAAATGAATCTCACCTAACATAAAGTCTTCTACAATTTCTCGGCCGATGAACGGCACACTGGGGTAAAGCCTGAGGATCTCCTTTATCACAGCTTCCAAGTACTTCATCTCGCGCAGGTCCGACATGCTGGTGCCGCGCTCCGAGTCGCCGCACAGAGACTTGCACTCTTCGAAAATACGCTCCTGAAAGAGACCACTAGAAAATTTAATTAAAATTTTCAATTTAATGGTACAAACAGGAATTTCTGTATGTACCTAAGTATGCAAAACCATCACGATTGGATCACATTTAACATATATTGACGACCTCCGTGGCGCAGTGTGTAGCCACACGAGTATATTCAACAGGGTCAATTTGGGAATTTATAATTTCTGAATTGCCCCTGGTCTGGTCTGGTGGGAGGCTTTGGCCGTGGCTAGTTACCACCCTACCGGCAAAGACGTGCCGCCAAGCGATTCAGCGTTCCGGTACGATGCCGTGTAGAAACCGAAGGGGTATGGATTTAATATAACTGCCATGCCCCTAACAGGTTAGCCCGCTACCATCTTAGACTGCATCATCACTTACCATCAGGTGAGATCGCAGTCAAGGGCTAGCTTGTAGTGGATTAAAAAAAAATCTATTCTATAACAAAATAACCTATTTTAAACTTGCCTTTACACAAGTTTAAGAAATCCATTAAAAGTATTGCTCCTTAAAAAAGCTTATTATACTGTTGAAGATTATGTAGGGTAAATGATAAAAGAGCATGGATTTGATTCGCTCCAGCAATCTGCGGGTTTTTAAGTACATATCTAGTATCTACACATTGATGTCATTGTAAATGATTTTATCAATCAATCAATCAATCAATCAATCGTTTATTTGCTTGAAACATTGTACAATTATTATTTATTTTTTAAAAGAGCACCCACCTAGTTTCTTGCTGGTTCTTCTGGGCATCAATATCATTCGGATCCAGTGGCAGATTCACTCGATGATTCAAAAGCACTTTTAATGAGTTTACTTGAATAAAAATATATGAGTTTGAGAGTTTTAGTTTGACAAGAGTATCTCACCTGTACTTCTTCGTGATCGGCCAAAAGCATCAATCCAAACGACAGAGCCGTCGCTGTAGTGTCATGTCCCTGTGAAGGTGGAAATCTTAGATTCAGCAATCGCAACTATGATCAACTCAACTTTAGGTCACAATTGGGTATTTGACAAGAAGTCGAAAAAGCTACGTTTTTTCAAACATCAAAACGCGCGCTTAGAATAGGATGTTGTATGAAATACTGAACAGTGACGTCATCAAAACTAGACACTCGTTTTCGAACATAAAACTAACAGTCGAATTTTGGGAGATTCTCTATTTAATAATCAGTAAAAAATAATTTATTTGAATAGTAGTCAAATACCCAATTATGCAATTATATACCTCGTAGACTACTTACCTCAAACATAAACGTATTGACTTCATCTCTAATACCCTCTAAATCTATTTCCCCTTTCCTCTCAGCTTCCAGCAACAAATCGAGTAGAGCCAGCCTCCTCTTGCTTCCCCCAGCGTCACTGTTGCCATGTGCCGCATCCACTACGTCACCACTGTCGTAAGCTTTCTTCCTCTCCATGATAACGTTATCAGCGAACGAATGTACTTTACTCAATGATTTGGCAAACCTACAAAAAAACAAAAATAACAATTGTAAAATTAGCTTGGCGGTGTCTCACCCCCGTGCCTCGGAGAGCACGTTAAGCCGTCGGTCCCGGTTATTATCACTAACATGACAATATTCGTTAAAGCCCGCCAACCCGCACTGGAGCAGCGTGGTGGGTCTAAGCTCTAATTCCCTCTCTCGTATGAGAGTGGAGGCCTGTGCCCAGCAGTGGGACGTTAATAGGCTGTAGTGATGTGATGATGATAATTAGCTCGATCGAGTTAATAGCATACAATAACACAGACATAATTTATACCTCTGTACACACTGACTGCCTCATTGGTCTAGTGCGGCCGACGAGGTCCCGGGTTCGAGTCCCGGGTCGGGTCCAAAGAGTTATCCAAGTATTACAAAAATACTTGGTTAACTGTTTCGGCCTCCGTAAATAAATACAAAAATACCTTCTGCCCATTGGGTGCAGGTTGAATATGAAATCGTTGTGCAGGTAAATGGTAGCGAGTCGCTGCATGACCATCGATCCAATGTCCAAAATTGCGTTCTTGTACTCAATCTTTGTGGCGGACGTGTCCGAATCTAATTTGATGCCCATTGCTGTTTCTGTAAACAAAACCTCAACATCATCTCGAGAGTCATTAATTAATTATACTACTAGATACTATGAGAGAGAGAGAAACAGAGTCTGACGCCTTTTTGTCACGTATGATTAATTTCCAGGCGATCCCCGCGTTCTATCGTGCCAAAAGTTATAAAATTCCGTGATCTGTGAAATATACCTATCTAAGTACCTACTTGCCTACTACTCGTATTTACAGAAACGCAAAATATTTTGTATTCAAATTGGATTAAAATTGTTTTCCGTCCGCGTCTTTGAGCATTATGTTCCATGAAATGTTTTATCAGAAATCCTATTAATATTTTCTAGGAACTCTGTTTTGATTAGAGGTCATTTTAATTTCGTTACCGACTTCAAATAACGAATGGTGGAGGCTCTCACTTAGAAATGTACGTAATGTATTGTATATTTATTCACGAACTAGATGATGAACGCGGGAACTTTCTGGGATAATAAGAAGCCTATGTCATGCCCCGGGATACAACCTATCTCTGTACCAAATTTCGTCGGTTGAAAAGATGGGCCGTTAAAGCGTAACAGACAGACAGACAGACACACTTTCGCATTTGTAATATTAGCATGGATTTCCCGCTTCTAAGTTGTTGTTCAGTTTTCAGTGACATGTAATGTTCTATTTCCCAAGTAAAGTTTTAAGAATTTTATGAATTTTGAACTGTGATGACTTGTAAATATAATATTTCTGAAGCAAACAACTCGGAATCTGCTATTTAAACGTAAAAATCTATCTAATGGTTTGTAAATGAAATGCTCAAATAATTAACTTTAATGCGGTAAGTCCCCTCGGTTGCTACGTTGCTACGGTTGCTACTTTAAAAGCCAATATATACTGTTCTTTGATATTTGTACATTAACTATATCGAAGAATTTATAAATGCGAATAAATGATCATCCATCCATCCATCAGCCTGTATGCATCTACTGCTGGACATAGGCCTTTTCGAGAGCGCGCCACCAAACACGGTCCTCCGCCTTCCTCATCCAACCGCTTCCCGCAACCTTCTTTAGGTCATCGGACCAGCGAGCTGGAGGTCGTCCTATACACTCCGCTTATGATGACAAATGCCTCGTTGGTCTAATGGCATGCCATTCATTGGCATGTTCGACTGTGACTGACGAGGTCCCGGGTTCGAGTCCCGGGTCAGGCCATAATTAAGTGTTGGGTTTTTCTGACTAGAAATTCTCAGTACTAGCCCGGAGTTAGGGAGTTGGCGGTGTTTCACCCCCATGCCTCGGAGATCACGTTAAGCCGTCGGTCCCAGTTATTATCACTAACATGTTAATAGTCGTTAAAGCCCGCATGCCCGCAACACGCATTGGAGCAGCGTGGTGGGTCTAAGCTGTAATTCGCTCTCTCCTATGAGAGTGGAGGCCTGTGCCCAGCCGTGGGACGTTTATGGGCTGTAGTGGATGATAAATGATTTATTTATTTCACATAGGACAACTTGTGTCACTTATCAAGTCAAGACTCTACCACCGGTTCGGAAAATTGATTCTGCTGAAATATATCCTTTGTTTGTGAATTGTGATATCACAGTCTAGGGCTAGCTTGTAGTAGGCCTGGCGACGTTCCTAGCGCAGTGGTGAGCTCTACTGTCTTATAAGTAGGAGGTCCCGGGTTCGTTTCGCGGCAGAGTCAAACAGGGAAATTTTTAACTTCTAAATTTTCTCTGGTCTAGTCTGATAAGAGGCTCAGGTCACGCAATAGTTACCACCCTACCGGTAAAGACGTGCCGCCAAGCGATTTAGCGTTCCGGCACGATTCCGTGGTAACTATCTGAGACTGCATCATCACTGACCACCAGCACAGAATAGGTAATAGTACAGCTTTACCACCAGGTTTGTAGCGGAATAAAAAAAGGTTTCTTAGCTTGTCCATATCCATACTTCCATTCTAATATTATAAATGCGAAAGTGTGTTTATTTGTTGGTTTATGCCTCAATCACGCCGTGTGTTCCTCAATCACAATGGATCGACGTGATTCAAATTCAAATTCAAATTTAAATTCAAAATGATTTTTATTCAAATAAACTTTTACAAGTACTTTTGAATCGTCAAGTGCCATTCCTACCGAGAAGAACCAGCAAGAAACTCGGTTTTTTGCTATGGGTATAGTTGAGGACTTGGAGAGTGACATAGGCTAGGTACTTTTTATCCCGGAAAATTAAGAGTTCCCGCGGGAATAACAAAAAACTTAAGTCTGAATAGTACTTGTGTGCGATCAATTGATCATAATTAGTAATGAGATAATAAATAATTACACGTACTTAATACAAAATACCTCGACCTCTTGCACCTCCGATACAGTTAAATCGTAAAAGCTTGTTCGATAACTACGAGTATATGATAAAAGTAGAAGAATGCGTCGACTTTTGATAACGTCACGACCACGAGTAAGTTTTCATACAAAATCCCATTCTAATACACGCGTTTTGACCTTTGACACTTGTCCGTCTGTCCGTCCGTCCCTCCGTGCGTCCGTCCGTCCGTCCTGTAGCATGTATTTAAATGTTATCATGTTCCGTGGTAAATACATGGGGTATTTGGTGCGACAGCCAAGATGTCGACTAAATAGAAACGTAATTGATTGTATAGTAGTAAAATGTGATATGTATAAACCTTTGTGATAAACTTTGACGACCTCCGTGGCGCAGTGTGTAGCGCTGTTGTCTTGTGCGGAGGTCCCGGGTTCGATCCCCGGCAGGGTCAATTTATAATTTCCGAATATTCCCTGGTATGGCCTGGTGGGAGGCTTCGGCATCGGCTAGTTACCACCCTACCGGTAACGACGTGCCGCCAAGCGATTTAGCGTTCCGGTACGATGCCCTGTACAAACCGAATAGTGGTATGGGTTTAATATAACTGCCACGCCCCTAACAGGTTAGCCCGCTACCATCTTAGACTGCATCATCACTTACCATCAGGTGACATCGCAGTCAAGGGCTAACTTGAAGTGGATTTAAAAAAAAGTGAACAAAAGTAAAACAATTTACTTACATATACATTGAAATAAAACTTATTTGACACGTCAGTCTGTCTGTATATAAGAGCCGTATAAGATCGGAATTACTGAATACACTTACCACAAATAGTGTAAAGCATGTAATCGCTTATAAATGGCATCACGTCAATAACGTCTGTGCCCTTCTTGTTCAGTTGTCGGAGCTCCTCCACCAAGCTCCTGCTTTGCTCCTCGAACACCTTCAGGAAGGTCTTCAGGATGTCGAAGTGGAATGTCGGAGTGAGGATCTTGCGGCGCCTTTGCCATTTGCTACCTGAAATGCTTTATTACATTGATCGTCTTGAAAATACCTTTTTTTTTGTGAGTTAATCCCCAGAAATGTAATAAATCCTCTGTGGAGTCCAGGGTACGCTTTTGTAACATGTTTCTGAAAGAGTGCATAGATTTGCCATTGTATAAATCCATACTAATATTATGAATGCAAGTGCGTCTGTCTGGCGTCTGCTACGCTTTCACGATCCATATGTTCAACCGATTTCGTTAATTTTAGTACTATTTGTTGTTCAAGTACAGGATATAATTCAAAAAATTGATAACAAGTTTCAGGCTCAGCCTTTCAGAAAATTGAGAGTTCTGAGTTAAACTTGGGACGTTAGAAAATCTCCACTTTGAAATTTTCGTCCACATTTCCACATCCGTCAATTTCGTCTATGTGAGGGGGAAAATAAAAAAAAATTGGGACTCTATTTCTAATTATCTTTAAAATAATATACCGCAAACCTATGTAACACAATAAAAAATATTTTACTTCGCATCAGCTTCTATGAGAGCCCCCTGAAATAAAGATTTTTATCACTTTTTAAGCCATAATCGGCTGGAGGCCATCGGTTTACCATACATATTATACTTAAATTTGAAGTAATTACGTTCTGTAATTCAGAAGTATAAGGCTCTGACAGACGGACGGCCGGACAAGTGCAAATTCACTCAAGTAGATTCAGAGACCTTCGCTTCGCTCGGTCAATAAGTTACCTGTACTAATGAGTAGGCCTTCTCCCAACCATGGCTTCATAAACTGGTACGGCAAACTTTTCGTTAAGTTCTTCGAGTGCGATAACACTATCTGTGAAATAGATAAAACAAAAATAAATGAAAAAAATACCAATTAGAAGTCCACGATAGACGGGATAGCGAAACAAATGAATGATGTAATTAAAATTTATAAAATCCGCGATTACAACATTTTTGCCTGCTCAAACTGTCATTGCTTAGGTAAAATGCAACCACCGAATTCCTAGCTGATTCATCTAGGTAAGTATCAGTACCAGTGGCAGATTCATCTTGAGCAGTCATAAAAATTCTTTCAAAAAACCGACTTCCAACGCCACTGTAAAGTAATAAATAATTTTTATTTCTACCCACTATGTTGAAGTCGGGCGAGCCTGATGCGTCAACTTAGCTTATCCTTGTTATACCCGCCCGACTTCAACATAGTGGGTAGAAATAAAAATTATTTATTACTTTACAGTGGCGTTGGAAGTCGGTTTTTGGAAAGAATTTTTATTTTTAACTTTTTAGTGTCAGGGTTGAGGATTTGGAGTCAGAATTTTTATGGGACCGCCTCGAAAGCTTCCTTTAACGACTGAAAGAAATATTTTTCAAATCGGCTTAGAAACCACGGAGATATGAGGTAACATACATTTAAAAAAAATACGCGCCGAATTGAGAACCTCCTCCTTTTTTAGAAGTCGGTTAAAAAGCTCATTTTAACTAAACTACGTAAATATTATAAAGAGGAAAGATTTGATTGTTTGTATGTTTGGAATGGATAGACTCAAATATTATTATTTAACCGATTTTTAAAAGTCTCTCACCGATAGAAAGCTATTGCATTATCAGCGAGTAACATAGGCTATATTGGGCTATATAATATAGAGATCCTTACGTAAATTGCAATAATATGAAAAAAACGTCTCATCTGAGACGTGGCGTGCGCTGCGTGAATAGTTAAAGTTACGCGAAAACAATGTAGTGTGGAAAAGTTCAAAAAGATCTGAAAAAAGTCTGAGATAGCATATATGTTGTATATACATCTATCTTTTAAGATTGAATCACAATAACCATATTTATGATTTTCAAAGTGCTTGCGAAGATGTTTTAACCATAGTATTAGTATAACATAGTATTATTAATCCTAATCAAAATAAATAATTTACTCATCTCAGCTATATAATTCAGACAAAAATTGCTCTTTACACATTTAATTTAATTGAGATAGCAGTCTCAGGCCCGTATTAATAAACAATCATCAGCTAAGAACAGGATCTCAAGTACCGGTCAATCCTTAAGACCGTTCCTTACCATAGATTGACTGATGCTTGAGAACGTGTTCTTAATTAATATCGGTTTATTAATACGGGTCTAAAATGGAAACGGGATATATGGGAAAGCTAAAATGGAAACTTTCTAGGGAAGTCACAACGCGCATCCTTTCACAGACCAAAAATCAATTACTTAAATTAAATTCAAAGGTTTTTAATCATTTTAACGTTCGCTATCATCATCATCAACCGATAGACGTCCGCAGCTGGACATAGGCCTCTTGCAAGGATCTCCACATGCCGGGGAGTTGCGCCGCCTGAATCCAGCGGCTCCCTGCCACTCGTTTGATGTCGTCTGTCCACCGAGTGAAGGGTCTGCCAACGCTGCGCTTTCCAGTGCGAGGTCGCCACTCCAACACTTTGGGACCCCAACGTCTGTCCGTTCTTCGAACTTTGTGCCCCGCACATTGTCACTTCAGCTTCGCAACACGTCGAGCAATGTCAGTTACTTGAGTTCTTCTGCGTCATTAACGTTAATTAAAAAAGAAAACTTTGTTGCTTTTGAATCCACTTTGACCACTGGGTTCGGAATAATATTAAGTTTTTTTATTCACAATGTTCGCTAGCGATTTTTACATATTACACGTTAATCATAAGTTACATTACATAGATACATGCCAATGTATGTAAAATCATATCAAAGCAAACACTACATGCATTTAAGTATCTCATTAAATTACATGCTTAAATATAATAAGTTACTGAGAAGGGCCAAAGAAAGAAATGCGAAAGAAATTTGTACTTGCCTCAATGTCTTCTGCATTGTACGTATGCAGGCCATATCTGCCGAAAATCTTAATAACCACACGATTTCCATAATGGTTATGAAGATCGGTGATCTTCGTGAAAATCTCCTCTGTAACAAATTGCTGAGTTAAGTACATATTACTGAACTTGAATTATTTTTAGGGTTCCCTGCCTCAATAGGAAAACAGAAACCCTTATAGGATCACTTCGATGACCTGTCCGTCTGTCTGTCTGTCAATCACGTTTTTCTCGGGAACGCGTGGAGCTAGGTATCCAGTTTAAATTAGGTAATATCAAAGTCTTAGGTCTACGGTCCCTGGTCTTAGAGCTGTAAAAAAATCAATCTTCTAAATTAATGCAATTCAAAGATACGGCCGTTTATGCCGCATATTTTGATTTTTGAAATTTTGATTTTAGTAGTACCCAATTGTTTTGATATAATGGCGATAAATCAAAACAATTGGGTACTACTACTAGGGTAGAATCAGGAAATTTGGCAAGAAGCAAGGTCTCTTAAAGTTAGCACAAGTAGAGAAGATAATCGATAATAAGGGTTCCGTACTCAGAGTGTACAACAGTACTGTTTACGAGTTGTTTTGACATCATTCTTGTTATTTACCAAAATAATTTTTAATGTGTACGGACTACGGAACCCTTTGAGCGCGGGTATGACTCGCAATTGAACGTTTTTTTTTCAATTTTGATCAGACAAATTAATAAAAATTCGACTCAGTTTTCACTAGTTAATCATTGTTGAACAATGATGCTATTAATGTTGTTAGCAAGGTTGTTATTGCTATAAGTTAGTTTAGTTTTTTTTTTGTTGATAAAATTGAGTATTGCATAGCTTTTTTTGCTTGGCTCACCCGGTGAAAGGCCCAGGAAAGCGAGGGTGCTGCCCAGTAGTGGCACTTGTGGCAGGCCGGGAAGACGCGCCAGGTCATTCTCCTCCTGGGTAAAGTACTTCCACAGGACTGCGATGATGACCACCGATACCACGAGTGGCCACAACATTTGAACTTGTTATCGTATCTTCTAAATCTGCAATAACATATAGGTAATCTATACATCTATAGATCATGCAAAAATCACGTTGATCCCTTGCTTTGTTGTAACGTTATTGAAGGATAAACTAACAAACAAAAACACTTTCGCATTTACAATATACCTACTAGATTTTTTTTATCCACTACAAAGTACAAGTTAGCCCTTAATTCATAATTCATTTTATTGTTCAGAACATGGTACATTATAATATGGTTACATATTACAGATATTACATTTAACATGGTAAGGTCAACATGTTCTACCGTCGCCGGTGTACAATATTAAAGTTGACTATTTCATTATTAGTCCTTAACTTATCCTTTATACAGTAAAAATCACACAAAATAGTAAATTATTATAAGTATCTTAATCTAATAAAATCTTATTCAATTTGTGTACATAATTTTAATAAGAATAATAAATGTGATTGACAATGGATGTACCTATATAATAATTCTTAATTAATTCAATTAATTAATTTAAGTTCAAAGAATTCTTTAAGGTCATAGAAGTTATACATGTTAAGCCACTGGAATAGCTTAGTTTTAAATCTATTTAAAGGTAATAGCTTGACACTGTTGGGAATTTTGTTAAATATTTTTATACACATCGCAACACAGTTTTTTGCGAAATACTGAGTTTTATGAAAGTAATTTAAAACTAAGCGATCTGTGTTTCTACAACTGCGAATATGAGTATGATTTGGACTGCTCGCAACTGTAAACATAGTCTTATGTTTTTTAACAAAACAACAGATTTCAAATATGTATAGACAAGGAAGCGGCAGTAATTTTAATTTTTTAAATATTGGTCGACAACTGTCTAAAGGGGCAGCACCACACATAGCCCGAATACATTTTTTTTGGGCAATGAACGCCCTATTAACATCAGTGCCATTGCCCCAAAATATTACTCCATATCTGATTACCTTGAGTGCAATCTCACCTGAAGGTAAGTGACGATGCAGTCAAAGATGGATAGCGGGCTAACCTGTTAGGGGCATGGCAGTTATATTAAATTTAAACCCATACCCCCGTGAAAGCATAGCAGACAGACAAAAGTGTCAAGTGCGAAAGTGTTTCGCATTTATAATATTAGTATGGATATGGATTCACTTTTAAACGCACAACACCTGTTGGGAAGTGATGATTCGTTATAATTATGTTTGGAATGGCAACTATTCCTTCTGTGTTTCTGTCTGTCTGTCCATCTGTCTGTCTGCTAGGCTTTCACGGCCCATCTGTTCAACCGATTTGGATAAACATTGGTACAGGGATAGGTTGTATCCCAGGGAAGCATATAGGCTACTTTTTATCCCGGAAAATTAAGTAGTTACCGCGGGAAGTCACGGGCATCATCTAGTTTAAAGTAAATTGTGATATGCATAAATCAATTAGTGACACACAAATCTATGTATAATCTGTTCCAATAGGGATGATCCATTTTTGCATGACCTCATCTGCCATTCGACCAGTAATATTGGGAATATCTACAAACTTCAATACTCCATCACTATTGGTATAAGTACTCAAACGAGCGCATTGTAATCGAATCGAGCTCTTATGACGACCGTCGTACAGAGAAAGGTGGCATTTTTCGGGCTCCATCAAAGAGGATCCCAGTACGAGTTCTCAAGGTTGAACCCGGTGCCCGGGATGGATGGGATCCCGGGAGCCCTGGAAGACAGAGGAGGAAGTGAATGGACGACGTAGGTACAGAACATAATTACCCACAATTAAATAAGATCGGGAGGCATTTCACCTTTTTTTTGTATCGCTGGAAAAATGCTTTTACGCATACCGCACTAAGCGGTTTTGTACTCACTCTGGAATACCCACTAAAAAACCAGCGGCTCAGTCCGCGTCTTGAATGAACCGTCTCAGGGTCCCAAATCTTGGATACGACTGAGACGACTCGACGTTAACCGGCATAGTGTCGTTGACACCTAACACCTACACTATGGCGGGAGAAGGTGAGCATATCGTCGCCTTCTTCCACCCAGTCTTCTTCTACGGATCGGTGGAGCATTAGCGTCCAGCTCACGTTCCCGCTCCGCAGTCTCCTTCAGTGCGATGACGCTTTCACAGAAGGATGTCATTAAAGTCCAGAACATCTCGCCGTCAATCATATCGTGGATTTTGCTTGACAGCGAGAGGCCCCCACTTAGCGCAGACGACAGAATGTGTCGTTGAGGTCCCCACGCCGCACACTTCATCAAGGTGTGATGTACTGTATCTTCAGGAGCACCGCACTCATGGCAGGCTGGTGTTTCCTCTTGTCTCGCAATCTGATGCAGGTACTTACCAAAGCAGCCATGTCCCGTAAGCACCTGCACCAGCCTGTACGTAAGTACTAAGTGCTCCATGTCGTCTTTCAAGCCATTGCTCAAGATGAGGCCGAATATTGGGGAGGCATTTCACCTGCTGACCGCCAAACTTCAATTTGAAGATGGCACCCGATGATAATGATGATCTTTTAGACCAAGTGGTTTTAGATGACGTGATCGGACGTTATAGAAATATCCTGATGGATCATCCTCAATGGAATAGACTTTAAATGCTATCGCCGCTTTACGTTTTGCTTGCGTGGATTACCTACTTAAACACAAAGAAAGAAAAGGACTTTGTAACGAGAAAAAAAAATACGTTATACAGAGCAGTATTATTTCAAAATGTTAGTTTTATGTCACGTACCTTGACGTCCTCTAAATAGGGATTATAATATTCTAAAACACGGATGTCAACAAACAATTAAAACAAAACGGATTTAAGCGATGCACGATGGTCGTATGCAGCCAGATAATGACATCTGGCTGCATAATACCATCGCTTAAATAATTTTGGCTGATTCGGATTTTGTGGCACAAAAAATAGTTGCCTCGACTTGTAGGTAAATCATAAAATAGACTCTTAATGCAAGGTCTTTCAAAGGTCGCGAAACGTGGCTACAAAAATAAATCAATTATTTATGTATACCTACATATAAGTTAATAACTTTGAACTTGTTATTCACTGCACTGTAATAACACTGCAGTGTATTATTAACCAACTATTTATTAAAATAAATGGACAAAATCGTCATTAACTGGCAGCTATTAATAGTCCGTGCTAGGTAGTATAATAAATGCGAGAGGTTTGTCCTTCAATCACGCGGAACTGCGCGACGGATCGACAAGATTTTTGCATGCGCACAGTTGAAGGGTGACCGATCATTTCATAAAAAACAAAATATTACAAATTTTCATTTCACAAACAACGTTTCGCAAAATTGTGAATCATATATTAATCGTTATAAAACTTTTGGTCCTATAAATAATTCAATTGATAAAACAATTAACAGATAAATTATCATTTCATAAAATATAATTTGACAAACAATTGATATATAAATCGTGTTATTTAATAAAACAACGTAAAGCATATTTCTTTTTTGATAAAATGAATTGTTTGATAAATACTTTATGAGTCTTCTGGCGTAGCCCGTTTTAAAAAGTTGACATTCTTGGGTCGAAATCTGAGCAGACTCCTCGCAATCTTGTCTGTCCTACCCCTAGAGTGTTTTTGTAAAGCGCGTAGCCAGAAGCTCGTGAAGGAGGTCCTGAATGAAGCGAGCTTACGAGGCCGAGTGGAGCGAAGGGAGGAGCGGGCGAGCGAAGCGAACCGGCGACCTCCGTAGCGAAACGAAGGTCGAGTGGTTTTCCTAGCTTCTCCACTTATTTTTAGGGCACCACTCCTACTCATGCAAGAGCGAGCGAAGCGAGCTGGGGACTGGGGGCACTCCTACTCGGATGGTTTAGGTGGTTATTCCGTTATTCCGTGGTTATTCCTTTTTATACCACCCAGAAGTAAGGAGCCCCGCCAAGCGGGGCTCCGTCGACCGGGCCTTGGAGAGGGTGAGAGGGAGAGGCAGAGAACCCATATCCCTAACATTATCCAGCCAGAGTTGGGTAGACCTAGGTGAGTAGGTATGGGTAAATTCCGAATTAAATTTATTGTACTTATTATTCGAACTTTACCCAAAACTAAGTAAACCCGTGCAAAACTAGGTTTACAACATCTTCTAACAATACCCGTAACATACCTACTCGTATATCTATAAATATTCATATTATAAAAAATCTCAATCTCATAAGAAATCAGAGATTGTACGCGGACGAAGTTGCGGGCGACCTATAGTTAGTTTTATTTTTCAAATAAAAAATTATTTATATTTTAATATTTTGTAAAATTACGAATTTGAAGAATGAATTATTTATTATATGAAATATTTAATTAGGTAAATTATTAATTTTTATGACATAATGTTTTGTATTAATATTGTGTTGTACTATATCAATCTGACTTTCGTAAGCGCTTTTTATAAGTCTATGCGAAGAATAAAAATAAATATACAAATTATTTTATGAAATAATAAATTAGTAAATGACAATTTTACATTCAGCATGTTTGCAAAGTAAAGTATAATGTGAATTGAGTATTTGTCAAATGATCTTTTAATAAATTATATGTTTGCGGAATACGACGTTTGTAAAATGATTAGTTTTTGAAACGTTTTTTGTGAAATGATCATTTGTTAAATGTTTTTTGTGAAACATTAGTGAACCACAGTTGAAGACATGGAGACAAGTTTTAGGATTCGTCATCATCGACTAAATTCGTGTGCATCCTTTAGGGTCCTTTTAAATGTTAGCTAGCGAGCTATACCTAATAGGTAATTTAAGCTATGCCAAGTTGCATTCAAATCTGTCCAATAGTTGTTGGATCATCAGTGATGCCGTAACAGGCAAAAGGACGGACAAAAATAAAAATAAAATGTTAATTCTCGATATACTTACTTAGCTTCAAAAATAAAAAAACCTAAAAAAATGTATCTACAGGAAATTATGAATCGTCCAATAAGCGTCCAATATCAGTTTTATTATAAAAGGTTAATATTTTATGAAAATCTTAATAAAGTTCTTAGAAAAACAGTAAACCTTTTATAATAAAACTGCCTAACTGGGCTTTTGCAATTTTGTTCTCATTAGAATAAACATGCCGTAGATAGATAGATAGATAGATAAATGCTTTATTGCCACACAAAAAATTAAAAAGAAACAAAAAAAAGTTAACAACCAAAAAGAAAAAACAAGTGCGCAAAGGCGGCCTTATCACTAACCTTAACTTAACTTTCAGGCATTTAAAAAGAACACTTTTTAATTCAAGTTAAAAAACCCCTCAAGTTTGTATCAGCACAGGCATTAGAGAGAATTCCGTACATAGGCCAAGCTAGCTGCTAAAAACCTTAAGTATATTGTCTTTATTTCGTAAACGTTTGTTTATCTTCCTAAATACTGATTTTTGAATCTTTTATTAATTTTAGGGCTATTTCACAATCGCCAAGTAAATATTAACTGATGAATTGACAGAATCCCTATAAAACATAATATTCTGTCAATTCGTCATTCAGTAGATTTTACTCTGAGATTGTCTGAGATCCATATTTCCTAGGTCCATGGAGATTGATAAACATGATAACTACGGTGGAAGACTAAAATATCTAATACTTGTGTTAATATCTATCGCATAAAAAGTAAAATATCTTAACACTCACACATAAAAATTCACTATAAGTAATCTAAAAGTTAACTTTAAAAGTTGTGGAACTTGAACTCAAACCCAACCCAACTTCTACTTACAGTCTATTTCACGAAAACTCTATTCCGTTAAACTCATGTTTCGTAACACATAATATACCTACGAACAATAAGCTTAATAAATCACAAGTCTGCAGCGCATTGAACGCAGTGCATCTGATATGCACGCTAGTTTTATTATAACAATCTAGATTAAAACTGGTTATTATAACGAAGTATAACGGAAGATTAACTGTGCGGCAAACTTATCTACTGCGTGTGGCAAAATTCAGAACTAACAGAATCTACTCTGTGTTGATCCTAAAATGTTGATTTTTAAAAAACAGTGGCGGCTCCGTTACTCGCACAGTTAAGTTTGCCAAGCTCTTAGTAACACAATGCGCGGTTCTGTGGTGTAAAAATGATGGGACTGTTATTTTTTATTAATTATTACACTTGCAAGTTGGAAATTGGTACTCACTGGTACGAGTGTCTTCTGAGAATGAAAAGGTATTGGCTTTGGTAGGCATAATTCCTAACTCCTAAGGTGCAGAAATCCTTTGTGGGGTCCAGTGTACACTTTTATAACATGGTACCAAAAGAGATCTTAGATTTGCATAAATTTAAAGACTGTGTAAAACAGCTTTTGTTAAGTCTAGGCTATTATAGGTAGTAGGTACTGATGCATTTTTTAAAATAAAATAAAAATAATAATAATAAAATAAAATAAAATATTAATCGATCTCTGAGTAATATTATTATTAACTACCAACGTATACCTACAATTATCTATTCTGTGTAAATCTCCGTTTTTTAAAAACTCAGTTTTTTCAATTTGTTATCATAAGTGTGCGTTTCCACCAGAGATTTGTGGCTACTGATGTGTGTCAAACCCACCATGTGTGGGAGCGCTTGCTTTTCATAGCTGTGCAAGCACTCCTATTGGTGGATTTGACAAACTTACATCCGAAGTATAATCTACGTACTTAGTACGTACATCTCTAGTACAAATGCACCTAATAAAAAACAATATGTCCTTGCCGACCTGGGTGGCCTGCTTGGATTCTGGAGTGAGCTCGGCTGGCTGGAGTGATCCAGGGGAGTCACACCAGCGGTTTCATGCACAGCGGATGCCTACGTCCAAGTGCGGAAAATCATCCCAGGACACGAAGAAGAAGAAGAAGAAAAAACAATGTATCGATTCTGTTTGAGGAGGTTACGTAGAAATTAGAAAGACGGATACACTTTAGCTTTTTTAAACTTTTATTACACTTTTTTACAATTTTTTTATACTTTGGTAATTAGTTTATAACAGTAGTTTGATGTTTTATCGCGGTACAAAGCGCACGAGTATGGGGCCGCTGCAGCGTAGAACGATGTCCGCCTTGAGGGTGGGTCGCGCCCCCCGCTCTAAGGGCTCTAACTTAAAGTTGCGTACAATCTCGCTCAGTACGCACTTCATCTCCATTTTCGCGAAACGTTGCCCTGGGAAAGAAATAAAACTATTAGCACATGAATTCTGGCAGGATAGAGCGCGAGGCTCTGGACTGGAAAATTGTATGCGATTGAAAAGCGTTAAAGTCTCTGTCTCTCTCCCTCTAGTATAAAGAGAAAGACAGACCTATCTGTAATTATTATTGTTGAACATTTTGACAGTAAGGTCTGATTGGACCAACGGTAGCCGGGCTGTAACTTATAAGCAAGATTTCGCAGGTTCAAATCCCACTTGAGAATGCTATTTTTTTCTTTCTTTAAATAGAATAAACGAAACAAATAGTAACTTAATTAGTAGCAATTAGTGGAAATGCAGCCTTAGGTAGAGAAAGAACGACAGCTCCTGTATTTTGTATACAATCGCAGTGTAGAATTCGCGACGTTGATCGATCTAACCTATGAAAATCAAGTTCTCCTATTGGAGGGTTTCACCGTTCACACACATCCTCAGCTTAGCAACATAGCGCACCTCTGGTGGAAACGCAGCCTTAGGTAGAGAAAAAACGTCAGCCCCTGCCAATTGAACTTATCACCACCTTAAAGTAACTCCGAGCTAACGTCTATAGTCCGAGAAACTTATCTGACCCGGTAACACCGTCACATGTACATATTTTGGCCACCGTGTCAGATAAGTATGTGGGATTACACTAACCGATGCAGTTCCTGGGGCCGGCGCTGAAGGGCACATAGGCGTAGGGGTGCCGCGGGTCCGCCTCCAGGAACCGCTCCGGCCTGAAGGCCTCGGGCTCCGGGTACAGGTCGGGCCTGCGCTGCACGTTGTATATGTGCACCACCACTTCTGAGCCTCTGCACACTTTGATATCATCTGAAACGTAATAAGTTCAAATTTACTTCTTCAAGACAAGAGTGAATTGACATCTTCTAAGCAAGCGCGCTGCAACCTAGACCTCATCATTGCTTTGTATTAAGCATGATTGTTTACAATTTCGCTAGTTCGATTACAATCTAACGGTTTTTGCAATCTTATGGACAAGGCCAATTCAAACTCACCTAACATAAAGTCTTCCTCAATTTCTCGGCCGATGAACGGCACACTGGGGTAAAGCCTGAGGATCTCCTTTATCACAGCTTCCAAGTACTTCATCTCGCCCAGGTCCGACATACTGGTGCCGCGCTCCGAGTCGCCGCACAGAGACTTGCATTCTTCGAAAATACGCTCCTGAAAGAAACCAGAATAAAAATTTAAAAACTGCAAAAAGAGTGCAAAACCATAAAGATTGGTTTACATTTTACATTACATTCCTTTTTTGGGCAGTTGTGAGATAAATAAATAAAAATAATGAAGATAAGTCTTTCGTGGGAATAAGCATATAACAAAATTCCACAACCTATTTTAAACTTGCCTTAGTTTATGAAAACCATTAAAAGTATGCTCCTGAAAAGACTTTAAATATTATACCGTTCAAGATTATGTATAGGGTAAATAATAAAAGGATTCGATTCGCTCCAGCAATCTGTGGCTTACTTTGTATTTACACATTGATGTATTATTTTTAATGAATTTTTATTTATTTTTAAAAGAGCAACCACCGATTTTTTTGCTGGTTCTTCTCTGTAGGAATGTCATTCCGAACCAGAGGTAGATTCACTCGATGATTCGAAAGCACTTTTTTTATTGCGTGATAGGCTTGCGCATGACGACAGTATAGGGGTATGGGTTTAATATAACTGCCATGCCCCTAACAGGTTAGCCCGCTTCCATCTTAGACTGCATCATCACTTGTATAGTGGATAAAAAAAAATTACGACAGTGCAAAGCAATGATGAGGTCTAAGTTGGAACGCGCTTGCCTAAAAGATGTCTAAAAGTATCTCACCTGTACTTCTTCGTGATCGGCCAAAAGCATCAATCCAAACGTCAGAGCCGTCGCTGTAGTGTCATGTCCCTGTGAAGGTGGAATCGGAATGGAATCGTTGATTCAGCAATCGGCTCTATCATCATTTTCAACTTTAGGTCACAATTGGGTATTTGACAACAAGTCGAATAAGCAACGTCTTTTCAAACGTCAAAACGCGTGTTTAGTATGGGATTTGGCTGTATGAATGTCACCGTAAGATTGTGAAAATCGTCAGATTGCAATCTAACGCTTTTTATCTGGATAGATTGTACCTAAATACTTTGTGAACCGTTCCATGTTCTGAGTGTAAACTGTATATATTCATGTTATTTACGTTTTCTTGTCTCTTTCTTGTAGGTAATGTAAACCCAAATGTACAATAAATAAATGATTGTTTGATTGATTGGTAAGGTTAGAATAATACGTTAAATTGTAATCTTTCGACAGTTTACAATTTCGTTAGATAGATTACAATCTAACTGTGAAACTGTAAAATACTGATTGTACATACATAATTAAAACATATTATGATTATTCAACATATTATTGACCGAGCGAAGCGAAGGTCTCTGAGTCTACTTGGGTGAATTGGCACTTGTCCGTCCGTCCGTCCGTCCGTCCGTCCGTCCGTCCGTCCGTCTGTCAGAGCATTATAACTTCTGAATTACTGAACGCAATTACTTCAGCTTTAAATATAATATGTAAACCAATGGCCTCCCGCCGAATATGGCTTAAAAAATAATAAAAATCTTTATTTCAGGGGGGCTCTCATAGAAGCGAATGCGAAGTAAAATATTTTTTATAAAGTTACATAGGGTTGCGGTATATCATTTTAAAGATAATTAGGAATAGAGTCCAAAACTATTTTTTTTTTAATTTTTCCCCCAAAATTGACGAAATGGGGGGCTTTCAAAGTGGAGATTTTCTAACGTCCAAAGATGACCTCAGAACTCTAAATTTTCTGAAAGGATGAGCCTGAAACTTGATCAATTATTTCAATTGTATCCTGTACTTGAACAACAAATACTAAAATTAGATAAATATTGTAAGGAAACGGAATTATTTAATTTTTAATGAGCTTCAGTATTTTTAACAGAACTTCACATTTATGTCAATAGATGGCGCCGCGAGGTCTCAGTTCGGGGCGAACCACTAGTAATTAACAGGGGACGTGGATATTCCGACTTCTGGGAGATCCTCTATTCAATAATCACTAAAAAATAATGTATTTGACTAGTAGTCAAATACCCAATGCAAATCTCATTATAAACATTGTAGACCTACCTACTTACCTCAAACATAAACGTATTGACTTCATCTCTAATACCCTCCAAATCTATTTCCCCTTTCCTCTCAGCTTCCAGCAACAAGTCGAGAAGAGCCAGCCTCCTCTTGCTTCCCTCAGCCTCACTCTTGCCATGTGCCGCATCCACTACGTCACCACTATCGTAAGCTTTCTTCCTCTCCATAATAACGTTATCAGCAAACGAATGTACTTTACTCAATGATTTGGCAAACCTACAAAAAAATTGCGTGTTTCAGCTCCGACGCACGACTAAAGTTTACTCTTTACGAACGATCATAAAATATCATATAGGTAGATTAGTAAATGAGTGTAAATGAACGCATTTTTGATAAATTTATTTATAGGTAATAATTACATAATATAATATATAGGCTTATATATGAAAATCGATGATTCTAAAAAAGGTAAACTCTAAAAATAATATCTATGTAGGTAAATGCGAAAGTTTTTTTTCCCCTGATATGAGTAGGTATATAGTACAACCTATAAGTACTCACTAAAACACTAAAATTACAATCTAGCCTAAAAATTAGAATAATTTAAGCCTATGTGTTATTCCAGAATCCAGACTATAATCTATCTCTATGCAATATTTAATCCAGATCGATTTAGCCGATAAGGCGTGACAGAGTAACAAACATCCATCCATCCATCCAAACTTTCGCAATTATAATATTATAGTCTGCGTTATTGTATGCTATTTAAAATTATAATTACTTTGTTAACCAAACAGTCAACAGGGCCTCCATAAATAAATATAAACATACCTCCTGCCCATTGGGTGCAGGTTGAATATGAAATCGTTGTGCAGGTAAATGGTTGCGAGTCGCTGCATGACCATCGATCCAATGTCCAAAATTGCGTTCTTGTACTCAATCTTTGTGTCGGACGTGTCCGAATCTAATTTGATGCCCATTGCTGTTTCTGTAACCACAACCATACCTCAACATCATCTCCACAGAGAAAGGAATGTGCTCATTTCAATACATCGTCGACTCATGCCACGAATAAGGTCTACCACGAAATAATATACCTATCTTCTTAGATTTTGCAAATATACTGAACACGCGAGTACTCTTTGAATGAGAAAATCCATAGTAATACTTAGGCCTTTTATTTCAGAATAGGCTTGCGCAGCAATGATGAAGAAGCCTATGCACTCTTAAAGCTACTTATGTTACACGTAGCAGGAAATAACATCTGTTGGAAGGGCATTCCACACCTTAGCGGTTCGTATCAGAAACGTAGAGCGAAACCGTTTCGTTCGAGCAAATTGGACGTCGACCACATAAGGATGCCAACGCTGACGGTTTCTTGCTTTTCTGTCGTAAAACGGTGAAGGAGGGACAAGGTTGATAAGTTCCTGAGCACATTCTCCAAAGTATATCCGATAAAGAATTGATAATTCTACTAAGTAGGACTTATAGTAGTCGTAAGTCGTCTAGTGCGGGAAAACTTGGCTTGGTATGCAGGCTTCCACTGGATATCTAATACTAAATATGTAAAAGGATAAAGTTACTTTCTGACTGACTGACTGACTGATTTATCAACGCACAGCTCATACCACCGGCGGATCTGTCACCGGTTGTGTCGGATTTTCCGTCCAATTTTTAATGAGAGTAACGAAACCGAGAGTGCACCTGAGTTTGCTATAATATTATCTCCCGCGCAGATGGCTAATCTCTCTCTCTGGAGATAGGTCGCCGTGGCCGAAATTCAGTCGGGAGGAGAGAGAGACAAAGTTTGATGCCTTTTTGTTACGTACGATTTTTCTAGGCCAGGATTCCCGCGTTTTATCGTGCCAAAAGGTATAAAAATATACCTATGTACCTATCTACCTACTTGCCTACCCGTAAACAGAATCACAAAATATTTTGTATTCAAATTGGATTAAAATTGTTTTCCGGTCGCTGTCTTTGAGCATTTTCTATGATTTTTTTAATGAGAAATCACATCACATCATACTATATAATATATAATAACTATATAATATTATAAATGCGAAAGTGTGTTTGTTTGTTGGTTTATTGGTTTGTTGGTTTGTCCTTCTATCACGTCGCAACGGAGCAACGGATCGACGTGATTTTTTGCATGGGTATAGCTGAGGACCTGGAGAGTAACATAAACTTATTTATCCCGGAAAATTAAGTAGTTCCCGTGGGAATTAAAAAAACTTATTCCACGCGGACGAAGTCGCGGGCAACAGCTAGTCCTATTATATTTTACTAGGAACTCTTGTTTTGATTAGAGGCCATTTTAATTTCGTTACCGATTTCAAATAATGGTGGAGGCTCTCAATTCGACATATTCCAGTCATTATTGACCGAGCGAAGCGAAGGTCTCTGAGTCTACTTGAGTGAATTTGCACTTGTCCGTCCGTCCGTCCGTCAGAGCCTTATAACTTCTGAATTACTGAACGTAGTTACTTCAAATTTAAATATAATATGTAAAGTGTAAACCGATGGCCTCCAGCCGAATATGGCTTAAAAAGTTAGAGGTCTGTGCCCAGCAGTGGAACGTTAATTGACTCTAACAAGAAAGATGATTCTGCTGATTGTTGGTTTGTTGCCGTCTATACGTATAGAAACTAGTTTTACCAGGTTAGCCCGCTACCATCTTTGACAGCATCACCACATACCATCCACGTGATATCATCACCAACCAGTGATATCGCAGTCTAGGGCTAACTTATAGCAAGTTTAACGAGGTCCCGGGTTCGATTCTCGGCAGATGCAATTTTGGAATTTTATATTTCGGAATTTTCTCTGGTCTAGTCTGGTAAGAGGCCTAGGCCACGGATAGTTACCACCTATCATTTTCTTACTCTGAACTACTTACCGGCAAAGACGTGCCGCCAAGCGATTTAGCGTTCCGGTACGATTCCGTGGAAAGAACAGGTTAACCCGCTAACATCTGAGACTGCTTCATTACACCACCACCATTCCCATTGCTGGCTGCAAACCGAGGTTTGCTATGAAAATGTTATTTTTATGGCATGCAGGCTACTATTGACTCAGGCATCCGCTAATAAAGGTTTTTTTTAATTCAACCCCTAAGGGGGTAAAATAGGGATTTGAGATTCGGGACGAAGTCGCGGGCATAAGCTAGCCATATTATATTTGTGTACGATCAATTGATCATATATAATGAGTAATTGAGTACGTAATGAGATGATAATTAGACAGACACGACATACATTTAGACGACCTCTTTCACCTCCGATACAGTAATCGAAGCCAACATTTCGGATGTTGCCTATGTCAAAAATACTCGTAAGTTAATATTTAGCATGGTACTAAAATAATGGTAAGGGCGCAACGGATAGACGTAATTTTTTGCATAGGTATATCTGAGGACCTGGAGAGTGACATAGTCTACTTTTTATCCTAGATAGACAACCAGTTCCTGTGGGATAATATGCTCTTTTTCTCGCATTTGTTGTTCAATTAAGCGGCAAGGGCGCAATTGATATAAATAGATAACAGAACTATATTTCAAACTATCGAGTACAGTAATTAGTGCGTTGACTTTTGATGACGTCACGATTATTTCATACAAAATCCCATACTAATGTACGCGTTTTAACACGTTTGAAAAAAGTGGCTGATTTGACTAGTTGTCAAATACCCAATTCACCCTATTTGTAAGTTACACACCAATCTATTAATGAACGAGCGAAGCCAAGGTGGAAGTCTACTTGGGCGGATTGGCACTTGTCCGTCTGTCAGTTTGTCTGTCAGAGTCTTGTAATTTTTTTGTATCCACTACAAGTTAGCCGTTGACTGCGATCTCACCTGATGGTAAGTGATGATGCATTCTAAGACTGTAGCGGGCTAACCTGTTAGGGGCACGGCAGGTATAATTTACCCATACCCCTAATCGGTTTCTACACGGCGTACTACCAGAGCGCTAAATCGCTTGGCGGCACGTCTTTTCCGGTAGGGGTAATAAATAGCCACGGCCGAAGCCTCCCACCAGGCCAGACCAGGGAAACTTCAGAAATTATAAATGCCCAAATCGACCCTGCCGGGGATCGAATTGGGCCCTCCGCACGTTAAGACAACAGCGCTTAACACCAGCCAGGGAGGTCGTGATTACTTCGGAATTAATGAAAACACTTACCACAAATAGTGTAAAGCATGTAATCGCTTATAAATGGCATCACGTCAATAACGTCTGTGCCCTTCTTGTTCAGTTGTCGGAGCTCCTCCACCAAGCTCCTGCTTTGCTCCTCGAACACCTTCAGGAAGGTCTTCAGGATGTCGAAGTGGAATGTCGGAGTGAGGATCTTGCGGCGCCGGTGCCATTTGCTTCCTGAAATGCTTTATTACATTGATCGTCTTGAAAATACCTTTTTTTTTGTGAGTTAATTCCCAGAAATGTAATAAATCCTCTGTGGAGTCTAGCATACCCTTTTTTAGAAAACTAGACTTGAAATAAGAAAACTATACGCACAACACACAATATGTCGATGGCACAACAAGATAACTCGCGATGAGAGGGAGAGATGTTGTCGTTGCCGGCTAATTTTGCGATTTACAAAATTGCACTAACATGCACAAAATCCGGTATGTATCCGGTAAAATTCAGCATGTTTTAAAATTTGCAATGGACTTTGGTTAGGTTAGGACTTTGGACGTAATTTGAATACGACACAGAACAATGTACTCGTCAGTATTCTTTAGGTTTCTGTGTTACTAATTCGATCAATCAAAAATACCGGACCATACCTATTATTTTATTATAAGAGCGATTCACCACCACCACCACTACAGCCTATTAACATCCCACTGCTGGGCACAGGCCTCCACTCTCTTAGGAGAGAGGGAATTAGAGCTTAGACCTACCACGCTGCTCCAATGCGGGTTGGCGGGCTTTAACGACTATATTATCGTGTTAGTGATAATAACCGGGACCGACGGCTTAACGTGCTCTCCGAGGCACGGGGGTGAAACACCGCCAACTTCCAACTCCGGACTGAGAATTTCATAATTGAAAAACCTGTTAAAACAATTTTTATGCCCGACCGGGAATCGAACCCAGGACCTCGTGATCCGCAATCGACTATGCTAACCGCTAGACCAATGCTAGGCAACGAGGCGTAAGAGCGATCATTAGCTATGAATGGCAGAACTGATTTACCTGTGCTTATAAGGAGGCCTGCTCCTAACCATGGCTTCATAAAATGATACGGCTTGTTTTTCGTTATGTTCTTCGAGTGCGATAACACTATCTATGAAATAGATAGATAACAAATAAATACTTAGAAAAACAAAATATGAATAATTATGTTATTACAAATTATAAAATCCGCGATTAGAACATTTATTACTCAAACTATCATCCTCATACTTAGTAGATACGATGAAAATAAAACTAGGCGATGAGATAATTATCTCATTACCTACTCATTATGATCAATGGAGAAGTTTACCATTTTTTTTAATTTAATAAGAAAATAAAACAAAAATATGAAAGAATCATTAAAATATCTCAACAAATGAAAAAGTTATGGAACTTTAAAGTTGCGCTTACAAGTAAGACTGGAGACGTAACGTCATAAATCCCTATCAACATACTTTATAAAGCCAAATAAAATAAATTAATGGAATTAACGTGACTTAATTAAATTAAAGCACTTAATTTGTGTTTAAAGATAATTTTGAAGTATTAAATCTCGGCTAGGTATTAAAACTCACTCACAAAATTTCTCACTCGGGTAAGATACAGCAATCGGTGTACATTAAATAATTAAACTTTTAAATCGTCATTTCTCAGTCATTTATTGATGGATTGTAAAAAAAACAATGATTTATTAGTTTTAATCTAAGTATATTTTACTTCCGTTGTGTTATATTATATGATATTCACAACATCATGAAATTTCTCCATTGTAGAGTTGTTCAAAACTGCTATAAAACCATAGCGCGCTGCAGGCTCTCTTACTAATATACTTCTCTCTTAATAATAAACTATAAAATTTTAGCATGCTTTTAAATATGCTATGCTATAGCACGCATGAAAGCATAATATGATGCTACGCTACTAGTGCTACGAAAATAATCAGGAAGTATCGCGCGCGCTCGCGCGTCATAGCACCGTAGGAACATAGAGGCTCCTCGGATAGCATGCTGTCCACGCTATGCAAAAAAAGCGTGCTATACTTTTGCGCTACGTGCTTTATTAACCACCTCTAATCAATTGATCGTGCACAAACATAATATGACTAGCTTATGTCCTCGACTTCTTCCGCATGAATTAAGGTTTTTTGATTCCCGCGGGAACTCCTTAATTTTCCGAAATAAAAAGTAGCCTATTGTCCTTTCCCAGGGTGCAACCTACCTCCGGGTCGGGAAAGCGTAGCAGTCAAAGCAGACAAACTGACAAAAATACAGACAAACAACAGGTTATAGTCCGAACCAGTGGCAGATTCTCTTGACCAGTCGAAAGCACTTGTAAAAGTTTATTTTAATACTAAATAAGAGCATTAAAAGCATAATAGTTATGTCTGGTATGTTTGTTGTTCACAGACGAAGGTAAAATTGCAGTTTTTTATTCAAATAAACTTTTACAAGTGCTTTTAAATCGTCGAGTGAATCTACCACCGTTTCGGAATACTATTTCTACCGAGCCAGCAAACCTCTAAAACTCTAATTCGGAAAACAGTACTCGCCTCAATGTCTTCTACATTGTACGTATGCAAGACGTATCTTCCTATAACCGAAATAACCACACGCTCTCCATACAGGATCGGGAGATCGGTGATCTTCTTGAAAATCTCCTCTGTAACAAATTGCTGAGTTAAGTACCCATTACTGAATTGGTAGCATAACCCAGTTTCAAACAAAATCGTTAATTAGGCTTTCGTTCTCAGGGTGTCGAAAATATGTAAGCCAGCCAGAATATAATATGTAAGTATGTATTTCACAGCTGATTACGTGTTGTTATAACATCGTTCTTGTTAATTACTAAAATAATTTACAGTGTGTGGTGGAACGGAGCCCTTTGTGCGCTAGTCTGACTCGCACTTTACCGTTTTTTTTTTTTAAATTATGATAAGCTTGAGCTTTGCTTTGCATTGGCTTACCCTGTGACAGGCCCAGGAAAGCGAGGGTGCTGCCCAGCAGTGGCACTCGTGGCGGGCCGGGAAGACGCGCCAGGTCATTCTCCTCCTGGGTGAAGTACTTCCACAGGACTGCGATGATGACCACCGATACCACGAGTGGCCACAACATTTGAACTTAAGCTATCGTATCTTCTAAATCTGCAAAAAATATATGGGTAATCTATACATCATGCAAAAATCACGTAGATCCGTTGCTCTGTTGTAGCGTGATTAAAGGACAAACCAAAAAACAAACACACTTTCGCATTTATAATAAGTATTAGTATGATTCTCATGCATGCAGGACGCATTTATTTACATTTGTAACAGCTGTCCTTCAATGCTACAATTGGCAAAAAATTGGTTTCATGTTAGCTTGATGGAATCTTGGAGCCTAAGCTAGAAAACTTGTGATTATCTTAAAGGAACAGTTGCCATTCCAAACATAAAAAACCGGCCAAGTGCGAGTCGGACTCGCGCACCGAGGGTTCCGTACTCAAGAAGTAGGTACTGAAGCAAAACAATCAGGCAAAAACCAATATGTTTATTTGACGACGAGTACTTAGAAGAACTTGCGTTTAACCCTATAAATATGAGGGATTTTCATTTAAAATATTAGCCACAATTGCTTATGATGACTGAAAAGTATTTTTTAAGCAATTCTGATGATGGATTATATGTAACACGACTAAAACTGTAACGACCAAAGATGTAAAACGGTAATAATTACCTTTGTTAATGAACCGCAAAACTAACTTTGTTTGTAGAGGTTTACTGTTAATATCAAAAAAACTATGCTAGTTAGAGCATTGGCTATAGTTTTCCTGTAAAATATACATAGATACCCCACACAGTACAGTTATCTCACTTTTAAATTTCAACCCTCCGATTTTCCCCCCTTTTTAAATAAGAACAAAAATAATTTCCAATTTTTTTTAATTCCAGTGTCTTTGGGCCACTAATATGCACAACTATTCCAAATTTCATGTCGATAGCTTCGGTAGTTACTGAAATAATCGAGTGTGACGGACGGACAGACAGACAGACGGACAGACAGACGGAGAAAGTCGCACCATAAGGGTTCCATTTTACCATTTTGGTACGGAACCCTAATTATATCTAATTAATCATCACTTCCCATCAGGTGTGATTGTGCGTCCAAAGGTGAGCCTAGATAATGAATTTAAAATAAATTGCGATGTGCGTAAATCAATTATTGACGCACATATCTATAATCTGTCCCAATAGGGAGGATCTATTTTTCAAGTTCTTTCTTGTTTGATAATATCCTCATTCTTCGACCAATAATGATGGGAATATCAATTATTTTATATTGGCCAAGTGGCAGACAAGATGATGTGATCAGACATTAAAGAATTTGAAAAAATAGGGCATCCATATTGGAACAGACTTTAACTGCGTAAACAGAGGTGCGTGGGATTTGATCTCCGAACCCACCGAAATCTGAAGGTCAGTCCTTCACAGATGCACGGAGCGGCACGTAGGCGGCAAATATTCTTTGTGTGAGATTGTTTAGCTTGGTATTGGATAGAAGCAGGCGTTACTTTGTCGAAAGCCATGACAATGAAAAAACTAGGCATCTCCGTGCCGCGTCGCTTAAGTGGGCCCGGCTCAACGTTGATGTTGACTCTACAATGCACGATTGTAATTACAAATAACTAACATTGCAGTGCATTGTCAACATCTCCTAAATGCTCCGGTGTCGGGGTGAAACGTAGGTACGTTGAGAGTATTTTGGAAGATTTATTTGGTGTGGTGAATATCGCCGGCTGCTTGTGCAAGTACGCACTGTACCACATAGTATATTTACATTTTACTTTCTGTGGCGGATTATAGCTAATTAAACATCTAGTTTTTTCGTTGAGCTTGTCGTTTGAGTAGAGCTGGGCCCACATAAGCGACGCGGCACGGGGATGCACTCAGCACTGCGACATAATGGTACAAAGAATCCTTGCGGCTACGTGCCGCGCCGTGTGTCTTTAGTGGGGCTAGACCTTTAACCACTTAGGCTATCACCGCTTTATATTTTTGCTTGCTGATGTTTTACTTAACAAAAAGGAAAAAAAGGACTTTGTATCGAGAAAATAATAATACGTTATACACTACCATCGCATAAAGCAAAATTATTAAAAAATTACAGTTTTATGGCACGTACCTTGACGTCCCTATAATAAGGACTATAACATTCTCAATAATATTTAAACAATACGGATTTAAGCGATGGTAGTATGCCCCAGATGCCATTAGATAATTTTGACTGATTCGAATTTTGTGGCACAAAAAATGGTTGCCTGAACTCGTTCTATAGTTAAGTCATAAACTAGACTCATAATGCAAGGTCTCTCCAAGGTCTTAGCGAAACGTAACTACAAATAAAACAATAATATTAATATACCTATATTTAGGCGGAGTTTCAAGTATCTAGCTGTACCTAGGTAATAAGGTAAGTTAATAGGTAATATAAGTTAATAGCCCCTTCGGAGTGTTACTTAAAATAAAAATTACAACTGTTTATTAAAATAAATGGACAAAATCGTAAATAACTGGCAGCTATTAGCAATCCGTGCCAGGTAATAATATGACCTATTGCACCTATTTCCTATTAGGTACGCATTTATTATATTAAGTATAATAAATGCAAGAGGTTTGTCCTTCAATCACGGCGGAATAGCGCGACGGATAGACGGGATTTTAGTATGGGTAATAGCTGTATAAGATCCGGAGAGTGAAGGCTACTTTTAATTCCGGAAAATCAAAAAGTATCCTCAAAGTTTACAAACCTATGCGAAAGAAGTTTTCCAACTGGCTCTTGGCAAGTTTTAGGATTCATCATCGTCGACGGTATATAAGTCGTGTCCATCGTCTAGCTCTAGGCTCCATATTATGTTAGCTAGCAAGCTATAATAAGTACCTATGCCAAGTTGTATTCAAATCCGTCTAGTAATTTCATCATGATGACAAGCAAAGGAATGGACAAATAAAATAAAAAATGTTACGGGCTCAAATTATCGATAAAATTTAAAACTATAAGAAATGAGGAATCGTCCAATTCCAGTTTTATTATAAAAGGTTAATATTTTATGAAAATTTTAATAAAGCTCTTAGAAAAACAGTAGCTAAAGCTAACGGGGCTTTTGCAGATTTATTCTCGTTAGAATCAACATTGCGTACTTAACTTTCAGGCATTCAAAAAGAGAGCGCATTTAATTAAAAAGTTAGAAAACCGCTCAAGCTTGTATCAGCAGTCAGCACACGCATAGAGTAGGGTTCCGTAGGAAAGCTATAGTTACTAAAAAGTAAAAACTGCGTCTATTGTCTTTATTTCGTAAACGATAGACTTTCTTTCTAAAAAAAATTAAGACCTTATTTCCTGCTTAGATATAATACCAATAAATAAATTTTAAATTTTGACCGACTGCCTATACAACATAATATTATTATTCTAGTCAATTTGTGAGTTAGACTTTTCGCATATATTGATACACAGGCCCATAGGTAGCTGCTAATTTAATGAAGGTTTGTCACAATGTGGAAGAGTAAAATATCTTATACTTAGGCCCTCTTGCACAAGGACTCTTAAATTGATTTAGTTAAATATTTTAATGCTTTCCCTTTTTGGCAACTACAATATGCATTTACCAAAAACGAACAGCATTACAAAATTTAACTAGGTAAATCAGTTTTAATGTCCTTGTGCAAGCAGCCCTAAGAGTTAATACTTATCTATTGCATAAAAAACTAAAATATCTTTAACACTCACATACAAAAAATCACTTTAATCCAATAGTTTATTAAAAGTTCCACATTCAAAAGTCTATTTCACAAAAACACTAACTATAACTCATGTTTCGTAACATACGAACTATAAGTATGATAAAACACAAGTCTACAGCTCAATGAACACTCCGCATCTGATAGGACGCTAGTTTATATTTTATCATACCTGCTATACCAGATTATAAGTGGTTCTAACGAAGCATAGCGGACGATTACTCGTTGATGTGGCTTGGCAATCTTATCTGTGCGTGTGGCAAAATTCGGAACTAACAGAATCTACTTTGTATTGATCCAAATTTTTTTATTTTTCATAGACAGTGGCGCCTCCGCTGCTCGTACAGATAAGTTTGTCTAGCTCATAATAGCACAATGCGTGGTTCTGTGGTGTGAAAACGATTCGACGGTTGTTTTATTACAATTGTAAGCTGAAAATTGGTACTTAATGGCACTTCATTGACTGACTCGTTGGTCTAGCCGCTAGCGGTCAGCATAGTCGACTGAAGATCACGAGGTCCTGGGTTCGATTCCCGGTCGGGCATAAAAATTGTTAGGTATTGGGTTTTTCAATTAAGAAATTCTCAGTGCCAGCCCGGAGTTGGAAGTTGGCGGTGTTTCACCCCCGTGCCTCGGAGAGCACGTTAAGCAGTCGGTCCCGGTTATTATCACTAACATGATAATAGTCGTTAAAGCCCGCCAACCCGCATTGGAGCAGCGTGGTGGGTCTAAGCTCTAGTTCCCTCTCTCCTATGAGAGTGGAGGCCTGTGCCCAGCAGTGGGACGTTAATAGGCTGTAGTGGTGGTGGTGGTGGTGGTACTTCATTGGTCATCATCAATTTCCATTGCCGACTCCCTACTGGGGCTATATACTGCTTAACGCGGTAATTGTTTCATTATCGTTGACTTTCGTGTTTTAAAATTATAGTCCTTATTTGCCACCTACGAGTACCTTGAGGTTAGGAACCTCAAGGTAGGTGGCATCAAACTGTCATTAGGAGTAATTTTGTGCGGGACAATGATAAATAAACAGTTAGTTACAACATAGTGTTAAGACATGTAAATAAGAGAATAAATAGTTCATAGTATAGATAGTTTATATAGTTCGTAACAGTTAAGTAAATAGTTATAAGCGAACTGTAATAGAATAAGTTTAATAAAATAGCGTTAAATAGTTGTACATTAAATGTTAGAGTAGTACAGGGTAGAGAGGGATAGCGAACAGCGCTCCCCGCGCCGTCACACCCGCGCCACCCGCGCCTCCCGCGCTTTCACCCCCTCTATCCTGGTTGGATTTTAATACGCGCTCTGATTGGTTCAGTTTTAATAACCAATCAGAGGGCCTACATTTTTCGGGCCAAATTTGTATAAAGACCGAGCAAAATTGTGGTCTGACACAGTTCGCCGGCAACAGTCCTCCAGTGAGGAACAAGAAGAATAAAGTGGAAGCAAACAGCAAGAAGTGTTTTCCTTGGAAGAACTCCAGTCCCCAACCAATCCAGCGACAGTTAATGTACCATCGTGTACATTGCATGGTCCTTCGAACCGGATTCGTTGGGAAATTCTGAAGAAAATTCGTCAGGAAAACTTCGTGGTTCTTCGAGAAAATTCTTCGCGACTCGTCGGGAAGAACACCGAGCCAGCTTCAAGACAGCGCCGCGCCAGCTTCGGGACAGCTCAAGCCAGCTTCGGCCAGCTTGGGACAGCATCGAGCCAGCTTCGACCCAGCTTCACCCAGCTCAAGCCAGCTTCGGCCAGCTTGGGACAGCATCGAGCCAGCTTCGACCCAGCTCAAGCCAGCTTCGGCCAGCTTGGGACAGCATCGAGCCAGCTTCGACCCAGCTTCGGCCAGCTTCGGCCAGCTTGGGACAGCATCGAGCCAGCTTCGAGCCAGCTTCACCCAGCTCAAGCCAGCTTCGGCCAGCTTGAGACAGCATCGAGCCAGCTTCAGCCAGCATCGTGCCAGCTTCAGCCAGCATCGAGCCAGCTTCAGCCAGCATAGAGCCAGCTTCAGCCAGCATTGAGGCAGCTTCAGAAAATCTTTAAAAAAGAAACCCGAACACAGCAAGAATGCCAGTCACACGTCAAGAAGTGAAGAGCCGCAAGACATCCTCCGAACAGACGCCGACCACATCGGAAGGCACCGCAACCACCTCACCGAGCACGACCGAAACAAGCACGGAAACCGGCACAACCTCTACAGCCACGGGAACTGTCACCACGGAGACTACAGAACTGACTACAGATACCTCCGCGACATCAGCGCCCTCTACAGTGCCATCCGTTGCAACAGCGAAAACGAAAATTTCGGTCGCCGCTGCCTCGACTACACCCTCCATCGCGACGACACTGCCAGCCGACGCGAGACAGATGAAGCCCCCCGCAGCGAAGGGGGTAACAGCTACAGTACAGGGGCGTAGTCAGGACACAGAAACTTCAACAGTCAAGACGAAGCGAACTGTCAACCCACAAGAGCTGAAGCTACCACAGGACCTCCGCCCCCCTAGCAAGAGGGGGGGAGGGGGTGGATCAACCTACAGCAAGGCCAAAGCTCACAGAATATTGAAAGCTAAGGAAGAATTACTGCGACTTCAAGTCGAGCTAGCTGCCGCACGCATCGCCGCCTTAGAAGCTGAAGACACAGAAGACGAATTAATAGAAGAACTAACAGAAGAAGGTGTTCCCGTCCAAGAAGCCAACGAGCACATGGACAACTGGTTCAACAGTCAACCGCCGCCTCCTTTGTTGGCGATCACCGAGGCACCGCATTACCCTATAGAAGACCCGGTGGTTAACAACACGGAGCAACAGAAGCAGCCAGAGGAACACCCCAAGTCTCAGCTTCAAACACCGGCGGGAGAGCAAACAGAGATATCGAAGCTAGCCACAGCCATCACACTCGCAGTCAAAGCAGCTCAACGTCCGAAGTTCATCGAGCTACCCAACTTTGGTGGATCACATCAAGAGTGGTTACCTTTCCGCGCCGCTTTCTTTGAAACAGAAAGCATGTTCACGGCAATAGAAAACACGAACCGTCTAAGAAGAAACCTCAAGGGAAAAGCAAAAGAAGCAGTGGAGGGGCTACTAATCACCAGTGCGCACCCTACAGAAATTATGAAGGCCCTGGAATCAAGATTTGGAAGACCAGAATCCATCGCCATGATGGAAATGGAAACGCTTCGAGCACTGCCGCGCCTCACCGATTCAGCGCGTGACATCTGCATTTTCGCAACAAAGGTCTCCAACGTAGTAGCAACATTGAAGACTCTCAGCTGCATGAACTACATGTACAACCCTGAAGTTTCGAAGACCGTCGTGGACAAGCTCACACCTACGCTGCGTTACAGATACTACGACTTCACAGCGACACAGCCAAAGGAAGATCCAGATCTATTGAAGATGGAGAAGTTCCTCAAGAGAGAAGCGGAGCTATGCGGACCGTACGCACTACCTGAACAGGTGGCGTCACATACATCAACCACTCAACAGAAAAAACCACAGAAGATCCACAACGTAACAGAGAAGACGTACACACCCAGGTGCCCGGTGTGTGACGAAGAAGGACATAGTTCCGTGGATTGTGAACAGTTCAAGAGTTTGGATTCAAATGGAAGATGGGATACAGCGAAATCCAAACGTCTATGCTTCCGATGTCTTCGCTACAGAAACAGAACACATAGCTGCAGAGCCAAGGTGTGCGGCATCGACAGCTGCAAAAATTATCACAACAAGATGCTGCACTACACCAAGGCAACAGAGAAGAAAGAAAACAAGGAAGCTACAGAAGTAATTAATTCCACGTGGACTATTAAGAAGAAGCAATCCTATTTGAAGATTATTCCAATAAAAGTTGAAGGTCCCAAAGGTGCAATCAACACCTTCGCTTTGCTGGATGACGGATCAACAGTAACGTTAGTCGACGACGGCGTGGCCGAACACGTCGGAGCAACAGGACCCGTCGATCCACTAAAGATAGAAACCATCAACGACATGAAGACTTCAGAATCAGCCTCAAGAAGAGTGAACATCAGGTTGAGAGGTCTCAACGATCATGAAGAGCAAGTACAAGCGCGCACAGTGAAGAACCTGCAAGTATCGTCGCAACGAGTCTCGAAAGAAATGGTGGATGGGTGCAAACACCTGACAGACATCCGGGATTACCTCATATATGCAAACGTGAAGCCACGAGTACTGATCGGTCAAGACAACTGGCATCTTCTGCTGACTACAGAAGTGAGAAGAGGAGACAGAAATCAACCAATAGCCTCTCTCACACCACTGGGGTGGGTGCTGCATGGAACAGAAAGTCGCAATATTGGGCGCAGCATCGACTTCGTATCACATGTCACAGAAGAGACCGAAGATAACTTGGACAGTCTAGTCAAGCAGTACTTCGAGATGGACGCACTTTGCATACAGCCTAAGAAACCGAAGACAGATCCAGAAGAACGAGCCCTACGCATCCTCGAAAAAACCACCACGAAAACCGAAGAAGGAAGATACGAGACCGGTCTACTCTGGCGCAAGGAAGACGTCACATTTCCTGACAACTACGATAACTCGCTGAAACGGCTCTTCAACATCGAGAAGAAGATTGACCGAGACCCCAAACTGAAGCTGAAGTATACTGAACAGATGGAAGCCCTAATAGAAAAAGGATATGCTGAACTCGCCCCGAAACAGAAGACTACGGGCAAGACGTGGTACTTGCCACATTTCGCAGTCATCAACCCAATGAAGCCCGACAAGCTAAGAGTGGTACACGATGCAGCAGCCAAAACGAAGGGTGTAGCTCTCAACGACATGCTACTCAAGGGACCTGATCTTCTGCAGTCTCTACCTGGCGTCGTCATGCGATTCCGGCAGCACGAGATTGCAGTCACAGCAGACATCAAGGAAATGTTCATGCAAGTCAAACTGCGATCCGAAGACAGAGACGCACTCCGATATCTGTGGCGCGGGGAACGACGAGATGGGCGACCGCCCGAAGAATACAGAATGACATCATTGATCTTCGGCGCGTCGAGCTCTCCGTCAACAGCGATCTACATAAAGAACCTGAACGCCAAACAACATGAAGATATGGAACCTGAAGCCGCAGCTGCCATCGTACAGAAGCACTACGTTGATGACTACTTAGACAGTTTCAGAACTTTAGAAGACGCGGTGCGCATCACGAAAAGCGTGCGTGAAGTGCACTCACATGCCCATTTTGAACTGAAACAGTGGAAGTCGAATTCACCATCTCTACTGGAAGCATTAGGTGAAAACGAACAAATAGAAGACCTGGAACTCTATAAATCAGAAGAGAAAACAGAACGAGTACTGGGCGTGATCTGGAAGCTCAACACAGACGAACTCACCTTCAACCTCAACCTAGCGCGAATTGCACCAACGATCACCAACGGAAAAACACCGACGAAGAGAGAAGCGCTGCGAATAGTCATGTCGCTATTCGATCCACTTGGCTTCGCATCGCCTGTAACCATAAGGGCGAAACAGCTGCTGCAAGAAGTATGGCGAAGAGGTACGTCATGGGACGACGAACTCGACCAAGATCTGGCTGAGCAATGGCAAGAATGGATGACCCATCTGAAGAATCTCAGCAACGTGACGATCCCAAGGCGATATCTCCATTATAGCGACGCCACGTCCTTGCAGCTGCACGTGTTTACCGACGCCAGTGAAGCAGCCTATTCAGCAGTCCTCTTCTGGAGAGCAGTGGCACCGAACGGCGAAATAGGCCTATCTCTCATCATGGCCAAAGCGAAGGTTACGCCGTTGAAGTTGACGTCCATCCTGAGGTTGGAGCTACAAGCGGCAGTCATGGGAACAAGGCTCGCCGAAACAGTTGTCGAAGAACATGAAAAGAAGCCCGACTGCAAAATATTTTGGACAGATAGCAAGACAACGCTCGCTTGGATACGGACAGGGTCGCGCTCGTTCAAACCGTACGTGGCGCATCGCCTGGCCGCGATCGAAGAAACTTCTACAGTCTCCGAATGGCGGTGGGTCCCGACGAAGTTGAACGTTGCAGATGACGCAACGCGAGATGTGCCAGCAGCCTTCGAAAAGCATCACCGCTGGTACAAAGGACCCGACTTCCTGTACGAAACAGAGGACCAATGGCCAGTAGAAGTCTCTCCAACAGAAAAGCAGGAACCCACTGGGGAAGAAAAGACGAACCACATTACAGACAGACAGAGACCGAAGCTCTCGGAAGCGCTTCCGGAGGTCTCTCGCTTCTCCAGTTGGGACAGATTGCGATATACGACAGCGCGGGTTCTACAATTCATTCAGCTCTGTAGAACCGCGACACAGAAGGTGAACCACAGAAGAACCCAGAAAGGCAAAGAAGCGGACCCGAACTGGCGGAGGACAACAAAACCCGTGACGAAACAGCGAAACACAATACAGAAAACATCGTCATCAAACAGAAAGTTCCTCCCAGTCTCGGCCGAACAATTGAGAAGAGCGGAAGAGCTCCTAATGCATTCATCACAGGAAGCCTCCTTCGCAGCCGAGATCGAAAACCTGAAGAAGGGCGAACCCCTAAGCAAGGAGAGCCGTCTGTACCAACTCAGCGTCGAACACATCAACGATGCAGTCAGGCTCAGAAGTCGCATTCAAGCAACAACAGATGTAACAGAAAACTTCAAGAGCCCTCTGGTACTCGACGGTGATCATCCCATAGTCAAGCTCTGGGTGAAGGCCGTACACCAACAGCTGCATCACGCCGGCGTCGAAGCCACGGTGAACGAATGCAGGCAGCAGTACTGGGTGCTACGTGTGCGTCCCGTCACGAGGACAATAATACGGAGCTGCCTGTTCTGCAGGATGAAGACGCAGACGCCACCGTATCCCAGGACCGGAGACCTGCCAGCGTGCCGCTTAGCGCACCACAAGCGACCGTTCACCTTCACCGGTGTGGACTACTTTGGACCGCTATCAGTGACCGTCGGCCGGACGCGACAGAAAAGATACGTGGCCATATTCACCTGCCTGACGATGAGGGCAATACATCTAGAAATTGCCGGCTCACTTAGCGCCGACTCAGCGGTAATGGCGCTGCGAAGGATGATGGCTCGCCGAGGCTGTCCTACAGAAATTTGGTCAGACAACGGGACGAACTTAAAGGCAGCGGACAAAGAACTTCGACAGGCGATGGACAGCGCCGCATCAGAAGAAGCAGCGAAAAAGACGGTCTCTTGGCGGTACATACCACCCGGAGCCCCTTTCATGGGCGGGGCCTGGGAGCGGATGGTCCGCTCAGTGAAAACAGCCCTCGCTGCAACTCTTCACGAACGCCACCCGACGGAAGAGGTTCTCTCCACCCTTCTAGCCGAAGTGGAGTATACAGTAAACAGCCGGCCACTGACACACGTCTCAGTCAGTGCCGACGACCCAGAAGCATTGACTCCGAACCATTTCCTGTTGGGCGGACCAGGCCGGGTACCACAACCGGGTACCTTCGACGAGCAAGACACAGTTTCACGATCAAGTTGGCGAGCGGCACAACGGCTAGCGGACGTCTTCTGGACGCGCTGGGTGAAGGAGTACCTTCCCGAACTTCAACACCGGCGGGAGCCGCGAGGACGAGGGCCAGCCATCAAAAACGACGATTTGGTACAAGTGGTCGACGCCAACCTGCCACGCAACGTGTGGATCCGAGGCAGAGTCATCGCGACATACCCGGGACCAGACAACGTCGTGCGTGCAGTAGACATCAAGACCAAGGGAGGAGTGCTGCGGCGGCCCGTGAGAAAACTGGTGGTGCTGCCCCTGACAGACGACGTGCCCGCACCGACAGAAGATGCGACGCAGTCGCACGGCGGGAGAGATGTGCGGGACAATGATAAATAAACAGTTAGTTACAACATAGTGTTAAGACATGTAAATAAGAGAATAAATAGTTCATAGTATAGATAGTTTATATAGTTCGTAACAGTTAAGTAAATAGTTATAAGCGAACTGTAATAGAATAAGTTTAATAAAATAGCGTTAAATAGTTGTACATTAAATGTTAGAGTAGTACAGGGTAGAGAGGGATAGCGAACAGCGCTCCCCGCGCCGTCACACCCGCGCCACCCGCGCCTCCCGCGCTTTCACCCCCTCTATCCTGGTTGGATTTTAATACGCGCTCTGATTGGTTCAGTTTTAATAACCAATCAGAGGGCCTACATTTTTCGGGCCAAATTTGTATAAAGACCGAGCAAAATTGTGGTCTGACACAGTTCGCCGGCAACAGTCCTCCAGTGAGGAACAAGAAGAATAAAGTGGAAGCAAACAGCAAGAAGTGTTTTCCTTGGAAGAACTCCAGTCCCCAACCAATCCAGCGACAGTTAATGTACCATCGTGTACAAATTTATTGCATAAGCATTGATTTTTAGGCGTTGGAGTAATGGCACAGAATAGGAAATTATGGCCCCTAAACACGGGTTTCTTCTGAGAATGAGAAGATCTTGGACGTTGTACCTACGACTCAAAAACAACAAAATAATAAACAACAAGTTAATAATAGGTAATCAGCAATTGATTTGATTTTAATGAGCGACGAGAATCTTGAATACTATGGTTGCAATTTTACATAGGTATTATATATATATATTTTTTATACGGTGTTATCTATGAAATAATCCTTTTTACTAGGTCCTATGAAAAATTTCGCCACAAAGGTCTCATAAGGATATTTTTCATACGCGTAGGTATATTATTTTATACTACACCCGCTCAGAAAGTACCTTCATTCTTTTTTTAAAACGAGGTAGAAAGTACGTCATTGCTACAAACCAAATATGCGGGAGGGAAAGATGTATGAAATTTCATTTCTAACGTGCTAAGCGGGGAGAAAAACTATATGAAAATCCATTTCTAACGCGCTGTTTTTTTTTAATTTTAAGTAAATTAGGTATATGGACGTTGAGAATTTGGGTATGTCCTTATATGGATATAATATTAGAAGCAGCTTCACCATATTTGACATACAAAAGTCAAATATGGTGGATGTCGATTGTCGATATCAATGTCGATTTTGATGGTCGATTGTCGATATCGATGTTGATTGTCGATATCGATGTCGTGGTCGGTTGTCAATATCGATGTCGATTGTCGCTATCGATGTATCGATGTCAATTGTCAAAGTCGATTGTCGATATCGATGTCGTTTGTTGATATCGATGTAGATTGTCAACATCGATGTCGATATCTTTGTTGATTGTCGCTATCGATGTCGATGTCGATATCGATAGTCGATATCAGTGTTGATGTCGATTGTCGATATGGTAGTCGATTGTCGGTATCGATGTCGATTGTCGATATCGATTGTCGATGTCGATATCGAAATCTATATTTAAATAATCCTCAAAATGTACCTAGTCTAGTTTTGATAGTGAAGCTTCGAATGAAGCGACTCATATAATTATGATAGATGACTTCACTTTGTAAGTTCGTTTAATCACTAATTATTATCGCTTATTTTCCTCGCATGTGTAGTATAAAGCACTATGTATCACTCGGTAGAAAGTACGATTCCTACCTCGCGTGTATTGCGGCCCTTCGGCTACGCCTCGGGCCTCAAACTACACCCTCGGTAGTAATCGGTCACTTTCTCCCCTCGGTGAACAATGTACTATTTACACCTCTAAACTGTTGATAAATCAAATCAATCAAATAAATATTATAAATGCGAAAGTTTGGATGTATGGATGGATGTTTGTTTCTCAATCACGCTCGAACTGCTGAACCGATCTGGATGAAATTTGGCACAGAGGTAGATTATAGTCTGAAATAACACATAGGCTACTTTTTATCCCGGAAAACTAAGGAGTTCCCGCGGGAACCAAAAAACCTCAATCCACGCGGATGTAGTCGCGGGCAACAGCCAGTATGAAATATTACAAAGAAATAGAAATACACTTCATTGCACAACATGGAGTGAATGGACACATCTAAGGTACATTAAGGGAAAAAATATTATGTTTCTTTCCAATATACGGAACCCTCGGCGGGTGAGTCGCGCTCGCAATTCGCCGATCGTTTTAGAGTATAATATTATAGAATGATGCCCGCGACTTGGAAAAAGTTACGGGTACTCCTCCATTTCCCAGGATAAAAAGTAATGTCCATGCAAAAAATCTCGTCGCTCCGTTGCTCTGTTGCGGCTTGCTTGAAGGACAAACCAACAAACAAACACACTTTCGCATTTATAATATTTGTATGATAGTTAATAATTAAACTATGGGCATTTAATAAGCGTCGTAAAGTATAATTAATGTTTAGATATTTTACGACACTTTAAATGCTCATAGTGCAAACCTGATTACAATAATGATGATATATTAGCATTATCAATAAACAAATAAACATTCGGAAATTGATTGCATCGATGTGACCTAGTTGCAACAAGCACAGAATCCATACTAACATTGTAAATGCGAAAGTGTCTGTCTGTCTGCCTGCTACGCTTTCACGGCCCATCTTTTCAACCGATTTTGATGAAAATTGGTACAGAAGTATTTTGCATCCCGAGGAAGGACATAGGCTACTTTTTATCCCGGAAAAGTAAAGAGTTCCCGCGGGAACCAAAAACCTTAATCCACGCGGGGGAAGTCGCGGCTGTCCAGTACTATTATATGGTACAAGTACATGTTGAGTCGGAGTGTCGCCACTAAAACTCTTTTTTTTTGTCCACTTTTTTCTATTAGTTTTAAAATGATATGTGTGTAAAAATATTTTTTTTAAAATGCTACCACTATCGCTACCGCCACTTATTCAATTATTGTTGTTGATTTTCTTGTTTCAGAATTATAACCCTTATTTTAGGGAAGTCAAGACTCAAGGTACGTGACATAAAACTGTCACTTTGAAACAACACTACTTTAAGCGATGATGGTACTTACTGGTAGTAACCCCCCAGTACTATAGTTCAGTCCACGAAGTCCTTGGCTGCGATCTCACCTGATGGTAAGCGACGATGCAGTCTAAGATGGTAGCGGGCTAACCTGTTAATCCTGTTATGACAGTTATATTAAACCCATACCACTATTCGGTTTCTACACGACATCGTACCGGAACGCGAAATCGCTTGGCCTTGCCGGTAGGGTGGTAACTAGCCACGGCCGAAGCCTCCCACCAGGCGAATTTATTTATTTATTTTTAGTCCGAATGGCGCTACGTTGGACCATACATACATTGACTGCTAAAATCATAACACTTCTTTGCTTTACTTTTTAATTTTTTCTTTGGCTTTGCTGTAGTCGAGTAAAAATATCCCCATTGTGTAAATAAATCGTAATCGTAATCGTTTGTCAAACGGATAATTCGATCAGTTTAAGGAGTTCATAGAAACCTGTACCTCAAAAAGCATGTGTGAACTCATTAAACTGTTCAAGTAATACGATTTAAGCTGTCAAATGATTACGATTTGCTTATACAATTGGGCCTAAAATCGGGGCGCGCGTCTTTGTGTATTGAACGAACTAAATCTCTATCTACTTACAGTTCGCACGCGAGTTGAATGCAGAGTAAATGTATGTGTCACCGATCATTTACTATGCATCCAACTCGTGCGCGAACTATGCCTAGATATTTAAATAATTTTCATCTCGCTGAGCTCTACAAGACCTCTACACACAATTTGTTAGTTGTATTACGGATTCTGCAGCAAATGACCTTGGTATCATGAGCGTGGAGTAGTTTTTCACACCCAGATGGATACGACCTGTAACCAGATTCTAGTAATATTACAGTGTAATTCTAACGTACTTGGAGGTCGTCCGCGTACAATTTATGATTTCCTATGAGATTATGAAATTTTTCTGCTGCAAAAAGCCTATCTAGAGAGGCTTTATATAACTTATAATGCGGGTTTTTATTATTTAAAACTAAAAAGCTAAATTCCGATTTTCAAGTTTCTAATTTCAAAAACATAGGACTTTCATACAAACTTCCAACCCCCATTTCACCTTCTTTGGAGAGGATTTTCGTAAAATTGCTTTTACAGATTACTATTATTTAAACCTAATAACCAAAAACCCGATTTTCAAGTCTCTGATTTTCTACCCCCAGTTCACCCTCTGTGGAGTGGATTTTCCCAAAATTACAGTTACGCGGACTTTTCGTCCACCAGACAATTTTTTGTCCGTAGTGTGTTTGCGCTTTTACGGTATCAATAACAGAATCATTGGGATGAAAAAGGTAACTATACCTACTAAGGTACACGATGAAAATTTAGTTTATATTTTCGCGAAAAAAACATTTTCGTCGTGCGGATCATTTCGAACCAATTCTCAGCAATATTCCCAGTTTGATAATTGAATGTTCCTGCTTGCCTGGAGGTTGCAAAACAAAAGGAAATACCAAGAAAAGAGTGATGAAATTCGAAACTATTGTGAAAACTTATGCCAAGTTGTTACGGGTGTGCATGCTCGACATTATTTAAATTCAAGGATGCAAGAATTATTTTCCCTAGCTTAAATACTGAAAAGTTATTTTTTAATCTGATTTTTTTGGGAGCTTTTCTTTACAAAACAAAGAACGTCAGCCCCATCGTTCCCTGTGAGAAAGTTATAAACTAATTTTTCTATTTACTTCTACTACTTTCATAATTTAAAATCAAAAAGCATTCTGGCTGCCTCTAAAGCAGGGTCAGTCAGTATACTTTGAAACACCCCCACATTATTCATGTCAAAATCAAACTTATCAAAAGTATTTGATAATATGAAAAGTATTTTCAGTAGAAAGGGTACAAACAAATTGAAGAAAACTTGCTTGGTGATATTATAAGCTTAGGCTCGCGTAATACCTATATGTAGATAAGTATTTTATATTTTTGATTTTTCACTTCTACATTAAATTATGTTAAATTAAATGCCATTTGCCGCCAAAAATAATGCAACTGCCGCCTTTTTTATATTTTATTTATAGAATATCGCTTGGCTGCAATCAGACTCATATGGAAGTACCTAGATAGTGATGCAGCCTCTAAGGTGGATCGCGCTTGCCTAGAAGATGCCTATTCACTCTTGATTTGAAGATGCCAATATTATAAGCGGAAAGAAAAACGGAAGCCAGAAGGGCGTTCCATATCCTAACGGTTCGAATTAGAAACCCTGCTTGCCTTGCGACTCGCTTGATGTAGGGGGTCTACTAACGCCGCGCTTCCCACTGCGAGGTATACCTGGGTATAATCAATTACCTATTCTGTGGTATAATTGCATATTATATCTTCGAATGAAGCGACTCATAATTATGATAGAACTTCACTTACAGGTAAGTTCGTTTAATCACTAATTATTTCGGTCTGTCCGCCTATTGTTTCCTTAGGGCAACTACTATTACCTACCTACTCTGTGGTTAGGGGGACAGATTGGATTAAACAGTTCAATCTGTCATCTACGACTATACTATATCCATGGAACTAATGTACGTAGTACTTATTAGTTCCATGACTATATCTTAATCCTAACACCTATGTTCGGTCTAGGACTGACAGAAATGATTGATTATAAATTATTATTATATTAATTATAATTAAATGATAAATGCTAATTATTGAGTGGCACGCGTGATGCAGGTCACGATGATGGTTTGGACAATGATTTATTGTTAGATTAAATTATGAAATGTACCTACGTCAGTGCTGATGGAGCAAATGATACGGTTGGGCTGTGGACCGTACAACCTATCATGTACCATATTCTGGCAAAATAAATAAAATAATATAATTATGACGAACTAATAAAAATAATCAGCCGGTCGAATTAACTAATTATACCTACTATCTGTCCGCCTAAATGATAATAAATAAGTATCTACTTACTTCACTTTATTCTAATGTTATAATTGCGGAAAATATCTCTGTTTGTCTACTACGCTAACGGCCCATCGTTTCAATGGTTTCAACCGATTTTGATGAAATTTGGTAAAGGGATTTGGTTTGGACCGACGATGTTGCATCCCGGGGAAGGGCACATACTTTTTATCCAGGAAAATTAAAGAGTTCCCGCGGGAACCAAAAAACCTCAAACCACGCAGACGCGCTCCAGAAAGTCGCGGGCAATCGCTAATCCATTATAAATGCGAAAGTGAGTCTGGTCAGTGTGTCTGTCTGCTATGCTTTAACCCCATTTTTTCAACCAATTTCGATTAAATATAGTATACTGATATGTAGTTGCATCCTGGGGCAAGGCATAGGCGGGTTACATCCCGGAAAATTAAAGTTTCCGGGGAAATTAAAAAAACTTAATTCAGGCAGACAAAGTCGCGGGCATCATCTAGTAGCAGATAAATAATCAGGCAACACGTAAAATCCCACCAACAAAGCACCACATAGCTCCTCATACAGGCGTGTCTTTAGGTGCTAAACGCGGAGCTAGCTCGAGCATACCGTCGAACTTGTCTCAGCGTGGGATGCCAACCTTTTTCATAATATCCGAGTCTCAGCATGACTAAGCATCCAGTCTTAATTGGAAACATGCTTTTGTGTTGAATTTCTTGGCGATGATTTTGCGAAATATCACAAAAACAAAATAATAGCAAGATATGATTGAGTGTTACCAATGACCTTCTATGTGTATAGAAGGTCATTGAGTGTTACATATATTATTACTGCTAGCTGATGCCCGCGACTTCGTCCGCGTGGATTGAGGTTGTTTGATTCCCGCGGAACTTTTTAATTTTCCGGGATAAAAAGTATGTGCCCTACCCCGGGATGCAACATATAACTATACCAAATTTTATCGAAATCGGTTGAAACGATGGGCCGTCATAGCGTTGCAGACAGACAGACACATTTTTTTTTGCATTTATAACACAAAAATGAATTGAAGTAAATACTTATTTACTATCATTTTAGCGGACAGATAGTTAGCTGTAGGAATAATTCGTTAATTAGCCTGTGTGTTATTCCAGACTATAAAAATTTCATCCAGATCCGTTTAGTCGTTCCGGCGTGATTGAGTAACAAACATCCATCCATCCGTTCAAACTTTCGCATTTATAATATTAGTATAGATCACAGTAGGTAGTAGACTAGTAGACATAAAAGACCAAAGGTCCCAAGTTCGTTACCCTGCTGATAACAACTTCTATTGATAGTAAAATGCCCCGATGGCATAGTGCTCAGCATGTTTATGTGCAGATGCCGTGTCCAGGGTTCAATTTCAGAGTTTGGTAAAAAAAGGTGCATACTGGGATTTCATTACTACTCTCAATTTTCAATTTTCATTACTACTCGGTGGTTTTCAATAAGCAGTCTCAGCAATGAGGGTCACGATCCGCCGCCCATGACCCCACTGCATTATGGTCTACATCCGGATATACAACGACCTTCACCGATCTGTTTACCAGATGAAACCTACTTTTTATTTTTATTTATGAAATGATGATTTATTTATTTCATGTAGGACACCTTGTGACACTTATGATACGTCAAGACTCTACCACCGGTTCGGAAAGCCGCGGTATCGCGTTTGTTATTAAATTACCTATATTTTGTAATATAATATAACTCAAGCGGTTAACAGATCCTTGAAGTTACCTATGGACTATGGTAACTTACCAACTTACCATAGTCCATGGGTATCTTCACGGATCGGAACCGCTCGAGTTATATACATATATCAAAATATAGATATAATATGGTTGGAATATAATTATTAAATCACATGAGGAAAATGTACTTAGCTATTGGAAATGAAGTGTATGAATTGTTGGGACGACGTTATCTCGAATGTTGATTTTTCTACAGCAAACAGTAAACTTTGCTATTGTTGTATAGATTGTGATATTTAAGTTTAACTGACGGTAACAATAACATGAATATCTACTTAAATACTTACATTATATTATCTAAAGTGTTTGCTTATCTTAACCTACCCTAGATTATTAAGAGGTATTTCTTAAGTGCCCTAGGTACGAGTTACGACGGAAATTGTAGAGGTAATAGAAATACGAGATGCAAACAACTTGAACTTGATTTAACGGATTACGTGGGTTTACCCTAGATTTGACGACCCGTGTAAATACGTCGCGTAAATGTGTATCGAGCGCTGTTGTCTTAACGTGGTCCCGGGTTCGATTCCCCGCAGGGTCAATTGGGGAATTTATAATTTCTGAAGTTTCTCTGGTCTGGGCTGGTGAGAGGCTTCGGCCGTAGCTAGTTACCACCCTACCGGCAAAGTCGTACCGCCAAGCGATTTAACGTTCCGGTACGATGCCGTGTAGAAACCGACTAGGGGTATGGTTTTAATATAACTGCCATGCCGCTAACAGGTTAGCCCGCTACCATCTTAGACTGCATCGTCACTTACCATCAGGTGAGATCGCACTCAAGGACTCAACTTGTAGTGGAATAAAAAAAAAGACTGACATATGCAATAGTAAATATTCTTTTGTGCCACCCATTGATTTAAAATATTAACTATCGGTGCCACTGACCAATGAATAAAGAAATATAATAGTTTCCTTAGTCATTGCCACTGACTTTGCTAAAGTCTGTTCAAAAAGTCAGTTTACTTAAAATTAAAAAAAAAGCTTAAAAAAACCTATGTAATAACACTAAACAGACTTATTGAACAGACCCTACAGTTTTAACGAAACCTTTGAAGATACCTACTTTTTATTCAAAACGTTAAAAAAATAAAACAATTAATTTATAATTGTTTTATTTAGGTAAATAAGTAGTAGGAATTTAGGAAGGCTCAAATTGTTCCTTCATTGCTTCAAATCGAAGCCCAAACCCAAACTTTGTCGTTGGTTTTCCATCGACGAAGCTTGCGAAAAGTCGCAGCTACACAGTGATTTGTGTTGCACTGGCTACGTGTGTTTCTACCATAACAGAGATGAGCTACGTTGTTGCGACGGATGTGTGTCAAACTTATCTATTCCGTGGTCAAACCAACCATTAGGAGCGCTTGATCGAACGTCGAGCGATCAGGACCACTCTGACGCTGAGTTGCACTATATTACCTATTCTGTGGTTGCACGAAACAAATTCAAAAATTTAAGTGGCGATCAGGGACTGAAAAACAGATTGATAAAGGTTTCAGAATTATCAAATTCAAAAATTTAAGTGGCGATCAGGGACTGAAAAACAGATTGATAAAGGTTTCAGAATTATCAAATTCAAAAATTTAAGTGGCGATCAGGGACTGAAAAACAGATTGATAAAGGTTTCAGAATTATCAAATTCAAAAATTTAAGTGGCGATCAGGGACTGAAAAACAGATTGATAAAGGTTTCAGAATTATCAAATTCAAAAATTTAAGTGGCGATCAGGGACTGAAAAACAGATTGATAAAGGTTTCAGAATTATCAAATTCAAAAATTTAAGTGGCGATCAGGGACTGAAAAACAGATTGATAAAGGTTTCAGAATTATAAGTGTTACCTTCAGGTTGAATTGATAACAGAATTAAATCTGTAACCGTTTTCAATGTGTTTTTAAATCTGTTAACCCAAAACACATAAATTTCTGTAACAGAAATAAATCTGTAACAGAAATGAAAGTGTAGTTTGGTGGAAACGCACGCTTTGGCTGCTTTTCCACCAGAGATGTGCTATGCAAATGCTGTGAGGAGATCAAAGCTGCGAAGCTATGTGTTCATTTATAATATCAAGCGGTGCAGCGGAGCGGGTAAGATGTACTATGAAGATGCGTTGCCGCGAGGAAGATGCGTGAATCGAGCTAAACCCTAAGGCGCGGGATATACACGAGAGGCGGCGGGCGCTGGCGAGGTGTAGGCGAGGTGCAGGCGTGGCGCGGGCGCGCTGTTGTCTCTACTCTCTATCATATTTCATACAAAATGTATACAAGCGGCGCGGCGGGACGCCAGGTATACAGAGGCGGCGAGGTGCGGACGCCGTTTTCATACTTTCAAGGCCACACCGCCGCCGCACCTCCGCCGCACCGTCGACGCACCTCGTAAATATCACGCCGCCATGCATATACGGTACAGGAGATCACAAGGTGCCGCGCGCGGCGGCGCGGTTAGGGGATAAAGGCACATGTTATGACGAAGCCTACACCTTTCGAGCATCCGTCGCTCCCATCCGCATCACTCTACATAAAAAACAGCTTCGTTGAACTCGTTTCCACCAATGCTATTGATTGACGGATCACACATCCATATCAACGTAGCATAGCACATTTCTGGTGGAAAAGCATCCTTCTGGTCGGGTCGCTAGCTGGTTCACTCTACGGATCAGGCGGCGCGTACGAGAGGCCAAGGTTCTTGAGCTCACAATCTTCTTGCATGAAGTCATTCAGCAATAGCTTCTTTAACGCCGTACGTCGAACCTGAATGGTAAACGATTAATTTAATGGATAACTCAGCGATGGTTGCAGGTTGGCTAGTCTTTTTAACCCCCGAAGTTTAACGTGTGTATCTGTGTGTCTGTCTGTGGCATCGTAGTTCCCAAATCCATGAACCGATTGTTTGGGGAGAACCACTAGTAAAACTAGAACACACTACTCTGACGCGTTGTAACGCTTCAGAAGCATACCTACAGTTTACTTATCGATTTCAGTCAGATCTTTTTTATTCATAGGTCATTAGGGGTAAAAGCACGCACTTTTCTCTTTAAGGCTTTATTTAGCCGAAACTATTAAGATGGCAGACACAAATTTATAGTGCATTTGTAGCACGTTTATCAGGCTTCTAATTGATATAAAGTTCATCAAGATAACTATCAAGATTCTTTGATTATAAAGCAAACAGATGAAATGATCAGACTGCGTAATTTTACCCCGGCATAGGGGTAAAAGTACGCAATCGTAAGGGTAATAGTTCGCGTGTAGGATAAAAGTACAATATTTAGGATTCGTACCTTTAGTTAGGTAATAATAAAAATATAGTAATAAAAAAAAGATTTATGTAGAAAAATCAGTACACAATTAAAATAATTCAGATATAATCTACGAAATAAACTTAAAATACTTCTAAAAGAACATAAACTAAGATATCTAGCACTTTGCCATTGGTAAAGTCAAAAGTCATAATTATAGATATTGCAATTCACTTAAGTTTTAATGAGATCAAACACATGTTATTTATGTTTAGGCTTCGGCCGTGGCTAGTTAACACCCTACCGGCAAAGACCCCAAGCGATTTAGCATTCCGGTACGATGCCGTGTAGAAACCAAAGGGGTAAGCTTTTAATATAACCGCCATGCCCCTAACAGGTTAGCCCGCTACCATCTTAGACTGCATCATCACTTACCATCAGGTGAGATTGCAGTCAAGGTTGTAGTGGATAAAAAATAAAAATAAAACTTTTTTTTCTTCCGAAACTAGAGATATTCCTGGTGTCTTTTATACATAATGTCGAGGCATTATTTCGCAATCTGAAACAAATAATATATAAGTACTTACATTTATATCATACAGTATAAATGGGTATACATTATTAATTGTAGAACTACCTATTTGGTTAAAGTTTTGTAGATGGGGTAAAAGTACGGGGGTAATAGTACGCGTACTATTACCCCCGTACTTTTACCCCATTTGGCTGGTAACGAAAACAAAGAGCAATAGTAAAAATTTCAATAATGCTAGGTTAGTATGTAAGTTTGAAATAAATTGTTTAATAATTATACAAAAACAAGAAAAAAAGCTTAGCTTGATAACCACATAAGATTGAGTGTCACCAACTTTTCCGTAGAACACAAAAATACGAATTTTTACCTTAATTTAACTTATTGAGTCATAATTCGCGGCATACCGCACGCACCGCTCTCCAAGTGGTGACACATAATGGTGGCCCAAGCGCGCGTTCTCCCGTCGACCAAGCTCCCCCGCCCGCATACCCTTCACTGAAAAATCGGCATCGCGAACTTTTGCCCACTGCGGACTTTTACCCCGAATAACCCTATGCTCGCAGAAACGCCGGGTTATCTAACCCAGGGTTAGTTATCGGATTATGTTAACCCAGAGTTAGCTGCTCCTTTGACAGAATTCGTATAACACTTCTGTCGAAACCTGGGTTAAACGTAACCCGGCGTCTCTGCAAGCGGATCTAAGTAGGTAACAATAACAGGCAGTTACAGCGAGAGTCTGCAACTTGGCCTGCCGTAGTTCTTCGCGTATGAACATCATCTCGGGCCGGAGGTCGCGGTGCGCTTGCGGGTCCATGTCGATCTTCAGCTTGGGGTCGATGCCCGCGAGCTGCTGGTCACTGGAAGTAATGAAAATGTAAATGAAAAAAAGAAATTTTTTCAAATCGGTTCAGTTGTCGGGAACCCCGAAGTACCTATGTTTGTTACCTAAGGATCTCCTCATTTCGCACACACTGCTTAACTTACGTGATTACGTGAACGGAGAATGTTAGAAATCTCATACAAGGATGATAGGATATAAAAGATTACGCCCAAAAGTGTTAAAACTAAAAAATAGAATACTAGCTGACGCCCACGACTTCGTCCGCGTGGTTTAAGTTTTTTTGATTCCCGCGGGATTCCCGCGGACCTCCTTAACTTTCCGGGATAAAAAGAAGCCTATGTCACTCTCCCGGTCCTCAACTACACCTATGCCAAAAATCACGTCGATCCGTTGCGCCGTGATTGAAGGACAAATCAACAAACAGACACACTTTCACATTTATAATATTAGTATGATATATTTTCTAACAAATTAGCGCCAACGTCCGCTTCCAATATTCCTGCTTCTTCCAAAGTCTCTGGTTCAGCTTCAACATCATTTTGCTCATTAGACATTTGGAAAGGTTTATAAAGTCTTGAATGAATTATATAATTATTATCACAATCTTTAAAGAATAGGTACAAAGTTTGCCAATAATCCAACAGATTCCGCTCCGTTTGACTTGCGTGTCCAATGTTAAAATGGTTAGGTTATGGTTAGGTTAATGTCAGATTTTTAAATTAGGAATATTTTTGTCTGCCGGATATGGAACCTTAAAATTATATAATAATATGTCCATGACCGGCTCAGGCCGGGCCCGGCTCCATCAAATTGTATCCTGTGGAATGACACATTTCTTCCCGTTTTAATGTATCGGAAATAAATTTAAATTTCGCGCCTCCGTAACCGCGCCATTGAAATCTAACAAGAATTTTAGCGCCATCTCTAAGCTATACATAAAATCACCTATAAGATGCTGCTATGCTCTGTGCTCAAGTATTTTATGAAAAAAGAAATAATCCATAATTAATTTGTGCCTATTTATTTTTATTACGTAAATTAAATTAATTTAATTTAATCCACTATACACATTTTGATTTGTTAAAAAAATAGCATCATTTGTCATATGTCAGTTGTCACCTTGAGACTTGAGAAGTTGAGAGACTGCGTGAGAGAAATCTTCTCTAGTCTGTGGTAAAAAAGGGTGAGTGAACTGCCTCATTGTTATTTATTGCATTTGACTCTAATAATACATTAATTAGCCGTTTTACTGGTACAGTGAGTGCAATAACATACATTACTAGTCGTGTCAGTCATGCCGATGTGAGTAATATCGAAGGTGTGGCGCGGCGCTCTGGGCGTTGTTTCTGTGTTGGTTCCTAGTGCAAGTGACGTTTGTGTTACGAAAAATATTTCTCCTAGGCCGTCGCAAGATGACCGAGTACAAATTAGTAGTGGTAGGGGCCGGTGGCGTGGGCAAATCCGCATTGACTATACAGCTTATACAAAACCATTTCGTGGACGAGTATGACCCTACAATCGAAGACTCGTATAGGAAGCAGGTTGTCATAGACGGGGAGACTTGTTTACTTGATATCTTGGACACGGCAGGTCAAGAGGAGTACTCCGCTATGAGAGACCAGTATATGCGGACGGGGGAAGGTTTCCTCCTTGTGTTTGCAGTGAATAGTGCCAAGAGTTTTGAGGACATTGGCTCGTATAGAGAACAAATTAAAAGGGTGAAAGACGCCGAAGAAGTGCCGATGGTACTAGTGGGTAACAAGTGCGATCTCCAAGCTTGGGCTGTGGACATGACACAGGCGAGAGAGGTTTGTTTATATTTTGTTTTTACTGTCATTTGAATAGAGACAGGCAAATGACATCAGCTGTATCTGAAAACCCTAAAATTGTTACCATCTGTCCTATCAGGTGTAGACATGACACAGGAGAGAGAGGTTTGTTTTTATTCCTATAAAGCTAGAACATCATTAGCATCAGCTGTGCAGCTGTGCCTCATAATAACCTAATAACACTAACTGATATGTTTGTCAACTTTTTCACTTTCAATGTATCGAGGTGGCTGAAAAGTTCTGAGCCTAGGGCATTAAAAGTCTAGGTAAAAATCTAAATAAAATATATTTTTCAATATAGTCCCACTGGACTTCAATGCACTTATAACATCTTTTATAGAAGGCTTGTATCCCTGAAAAAAGTAACCCGCATCTTTGGCTTGAAAAAGGTCATTTACAGTCGCCTTCATCTCGTCATCATCCCCAAATCTTCGGCCCCATAGGTCCTTTTTCAAATTAAATAAAAATAATCGCTAGGGGCCAGATCTGGGCTATATGGAGGGTGGTTTACTTCATCGAAGCCAGTTTCTAGCAAGGCTTGCCTCGCAAGAAACAAAATTCCTTTGCTGATTTTGTCTCTTCTTTTTTTATCAATGGCTCATGATTGATCAAAGCGTCGGAGCTAATGACATGAAACTCTTCTTATATAGTGGCTTCTTCCTAAATCTACTCTGACAAATCGGACATGATTATAGTTTGGTAGGTACTTGGCAACAAATTGGTACAAATGACTAAAGCTATGAATGGTTATCAGAATCAATTACACACAACTACTAGTTGATTAGTCATTGTTATCTCCTGTAGCTACAAAGTAAAACAAAGGTTGACTGATTCATCTGGATTGGGTTTTAAAAATATTGTTATTTACTTGGGTTATGAGTATTATTTATGTGGCTTTGTTATTTGTGGCATTCAAATCATTTCAATGGCTCTAAACAAAATTCTACAATTTTGTTTGGAGCCATTGAAATGATTGAAAAAGCTTGTATGGCCTTTTTAACTGGATAATTAATCTCAAATACTACTTAATTACCTATTTGTTAGGTGATGATTAACCAACTAAAATGGACTTGTTTTTATTTTTTATATGTTATTTCTTACTAAGTAAATAATACCTGTTAAATCTCTAGGCCTATGTTGCAGGACAAGCTGATGTTCAGTAAAAAAAAAATTAAAAAAAAACATTTTTCTGTAAAAATCTTTATTGAGCAATAAAGGCTATGATTATGATTAAATAATACCTGCCACTTTAATGGATTTTGGTTTTTAAAAACTCTAGTGACTAGTCCTTTCCTTCGATGCACCAATACGAAAAAAGTACTTTTAAGTAAAGTACTTTTTAGTAAAAGTACTTTTTTCGTACATTTTCAATACCAGTATTGAAATGTCTAATACGGCCATGTATCCTATAATATTATGTTACTTGTCTCTGTGGCCGTGTTTGTGTAACTGTGAATTGCTAAATTGAAATTGGATTAAGTGGATATCATGGTAACTGGGCCGGAGACTGTCATTTGTATGTGTGTCGACTCACTGTATGAAAATATGCTAACACAGTACTGATATAATAAATGTCAAAGTATCTAGGCTGTCTGTCTGTCTGCTACATTTTCATGGCCCATCTGTTCTACCCATTTTGAAGAAAATTGGTATGAGATAGTTAAGTCTCATCCTGGAGAAAGACGTAGGACATTGCCAACTGCCCAAGTATGTCCAAACAAATAAATAAATAAATACTGTCATGCACTCCGGTTTATTAATCCATTCACCAAAGGTTGTCTGTAAGAAATTTCTTTAGCAATAAAACTGCCATTGCCTCTTTCTTTTACTACTTCTTTTTAATTGTATATTATGTGTGTGCAGTAAAGATATGTAAATAAATAAATACTGTATACTATTCCAGGTAGCGCGAAGCTACGGGGTCCCCTTCGTAGAAACGTCAGCCAAGACCCGAATGGGGGTGGACGACGCGTTCTACACGCTCGTGCGGGAAATACGCAAAGACAAGGAGAGTCGCGGGAAGAAATACAGGCGAGGGAAGAAGCTGGGCTCCCAACGCACCTTCAAGTGCACTCTTATATAAGCTAAGTTGATAAGGGATACGGGAACGCTGTTAAGCGCACCTCAAATTTTAAGATAGATAATTTTTGAAGCGAAGCTAGAATTTTTTTAATTTACTACAAGTTAAATCTTCGCAAGCTCACCTGGTAAGTGATGATGTAAGTGTAAAGGCTGGCCTCCACAAGGCGCGCCGTGTCAAGACGAATCGAATCTCAAAAATTTGCCATAATATTTACTATGAAACTGCATCGATTAGCTCTTCTTCTTCTAGAGTAGATTCTATAAAACCCTAATCTATTTCTACACGGCATCGTACCGGAACTCTAAAGTCGTCGTATCGAACGCACGTCTTTACCGGTACGGGGGAGGCTTCCCACCAGACCGGACCAGACAAATTCAGAAATTATTAATTCCCAAATTGACCCTGGTGCGGATCAAATCTGGACATCCCACTTATAAGACAACTGCGCGAGGGAGGTCGTGGAGTCGAGTCGTCGATAGAGCCAAAAACATTGATTTAAAATTGGGGTGCGCTTAAAAATATAAACGTTTCTGTATTTGTGGGTATGTTATAAATTAATAGAACTATCAGTTTTATATTCTAATGACAGGAGAATCACTTGCTATCTCCTTTATCCAAGGTTCGTTATGTAATGCTCAGGTAAATCTAAAGTTTACTTTGATTTACCTGCGTAATTCTGACCGCACACTGCCGCAAGACCCGTCAAATGCATACGTCAAAGGCCTGACTGTAACTTTTTTGTAACGTTAAGTGTACATAAATCAATAGGGTTGAGTAAAGGATTTTACATCTCACCAACATTTATAGAATTGGGCTGTCAAAACACTAGCACTATAAGACCTTAGCTGCTTTTAGTTACTTAATTTTCGATTAACATGTAAAGATTAGCAGTCCAAGCCTGTACCCCTGACTAGCCTTTACTGGATAACCCGAGGAGACTATATCACGAGTCTTTAGGTCCATTTCGCTCTGTTCACGTTATTGTGTTTTGACCCTGAAATCATTTCAACGTTGGTGGTATAGAAAATTTCATACTATCCTATCATTGAGTGTGATGTAACTGTAAGATTTAACAACTCGGTAACGAACTAAATAATTATGGATTTACGCACAGTTTTCTGAAAATGTTACACTAGAACCTCAGTAAAAATTAGTACAGATTAGTATTGAAAACTGCAACAGCATTTACGGGTCCTTGTTTGGTATGCGATCACTTTTGAGCGTCATATGATACACAAATGGTCTTATTTAGTGCTGTGTTCGATTTTAATAGTACAATTATAATACTTTTCGTTAGAACTACTTAAGGACTTATAATGTAATTTCCATAATGTTTTTTTTTTACTTTTGAGAGTGTGTGAAATCTGCCAATCTGCAATTGGTCAGTTAGACTAAGAGATACCTGCACTTTTTGTAACTATCGCCTGAAAAGCTTATTCAGTATTAGGTGTGTGTAGGGCTCTCCACTGATGTCAAAAGTGAAAGTCTGCCCACATATGGATGGGCCTTTCGCTAGATATGGCTGCTTAAAAACGGTTTATGGTTACCAAAAATTAACCATGTCTAGAAAAGCTGATTCTTGTACAGTATTAAAATATGCGCAATACCTATTTAAACAGTATTAAAACTGACGCAGAAGCAAGACAAAAGTTAAAGACATATCTATAACTATTAAAAAACTAAAGTGGAAGTGGACAGGGCACTTCATGAGAGACAAGAGGGACAAATGGACGAAAGAAGTCACAGAATGGTACCCAAGAACGAAAAAAAGGGCGCCAAAAGGAAAAAGAAAAAGAGGTCGCCCTTGCCAGAGATGGGAGGATGATATCAAAGGCACGGCGGGAAACATATGGCAAAGAACAGCAAAGGATAGATTATTATGGAGAGCCCTGGAGGAGGCCTATGCCCATGGGCAAACTGGATGAATAAAACAAAATATCTACTAGTGTCTTAGTTTAATTAATTAATTTATATGAAAATGTAAATAATAACAAAACAAAATTCAGTAATAAAGGCTTATATTATTTATAAAACTGACGCTATTCATCGGGCCTTTCACTAGATATCACCTCTCAAAGACGTTATGAACATACATACTGTAAAAATATATTAGCAATTATTATGTCGTCACGTTGATTGCTGTTAAATAAATTCTTACGCCTTCATAATTTTTAATAGCAATCAACGTGACGACAATAATAATAATATGCGGGCAGACTTTCACTTTTGACATCAGTGGAGAGCCCTACACACCTTTCAGGCGATAGTTACAAAAAGTGCAGCTATTTCTTATAATAAGTGTGGCAGACAGTGGCCGAAACCCTTATCATTCTGAGTGGAGAACCATGCTCAGTATTGCTCAGGCTGGTCGAAGGTTCAGATGATGAAGGCCTCTTTAGACTATACTTTCTCTAATCCTAATAGGATATTCAACTAGTATTACCATAAATTAGAACCTCAATTTTATATCAAGAAAGTTTTATTATTAAAGGATTGTGCTATTATTAACCAATTAGATTATTATTATTATTTAACATCACATATTAACGCAGATACTAAATAACATCTATTTGTTGTTATTTTTATAAAATATCAACTATTTTATAAATAATTGATCTAACATCCTTATGAAATATGAATGACTTTCAAATATCACAGTAACTAACTAATTATTAGTAGTAACTAATTATTATTAATATCGATTCTGTTTTAATAATTGTCATATAACTAAATTGAAATAACTTTAAATCAAAAATAATGCTTAAAATAATAAAATAATTAATTAGGGTGGCGATGAATATTTATTATTATATTAAAATAATAGATGTAGCATGATTTATTTCTATAGTAATGCATAAAAACCATAAATCAAATCAAAAAGTATTCCAAAAGCACATACAGAGCACGGGTGCAAGTCGGGCGTGGGGTGGTACTGTTGTGTGTTGTACTTAAAATATAGTCTGTCTTGTGAAAGCCTGAGAGTGGATTGTTAACTTTTTCACATGCTACAAACTGGAACAATACAAAACAGTTGAATATGTTTTTTCAGTTGTTCATTCCTAGTACATTTGGGGACACCCAACAATTTTTTTTTAATTTTTTCGCCATTTTGCAGTCTCAGCTTTTAATAGACATACGATTGGTGGCCGAGAAAAACACGCAAGTTGCGTTGCTATCACATATTTTGCGTATCAGCCAACCAGCAGGGTTTTCTTTGACTGTACCTGCGCAGACCCGCCATATTTTGGCGCTGCTCAGCCGCCAATAAGATCGAATCGAACTCTAGCGTTAAACAGCCTTTACAAATTGTATAATCCGATGCATTCATGAGTGCGTGTGGCGAAAAGTAACAGAATCTACTGTGTGTTGATACTAAAATGTTGATTTCTATATAGATAGTGGCGCCTCCGCACACGCACAGATACGTTTACCAAGCTGTATGTGTTAAATAGAAAGGGTAAGTTTATAAATCTCACCAACTTTGATTAAATTCGACTGTCTTCAAATTTGATAGAAGAACACTCTTAATTGTCTTGTCTTAAAGATCAAATTCTTCCATATGTCGACATCCAGCCCTCCCAGCGGATATCGTGCGTAATTAAAATCAGTGGTACTGAATTTTCGACTTTAATCCAAAGAACTGTAGGTTCATTTTACTCCGACATTAGTCAGATTTGATGCTCGAATTATCAACGTTAGTGTGATATAAAAATATCTCATACTAACCTTATACATTTTAATCGTCACCCATAAAATCATGCTTCTTTTTTCCGTGTATAAAGTTTGACAGAAATTCTTTTCGCGTATTTTTATACAAATATTATAATAATAATGATTAAAATGTGGGTAATTTCAAATTATTAGAAATAAGCTTCTGCTATTTACTTGTCTATAGCTAGATAGCGATTATATCAATTGTAGAAATCTAAGAGCTGTTGAATACTGTTAATAGGTATTAATAAAATGAGTTCCCCAGACTACAGATTAAACGATTGTCTGAATTTTAAATTTAATATCTCTTCATACTTTTCTACTTGCCAATAAAACATTTACGACCCTGATGAAAATATCCGCTGATCCGAAAATCTGAAGTCTGTGGGTGGCCTTATAGTTCATGAAATTAATTCTACATGATATTTATTACAATTATGTCAACCTTAACAAGCTTGTGTATGTTAAGAAGAGTGTGGGCCGACAAACGTATCTGACCCGGTGAGAGCGTCGCTAGTATCTATGAAAAAATAAAATAAAAACAAAAACTAAACAGGCATAAAAATTAGTTCCAATTGGCCACCGGGCCAGATTTCAGTTTGTGGAACTTTATATATTCAGAGCGCAATCCATACAAACTTATTTGAATGCTGATCAATAAAATTCATTGCAATTTTGTCGACACATTCTAGATCTAGATAATATACTAATATGTGTGTCCTGATGGTTTGCCGGATTCCCGTAAAAATATAAAGTTTCAAAGTTCACGGGATAAAACATTATGTTGTTTGTATGGATCACGTTCGGGAGCTCTCATCGCATAATATTATAATTATTTAAAAAAACGTCTAGGCACTTATCGTAAATTTTCCGTGCGGCCAGCACTGGTTATGTCGATTTTCATACGAATATCAAATAATGTTATTAGCAAACAATGTTAAACACATTGGCTGACACTTGCCGCGACGGCATCTGGCCAATGTGTACTAGAGCCCTTAACACTCGCGCCGTGGGCACGAAGCTATAATGGGTATGTTCCAATATACACTGCGATCACTGTAAGGTGTGACGTCAATTTAGTATACTGCGAACACATGCGAAGCCGTTCTTTTATAGTTACTAGCTATACTGGTTACTGTTTAAAACGGAACGCAGTCAGCACTGAGAGCACCGTACCTCGAAAACGCCAGTGCTCACAGTACAAAAATGGCGACGATTTATGACGTCATATATTTCCCTAGGAATAATTCCTAGGACAACTGACAGCGGCAGCATACTGTCAGTCCATAACTGAACGAATTTCTCCCCAGTAACAGCACTGAACAGTGCTCGCAGTGTATATTGGAACATACCCAATATGTGGTGGCCGTGGGTTTACTCTATGAGTAAGGGGTTGTCATAGTTTTAAAAAATCCCACACGTGTGGGAAAAAATATGTATGCTAGTTTAACGTGTTCTTCATGAAGACAAAGGACGAAATTTGCCATGTATTTTTTTATATAATATATGAGAGTACATTTCTGTATGGCGTTATACAAAATTATCAGCGACATTACATTATTTTCTGTATTTAAAATTTTCGATATATGAAATATTTCCAAGTATCGGAAATAATGAAGGCTGTTTTTGCGAACATAACGCATTTTCTATATTCCCCGCGAGTCAGTCTACCGTTGGGACCCAAATCGCTTAGGAAATTGATATTTATTTATCGATATTTTTAGCGCCTTCTATCGATGTGACAATTGTTTTTTTGTTAATTAAGACACATTTTGCAACTTTGTAACACTAGTATTATAAGCTCCAATAACAAAGCTGAGAACCACAAATTATTTTTTTGTATACTTTTACAGTAGCAGGTGCTAAAGTTACGGTTGTGTGCGATACTGTGCTGTATTTTATTTTTACTAGCTTAACGTGTTCCTACTTCAAGTCCCGGAGTGTTTACCATTCATGCGAAATGCGTTCGATATAGTCTCCGTTCACCGACTCTAACAAATAATATCAAGTCGAGGCTTCCATAAGAATCCGCTAGGGGCGCTGTTTAAATAAGTTTAAGTAAACGCGAGCTATGCCGAACGAGTTTCGTAAACATAAAAACACATGGGGACTAATATTTACCATAATTATCACGATTTTTGGAACTGATACATATTCACATTAACACATAAGTAGTTATTATTTAACATATCATTTTTTTATAGAACTGCAATTTCTTCAATAGGTGCTTGTTAGAGTTATTTTAATTTTAAATTGAAAATCTTTTTTCATGTGCACTAAAGTCTAAAAGATAATTTTCATATCATATCTATTATCTACTGTTGTAAATAAAATGTTGCAATGTGCCCAATTTTGTTGTACACCCTCTCTGAACTAAACTAAAATGACAGCTCTATATTGCTATGCCTTTCATAATACTCCCTGCGGCAAAGGGCAGAGTAGTTTACTAAAAAATATATTTATACAGCGTTTTTTTTTTATTCCACTACAAATTAGCCCTTGACTGCGATCTCACCTGATGGTAAGTGATGATTCAGTCTAAGATGTTAGCGGGCTAACCTGTTAGGGGCATGGCAGTTATATTCAATCCATACCCCTATTCGGTTTTACACGGCATCGTACCGGAACGCTAAATCGCTTAGCGGCACTTCTAGCGTTTTCAGTAATTTTGGCACTCTGTAACCGGCCAATCTCCTTTGTGCCTTCCTCAAGTTACTCGACATTTGCGAAGTGCACTACTGAAAGCCATAAACCAAGAAAAGAAGAAGAAAGGGCAGCACTAGATTTAGTTTAGCTTAGAGATTGTGTTAGACAGAATTGGCCTCTATGTATAGATAGTGTGAATTACGTACTAACACATGATTTAATAACTTCAGTGGTTAGTAAATAGAGTATTTCAATAGGGCTAGATTTTTTGTACCTTAATCACATGGTATATACAAAAATGGCACGCAAATATTTTATAGCTGTATAAACGACTGTGTTGCCATTTTTTTAACTATCTATCTATGTGTGAATGAGGTAACTCTCTACGAAAAATAACGAATTGCTTTCTATTTTTTTTAATCAAACTTATCAGTATCTTAAACTTATTATGATTATTAATAACAAATAGTTGTAAAATTATAGTTAGTACAAATTTTAGCTGCCCACCCTCGTCGCAGTTAAAAGAACTTGATGATTCAAATTTAAAATAATGTGATATAATATTATGTGTATGCAAGAATATTAAGGAATTTAAATGTTGGTTCTTGGTACGTATAGTATACATTGGTGCCAATACGTTACTGTTTTACTTCCAAATTGCTTTATCAACTGCAATATATCTTCTATCATAATATACGATTTTATTGACCTACGCGGCAATCGCTGTGGTCTGTTGTCTGTTTTGAGTCCTCCATTCAGGGTGATGCAGATCGCCTTTTAATTATTAGAAATGAATAATAACACAAATAAAACTAGTTAAATGAGTAATTAATATAACTTCTAATGTATCTTATCCCAAACAAAAAAAAACTAAGTGTAAGTCGTTAAATTATTTCTACTGTTGCTTATAGGCTTAGGATGTAAATCCAAACTTTGATATTATTGACTTTAAAATATTATGTACATTATTAACTTCATCATTAATTAATCGATATAAATTCAAAATGTACGTGGAAAAGTGAAGATCAATTTTTTTTGTATGAATTCATTTTTATTTAATGTACTTTTTCTATATTTTTAGCCCACTCAAAAAACAAATAGGTAACAATTTCAGTGTGTTTTATCTTGTTAGGGGGCCCGTCAAATTAATTTTAAAAAAATTTGAACTACTTGGAGCCTTGAATAGGAGGGGCTTTAACAGCTGTAATTTCGGAGGTATTCAATTTCATAGTTATTTTTATTAACTTTCTTTACTTAACATGATAATGAATAGGTACAATGAAATCAAACGAATTTTTATACACATATTTTATTCTGATTTTAGTAGTTTTCCTTAGCTATAAGTTAACCGTTTTTTACCTTAGTTTATATTATGTGTAATATTAATTTTAATTATGAAAACATTTAATTTAAAGCTGCCAATGAAAAGTCAGCCAGAAAATGTTTGCCATTAAAATATTGTGTAGGTAGTTTATTTTTATAGTTTGTTACGATGTATTTTACAAAATCTATGTTATCATTAATTTTGTATTTACTTTACAATTATTACCTTTAGAATCTTGTAAAATCTTGAAGAGTTTGATGATACTGCACAATTTGTTGGAAATAGTAGGTAATTATTTATGAAATTCATCTGTAAAAAAGCATAACCATCTGTGCTCATTGATATAAATAAAACTGGCAAAACAAAACGTGATCTTATTTAATGTCCATAACTTGAGACACCAATTCATAATCATTTGAAACTCGTAGCATACCGGCGTTGAAATCTACTGTGGCTATTGGAATCACCTGACACTAATAACAATCTATCTGTAATCCGTCTATTAGCTAATTAGCAACTTTTTTATCGACTGGTTACAGATGTAGCAGTCTTTGTGCTGGGGAAGCGGAGATCCTGATAATGTTAACTTACTTGTTATAGGGTAAAGGGACATCTGACTGCATAAGTAGTACTAGTAGCAAATGCAATCGAGTCACCTGTATTACTAATGGTAGTAGGATTTTGTAGTAATACGGGAAACAAACCGAAATTACTTTTAACTTGTACTGATTTCAGTAGAATTTCCCATCCTTAAAACTACGTAAGGAAAATAAAGTTGAAAGTATGGCAACTAAAATCTAGCTCAAAAAACTAGAGCTCAAAGCCTTTGTGACCCGTAGTGTCAAGTAATGTGTCACTGTCAACTTGACAAGTGACATTATAATTGGTGACCTGTTGGTGACGGCGACGGGTGAATTTTTTTTTTTTTGCATTTTTCGAAAAACTTAACCAGAAAACTGAAACATTCGTTAATTTGAAGCTGTATTTGTCGTAATAGTTTAAAAACATGGATGCGAAAGATGTTTGCATAGAAATCGAGAATGATGAATTTTACAGCAAGTTCCTAGTGGAATCCGTGAAGCCGCTAGTCGGTGAGAATATATCAGTGACGGAACAGGTAAATAAGCTGGCCCAGGGCATCGAGAAGCTCACAAAAAGTCTGGAGTCACAAGTTTTGGCCAAACACAATGATTTACTTACACAGGCAAGTAACATATCCGATTTGGAAGCTATGCTAGAATCTGTGCGTTCACAAGTGCAGGAGCTACTGCGGGGTGCTGAAAAGCTTACAGACCGTGTACACACACCTTACAACGAGTTGGAAAGCCAGACTATGATGCTAGAAAGAGTGCAAACAACATGTAACCTCCTTAGACATTCAGCCAAAATACTCACTTTGTGGAACAAACTCATTTCAGCTAAAGATAACCCAACCAAAGAGGCCATGATTCTATTTGAATTAAATGAACTCATAAGCGATTACGATTTCAAAGGAATAACTTTACTCGATGATGTTTTAACACAAGTTGAACATCAGAGAAAAGAATTATTGAAAAATTCTACAGATTTATTACAAGCCAGCTTATTAAATGGTGATAAAGTTAAGCTCCTGCAATGTTTTAAAGTATTCCACAACCTGCAATGTACTGAGGACCAGATTAAAAGTACAGTGGATAGTATACTTAGAGATTTGAGAAAGGAAATAAATACTGCACTGAATGTCCAGATGGTATCTATAGAAGTCAAGAAATCTAGTTCAGGTAGAATCGCACCTGGCAAAGCAAATATCATGAATGCACAGGACTTCAAAATCAAACTGTGGGACAATATTGATAAACTGTTTAAAAATGAAATGTATAATAGTTGTGCAAAAGTAGTCATGCTGCAAAATGTTGTGAACGAACTACATGCTATTGGAAACTTCAGAAACATAGCGAAAAAATTCTGGGACGAGCTTTCATTAATTTTCAGTAATGAGTTAGAAAAAAGTCCATCAACAGTCAGTCAATCTATTGAAATAGATTTCCCCAAGCTATTAAAATGTTTCAATGATTTACTTGCAAAATTAAAATGTAAGAATTTAGAAATGAACCGTTCTAGCTTGACGAAATGGGAAAACGCTTTCTTATCCAAATCTTTGGCCAAACTATTGGAACCAGTTAGGAGCATGTGGCATTTGAACCAAGTGCCGACCATGGATCAAATCGATAATGCTATAAGGGTGATAGCCGAAGCTCTGAGTATTTCATTGGCAGATAAAAATTTGAGTATAAGTTTAGCATACAGTGTGGCTAAGAGTATCAAGCAAATGAATGTTGAGGCTGAACAACGTTTGTCTATGGACAGTGATGTCGCCCAGATCATAGAAGCCCCGACCAGCTCACAGCAGAAAAATGCAGATTTATGCAACGCATTGTACTATTTCTCATCACAAATAAGAAGAGTTCTTGCCAACATGAACTCAATGTTACCACAAGAGAGCGTGCAAATAGTTCAAAACAGCTTAAAAGACATGTCCAGTCTTCCTGTCCTTAATTTATATGCTGAATCAATAAAAAATTCTTTATACCTTATTTTGATCACAATGCACGATGAACCAGACTTAATCCGTGCTGATGATCCCAATAAGGTAACAATTTCTTGCTCTCCTTATATGAAGGAGCTTCAACAATTCGTATCACGGTGCAAAGATATATACTTGTCGTTATTTAATGAGAAACAGGCATTGAATGAATGTTGCATTGACATTTCAAAGTGTTGCATAGAAAGGTTTATGCAACATGTATGTAATGTACGCCCTATAAGTTTGTATGGACGTGTGAAGTTGCAGGCTGATTGTAAGCATTTAGAAATATCTTTGGCACCCCTAGTTAATGATATTACAGAGCTGGGAGATCACTACCGGCAGCTGAAGGCTTTAAGTCTGCTTCTAGAGAAGAAGCCTCAAGATATAGCGAGAAGTCAGCATGAAGGGGCTTTGTTACCTTATTCTCTGGTCATGATGTACCTATTTTCGTTTGGAGGGCAACAGTTGTTGGCCCCACATGTTTGCGCAGGTTAGTACGATTTTTCTGATTATCGGCTATTACACTCCCTTTCATAGTAAGGTATAATTACTAAGACATTAGTCCCACAAACTTATCTGGCCTGGTGGCCAAAATTGGAACTAATTATTATGCCTGTTTAGTTTTCGTTTTTATTTTTCATATTTACTAGCGACACTGTCACCGGGTCAGATAAGTTTCTGGGAGCCTACTGTGTCTAGTAACCAAAAATCAATTGTGTTTATCTCTAATTCTATGAATTTTTGAACTAAGTACTTTGTTTTATTGCCAAACTAGCTGATGCCCTCGACTTCATTCCCGTGGAATAACGTTTTATTAATTCCCACAGAAACTCAATTTTCCGAGATAAAAAGTGGCCTATGTCACTCTTCAGGTCCTCAACTGCACAAATGCAAAAAATGACATTGTTTCGTTGCTCTGTTGCAGCGTAATTGAAAGACAAACAAACACACTTTCGCATTTATAATAATATCAGTATGAACCTTTGAGACTTTATACTTCTTTGTTTTTGACAAATTCTAAGTGTCTTATGGTACTAACAATAAAGGTGAAAGTTTAATTTGAGCATATTTTGTGTTATCTTTCAGGTTGGAACATTCAGAAACTGATCCAATGGCTGGAAAGTCACAAAAATGAAAGGGACAGGCTGGAGTTCGTTGCGGGCGCTTTACAGAGATACCAGAACCATGTGAGGCAGAATCAGATAACGTGCTATGATGAGGTCTACCCTGTACTGTTACAACTACTTGAAGATGGTAGGAAGTCGCTCAAAAATTAGTTTATTGGTAAAATGAATCATACAGTACTATACTATAATAATATTATAAATGCGAAAGTGTGTTTGTTTGTTGACGTGATTTTTGGCATAGGTATAGTCAACTATCCTAGTCCAACCTGAAAGATAACACAAAATAGACTCAAATTAAACTTTCACCTTTATTGTTAGTACCATAAGACACTTAGAATTTGTCAATAAAACAAAGAAGTATAAAGTTTCAAAGGTTCATACCTTTTATTATTATAAATGCGAAAGTGTGTTTGTTTGTCTTTCAATTACGCTGCAACAGAGCAACGAAACAATGTGATTTTTTGCATTTGTGTAGTTGAGGACCCGGAGAGTGACATAGGCTACTTTTTATCACTCAGCAGTAACTCTTTTTGTAATGTTAGTTTTTTTTATCCTCTACAAGTTAGCCTTTGACTGTGATCTCACCTGATGTTATGATGCAGTCTAAGATAGTAGAGGGCTAACTTGTTAGGGGTAATAGCAGTTATATTAAACTCATACCCCTAATCGGATTCTACTCGGCATTGTACCGGAACGCTAAATCACTTGGCAGCACGTATTAGCGTGTAGGGTGGTAACTAGGCACGGCCGCAACCTCTCACTAGGCCAGACCAGGGAAAATTCAGATATTATAAATTCCCAAATTGACCCTGCCGGGGATCTAGCCCCGGACCTCCGCATGTTAAGTCAACAGCGCTCAACACTGCGCCAGAGAGGATATCAAACTTACTTGAAAACATAAGCTTAAGCAATGGATCAACAGTCAGGACTGGTGTTGGGTTTTGGGAAAGTGAAATATACAAACCCTTGTGTTAATTATTATTATAAGGAAGTTATTAGTAGTTATTTATTATATTGTAAATAATTATGTTTTATTTCTATATTAAAACAATCAATTTAGATATTGTAGTTTCATTAATAATTATTAGAATGAAAGAAGTAAATCATAGTTTCATTCACAGTTTTCATTAGGAAAATGAAAACTGTAATGTAACTATATATTATGGCAGTATAGGTATAGCAGCCAGCCTCGTTGGTCTAGTGGTTAGCATGTTCGACTGCGTCTGACGAGGTCCCGGGTTCGAATCTCGGGTCGGGCCCATAACAAGTATTGGATCTTTCTGGCAAGAAATTCTAAGTACTAGCCCGGAGTTTGGAAGTTGGCGGTGTTTCACCTCCGTGCCTCGGAGAACACGTTAAGCCATCGGTTCTGCGCTTGAACTCATCCGTTCTCTGCCGTCTCATTGGGCTATGAGAGTAAAGGAACTGAGAGCGCACCTTTGTATGCACACACACACACTTGTACACACTATCTCGCGCGCAGATCGCTAATATCTTTGGACTTGGAGGTAGGCCTTAAAAACGGCGGGGACTTAAAAATAGGTGGGGATAGGAATTTATTAAAAACGGTATCTTAAAGGTCTCACAAGATCTATCGACACGGAACTGGATTGAGTCAGATAAACTTCATGTATAATCCGCGCGCGAGCTCCGAGGAATCCTATGGAATGTTAAAATAATGACCTAGAGTTGTTTAAAGTGTAAAACAATACTGCTATCGCAAAATTACACGCTTCAAGTTCGAAACTAGTACTGGGAGCGAGCTGGATATGGAGCGACGATCGGGGGTGGCGTACAGCCGTCGTTTCTTCAGACCCCGATTCCTCGAAGCTCGTGCGCAGACTGTAAGTAAACGGTATTGGGAGTGAAAAAGACGCGACGCGATGGCTTACCGACGCGGGAACGGCGTTTGGCCGCATTCTCACTCCTAATGGCCTTACATACAATATACGGCTTTTCTCTTTTCTGACGTTATGCTCAATCAATCAATCAATCAATCAATTTCTTTTTCCCAGTCACAAATTTGTAATATTCATACTAAACAGTTAAAGTGTTGGGACTGGTGCTTGAGCTAGGCATTTACCTGTGTTTCAAGACACCAGGCCCTTTCCCCAGAACAATGTTAATTATGCTGAGAGCCTAAGACATCCCCACCTAGTATTACCACTATGAATTAATTAAAACACCTGTTTAATTGTGCTATTATGATATATTTTACTAAAATAAAATCTTTTGAAACAAAACGCGAGCCTCTTATACTCCTTACGTCTAATTGTAGAATGCGCTCTTGACGCCAGCCGAGTCTCCCATCTGTCCACGAAACACAAATTTAGTACAACTTCATCGATTCCTATCTTTGAAGGGTTAATTTAAAACTTAAGGGCCGCTTGCACAAGGGCTTATAAACTGGTTTAGTTACATTTTGCAATGCTGTCCCTTTTTGGCTAATACATATTGTTGTTGCCAAAAAGGGACAGCATTAAAATATTGGACTAAATAAATTTTAGAGTCCTTGTGCAAGTGGGCCTAAGTCTCTTACCTGTATAGTTCGCGCACGAGTTGAATGCAGAGCAAATGTATGGTGACACATACATTTACTCTGCATTCAACTCGCGCGCGAACTGTACCACTTTACGTGTTGTCCTAGGTGAGCGTTAGAAGCGATACGACGAAATAGAAAATGACAGACGTATCTACGCGACAACAGACGTAACGTCATATTCTATGGCGTCGCTTCTGTCGCTCACCTAGTGCAACGGGTAAGCTTACACAACGCGAAACGACTTCATACAAAATGTCAAACTTATTATTTTATTTATTTATTTAAACAACTATACATTACAATTACATAGCATAATTTCCATTACGGTGTATCATAAACCTGATCAGGTTTATCCGTACACCGGTATTCCTTGTGTTCGCTCATTATACATACTATTACTAGTTTTAGATACTCTTATTTAAGTTTACTAGTGATAACGTAATCGTGTATATAACTGACATAAATATAATATTTTTGTGAGCTATCTATAACATTAAATGAGGGTAGTTCGAAATAACAATTTACCAGCGTAGATACACGCTGTACCAAAACACCAAACTACAACGACCGTAAAATATTATGGCACTTGTATCTTGTGAGTGGCGACTCGCCAAACCAGTTTGAAGAGGTGTATATGTCACCGTAAGATTGTAAAAACCGTTAGATTATAATATAACGTCTTTTATCTCGATAGATTATAAACTTTCGACAGATTGTGAACCGTAACATACTGCTTACAATTTAACGCGTTATTTTTCGGTAAATTGTAATATATTAGGTATATTAACCCGATAGAACCTAATATTACCTGAATATTCATGTCAAACCCTAACCTAACCTATAGTTCGCGCGCGAGTTGAATGCAGAGTAAATGTATGGTGACACTTACATTTACTCTGCATACAACTCGCGCGCGAACTGTACAAGAAAGGGACAAGGAAACGTAAAAACAATAAATATTTCATAAATTAATACTCAGAACATTGAACGGTTCACAATCTTTCGACAGTTTATAATCTAGCGGGATAGAAACCGTTAGATTATAATCTAACGGATTTTACAATCTTACGGTGACATATATACAGGTTGGTCCATTTTCGTACCGTTTCAAACCCACGTTTTACCGTTTATGTGCGCAAATAATAATATATAATGTCATATATTATTTATAAATAGTAAATAGTACCTAAATAAATAATTATAAGTAGTATAGTAGTAAATAATTAATTATAAATAGTAAGTAGTAGTAATTAGTAGATGAAAATGTAGAACGATGAAACGAGCGAACACGAGGAATACCGGTGTACGGATAAACCCGATCAGGGTTTTTGTTACACCGTAACTAAATTTTAAATTGTTATGTTTGAAAATGTATACTTGTTTTTAAATAAAATAAATAAATAGATAGAGTTGTACTTTGGAGTAGGCAATTTTAATACTTGGGTATTTTTTTTAAATCAGAATTAGAACAAAAGTTGTTCAGTATTGTGGGTATTTTAAAAATAAAGTTAGTTGACATCTGGCAGCGGTGGGATCCGAACCCACACCCTTTCGTTGACCCTTATATTTATTTAAAAACATTTTTGGAAATTGTATATGTATGCCAATCCGCACTAAGCCAGCATCATGAACTATGGCCTGAACTAGTAGTTGGTTCAGACGATGATGGTTTCTCTTTTTGCTAAGGCCTCATTGCTTGAAAAAGCTATTTAAAAAAAGTATTTCATGAGGATAGAATATAAACAAAATTTAAAAAAGAATGTTTAATGATGTAACCATACCATTCATAATAAGTAACAACAACCATTAAATTATTCTAAGAAATAAGTCTTTTAAAAATGAAATAAAGCTTATCTCAAAAGTGTAACTATCTACAATATTTATGTGCATGCATTACAATTTATTACACCTTATTTGTAATCTGATACTAAATCTAATAAATGAATTTGGTAGAGGTATTCCAAAATTCTGTACACCCATACTTACTAATACTATAAATGCGAAAGTGTCTGTCTGGTATCTATTCACAGCCCAACCTAACAATTCGACCGATTTTGACAAAATCTCATACAGTATCTCTGTATGAGATTGTTGTGTCTACGTCCCGGAACTTACATTATACAGGAAGTCATTTTTATATTCACATTAAATACAGTGGTGGAAAGTGAGATGCTACTTTTTATCCCAGAAAATAATGTTCCCAGAGGGTAGTTAAAAATGTTAAATCCACGCAGACGAAATCGTGGGATCATCTACCTAATTACTTATTGATATTTGTTTTGTGGAATATCTTCAACTAAATCTACTCTATAAATCTACAAATTATTCGTTTTGGTATGTAAAATATTCAATACTTACCTTCTATACAGTCTATTAGAAACAAAAATGAATTATTCTAGGATTTAAAAGCATTCAAATAGTTCTAATAAGATAAAAAGTAATTATGACTACAAATAATTAACTTTAAATAATAATATTAACTAACTATATATAATACAATACAAAATGCATATACAGATTTTATAATACATGATCTAGCTCGCGGGCATCAGCTATATTTGTTGGCCGACAAAATAAAAATTAGCCCAATCTGGGTGGTCTTCTTTAATCAAACATTAATCATGAAAATAAAACTACATCGAACCAAATTAATTTAAAAATACAACTGAAAATAATGTAGTCATCTCACAATCTAAAAAAGACTAAAGGAAAAATATAACTACTATTGAGAAGTCAAAAAAAACTAAACAACAACAAAACGCGAAAATTCTAATATTATTTTACATAATTATGATGAAAATTCTTTTTCGTACCACTTGCTCAAAAAAGTGACATTCTATGCCACAAAAAGCGAACATAACAATAGTCATTTTTAATCTGTTAAAAACAGGGAAAGAAAATTGTACTGAATTTCATTCATCCTCTAGGGGGAGAATGTGATTTAAATTTGGAATACTTATACTGGACTACATCTGTGTTAACACCATTGAGTTTGTATATTATAAAGCATCATACATCTTTTTGAATAAGGCATACGCATTTATTATGCAGTTATGATTATTAAATAAAATTACGAAAACCGACGAGGCCGTATGAGCTTGATGCCTTTGCTTTTCCGACAAAAAAATATTAGTCTAGGAATTTGCCGCGGTTTTGTTTGCTTCAAATACATAAACGTTAAGTTTATTTTAATTTGTTTTTATAAATAAGTTAATGTTCTAAAAATCTTTTAATTGTCATTATTTTTAATAAATGCTTATCTCATATTATTATTGTGTTATTTTTTTCGCAAATGGTACGAAAAGTAGAGTATTTTCCTCGGTGATAAAGCTGTCTTAGTCTTGGGTGAACTTAAATCCCTCGCTACACTCAGGACTCGTCTTAAATACCTCGCTTCGCTCGTGATTTAAGTTTTTAACACCCTCGCTACGCTCGGGAGTAAACCTCGAGTCCTTCATTACGCTCGCGATTTAAATCGTCACCCGCGACAGAAGACATTGCTTTATCCCCTTGGTTAGTAATCTACTATTATACTACACCCGCTCAGAAAGTACCTTCATTCTTTTTTAAAAACGAGGTAGAAAGTACGTCATTGCTACAAACCAAATATGCGGGAGGGAAAGATGTATGAAATTTCATTTCTAACGTGCTCAGCGGGGAGAAAAACTATATGAAAATCCATTTCTAACGCACTGTTTTTTTTTTTAATTTTAAGTAAATTAGGTATATGGACGTTGAGAATTTGGGTATGTCCTTATATGGATATAATCAATGACCTTCTTTGTATAGAAGGTCATTGGATATAATATTAGAAGCAGCTTCACCATATTTGACATACAAAAGTCAAATATGGTGGATGTCGATTGTCGATATCAATGTCGATTGTCGATATCGATGTTGATTGTCGATATCGATGTCGTGGTCGGTTGTCAATATCGATGTCGATTGTCGCTATCGATGTATCGATGTCGATTGTCGATGTCGATTGTCAAAGTCGATTGTCGATATCGATGTCGTTTGTTGATATCGATGTCGTTATCGATGTAGATTGTCAACATCGATGTCGATATCTTTGTTGATTGTCGCTATCGATGTTGATGTCGATATCGATAGTCGATATCAGTGTTGATGTCGATTGTCGATATGGTAGTCGATTGTCGGTATCGATGTCGATTGTCGATATCGATTGTCGATGTCGATGTCGATTGTCGATATCGAAATCTATATTGAAATAATCCTCAAAATGTACCTAGTTTAGTTTTGATAGTGAAGCTTCGAATGAAGCGACTCATATAATTATGATAGAACTTCACTTTGTAAGTTCGTTTAATCACTAATTATTATCGCTTATTTTCCTCGCAGGTGTAGTAGTACGATTCCTACCTCGCGTGTATTGCGGCCCTTCGGCTACGCCTCGGGCCTCAAACTACACCCTCGGTTGTAATCGGTCACTTTCTCCCCTCGGTGAACAATGTACTATAGTTGATTTTCCAAGAATGAATATTTTTTTACACTGACTGTAAAATTTAACAACTCTGTCTTTCCTGTAGCTTGCAATACTCTACTTACTATGGTCTAGTATAGCGTTTAATTAACCTGTTCTGGCGCGAAGGCGACCTTAAACACGTCGTCGTACTCTGTAACAAAGTGCACATCGATTCCTTCGCGTATAAAGGACGGCAGGTCGTCGAAGTCTCTTCTGTTCTCTTCTGGGAGGATCACCATCGACACACCCACGCGTTTGGCCTACAAGAAGATAGACGGGTATTTTTATAATATTGTTGGCAACTCACTGAAGCTAGAAACAGTGAATTCGCTCTTGAATTGAATATGAATAGCGTGTAGACCTTTGCCCTATTCGATAAGAATTTTGGGAAGTTAGTTTTTTTGTGATAAGCATAATTGTTTTAAAGGTGGAAACGGTGTTCGCTATTACGATTATTTCTCGTATTTTTGAGTTTTTTAATGAATCTCTTTGCTCTTGAATAACGTTCACTTATTGAATTATCCAATAAACAACTCAAGCGAAGCGAACGCTATAAAATCGAACATACTACACTAGGGACTTTATCAATTTTAATGGTGGAGGCATATAATTCCAACACCTACTTCAATGATTACCTTGATCCTGCCTACTGGCAACACTTGACCGGTCATAGACACCTTTTCAGGTCATGGCGACCTGTGATAGGGATAGTAATGCGCTGGCGACGTTACTATAAGATGAAGGGTGGAGGCATTTAGCACCAACACTTACCGCAATAATCTTCTCCTTGATACCGCCCACTGGCAACATTCGTCCAGTCAGCGACACTTCCCCGGTCATGGCGAGCTGTGACCTGACCGGACGTCCTAAGGCTAGGGATAATAAAGCGCTGGGGACGTTACTGCCAGATGAAGGGTGGAAGCATATAGTTCCAACACTTACCACAATGATCTTCTCCTTGATACCGCCCACTGGCAACACTCGTCCTGTCAGTGACACTTCCCCGGTCATGGCGAGCTGTGACCTGACCGGACGTCCTAAGGCTAGGGATAGTATAGCGCTGGGGACGTTACTGCCAGATGAAGGGTGGAAGCATATAGTTCCAACACTTACCGCAATGATCTTCTCCTTGATACCGCCCACTGGCAACACTCGTCCTGTCAGTGACACTTCCCCGGTCATGGCGAGCTGTGACCTGACCGGACGTCCTAAGGCTAGGGATAGTAAAGCGCTGGGGACGTTACTGCCAGATGAAGGGTGGAAGCATATAGTTCCAACACTTACCACAATGATCTTCTCCTTGATACCGCCCACTGGCAACACTCGTCCTGTCAGTGACACTTCCCCGGTCATGGCGACCTGTGACCTGACCGGACGTCCTAAGGCTAGGGATAGTATAGCGCTGGGGACGTTACTGCCAGATGAAGGGTGGAAGCATATAGTTCCAACACTAACCACAATGATCTTCTCCTTGATACCGCCCACGGGCAACACTCGTCCAGTCAGTGACACTTCCCCGGTCATGGCGAGCTGTGACCTGACCGGACGTCCTAAGGCTAGGGATAGTAAAGCGCTGGGGACGTTACTGCCAGATGAAGGGTGGAAGCATATAGTTCCAACACTTACCGCAATGATCTTCTCCTTGATACCGCCCACTGGCAACACTCGTCCAGTCAGTGACACTTCCCCGGTCATGGCGAGCTGTGACCTGACCGGACGTCCTAAGGCTAGGGATAGTAAAGCGCTGGGGACGTTACTGCCAGATGAAGGGTGGAAGCATATAGTTCCAACACTTACCGCAATGATCTTCTCCTTGATACCGCCCACTGGCAACACTCGTCCAGTCAGTGACACTTCCCCGGTCATGGCGAGCTGTGACCTGACCGGACGTCCTAAGGCTAGGGATAGTAAAGCGCTGGGGACGTTACTGCCAGATGAAGGGTAAAAGCATATAGTTCCAACACTTACCGCAATGATCTTCTCCTTGATACCGCCCACTGGCAACACTCGTCCGGTCAGCGACACTTCCCCTGTCATGGCGAGCTGTGACCTGACCGGACGCCCTAAGGCTAGAGATAGTAAAGCGCTGGGGACGTTACTGCCAGATGAAGGGTGGAAGCATATAGTTCCAACACTTACCGCAATGATCTTCTCCTTGATACCGCCCACTGGCAACACTCGTCCGGTCAGTGACACTTCCCCGGTCATGGCGAGCTGTGACCTGACCGGACGTCCTAAGGCTAGGGATAGTAAAGCGCTGGGGACGTTACTGCCAGATGAAGGGTGGAAGCATATAGTTCCAACACTTACCGCAATGATCTTCTCCTTGATACCGCCCACTGGCAACACTCGTCCGGTCAGCGACACTTCCCCTGTCATGGCGAGCTGTGACCTGACCGGACGCCCTAAGGCTAGAGATAGTAAAGCGCTGGGGACGTTACTGCCAGATGAAGGGTGGAAGCATATAGTTCCAACACTTACCGCAATGATCTTCTCCTTGATACCGCCCACTGGCAACACTCGTCCGGTCAGTGACACTTCCCCGGTCATGGCGAGCTGTGACCTGACCGGACGTCCTAAGGCTAGGGATAGTAAAGCGCTGGGGACGTTACTGCCAGATGAAGGGTGGAAGCATATAGTTCCATCACTTACCGCAATGATCTTCTCCTTGATACCGCCCACTGGCAACACTCGTCCAGTCAGTGACACTTCCCCGGTCATGGCGAGCTGTGACCTGACCGGACGTCCTAAGGCTAGGGATAGTAAAGCGCTGGGGACGTTACTGCCAGATGAAGGGTGGAAGCATATAGTTCCAACACTTACCGCAATGATCTTCTCCTTGATACCGCCCACTGGCAACACTCGTCCAGTCAGTGACACTTCCCCGGTCATGGCGAGCTGTGACCTGACCGGACGTCCTAAGGCTAGGGATAGTAAAGCGCTGGGGACGTTACTGCCAGATGAAGGGTGGAAGCATATAGTTCCAACACTTACCGCAATGATCTTCTCCTTGATACCGCCCACTGGCAACACTCGTCCGGTCAGCGACACTTCCCCTGTCATGGCGAGCTGTGACCTGACCGGACGCCCTAAGGCTAGGGATAGTAACGCGCTAGTGACGGTGATACCCGCTGAAGGGCCGTCTTTGGGCGTGGCGCCTTCTGGCACGTGAAGGTGGATATGACTGAAAAAAGATATTCAGTAAGTTAAAAGTTTCGGTATTGAAAAATAAGGCCAAAAAGATACATATTAGAAGTTTTGGCATTGAAAATAAGAGAAAGAGGGTGGATTGCGAATTGTACCGCTACTGGAACACTGAGTAGCGGATTTTAGGGGACTGTCAACCTATCGTTTAGGAATTCCACTGTAAGTGTAGTTTCGTACTCAATTTAAGATTTTACAGCACAGAATTCGACGCACGAAACATTTTACTCAATACACCTTGTTTTAAAGCTAAAGGATGCAAATCTACCGCTGTACCAAATTTCATCAAAATCGGTGGAACAGAAGGGCCGTGAAAGCGTAGCAAACAGACAGACACACTTTCGCATTTATAAAATACTAGATGGTGCCCGCGACTTCGTCCGGGTGGACTATGTTTTTTCGATTCCTTTAATTTTCCGGGACAAAAAGCCTATGTCCTTCCCCGGGATACAAACTATCCTTTTAACTTTCGCATTTATAATATTAGTATGGATATGGATTAGTATGTATTTAAGTTTCTAGTAAAACGAACTCACCTAGTATTCAAGAAGTTATTATCAGGATAGTTGTGCGCGAGGTAGTTTCTAGCGACGGTGAGGGCGATGCGCGCAGACTCCTTCATGACGTCACCCAGGTGGCCAGTTAACTCCATAGTGCCCACTGTTGGCTTCTCGTCCTTTAAGTGATTCCGGATCGCTGTTTCGATGTACAGTGTGCTGCCACCTGTAAACAATTATATTAATAATAGATGATGCCCGCGACTTCGTCCGCGTTAAGTTTTTTCGATTCCCGCGTGAACTACTTAATATTATTTTCAATACACTTGCTCGAAAAATGCACTTACAGAGGCAGTAAACAGGGGTTGTAAGTTAAATTTACTGCTCTCGTGCAGTAAATATTTACCGCCCTCATGCAGTTTTTTTTAATTTTTGTAAATCCACGTTACTTCTAAATAAAAAGTTTTCTTGCAAGAAGGTTCATAATGATATTGACTTTGTATGTAGAAATCCTAAAAAATAATGACATTTAGATGTGAATTGATGAAATTAATTCATAAAATAAAAAATTGTATTTAATATGATATATTTATTTATTTATAATAATAAAACATATAATAATATATACAATTTCTTAAAAAATCTTTAAAATCTAAATTAAATCTAAATTAAAAACTAAATTAATATGATTAAATAAAATTGTTTTAGGTTTTATAAATCAAAAAAGTAAAGGCTGAATAGTTCAGGCTGTTACTGAGTTAAGAACTAGAACCTAGAGCCATGAAGCGGCCAATTTAAAAAAAAGCAATTACAACAACGCGCCGTAGATACAATTCATACAAATCTTTAATTTGTGCGCGCTATTTTTAAAAGTTTCATTGAATATTTCTTATAAATTATTAAATTAATTATTTATGTGGTTTAAGTGATGTGGGATCATAAAATTAAATCAACAATTAGGTATTTTAGCTGTGAGAAAAAAATCGCGCTTGTAATAGCCGCCAAAAAATCTCGACTAAGTATGGGCGTGAAAAGCCATTTTCTAGTGAGTACCTAGTACCTTCCTACTCGACTTTTATTTTCAAGTTTTCTCACAAATGTATTGAAAAATATCGTGTGATACACGGGCGTTAAGGTTTCTACATACTCGTGACGATGGTCAGCCCTCGACTGGCGTCATCGGGCTGACATTAGTCAACTCGTATGTAAAAACCTATTTACCGCCCTTATATCACAAACTACTATAGTAGTAGCCATAGCTTAATTTTAAAGTTTGTTTTTATGTACGAGGCACAAGATGAATAAATGATTTTTCTTTCTTTCTTCTTTCTTCTAGTATGGATATGGATTATATTATATTGATGAGGGAATATTCACTCACCCATCGCAGTCCAAGCCAGCCCCATGACCACGCCGGGCGGCGTTATATCGTACATGCGATCGTGCTTGAACGTCGGCTTGCCCACCAGTTCCGCGAGATTGTTATCACTCACCCATCGCAGTCCAAGCCAGCCCCATGACCACGCCGGGCGGCGTTATATCGTACATGCGATCGTGCTTGAACGTCGGCTTGCCCACCAGTTCCGCGAGATTGTTATCACTCACCCATCGCAGTCCAAGCCAGCCCCATGACCACGCCGGGCGGCGTTATATCGTACATGCGATCGTGCTTGAACGTCGGCTTGCCCACCAGTTCCGCGAGATTGTTATCACTCACCCATCGCAGTCCAAGCCAGCCCCATGACCACGCCGGGCGGCGTTATATCGTACATGCGATCGTGCTTGAACGTCGGCTTGCCCACCAGTTCCGCGAGATTGTTATCACTCACCCATCGCAGTCCAAGCCAGCCCCATGACCACGCCGGGCGGCGTTATATCGTACATGCGATCGTGCTTGAACGTCGGCTTGCCCACCAGTTCCGCGAGATTGTTATCACTCACCCATCGCAGTCCAAGCCAGCCCCATGACCACGCCGGGCGGCGTTATATCGTACATGCGATCGTGCTTGAACGTCGGCTTGCCCACCAGTTCCGCGAGATTGTTATCACTCACCCATCGCAGTCCAAGCCAGCCCCATGACCACGCCGGGCGGCGTTATATCGTACATGCGATCGTGCTTGAACGTCGGCTTGCCCACCAGTTCCGCGAGATTGTTATCACTCACCCATCGCAGTCCAAGCCAGCCCCATGACCACGCCGGGCGGCGTTATATCGTACATGCGATCGTGCTTGAACGTCGGCTTGCCCACCAGTTCCGCGAGATTGTTATCACTCACCCATCGCAGTCCAAGCCAGCCCCATGACCACGCCGGGCGGCGTTATATCGTACATGCGATCGTGCTTGAACGTCGGCTTGCCCACCAGTTCCGCGAGATTGTTATCACTCACCCATCGCAGTCCAAGCCAGCCCCATGACCACGCCGGGCGGCGTTATATCGTACATGCGATCGTGCTTGAACGTCGGCTTGCCCACCAGTTCCGCGAGATTGTTATCACTCACCCATCGCAGTCCAAGCCAGCCCCATGACCACGCCGGGCGGCGTTATATCGTACATGCGATCGTGCTTGAACGTCGGCTTGCCCACCAGTTCCGCGAGATTGTTATCACTCACCCATCGCAGTCCAAGCCAGCCCCATGACCACGCCGGGCGGCGTTATATCGTACATGCGATCGTGCTTGAACGTCGGCTTGCCCACCAGTTCCGCGAGATTGTTATCACTCACCCATCGCAGTCCAAGCCAGCCTCATGACCACGCCGGGCGGCGTTATATCGTACATGCGATCGTGCTTGAACGTCGGCTTGCCCACCAGTTCCGCGAGATTGTTATCACTCACCCATCGCAGTCCAAGCCAGCCCCATGACCACGCCGGGCGGCGTTATATCGTACATGCGATCGTGCTTGAACGTCGGCTTGCCCACCAGTTCCGCGAGATTGTTATCACTCACCCATCGCAGTCCAAGCCAGCCCCATGACCACGCCGGGCGGCGTTATATCGTACATGCGATCGTGCTTGAACGTCGGCTTGCCCACCAGTTCCGCGAGATTGTTATCACTCACCCATCGCAGTCCAAGCCAGCCCCATGACCACGCCGGGCGGCGTTATATCGTACATGCGATCGTGCTTGAACGTCGGCTTGCCCACCAGTTCCGCGAGATTGTTATCACTCACCCATCGCAGTCCAAGCCAGCCCCATGACCACGCCGGGCGGCGTTATATCGTACATGCGATCGTGCTTGAACGTCGGCTTGCCCACCAGTTCCGCGAGATTGTTATCACTCACCCATCGCAGTCCAAGCCAGCCCCATGACCACGCCGGGCGGCGTTATATCGTACATGCGATCGTGCTTGAACGTCGGCTTGCCCACCAGTTCCGCGAGATTGTTATCACTCACCCATCGCAGTCCAAGCCAGCCCCATGACCACGCCGGGCGGCGTTATATCGTACATGCGATCGTGCTTGAACGTCGGCTTGCCCACCAGTTCCGCGAGATTGTTATCACTCACCCATCGCAGTCCAAGCCAGCCCCATGACCACGCCGGGCGGCGTTATATCGTACATGCGATCGTGCTTGAACGTCGGCTTGCCCACCAGTTCCGCGAGATTGTTATCACTCACCCATCGCAGTCCAAGCCAGCCCCATGACCACGCCGGGCGGCGTTATATCGTACATGCGATCGTGCTTGAACGTCGGCTTGCCCACCAGTTCCGCGAGATTGTTATCACTCACCCATCGCAGTCCAAGCCAGCCCCATGACCACGCCGGGCGGCGTTATATCGTACATGCGATCGTGCTTGAACGTCGGCTTGCCCACCAGTTCCGCGAGATTGTTATCACTCACCCATCGCAGTCCAAGCCAGCCCCATGACCACGCCGGGCGGCGTTATATCGTACATGCGATCGTGCTTGAACGTCGGCTTGCCCACCAGTTCCGCGAGATTGTTATCACTCACCCATCGCAGTCCAAGCCAGCCCCATGACCACGCCGGGCGGCGTTATATCGTACATGCGATCGTGCTTGAACGTCGGCTTGCCCACCAGTTCCGCGAGATTGCTGTCGTCTATCACCATATTTTCCGCTTCTTGCTTCACTATTTTGTAAGCTACTTTACGGGCGATCTGAAAAAAAAATGTGCCATGAATTATTGTCCCACAAACTTATCTGACCCGGTGACCGCGTCGCTAATAACAAAAAAACAAAAAATAAAAATTAGTTCTAATTTTGGCCACCGGGCCAGATAAGTTAGTGAGAATTTTTTAGATATATATCTGGAATTAATAAACCAACATCAGCTAAGAACGTCGGTCTTCATTCAGCATAGATTGACAGATACGTCAGAACTTTTTTCTAAGCTTAATGTCGGTTTATTAATATGGGCTAAATCTGTTACTTTACAGTTACAGTTGTTTTTATTGCGAGATAGGCGTTCTCTTGGTTACAATCATGCTTAATACAAAGCAATAATGAGGTCTAAGTTGGAGCGCGCTTGCCTAGAAGATGCCTATTCACTCTTGCCTTGAAGGTACCTAAGTTATAATATGTGACAGGAAACACGTGCGCTGGGAGGGTGCTCCACATCCTTCGAATAGCAAAACCGTTTCGTTCGAGCTGTCTAAGTCAAATGTTTATTTAATTTAAGTAGGTACACTACAATTATTGACGTCCAGTTATTTATGAAATATAATGGTGATTTGGGATAGTCCCACTTACCTTTTCGATGTGCTTCTGGAGGTTTCTAACGCCACTTTCCCTGCAGTAGGACTTTATGAGCGTGTGTAAGCTCTCCGAGGTGAGCTCCATTTGTTCCTGGGAGAGACCGCAGTTCTTTCGCGCGGTCGGCACTAGATACTGTTGGGCGATCGCTAGTTTCTCTTCTGCTACGTAACCTGGTGTAATGACAGAGAACTTTGATTTATATCGAACTGGCTGATGCCCGCGACTTCGTCCGCGTGGTTTAAGTTTTTTTGGATTCCCGCGGAAACTTCTCTATTTTCCGGGATAAAAAGTAGCCTATGTCACTCTCCGTCCCCAACTATACCCATGCCAAAAATCACATCGATCCGTTGCTCCGTTGCAACATGATTGAAGGACAAACCAACAAACAAACTGACTTATTAGTATGACTAGCTGATGCCCGCGACTTCGTCCGCGTGGTTTGTTTTTTTGATTCCCGCGAGAACTCTTCAATTTTCCGGGATAAAAAGTAGCCTATGTCACTCTCCAGGTCCTCAACCATACCCATGCCAAAAATCACGTCGATCCGTTGCTCCGTTGCGGCGTGATTGAAGGACAAACCAACAAACAAACTGACTTTCGCATTTATAATATTAGTATAGTATGATAATCAAAGGAAAAGGTGGCTGATTGACTGATGTATCAACGCATAGCCTCAAACCACTGGACAGATCGGACTGTAACGTCATCAAAATTCCACGCAATTTTTGACTTTAAAATGGTTTTTAAAAATAAAACTAAAAGGGAACTTGGATATTACGTCTTTTGGGAGATCCTATAGATAATAATCACTAAAAAATAATTTATTTCAATAGTTGTCAAACACCCAAATTAAAACGTATTAAGGTAAAAGGAGACCATCTGGTCACCAGACATGTCGATGAGTTCCACCTTGTCCCTCAAAGTATTAGGTATGAGGTCCACCACGCTGGCGGTACAGATAAAAAGTTCACCACCACATCCAGGTAGTGGTCCAAGAAGTTAGCGTTTGTTCCGGATCCAGAAGCTGTAACGGAGCTGATGATGATTCCTCACTCACCAGACATGTCGATGAGTTCCATCCTGTCCCGCAGCGGTTCAGGTATGAGGTCCACCACGTTTGCGGTGCAAATGAAAAGCACGCGCGACAAGTCTACCGCTACGTCCAGGTAGTGGTCCAGGAAGTTGGCGTTCTGCTCCGGATCCAGGAGCTCCAGCAGAGCTGATGATGGATCTCCGTGGACACCCCTGCATCATACAACCACAGCGTATCACGTAGCGCAATACCATAGCGCGCTATTGATCCATAGCGGATAACGTGCTACGTGAGGAGCCGCCATGACGCTAAGGCGTTATCAACATGACGCGATCGCGCGCGGCGCCTTGTAGCACTTATAGCTTGCCGGTAGCGCGCTTCCGCTGGCCGATGGTTAGTCTCGCGTAACGCGCTGTTATGAGTGAACGTCATCTTTTCGTCTTAGGAAATTTAGCGCGCTACGAAATTTAGCGTGTTGCAAGACATATCGCGCCTGCCAGCCGCCCACACGCTTTCTTATAACAAGTGCATTATAATATAGCGTGTTTAAAAGCATGCTAAAAATTTATAGATTATAGTCCGTAGCGTGCTATGGATTTATAGCAGTTTTGAACAACACTAGTAAGTAAATTTTCATTTTTTGTGGCGGACTCCGCAGTATGCACACGTGTTGGATGGGTATAGTTCTTGCAATTCACGAGTGCGCGTGATCTTTACCTGTGGTTATGCACATTGCGTATGTGTGCGTGCCTCTCGGAACGGTCAGTCCTATCTATTTACTTTGTATACGTGTACGTATGACATGTTACAAATGTTTACAAATAAGACTATAACACATCTGTGGCTAGTGGCTACATATACTCACTTGCCAATCTTATCGACCTCGTCAATGAGCACGAGCGGGTTCTCGGTGCCCGTCTTCTTGAGGCACTGCACCAGTTTGCCCGGCATGGCGCCCACGTATGTACGTCGGTGGCCCTTGATCTCCGCCACGTCTGTCATCCCGCCCACTGAGAACCTGAAGTATTGCCGGTTTAGCGCTCGGGCTATTGAACGAGCTGGAATGCAAAAGTCAGTGTGAATAGAATGTCGGGTCGCAGAGGACATCGCCCGAAATCACAGGCGGCATCTACGAGTCGCGGAGCTTTCTGCCAAGCCATATCTGTTTTTCACTCCCACATGAAGCGAGATATAATGAGACTATGCTATGCTTTATGCTATACTATACGCTATGCTACATGCTATGCTACATGCTATGCTATATGCTATGCTATATGTACACGACGACGAAACGAGAAATCATTCTCGTAATAAGATGTGTGGTCGTGTGGACTGGACTGGTCCACCAGTGTGCTTAGCATGCGCACAGCGAGATTATCTCGCGACGAGAGAGAGCGATGTTGTCGTTGCCGGCAAATTTTTGATTTACCCTAACATGCACAAAATGCGGTATATTACAAGAAAAAAATTGTCGACATGTAAAGGTTCGTAGAGAAAAATACCACATAAAATAAATATTACTTTTATCTCTACTTTTGACGTAACGAGACAAGTAACCATGTTAGCTTCGGTAGACAGAGAGAGATAACGGGTAGAGATAATTTTACTCGTAGTGCGCATACTAGCCATACAGGTCGCAGACACGAAAACATTCATAAAACGGCAATTTTCGTCTCCAGCTTTACTTTAAGATGCCGCCAACATTAAATTAAAATTCGCGGCAGAACGCTAGGGGGCTTAAACAACCCTACAAAAACACATTATTCCGCATTCCTGAAAACTTGAATATAAAAGCGATATGGGTGTCATTGTCGAGATTTTTCGGGCTGCTGGTCTGATGACAGAGGTTGTTGAAAAATTAAGAACGGACGTTCGCCACAAATGGGAGAATTTCACGCTACAATAGTACATTGTTCACCGAGGGGAAAAAGTGACCGATTACTACCGAGGGTGTAGTTTGAGGCCCGAGGCGTAGCCGAAGGGCCGCAATACACGCGAGGTAGGAATCGTACTTTCTACCGAGTGATACATAGTGCTTTATACTACACCTGCGAGGAAAATAAGCGATAATAATTAGTGATTAAACGAACTTACAAAGTGAAGTTCTATCATAATTATATGAGTCGCTTCATTCGAAGCTTCACTATCAAAACTAGACTAGGTACATTTTGAGGATTATTTCAATATAGATTTCGATATCGAAAATCGACATCGACATCGACAATCGATATCGACAATCGATATCGATACCGACAATCGACTACCATATCGACAATCGACATCAACACTGATATCGACTATCGATATCGACATCGACATCGATAGCGACAATCAACAAACATATCGACATCGATGTTGATAATCTACATCGATAACGACATCGATATCAACAATCGACATCGACAATCGACTTTGACAATCGACATCGACAATCGACATCGATACATCAATAGCGACAATCGAAATCGATATTGCCAACCGACCACGACATCGATATCGACAATCAACATCGATATCGACAATCGACCATCAAAATCGACATTGATATCGACAATCGACATCCACCATATTTGACTTTTGTATGTCAAATATTATGGTGAAGCTGCTTCTAATATTATATCCATAAGGACATACCCAAATTCTCAACGTCCATATACCTAATTTACTTAAAATTAAAAAAAAACAGCGCGTTAGAAATGGATTTTCATATAGTTTTTCTCCCCGCTTAGCACGTTAGAAATGAAATTTCATACATCTTTCCCTCCCGCATATTTGGTTTGTAGCAATGACGTACATTCTACCTCGTTTTTAAAAAAGAATGAAGGTACTTTCTGAGCGGGTGTAGTATAAATAATATTTTTTTTACATGTTATCATCACAATCACTACCAAACTTACCTATACTAGTCTTGCCGACCCCTGGTGGTCCATGGAAGCACAAAATCTTGCCCTGGGTGCTGCCTTTTAGTTGAGAAACCGCTATGAACTCCAAGATCCTTTTCTTGATGTCTTCCATCCCATAGTGGTCTTCATCCAGGATAACTTGTGCGTCCTCTAGTTTGAGGTTCTCTTCAGATGTCACCCCCCAGGGTAGAGAGGTAAGCCAGTCGAGGTAGCAACGGGTTACACTGAAAATCACACAGAATGAAAGAAAATTGTTTCTATATTGAAATAGCTATTTATGCAACTGTATCGTAATGAGAGTCATTTTAATTCGAGTGCTGTTTTTTGATACGAGGCTTGCCGAGTATCAAAATAGGATAGTACGAGAATTAAAATGACTAATGACGTACAGTTGCATACAAGATTTTATCTACGACAAGGACCTAGAGTAGGTGGAGATGAAATATATAATATGTACATATTCAATGACGGGTGCCACCATCCGCCATGATGTAGGTATGGCTCCTCTACATACTAAGAACTCTGTGGTTGGGAAAGTGCCAGAACCCAGAGCCGCTAAGCTATAGGTATCCTATTTATGAAGATAACCATATCGATACAGCTACGACTCATAACGATACAGCTCCCATACAACGAACTGTATCGTTATGAGAAGCAAACACGAAAGAGGGTTCAATTCGATATAGTTGTCAAATTCGAAATTGGAACTTTTCAATGCTGGAGTAGATAAATACATTTATTCGATAGAAGCAGGCGTTGCGGAAGTCCACGTTATTGAAGGAATTAGAAGTTTTTTTTTTATTCCACTACAAGTCAGCCCTTGACTGCGATCTCACCTGATGGTACGTGATGATGCGGTCTAAGATGGTAGCGGGCTCACCTGTTAGGAGTATGGTAGTTATATTAAACCCTAGTTGGTTTCTACACGACATCGTACTGGAACGCTAAATCGATTGGCGGTACGTCTTTGCCGGTAGGGTGATAAGTAGCTACGGACGAAGCCTCACACCAGACCAGACCAGAGAAAATTCAGAAATTATAAATTCCCTAATTGACCCTGCCGGGAATAATATAGCTTAGCTTTTTTCTGGGCCATACTTTTAATGGATTTGTCAAACTTGTGTAAAGGAAAGTTTAAAAAAGGTTGTGGAATTTTGTTAGAGAATAGAATGCTCATACTGTCATTCATTGTAAGCCCCCAAAAAAAGGCAAAGGTTTAATTAAAAGTAAGATAACATCGATATATATGTATCGATATATATATACTAGATGGGCCCTTTTATAGAAAAAATTAGGCGTCCGACTTGTAGGGCATGCCTGAATATTCCTGTCCTTGTCCCCGCCATAGCGCTGTCCCGCTTTTCAGACTAGATGGCGTTACTAAAATAAGTTCACATTCTTTTTTTGACAGGGCCTGTCTATGTAAATTGAGGTAGTTGCAGATAACTTACTTGAATTCAGAGCTGTGGCTCTCCAGAAAGTTCAATTTGTTCAGTTCCTCATCGATGACGGTCTGTACCGCCGCCGGCACTTGTTTGTCCGCGAGACGTTCTTTGAATTTGTCGCCTATCGCGTCCTTGTCGTCCTTTTCTAGACCTAGCTCTTTCTTTATCACCTGAATAAAAATGTAAAATAATCAGCCCCCCCGATTGTGTAAGGAAATTGTAATCGTAATCGTTTGTCAAACGTGCGGGACGAGTGAGTGATATGTAGTCGTCCGCACCAATAGGAAGATCTTTCTCCGGGCTGGTGTTGTGCCCGGGGACCTTTCTGGTCCAACTGTTGTAAGTTAAAAATGTCTATATATAGCGCTATTCTCAAAAAACTTCGATAGCGTGATTCAGGCTTGTATGTAACTTATAAGTTTTCAGTTGATTATCTATCCTGCGATGTAGATACAATTAGCGCCATCTAGTTTGCACTGTGGTAACCCCTACAAACGTATAATCCGACCTGTTTATGGAGACTCATAGCCTGCACGTCAAAAAGCGTGTATGAGCTCCTAAAACAGTTCGAGTAATATGTCCTAGGCTGTTAAATGATTACGATTTGCTTAGACAATTGGGCCTCTGTGTATATTATAAAACACAACAATTGTTTCTACCGATATCCATTATAGACTTTGAAACCATCCAACCGATGTGCCTCAAACCTGTTTCATAAGAAAGGCAATAATGCGAAGATGGTTCTTTTATTTTCTTTTTTTAGTGTAGAAGCACATGCTGGGTATCCGCTTGTTAAAAATAGAAATTATTGTTAAATCCTAACTTTTGTTATGTCTTTGGCCTGGTGGGAGGCTTCGGCCGTGGCTAGTTACCACCCTACTGGCAAAGACGTGCCGCTAAGCGATTTAGCGTTCCGGTACGATGTCGTGTAGAAACCGAAGGGGTATGGGTTTAATATAACTGCCATGCCCATAACAGATTAGCCCGCTACCATCTTAGACTGCATCATCACTTACCATCAGGTGAGATCACAGTCAAGGGCAAGCTTGTAGTGGATAAAAAAATGAAATTACTAATCTAATGTAGTTAATTTTGATCTGCAGTATTTTAGAATTAGAGCCAATTGGCTCTAAATCTACTCGATGTAGCCACACCACCAATACCGATTTGATAGCTTATATCTCGGTAACCTCACGCTTTAGAAGATTTTGTCTGATATAATACGTACCTGTATTGATACCAGCTACTGATTGATACAGGTCTAATGAGCGGTTGCATTTTCGAAAAAACATAAACTTCATATTAAAATAATCAAATTCGTTAAATAATTCGTTGCTGTCGACGAACGACTGGTAGGAACGTATCTTCATAGTCTGTGGTAATACCTTGAGCTGTTCATGAAGGATGTATTTCCGATGCTGTTGCTTCACTTTCTCCTCCACCTCTTTGCCGATCTTCTGCTGCAGTTTGGACAGTTCATACTCTTTCTTCAGCAGCGACAGCGACATCATCAGACGTTTCGGTATCTGATGGATTTACAACTGATCTTTATTCTTTGGTCTGGTACGGTCTGGCCGTGGCTAGTTACCACCCAACTGGCAAAGACATACCGCCAAGTGATTTAGCGTTCCGGTACGATGCCGTGCAGAAACCCACTTGGGTATGGATTTAATATAATAACTGCCATACCCCTAACAGGTTAAAAGCACTGGAACACTGGTATAGAATGAAAATGTCTAAGCAGTGGAAAGGCAATTTTATGGATAAAGGACATACAGACGTTGAGAGCATATATGGAGATAAGCTGTCAATGATAATCACACACAATGACCTTATCAAAAGACAGCGTATCTTCGACAAGAAATACAGAGTGCACATAGGTTCAAAGGAGACATGGAAGATCGAAACCGCCAATGAAGACAAGATTGTTATCTGTTACACGGACGGATCAAGGCGGGAATCAACTAAGCTCAGTGGTGCTGGAATCTTCTACAGCACCAATCCTGATAAAGACCAAGTAATTTCCCTAGGTAAATTTGCTAGTGTTTTTCAGGCCGAAACGTATGCGATCATGGAGTGTGCTTTCGGCCTGATGGATACTGTAAGCATAGAAACCGAAGAAGTGATCATATATAGTGACAGTCAGGCTGCTCTCAGAGCATTAGAAATGAAGGATACCACATCAGCTCTAGTGAAGGAATGCAAACGCATCTTGAATTCACTAGCTGAGAGGACAAAAGTCACAATTGCCTGGATTCCTGGACACCAAGGAAACGAAGGAAATGAAAAAGCAGATGAATTAGCAAGAATGGGAGCAAGCACTCCATTCTGTGGCCCCGAACCTTGCTTACCCATTTCATACTCGATCACTATGAAAGTGATTGAAGGAATGATAGAAAGGGAATCGAATTCAAGATGGAACAACTCTACACAATATAGACAATCGAAGTTGTTCTTGAAATCGTTCGATAAAAAGAAGACAAAACAACTTATGTCGCAAAGCAGAAACAACATAGCACTAATAGCAGGCATAACAACAGGACACTGTCTGCTAAATAGACATCTCACAATAATGAGAATCGAAGATGACCCATCATGTCCAGAGTGCGGCGAGGAAGAGACCAGCTTCCACTTCATAGCTGAGTGCCCCATGTACTCATTGGTAAGGTGGGAATTAATAGGCAAGGACAGGATCAGTGAAGAAGACCTAAGACATCTCTCCATAGGGGATATCGTAAGGTTCACTAAAGCTACAGGTAGGTTCGGGGGGGGTAGGCTGCCGGGACACCAGTAACCTGTGTCCTAACACGGGGAAATGGGTGGAATGGTTCAATTAATGGACCGATCACCCGCCTGGCGACGGCGGGCGTCCCCTCTATAAGTACATACATACCCCTAACAGGTTAGCCCGCTACCATCTTAGACTGCATTATCACTTATCATCGGGTGAGATCGCAGCCATGAGCTAACTTGTTGTGGATTTTAAAAAAATAGTCATAGGAATTAGGAACTGCCGATAGAAGTGATAACGAATATTCAATTTTTAAAAATATAATAAAAATTAAAAATATTTCAAATATAAACCTTAAAACTAAGGAATTAAAGTTTAATTACGAATGTATTTTATTTATATTTAAGACCTTTTGTCTTCGTAACAACGCGAGGTGTCGCCCACGGTTAAACAGCACTTATGAATATAAACCTTAAAACTAAGGCATTAAAGTTTAATTACGAATGTACTATATTACTTAGTAATTAAGACCTTTTGTCTTTAGAAGAATGGTGTCGATCACGCGTTTTCAAATTTTTGCCCCCTACCAAAAAGTGCTCAACGCGCAAAATGAAGTTTTCACTTCAAAAACAGAAAAGATGAGCCATGAAAGCGTAGGAAACAAACAGGCAGACACACTTTCGTATTAATAATATACTAAGTATGGATTTCTTAGGTCTTAAGCATAGGTATTCAGTTCATAATCTTACATCCATTTCCTCGAGTACGGCTTGCAACTCGGCGGGTTCCGCGCCAGTCAGCGCCGCTCCTAAGTCACTCAAGTAAACCGGGTTGTCCACAACCCTTTGACCTTGCGCTAACATGTGGTGTAGAGATTCCCTGAGAAGGAAACCATTTCAATCATACATCACAAATTCATATTTGATAGAAGCAGGCGTAAGTCCATGATAATGAAAGAACTAAAAGTTTAATTTGCTATTAAGCTCCAAGTGATACACATGCAAGATACACACTGTACCAAATAGATTTAACTACTGTGGCGGATTATAGCAAAATAAACTTAGTTCTTTTATTCAAGTTCATATTATTAATTTGAATAACGGAGTAATGAGTAAACCTGCATGCCCGAGAGGTCTTCACGTTGTCAATAACGCGGCAGTATATAGGCCTCCACCATCTTATTTCATTACATCAATAATTAGTAGCGCTCCTGAATATTACAGCGCGAGAAGCGCGAAAAATGACTGATAAATTAATAGCGCAGGGGCAGTCTAAATCAAGGTCACTGACTGACTGACTGATCATCACGATATCTCAGGAACTATAAAACATACAGACTTGAAATTTGGAAGGTAGGTTCCTTCTATGGTGTAAACGTCAGCTAAGAAACGGTTTTGGGAAAATTCACCCCTAAGGGGTTGAAATGGGGGTTGGAAGTTTGTATGAAAGTCCTTTGTTTTTGAAGTTAGACACATGAAAATTAGCATTTAAGTTATAAGTTTAACATAATAAAAATCTGTATAATTTTTTTTCCAAAAATCTACCCCAAAGAGGGTTAAATGGGGGTTGGAAGTTTGCATGATGGTTCTAAGTTTTTGAAGTTACAGACTAGAAAATCGGGATTTCAGTTAGTAGTTTTAAATGATAATAACCTGTATAAACCATTTTACGAAAACCCACCCCACAAAGGGTAACATGGGGGTTGAAAATTTTTATGAAAGTCCTATGTTTTTGTAGAAAGAGACATGAAAATTCAGCATTTCGGTTATAAGTTTGAAATACTAAAAACCTGCATAAGCTATATAAAGCCTCTTTAGATAGACTTTTTGCAGCGGGAAAATTTCATAATCTCATAGGTGATAGGAAATCAGAAATTGTACGCGGACGAAGTCGCGGGCGACCGCTAGTAGATTGATAAATCAGTGCAGGTCCAAGCTAGACAGAAACGATCAATAGAAACTCACCTATAAAGTGGGTTCATGTTAATAATATCCCGTATAGTCTTGATGACCTCTTGCGTCAACGCCTTAACTTCCTCGTTCTGCTGGAACTTCTCATGCTGCATATTCTCCACCTTCACCATCATCACTTGGTCGGGCGCGGGTTTCTTCGTCTCTGTCTCCCCCGCGGCCTCCTCGATATCGCTGGTCTTCCGTCTCGTGTTGCGATACTTGCGCCGGCGTCGCTCCGCGTCCGACTCTTCGCGGGTAACGTTAAATTCCACGTTAAACACGGGAAACTTGAGCTTCATTTCTGAAATATTGTTTCTCATTTCAGAATTGAAGCTGCAAGCTGTTTCATATCAATAGGGATGTTCGTAACATTAAAAATAAATTATTTTTAGTGATTACTACCCGCGACTTCGTCCGCGTGGATTGATGTTTTTTAATTTCCGCGGGAACTCTTCAATTTTCCAGGATAAAATTGTCCTTCCCTGGGATGTAAACTATCGTTATACAAAATTTCATCAAAATCGGTTGAGTAGTTGAGCCATGAAAGCGTAGCAAACAGACAGACAGACACGCTTTCGCATTTATAATATTAATATGGATTCAATAGAGGGTCTTCTAAGACGTAAAATCCATGTCATTTGTTGGTTTCAATATGTAATTATTTAGTTATACTACAATCTATCTCTGTTCCAAATTTAGTCACAATCGGTTAAACAAATTAGGCCGTGAAAACATAGCCACACTTTAACATTTATAGTATTACCCAGTTAAGAATTCTAATTTTTTTTATTTTAGGTGAGTGGATTATAAGGTTCTTAAAAAATTCAAATTCAAATCTAAATTTTGAGTAAGTAATAAAATGAATATTTTTCATTAATCGGCTAACTATATTATTACTATGTAAAATTGGCTGCTCTAAGCTGCTGGAGTACCTCCACAGTGTTTCATTTTTTTCAGAGAAGTGCAGAGGTTGTTAGTATTTTTAAATGAACCCTTTATTTTACCTGCAGGCCCGGTCTCAACTTCATCCTCAACGAACTGGCCAGTGATCTTAATCCTCCGATGTGCCATAACTACTAATCTCAGCTTATAGTCCATATCCTGCATCTCATGGATCTGAGCAAACACTCCGACGTCATGCAAGTCGGCCAAACTCGACACTACGTCCGATTTCTCGTCTTCTTTCTTACGGAGGAAGATGCCTACATATGGCTGGTTTAGTTTCACTTTGCGTCTTATTAGATCTATTAATGCTGGGTTTGAGATCTGGAAGTTTAAAAAAAACAATGAAGTTAATAGAATAACTGCAGATGCTGAGCCGCTGTAATAGATTACAATATATTGTGTGAAGCCAAAAAAAGAAGTTTTTGACAGTTGTCAAGCACAGCACGTATCTTTTGCATCAATCATTGATACATCGCAATCACCTCTGATTGGCTGAATTTATGGTATTCTTGATGCGTCAATGGATTTTGTTCAATAGTGGAAGAGTATTAACCAATCAGAGGTGATTGCGATGTATCAATCATTGATGCAAAAGATACGCGGTCGCCCTGCACACAGATCCCTCAATAACATAATATTGTGTGCTCAAACATAGGCCTCTTATATTGGATCATTGGTCTGATGGCAATCAGACCAATGATTGCAAAAGGGGCTTTACATGCTCTCTCAAACAGTCATGCCACAAAATCACAAAACCTATTTTCTTTATTTATTTAAGTTATTTAGAGAGAGAGAAAGAGTATTGTTTTCAATAAATGTTAAACAAAAGAGACACCTGTATGTCCTACATGTAATGAATAAATTGAGTATTGAGTATTCACCTCAATCAGCTTTATAAACCTAGGGAACACTGGGTTCCTGTTGATGGCAATGACAGGCACTTGCGGCCACACCTCCGGCACGGCCACGGTCGCTGGCAGCTGGCTTGAGAACAGGGGAGTTTCATCCTTCGGGTCAGCTGGAGGCTCTTCCTCTTCTGGGTCATTCTTATTGCTAGTGGAGTAGTGTCTGCTGGGATAAATCTGGAATAGATGGTGCCATCATAAAAACATTCAACATTCATCTATGAAAATGATACCAAAGTGATTTCATCCACATGGATTATGGTTTTAGTTCCAGGGGTACTATATTGTTGCCACAAAAAGTTTCCTAAGTAGGTAGATTTTTGTCTTTAGTCTGCTATAGCCATGCAAAACATGTTGATTTGTTGTTCTATTATGCAGTGTTAGAAGGACAAACAAACTTATAATATTAGTACTGATGTGAAAAACAAGCTTAATTTGTCAAGGCAAATAATATAATCCATTGAACAAAATATGTAATAAAATACTAGCTACGCTTGATGAAGATCAAGAACATAAATTAATATTATAAATGAGAATGCAAGTTTGCTTGCTTGTTAAGCTTTCACAGCAAATTAGCTTGTCAACTGATTTTCATGAAACTTGGTACAGACACAGGTTGTAGCCCAAAGTACATAGGCAGGCTTTCTATCCCAGAAAATTAAGGAGTTCCTGCAAGAATTCAAAAATCCTTAACCATGGTAATAAATTCTTTACAAGCTGAGTTACTTTAGGACACTACAATTTTCTAAAACATTTCTGAAGATTGCCAAATTAGCAAATGTAGTGGAATATGGCCTTAGTGGAAACTCATTCTCCGTACGAGGTCTGAGGAAATTAAAGATAGTGAGAGACGTGGAAGTAAAAAAAAACCAGAGCATTTAGCCTGTATACTATACCTGATTGAGGACTGCAAAACCTCCATCATAAGCGCAAACTCTTGTGTTTTGGGCAGTGTATCTATTTAAACTATTCAATATCCGATTCCCCACCGGCTTCCGATGCAAATGTGATGCAATTTTGGATACATTTCGAGCCACTTGTGACGACGTTCGCAAACTCGGATTGAACAGTACTGTGTTCCTCACTAACGCATTTGCTGCGTGCATTTTTATCGTTATGTATAAATTATACGGAAAACAAAGCCACTTTCATTAACAATATCAATTTTATGTTGCTAAAAGGTTATTTTTCCAGATTTTTCAAAAAAATCATAGGTTATCCTTATCTGTCAAAATGCTGCTGTCATCATGACATTGATAACAATCTATTGACTTTCGTTCTGAAACTAATAGGAAGAAAAAAAAGGAACCTTCTAGCCACAGAACAATATTACCCTCTTTTAGCCATCTAGAAGGATAGGATACAAAATACCTCATAGAGCAAAATACTTACTCTATGGGTACAAACGTGGGGGTGTCAAGCTGTCAAGCCGCAGTGAGGTTGGTGGTGAGGTTGTTTGTCACCTGCAGGGCGACCGCGTATCTTTTGCATCAATTTTTTTTCTTTGCTTCAATCATTGTTACAGTATCAATTGTTGTGATTGGCTGAATTTATGGTATTCTTGCTGCGTTAATGGATTTCGTCCAATAGTGGAAGAGTGTTATCCAATCAGAGGTGATTGTGGAGATTGTGATGCATCTATGATTGATGCAAAAGATACGCGGTCGCCCTGCTGCTGTGATCTGTCTGCTGTCATCTTTCAGCTGAGTCTTTCAGTTGTCACCACCTGTCACAATGGTTACTGGTCTCTGGTCACAACAAAAATGTGTTTGTTGTGCCGTGTGGACATAGTTTAACAATTTTTATCAAATTTTATCTATTAAACCTAATTTATATGAAGTATTTTCGATTCATAATAAGAAATAGCCCAGTAAGTATCATAATTCCACCTTCCCTTCATTTATGGCCTTCGCAATACCCTGGATGTTATCATGTGCTTAACTAGCAACTTTATTTTCAAGAAAATGGAAGTGTCTACAGCTGTGAAGAGTCAAAAGAGTATAAAAGAAGGACAAGCCGAGATACGCCTGACATCGGAGAAAGTTTTCTATAACCCAGTGCAAGAGTTCAATAGAGATTTAAGTATTGCAGTCTTGAGTGTATTTACTAAGGATTACATCGAAGAGAAGCTCGCTAGAGCACAGAAAAGTGTAAAGAAATCTGAATCTGTTGTTGAAGATGTAACTGGAAACGGAGGTAACCTTGAGGTGAACTTTTTTTTGTTATTTTCTGTTTGTTCATTTCGTCAAGTATATTTAGCTTGTTGTCATTTAAAGGTTACATCATTGGTTGGGGTTGGGCTATAGTATACTGATATAGGGGGGGAGGGGATATACCCCCCCTCAAAGTAAGACGTTCCGAATTTTAGTAGTTTCCGAGATATTAATTTTTTAAAATTTTGAGGTTAGTTTTACCTTTATACCTTTTAATTAATTATACCTACTTTAACCTACCTTTATACCTTTTGTTTAAGGTAGTGGAAGAGGTTAATTTCTTAATTGCAATGGGCTACGCCAGAAGACTCGCTTCTGGCTTCGCGCTTAAAAACACTAGGGGTAGGGCAGACAAGACTACGTGGAGTCGGGGTGTGCTGATTCGGTTTTGTGAATCATATCATAACCTAATTATACATGTAATAACCTACCTTTAAACCTTTTTAGTTAATTATACCTATAAAGTATAACCTATAAACGTTTTTTTTAACCTTATAACCTTTCTTGAAAAGCGCGTAAAACGATGACTCATAGATTTGAATTCAAATCATTTGGACACTTTGGCGCCATTGCAGGCGTTCCGTTTTTCCAATAATGTTTTTATGTTTGAATATGATTATTACTTGATTATTATCATTTTGTAATACTTTTTATGTTTGGAACAGATTTTAATACGTAAAACGAAACTTTAGTACGTCAACCAAACGTCAATGAGTCTGTAATCTATGGCAAATGTCGTAAGAAATAGTGAAAAGTGGTCAAAATTTGCGAATTTCAAAAAAATATTTCTCGAAAAGTATTAAAATTCGGAGTAAAATATTTTAGTGCAAGGCTTCTTCTTCTTCTTCTTATTGTTGAGGCCAGTCCCGTGCGTCCTGTATCACTGCAACCGTCTCTGATCTTTTGTGATCACCTCCATTTCAAATTTCCTCGCCAATACTTGTTTCCGCCAGGAATAGCAGCGTTTTCTTGACTGGAATACGGGAAGCGTCCTTTAGGTCAATAATGTGTTGGCCCAGATGGACACTTCGTTTGTGCATTAGAGCAGGACATTGGCAGATGATATGCAGCGGAGTCTCAGTTGATTCCTGGCATAATCTGCAGATATCAGTGTCACTGAGCTTAAGGTTGAACATGTGTAGTGCAAGGCTTACTACATCAAGGTCTTTCTGTAAAAAAAAAATATGAACATCCAACTCCACCGACAGTATGCTATAGCTGAGCCTTGGTTGGGCTATAGTATACTACCCGCGAGGGGGGAGGAAGGGGAGGGGGAAGGGGGAGGGGAGGAGGCGGTCTACCGCAAGTGGCTCATTAGAGTCTAACACTTGCACTTCTCTCGACGAAACGCTAGAAGATGGTGACGATGACGAGGCCTGAGGCTTCGAAGACGCCATAGCAGTCAAACGTAATCAGCACAGTCAAGAGTACAAAAAATGTTCTCAACTGAACAGCGCGTAAAACGATTACTCATAGATTTGAATTCAATAAGATCATTTGGACACTTTGGCGCCAACGCACGCATTCCGTTTTTCCACGGTACACATAAAACTCGATGTTTTATTCGAATGATTATAAAAAAACGTACATGTACAGAAAATAAATACTAATATGCCTATTAAAAAGCAATGATAGACATTTTTTATGGTTTGAATATGATTATTACTCGATTATTAACATTTTGTAATACTTTTTATGTTTGGAACGGATTTTAATACGTAAAACGAAACTTAATACGCCAACAAAACGTCAATGAGTCTGTAATCTATGGCAAATGTCGTACGAAATAATGAAAAGTGGTGCAAATTTGCAGTCTAAAAAAAAATATTTCTCGAAAAGTATTAGAATTCGACTTAAAATATTTTAGTGCAAGGCTTACCACAACAAGGTCTTTCTGTAAAAAAAATATGAACGTCCAACTCCGCGGGGAGTATACTATAGTTGAGCCACATCATTTATTTACCTTTTCTCTAGAAAAGTTAATTCAAGTGGGTTGATTACTAATAACTCACTGTCATTAGCTCAATAAATGTGTTTCGTAAATTATACTTATTACTTGTAGACACCTTAAATGTATGCTCTAACTCTGACACAAAAGTAGTTTATAGAGAGATGTACAACAAAACATTTGTTATAAAAACTGAAGCTTTTGAGTCTAAGAATACTGTAACATCATGATGTATACTTTGACTTTGTGTGAAAACCAGATGGCCTTATGTGAAAGATATTAGTCTATCTCACTTTAATTGTGTCTTAATTCTGAAGTCTGAAAATAGTCATAGTACACTCTATAACAGATCTCACACAGAACAATTATTAGTGTCTTTATAAGTGACTGAATTTTAAGATTTTAACTTCAAATGTAAGAATTAAATAGTCACTTAGGCCCACTCGCAGAAACGCCGGTTATCCTTTTAAACTAGAGTTAGCTGCTACTTGGACAGAATTTGTATAAAACTTCTGTCAAAATTTAAAATTTATTCCTGGGTTAAACATAACACAGCAACTCTCCGAGCTGGCCTTAGTATTTAATTTGCTCAAAAAAATTGAGCTCAGTATATTATGCCAGTAATCTGCTATCAAATTTTTATTTGCTAAGCTTTCATTACTTGAATGCAAGTGTGACTAATATCCCCGACACGCGTGCATCGAATTGAACCCCCCGTTCTCGCCTGCCTGCCTCCTGTGTGCGAGGGGCAGGGTAGCTCATCGCGCTGCTCGTATACTGGCCGGTGACCGGTTCGTATGCAAGCCGAGCGATAGAAATTACATGAAGTAATGTTAAATTACCCTCCATAAAACAATATTATTCCATGTTTGCAAAGCGAAACTACTATACAAGTATTTCGCAATACCTAATCATTATGTTATAGTACTTCAATAACCCTATGATTGAAAATGTAACATACTATTTCCCTTCCTCTGTATGAAAACTTTAATAGGCGTAAGTTAGTCTGTAAGTATCACTATAATCATGTTAAACTTTTGTAAGATTTTAACAAAATGTTTGTGTATCGTTATTTGTGAATAAAGAAGTTATAAAATCAAATCATTACTTTCAAAACAATGTTGGTGAGTAACTGTCTTACTCACCAACATTGTCTTGTATAAAGAGCTATTACGACTTCAAATTTTCAGATCCCTGTAACAATCCTGGAAGCCCTATCTGCAACGGGGCTCAGAAGTATCCGTTATGCTAAAGAAGTGGCAAACATAACCAAGATAGTTGCTAATGACTTGTCAGAACAAGCTGTGGAGACAATAAAGTCTAACATTGTGCATAATGGTGTGGAAGACTTGATTGACACAAGTCATGATGATGCTTGGTAAGAATAATATAAATTTAGCTTTAAATAAATAATCATTTATTTAGTCGAAAAACATATTTTAAACTACTAACTCTTGGCCCCATGTAAATTCCTTATTACACACAAAAAGTTAATACAAACACTAAAACAATTAGCATGGAAAGTCAGCCTTTTTGTAGAAGGTAAAGGCATAAATACCAACTCTTGGCTAATCAAACAATAATGACAACAAGGTTAGGATGCATCAAACGAACAAGACAGTAATGTTGGTAATGTCCGCTAGACTAAATTCATTTATCAGTTGTCGGACTTTCCTTGAGGGAAAATCAGATGACTGGAGAAAGATCGGCCATAAAATAGGTGAAACACTGCCAACAAAAGGCAGCTAAGCTAACTGGGAGCTACTACAATGATTCTTTTTGACAAGAAAATATAAGCCTTTAATGTCTTATTTCACGGAATATTTCCAGCATGCTAATGTACAAACACAAGCATCCAAGCAAGAGGTTTGCAGCCATAGACTTGGATCCGTACGGCTGTCCATCTATATTTTTGGACTCGGCAGTACAGAGTGTACAGGATGGAGGCCTATTGCTGGTGACGGCAACTGATATGGCGGTTTTGGCGGGAAACTCGCCTGAAACATGCTATTGTAAATATGGTGCTGTCAGTTTGAAAACAAAGTGTTGCCATGAAATGGTAGGTTTGTTAAATTTTTTTTTTATAAAACTACCATATTTTAAAATTAAAAAACTTTTGGAAATAAAAATTCAATTTTGTTTATTAGAAGTAGCACATTGGTTATCTGCCAATGATCTTGGGAACAAATTCATAAAGAGTGAAATAAAAGAATTCATTGGCTGGACGGCACATAATTATTATTGGCCATAATACTAGCTGATGCCTGCGACTTCCGCGTGGACTGAGGTTTTTTGGTTCCAGCAGAAATTCTTGTATTTTCCGGGATTGCCTGTTTTATTCCAGACTATAATCTGTCTGTTCTGGTGTGATTGAGTAACAAACATTTGCATCCAAACTTTCGCATTTATATTATTAGTAGGTATAGATGAGTGAGCAAGAAAAAGCATAACATTGCTTCTGTCAGGCGTACCATTTATCCCATGACATGACATGATATTTGACAATTTGTTGATTTACTAAACACAGATTTTTATGCGGTCTAAAATTTTGAGAACATTTAGTTGAATTTCTAATAACAAACAAAACCTCAGCATGAACAGTACTTATACCTTAAATATATAAATAAACTTTTGACCAAATTATTTTTAAAATAAACCCTCTTTTTTTATAGAAATCTGTTTATTTTTCTAGGCACTTAGAATTCTCCTGCAATGCATAGAGCAACACGCAAACAGGTACAGCCGGTACATAGTGCCGCTGCTGAGTATATCTGCGGACTTCTATATCAGAGTGTTTGTCAAAGTCTACTCTGGGGCGATACATTGTAAGAAAACTACAAGGTTGGTAAAAAAAATAAGTATCTTACATTATAAGAAAGATTTTTTCCACTAGATGGCGCTACTTTTATCATATAAACTAATCACTTGATAATTAGTCTAATGCGTAAGAAGTCATCTTAACTAAATAGCATCATCACTGAATTACTCTTACCAAGTTTCTCCACAAAAGGCTATATACAACGTCCATGATAAAAAATTATGGGATAAAAATTTAAAAAGAAATATTCATTGAAAGTTAGACTTGATTTAGGATGAATGAAGTCCTACATTAAATAAAAATTATATTTCAATTTAGGTTAAACAAACAAATCGATAAGTAAAGTAAAATATACTTTAATGTAAGCGAAAAAATAACATCTAAAGGACATGACACAACAGGAGGCCTTATCGCTTAAATAGCTATCTCTTCCTGACAACCTGGTTAAAGTTTACTTAATAGTTAATACCTATTTATTTAATTAGTTTTGATATTTCTTTATTTCTAGCAAATTATCTATGGCGTACCACTGTGTGGGTTGCGACAATATAACCCTGCAACCGTTGGGCGGGTTTAAACCCAACCCAACGCCGAAGAACCCACAACAAACCAAGGGTTATCTACCCACGGTCCCCCCTGTAGGGGAATACTGCATACATTGCAACCAGAGGCATCATGTAAGCGCTTTATAATATTTTAGAAAGCTTCTGGCGTAAGCGGAGCGAGCACATTTTTTTATTATAACGGGACTTTGTCCACGTGGATTTATTCGATTCCCGTGGAATCTCCTAAATTTTCCGGGATAAAAAGTAGCCTATGTCCTACCGCGGGATACAACCTATCCCTGTAACAAATTTCATCAAAATCGGTTGAACAGATGCCCCACGAAAGCGTAGCAGACAGAGAGACACACTTTCGCATTTATAATATTAGTGTGGATATTAGTATGGATTTGAAATAAGAATCAAATTAAAAGATTCTAATGTTAATAATTAGAACTCTAAAAAATACTATCCATCCATCCACCATCCATCCATACTATCCATTTTTTTATATTAAAATTCGAAAGTGTCTGTCTGCTTTCATTCTCTATCTCTGAAAACAATCAAAACATAAGTTTTGATTTTTTGTGCATTGGCTAAGAGTAAATTGTATAAAAGTTATTAAAAAATGATTTTCAGTGCACTTTTTAAAAGTTTTAAATTATACCTTTTGAACAGCTAGGCGGTCCAATATGGTCAGCGCCAATCCACGACGACGTATTCGTAACTCGCGTACTCACACACGTGCAAGAAAATCCAGACCTATTTGGTACCAACAAACGTATCCAGGGAGTCCTAGCCATGGTCCGGGAAGAGTTACCAGACGTCCCCCTGTACTATACCCTGGATAAACTGTTTGGACGGGTGCATTTGGAAACTATGCCCATGCTTACTATGAGGTATGTAATATCCGAGTGCGTTAATAATTTGGGGCTATTCAGTACCATCAAATGTATCAAGTAAATGTCATGGCCTTGAAGACTTGTGAGATATACCATTAACAGTACCCTGAACAAACTTGGTACCTTCCGTTTTGTTTGTGTTTTCGTAATCATAAAATACCTTGAAAGTGTAACCCAATGATGACATCGAAAATCGAAATCAGATTTCAAAAAATCTTCGACAAGTTTACACCAAAATGATCAATGTTATTAAAGAATCTGTGTTTTCCATGCTTGGAAAAAATGGCATTATTTTGTACTTGAAATACTTCTACAATTTTCCGTTCATATCTACCTGAGTAGCAAAAAGAATGAAAAAAATAGTATTAAATTCGTCTAAACATGACTGCAATATTGAGCACAGAGCACAAACATTTCACAGCTTTCTAGAGTGTTGCCAGGAATAAAAAAAATAGCTAAATTTCAAGACATTTGCCAAGCTAAAATGGACGTCGTCAATTATTACCCTGTGAAACTGTAGAGTCCGAAATTTTCCCAAAGTCCAAGTAAAAATTTACCCACTATCCCATTATTAGTCCCCAAATACTGGTGGTTACGGTACGATTTCATTGAAAATGAAATAAAATGTTTCCCTCTCAGGTCAGCGATCCTGAACGCGGGCTACAAAGTGTCGTACTCGCACGCAGCCAAGTTGTCGATAAAAACCGCTGCGCCCGCGCAAGTCATATGGGATATCATACGCACATGGGAGAAAACACACCCTATTAAACCTGCCAAGTAAGAATTTTGAATTAGTTATTATTTTATGCTTCTTTTCTTCCTCTTGAAACATTTTTTTCTTGACAATACTTTTGTGTAGCAATGTTACCCACCAACATTTGATGTCCTTTGATTCAGCATTGACAAATAGCAGTTGTAGATCGTTTAGAAATTTATTTTCATCCTGAGGACTTCTGCCCACGTCAGACTTTTTATAGGTCCGATAATATCGAGTCAACTTTTATCACCGATTCTATGACCGACGCCACTTTCATTTTTCACCGAAAGTCGGATCGGCGGGGATGTGCCGATTTTGTTGTGACCGACTTTTTGCAGCCCGACGCGGGTGGCGTTTCAATATTGCAATCTGTATGTTTAATTTTTTGCCGACAAAGTTCGGTCATAGGTTGTATGACGCGGGCAGAGCCAATAGGGATATCTTGAACTTTATTTAAATGTATGTTTGTTTTTAATCCATGTTTCTTTTCAAAATAATTAAATACCGATTTTGAAACAAATGTGTTTAAGTTAAATTTTCCATACCTGTCCTTTTCATGTCAAGCCCGGTTTAAACTTATAAAGTTTTGTAGTATGGGTATGTATATAACTATTTTGCATGCAAAAGGATAGAACCCTATTTTAATCGAGATATCAATTATTAGTCGTAGTGAAGTAATAAATCTTAAAAATAAGTATGTCTTTTAGTTTTCTAATCTTTTTCACAGTGGTTTTAATTTTTTTAAGAATACGAAAGATTGTTTTGTATGCCAGATTAGAATCGGACCCCGTAGCAAAACACATACTGTCGCAAGACATCCGAAGTCGGATCGATCTGAGCGAGCGACCCGACGCCAACCCGACAAGTCGGCGCGACGGCCAACTGCGCTTTCAGTTCAACCCAACACCGCACTGGGGGCCCGGCTCCAGAGCCGCAGTGAAGTAAGTGTGAGATCTATAGAGCGAACTTTGACTTTGCTTAGACTTAAGACATGATTACAACGAGACAGATTTATGTTACTCACATAAATACATCTCGTTTTAACTCTGAGTAAAGTCAAAGTACGCTCTATAGATTTCAGCGTAAGACTTTCATTACTCACACCATCTACACACATACACTTATGTAAGACATCAGCAGGAGTAAGTACATATTCTATATAAATAAAACACAAAAATGGTTTCAACTTATGTTATAGACTTCCAACCGATGTGCCCCAAACCGGTTTCATTTGAAAGGCAATAATGCGAAGATGTTTTTTTTCTTTTTTCTAGCGTAGTAGGTATACGCTAATTATGATATAAATAATTAAATAAAATCGAATAGAATAAATGGGCAAGTCTGTATATTGTACAGTGTTTCCAGCAAATTAACGATTTAAAGTTATTTTTTTAATTTTGGAAAAAGCCACCAATTGGATAGTCATCTGCCTGGCTGTCTGTAGGTTTGTTACTTCCACACAGTGTGTATTTCTATTTGAGCGCCTCTCTTGTTTCTTTTAAAAAAGTATTCAAAAAGTAGATAGTTTTAAATTTTGTAAGCTATGTACTGAACCCTTTGTGTTCGAAGCCGACTCGCCCTTAAGTGGTTATTTTCATTGTTTAATTGAACTCTGGTACCACCTTTATAACATTACGTGTATCATGCAATAAATAATTTCTGATTCTGATTCTGAAATGAATATTTATTGTCTTTCCAGTATCGGTGAGGAGAAAATATCGAAGGCTATACGCAATCAAAACAAGCATAGCAACAAGGAGAAAGGCACTGGAAAGCGTGGCCACTCACCATCAAGTGATGACGACGCTCACAAAAAAAACAATATGGAGTATGAACAGACAATTGTGTAAATAAAAAAAATATGAAAAACTGTTTTTTTATTTTATTTAGTTCCATGATTTTATTTTATAAATTCTATACTTAATTATTGTAACGTTGATTATGAATCAAATAGTATGAAAATTGAAAAGGAAGACTGCCGAACTAATGCCCGGTTCCACCTCTCCGTAGTGCGAGGTGGTAAATTAGGTGGAATAAAAAATAGACCCGGATACAGAAAAATCTACCACCTTGCAAAGATTAGAGGAAAAAAAAATAATTAAATAATCGATTCTACCTACCTATAAAGAAAGAAGCCAGCCGTCGACTCTCTGGTACGTTGTGAGGTGTTACAAATGAAAGTTTGCTTGTTGTTCGGCAAAAATTTGTATTTACTAATTACTCACATAAAATTATGCTTAGACAGACTAGCTTAATTAAAATGCTAAATGTTAATACACAAAATGACTTAGGTAGATAGTCTTAAATTTAGAGAAACTATATATTTAAATTTAGTTTAACTTAAGGTTTATGAAGTTGTTTCGTGAAAAGTTAAAAGCTCAGTGGTAAAGACTGGGTTCCTAACTCGAACACACACAAAGAACACACCTGACTGAACAGTCCTGGATACCAAAACTTGTGCTTACTTGAAGGGAGGGGCCGGCCACGTAGCTGGAACGTCTCAGCAAGCCTTCCCTGGAGTTTTCCAACAGGAACACATCAAAACCTCCTTTTCATGGAGAGAGTCGGTGAATCATTTTCCATAAGTCGATGACGTGGATTTTCAGATTTAGACATCCATAGAACACGGCATCGTAAAACGTAAAACTTTTGTTGTAAACGGAAATACGTAAGTAAAAATTAAACGTAGAATTAAAAGTTAAGAAAGTTACGATAATAATGAAGACCCTGGAACAAAGAAAAAAAAACAGAGTTAAAATTGGGTGTGTTGAAAACCCCACACGCGTGGCATTTTCTTCCAAAGAACACAAACTCACCAATAGAACTCCTGGCCGCTGGCGTTTTCAGGAGTTCACCCACGAACCCGATATATCCACAAAGTTGTTGGGAAAGCAAAAAAACAGGAACTGAAAGAAAATCATCGAATTAAATCTTTCCAACCACAACCGCCATTTTGTTGAATCAACCAGGCGTCTTGACACAACACTATTCGACTTACCATAATTGATGAAATATATCTTTTACTTTAGATGATAGATTTTAATATAAATGTGTTTTCCTTCCATTGCGAAGCCATGGATGGGCAAGCTTGAGAATTCCCCGTAAACGAAAATCTAATCCTCACATGTCGAAGGTCGGAGAATTCTGATTTTTGACCAGTCCGTGTTGCCAGACGCCAACCCCCAGGGTGGCCGCCTCAAATAGCTAATTGAGCAATAAACAATTGTGTTGGACTACAAAAAAAAATATTATAAAACGAATTTTGAACTAAATAAAAATTGTTAAAAAACACTATCATATTTTATATTATTTAACCAAAACCGAAACGACAAGGAAGCGCCATCTATGGTGAACACAGAGAAACTGTATGCCATTTAGCCAACGCAGTTCTGCACCTTGATGCTAGGTGGCGCTAACATCCTTTGAACGAACAAGTTTTCCGATAATTTCGAAGCTAATCAATTGTTCCAAAATTCACAACGTTACAGTAGAGAGTAGTATACACAGAACACTGCGGACTTGTGGAACCATAGACATAGGATTTTTTCATGTGTGGAACCCAAAGAATATACTTTCTTTGGGTTCCACAAGTAGTTTTAGGAAACGTCTAAGACTGATAGGCGACAGTTTTCACCTACAATAATTATCACCTTTAATGTGCTTAGCCTACACATTTTATAAATCTGTGGCTTATGCATTGTGAAAAATAATAATCAATTGAGATACCTTAACCGAAAAATAAATACCCATAAGATATTTTATATATAGAGGATAGAATAATAAAATCTCCGATTCTATCAGAATAAATGATTCCTAATTCCTATAAAGCTCGCCACAGACTATAAAACCCGCGAGCTAACAAGTTTGTCGTGAGCTAGAACCCAGAGCCATAAAGCCAGATAAATAATTTTAAAATATGCTATAGTACGGCCATTTTAAGCGCGGACAAAAGTTCATTGACGCACCTTCACTATGAAACCCTCACGAAACTAACTAACTACGCCAAAACTATAACGTGTCTCTTTCGCGCATATGAATAGACGCGCTTACGTGGTCGACAGTGGATTTCATAATAAAAGTCGTGACGTCTCACCACCGAAACATAGTTGTAAGTAACATTTTACGCGTCGTAACATCATGATTCATAATGTACTATAGTAGTACTAACGTATGTAAATATATTATGTAGTTCAGTAATCAACGATCAATTAATGTTGCGAATAATTACACAATTGCAACGTGAACCTTAAGAATTTGTGATTTTTTTTTAAATAAAAACATGAATAATTACTTCATTTGTTTATTTTCTTTGCCTTTGAATTAAACATAATATAATAATCATATCTATCGACTTTCCAAATCACAGAGTTGCTCAGATTGGAAGCAAAACTAAACAGAATTCTGCTACTAATGACTGAAAAATAGCTACTGTTTGTGTTTACTAAACTACAACGGCTACGAGTGATTAGTTTCTAAGATCAAAAATTCCGGGCTTTATCTTCAAACATATTAATAAATACGTAAACGTAGCCCTTGACGGTACCTCAATACATACAATAAGTACATCTGGGTCAAATTGCTTATACCTCCTCCTTTTTTTAAAGTTGATTACAAATGAAGCAATTACAATACAAGAATAAAAAGATAGACTCCGTACAAGGAGCCGATAGATTATATTATTTTTTACAGAAGACCAAAGTGTTGTTTACTTTTAGTATCTACAACACAAAAGGGAAGGATAAGTATCAAAATATTCTAAACGTTTCCTTAGCTGTCAATGTCATCATAATTTGACATTTCCGCCATCTGAGTTTCCGCCTATGTTATCCTATAATCCTACCAAAATGAAAAGTTCAAGTCATCGAACCATGTTTTATATTTAGCTTGATTTTAAAAACTGTCGCATTGTACCATATGACGCAAATTGGATGTGTTACGATAGGATGCATCGTTTTAATTTACGATAACAAAGGCAAAATAAATGCAATTAACTGCTAATTCTCGATAGGCGTTATCGCCCACCCACATTTTGTTTTCCCACAAACTGTCTCGCGCGTGCTGAGGTGTTTATCGTGTAATTTGTATTAATTTATTTAACGACTGGTGAACTCGACCCCATTAATCGTAGTGTTTTTTTATTGAATTAATCTTCCTGCACCGATAATAATGCAGTTACAGACGTTATTTATTATTGTTCTACTTTCGTTTGCCTTTGCACAGGATAGAAGGGTAAGATAATGATTATTTTATTTCAAACCAACTCCCATTTTTGGCAATTCCCTTCGATCTTATCGCAAACTGTTTTGCTTTCTTTGTTTCGATAATAACGAGATTCAATAGTAATCGTTTACAATCGTAAAACATGGTACTTCGTTTAAAAATCTTAATCAATTTTTTTTAACTAAGTAAGTAAATTATTTACCTGCCTACGTAAGCATTTACTATATAGACACCTTAGTGTCATGATCATGGGATTGCCGAGAAAATAAGGCATTCGAATTAAGATGATGTATGTGTGTGAAGTGTGGACTCTGAACAAGCTATTCTTTGTCCTTCAATCATGAACAACAGAAAAATTCATCAAAGTGATTTATTTCATGATTTTTCAGTGAATTTCTAAAGACATGGTACAGAAATATAATAAACTAGCTGATGCCCGCAACTTCGTCCGCGTGGAATAAGTTTTTTTGATGCAAAATTACTGGGGACAAAGTTATGGGCATCACCTAATCATAATAATAATCAGTTCACTGTTTTGCTAATTAAGTACTCAGTATTTGGCATACTTAACAAAATATAACCAATTAAGTAATAACATTAACGATTGCAGATAACACCAAAAATCAACCCAGGATGTAGAAGTTGCAACAATGATACAATACTGGTCTACGTCAAATGCGATGGTCCCTCGGACACTATACATCAAATATGGGACTTCACAAGAAGGCTCCCAACAGTGATCTTTGCTGTTGCAAGCTTGAACTCCACTCTGAATATCACATGGGAGGGCGCAACACCTGTGAGATTTGATATGTCTGAAGCACCTTCATATGGTTTCGCTACAGCTTTGGACCAAGTGAGTATTGTATGAACTTATAGTTGGTGTCACAAAGAAATCTATAAGATGTGACTGCAAACACCTACAGCCCACAAAATGCAATTTCAAACTCATGATCCTTTGCACGCTTATAAATCCTTTACATGCAATAAATTATGCCTACTTACAAGAGATGAAATGGATAGTTGTTTAGCCGAATACCGGATATCAGATCCGGCTAGCTACGAAGCCAGATGGCCGGATACTTTTCATAATAATAAAAGAGACCATAATTATAACCCGTTTTCTAATTATTTACATCACAAAAACGTATGTTTTAAAGTTGATTTTAAGAAATTGACGTAGTTTTTGAACATCGGTATCTGGTCGGATAGTAAATTTTAGCCAGCCAGATACCGGATAGTTACTGGATATCCGTTTCATCTCTACTACTTACCATTCTAAGTAGGTATGATTTATACAGTAATTACTAATTAGAGTTGGCTTGTTAGGGATCTATAGGTTTTATTGTACCTAACATTTGCAATAAAAAAGGAAATTAATTGTATGAAATGTGTATGTAATATATTGTAAAATAATTTTGAGATAGCAAAAATACCTTACACTTTGAGCATATAAATTGTTTTCACAGCTGGGTTAGTTTGTTTTGCCGCACAAACATACATCCCACTGTCTCCAACTTTTGGTTACCTAACTTTTGCCTTGGTAACCAACTGTACATTCAGAATTTTCATTTCTTAAATATTATTTCATTTTCATTTCTTAGGTAGGTATCAATATTAATAGTTTTAGAGGTCATCGTTTTCAGAGCCCATATGCTTAACCAATTTTGATGAAATTTGGTACAGAGATATGTTGCATCCCAGGGAAGGGCATATTCTAATTTGTATCCCTGAAAGAGTTATTTTAGGATTTTAAAAAACCTTACACTATGAGGACATAAAAATTCTTTCCAAAAAACCGACTTCCAACGCCACTGTAAAGTAATAAATAATTTTTATTTCTACCCACTATGTTGAAGTCGGGCGAGCCTGATGCGTCAACTTTGCTTATCCTTGTTATACCCGCCCGACTTCAACATAGTGGGTAGAAATAAAAATTACCTCTTTATTACTTTACAGTGGCGTTGGAATTCGGTTATTTTTGGAAAGAATTTTTATTTTTAACATTTTAGTGTCAGGGTTGAGGATTTGGAGTCAGAATTTTTTATGGGACCACCTCGAGAGCATCCTTTAAGGACTGAAAGAAACATTTTTCAAATCGGCTTAGAAACCAGGGAGATATGCGGTAACATACATTTTTAAAAAAAATACGAGCCGAATTGAGAACCTCCTCCTTTTTTGGAAGTCGGTTAAAAATCGCAGGCATCATTCAGTATTGTATATAATCATAAATGCCAAACAATACCTATTTTGAATTAAGAGCATACATATTATATTATATTATATTATATTACATTATATTACATAGTTAATTTTGTTTAAAGTGAAAAATATTGTCCGTTTGCAAAATATTAAGCTTTAAAGTGCTTATTTTTGTTAGTCTCTACCAGATAAACTGTTGTTTTTGGACATGTGAAAAAATTTATGGAAGTAGTATCCATACTTCCATTTCCATACTTCCATACTATTAATCCATACTAATATTATAAATGCGAAAGTGTGTCTGTCTGTCTGTCTGTCTGTCTGTCTGTCTGTCTGCTACGCTTTCACGGCCCACCTGTTGAACCGATTTTGATGAAATTTGGTACAGGGGTAGATGGTATCCCGGGGAAGGACATAGGCTACTTTTTATCCCGGAAAAATAAAGAGTTCCCGCGGGAATAAAAAAAAACTGTCTCTTCACCCGATTTTGATAAAATTTTGTACAGGGGTAGATGGTTTTGCCGGGGAAGGACATAGGCTACTTTTTATCCCGGAAAATTAAAGAGTTCCCGCGGGAATCAAAAATCTTAACACACGCGGACGAAGTCGCGGGAATCATCTAGTAATATTATAAATGCGAAAGTGTGTCTGTCTGTCTGTTACGCTTTCACGGCCCATCTGTTCAACCGATTTTGATAAAATTTGGTATAGAGATAGTTTGTATCCTAGGGAAGGACATAGGCTACTTTTTATCCCGGAAAATTTAGGAGTTCCCGCGGAAATAAAAAAGAAATTAATCCACGCGGGCGAAGTCGTGGGCATTATCTCGTATATTATATAACGAACTTTATAGGAAAATTATTACTATCACAGCTAAGTAAACTTTACAAGTTTCCGCATATTGTCATGGGCAACTAAAGAACCGACACGCACTTGGCCTGTTTTTATATCTTGAGTTCCCATGAAATTAAGTATATCCATGCGAACAAAGACGCAGAGAAGAACTAGTTAATACTAGTTGTTTTCCACAACAAAACACCAAAATCCAATGAGTCATTGGTCTACATTACACATTTTGATGAATTTGATCCATATACTATAATAAAACAATATGATTGTATCAATTACATGCACACAATAATGCTTTTAGATTATTCAAAGTCTGATGTTTGTAATTTATGCATAATATTAATCACTTCAAAGAACATAATAATAACTTTCATATTATAAATTGTACATGGAATTGTAGATTTTATTGTAAAGGAATAGAGTAGTATTTTAAACTAAAGTTTATTTATATTTATAGGCTTTAAAGTAAGTGTTTCTGTCTGTCTGTCCATCTGTCTGTCTGCTGCGCTTTCACGGGCCGTTTGTTCAATTTGGATGAAATTTGGTACAGGGATAGGTTGTATCCCGGGGAAGGACATAGGCTACTTTTTATCCCCGAAAATTAAGGAGTTCCTGCAGGAATCGAAAAAACTTAGTCCACGCGGACGAAGTCGCGGGCATCCTCTAGTATTTATCTAAGTCTTTGTTCTATGAATGCATAGTCAAGCTCACAGTATGATAAAACTTTTGAACACACATTGTATTGTAGCTATTACATTACTTCATTGTAATAAATGAGCCAATAATATGTGGCTTATCTTTGTTCCACTAGATTTATAAATCTTCTACTGTGCAGGCACTTTATAACATATTCCTTTCTCGACTAGAATCCGTACTGTAATAAAAATTACTAACGTGAAAGTGTCTGTCTGGCAACTGGCTGCTACAATATCATCTGTCCAACCAATTTTGACAAAAGGTACAGAGATAGGTTGTATCTGAGAGGACTTAGGATTTTTAAATTTAATATTTGCTGCCGTCATCTAGTTTAGCTTCAAATAAAATTTCGTCTTTATTTCAGCTGTATGAATACGACGATTTAGATGACCATGGACATTTCGACCCCAAGTTCCCCTACCATGTTCACAAACTGGACCATTTGGTCTGGCACCTTAATGCGAGTCGTATGACAGAGAAGGATGCTATGGTGCATGTATATGCTACAGTAAATGAGAAGAGGGGGCAATATGGCACTATTGGAATCAAAGTAAGGTTTAGTTACTTATGGGTTGTCTAATTTAGGATGATAATATTGGCAGATGCCATTTCCATAGTACTGCTTCAGTCTGTCTCACTCTAGTCCTTCTCTATTGCTATACCCCTCTCATCTGTCAAATTTATCATCCTAAATTAGACAAATCATGCCTATTTAGAAGAATTTTAGGTTTCATGAAATAAAATTAGTAACCCCACTCACTATTAAATTTTTTATCATTACTTTACCATTTTTAACCAGAGCAAGCCCAGCACTCTTTTACTTTATTTAACTTTTTTCACAATTAAAAACAAAATGGCTCGTGTTTTTTACCAGCACTGGTATGGAATGCTCATTCTACTAAGAAGAGCCAACAACAAAACAAGTTCAGCATTTACTCTTCAAAAGGCAAACTATCGTTTTTACAAACAAATCGCCACACATGGGGGATGCCCCGTCGCTCACGTCCGCAGGAATTACCTTTTACCTCCCTGCACGTGTCCCCCGGGTGGTGCTAAGCGAGCGACGAACCAGGAGGCGTATTAAATGCCATACGATTAAAAAAAACAAACAAATCGTTATATGTTGTGGTTGTGGATGTGGACTGTGGACAATCGACTGCTTTCACAGACTTATTTACTAATCAAGCATTTTTTTATTTCATATGCTTAATATATTTTGTACTCATTATTTATGACGTAAGTAATCTAAAAAATATTGCAGGATCATGACTTCATACTTAGAACGCATCTTATGGTTTAACTTGTCATTGAATAAAAAAATCAGTTATCGGGAGACACTCCAGATAGGCGAAGCATTTGGAGAAAGTAATTTGTATAAGACTGGACTGATACAATCCAGTCGTCAGTAAATCAATTAGTGAATTTGAAGAAGCCAAGTAGAACAAGTGGGTATTATAACATCATTGAATTTTTACTATTAAGTGACAAGTTAAACCTTAAGATGCAGTCTAAGATAAAGTACTATAATGTGTCTCAGGGTACGGCGACATTTCTTACTCATTTTAAATCCCTGGCAGTGCAGCAAAACCTAAGCAAAAAAAACTAAGCTTCACAAAATCATTTGTTACAGTTGGATCTACTGCCATACAAAGACTACGCAGCGGAGCTCCCACGTCTGATCCACACGGCCAACTCCACACTCTTCGACATAAGCCTCGTTAACCTTACGACCTCTACTGGGTACAACGCGTCGCGATTCGCCCTCCATTTGGTTATCGCAAGCACCGACTCTGCCACACAGAGCATGCACTATACTATGCGTAAGAGTCTGGACGACGAACACACGCCTGGGGTCTTTGAGGTGAGGACTTGTGCCTTAAAGTCTGTTCGCTATAAGAAAATAGTGACGCGTCAAAGTAAAAATGAACTCAAAAGCCGTACATTTAAAGTCCCAAATCCAGTACAACTGATATTAATTTCAAAACGTTGGGAGCGCTGGCTGTAAATGCAAACACGATATTGAGCACTAAAACAATGCTGTTAAGGTTTATCAGATGTTAGTTATAATAACCGGGACCGACGGCTTAACGTGCTCTCCGAGGCACGGAGGAAACGAAAAGGCCAAAATTTGATCCTCCAAATGCGGTCACCCATCCAGTTACCGACTTGGGTCAACGTTGCTTAACCTTCGCAATCGACTGATATGCGTCGTCACAACCAGGCCACTCGTCCCTCAAAACAATCATACTATCTACCTATATCATAATCAAACGCGAAAGTGTGTTTGTTTGTTCATATGTCCTTCAATACTGCCGCAACAAAGCAATGGATTGACGTGATTTTTAGCTTAGGTATAGTTGAGGACATGGAGAGTAACAAAGGGGAAGATGAAATTGGGGATGGAACTTGGAAGTTTGTATATTTTTGAATTTAGACATGAAAATTGGCATTTAAGTTAATAGTTGAATAAAAACACCTGCATAAACTACAATACCCTGCATAAGCTAAAGATACGCTTGCAGCGAGAAAATTTCATAATCTTCAGAAATTGTACGCGGATTTTGGTGATAGCCAAATGTTATAATACTAAAACTCAGGAACGTAGTACACTTTTAATTCGTAATAATGAGTGTTTCAGAGACTATGAAAGGACAATTTCGTATTACTCGTCGAGTAGCTACTATTTAATTCAACTTGATTTACTAATTAATTCAACTTTTATCGTTTCATATCTCCTGCGTATCTTTTCCGATCTGGCTAAGAATACCACTGATAAATATTGGTGTCATGGTGCAAAAAGCTTAGATTTTATTATTATATCCCCAAGTACCTCTTACGACCTTGTTATGCTTTTACTAGTATTTATCGAATCTGGTATGTCAAATCTGGGTATCACGTATACCAATATTATTACAATGTATTATGTTTTCCTATCCTCAGTTATATTTGCCGGCTTATATTGGTTTAGTACAGTTTTTGTAGTTCGATCGTTACAATGTCTAATCTAAGTATTTACTATCAGAACGTCCGAGGACTTCGGACTAAAACTAACGAATTTAAGAAGTCGCTTGGCTTATCGAATTACGATATTCTGTGCTTATCTGAGACTTGGTTAAACGAACAAATTAGTACTGGGGAGTTATTCGATGGGCGTTATTGTGTCTGGCGCCGTGACCGCAACTACCTACACACAGGACAATCGCGCGGCGGTGGCGTAGCTATCGCTGTTCACAGGGACATACTAGCTGAGCATCAGCCGGATTGGCAATCCTCTGCGGAGGATATTTGGGTGACCGTCCGGCTGAAACGGGCTCCGAAGGTCAATCTCCACTTGTGTACGCTGTATTTATGTGAGGATGCCTCTGGCAAGTCGTTCTCAACACAACTTAACAACTTTTCTGATAACTTGGAATTGGTCATGGCTAGCCATCCTGATGATAAGTTTCTGATACTGGGTGACTTTAACATGAGCACTATTGAGTGGACCCATGGCACAGATAATTACTTGCGAGCACATAATTTAACAAGTATTCAATTAACTAGCTTCATTGACATGCTAAACGTATGCGGCTTGTTTCAGTACAACTCAGTCTTAAACCGTTTTGGTCGCTTACTCGACTTAGTTTTATATAATGACAGTGACATACATGTATCTGTATGCTTAGATCCACTCACACCAGAGGACTCTTACCATCCATCTCTTGATATAGTCGTGAACTTCCCCATCGATAAACATCTAGTTCCAAGCAATAGATTAGTTTACAACTACAAACGCGGTAACTACAGCAAAATCAATGAAGAGCTCGCTGCTATGAATTGGCACGACTTGCTATCCAACATCTGCATTGATCGCGCTGTCCAACTGTTTTATGACGTCATAAATGGCTTACGAGATCGTTATATACCTAAACGCATATTTACAAATAGCAAGTTATATCCTGTTTGGTACTCTAGAGAATTGATAAAGGTAATTAAAGATAAATTTAAATATCATACTAAATTTAAAGTATACGGTAATCTTGCAGATAGATTGGAGTTTGAACGCCTGCGTGTTAAGGCCTTGGAACTCGAAAACCTTTGTTATAGTAATTATTTAAGCGAAGCTGAAAATTCAATTATTTCTAATTCTAAAACGTTTTGGTCTTTCATGCATAATAAAACAAAAAATGGCCATGTGCCAGCGTCAATGTCTTACTCCAATCAAACCAGCGACTCAGGTGAGGGGATATGTGAGTTGTTTTCAACGTACTTCTTCTCCACTTTTCTAAGCAACCAGTCGAGTTCAGCAAATCCCGTAATATCTAGCCCTTCTTCTTACGACTCGTCCATCACTTTGAACGACATTCACAGCATCGAAGTGGATCAAGTTGTAGTTTATAAATTATTGAAATCACTCGACACTAAAAAATCCGCAGGGCCTGATACACTACCACCCATCTTCCTTGCCAATTGTGCGATAACATTGTCTTATCCAGTAGCCATATTATTTAAAAAATCTCTGCAAGATGGAGTTGTGCCCACGATCTGGAAATCAGCTTTTATAACGCCTATCCACAAGAAAGGAGCCAAGCACTTAGTAGATAATTATCGGCCAATTTCAAAACTGTGTGTGCTAGCTAAAGTTCTAGAGCGAATTGTTTATGACCAACTGTACACAGTCCTAAAGTCGCACTTCAGTCCCCTCCAACACGGCTTCATCAAGGGTAGGTCCACGGTATCCAATCTCGTTCTCTTCACTGAATTTGTGTCTAACAAGATGGACAATCAAGACCAAGTTGACGCCCTGTACACGGACTATAGCAAGGCTTTTGACCGAATTGACCACGACATTCTGTTACTCAAATTATCCAAGGCAGGCATAAGAGGCGATCTATTTCGTTGGTTCTCCTCATATGTAAGAAACAGATCTCAGGCTGTAGTGCTTAATGGTTTTACTTCGACTTGGCGCAGCGTTCCTTCAGGCGTACCACAAGGTTCTTTACTAGGGCCTCTGCTCTTTATTATTTTTATTCAGGATATTGAAACCTGTTTCCATAATTCTCACTTTTTGCTCTTTGCTGACGACATGAAAATCTTTAGGGTAGTAAACAATTTTACTGACCAGATGCTTCTTCAAGATGACTTACTTAGACTCGATCATTACTGCCTGGTCAATAGATTGGATTTAAACGTCTCCAAATGTTTTGCTATCTCCTTTACACGTAAGCGTTCCGTATTCAAATCCTCATATAAAATCAAAAACCAAGAACTTATTTGTGTATCAGAGATACGTGACCTAGGTGTTATTATTGACAGTAAGCTCTTATACGATAGGCATGTGGACCATATTGTAAATAAGGCATCTAAGATGTTAGGCTTCCTAATCAGGTCAACTAAAGATTTTACCAAACTTAAAACAATTAAAGTACTCTATTGCGCCCTAGTGAGAAGTAATCTTGAATATGCGTCGCAAATCTGGAATCCTCAATACGACGTGTATATTCATCGCATTGAAAGAATCCAGAGAAAATTTGTTCGGCTTCTTAAGTTTAGGTTCAATCTAAATCCCAACCAAAGTTATCATGCTTTATGCACTCACCTACACCTTCTGCCTTTAACCGTTAGGAGAAATGTCAGCGATATAACTTATCTCATCAATATCGCCAATAACACAGTCGATTGTCCGCCGCTTCTCGAAAAGTTATCCCTCAAAGTGCCTACCAATACCCATCCCCGTGCCCATTCTATTCTCCGCCCACCATCTGCGCATACCAGATTTCGTCAGAACTCCTATTTGCCAAGATCTTCTCTAACTTTCAATAAATTGTTAAAAAAGAATCTTAAGCTAGATCTCTTTTGCACCACGGCCACCTCCATGCGTAGAATTCTAGCCAATGAATTCTTTGACTCCCACAGCCTGAGTTGAAGTAGTTTGCTGGCTGGTAATTCAAATCTTAATAATTAATAACGTCTAAGTTATCCCTAATATTAGTTAACTCTGGTTCTTCTTTTGTATTAATTCATCTTCTTAACTATAAGCTTTTTATTTTCTAATTACTTCCTATGTTACTGTTTACTACATTACTGTTTATTTTTCTACCTTTGCGAGCTATTTTTATCTCATGTAAATTCTATCTGTGAAAACTTGTAATTGGCGTTATACTTACTCTTTATCTATCTATCCATCTCTGTTGTAGCTGTAAGTTTTCTGTACCAAATAAAATAAAATAAAATAAAGTCGCGGACGACCTCTAGTCTAAATATACTAATTCGGCCTCTTCAATTTCTCAGTCTAACGAGTGTCAGTTATGACTAAATATTGGTTATCAAGAAATAACTCGTGTTTTTAACCGACTTCAAAAAAAGGAGGAGGTTCTCAATTCGACTGTATGCTTTTTTTTTGTATGTTTGTTACGCGACTTCTCCGCCAATTATGAACCGATTTTGATAATTCTTTTTTTGTTTGGTAGGTCATACTTCAGAGGTGGTCCCATTTTAATTTGGTGAAGATCTGATGAATATCTCCGGAGATGGAGAACGGAACTCCTCAATGGATAAGAGTAAATTGCTCGCGATCAGTGTGATAGTTTTGTAAACAGTATGTTTTAACCATGCATAGCATATCTTTTTGTTTTTTAGGGTTCCGTACCAAAATGGTAAAAATGGAACCCTTATGGTGCGACTTTCTCCGTCCGTCTGTCACAGTCTGCTATTTCAGTAACTATTAAAGCTATTGACATGAAATTTGGAATAGTTGTATATAATAGTGGCCCAATATCATGGAAATCAAAAAAAATTAAAATTATTTTTAGTTTAATTAAAAAAGTGGGGAAAATCAGGGGTTTGAAATTTCAAAGTAGGATAACTATACTAAGTGGGGTAAAGGACTTTGTACTTGACTTGTACACTCTAAAACAGATTTTTATTATTTATTTTAATGCATAGTAGTTTTGAATTTATTTAGTTTTTACTAGCGTTCTGGTTACACCCTGAATGCCCGCGGGAACCAAAAAACCTCATTCCACGCGGACGAAGTCACGAGCATCAACTAGTAATCCAATATTTGAAATGAAACGTTTTAGCGATCAATGCCAAATTCACAAGAGCATTTACAGTTAGTCAATAAACTGAAAATGAATTTTATCGCGCAGGTAATAGAGATCAAATCGCCATCATTGTTCAATGAGGAAGTAGGCGGATATCTGCAGTTCAGGCCTGTGGGTTACGTTCAGCCTGAACGCGGCGTTGCCAGCTCGACCGTCGCTCATGTGACGTGCTTCAATAGGTGAGACTGCACTGCAATATGAAACTTAATGCTATTATAATAGAGATCAAAATGCCTGCAATAAACAAAGGCATTAGTACTTTACAATAACAATTAGTGTAATGAACATTACACTGCAATATGAACATTATTACACTCGTAATACAGATCAAACCACCAGTGCTGTAGGCGGGGTTAAGTAAGTCACGTGTCGTACTTCAGTATGAGAGTACAGCAAAATTAACGTTATCATACTAGTAATAGAGATCAATACAGTATGCTGAGAAAGTAAACCGATCAGATAGTGTGAAATAGTGATTCTAAAAAAATTATTTTGATTTTAGATCGCTCACTATACTGTGTTTAATCAATATGAATCTTCTTGCCAATCCAATATAAATCACAGCTAATTTTGTAAACTGGGTTTTTTATGGATGACCCCTAAGTAATAACTTAAAAAACATCTAGAAAACTCGCCAACAGAACAATTTAAACCTTACAGATACAGATAGAGTTGGAAATATCTTTAAGTTATTCGTTAATTGTTTTGAAATGTGACGTCACGAAACTTAGGAGCCCCTCCACCCCTTGTCACACTTCGTCGACCCCCCCCCCCCCCCCCCCCCCTTTAACGTGTGACGTGTGCCCTAATAATAGTATTCTATTTTCAGGACTAGTCTTCCTAGGCATAGTACGCTAAGAACATTCTTCGATGAGTATGGGAAGGCAAACCTTCTAGTACAAGACATGATAGTATCGTTCGGCGAACCGGGGGATGGATACTACACGCAACACAACTACACTGCATGGTGAGTGATCATGTCTTATTGTTCATCCCATTTAAACTCAAACTCAAATATTTTTTACTAGCAAAGGCACGCGACTTCGTCCGCGTGGATTGAGGGTTTTTGGTTCTCGCGGGAACTCTTTGATTTTCCGGGATAAAAAGTAGCCTATGTGTTATTCCAGACTATAATCTATCTCTGTGCCAAATTTCATCCCGATCCGTTCAGCCGTTCTAGCGTGATTGAGTTACAAACTACCATATTTATAATATTAGTAAAGATTTCCCACTCATATCGGGTTTCTTGCTGGTTTTTCTCGAATCCCATTGGTATAGTTACTCACATCACAGCCCTATTTCTGTTTTCCCTTGGATTTCTAGGCGTCTAATTTACAGTTCATTAACTGTCCTTATATACTTCTAATATACTTAGTGTTCACTATGTTCGCGGTAGATGTGTGAATAATGATTATGTCTGCAAATAAATAATTGTATTCGATTGTTCCCCTTAGGTCGTTCGCGGTAGGTTACGGCGCACCGCCCGCGGAGAGTTTCTCTTTGTTCGTAGTACTCATCATATCGCTGGGGCTCGGCGTGCCTGTACTGTTAGCTCTGTCCGGCGTCGTCTATGTGCTGCTTAGACGACACAGACAGACCAACAGCCGGACACGCTTCCAGAACGAGGACTAGAATCTAGATTTTTCAATTAAAACATCTTTAGGTGCGTGTTGACTAATGCTTTGTAGCCCTAATATGTAAATTCTGCAGCAATAGTTGTTTAGCTCGCACTACGAGTCAAATCTAAACAATTTTAGACTGAGAGACGACAGACGAATCTAATCGAGTCGCATTTGCATAGGCGTCTATACGTATACGGAAAGACAGCTCATTGACACGCCGAAAATCAACGCAGATTCATAGCTTCCAGAACGAGGACTAGGCGACCATAGAGCGAGATTCCGGAGAAAGTACTAAAATCTACACTTTTTAAGTAAAACATCTTTAGGTGCGAGTTGACTAAAGTTTTGTAGCTCTAATATGTAAATTCTGCACCATACATTGGGGCTGATTCTGTAGTGCACGATCTCTAAACTAAACTAAAATTAGTGCATTACAAATATTGCTAACCCTCTCATAATACTTCCTACGGAAAGGGACAGAACTAGATTTAAAGCTGCCATTTTAGTTTAGTTTAGAGATTGTGTTATACAGAATCAGCCCCATTGTGCATTCGTTCCGTATACGTACTCGAGTTGACACGTCGAAAATCAACGCTGTTTCAGAAAAAAGTACTGAAATCTAGACTATTAATTAAAACATCTTTAGGTGCGAGTAAACCTAATATGCCCTAATATGTACATTCTGAACCAATCGTTGTTTAGCTCGCACTAAGTGTGAGATCTATAGAGCGAACTTTGACTTTGGTTAGACTTAAGATGGTTAAAACGAGACACAATCTTTCGACATGGCGAGTGGACGCCAGCCGTCACAGTTTGATGTTATGATAGGCTGAATTTTGGTATTCTTGCTGCGACAATGGATTTTGGCCAATAGAGCAATAGTCTCAACCAATCTGGGGCCATAGTGCCAACGCTTTAAAGCTTTGTTGCCCTAATATGTAAATTCTGCACCAATAGTTGTCTATAGCTCGCACTACGAGTTGACTACAGCCGAATCTAAATGTGGACTTGGCGGCCAATCATTGCAGAAAAAGACCGAAAATCTAGATTCTTTGAAGTAAAACATCTTCAGGTGCGACTTTATGGTGCAATTTCATTGGTGTGTGGCACAAATGTATTCCTATCACGGTGGATAAGCAAATATGTTCCGGTGTTTTTCAGCCCATCGTTCCGAATCGTCCCCATTGAAGTGCCGTCGATAGTGACAAATGGGAATTATTTTAAATAAAAGAAAAAAGTGTGTATGTGTGTGTGCAATTCACACACGGCAGAAGTGAAACTTCAGAATGAAATAAAAAAATTGTATGTGTCGGCTCCGACGCACGACTGGAGACTGGAGTTACGAACGAAAAGTGTTACCATGGAAACATACAAGTGTTACCATGGAAACATAAACAAGTGTTACCATGAAAACGAATTAAGTAACGTAACGGAGAAAGTTTGATTTTACTCCCCATAAATTTTCATACCCCGATCTTAATTAAGAAACTCGATTCTTAAGGAATTAAACTGCAATATTACTTGTATTCTATCTCATTCTCTCGCAGGCTAAATACTATTATGAATATGTTTGTCTCTTTTTGGTGTCGCTTTTTCGTTTCATCGAATTTTCAAATCACAACGATTCTAAAGAAGTTTCACTTCATAAATCCCAGTTGTCCCAAAAGACCGCATCTAATCGGGATGCAAATGTGCTGCATACGATTTTGGTGGAATTGCACCATTACAGAAATAGCTATATAGCCCCATTATGTAAAACCTCATTTGTTGTTATTGGCTTGTGTAAGCTAAATGTCGCCAATTTCACTGTCATTATCGAAGCGCGACTTCAATTTAAAAAAAAGATAAGTAGTACCTAGTGATTTTAGCAAGAGACTTTTCGATAGGGGAATATTAGTTAGTCAAAAATCTCAGGCACATGCCTATAGTTAAGTAAGTTATAAGTTTGCAAGTTGTAAGCCGACATTAGTTCACACGTTCTGCAGTTCTATTCTCTAACTCAGTGGCTATCAAAAAATGAAAGCCACTGACATATATTTTTTATCAATTGATGGTATGCTATGATTTTTTTAAAAGTAAAACTTATTTACGCACGTTTGATTTGGGGAGTAAGCTGGTGAATGCGTGACGAGGGCGTTATTAAAAGTGTGATCGGGCGAGGCGAACGGAAGTTGAGAGGGAGAATATAAGTTAGAAAGTGAAGATAGAAAGAGAGAGAGTTACGTTTCGTATACGGGCAAGAGCGAGAGGTGCGAGCACACATTTTCTTTCTCTCTTTCTCTCATAGCCAGTTACTAAGTTTTACTTCAGTCGTGTGGTCTAAAGCACACTCGTTTTTTTTATTACATAGCAATACGCTTCAATGGATAAAATGTGGCTTTAATTTTTTGAAATTGACATAGTTTGGACCTACCTTTTTTTGTGGACCTGAGAAAAAAATGTGTATTATTTGTAAATACATAGAAAATACCTAAATTAGCGACATTATCAATGCATAAATTATTGCAATAAGTTCCTTTCATTATCTAAGATGTTTGATATCTATTAACAATTTGTAAGTATATTATAATACAATTTGTAAGTAGGTATAATATAATATTCCGTGTAACTATTCTAAACTGTTTTGACGACGACAAAAAAACAGCATATCTATGTTATGTAATGATGCGTCTAGACTAATTTTATATACTAGTTGATGCCTGCGACTTCGCACGCGTGGTATAAGTTTTTTTAATTCCCGCAGGAGCTCCTTAATTTTCCCGGATGAAAAGTAGCATTAAGCATATATATATAGCCCACTCTACCCATAAAAAAAATTACGTCGATTTGTTGCTCTGTTGCGGCGTGATTGAAGGACAACAATAAATCAACAAACAAACTTCGCATTTATAATATTGGTATGATGCGTAAGTATATCTGTCTGTCTATCTGCTATGCTTCAACCGATTTTGATGAAATTTTGTACTTATAGAGGTTACTTTTTATCCCGGGAAATTAAGGAGTTCCCTCGGGAATAAAACAAATTATCCACGCGGACGAAGTCGTGGGCGTCATCTAGCATGATATAACATAGCGTGTTAAGAAAAACAATTTTTATAATATTTTGTGTTATCTGTTAAAACTCGACCACACACACAGTCATGTTGTTACTTTTTTAATTTATAGACTAGCGCTTGGCCGCAATCAGACTTGCTGGCAAGTAGTGATGCAGGCTAAGATGGAGCACCCTTATTATTCTGTTAATTTTTATAAAATAATGACGTGGAATAATGTGGAAGTGTTAGATTACGATTTACGAAGGAACTCACATTTTAGTTAAGTACATTAATTGCATAAATAGGCGACAGCGCTGTCTCTAGGGGACTTCTTTCGTGAGATGTAATCTACAAGAAAAGCTTTCCGATATTGTATTGCAAGATATATAGAATTATAGATAGACGTCTCAATACCTGCTAGTATGTCTTGTGAAAGCTGAGTCAGATGTTTAGATACTGGCAACACTGGGCTACGCAAAACTCAAGGCTAAACATAATATCAAAAAAATATATAGTACAGTCAAGTCTAACATATTATCTGACCCGGTGGCCAAAATTGGAACTAATTTTTATGCCTGGTTTTAATTTATTTTTAACTAGCTGACCCGGCGAACTTCGTACCGCCTTAATATGCAAAATTAAAAGTATATTTTTCAATATTTCTAAGAGATTTTCTTAATATTTTTTTCCGTAAGAACCTTCTCCTAATAATAACAAATACAACAAAAAAAGAATTAGTGAAATCGGTCCAGCTATTCACGCGTGATGCCGTGACCAAGGAAAACGGGTTTCATTTTTATATATATAGATAGCTGAAACTAGCGACGCTGACACCGGGTCAGATAAGTATGACGGGTTATACCTTTAGGGATGGAGGATTTATTTTTTAATTTGCCGCCATTTCGCACCTCTAGTTGCACCCTCATCTTTCACCAGACAGATTAGCACTCAGCGAATCTTATGCTTTTTATTTTGAATCTTTTTAGTTCTTAGGGTTTTTTTGTTATGAGATCATTCATTCAGTCACTTATTCATCACCTATGTAGTCGTTTTGTTGCATCTTAGACTGGACCAACCCTAATTTCACTTTGCGATCAGGATTTTTCTTATATTTTTTTAGAATATCATTATTTGCTAGTATTATTTGTTAGTTTTGTATTATGATGTGATATTATTGTTTCTATCGGATAAATGTATTATAAATAAACTATGTATTTAAGATATTTTCACGTCTTTCATTCTTACTGGTAATATTTTCACATTAAGTCAATCCCCAATATGATTTCCAGGGTCAAGTAAGCCTACTCTATAAACAGCACCTCTCGAAACTAAACTTGGGGAAAGTGCTAGATTAGGCGACCTCGAACCTCGTAGTGTGATACTAGAGTATGAATGGAATTATTGGTGTACCAGGGGTGTACTTAGGTACATACATTGATATTATATATATTGGTACTAGATGGGCCCTTTCATAGAAAATAATTGGGCATCCGACCTGTAGAGCGCGCTCCACACCTGTCATAAGCCCGTCCCCTTTGCCCCCGCCATAGCGCTGTCCAGCTTTTCAGACTAGATGGCGTTAGTAAAACAAGTTCACATTCTTTGTTTGACACGGCCGTATGTAAATTGAGGTCGATGGGTACAGATTATTTTTTACCAATAATTAAAATACTGAATGGGAACTATCTAAAGCAAATCAAATTAAATCATCCACGGTGACCTCCCTTGTGCAGCAATGACCTAAGGTCAGTGCAGTGTTGAGCGTTTCCCGGCAGGGTTCATTTGGGCATTTATTATTTCTAATCTTTCTCTGGTTTGGTTTGGAAAGCTTATACCTCCCCGTAGTAAATATTATGTTCCTTGGCTTATACTTACCACTCTCCCAGCAAAAACTTGCCGCAAAGCGATTTAGCATTACGCTACGATGCCGTGTGGAAACCGATTCATTATAATATAACTTCATATCCCTAACAGAGCATGGTGAGATCGCAGTCAAGGGCTAACTTCTAGTAAAAGATTTGAAAAAATCAAGTCTCATTTTAAACAGAATAGAACACATACCTAGTTTGCGTTACATTTTATACAATAACACGTAATCAGCTTCATTGGAAATGTGTATTACAATCTTAGTGCAGTGCACGAGTAGAAACTAACCTTAGAACTCATTGATAGCCCCAATGGATAACCCAATTATTCTTGATAGACTTGTTTATATTACAATTTACTATTAAATGACAGGCATTGAAAATCCATACTATGATTATATACTATAGATGTGAAAGAGTGCCCAACTGATTTTGACTAAATATCTCTGTGCAAATTTTGTCAAAATCGGTTTAAATAGGCAGATTCCCATTTCTGTGGTTTAGTTAATGTGCAGTGAAAAGTAATACACACAGTAGTAGGCACAGCTTGCTTACTGGAATCTGGCATAATATGCATATGCAGCTTTCTATTTACTTGGTAACTAGATCTTAATCTATAACTACTTATCCCTTTCCGTACGGAGTATTATAAAAGGGATACTTACTTAAAAATAAAATGAGTGCTGTAATTTTAGTTTAGATATTGTGTTCAACAGAATTAACCTCTGACTGTCGCAATAGTGGGGTAGATTTTCGTTTATTCCAAGGCACCTTACTCCTACTCTCTAAAGATTATAATATAGTACACAGCTTTGTTGCACACACAACATCGAGAAGTAAGGAAACTCCACAGAAGGGTGCAAAGGCGGTCTTAAAGCTAAAGAAACCTCTTACAGACATACTTCCAAACAATAATAATTGCCAACCCTGCATATTCAAGTACTTAATTTTATTAGAACAATAAATCCACAGATACTTCGCCACAAAACTTATTTTCGATTAACGAAATATAAAACTTTATGTTATCCATAGATAAAAATCAGTACTTTTAAAATTGAGATCCATTTGTTAAGGCGCTGTCAGCTCTTAAAATCAAAACACAAATCGAGAGGTTGGCTCTCCTCAGTCCTCACCCCTCACGCCAGTTATGCCCACTTCGGCCGGGTGGCGCTCCCATCGCGGTTTTCTTTATTTTCGCGCGCTTGTCATAGCATGTCACGGATGCCCTCGGATGACAAAACACGGTAACTCAAAATTTGTGAAATTGATAGAATAACGTAAGTGAGTAAATCACGTACCAAAGTCTCTTACATGAGTAGGTAATTGACAAAATACCTATTGTAAATCGCATATCGTGTGCAAATCCATTTTAATACTTAATATTATAAATGCGAAAGTGTGATTGTTAATTGAATTGCCCGTCAATCACGCCGCAACGGAGCAATGGTTCGACGTTATTTTTGGCGTGGGTATAGTTGAGGGAGAGTGACTTTTTATCCCGAAAAATTAAGGAGTTCCCGCGGGAATAAAAAAAACTTCAACCACGCGGACGAAGTCGCGGGCATTAGTTAGCCCAGCATACTAATATCCATACAAAATATAATAAATGCGAAAGTGTGTCTGTCTGTCTGCTACGCTTGCACGGCCCAACTACTCAAACGATTTTGATGAAATTTGGTACAAAGATAGATTACATCCCGGAGAAGGACATAGGCTACCCGGAACCATTATCCTGGAAAATTAAACAGTTACCGCGGGAGTCAAAAAATCTTAATCCATGTGGACGAAGTCGAGGGCATCATCTAGAGTTACATAAGTATCTTATTTACATAAACTACTTACGTGAGTTAATTACAAGTATAATTGTGGCATAAATCAATATCATACGTATATACAATGTACTTACCGACTAAGAGTCTGATATTCATTTTTTGTCAGAAACAAGAAATACAGATGTTATTTCAAAAATTTAAATAGCAAAAAGATGTTGGAAATTGATCATTGAAATCAATTTCTAGTCTTTTGCAGACATATAGTATTATTTACAGTGTTTGAAAAATACTCAAAAATAAAAAACTAAGAAAATCATACAATTTTGGTGTCATGATTTTTTATCTTTACATACAGAATTATCTATATGGTAGAACTTCGTAAGAGCCAAAACCGCAAATTAGCCAATTTATGTAAAATTTCAAATTTGTACGTTGTTTCCGTACTCTAAAATTATAAGTTTGATTGACAATATTATGTCCGAAGCAAAACCTATTATATTAATTAACTGGACTTAGGTTGGGTGAAACTAAACAAATTACATTTTAAAAATCCCACTCAATCAAAATTAAAAATAAATCTCGGGAACGGCAAATTTTCAACTCAAGGAAACGGGAATAAAATTGGCCGATTCCCGGGAATTCCCGAGAATCGGGATTTTTAAAAAAATAGTTATTGCTACTTTTATGTACCTTATATCCAGTTTTTTTTTAATTAAATACAAGTTAGCCCTTGACTGCGATCTCACCTGATGGTAAGTGATGATGCAGTCAATTGAACAAATTGGTACTCAATGGATTTCTAAAGGTTTGTACACGGTTAAGCTTTTACGGCCCCGAGTTTTGCATTGGAAACGAGTATTGTATATATTAAATTATTCAGGTGTAACAATGGCGCTGACATCTGGTGAAATAACAAGGCGGCATATAGAGAAATTAAAGAGGGACTCTTAAAAGTTCAAACAATAATATATAAGAAAATAACACTTGGAGCTCGTAAAATCTAGAACAAGAAAAATATCCGAGGTGAGATAAAATATCAGAAAGGGAGAATCGAAGAAGACAAAACGCAAAAAAAAATTGTTACTTATAATCATTCTTACAATGTGATTTAACATACTATACATTGGTTGGAAGTTCTACTTATATTTTATAGACGACATTTTACATAATTTAAGTACAAAATAAAGAATAAAGAGTTTAAAATACTCAAAAGTACCTACTACGACTATTATAGTTTTATGGTAAGAAAGTACAATAATTCTTAACATTGTGATCAGTGCCCTTACTTTTCCTTTGAGTAATTGTCAAGGTTCCACTGACAAATTGTCCTCTCAAAAAATCCTCCAAAAAGTTTGGACAGATGGATGTATGGATGTATGAATGGATGTATGGATGTTTGTTACTCAATCACGCCCCAACGGCTGAACGGATCTGGCCGAAATTTGGCACAGATATAGATTGTAGTCTGGAATAGCACATAGGCTACTTTTTATCCCGAAAAATTAAAGAGTTCTCGCGGGAACCACAAAACTTCGATCCACGCGTACGAAGTCGCGGGCATCGGCTAGTATTGCATAAATACTTATAATATTGACAATTTATCATTAATATAAGTTATTGTTATGTTATATTTAAATGTATATTTTTTATCGTAAACTAACTTACTTGCAAAAACAAAAATAAAAAGCATTGTCTATTTCAGAAGTTATATATTAAATTATGACATAAATTTGCCTTTACGTTAGTCAAAAGAACTAAAATTATCAAATTTTGATAGTGTTTCTGTTATTTTATGTTTACTGTCCTATTTTTGTGATTGGCATGATTGGTAAGACTAGTAAAACACTTCTGTGAATCTTATCTAAAGTTGTTTTTTTAAGTGCCTTTTGTGAGATAAAGTTTAGTTACTCAATGGAATAATTCTCCGTCACTTAATTTTAAAATGATTGTTTTTTTTACTATAATTTAACATAATATTTGTAAACAGTGCTACTGCTCATAAAGATAAATAACTAAGAAACACAAATTTATCAATAAAATAACAAAACATGATGAAAAAAAACATCGATTTTATTTCATGTACAATTTTACAAAAATACGCCCAATTCCCAAATTCACTCTGCTGGGGATTAAACCCGGTACATCGCACGTTAAGACAATAGTGCTCAGCACTGCGCGAGTGAGGTACCTAGTCAATAGGGCATGCTCCCGATAATTCCTGGTACCAAAAATTCCCGGTACTTCTGAATAATTTTCAGTCCCGGTTCTCCACACCATAAAACCAGTACTTTTGATACTTTTGAGACTCGAAGTACATACATTCTGTCGATTCTTCTCTAATTAAGTGTGGATATTTCTGCATGTAACAATAATTTAATTCACTATACTGTATTTTATGCTCACAAATTCGAGGTATTAGTTTAAAAACCCCTATTTTTACTTTGGCTATAACGATTATTTTACTGCCACTTCGTACAGTTTCGTATGTTAGTCTTTCTGGTAAGTATTATTTACCAGCAGAGAAGAGCTTTTTTGAAGATCAATGAATTGATGGATCTGTCACTGGAATAAAATTTGTTCAGCCATAATAAATTACAGTAGATTATGCTAATTATTCTGTTAATTGTATCGTTACTTTCATAAATTTCACATGAAGATTGACAGGAAAATATTGATAGTCTGTAATATAAAATATACCTCATAAGCCCGAGGCTACTAAATTTTGATTTTTGACTCCACTGTCAATTATACCAATAGCAGAGGGAAATAAAATATGGATATCCGTATCCATAATTCCCTAAGATGCTCAGGAGTTCTCCATACAATGTTATGTAAAAACCAAGACTGTGAACAGTCCAATCTTTATGTATGGATGTGAATCCTGGACAGTAACGCAGCAGTAACGAGGCTCTTTATGGCTGATAGGAAACGTCTTTAGAAAATCCTAGGGTCCTCGATCCTAGGATCCTCCATACGTACGGGGAGGACGGTGAATGGATACCAAAAATACTAAGAGGTACCATATCCAATATAATTGTAGAGACCAAATCAGCGTGCGGCAAAACCAAAAAACGGCACAGAATAGGAGAGAGTAACATCTTCACGAGATTCTCTTGGGAATACTGAGTATGGGTTGGAAAATATTGTTGATTTAGATTAACATTTGTAATTCTTTGAGGTGAGGTTACTACGTACGCCTGTCTATAAAAAAAGACCCGTAAAGGATCACTTTGTTGTCCGTGTATCCAAGCCTCAAGGCTTGTTTCTCATAAACTGCTTGATGTAGTAAATTTATATTTGCACTGGCTTCTAATTGCTATAAAAGTAGTTACATATGAGCGTATCACGATAAAAAAAAATTCAACTTTTCAAAGTGTATTTTCATACAAGACGCAATCTCTGTAAAACCTATGAACTACAATAAAACTTTAAAATTTGTAACGAAGCGAGTTATGGTACAAGTACATGAAAAAATCATGAATTTACAGTCCTGTGTGAAATATTATGCGATAAATTTTTGTATAATGCCTAATGAATAGTAATATTCAGTATATTCCTGTGTGAAATATTATGCGATAAATTTTTGTATAACGCCTAATGAACAGTAATATTTGGTCTATTTCATACTTTCTGTAATGTCTTAGCCGTGTTTTTGTGATAATTTAAGGTAGTATCGAAAGTATCGAAAGTCCCGGGAATTCCCGGTTCCGTGCCAATATCGGTCCAAAATTTCCCGGTACTCAAACACAGCACCGAATGCATGCCCTAGTAGTCAGGGAGAATTATAATAAACAAGTTAAGAGATCAACTTGTTCTCAAATATTTCTCAAGAGATAAGTTAAAAAAATACTCTGTACACAAAAACGGGAAATCACAAAAAAAACCAACGACGTATTTCCCGGAAATTTCGAACTCCCGGGTCCCAGAAACGAAACCCTAAGGGTATCTAATATCCAATCAATTAGTAATAAAACTTGCAATAGGCACTTATTTGAAGTACTTGAGACACTACTAGGTCCTTACTCAGCAAGCTTTCGATATAATAATATTATCTGGTCGGTCTGGTCCAATGAGAGCGGACGAGTAGGCAGTAGCAAGCTGAAGTGGCAATGCTTGATTTTCAGTTTTCCTTTCTGTCTTACCACTGTTTTGTTATTTTCCATTCATATCAAAAATTGCACTGGAGGCATACTACTATCGCTTAAATCCGTATTGTTTTAATATTGTTGACGTTCGTGTTTATAGAATTATAATCCTTATTTTAGGACCTTCAAGGTACGTGACATAAAACTGACATTTTTAAGTAATACTGCTTTAAGCGATGGCAGTGAACCCTCTGACAGTAATTGGATGTTTGACAACTTACCTACTTCTTGGAAATATTAAAAGACGTCATTGTTACAACCAGCAGGAGTTTTTTTTTTAAATAGTGAAGCGACGTGCCTTTTTATGCGATATTTCGCAACTCGTATGTCAATCTAGTAATTACTAGTACGATTTTAATTTTGAAATTAGTTTTCAAAATAATTACGAAGCTGCAACACAAGCTCACTTGATTGTCATTTAAGTAGCGTCATCTTTGGCGTTGGATGGTTTCTATGACCTGCCTTATTGATGTTGCCAAATTTTAAAATATACATTTACAGCATTGCTTCACCAAAAATATTTATTTTAATACATAAAAAAGACATTTAGACGCCTGGGTATGTTTATAAAACAATACAAAAAGTTGTAATATCAATGTGTCAAATCGATTAAAACTTCTTCGTAAATGAAGTCGATTGTTGTCAAAAATCGAATGGATAGCGCATTACGGCATCATTATTTCGAGCTGTCAAAAGTTTGGTCAGAGAACACATATTCATACTTTATTTGATTATGTATTTTTAGTTATATAAAAGAAGATAGCTCACGAAAGTTGTAATATCCACGTCTTCTGTCAATTCATGTTGAATAAACATTAGTCTTATTCATGTTATGTTTGAAAACCATTTTAAAATATCGATTTAAACGCTGGAGCAAAGGAGCACAGATCCATCGTCTGTGAAGTTCTTTCGAACACTGGCGGAGGTGAAAATGAGCTAGCGCTTCTCGAAAAACCGGAATACAATCGAAAACAGAAAATATGTGTACATTTTAATAAATATTAATAAATCAATGGATGTCATTTAGAATTTGGAATTTAATGATATATTTTTCAAGTAAATTGAGGTTTTCAATTTGGAGATGTGTTGATTTGAAAACTGAAATAAGAGGTATGTTTGAATTTATTTTTTATGCAGCGAAGTTGTTTAAATCGTGTTTTGGGATAAAACAATATCTGAGTTAAGGTCTTGAAAACATCATATATTTTTTTCAATCTTTCATATGCCACCATTTAATGGATACACTGCTTTGGAGACCCCCCCCCTGACCACACACAGCGCCTTAAATCAAATCCTATGTTTCAAGTCATACAATCCCAGATGGCCTGCCGGTCAAATTTGAAATTCGCCCACGACGGCGCAACGAAGTTCTCTATGTAACAATTATTATCTTCACCATCATTTGTTGGACTATTGTCTTTATTATCCGGCAAGAAATTAGTTGAGTTATTATTTTGAGGCGTAAAAAGTTGACGTTTAGCCATTTTCCCGCCCTTCCGTTTCTCGTTTGCAGTGTTGCCATTCTTTGTGTGCGAATTACTACCATGACTCTTGTTATTATATTTCTGACCTGAAATCTGTTGGTACTCCTGTATTTCGTTTGCTAAGCCTTGGGAAATTGGTTTATTCTTCCCCTTGCACGATTCTATCTCTCCCATTGATTTGTGGCGGGTTCGCTTGGCAACTTTTTGGTAACGTTCGGAAACCCAGCGTCGCATGCGTTTGACGAATGGCAACACCATGAAAAACGCGTTAGGACTGACGCCCATCTTTACTTTTGGCGTCATATCCTTTCTATTTGCGGGTAGATCGGCTATGGGGAACCATTCACAGGCTTTTATTTCGTTACGAGTTCTCGGTTGGAACTTCGTATCGCGCGGTATGTAGCCGATCAGGTAAAGCCGAACGATTTGGTCGTGAATTACTGCTTCAATATAGTCTTGTTTGTTTATTAGACCGGATATGTCGAAGCCCGTTTCTTCGAGTACCTGTAAAGTAGTAAATAAACTAGTAAGTATTATTTAAGAGGTATTCGAATGTTATATAACTAAATAAAGCAACGTTGACTTAGGTCTATAACTGGACGGGTTACCGAATTTGGTGGTTGAAATTTAGCCTTTTCATTTCCCCTATGTCTTATAACGTTAAGTTGTCGGTCTAGGTACTTAGTATTATTATAATGGAATGATATAGAAGTTTAAAACTGACACCAACAATCATACCTAGTTTTATTAGATAGATATAAAGATATGATAGATATGGAAGCTTTATTGATACACTTAATCTCGACTATTTTACATACTTGTATGTATAAATAAAATAAATAAATAAATAATAATTTATTCATGAGAATGTAGGTGATAATATAAAGTTGACATGATTACAGTTTGAGAGCCTTATACATTCTACCAATTAATGGTGTATGAATATTTGGTTTAAGTCATCAAATTTGTAGGTATTTCAATTAAAATTTAACATTAGTAAATTAAATTAACAGAATGTCATACAAAATAATTACAACTAAAATCAATAGAAAATAATATAAAATAATGATAATAGTACCTACTTAATTACAATTACATAATACGTCAAATTCCATATTAGAGGGGATACTCAATTATTGCACTATAAAAAAAACCAGCTTTAGTTAGTCACATCGTCATCATCAGATTTACATTACATATTTTATTATTTTTAGTTACTTGAGATTATCACTAAGGAATTCAGAAATTTTGTAATAGCATTTATTTATAAGCAGATCATGAGCCTTCCTTTTGAAAACATTTAAAGTACTGCTTTTGTAGCTGTCAGGAAGTTTATTGTACATAGTTATTGCCATGTAGTGTGTACTCTTTCCAAACATCTGCAGTCTTTTAGGAGGTACAATTAGTTTGTTCCTTCTCTGAGCTCTCCGAGATCTCACCTCAACCAGTTCATTGTAACTTTTAAAATAACTTGGATTTTTTTTGACTAGCAATAACAATTCATAGATATATTGACAAGGTAAGGGAAGAATATGATGTTTCTTGAACAAAGGCTTACAGGTATCTAATGGCTGTAATCCACATAATGCTCTCAGACAGGCTTTTTGTTTTATAAAAACTTTATAAGCAAATACCGAGTTTCCCCACAAGATTATCCCATATCTTAATAGCGATGAAACATATCCCTGGTATGCTATTAAGGCTGTTTTCATATCAGAAGTTTGACAGAGCCGTCTGAGGACATAGACAAATTTATCCAATTTGCTGCACAGATTTTCAACATGGGTTTTCCAGTTACAATGTCGATCGACTATGAAACCTAGAAAAGATGTAGACTCTACTTCTTCAATGGCAGATCCCTGATAATTTATTTTAAGATCAGACCAGATATTATTATATGGTAAAAATTGGATAAATTTAGTTTTCTGCATGTTAACAGAGAGGTTATTTAGTTTCAGCCATTCTATTACATTAAACAACGCTTCATTTGCTTCAGATTCAATAGTTAATTTATTTTTACTTTTTACTATGATAGTAGTGTCATCCGCATACATTATACACTTTTGCTGAATAAAGTCCGGAAGGTCATTAATGTAAAGGAGAAATAATAAGGGACCCAGAACGCTGCCCTGTGGTACACCATACGGATGTTGGACTTTATATACAGAGCGACAAGCATTACAATATGAGTTTGTTGTATGCAGAATTTCTACACATTGCATTCTACCTTTAAGATAACTTGTTAACCATTCTAAGCATTTTCCTCTAATTCCATATTTTTCTAGCTTACTTATGAGTGTTTTATGGCAGACTAAGTCAAATGCCCTAGACATGTCAAGAAAGATTCCTATAACATTAAATTTATCATTTAGGCTTTCTGTAATAATTTTATTTAGGGCATAGCAAGCTAAGGTAGTACTACTATTTTTTATAAACCCATATTGTTCATTTTTCAATAAATGATAGGATGATATAAAGCTATATATTTTATTGTGCATTATTTTTTCCAAAACTTTGGAAAGAATAGGTATCAAAGTTATGGGACGGTAGTTCTTTATATCATTTTTATCACCCTTTTTAAAAATAGGCTTGATGATTGAAAGTTTAAGCTTTTCAGGAAAGACACCTTCTATAAAAGAAAGATTAATTATGTAACTAAGTGGCATCGCTAAATAAGCGGCACATGCCTTCAGAATTTTTGTGCTTAGATTATCATAGCCAGTTGAGTTAGTATTTTTGAGTCCTAGTATTGTTTTATGCACATCGCTTGCGATAATTGGTGTAAGGTACAAAGTCTTGTCGTTAGTATTTATAAAATTACTTTTGTTTTGCCTAGAGTCAGTCTGATTGGACTTGTTACTAATGTTTAAAAAATAATTATTGAATTCCTCTGCAATTTCATTTGGATCGGAGTAGGTATTTCCCTGTGATTGAATGTTTTTTATCTCTGTATCCAATAATTTGCGTTCAAAATTATTACTTATAACGTCCCATGAAGCTTTACATTTGTTTTTTGATTTCACTATAAAGTTTTTATTTGCTAGAGCTTGTGATTTCTCAATGCAGGCTTTAAGTAGTTTAGAATATTTAGTGTAATTCTTTTTGTTTGCATGTTTATTTGATGGAGATTGTAGGTATTTAAGATAGAGGCGGCGTTTATTTATGCATGATCTCTTTAGGCCTTTGGATATCCACTTGTTTTTTATTTCTTTGTTTATTTTTTTAATAGTGATAACTGGAAAACATAGATCATAAAACAGAGTTAAAAGTTCATGAAAGCTATTAAACGCAATTTCTGTATCATTTTGTGAATAGACTTCCTCAAAAGATAGTGCAGATATACATTGTTTAAACTTCCTAATGTTATCTGATGAGTAGTCTCTCCGTTTTTCAAACCATACTTTTTTCTTGAAAACCATACGTTTTGGCTTCTCGTCTTTGAATGAAATAGTTTGTGCAGTTTCATGATCCGAAAGAGCAAGGTAATGTATGTCAGATTTAGCTTCATTAATATTACTCACTATAAGATCGATACAGGATGCTTTCCTTGTTGGCTTTGTTATGTAATTAGTTAGGTTATAATTAAGAATCAAACGAACTTACCTTGTGAAGTTTGATTCCAATTATGCGAGGGTCTTAACCGAAGACGATTACATTATTTACTTGCAGCAGTACATGAGTAGGTGCTATCCTTATCACACATTTAGAGTAAGTAACAAGCTAGAAAGAGAAAACAATATACCTGTCTGTCCCACCACTCCCGCGCCACCTGGGCGCGGGGGCGGTGTGACAACTCATTATTTTAGAGACCTGAGATTTTGTGTTGTTATTAACCATTTTATTTTTAAGTTCGAAGAGGGTCTGGGCGGGATGGGACGATGTAATCGTCTTCGGTTAAGACCCTCGCATAATTGGAATCAAACTTCACAAGGTAAGTTCGTTTGATTCTTAATTATACTTCGGGTCTTAACCGAAGACGATTACATTATTTACTTGCAGATGTTTAGAGCGGCAATTTTTATTAACATGTGACGTTGTAGTGTACTAGTAAAAAGTAAAAATAAAATGTGTCACTCAATGCACTATGACGTTTAATATACCTCAAAAAATAATTGAACAATATATGAAAAAAGAAAGAAAAAATTATTACCAATAGACAACGGTTATTTTACACTTATCGTACGCTTAATATTATTAATTAATGATGATATAAGTGTCAATACCTAGTCGATAGAACTGTAACCATTAATTTTTCAATGAACATTAAATACTGCGTTAACAAAATCATTTGGATTTGTATATTCGACTTCCCTGCAATAATATTTAAGGAACACATTAGATGAATCACTCCAGCCTGCAGCCTTGCGAACCACCTCTAGATTAACCCCGGATCTGTGGGCGGCAGATGTGGATGCCGACCTGGTGCTGTGAGCACCGAATATAGATATGTCTATGCCACTGTCCTGTAACACCTTTTTTACCCAGTGCGATAGAGTCTGAGTTCCCACTTTGTTATGTGGTTTACGTATTCCTACAAAGAGATGTTCATTATTTTTTCGCAAATCCCGGGTTCGTTCTATATACGTTTTTAGTGCTAAAGCTGGGCAAATGCTAGGGTTTTCACGAATAAACGGTAATCTTATGAGTGGTTGGCAAGTTCCAGGCCTTGACGTCTTAATTAGGTCTGTAATTTTTATAACAATTGCATCTTCTTTAAACACTATATTTGGTAATTTAATTAAGCTTATTGTCTGCAATCGCTGAGCAGATGCTATACATAAAAGGGTACAAGTTTTATATGCCAGGTTTGATAAAGAAATTGTTTCATATGGATACATATTAGATAGGTAGCTTATAACTATATTAGTGTCCCAAGTTGAATCGTATTTAGGTGTAGGGGGGCTAAGTCTGTAAACGCCCTTCATAAACCTGTTAATGATATCATTTAAAGTAACGTTTGTACCCAGAATTATTGATAACGCTGATCTGTGTGTATTTAAACTACTATAACTAGCTCCTTCATTAAACTTTTGTGTTAAAAATGACATTACACTATAACTATTAGCTTCAAAGATATTTAGATTATTAATCATACAATATGACCACCAAGATTGTATAGAGCTACTATACTGACGTAAGGTTTTTGGTGCAAGCGATGCCATTATTATTTCTAAAGAGGTAAGTGGTACACCGCGCCGGATCATCGATTCCCGGATAATTTCGCTGCCACCAGGACAAGGATCATATGAAGTGGGTGACAGCTCCTGAAAGGAGAGTACAATAAGTGTTTGTCAGGACCGAAATAATACTTTTTAGACGTAACAAGTCGTGACCACAAGGGGTACCATGGCTGGGCAGGCCAGTCGGGTATAATTAGGATACCTCTTGCTTTGTCTGAAATTATTTTCTCTAATACTTTAGGTATCAGGCTGAAAGGAGGAAATGCATAAAAGTTAATGCTATGCCAACTAAACGTAAATGCGTCAACTACCTCAGAAAATGGATCCAGTTTCCAAGATGAGTACCTGGCGCATTTATTGTTTTGAGCACTTGCGAAAAGGTCAAACTCAGGTTTACCTAACAATTCGGTTATTCGCATAAAGACCGTTTCGCTGATTTCCCATTCCGTGTCTATATTAAATCGACGAGATTCCGTGTCAGCTATAACATTATCCGAAGATTTTATATAGGAAGCGAATATAAAAATATTCCTATCTTCACACCACTGCCATATATTTCGAGTTAATTCATTTAAGTGAGGGTGTTGAACCCCCCCATTCGATTTATGTAACTTATAGCAGTGGTGTTGTCGATCCTCAATAAAATATCAGAATTACGTAAGTCAGGAGTAAATATCTTAAGTCCATAATAAGCTGCTTTTAGTTCAAGCGTATTTATATGAAAGTTTAATTCTGATTCTGTCCAGTTTCCATTTGCCCGCCGATCTCCGCATGCGACACCCCAGCCCGTACTAGAAGCGTCGCTGAATATTTCCAAAATATAATTATTATTTTTTCGAATAGGGCTAAATGATGAATCTATATTTTCCATCCACCATGAAAATTCATTTTTTAGATAATGTTTTATATTCATTTGTTTATTATAATCATGAGTAAAATTTAATGCTAAGTATTTTTCACGTTCGAACAACTTAGTGTACATCCAGCCGTAACTTACGGCTGGGCATGCGGAGGTCAGCAGTCCAATGAATTCTGCGAAATATCTAATAGAACATTTGCTTTTTTGCATGAATTCATTAGCTTTATGCTTAATACGTTTTTTCTTTTCCTCTGGTAGGGTAATAGTCATGCGGTTGGTGTCCAAAATAAAACCTAAGAATTTACAGGTAGTATTCGGTTCCATAACACTCTTTTTAGTGTTTATTACAAAGCCTAATGATTCCAATGTTTCTCTGGTTTTTGTGACGTTAAGAACACATTCGGTATATGAACTACCAATACATAAAATATCGTCTAAGTACACCACTGACATTAGTCCTAATGAGCGCAAATATTGTAAAACCGGTTTCATCAGTTTTGTGAAAACATAAGGTGCGGTGCAAAGGCCGAACGGGAGAACATTAAATTGATATAATTGAGATTTCCATTCAAAACGCAACATCTTTTTATCTTCTTCATCAACTGCAATTAAAAAATAAGCGTCTTTTAAATCAATAGAGCTCATATAATAGTTATTTTGTAATAATTTTAGGGCGGTACGATAGTCCTCCATCTTAAAGTGATCCGCCTTAATATACTTATTAAGCTGTTTTAAATTTAGAATAAATCTGTGTGTCCCGTTCGGCTTAGGCACCGTGAAAATCGGTGAAAGAAATTGACCTTCACAAGGTGTGCAAGGTGAAATGAACTTTGACTCTAATAAGTCACAAATACAATTATCGATTATAGCGATTTGAGACTTAGAATTACAGGCACTATTCTTTGGTTTAACTGTTTGCACTGGTTCTTCTTTAAATGGTATTTTATAACCTTCGACCCAACTTAGAATAGTACAGTCATCAGTAAATTCAGTCCACTTATTATAAAAATACTTCAAACGTCCAGCAATAATAGTTACCTGTGTAACTTCTATCGTCTCCTCGTTTGCTGCCGGGAGTAGCCGGTGTGACGTTGTCGACCCCGCGCTGCAGCCTGGCGGTTGTCCCGCGGCGGCGGCGGCGGGGGCGGCGGCGGCCGGCGGGGAGCGGGGGCCGTCCGGGGCTCCGTCGCCGCCGCACGCGAAGTCCCCCTCGAGTTTAAAGTTCCTCTCTGAGGCTGTCCGACTACTGGAGTCCTGTATGGTGGGCGCGGCCTAGACTTCATTTCAGATGCAGTCTTCGTTATGGCTTTTGATGATTTTAGGTGGTCTGCTAGGTCAGAGCCAAAGAGATTCTCGTTGATATTTGTGTCCTTAATGGTATCTCTAATATTTCTATTTAGGACATTGAGAATCGCGTATCTACGAGATAATGACTCCCTGTAATGATTGTCGCAGAAAAGTCTCCCAGCGTCACTCAAGGTTTTTATTATTTCTGGAGGGACAATACTATTGGATGTCAAAGCCCAGTTTAGTACTTGTCCGAGGGCCGTGAGGCCAGATCCTAGTTGGTTCTGTTTATTTTGGCTGTATATGTCCTGTTTCACATTTAAATCGGACAGGGCAGCCTTAATTTCTGGGTTAAGTTTGGGTGCACAAATATTTGTACAGTTCTCCGGTGGTAGGTAAAGTTTTAGTAAATCCGCCACGGTCTCCTTCTGTAGACCGTTAGTGAGGATATGTGCCCATCTTGGTGCAACATCCTTATGTAAACCCTCACCGTGGCTTTTTTTACCGGCGGGATCTTCGCCTAAGAGGTTTAAAATTTCAGGATCCAAGCTAGTCACCGCGTCCCCGTTACTAGCTTCTGGTACGGTAAGTGACTGAGCATCTGCCTCCATTGGGGTCGACGCATTGTCTGGTGTGACTACTACAGACTCCATCTGTACTGGGCGCTCCTCATCATTCGTAAGACCATCCAAATCTTCCTGATTTGGAAGGTCATCGACTAGAAGGGAAAATAAATTCCTGCTTAGTCTTGAGATACACTTAAATATGAGATAGAATAATAAAAGGAAACGGCGGGAGTAAGATAACACGTATTGCATGATATTATGATTATTTGAATTCACCTAACGAATTCTTTTTATAAAATTGTTTTGTTTAAATTTTATAACACTATCGTGGAGTGTAATACTTCAGGTCTGGGTCCAAGCTAGGCTACCCATAAACTTGTTTAGGTCCAAGGTAGGTACCCAATGTAGGCAACAGGTCCAAGATAGGTACCCGTGCATTTGACTATGTTCTAGAAATCCCTAATAGTAGCAGGGGGCCCAAGTTAGGTACCCATGTCCAATGGGACTCAGTCCCGAATAATTCGGTGTTGTGGCGGTTAAATTTATTAAATCATAGATTGGACCATGTCTAGGCGACGTTTTGTTAGCACTATTGTAACGACTATATCAATTAAATGATCCTATACTTAGAATAATTAATGCCTAAGACATAACGACATATTTTACAACTTTCACCAATCAAATTTTATTGAAGTAAGTGGGTAGTTAAAAAATTTTTGTACACAAAACTAAATTTGTTACCTGGATAATAACTATCGTATTCCGGTTCTGATAAATACTCTGCTTTCGACAACGAAGTGCTCGAGGAAACCGATGGAGAGTGTCCTCTTCTTCTCCTTTTTTCTTTTAACTTATCTCTCAGTCTTTTCACTTTTTTGGCCAACCTATTATAATCACTATCCACGGAACGTTTTCTTTTCGGCATAGTCTACCGATCGTATAAAATTAACAAACAATGAAATAACGTTAAGAAAGAAAGAAAAATAGTTGTGTGACTCGGACGACACAAAATCACGTAATGAGTTGTCACACCGCCCCCGCGCCCAGGTGGCGCGGGAGTGGTGGGACAGACAGGTATATTGTTTTCTCTTTCTAGCTTGTTACTTACTCTAAATGTGTGATAAGGATAGCACCTACTCATGTACTGCTGCAAGTAAATAATGTAATCGTCTTCGGTTAAGACCCGAAGTATAATTAGCAAGTAATGTACTTAGTTTATCAGAAGATTTGCTTTGAGTTAATATATTTATATTCCAATCACCACATAATATAATTTTTTTCTTAGGGTTTGGATTTAATTTATACAATAAGCTGTCTAATTTTTCAAAGAATAGATCAATATCTGATGATGGAGTTCTGTATATGCAAACAACAATTAAATTTAGCGAAGTAATTTTTACACCGCAATATTCAAAATGGTTTTCAATAGGTTGCACCACTTTATATATGTTGGTTATGGGTGTGTATTCTAAACCGTTTTTTAGCATAACACATGTACCTCCTCGTTTTTGCTTAGTTCTTGTGAACTGTGAGGCTACTGTATAATTATTTAATTTAAGGTTAATTTCAGACCCCCGCTTTATAAAAGTTTCAGTTAGGCATAATATATCAATACTATTAAAACTATTTTTACCAGATATGAGGTTTTGAAGTGCAATTTCAAGAATATCCCGTTTGCCTAAAACTCCAGCTATATTTTGGTGCAAAAGAGTAAAATTATTTGTCTCGAAAAAACGATTTGTCAGAGGATTTTAAGTTTGGTATTTTATCAATATTGGTCAGACTAGTTTTGGTTTTAATTACTGGGAAGAAGTAGGGTATAGTTCCTTTTTTAATTGAATTCATTTTTTCCATAGGATTTTTGGTTTGCAATAATTTTGTAACAATTGGTAAATTTTCCAAATTTTGTTTGTTAAAATAATAAGGAATGGTCCCCTTTTTAAAGATCTTTTTAGGTGTTGTGGGTTTTAATTTTGAACCAGTTATGTAATTGTTTCTGTAGTTAATGTAATCTATCTCAATATTTAGCTTTTGACACAATTGCTTTAAGTAGGTTTGATTTTTAAGTAACTTTGTACTTGGATTTAGGGAGATAAAAGTACAATTTGTATAATTTTTACAGAGTATGCTTAACATGCTATTTAACATAAATGTATTTAAGAAAGGATTCTGGAGAATATTTACAACAAATACTTTATTATTTTTTAAGATATGCAATGTGTTACATAATTCTGAATACAATTTATAGGGATTTCTTTCATTGGACCCTATCCCTATAATAATCACATCTTTATCATTTAAGGTTTTACACAGATTTTCACAGTCAATTAATGTCTGGGTACAGGTAGAATTTGGCTTAATGAGTCCATGGATAGCATAAATATCATTCCATTTGTGCAACCGCGTAGTATACATTTCTATAGCTAAATTTCGAAGCTGTTGGTCACCGATAATGTAAATTCCAGGTTTTTTCAGACTGCCCTCACACATTTGTGTTTGTTCCGCCGCTTGCACCGGTGCTGGGCTTTGTTTGTTTTGCTCGAACAAATGATTTATTTTCTTCCTATTAATTGATTCCAATAGTGAAGACATTGGTGTCATATTTCTGCATACTGTGCTATAATTATGTATTGGTGACGTTCTTGTATTTTTGATATGCACATTAGTTAACCTCTGTGAAAGTGAAATTTTATTTGGAGTGAGTGATTTTTGTCGAGAACTGCTTGATAGCTCCTTAGGTAATGTAATTGTTTGGTTTCTATCCTGAAGTTGGCATTTTATAGTGGATAATTCAACCTTAAGATTTGAGATTTCTCTCTGAGCGTTGGTGAGTTCTTCTTGAGTTTTTTCTAATAATTGTCTTAGATCTAGAATAATCGACGAGTCCATAATAATTGAGTTTGTAGGTTGAGTTAGTGTTGTTATATCAAAACTAGTTGAGTTGTGAATCGATTCCTCCGCTTGAAAGAAGAAGTCCTGTTCTGATTTCGATCGCACTAATTGCCGGCGGATTGTTATGTTTTCCATTATTTAAATCAAAGGAAAGGTAATAAGTAAAGTTATCAGGACCTTTCAAAAAAGTTCGTTATCATTCCGCTCGTAGTACAATTGTCATACTTAATTACTTAAATTGGTAATCTTATTTGAATAGCATTTATGTAAATTGTCTAATAAAGCCTTTCGTCAAGCGTATATTCACAATTTCAGGCGCAATTTACTTGGAAATTGTTGATATTTGCATAAAAAGTGTTTCTTGTTAGCTGTCATGTTCAAAGTTCAGACACACGAATTTTTCTATCATAAAATCTCACCAAAAGTGATACTATCCTTTAATGAAAACATGTCCACGTAATAGTTACACTTTAAATAACACTTTGTTTACGAAATTAATTGAATTTAGGACTGATTTCTATTTTTAATTCGAAGTTATATAAGCAGTTTGAACGTTACACTTGACCATAGACCATAGACCATGTATGTATGTGAAGTTATTAAGTTAAGTTTAAGAAATTAAATTTCACGTGTATGTATGTATGTGAAGTTCCAATACTGCAACTGAATTTTAAGCAAACAAGTTTCCTCCAAACGATTGGGCTGAAATTTGACAATGCAATACTATGGTACCAACTACCAGGGAGATCTCATGATAGAACTGGGAGGCCATATTACTCTCTGAAATTCTCAACATCTTGTTCAAAGTTCTGTTCAGATCTTGTTGGCTGTGCCTCCTTTACAATGGGGCAGTTATAGGGCTATTGACTATTGAAGTAATATACACATTGACAACGTGTTCCATCTTTTAAGGTAATGAGTACTGAAAGAGTTGGAGCGACCTCTCCTTAAGAAAGCTTGTTTTTAAAAAAGTTTTTACTCTTAACTATTTAGACTTACTTCTCGAGCAGCACATTTCCAAGGCTCCTCATCCTCGTTGACCTTCCCCTTGGGGAATCCCCAGGATGCCTTGGTCCAGTATGACTGCACCAGCAGCACATGAGTCAGGTCGGTGTCCAGTAGGATGGCTCCGTATGTCGGCACTGACTGTTTGTACTCGCGCCAGTTGTCCAGTACTTCGTCCAGGTTTCTGATGTGCTCTCGCAGCTGTGGAACATGCTGTGAAAGAAAGTTAAATTGCAGATTTATCGAAAATCTGTTGTTTTCAGTTTTTAAACAGTCATTGTTGTAACCTTTTAATTCTGACTGTAGAATTACTAGGATCAAGTACATAATCTAAATAAATAAAAGGAAAAGGTAACTGACTGACTGATCTATAAACGCACTGCTGAAACCACTGGACGAATCGGGATGAAATTTGGCATACATATGATGTAGGCATCCATTAAGAACGCAAAACCACAAGCAAAATCTAGTAATTATACAAAATTAGTTACGATTTCTTTAAACTAAATCTTAGGGTTCCAAATTCACCTTGGTCTGAGAAGACCCCACAACATACCGAGCCTCGTTTTTTTTTTCATCATCACCATCTCACAAATGACCTCATCATCAGCAGTCAAACATACCTACCAAACTAAAGATAGATTATATGTCTAACATACACTGTTACTAAAAGCCAAACTACCTGAAAAATATGAGCTGCAAATTCTCGAATCCCGCAAGGGTTAAGTCTTGTGGATTCATCAGTGCAATAGTAGTCCAGGTAGAACCAGTGGGCCAGCTCTATTTGGAAGCAGATCCTCACAAGATTGCCTCTGTCCTCTGGCGGCAAGTTGATTATGAAACGGCTGCATTGAAGATAGTTTAAATTTAATGAAGAAACTTGAAATTTAATTTGTTATAATCCGCTACAGTACTCAAATCCATGTGGCACAATGTGTATCTTGCAATATTCACCATACTACACAAATCCTCCAAACCACTCCCAATACACGCTTCACTCCGACACCGGAGCATCCCGGAGATGTTGACTCGATAATGTACGATTGTAAAGTTCTTGTGATTCTTTACAATCGTGGGGATGGGGATGCTCCGGTGTCGGAGTGTCATCTAATTTATAATAAATACTAAAATTGCAAACTACCGAAATCTGTTTGATTGGGAGACCAAAAAATCAGTACCATGTTCAACTTTAAATTTATGATGATATTTGCGATATCCACGTTCCACATAAAGATGAAGGCATAAGAAATACAATTTTCATATAGTTTATAGTTTTTTAAACTGTTATCATTGATTATGAAATCAAGGAAAACATAACCTCAAGTAGAAATGAAATCTACAGTAAATAGTCTTCAGGAAAGCTTAGATCCCATTCAATCCTGGTCACTGGTCACTGGTGAGCGCAATATTCCATAGAATTTTAAATAATATCATACCTGCAGAGGTCATCCAATATATCAATTGGTATAGAATGCTTGCTATGACGGAAACTGTTTTCAGTCGAAGCCATTTTATCCACTTGTATTTAGAAGTAGCAAGTTCCAGTCACACATAGATAGAACTGCAATTTATTACGAATTTCTACAATTTTTTGGACAAGAAAAAAAGAAAAAACACTACTGTAGTGTTTACCTTAAACCTTTACACAGAGAGAATGTAATCACTACGTTTTACCTTTACAGTTTACTTCAGTTACCTATTTTCTGGTCGGTGGTTACCTCTATAAAACCATTAACCAGAGACAACTGACAAGTGACAAGTTAACAAGAGATAAAAAAATAAATTAGAGATTACCAATGACCACCGACCAGAAAAAAAAGCCAATGACTAAGGAAACTAAAGGACTTGTCATACCTACGAAAAAATCCTGTATACCTAAACATTAACTGTTGACTAAAATGGCGACTTACCAAAGTGATGTTACCTGATGACTATCGATAATATTTATCGATGTGATTTATTACATAGGTACTCAGAATACAGTTTGTTCTGTATTCTGAGGCTATGGGATGCGTTTTGATGCTGGCATAAAGTCCGGATTCTGTACGATAATGCTAACCCTACCACGCTTTTAAGACAGTACCAACAAAACCTATACTAATATTATGAAGAGGTAAAGTTTGTGAGGTTGTAGGGGGTAATCTCTGGATCTACTGAACCGATTTTGAAAATTCTATTACTAATAGAAAGCCACATAATGTTTGAGTGTCATAGGCTATATATTAACCCGAAAAAGGAAAAGACTTTTTCGTGGTAGTCAGATTTGCAAAGTAAGTCGGAGAAAAAACGGTCGAACGAAAACGTTTCTTACGAAAGCTGCCTTAACAATGATATGATTGAGTTCTAGAGAAAAGTTGTAGAGTCGAGTAGAGTAATGTCTACAAAAAAGTCAGAGTCTAACTTTCATATTTAAGTCACAAAAAGATGAAAAGACTTTTTCGTGGTAGTCGGAACCAAAAAACCTCTAGTACGACACATTGGTAGGAATATGGACTATTGGAAACCACTATACTGTTGTGTAGAATTAAGGAGCAATGAAATAAAACTTACAAATCGCTGAACAAAACATTTTTTCTCTCATTTTTTTAACAATATTTAAAAGTATGTAGAAAATGTTAAAAAATGTTTATAAATATTAAAAACAATCGTAGGTTTTTGAATTATTACAACTTTTTTTAAACATTTACGAATCACTAGTTGACCCCTGCTTCGCACGGTGGGTCTGCCTGTTGCATAGACAAAAAATCACCGTGTGCCAAACTCGATTCACATTGGTCTTCTATAGGCAGCTGTTGGTTTGTAGCAGGAAGATGGCTGTAAGAAGTAAATCTTATGTACAAAACAAAAACTAAACATAACATTTAAAAATTAGTTAACCGAGATGACTGAGTCTACTTGAGTAAATTTGCACTTGTTCGTTTGATCGCCCGTCCATCAGTCTTTCAGAGCACAAGTGAACATCATTACTTCAAATTTATAATTATAACATAATATATTTAGACCGATGGTCACGAGCTGAACATTGCTTAAAAAGTTGATATAATAATTATTTTGATAATAAAATATCGAAATTATTATTCAAGCAAATATCGATATCGATAAAAATTTCCTCTTATGTAATGTCTAGTAGGTACTTATCAAATGCTTATCAACAGGTAAAAATCTAGCTTAAAATCAAATATTTACAGCAAACTAAACTAAAATATGTTTCTTCGTAGTGTAATAACTACTATAAAGAATCAATATACGAGCAAAATTGTTTACATACCGGTGAAATGTAAAATTTGTCAGATTTTTTATTTTTTTGCGCCATATCACTCAATATAACAAATAGGCATTGTTGCAAATTGTTTTTAACGCCATACACGAAAATAACACTTATTTATTCTCCGTAACAAATAAATACACAATTTTTCAACAAAACACAATTACGCGTTATCAGGCGATGACACTAGAAGTACTCAAGAAATGGCTGACTAAAATGGCGGCTAGGCACGCTCAAGCTAAAGGGCGATTACAGGTTATGTCAGTTCCTTTTGTTTCCTTATTCATTGCGTTTTTTCAATAGGGACTTGAATCCAGGGCCGAAAAAAAAGAAATGAGCTTTGAAAATAAAAAATCAAGATTTGACATGTCAGTGCATGTCAAATGTTGGAACTTCGCTCCTTCTCGCTTCTTTTTCGTCGTGTGGTCGGTCGTAGCGAAAAAATTCTATGTCTATGGGTCGGTCGGTGCAAGCAGCAAGTAGGTTTAAATGTTCTGTGGGTCGGTCGCTCGGTCCACGACTGGTTATATTCTCTTTGTCCACGACCTTCTTTATAACGTACCTAGTGCCCCTAGTAGTGGTTATATTCTCTTTGCTGGTCGGTGGTCCACGACGGAACTTCACTTCGTTTGTTGTTACATTTTCCGTTCAAATTTCACTTATAAAAATGGACATAACACCGTTATTTAAAGCATGTATAAAAACAGTCCGAACTCGGAATAAAGCTTTTGGCATCCACAGTCCTACCAGCGATGACAAACAACGCATACTTCGAAGTAAACCGAAGACAGGTTTTATGGCCACGGCTAGGGATATAACTTCACAAATAACTAAACTTCGAGACTTTCTGCTAGAGCACAGAGAGAGGTATTTGAGCTTCTTTAATAATGTAACCGGAAATGAAATGTCTGAAGCAGAAAGAGACCAAATAGACACAGGAGCTCAAAGAATAATCAACACCTGTTCCCACCTGCTAAAAGAGTTCAGAAATGATAATCGCAAGGTTCCTGTATCCCAGCAGATGCGGGACTATATGGATGCTGTAATAGACCTTATAGATTCGTACTTAAAAGCTGTATGTAAAATACATAGTGAGTTAAAAGCGTTACGGGTCAAAAAAGCTTTGGATATACGAAAACTATCACGTTTAGAACTACCTCAGACTAAATCTAATATACCGAATCCGTTCATAGAAAGAAAAAAATTAGTAAAAGAAGAAAATGTAGGCACAGATAATGTGGTAGAGGAAGAAGTGGATAATTCTAAAAGTAAACTAGATTTGTCTGAAAATGAAGTCGCAGTGCTGTCTGATGAAGGAGAGCTAAGCGCAGAAGAGTTACAGATGTTTGAATCAGAGAATGTTCAACTGCTGAATGAACTGAACAGCATGACAGAGGAAGTGAGGCAGATAGAGAGCAAAGTACTGCACATTGCTGAATTGCAAGAGATATTTACAGAGAAGGTAAGTATATAAATTTTGTAACTTATAAAGTTTAAGTCACTAAATAGTGACTTAAACGGGAGTTAAAAAACTTGTACGGGAGCAGGTGATATGGCTCGACCGTAACAAAGGATGATATCATCCACCGAGCGGGTGTTGTGTTCGGGGACCACTGGTCCGACCGTTCATCGTTGGAGGTCGTATATAGGCGTAATTCAGAGAACGCTTCGTTAGCGTGAGTTAGGCTCTCGTTCTGTTCATCGTGCGCTACTAGTAATGCCATCTATTGGATTATGTGCGGACTGCGAAGTCCGCTACATCACTCCCCTTCGAGTCTGGAGGTCGTCAGCATGCAGATGGCGTTGCAAGCATCAGCTGGAGAAGTGGCATCGTGTAACAACCAGAATAGTGGCGTTGTAGGCTCATACTACCCTGAGGCTGCGTGACCCACTTGTGCGGCTGGTACTGGCGTTGACGGGCTGTGTACTGATATGCTGTGAGTATCGACTGTGCTGGCCGCCGAGCGTGTGGCTCTGTGAACGGCTTTTTGCTGCGTTGCGTGATGTTGCTGTTGGGCCGGAACATCGGTCGGCTGTGCTGTGTTGTGTTGCTGTTGCTGCGTGTTGCTTGTTGCTGCTTGTTGTTTTTGCTGTGCTGCGTTGTCCTGCTGTGCTGCGTTGCGTTTCTTGTTGCTGCTTGTTTGTTGCTGTGCTGCGTTGTATTGCTTGTTGCGTTGAGTTGCTGTTGTGCCGTGCTGCTGTGCTGCGTTGCGTTGCTTGTTGTTGCTGTGCTGCGTTGTATTGCTTGTTGCGTTGAGTTGCTGTTGTGCCGTGCTGTTGTGCTGCGTTGCGTTGCTTGTTGTTGCTGTGCTGCGTTGTATTGCTTGTTGCGTGGAGTTGCTGTTGTGCCGTGCTGTGCCTTCTGTTGATGCTGCTCTCGTCACGATGACTGTAGGGGTTTGTTGTGATGTGCGATGTTGCTAATGTCTGACGAGTGAGGCCTTGACTCGTCGGCTTGATGTGCGTCGGTGGCGGCTCTGAGATCACGTCGGCTTGTTGTGATCGTCGGCGGCGGCTGTGACATCACGTCGGCTTGTTGTGATCGCCGGCGGCAGGTTCAGATCACGTCGGGCTTGAAGATCACGTCGGCGTCGGCTTGGAGATCGCGTCGCCTTTGGAGATCACGTCGGGGTCACCACTGTACGGGAGCAGGTGATATGGCTCGACCGTAACAAAGGATGATATCATCCACCAAGCGGGTGTTGTGCTCGGGGACCACTGGTCCGACCGTTCATCGTTGGAGGTCGTATATAGGCGTAATTCAGAGAACGCTTCGTTAGCGTGAGTTAGGCTCTTCGTGTTCATCGTGCGCTACTAGTAATGCCATCTATTGGATTATGTGCGGACTGCGAAGTCCGCTACAGACAAGGCTGTTATTTTCAGGTTGGAAAGCTGATTATGAAGTTTGAAGTTGACTTAAGTATGAGATAATCAGAAAATAATTTTTGATTGCTCTGAACATATTATAACAAATACTACAAAATTCACATAAGAATAGTCTCATTTCAGACACACACCATCCTATAGTATTTGGACTGTGAAGCAGTGAGAATCTTGTTCCATCGTCCATTATAACCAATATTATCCAATAAGAATGCAAAAGATGTCTAGAACATCACTTTGTATGAGTAAGTGTGAGTGTGTGTGCATATTCCGGAATGTGCCTTGTTTGGTTCGGTTCAAAAATTCAGTTTTTTTTTTTAAATATGTAGGCTAGCGCTTGGCTGCAATCAGACTTGCATGCAAGAAGTGATGCAGCCTAAGGTGGAGCGCGCTTGCCTAGAAGATGCCTATTTACTCTTGATTTGAATTTCGGAATTTTGACTACGTAAGGGTACAGACCTTGTCGATACTTTGCGGTTCGATAATAAAAAGGTGACGGAGGAACCAGATCGAATAGTTCTTGAGCACACTCTCCGAAATACATCCTGTAGAATACCGACAGACAGGCAACTTTGCGCCGATGTTTTAAGCTTTGCAGCTTCAAACTGACCAGCGCTTTGTTGCCAATAAGTCTCCTGGTGCGACGATCCACCAAATCGTATGCGTAAAGCTGGTTCTTGGCAGAGCCATCCCATAAATCTGCAGTACTCCATGCACAATCAAACTTGGTACAGGATAAGAAGCTGTTCTAGCGTGAAGTACCGCTTGACTTTGTTGAGGATGCCAAGTTTCTTACCAGCTGTTTTTGCCTTTGATTCGACGCATTGTCCAAAGTTGAGGTTGGACAATATTATGTTGATACTGATAGTTTGCATTAATGTAACTTGAACCTATTGTTTCAAGCTAAAATCAAGTCAATGAATTAATATAATCTTATCTTATTTTCAGATTCTACAACAAGAACAAGATATAGATAGGATAGCCAACACAGTGGTAGGCACAACTGAAACTATGAAAGATGCAAATGAGCAAATTAAGCAAGCCATTCAAAGGAACGCGGGCCTCAGGGTCTATGTACTGTTCTTCTTGCTGGTAATGTCATTTACTTTACTGTTTTTGGACTGGTATAATGAATAGAAAATAAAAACCCAGTCAGCTATGTATTGTATTTATTATATATTTTCTGTTGCAAAATATTGTGCAGACATAATTATATTAGGAATAAATTAATTTGACTGAACCTTTGTTTTAATTTGTTCCTTGCTCCTATTCTTATTTATGAAATGTTCAATAATATATTTTATCTACAACTACAAAGCAAAATGAATAAGCCAATAAAAACATGTTTGCTAATATTATTTAGTGTAATCGTGCTCCTGTGACAATATCCAATGAATCTTTTATTGGCAACAAGATTGCTTTGGAGAAAATAGAATAAAACAACAGCTGTTATAATAGAAACTTAACTTTTAATTTTTTTTACTTATAAAATGCTAGCTGATGAATGAATGAAAGCTTGTCATAGTACCAGCAATGTACGCCTAGTGTATCGCCTCAAGAAGCACATTAAACTGTTGGTCATGGTTAATATCTCTAATAATAATATTATCAATATAAATATAATAAATGTGAAAGTTTGGATGGATGGATGTTTGTTACTCAATCACGTCCGAACAGCTGGATGGATCTGGATGATATTTGGCACAGAGGTAGATTATCTAAAAGACAAAATCAAACTCATCGAGTCAATATTTAGGAGAGCTGCATTATACTTCCAAACCCCTACCATTATATTATTAAAGAAAGGTTAATACAACTCGGCAATGAGAACTATGATGCAGAGAGACTTAGAACTCAGTTCTCAGGAATATTTAACCATTTAATTTAAAACCCTAAAATACCAATTGCATCATTCATCTCTGTATATTCAGTTCGGAGACAGATTCCCCAGAGAGGGATCCTGTGGCAGAATCTCTGCATGAAGTGGGCGATTGATCTTGTGAAGGTGAACAATTTGATGAATACAAATTATGTTTTGGTGATGGTGAATATGAATCAGTATGCCCACATACAGACTCCTCAAAATGAGCAACTTCCTCCTCCATCATTATTCTAGCAATTTTCATTTTAATTAGCGCCTGCCTTCTTATTGAAAAAGATTTTATGGTCTTCGCATAACCAAGAAAGATAAGTTCAGTTGCATCGAGGTCCATGCACTGTAAAACTTTATCTGTGTTTTTGCATGAGCTTTTTTCTGGTCTCGATACATAAATACGACGTCTTCGCGTTAATACTGGTGGTTTTTCATTAGACCTCTGACTTGTTACTGGTATACCTGAAAAATTCAATATAATTATTTGCCTTTCATAACTTTCACATTGAAATCTACTGGTATATGACTTTAGACACTTTGAGGGTTTAATTTTGGCGAAGCAGCACCAGGAGATTATTATTCTTCAGTTTTCTTGACAATGGAAAATGAATTCAAGTTTCTTTAATGAATTTGATAGACTATGTAAACTAAATAGTGAATCATTCAATATTTTTATTACAAGAAGATAGGCTTAGTGCTTGATGACAATCATGTCTTATGAAAGCAATGTTTAGGTCAGAAATGCCTTTTAACTCTTGAATTTACCTTAGCCTTTCATATCAAAAATTTTAAACAAACATTTTCCAATACCATGCTTCCTTTTGTTTCTGCACTTTTCAATGAAAGTGAAAATTTAGTGGAGTTGTATTAATTATATTAATTTGTGCTAAGGAATTATGAAAATTACCTTCACACATTTTCCAATACCATGTTGTCTTTTGTTTGTACACTTTACAATGAAATGTAAAATTTTGTTGAGATATACAACCCAACATAATTTTCACTAAGCATAATCTTACTAATATTATAAATGCGAAAGTTTGGATGTATGGATGTCGGTATGGATGTATGGATGGATGTTTGTTACTCAATCACGCCCCAACAGCTGAACGGATCTGGATGAAATTTGGCACAGGGATAGATTATAGTCTAGAATAACACATAGGCTACTTTTTATCCCGGAAAATTAAAGAGTTCCCGCGGGAACCACAAAACCTCGATCCACGCGTACGAAGTCGCGGGCATCAGCTGGTATAATACTATTTTAATTAAAAAAGGAATTGTGTAAATTACCTTCACGAGATTTCCCTAACTTTGCATCCGAACTAGACTGTGACTGAGTGTCTAAATCATCAACTGGCGATAAACATAGGTGTTGTTTCATAAATTCCATGTGAGATGCCCACTGCCAGTGCCAGTATTTTGATGATGGGTGATTTTTTGGACACTGTTTACCTTTTAAATGCTTTGAATATGTATCTTTCAAATTCCTCCACCTTTTTCTTGTTACTTCATCTGTGAATAAGAATTTTTTACTTAATAGGTAAACATAAAATAACTACTTACATCAAAAATATCATTTATACCACTGCAATGATGCTGTGCTGTGATGTGCTTAGAATGTTGGCTGTGCTAGAATGCGGGCCCTGCTGAGTAGCTAACTTATATTATGCTGGTTGAGCTTGAGGTAACTTCCAGCTACTTACCTTCCAGCAACTTAGTAGATTATTTAAATAGCTAGTTTTTGTTATTAATAAACTATGATACCTGCGACAATGTCCGCATAGATTAGGATATTTAAAAATCCCATGGGAACTCTTAATAACACTCCTCAGGTCTTTAATCGATTCGTTCCTCCGTCGAGGCGTGATCGATAGTGCAAAAGTAGGGAAGCGAACTGAAAAATAGAAACATTTACAGAGAGATTCCCAGGTGTTCATAGGTTTGTTTTAAAATTCACATTTTATTAAACTTACCAGAAACGTTCAAAGCTGAAGCTATTTCTTTCCAATTTCTGTCTTTTTCTTGTTTATTTTTATTTGATGGATCCTTTGCATCATACAGGCAGGGTCGCTGTCTAACTAAACGAATAAAATATTCAATATTCATTTTACAAAAGGTAATTTATTTTGTATTAGGTACATTGAAATAGAAAGGTACTAAAAAAATTCTGCATCAATCATAGTACCTCAATTTTTTAAAACAAAAGTCAAAACAAACAACCAAAGAGAATATAATCACTACTTTTTTTTTTTTTTTATTTAACTGGTTTAACGGCTCTGGATTCCAGTCCTTCTGAGCCTAAATATAATCACTACGTTTTTGAAACAACCAGAAACAACAACAAAATTCATAGACACAAACATAAAGAAAGAAAGCTAAGATTGGTATCATCATAAATACTATTTTATTAACATAATTATTTTTAAAACCCTTACAAATTATAGCTTCCAAATGATAGGTAACGTCATGGAACTAATAAGTACTACGTACAACCGGAATGAGCTCTTGTTAATAAAGTGTGCCGAGTGAGAGATACCATACTGACCCTTGTGTCCCTTTTCCACAAGAGTGACCACGCTATTTTTGAATTTTGGGATACTTCAATATACGGGATATAAATATACCTCTATGAAGAAACAAAAATCAGCAAATAATTTTAAAATATTTATATTTATAATGATGTTGATATTTTATATATAGTGCCTATTGCCTCTTAATAAGTCTCTTACACAAGTAAGCATTTAGGTCGTCGTCAACCGATGGACGTCCACTGCTGGACATAGGTCTCCTGTAGGGTCCTCCACAAGCCACGGTCTTGCGCCGCCTGGATCCAGCGATCCATTTAGGATCAATTACGAAGCATTTAAGTAAAAACAGATAATTATCGGTGATGATTTAACAAAAAAATTTTTTTTTAAGTCGGTTAAAAATTCAATAAAACTGGTATTGCTGTAAAGCGAAACATAAATTGACTTCTCGAACCATACATATTTGGCTTTTCGAGCCATACATATTTGACTTTTCGAACATATTGGGTATATAAAATTATCAACATGCTCAAATTTTTCATACAAAAAATATTTTTAACTCTTTGTCGCTCCTGAACTCATCTCATCACTATGCCAGTCTCCATGTTTGAAAATGTTTTTAATTTCATTCTGTTGAAGTACGGTGATACAGCACATACGGTGAAGGAAACATCGTAAGGAAACCTGGACTTGACAGTCTGATATCACCAACCTGCAGTGAGCAAGCGTGGTGATTTCATTTCGTGCAATGCTCATGCATTCTCCTAGTGAGAAGAGGCCCTTGCCCAGTAGTGGAACAGTTACGGGCTGGATTTTTATCATTATCTGTAAACGTACCTATTCAAGATAAAAATAAAATTGATCTTGCTTACCACGAGGAATCGTGAGGGAAGAGCATTTTCTTTTAAAACGGGCCGTGATAAATTAGGAATATAATCCTCTGGCATGAAATGTTTGCTGCATATTACAGAATTTTGGGTCACTTTTCTGTTACCACCAGGTATAATGCTTAACCACTTTTCACGCATTGTATCATTTTTTGGTAATCTGAAATATGAAAAAAATATCTATCCTGTTATAATTCGTGTTTCATAGTTTAGGATACTTGTCCCGTATACTTGGTAATTTATGTCACCTGAAATTTCGTCTATCGTAAGATTCATCAAAATGGCCGTTTGTGTAGCAACCATTATAGTACATAATAATTCCATGGTTGCAACATTTTTAGTTTTATTACGACGATTGCCCCCTTCAACACGAAAATAAGTGAATTATTGACGTACTAATTTTCTAAATGCTTGAAATTTTAATCGGAGGATAGGAGGTGACTAATTCGATAGTATAACCATTTTTCAGATTTCTTTTATAAACGTACCAAATTTGAAGTATAATGTTAAATGTGAAATAGCAACACAAAGACCACTGTTAGAAAGGGACACCGCGGTATGTTGTGGATGTCTCACTCGGATTCATTTTTATACTGCGTGCGTAGTGGTCCTTATGTCCGTGAGATAAGGATTAAATTTGATTAAAAATAAGTTAAATAAGTTTGTAGTACGCATTCCAGTTGTACGTAGTACTTATTAGTTCCATGGGTAACGTTAATTCGTTTTTTTTCTCACACTACTAAACCCTAATAGTCTCCGGTCTTTACCAATGAGGGTCTTTACGCTACTTGTCTCTGGTTATCAAACTTACTTGTCTCTGGTTGTCACCTGGTTGTCACTTGTCAAAATCATTTGCATAACATTGACATAGATCATTTGCTTGTGATTCAATGTAAAACGTAGGTCGTAGTGAAGTGATTACATTGATTACATTCTCTCTGATTCAATGAGTAAAGAATTATTGTGATTGTGATTTTTTTTTTAATTTTTTAAAGTTGCATTTGCATTGAATTTGATTGAATTATAGTTATATTCATTGAGCTACGTAAAATAATCAAGAACAAAACCTTCCTTTACTTTTTCTCTAATACAAGTTTAACAAAAATTAAATTCATGAATAAACTTCTCCGCCGGTTTTTTAAACAATCTTTCGTTGAAGGCCCAAAAGTTTGTCTTACTGGTGTGAATAGTTATTGTTTATCACACAAAAAGACTATGGCTGCTAACAAAACTATTAAGGATTTGGGTTATGCGTTTAATTCAAGTAAGTTCATATAACTCATCTACTACTACTACTCATTGTAAGTATAATAACTTCCTATCGTTCTCAAGAATTCATTGCACATACAACACATATAGCTATGACATATAGTCCCACAAAGTTATCTGACCCGCTGACAGCGTCGCTAGTAGGAAATATAAAATTAAAAAAAAAAACTTAACAGGCTTAAAATGTATTTGGCTATCAGGTCAAATAAGTTTGACGGACTGTAAGTGGGCTTACATAAAAATCCTTTCACAGATGGACAATTGAGAAAAATAGATGAAAGTGGACAGCCAGGTGATGAACAATTTCAATTCAACATCAGCAATGATCACCAAGAATGTCAGGCTCACTACGAAGTTCTCGGTGCAGCGATCACAGACTACATATACCATTTACTAGAGAAAGAGGGACTGTACCGCTTGCCCGTGCCTAAAGGTAGTACAGAGATGGATGGGACGTTTATATTTGTATCCAAGGATTATGATAAGAAGGATGTGTTATTGGTGCTAATACATGGCTCTGGGGCTGTCAGAGCTGGGCAGTGGGCTCGTTCGTAAGCACTTGATTGTTTTATAATTTAATTTTATTGCTTGTGTGATATAAACACTAGGCAAGCGTGCTCCACCTATGCTGTATCACTACATCCAGCAAGTGTGATTGCAGCCAAGTGCTAGTCTATAGATTTAAATAAAAAAAACCCCTCACAAGTTGGCCAACTTTATAATGACTAAAACTAGATTAACATTTGTGTGTATTCAAGATACAATACATGTTACTATTGTTTAAATGTGTGCTGTCATTATGAAGCATATTTATGCGTTCTATCCTGCATTCTGATTTCTGCTTTTAGTATACACCTATGGTTATCTATTTTGTGGTTATGCTAGTATAAGTATAAGGAAGTTAAGTCTTTTCTTGGTCTTACAGGCTCATAATCAATGACAGTCTAGACACAGGCACTCAAATCCCCTACATCAGAGAAGCACAGAAGAGAGGCTATGGGGTTATGGTACTGAATTGTAATGACAACTATAGGGAAGACAAGAAGATCAAACATAGCAGCACAGCTGAAGAACATACTATGTATGTGAAACATTTATCATTTATGATATATTACAATAAAAATATGTAGCTAGCCTGTGTGGGATGGTGGCAATAGTTCTGTCTGCATTTCTTTATTTGATTACATTGGCTTTTCAATGGTTTTAGTAAACAACAGGTACAAATTAATCCTGGAAAATCAAAGAGATTTTTATAAATACTCCTAAAATTTATCGAGTACGATAGACTACTTTCATACATTCTTAGTCTGCTTAAAAGCAAGATCTCACAACACAAGTATAGGAACAATACGAAAATCATTAATTTCGAGTTCCATACTCATAGGATGTTGAATTTTTTGTCAGGCACTACTAGTTTAGCACCCTATGTAAGCCAGTTATTTCACAGCTCATTATAATTATATGTGTTGTTATGACATCTTTCTTGTGGTCATTGTCAATGTGGTGGTACAGAATCCTTTGTGTGTGGTTCTTACTCACTTGACCGGCTTTTTTTTAAATATGTGCCCTAATCTTCAGAAACTCATTTTTCAGGTATACATGGAATACATACATAACTAATACAAAAGCTGCAAGCATTGCAATAGTGGCTCACAGCTATGGTGGAGTCCTCACAGTCATGTTAGCTGATAAACAGAAGAAACAGTTTGAGAACAGGGTCAAAGCGGTGGCTTTGACTGATTCAGTCCATGGGTTTTCTGGGGCCAAGATTTCAAAGCACTTGAAGAAAGTAAATTACAAAGTATTTAATCACTAGCTGATGCCCACAACTAACATGTTTTAAGTTTATTTTAATTCCCGCATAACCCCTTATTTTCAGTGACAAAAAATAGCCTATATCCTTCCCTGAAACACATACAGTATGTATGTACCAAATTTCATTAAAATCAGTTGGAAAGGTGTTGGAATCGGCAATAAACAAACTCACATTCGCATCATACTAATATTATAAATGCAAAAGTGTGTTTGTTTGTGGGTTTGCTGGTTTATTGGTTTGTCCTTCAATCACGCTGCGACAGAACAACGGATCGACGTGATTTTTGGTATAGTTGAGGACCTGGAGAGTGGCATAGGCTTTGACTTTTTATCCCGGAAAATTAAGGAGTTCCTGCAGGAATCAAAAAAACTTAAACCACGCTGACGAAGTTGCGGGCTTCAGCTAATTTATAATTTTTAAGTTAGGATTTAATTTATTTATATTGATAGAAGACTAGATGGTATCAATTAAAGATCTTTTTAAGTTTGTGAAGGGCATAGCATATTATAATTTTTTTTCTTTAAAAAAAAAATTTTTAGGTTGGATAAAAATATGATATCTGTGTATACTATTTATGCAAAAGTGTGTGTGTTTGTTTGAAACAGAGCAAAGGATTGATGTGATTTTTTGTATGGGTATAGTTCTGGAGAGTAACATGAGAAAATTAAAAGAAAATATATACCATGCAGACAAAGTTGCAGGCATCAGCTAGTTCTTATTAAATATTATCATCTATGTTATACAATACATACAAATACTATTGTATTAAGTAGGTGATCACTGATCAGCCTATGCAAGTTTATTTTTTAGATGGAGATTTGGTCCTGTACATTTTACCGCTTTAAAGAATTCATAATAACATTTTCAGATATCAAGAAATTGGATATCAAGTTCTTCACCATTAGATACTCTAATGAAAACTCCTGAATTTGATATCACAAGGGTTTCAGCCGGTAAGATTCACATTAACAATAATCACAACTTCAGTGTGGATTTAAGATTTTAAAAAATACAAGTGTCTATATCTATCTCCAGAATAGAAGCTTTAACTGCACCCATTTTAATCAAAATCGACAAAGCAGATAAGCTGTGAAATGGTAACATGTATATAGTATGGATTGACTATCTCTTGACTGTAATATAGTCCCACAAACATAACTGACCCAGTGACAGTGACTCTAGTATCTATGAAAAATAAAATAAAAACAAAAACTAAACAGGTAATTAGTTCCAGTTTTGGCCACCGGGTCAGATAAGTGACTGTTGACATTAATTGTTACACTACCAATTTTGAAAAAACTTTTTACTAAGTGACATTTCCTTCTTTTTCAGGACATCCAAAACACGAAATGACATCATGTAAATGTATAGACTCCGTTTTTAGTTTCTTTGAAGAGAAGTTAAAAGTATAGATCATAATATATTATGCATCAACTCAACAATTTCGAATATGATATTATTGTGATATAAAATATGAGTTAAAACTAATTAGGCACAAAAAATGGGCACACTATTGTTTATAGTGTTTATTATATGTAGCAGCCTGTAGATGTCCACTGTTGGACAAAGGGCTTCCCTTGTGAGCGCCACCACACCCTGTCCTCGGCCTTCCTCGTCCAGCTACTACTATTATATGTACTATAATAACAATGTTGCTGAATTATTTTAATTCGTTACTAAATTAGACTTTTGAAAAGTACCAAAATCGCAAAGCAACTAATCAACAGATCAAAGATTGAATATTGACATAGTTTGTTTTTAGTACAAGTTTTAAATGTAATTAGTATGTAAGTATAATAAAATTGTTGCATTTTGTCAAAACTGTAGTGCCATGCTGTTATTCTATAAGATGAACGAATGTGTGAAAAAATAATCATAAGTTTTAAAAACATGTATATATTTGACAATACATAAATAAAATTATGCTTTTTAAAGTATTATTTCATTTCTTCTTCCCTTTGGAGTAATGTTTCATCCAGTACTTAACATCTTGTTTGTCTGCTCTCACTCCTAGGACTGCAGATTTGGAGTTTACATCTTTCATCACAAATGGTGAGAAACCAGCGGTATAATCAGGGTCTAAGGCATTTGTTTTGCTTCGTGCCATTTTTGTTGCAAACCGCTTATGAATATGCTGGTCTTCTGTTAATATAGGGTACTGAAAGTGCTGGCCTCCTTTAGGTGTGGGCAAACTAAACCTCTTACCTCTAGCTGTTAAAGGTTTTTTACCATTTATGTGTATATGTTGGTTACCATGCTCATCCACACTGACAGATACCTTTTTCAGTGTTGCATGTCCACATTTTGGACAGAACAGTTTTGTCATAATGCTTGTTGTTTTAAAGCAGGTTGTACAACGAAAAATAAATGTCCGTAGCTGCCTAATGACTCTACCATCTATAGATGTTACATTTAAGCCAATTTGTTTGAGAACATTCTGCATAGCGAAATCAGAGGTTATACATGCTACATCTACATTTTTCTCCTCAAACTCTCCATCCTCCAATTCTTTCTTTTTCTCTTTCAAATTATTTGGTGTTATCCATTCACCATCATCACTGTCAGACTCCTCACTCCCTGACTCACTGTCGTCATCATTATCAGAAACCTTAACAATACATTCATCAACTTCTTTTTCATCTCTTAAATCCATATTTTTGATTTGATTGGCTATTTCCTCTGCCAGTTTATTATCATCATCGCTTTCTTCACCATCTTTGACAGTAATTTCAACATTCTTTACATCTGTATCAACTTGGGTGTTAGCCGGTTTTCTTTCTTCTGTGTTTGTAATTTCTGGCCTAACTTTAATGTTGTTTGATACATCCAACTCAGGGGAAGAAAGTTGACTGCTTTCTAAATTTTCAGATTCAGATTCTGGGTTATTTTGAGATTGTCTATTTTTTTCTGTATCAAAATTGAAACCAGGCAGTCCTGTGACTTTGATAGTCTTTTGTATTGTAGGTTCTGTTTTAAGATGGTCAGTTCCGACAATTTCCTTTTCAAGTTGATATGTTAGAGCCATTACCTTAATATCTGTAGCAGACAGGCTGGTATAGTCACCAGTTTTTTTCGCAAATTCATTGACGAATTTGACGTTTTCTGTGAACACATCCTTAACTTTCAAGTCGTATGGTAGCACTACGAGTTTCCGGCGTTGTCTGTCGTTGGTTATCTCGTCCACTACCTCCTGTACTGTGTAAACAGATTCCGCTATATCCTGCAAATTGGCTGCTCGGATGAAAGCAGTCGTGTCTACGACCAAGTGTTTTATTTTCTTCGACATTTTGTAACCTTACATGAAATGAAACTAAGACGTTTATTATATATTATCAGAAGAACAATATGTTTACTTATTGTTATGGAATTGCCGAATGCCGCATTGAGTGAGAACTGAGAATTGTAAAAATTAGAAAAATTGAAAACTGCACGTGCTGCGTGCATCACATTTGACATTCGTCTCAAAATGACAGATGACGTTGACATATCCTTTAATTGTCCCTTGACATTTGACGTTAAATCTTTCATGCGCTAACGTTCAGAATTCAATCTATTCTCCGGCCAAAGCAATACTCCCCACGCCGCGCCGCACCGCTGCGATTTTAGATGTGGTTTGCCGATCCATTCAAAATCTTTTTCCAGAAGTTTTTTTTTTCTTACATTGATTTATTTATATGTCACCGTAAGATTGTAAAATCCGTTAGATTATAATCTAACGGTTTCTATCCCGCTAGATTATAAACTGTCGAAAGATTGTGAACCGTTCAATGTTCTGAGTATTAATTTATGAAATATTTATTGTTTTTACGTTTTCTTGTCTCTTTCTTGTACAGTTCGCGCGCGAGTTGAATGCAGAGTAAATGTGTCACCATACATTTACTCTGCATTCAACTCGCGCGAGAACTATAGGTTAGGTTAGGGTTTGACATGAATATTCAGGTAGTTCCCGGCCGGGCACTTAGGTTCTATCGGGTTAATATACCTAATATATTACAATTTACCGAAAAATAACGCATTAAATTGTAAGCAGTATGTTACGGTTCACAATCTGTCGACAGTTTATAATCTATCGAGATAAAAAACGTTATATTATAATCTAACAGATTTTACAATCTTACGGTGACATATAGGTACATAATCAAAGATTTATTTTTTGCTCATTTTTTGAAACCAATCAAATGACAAAATAGTAGGTACTCTGTGGACAAATGTCGTCAATCCGTCAATCATTTGCTTTGATCATTTGATAATTTGTCGTTTGTCAATTTTTGTGCTTAGCATTTTTGTGTGATTTTTGATTTACTGATTTCTGTTCTCGTCAATTTTGGGGTAAACAAATAAATCTTCATTGTCCAATGATAAAGAAAAAATTACTAATTTGTTCTATTTATTAGTTTAATTCTTAACTAAGAATGAGTTCTAAGAAGGGCAAGCGTAATTTAAGCAATAAGCACTTTCCAATCGCGGAGTCCGTGAGCATAGCTCTGAAGATCCAGCTTGATAAGTTTCTGAGTGATGAAAATGAGACAGAACTGAAGTTTCCGACGTTCCTGTCAGCTCAAGAGCGAGGGTTCATCCATGAGACGGTTGCCAAGTTGGGCCTGAAGTCTAAATCGCGCGGGAAAGGTAAAGAAAGACAACTTACTTTTTTTTCAAGATAGGCTTGCACTTGACGACAATAATTATGCCATAAGAAAAGCAATTACTAAGTTGCACCTAGAATATATAATGTCTAGGTTGGTGCGCCTAGAAGTGCCTGTTCACTCTTGCCATGAAGGTATTGAGGTCATATTTTTTAAACGTCTTATTGTTACCTTTACAATAATAGATCCACTCATTTCTTTACTAAATTTCTGTTCATGCGAATTTCTAATGGCATTAAAACATATATAACAGGTAGCACATATGCTTACAAAATATATTTATTGTGTATAATTCTGTCTTAACATATATTATTAAACTAGCATTCTCTTATGAAAATTATGATTTCCTATACACAGATCCTATACACTTTATGTTATAGGGTTCTATGTAACACAGTCAGCAAAATACAGTTACTGCAAATGATTTCATAAATATTGCACAACAAAATCATTAACTTCTGCAACACATTATTGCACATTTAAAACTTTGGTATAAAAATTGTTAAAAATGTAGCAAATTTTAAATAATTTTGTGAAAAAAAGTAATTACAATCATTACCAATATTACGTTAACAATATTACGTTATTGATGTCACTCGTTATTTTTGTCATAAACAAAGTTTATTTTCACAGGTGTAAGCCGCTACCTAACAATATACAAACGACTAGGCTCAACAATTATCCAGAATGATGCTAAGCTCATTTTGGACAGTAACATGCGCTGCAGCATTGCGGAGCTATACAACGCATATCCTATCACCAGTAAGGAGAAAGATGACTTGAGCAGCTGTCCCGAGAAAGAGAGGAGCCCGCAGCTGGCACATAAGTCACTGGGGCAGCTGAGCAATGGGGTGCCACAGGTAAATTAAACTAAATAGAATACTTAACCTGGAAATTTATTAGTGTGTGGAGTTGTGTTGTGTCTCATCAGAAGTATATTTGTTTCATACATTTAGTACATTAGAGACACACTCTTAATACTGACGTGTTGCATTTTTGTGTGTTGAATTGTGTCTTTCTAACTTAGTAAAAATATGAAATCAATATAGGTATTTCTGACTTGTCATGATACAACACAACACCCTAGTATATTTCGAGCTTTAAGTTTACCATAGCTAAAAGTTAAATGTTTGTGATGGGAATGTTCAAAACTTCAAATAATTATGTTCAAAACATGAATTTGCCATCTTATTCATGGCATCAGTTTTTTGACGTACCAATTTCCCACCATTTTGTTTTTATTATTACATTCAATATGAAATAATAAAAATAAAATGGTGATTTAACACAATTAATGAGAATGGGGTGGGTCTTGGAGGATTTAACTATACAGGGGCAACTTGATTTTGTAAGCTATATTTAATGACTAACACCCAAACACTTTTCTTTGATAAATCATACTAATATTATAAATGTGAAAGTGTGTTTGTTTGTTGGTTTGTCCTTCGATCACGCCGCAATGGAGCAACTTGGACGCAACGGATTGACATGGGTATGGTTATGGACCTGGAGAGTGACATAAGCTACATTTTATCCCGGAAAATTAAGGAATTCCCACAGGAATCAAAAGAACATAAACCGGTCTTTAAAAAAAAATTAAGGACAATGTCGCGGGCATCATCTTGTGTATTGATAAAGAAAAACTTTAAAATAAACTGTATTATTATTATTATTATGTTTTATGAATGAAGAATGTTTAATTGCAGGTCCCAAACACAAGTTACAATCCAGATCTACTGAAGTTCAGAGAGAAGTTGCCGGTGTATGAACAGAGGCAGGATCTCATCAATGCTGTTCTGCACAACCAGGTGTGTAACTTGTATGATTATGATCACTTGCACAACCAGGTGTGTAACTACTTGAATGATAATGATTACTTGCACAACCAGGTGTGTAACTACTTGCATAATTATGATTACTTGCACAACCAGGTGTGTAACTACTTGCATGATTATGATTACTTGCACAACCAGGTGTGTAACTACTTGCATGATTATGATTACTTGCACAACCAGATGTGTAACTACTTGTATGATTATGATTACTTGCACAACCAGGTGTGTAACTACTTGCATAATTATGATTACTTGCACAACCAGGTGTGTAACTACTTGTATGATTATGATTACTTGCACAACCAGGTGTGTAACTACTTGTATGATTATCTCCAAAACTTCATGTAGATTTTTTAAATCAAGTGGGAGGTCTTTGATTTTCTGGGATAAAATGTAGCCATTGCCCTTCCACAGGACGAAACCTATCGCTGTACTTGTCAAAAAATCGGCCCAGTTTAACCCCGTTTAATATGTGCACTTTGAGGATACTTATTTATATTTTTTTGTGTTCTTAATACCTTAATAAATGTAACAACACCGGCACATAAACCATGTGTGCTTCAGCTGGTGGATCACAACCGTTCTTGTATGCTTCTGTACCTATTTTGAATAGTAAAAAAAGGAGTATTTCTATTTTTATATGCTCTGTATTTGTATGATTGTCTGATTAAAATATGACTTTCAGGTTATAATAGTAGCGGGGGCGACGGGCTGCGGCAAGACCACTCAGCTACCGCAACTGATACTGGACCACTGTCAGGAGCACAAGCAGCCGGCGCGGATATACTGCACACAGCCGCGCAGGATCTCTGCCGTGTCCGTCGCTGAACGGGTACGGTGTAATAGAAGCCAATGAAGCGTGGCAATTATTTGCTCTAACAGCTCTGATAGTTCTTTAGTTTAAGATATAAGTAATGATGAGGTCTAGATTGGAACATGCTTGACTAGAAGATGCCCATTCATTCTTGCCTTGAAGGTACCTAAGTTATACGTGGCAGGAAACACGTGCGTTGTGAGGGTGTTCCACATCCTAGCGGTTCGGATCAGGAAACGTAGGCCAAAAACATTTCGTGCGAGCAGATTTGACGTCAACCACGTACGGACGTCCATAAAATACACCATCAACTAGTATAAAAATATCAATATCAGTGTCAGCATGCATGCATAAAACATGTGTAATCGGATTAAACTCACATGTTTTGTTGAAACATACCTAGAATATAAATAGTTTCAAATCCGTCCGGAGTTCCTCGTGATACTGAATTTATTATAATATTTCTTAGTTACTTCTTTAAACATGTAAAAACATGTAACGCCTTTTACATGTTATTAAAGTAAAGTAAATGTTTATTTGGTAAAATATGGTACAGTAAAGGCGTTATAGTAAAAATTATTAATTGCATATATTAATTGCATATTATATTATCATGTAGTATCTAAGCATGGAACTTTTTTTTTTTTTACTGAATAAAAACATTTTTGAATTAGATTGATGATGTTGTATGCAATTGCCAACCTTATTTGTAGGTGGCGTACGAGCGAATGGAGAAAATCGGCCAATCAGTCGGCTATCAGATTAGACTCGAGTCCCGCGTCAGTCCGCGCACAGTGCTCACGTACTGCACCAATGGGGTTCTGCTGCGGACTCTTATGGCCGGCGATACTGCGCTTACCGGTTAGTTTATTTATAGTTGTGACATATATATTAAAAAAATAGGCGCAGTGTTGAGCGCTGTTGTCTTCGTGCGGAGGTCCCGGGTTCAATAACGGGCAGGGGCAATTTGGGAATTTATAATTTCTGAATTTCCCTGGCATGTTATCTTTAATTTATTGAATTTATAGATCCTTTAATGGACTCTAATAACTTGTAACAATAACAAGTATTGGGTTTTTCTGTCAAGAAATTCTCAGTACTAGCTCGGAGTTAGGAAGTTGGCGGTATTTCACCCCCGTGAATGCTCGTTGAGCCGTCGGTCCTGCGCCTGAACTCTCACCGACGTGTCGGATTTTCCGGCTCATCAGGCGATGAGAGTATAGGTAAATAAAGTAGCCTTAGTTCTTTCCCGGGACACAACCTATAGACTAAGAGATGGCTGCGCTTTTGGTAACTATCGTCAGGAAGGCTGATTCAGTATTAGGTAGGTGTAGGGCTCTCCACTAATGACGATAATGAAGGTCTGCCCGCATGCGAATGGGCCTTTCACTAGACATGGCCGCTCAAAGACGTGTTATGGTTACCAAAAATGAACCATAACTAGGAAGGCTGATTTTTGTACAGTATTAAAGTATGCACATAACCTATGTAAACAGTATAAAAACTGACGCTATTCATCGGGCCGTTCACTAGATATCACCTCTCAAAGACGTGATAAACTTACAAACTATAAACAATATTATTAACAATTATAAGATCGTATATAATATGACATGTCGTCACGTTGATTGCTAATAAATATTAAAAATGATTTATGAAAATGAAAATGATTTATTTCGAAATACAATATTGACAAGTAATTGTGGCTGAGGCCTTCTGTTAAGCATAAGAATACCTGTGTCAGAAGGCCTAGCTCTTCCAATTTTAACAATAATTACATTATATAAATATTGGTACAATTTTTGATACAAGTTATAATCATGCAGGCATGCGTGTGTGTGTGTGTGTGTGTGTGTGTGTGTGTGTGTGTGTGTGTGTGTGTGTGTGTGTGTGTGTGCGTGTGCGTATGCGTATGTGTGAGTATATGAGTGTATTGTATGAGTGTGCGTATCCATGTAGGTACCGAACAATCTGCAGAAGAGCCTCCGTTTCATCAAAAGATAGTGTTTTTAGCCAGTTTTTAAGTGTTCTTTTACAGTTATGAACTACGGGCAGACCTTCACTATCGTCATCAGTGGAGCCCTACACCCACCTAATACTGAATCAGCCTTCCTGGCGATAGTTACCAAAAGTGCAGCTATCTCTCATAATGCTACCCCTGTACCAAATTTCTTCAAAATCGGTTAAACACATGAGCCTTGAAAGCGTAGCAGACAGACATACAGATGGACACACTTTCGCATTTATAATGTTAGTATGGATAGATAAGATGTGAGCCTAATTATACTGGTGTCGCCACCAGGCGTGACGCACGTGCTAGTGGACGAGGTGCACGAGCGCGACAAGTTCAGCGACTTCCTACTTATCGCGCTGCGCGACGCGCTCGCGCGGCTCAAGGACCTCAAGCTGGTGCTCATGTCCGCCACTATGGACACGCAGATATTCTCCAGGTTAGTGCCGATTGAGTATTTGACAAATGACAACTAATCACACAACCTTGTTCCTCCTTCTCCGTTCTACCACAGAACAGCGAGAAACACAGTCAGCGTTGGCATCTTTATGTGGTTGACGTCCAATCTGCTAGCACGAAACGTTTTTGCTCGACGTTTCTGATACGAGCCGCCAAGGTGTGGAACACCCTCACACGTGTCACACATGTTTCCTGCCACATAACTTAAGTACCTTTAAGGCAAGAGTGAATAGGCATCTTCGCAAGCGCGTTCCTCATTATTGCTCTGCACTAAGCATGATTGTCGTCAAGCGCAAGCCAATCTACCTAAGCGGTAGCACTAGCTGATGCCCACGACTTCGTCCGCGTGGATTTAGAGGTTGTTTTAGTTCCCGCGGGAACTCTGTTTACTCCAGACTATAATCTATATCTGTGCCAAATTTCATCCAGCTCCGTTAAGCCGTTCTGACGTGATTGAGTAACAACAATCTATTTATCCAAACTTTAACATTTATAATATCCAGTATAGATTATTTCCTTCAGTGTTTAAAATGGCCGCTACACAGAACAGCTGTTTCAAAGCCGCCATGTTTTCTATCGAGGTGTTCAGTACATCTGTTCCTCATACAGATACTTCAACAACTGCCCCGTGATAACGATCCCGGGCCGCCTGCACGAGGTGCAGCGCCACTACCTGGAGGACGTGCTGAAGATCACCGGCTACAGCACCAGGAAGATGGCCGCCGTCGAGCGCGAGCTCAAGGGCAATCTCAAGAGCGGCCAGAGCTACTGGTCGCACTTGGAAGGTGAGGCGTGCTTTACAAATCCATCTGATAGACGTTTCCCTTGCCCCAAGTTTTTAAAACACACCGACCCTGAGCGTATCCGAGCGTACACTTTGTTGTCAAGGTAAAATGGACCCAAATACCCTTGATTTAAAGTCGTAAATTCATACCCCTCTTAAATGAAACCCAGATGCATATTGCATATATATATTTCCACTTTCAAACCCTTAAATTGGAAATGGGTTTCTTTTGCGTGATTAAATTGATACCCATATTGTAGGAGTGCATTAAAAATAACTAGTCCGCCATCGTGGATGTTCCGCCATGTTGGATTTAGAATGACGTCACACAGCTAACCATGCATTGTCATCCAAACTAAACGTGTATACAAAATTTCAGCTCAATCGGTTGAGGATATCTGCTACAAAATTTAGTTGCAAGATTCCACCCGAACAAACATGGTTACATACATTGCAAGTTAAATAAAAGCTTTTAAAAAACTTCAAAATTGTTAAAAAAAGTAATAATACAATATTGCAGGTCAGAAGCAAGGTCAAGAGGAGAGCAGCAACAAGGAAGAGAAAGAGGTGCAGATAGATCCCGCACTGCAAGCCGATATGGATGAATTCTTGGACGAATGCTTCAATGAGGGCAGTTTAGTGAGTTTTATTCATAATTACTACGATATTTTAATCACAATCTATATAAATACTATGTTTGCGAAAGTATGCTGTTTAACTAATTTTGACGATCCCAAAACTTTATAGATCCATAAAAAAATGTAAACCAAAAATGTAAATTCATTTTTGATTGCTGAAATCCACAAATTCATCTTTACTTCAGTGGTAATATTATTTAATTTAATCTGTCTATGATACAAAACATCAATATATTAGTACAGTCCATCAAATTTATCAGACCTGGTGGCCAACATTGGAACTATTTTTTATGCCTGTTAAGGTTTTGTTTTCATTTTATTTTCAATATAATATACCAGTGGCGCTGTCACCGGCAGGGCGATTTTGTAATACCTGCATCTAGGTTATGTTCCGATATGAACTGCGAGCACTGTAAGGTGTGACGTCAATTTAGTATACTGCGAAGCCGTTCCTTTATAAAGCGTTTGCAAAAAAAAATTTTTTTTTGGCAACTAGATTTTTTTATCTTTAAAAGTACTTATTGAAGAAAAAAAACCAGACGTTTTTGTCGGTTATGAAGTATCTCTTCAAAAATTTTTTATTAAAATTCATAAATAATATACTTTTGGCAATATGACATTTTAATCATGTATTTATTGAGTAATTTCAATAATACCTGCAAATCGCCAGACAAATTTTGCGGTTTTAAATAATTCCCAGAAGTAAATTAGGTTTTCAAATGAGTACGACAAAATTGCGGCGAACTTCGTCGCCAGCTCTCTGACTAATCGCATCGCCCATCTGCCGCCGTTGCCCCGCCGCCGCTAATTTCGTGCCCGTACACTTAGGGGTCATCCATAAAGTACGTCACACTTATTTCGTGATTTTTTTACCCCTCCCCCGTCCTTGTCACAGTTGGTCACGTTTGTGAGACTCCCCCGAGTGTGACGACACATATCTTGCAATTTTACATCTAGAAAACACCAATGCTCACAGTACAAAAATGGCGACGATTTATGACGTCATATATTAACATATGAACATAACAATTAACATAAATAACAACATAAACTTTTTTTTACTTATTTCCCTAGAATACTGCGGCAGTATACTACAAATCCATAACGGAACGAATTTCTCCCCAGTAAGAGCACTGAAAAGTGCTCGCAGTGTATATCGGAACATACCCTTAACCATTGTTACAGTCTCAATTGTTTTCAGTGGCTGAATTTATAGAATTTTTGGATGGATTTTGGCCAATAGTGGAGGAATGTTAACCAATTAGAGATGATTGCGATCGTTACACTGTAGCTGTCATTTTTAGACAATCGCCCTGGTAATAAGTGTTCTGTGGGGTCGGGTCAGATAAGTTTGACGGAATAATATACAAATTGCGGATTCATGTTTTTTGACGTCTGGAGTTGTCAGAAATGACACTGACATTTTTCGTGTGTTCGTTGGCAGGACTCGTTCAGTCAGATCCTGTACATGTTCCTATCGGAGGGCGTTCCGGCCGAGTGCGCGCACTCCCGCTGCGGCCGCACCGCACTGATGGCGGCCGCCGCGCGAGGGCTCACCCACACCGCGCAGCAGATCCTGCGCATCGGTAGCCGCGTACAATCTTACCCGCCTTCAGTCAGATCCTGTACATGTTCCTATCGGAGGGCGTTCCGGCCGCCGCGCGGGGGCTCACCCAGAGTACTGTACAAGAATCAGCCTTCCTAGTTATGGTTCATTTTTGGTAACCATAACACGTCTTTGAGCGGCCATGTCTAGTGTAAGGCCCATCCGCATGCGGGCAGACCTTCACTATCGTCATCAGTGGAGAGCCCTACACCCACCTAATACTGAATCAGCCTTCCTGGCGATAGTAACCAAAAGTGCAGCTATCTCTTAGTCTATAGGGCAACATGAACATTTTTTACGATTAATTTTATTTCAATATTTGTTTTTTGTGATTCTTTAATTTATTATGTGACAGAAACACAAAAGGCCAAAATATTCTTGATACAAATATTTTCCAATGCGCTAAAATTTTGATTTAGTTTTATTTGGATACAGATTTCCTGTATTTTGAAATGAAATTATCAAAAAAAAATGTTTTCAAGGATCAATAATTTAACAACTACTAACGATAATATCCTGCAATGGTTACTAAAAAATTATAGTATATATATAACATATAATTATAACAAGAAATGCGTTTTTCTTTAGGCGCAGACCCATCCACAAAAGACAAAACCGGCAAAACAGCCTACGACCACGCGGTCGAAAACGGCCACACGGAATGCGCCAAACTTCTAGCTTCCTTCCACCACACAGAAGACAACAAGAACAGCACAGACGACGACAGCCAAGCTGACAACTTCCTTCTAGACGTTTACAATCACAGTGTCTCAGATGAGCTTATTGACCATGATCTGATGCTGGCTCTGGTGAAGCATATACACTTGAATATGCCCAAAGGGAGCATATTGGTGTTCTTGCCCGGATATGACGATATTGTGACGCTAAGGGATCTAATTCAAGGTAATTTTCCTTCTATGTCATGTTCTCACCTACAAATATAATATTTAGATTTTGGGGTAACTTAAATTGGGGTCTAGGTCTATATCACTCTCGCAAAGTCAAACACCCTTTAAGTTTTGAAGTTTAGCCAAGATCAGGGCTTGGGGAGTAAATAAAGGGTTATTAGTAGTTTTTTCGTATTCTTAATTTTGTTTTCATTTCAAGGTTGCACAGAAATGACCACCATGAAGTACCAAATATTCACACTACACAGCAACATGCAAACTTTGGACCAGAAGAAAGTGTTCAACCCTCTGCCAAACGCTAGAAAAATTATTATTTCCACAAACATAGCGGAGACATCGATAACGATCGACGATGTAGGTTACGTTATCGACTCCTGTAAGGTTAAGGAGAAGTATTACGAGTCGAATGGGGGAGTTTGTTCCTTGCAATGTGTTTGGACTTCGAGGGCTTGCTGTCAACAGAGGGCGGGACGCGCGGGGAGGACAAAACCTGGCCATTGCTTCCACATGTGCTCTAAACGAAGATTCAAAACCCTGCCATTAAATTCTGTACCAGAAATTCTAAGGGTACCCCTCCAAGAGTTATGTCTTCACACAAAATTGTTGTCCCCCGGAAACACGCCAATCGCTGATTTCTTGTCCAAAGCTTTAGAACCGCCGTCGTTTTTAGCCGTCCGAAACGCTGTGTCGTTATTAAAAACTATCGGTGCTTTAACTCCCATGGAAGACTTGACTGAAATCGGACAGCATTTACTAGATTTAACCGTGGAGCCGAAGTTAGGCAAAATGTTACTATACGCCTGCGTCATGAAATGTCTAGACCCAATTTTGACGATTGTATGCAGTTTGGCGAATAAAGAACCCTTCCAAATATCTATGAACCCAGAAAACAGGAAAAAAGGAGGTTTAGCTCGGAAGGAATTTGCTGCTGACAGTTATTCTGACCATATGGCATTGTTGAGGGCTTTCCAAGCGTGGCAAAGTGCCAGGCAGAATGGCACAGAAAAGTCGTTTTGCGCCAAAAATTTAATATGTGGAGCTACCATGGAAATGATCGTTGGTTACAGATCTCAGTTATTAGCACAACTAAGAGCGTTATGTTTAGTTAAAGCTAGAGGTTCAGGTGATATAAAAGACGTGAATTTGAACTCTGAGAAGTGGCATGTAGTAAAGGCTGTGCTTGTTAGTGGGTTATATCCTTCCATAGCGCGCGTAGATCGTGATTCTGGAACATTAAGAACGTCAAAAGAAGTAAAAGTAGCTTTTCATCCAAGTTCGACTTTACACCGCGGAGGTGGGCCGACGGGATCCCAAAAATCTGTACAAAGTTTGCCAACAGATTGGGTGGTTTTTGAGGAAATTTCTCGGGTTGGGCGATTCTGTTTTATCCGATGCACCACATTGGTTACTCCGTTGACAGTGGCTTTATTCAGTGGCCCGATAAGATTACCATCCGGGGCTCTTACCCAAAGGGCGAATCCTCCGGGGTTGTCAAGCGATTCAGATAGTGAGGCTGACGAAAATAACTCTTCCCCCGACACAGCTGTCCTAACTCTGGACGACTGGATGGCGTTCACAGCGGACGCGTCTGACGCTATAAGCGTATACTACTTGAGGCAGAAACTGTGCGCTTTAGTCATCCGCAGAATGTCCAACCCGGCTAAACCTATGACGCCACTAGACGAGCAGATCCTAAGCACCGTAGTGCACGTATTAGGAGCTGAAGAGAAGAATGTAGGGTTGAACCAACCAAGTGGTATCGGTCAGCGGCCGAAACCTTTAACCGTGGATTCGGCGAATTGGCGTATGCGGGTAGACGAAGAACAGTATCGACATGAAAACAAATTCTACCCTCAATACAGTCAAAGTCAAAGTGAATTCGGGAACCAAAATAATTATTACCAACAGAATAATAACTACTACCAGAATAGGAACGGCCAGAGAGCCGGTTGGAGGAACGATGGGATGCCGCAAGGGTTCTCCCCGCAGTCTTTCAGCGGTCCGAAAAGCCCGATCTCCCCGAACGGTAAAACTTTGCTGGCGAATATAGAGAAGTATGCGGAGACCAATGAGGGCAGCGCGAGATACTTCGTGGTGAAAGCGGATGACCTGCACAGCGTAGAGGCTGCTCAGAACGGGACCAGCTTTCCTTTCACGCAAAACACTGGCAAGAAGTTGTATAAAATTAAACAGGTGATTATTTCTTTTTAAATAACTAGAATGGGAGTATTTTTTTTAATACTATGAAATGTAATATATTTCTCCGATTTTCATATTTTTTTACAAATTGAATTTATTTCCAATCTGTTAAACACAAATCATTGCTGAAAACTGGGTATACTAGCAAATTCTGTTTGATTTACCGCGCGTTTTGGGCACATTTCTTTCTCCAGTGCTATATGTTATCAATTTTTTTTAATTATTAAGTATACTTACTACCTCTCCAATGTAATATCTATTGTGTAACATGTTTTACCCCAGCTGCATGTTGTGTTCACAACAAAAACAAAGCCACTAACCTAAATAAGAAGAAGAACAAATACATAAATCACTAACAAATACAGCGTCTTACAGAAATGTAGTATCCATAGACACATATTTTTCAGGACGGTCACCGTGTAGTGGTGTTTTTCTCGTGTGCAAACTCGTCAAAGTTTGCGGGCGCGGCGACTCTGAGCGACGGGAACGGGAATCTCGACTTTATCTCCACGCAACACGTGCCATACCATATGGTTAGGTGAGTGATAATTCAGTTTATTTTGTTCACTATAATTTAACCCGTGATCGTTGTCTTCGTCGTCAGATTGTATGAAGTATCTCAATAGGCTGCTGAGTTTCTTGCCGGGTCTTCGCAGTGGAATATGCTTTCCGAAATTGAGATAGAGCTAAAATGAGACTTCCACTGAGCACAAAATAACCTCCACACTTGTTCCGTTATTTCCGAGTAACTGTTTATGGAACGGTGACTGAATGTTACTGTTACAAGCGTATAGATAGACTATGTCATCAATCAAATAAACAAATCTGAGTGTTGTGTTTGTACTTTAAGTACAGAAATTCCATAAAAATGGTCCACTGTACAATATGGCTAATTATGTCGTACTGCTATACCTTAAATAAAGCTCCCTGCGGAAAAGGAAAGCATTAGAATTTTAAGAATGTGTACCGAGCTACTCTTCCCACATTCGCAACTTGTCCCATTTGTAACTCATCCCATTTACAGTTCGAAATTCGTATCGATGTACTTTTGAACACGTTTTTCTTGTCTTTTTTACTAGATTATAAATGACTTGCAATGTTTGTAGGTTTTTTTGGGTCAATACTGTAATTGAATTTAAGTATAAACAGTTATCCCCAACCGATTTCGCATACACGTTTAGTTTGGACGACAATGCATGGTTAGCTAAGTGACGTCATTCTAAATTTAATATGGCGGACTCCCAAAGATGGCGGTCTAGTTATTTGCTATTCATCCCCATGATATGAGTATCAATTAAAAGGGTTTGCAGCGAAGGATACGAAAAAATACGTCACACCAAATTCAATATGGCGGACGATAAAAGCTTGTTTTTAAAAATGTTTTTTTTAAATATTTAGACTTTTCAGACTTAACTGTTGTTGGCAGGCACATAGCCAACTCGCTGGGCGGCGGGGGGCGCGTGGCGGGCGCGCGCGACGGCACTGAGCTGTGCGCCACGGCCGGGCGCGCGCTGCTCACTGCGCTCGCGCCGCGCCGCCGCGCGCATGCGCCGCACCAGCCTCGGCCCATACAGAAACACTCTGGCGACCTCTAGTGACGACGCATAGCCAACTCGCTGGGCGGCGGCGGGGCTTCAAAGCAAAATGGACCCAAAAGCCTTGTTTTAAAGTAAAAAATTCAACACGAACGCTTTTAACGTCGAAACTGTGAATACATGCACGAAATTTAGCTCTAATGCAATGCTAATAAGGTTCTTTTTACTTTGACGCTAATGTGATCGAACGCTCGATTACCTACGAATTTGCAGTGATTAAATAAATAAAAAAAAAAGACTTCTAGACATAAGTCTCTTGCAAGGATTTCCACACGCCGACTGGATCCAGCGACTCCCTGCGACTCGTCTGATGTCGTCTCTTTACTCACATATATTAAAATGCTATTTTGACAATATACTATTTTGCAAACAGTATATTGACAAGTTATAGATACTTATGAGTAAAATTAGATTTAAAAAAATGTGTGTACTTGGCAGAAAAGTATTAATACATAAATGTCTGTCGGTGTGGCAAATATTAAAATATGGCAGCCTTAATACAGCTGTTCTGTTTGGCGGCAATTTTTAATTTAAGAACGGAAGTAATGTAAGGCGTATTTTCGCCTTCGAGAAGAGATCTCAGTTAGGTACTCTTATGCTACATCTATAGAAATACTACCAAAACTTTATTATTATTAACTTTATGATTATTTATATCATAATTTGGTTAGATGTCTTTCTTGTAACAATTTTTTTTTAATATTTTAGATTTTGTAAATAATACAATAGAACTTAATGCTAGCTAGCCTAACCTAATTACTATATAAATCATGCCCGCGTGGAATGGTGGCAAGAATGCTGGCTGCATTTCCGCGCATTTTCATTTTCATTTTCATTTTGATTTTGTATCTTTTTAACCAGAAGAAAAAATATTTTAAATTTTATTTTCAATGAACTCGTGGACCGCTTTCGGTAACATTTAAGGCGCACGTGCATAGGTCGACTTTCATACATTTTTCTTTTCGATTATTCTTGAAATATATACATTTTTGTGTTTTTTTAATTTGTTTTATCATTTCTTTAGGGCTTTTTATGGTCGCAATTTTCATGTCAGACAAATATTTACATTATTTATAATATAAAAACGGCATTCAAAAAGTGTCAGATTTACGCATGTGTGAGTTGTGAAGTTTACATTCGTCTTGATAGATGTCGCCCGTGTCGCCTAAATAATGCGTCAAAAAAATATATTTGATCGCCATCTATCATTATACTGTAAAACTAGTTCGCTGTTACATGCTATAAACTTTTATAGGATAGGGGAAGTTGCATGAAGGTTCATATCTAAGTACGCGGATTGTGGATAAATTATTTTCGTAGTAGATCCCGCTATACCACGATCTGTATAATAGATGAAACCTACTTTTTATTTTTAACCGACTTCGAAAAAAGGAGGAGGTTCAATTCGGCGCGTATGTTTTTTTTAAATGTATGTCGGTGCATATCTCCGTTGTTTCTAAACCGATTTGAAAAATTTTTTTTCACTGGTTAGTGGAAGCTCCCGATGTGGTCCCATAAAAAATTCTGACTCCAAATCCTCAATCCTGATGCTGTAGGTGTACCGTACTACATGAAATCCTCAAAACTAGGCATTTAGGAAATTTTGATGGTAAATTAATATAGTAGGTATCAAGTCACGTGTATAAAATACAACTCTGAGTCCCAACTCCTCAACCCTGATGCTGTAGGGTACAGAACTCCTTAAAATAGCAATTTAGGATTTTTTTATGATGAATTCTTATTGTAGGTGTCAAGCAACGCCTTCATACTTAAACCCAAGTGCCAACTCCTCAACCCTGATGCTGCAGGGAACAGAACTCCTTAAACATAGTGATTTAGGATTTTTAATGGTGAATTCAGATTGTAGGTGTCAAGCAACGACTTCATACTTAAAACCAAGTCTTAACTCCTCAACTCTAACGCTGCAGGGTACTGCACTCCTAAGCCGTGGGGATTTAGAGTACACTAAAAAGTTAAAAATAAAAATTCTTTCCAAAAAGCCGACTTCCAAAGCCATTGTAAAGTATAAAATAATTTTGATTTCTACAGTGGCTTTGGAAGTCGGTTTTTTGGAAACAACTTTTATTATTTAACTAGCTGACCCGGCGAACTTCGTACCGCCTTAGTATTCAAAATTAAATGTATATTTTTCAATATTTCTGAGAGATTTTCTTAATATTTTTTTCCGTAAGAACCTTCTCCTAATAATAACAAATACAACTAAAAAAGAATTATTGGAATTGGTCCAGCCATTCACGCGTGATGCCGTGACCAAGGAAAACGGGTTTCATTTTTATATATATAGATAATAGATAAATACGCCTAAATTAGTTTGCCTATCAAAATCCGGTCCAGGCTATTTTTAAATAAATTAATTTTAATTTTTTTTTTGACAAGTTTATTGTAGCCAATGCTATACCATCGCGTTTGTAATCAAATTAACCTATTTTAGGCGTTTTTATCTATTATTAAATAAAAAGTAGGTTTCATCTATAAAACAGATCGACGAAGGTCGTGGTATATCGGGATCGAAACTATTTAATCGTATCCAGGCATAAAAAGAACGCTTATTTCGCCTACAAGTTCGTCGCTCGTTTAGCACCACCCAGGCACAGTATTGGTATCTATATACCAATACTGTGACCCAGGGGACACGTGCAGTGAGGTAGAAGGTAGTTCCTGCGGACGTTAGCGACGGGGCTTCCCCCAATTGTGGATTGTGTGTTGCGATATACCTACCTACTTGGATTTGTTGAGATCAAAATGAACTAAATAAACAAGGCAACCTATAGTCCAATGCGTCGAATAAATCTAGGAAAAGAGTAAAATATCATTGTAAGTTTCATCAAAATCGGTTCAGAGTTTAAAAGATAACTTTGTAACTACCTAGCTGATGCCCGCGACTTCGTCTACGTGGATTAAGTTTTTGAAATCCCTCGGGAACTCTTTGATTTCCTGGGATAAAAAGTAGCCTACCTAGGTACCTATGTAACTCCAGGTCCTCTATTATTCCCATGCAAAAAATAACCTCGATCCGTAGCTCTGTTGCGGCTTGATTGAAGGACAAACCAACAAACAAACACACTTTGGCATTTATAATATTAGTACCTATGAAGTATGATTATAATTTTTATACATACAAGCTTTTGCAAGCGGCTTCGCCAGTGTGGATAAAATGTAAGTCAGGCTATAAGCTATCTCCATTCCAAATTTCAGCCAAATCGGTTCAGTAGTTTTTGCGTGAAAGAGTAACAAACAAACTTACTTTCCCCCATAGGTATAATATTAAAAGTATGATAGGTAGGTATACCTACCTACTTACCTATAGATGAAATGTCTACTGTCTATTATATTATTCTGTGCTACTGTGTTATAGCCTTCATGTTTTTAGGTATTTACCTACCTACCGTTTTTCCGCGGATACCTAGGAGGTATAATTGAAATCATATCATACTTCATACAAGGACCTTGGTCTAAAGGTCCTTGACTTCATAATATCATCATACTAATATTATAAATGCGAAAGTCAGTTTGTTTGTTGGTTTGTCCTTCAATCACGCTGCTGCAACGGAGCAACGGATCGACGTGATTTTTGGCATGGGTACAGTTGAGGACCTGGAGAGTGACATAGGCTACTTTTTATCCCGGAAAATCCCGGAGTTTTCGCGGGAATCCAAAAACTTATTCCACGCGGACGAAGTCGCGGACATCAGCTAGTATAACATAAATTTGCAATTATGGCCCAATTTCAAATTAAAGTTTTATTCGTTAGTACTAACTACTAACTAGGTAGCCTACTAATCGACTCGAATTAGGTAGTGGAGCATTATTCAAGTTAGTTACTGATTTTGATAATTCGAATTGAATTCAAAATCGCGCATCGCTAGCCGATGCGGCCTCTATAGTCCGGGAGGCAGCGGCACTAATTTCCGTTCATTTCCTCCTGTTTTTATTTTTTGAGTATCTGCATGAGTGATGAGATAAGTACCTATGCAATATGTACCGTACCTATCTCTAATTGACCGAGCGAAGCGATTTCAGATCAGCGGTTCAGATTTGGCTGAGTTATGGAGTATAATTAAATAAATGAAAAAAAATTAAAAAGATTATGGAGTACTCTTCAAAAAAAAAATTTTTTTTCAATATACTGAATTGGACCCGTTACAGTTTTATTATAAGTACCTACCTATTTATATTTTAATATAAATCGTTCAACTTCGGTATAGGCATAACAATCAAATCAATAAGTAGGTACATTATCAGTTTTACTTGTATTTGTCATAATCTGTTGTGTGTCTAATAAATAAAATCAGATAAAAAACATTTCGTTTCCTCTTGGTCTATAATATCGCGGTGATAATAATTTCTTATTTCGCTCTTGCGCGTGGCTTGCAACAGTACGCCTCATCAGTAGGGTTGCCACTTGCCACCCGTACTCGGTACTACCCAATTATTAATTTATTATTACATCGCTCGAAAATTTAATTATAAGCCGGCACTCTGTCCGAAATGACAGTTATTGCATTAATGAGTACTTAAACGGGGGAAAATCACGCAAACAAGCAAACAGAAGAAAAAAAAGAATTAAAGCGAAGTATGTGTATCACTTCAACGGGGGACCTGACCAGGAATCTTACAGATGATTGTTACTTAATCACGTCACTACCGATTTGGCTGCCACGGGATTCGTAAAAAACCTACTTAATTATATAATTTTCCAGAACTAGTATATTTTCACAACTTTTGAACAAATAAAAACTATTTTTAACCGGCTTCCAAAAGACAATTCGATACGCATAATATTATATTTCGTGTGTTATATTATTGGAACTGCAAAATCATACTTCATATCATACTAATATTATAATTAATGCGAAAGTGTTTTTTTTTGTTGGTTTGTCCTTCAATCACGCCGCAACGGAGCAACGGATCGATGTTATTTTTGGCATAGGTATAGTTAGTTGAGGACCTGGAGAGTGACATGGGCTACTTTTTATCCCGGAAAATTAAGGAGTTCCCGCGGGAATAACTAAAACTCAAACCACGCGGACGAAGTCGCAGGCATCAGCTAGTATTCACATAAATGACAATATATTAGGGCTTCCAAACATAATATGTATATGTAAGTCTGTATGTCATGTATGTTTGTCCATGCATTTATTCGAAAATATGCGACTAATCTTTTTTTACTGGCTTACATTTACTTCAACTTAGGGAACAGTGCAAGTTTCATTAAAATCGTTTCAATAGTTTTCAAGAATTGGCCAATTGTTCGTTTTCTGTAGGTAGGTATATTGAAATTTGAAGTAGCTTGTTTCCAAAAAAGTTGGCAACCCTAGCCACATTATTGTAAGTTGTCACCCGTCCGCAGCAAAGACACCCTACCGGCAAAGCCGTGCCGCCAAGCGATTAGCGTTCCGGTACGATGCCATGTAGAACTCAAAGGGGTATAAAGTATGGGTTTAATAAAAACTACCATACCCCTTCTAGGTTAGTCCGCTCCTATCTTAGACTGCATCATCACTTACCGCCATCTCACATGGTGGCACCATCAACCATGTGAGATTGCAGTCAAAGCTGAAAGTTTATCTTGTATCCGAATGAAATAAATAAAAAAACAATACTAAGCAAAACGCAGCAGCTTTTGTTTCAATGCCATCTAGTTAAATTTTATAGTAAACAATTCGTAGTTTATGTTAGAACCACAGAACTTGGATAACAACCATTGTCAGTGTGTGCGTGGGTATTGCGTATATACAGTAATCGATATAACAGAGGTTTATAATTTGACTATTTGACTAAATGGCTCTGTTTTAAAGTAAACTAATTATGTGATAAAATAATAGGCATTGATGTACTGCCGCAATTTTAATATTTTTAAAATCAGTGCATTGCAACTTTGCGAAAATATCAAAAACCTGTCAAAAGCCCTAACAACGCCATCTAGCGGGAATCTGTCCGGGAGAAGACGTTGTGTTGACCCTTAAATAAAATTTTATATTTTTATTTAGGTTTATGTATGAATGGTATGTCCGTATTAATAAGACCAGTCTAATTGATATTTGAGAATGTTATAACTATTAAAATATATAATATCACGGGTTGTATCTCACTAGTTTTGTCGGAAAATGCCCGACTAGTTCCAACCCATCCGGGGCCATTATTCAAGACTTCATGAGCCTGTTCCCTTGAGAACGTGATTTCGTTGATGTTTTGCGAACGTGTTCTTAGGCGACAAGCGATACAGTTACCCTTTAAGTTATCAATTTATCGATAAAATGTTATCTTCTATCAAATGGGTTGCACAAGTCAGGCAAAAATAAGGTTTTACTTCTAACCTTAATCATGATGGAGATTTGTGCAATCTACTTTGCTTGGGACTAGTGGTCTAAGTTTAACGGTAACTTCAACGGATTTTTCATCGCATGACTCACGCTAATTCAGCTTTCACAAATCTTATACTGAAGTCTTTTGCACATTATGACCATCCTGTATAACACAATCTCTAAACTGAAATGACAACTCTAAATGTAGTTCTGTCCCTTTCCGCAGGGAGTATTATGAAAGGGTTAGCAATATATTAAATGCTGTAATTTTTGTTTTAGATTAGAGATTGTTTACAATAGAATTAGCCTCTGTTTGATAGAAATATAATGTTTTTACCGTTCTAAATTTAAATAAAATAATAGTTAAAAAAAATAGTAGTTAAATGTCCTTTTGAGTGAAATGAAAGATATTTAATGATGGCTGTTAATCCCTGGCTTCAATCCTACGTGTATTTGATATATAGTGGTATATGAATAAATATATTATTATTATTTTTTAGGATTAATATATTTCTAGTTCCGTCGTTAGTTAGAACATTGACCTGTTGAATTTTATAACGTGTCGTTGTGTATAAAAAAAAGTCCCGAATACGCTTCTTAGGGTGAATTCACACTACAATATATTATGTACCTAACATTGTTATCCTTATAGACCGTCTGTGCGGTAATGTTTTAGTGATAATTCTTTAATAGAAGATTTTTTAAGATTAAAAATGCACGCCCGGAACTTTAAAGGTCCTTGCGTAAATAAGGCGAAACGAAAGATTGGCGACGCGTTTTTTTTTAATGTACGGTGTCGCTTTAATCTTGTCACACAGAAATTCGCTTCGATTTCACATTTCTATGTGACAAGATTTAAGTGACGCTTCGCCATGCATTCGGCCGAGTGGGATATTCACGTATTTCATTTGTATGGAATTGATCAAGCGCTGTACAATTCCATACAAATCGTAGTTAACGTTGTCGCGATCGAATGGGAAGACAGAAAATCTCCCACTAGGCACACCTGCCTTGTTTGACAGGAGCTTAAATGAAAACTTTACACACGTTACAAAGATTAATATTATGGAGGTGCGTAGTTTTAATTTAGAATGTATCTATCGTTTACGCAAAGGTGTTCAGCTGTTGTAAGCTTTATTATTATTCTGTTATCATAGTATAATATTTTATGCATGCTAACATCGAATTTCATGTTTCTACTCTGAACAGTGTTTTCTTGTTTTTAATAAAAAGTGTGAAATAAAAGAGAGTTTTATAAAGTATTTAACTGTTTTTCATTAACCTTTTTTTTTGTTTTAAATAAAAATAATTGGCTACAATTAACAGTTTCAGCGGTTCCCATTGAATGCAGCCCATTGCCAATAATAATTATAACTCGCGCCAATCATTTGGTCGCGTCTGAAGTTGACCCCAAGACGTCGCAATATATTTTCACGCGTAGTATGGAACGGACTTCGACAGCTTGTGTGAGAGCTGCGCAAACAAGCTCTCGCACATCAGCTCAGAGACGGCTAAACGTGAATAGGGATGATAACAACTCAATCAAATCAGCAACTCTTTATCAAACTTAAAAACGCACTTCTAGTATGAAGTTGTATGGAATTCACAGGCGTGAATTCATTTCGTCATAAAATTTCAACGCACTTTATTTCTTTAATATATATTTTAAAATGTTTATTAGTCCCCTGTTTATGTGTTTGTTGTTGTCTGTGTTTGTTTGTCAGTTAGAAATAATTTATTTTTGATATAGGCATCATCCTTATTGGCGGTAACTATCAATTTCCTACCTCCGTGGTATTTATACAGTACTACCACTTTTTTAAGTAACGCTGATGTTCCTCAAACTTACGTGGCCCGGTGACAGCGTTGCTAGTCTATATATATAAAAATGAAACCCGTTTTCCTTGGTCACGGCATCACGCGTGAATGGCTGGACCGATTTCACTAATTCTTTTTTTGTTGTATTTGTTATTATTAGGAGAAGGTTCTTACGGAAAAAAATATTAAGAAAATCTCTCAGAAATATTGAAAAATATACATTTAATTTTGCATACTAAGGCGGTACGAAGTTCGCCGGGTCAGCTAGTAATTAAAAGTAAGTAGTATTATATGAATATTGAAATTATGTATAACAAAAACTAAACAGGGATAAAAATTAGTTCTCATTTTGGCCACCGGGTCAGAGTTTGACGGACTGTACCTGCGCAGAAGAATCTTATTTTTGAATGGCGCGAAAATATGACGGTTAAGATCGACTCACACTAAGAGTTGAAATACTCTTTAGTCGAGTCGTACGCGTACAGAGAGAAATGAAAAGGCAATTAATAAGTTTCAGTATGTCAAATTGTTTATTTACATTACTTAAATTACGAGAACTTCAAAAACCTACTGCATTAAAAAAACAGTCATCTAAACTTAACATGTTTCTTCAGTTTCTATTAAATTGGTCAACCCTATTCTGTACCTGTCAAAACTTTTTTTAATTCTTAAAAGGAGTCCTTTTAGTTTTCACATAAAATTGAACTTTTTCTACTCTTTCCTTACAATCAAAACGAAACAAATTCTGAACTTTCTTCCTCTCCGATTATACATTATAAATATACACCGTAAGCCTTTGTCGGTAAGGTTCACTTCTGTATAACCTGTTTCTCAATTTTGTCCTGTTGTTCCTGCGATTGCAACTGCGCCAGAGTCAGGAGTGATACTCCGAGCTGGTCTTCCCGAGTGAAGGGCTGGGCCATCTGTCGCAGCCAACGTTTGCAGATCTACGGAGTTATTTGTATGTTAGGTATAGTCCCACAAACTTTTCTGTAGTTAGCTTATGTTTTATATTTTTGAATTATAGTTATCCATGTAACTAGCAGACTTGCCCGCGACTTCGTCCGCGTGAAATAAGTTTTTTATATTCCCACGCGAACTCCTTAATTTTTCGGGATAATATATAGCCCACAAATAATATGGCTTTCTATTGGTACCAGAATTTTCAAAATCGGTTCAGTAGATCCAGAGATTCCCCCTACAACGCACAAACTCACAAACTTTACCTACCTCTTTATAATATTTTTCAATACACTTGCTTGAAAAATGCACTTACAGAGGCAGTGAACAGGGCTTGTAAGTTAAATTTACTGCCCTCGTGCAGTAAATATTTACCGCCCTCATGCATTTTTTTTAATTTTTGTAAGTCCACGTTACTTTTAAATAAAAAGTTTTCTTGCAAGAAGGTTCAAAATGATATTGACTTTGTATGTAGAAAACCTAAAAAATAATGACATTTAGATGTGAATTGATGAAATTAATTCATAAAATAAAAAATTGTATTTAATATGATTAAATAAAATTGTTCTAGGTTTTATAAATCAAAAAAGTAAAGGCTGAATAGTTCAGGCTGTTACTGAGTTAAGAACTAGAACCTAGAGCCATGAAGCCAATTTAAAAAAAAGCAATTACAACAACGCGCCGTAGATACAATTTATACAAATCTTTAATTTGTGCGCGCTATTTTTAAAAGTTTCATTGAGTATTTCTTATAAATTATTAAATAATTTATGTGGTTTAAGTGATGTGGGATCATAAAATTAAATCAACACTTAGGTATTTTAGCTGTGAGAAAAAAATCGCGCTTGTAATAGCCGCCAAAAATCTCGACTAAGTATGGGCGTGAAAAGCCATTTTCTAGTGAGTACCTAGTACCTTCCTACTCGACTTTTATTTTCAAGTTTTCTCACAAATGTATTGAAAAATATCGTGTGATACACGGGCGTTAAGGTACGTGCTCTGTGGTTAAGGTTTCTACATACTCGTGACGATGGTCAGCCCTCGACTGGCATCATCGGGCTGACATTAGTCAACTCGTATGTAAAAACCTATTTACCGCCCTTATATCACAAACTACTAATAAAAAACAAACTAATAATCTATAGATTATTAGTATGTAATGTTTATGTTGTATATTGTATGATCACAAGTTGTTGCACTATCCCACTCCTTTTAAATATTCTTAAGAGATGGGTTGTCTGGACCCTTGCGCACTTTGTTTTCTGTACTTGTTTACATTTAAATATCTTTATGTTTGTGTGGCAATAAATAATTTACCTATCTATCTATCTTATCTGACTCGGTGACAGCGTCGCTAATATCAGATTTAGTGTTGCTAAAAACAGAAACATAGCAGTCATAAAAATTTGTTCCAATTTTGGCCACCGGGCTAGATATTTGATAGGGGTGTAAGATTGTTTCAAGTTGAGAAGTTAGGTACAGGGCAGGTCCGCGAAAGTGCAGTAAGGAGGCATAGTGATCAAAAATACTACATCCTATATTATAATAAACGTGAAAGTGTGCCTGTTTCCCTTGTCCGCGAGTATGTTGTGTCAATGTATGTTGTGTCAGTGTATGTGTGTCAGTGTGTGTTGTGTCAGTGTGTGTTGTGTCAGTGTATGTTGTGTCAGTGTATGTTGTGTCAGTGTATGTTGTGTCAGTGTATGTTGTGTCAGTGTATGTTGTGTCAGTGTATATCGTGTCAGTGTATGTGTGTCAGTGTATGTTGTGTCAGTGTATGTTGTGTCCGTGTATGTTGTGTCAGTGTATGTGTGTCAGTGTATGTTGTGTCAGTGTATGTTGTGTCAGTGTATGTTGTGTCAGTGTATGTTGTGTCAGTGTATGTGCGTCAGTGTATGTGTGTCAGTGTCAGCAACATACCTGCACCGCCTCCTCAGTGCTAAGGTTGCACAGCGAGTCACGCAGGTGCTCCTGTATCCAGCGCGGCAGTTTGCTTCTCTTGTCCGCGCGACTGAAGCGCTTGTCTGCGAATATCATTATGCCGTAGTCCGTTTTACCGCTGTGGAGTTACAATTACAAATATTTCAAAAACCGTTGGCAACTTATATGGTTTATATCCAATTAACTAGACTTTTTCTGATAACTTTAAGCTTAGCCTAAGCTTTTACATTACAAATTCGATTGATTCTAATCGAGCGTTCGATTACATTAGCTCAACGCAACATACCGCGTTTGCGTCTGCGGCGTCTGTGTTTCTTGCTACGAATAACTGAAATACACGACAAGAGTGAATACGCATCTTCTAGGCAAGCGCGTTTCAAAGATCTCATCATTATAAGTTTGATAACCATTTCAAACTATCGATTAAAGTTAATTATTGTAGTGTAATAATCACCGTAAAGCTCGTCCCACGCACTGCGCGGCGTGTCGCATCGCATCGAACGTCAGGAAATCGTTCTCGCGGATCTGGAAACCAGTGACCATTGCTTTTTACCCGAATACGTCCCTGTATAGTTCGTGGCACGACAGAAGTCAGGCCTAGTGGTCGCATGTTTTTTACAGACATGATATCCATTACAATACTCGTAAAGTTACGTTACCTAATGTTAGTTATGTTAGTAAAAGAAAATTATGTTAGTGGTGTTAATTAGTATAATATCTACCATTTGTGAAACATTTGTTTATGCATTTTTTGTGTGTAGTTCCACTTTGTTTGAGTCTAACTTATCATAACTTACACGAGTTGTCCTACGTGAAATAAATAAATCATTCCTTTTCAAAGAAATCATTTCATTCCATTTTTGCCGCAGGACTTTTTTCGTGAGGCGGAATTCAAAGCACAAGCAATCGAAGTCCACCTTTAAATTGTGTCTTTCTCTTTTTCCACATGTATTTTTCTCTTTTTTACTTTTGCGTGGCCCATTTGCTTAATCGATTTTGACGAATTTTTTTCATTTCATTTCATTTCATTTATTGGGAGACCTTGCCTTGCGCCACGGACAACAAATCAAATTGTTTCGGCCGGAAATATGACGAGGGTGATTCTATTGTTCGGATCAAAGATGCGGGCAATAGTTAGCAAAATCGAGCGCTTAGCCCAGGCCTCAAGAAAGGGGCCAACTTAACCCGTAGATAAGTTAAGCTTGCATTATTTTTTAGTAGTTATATTTATAGTTAATAAGAAAAAAAATGAAAAATAGCTCACAAAAGTGCCACATAATAAATAGCAGCATATGGTTGTATTATGCATACATTAGGTCCAAGCACTGTTACCAAATTCGTATTTTCAAAAAGATCCTGTTGGATTTGGTCTGGTGGGAGGCTTCTGTCCATACCGGCAAAGACGTGCCGCCAAGCTATTTAGCGTTCCGGTACGATACCGTGTAGAAACCGAATAGGGGTATGGGTTTAATTAACTGCCATGCCCCTAACAGGTTAGCCCGCTACCATCTTAGACTGCATCATCACTAACCATCAGGTGAGATCGCAGTCAAGGGCTAACTTGTAGTGGATTTAAAAAAAAACAAGATGTTTCTAGGGAAAACTTTCAAGATGCGAGCGGAGTTGAGTTGCCGGTTGTGTAATGGTGGTATTACAAACCTGGAACTGGTCTCTGAGGTATTCTAGGCGCGCTTTGAGTATGCGGCTCTGTGTGAACACGTATGGAATCCCAAACATGAGCACCGCCCGCCCAAGGTGGTGGTCAAAGTCCACGCCTTCAGAGACTTTGCCCCGCGCCACCGATAATAGTACTGCGCCGCGCCCGCTCTCGCACGCCTAACATTTTTATATTGTTAGAATAGAGTAGAATATGTTTTTTTTTATTCGGGTTTTTTTTTGGGCTTTTATAGTTAGCCTATATGCCAGCCCCATCGTAACACACAAAATTACAGACAAATAAAAATTTTAGAGAATCCTTAACGAATGTATACACTGTCATAGCCGAAATGCCCAAGGGTTTGCTGAAAATTGAATCAGTTTTCTTTGTTGATCAACACTGCGCCAGAGAGATCGTCAAAATGTGTGAGGTTCGGGGTTCAATTTCCGGCAGGCTCGAATTTATATTTTCTTTCGGGTCTGGCCTGGTGCGAGGCTTCGACCGTGTCTAGTTACCACTCTAACGGCAAAGACGTACCGCCAAGCGATTTAACGTTCCGGTACGATGCCGTGTAGAAACCGACTAGGGGTATGTGTTTAATATAACTGCGATACCCCTAACAAGTTGCGCGACCATCTTAGACTGCATCATCACTTATTATCAAATCGCAGTCAAGGGCTAACTTTTAGTGGAATAAAAAATAGAAAAAATGCTTACAAATTACAATCTAACTTAATTTTCGTCTAAAATGTATCGTGTTATCGCTGTTATTCTGTTAGGGCCAAAAACGAGGGAAGTTCAGGTGTAAGTGGCTGTAATATCATTAAATTATCTCTTTTCCAAGCATTTCTACATATTTTTTCATATTATCGAATCGATTTAATTACCTTGATGTAATTGATCAGTGCGAAACTCGTCTCGGCCGAATCCTGTGTCTCTATGAACAGCAATTTGTGCCTCTGTAGAGACGCCACCACTCCTGCGAGAAACGTAAAATGTAAATGTTACTAATTCAAAATCACTAAATAGTTTCAAAGTTCAAAAGGAAAGCATTTTAAATTGCGCTTGAAGACAATCATGCTTAGTGCAAAGCAATGATGAGGTCTAGGTTGGAGCGCGCTTGCCTAGTAGATGCCTATTCACTCTTGCCTTGAAGGTACCTAAGTTATAAGAGGCAGGAAACACGTGCGCTGGGACGGTGGCCACACCTTGGCGGTTCGGATCAGAAACGTCGAGCAGAAACGCTCCGTGCGAGCTGATTGGATTAAGAATGACGTCACTTAGCTAACTATGAATTATCATCCAAGCTAAACGTGTATACATATCAGCTCAATCGTTTGGGGATGACTGTTATAAAATTCATTTACAAGATTTGCCTTATTCAAACCCACAAATTTAAGCGTTCACTACAAGAATTTTTAATGGACAAAGCATTTTACACTATACAAGAGTACGCAAACCGTTATAAAATATGATAAAATACTTCGCGACTTCGTCCGCGTGGAATAAGTTTTTTTGGATTCCCGCGGGAACTCTTCAATTTTCCGGGATAAAAAGTAGCCTATGTCACTCTCCAGGTCCTCAACTATACTCATGCCGATCACGTCGATCCGTTGCTCCGTTGCAGCGTGATTGAAGGACAAACCAACAAACAAACTGACTTTCGCATTTATAATATTAGTATGATTTAGAGACTAAGTCCCTACTTTATAAATTTGCACGTTATGACGAAACATGTTTGTTCTTTAATTTGTTTGTCTTCTTAATTGTACAATGTTTCTTGCAAATAAACGATTGATTGATTGACTGACAAATATTGCAAGTTAAATAAAAGCTTGTTAAAAAAATTATATTACCTTGATCGTACCAGGCGCCCACCACGCTCTCGAGATAAAGGTAGGACGTGAAGAAACACACGACACCGTCCGGGACGCACGCCGATATCTGGAACAGTACGTTCGCTTTTTTTTTTTGCTTTTATGGCTCTGGACTCCGGCCACTCTGGCCCTTGTTTGCCCGTATAATTATTGGTGTATGAATATTTGATATTTTGTCTATAGTATTCAAATTATATATGTCGGAGATTAAAATGAAAATGATTATTATGTAAAGCGCCATCTATCTGGTATTAATTGTACTAGTTTAATGAATTGCTCAATTGACTCTAAAGCGCCATCTATAGCGAACTCAGGTATTGTTTGTACTCGATTATTCAAAACCTCATTTGACTCAATTAGTCAATTGACATACTTTCATGCCTGGATGGAGTTGGTGTGGCGGGGGTGACGACTCGATAAAAAGATGAGGGGCTGGTGCCCAGGGACAGTTGTGCTTGAGAACTTGGTGGAGCATGGTCTCCCAGTAATACCGCCACGCCGCGCCAAACTCATCGTTCGCTATATACTTAGTGCTACTATTTACTTAGTTAATCTACAAAGTGTTTAAAGTGATTTCTGTTTGAACTACTGTGTTAATTCTAACTAGCCTAGTATTCTACGAAGTGTAAATATAGTGTGTGCAATAAATAACGTGATCGGCTTCTCGCGTTTATTTGTGCGAGTACCCACATAATGCAAACAGATCAAGACGAAGAACATGCCCACGATAATGAGGCGTCACCTCGGCCTCCGTCATCAGAAGCGGGGATAAAGGACCGCAAAACAGGCCCACGTAGGAGATGAAGTAGGAAGTTCTACCCAGTTAAGTACCCAAATTTAAAGTGCTTAAAGTAGATCACGTTACCGATCAAGATATCTCTCGAAAGGTGACTCGCGTAATGTGCAGTGTTTCTTTGTGTGCTAAAGTTGTGTTTTGTTTTCATGTGAATAATATCGCTGACTCGCGGAGCGTGGCCGAGCTGTGGTGTTGTGCAGCTCACGCTTCAGGCGCCTCACGAGTGCGCTTGGGTGTGCATGCCACGAGGGCGCGATCGGAGCGGAGCGGGGGAGTGGTCTGCGCGACACGCTGTTGTGCCTTGCTGCGCGCCTCACGAGCCGCGGTGCTGCGCGCTTTCCCGTGGTACGGCTGGCATTCGCCTGGCATGGTGGTGAGGTGACGACACCATCGAGCCTCTGGTGATATGACGTAATATGTGACATTGGTAAGACCGTTTAATTTACTTACGTAAGAGGACGTCATGCCCACCAAGAGTAGCCACAAAGTAAATGAACAGTAATTCATGTTTGTGGTTGTGTGTGATCAACCTTTGTGGGTACCGACCGGGTACAAAAATATTTTTGTGATAAAAAGGTGACTCATACCCTAAGTTTGAGTGCATAACTTGAAACCTGTAAGTTTGCTGAGTGTTGAGTCATAAAGTAATATTCTGCTAAAACATGCTGTACCGATAAATGTTTTTGCGTAACTTAGTTTTTTTTGTTTTTTTAAAATGAGGGTTGTTTTTTTTAAAACCTATGACCTAGTTACGATCGGACACAAATCAATCGCAGTTCAAGAGTTACATACGTAAGCATAGCTAAAAGTGTGATTCTGGGAATTGATTTGAATTACGATACGTAAAATTGTTACCTACCTACTTTACGATTTCATTGTTTTAAACATGTCGTGTTACATAGAAAAAGTAGTTGGTTGTGTGTTCCCGAGATATCAATACGTTTGTGAATAGTTAACGTGAACAGCTTTGCCAATACCTGATAAAACAGATCATGTCGGCAGTCGGGCGGATTTTTCAAGTTAAGCGTAACTTGGGTTTTGGTTGGTTCCCTTAATGGTACCGAACTTGACTAGGTACGTCATTTGGATAGCAAGAAAGTTTCATTCCGCTTTGATTACAGAAGTATTGTTTTTCTACCCTCAAAAGTTTGGTTTCATTCAAATTTACTATGAGTTGACATACGAGTACCTACCTGACAAAATTTAGTCTAAAGTAGTTTTGCATCGCGTAGATTATAATTATCAGGCTGCAATGCTGTTAATTTTGTGTGGTTTGTTTCCGATGTGGTGAACGGGGTCATGTATCGACCCAGTGCGGCGGCGGTGGTGCCCGCAGAGTCGGCGGCAGCGCGCGCGGCGCCGCGGGCAGCGGCACCAGTCCTGCGGCGTCTGAGCGGCGACGCGTGGATGCATGCGAGATTCGCCTGGTCACCGGTCGAATTAAATCAATCAGGTCGGTCGTTTTCATTTTGTTATGATTCTGGTATCGAATGCTCTCTCGTCAAGGAAAGTGTTGCGAATAGGTTATCAGCTGGTGTGCGTCATAATAAAATCGTTAACATTACCGGTATTGGAAATTCAAGTGTTGATAGTAAATTGCAAATTTTAAGTAAGGTTACGATTGATGGACATAATTTAGAAATTTTGTTTCACGTTATATCAGATGAGTTTTTACATTTCGATATTATGATAGGTCGTGATATTTTTTTTTCGTTCGCTGATTTTAAAGCTTGGTTTTTCAATTACGATGACTGCAGACACTTTTTTCTATTTCAAAGTGTAAGATTGTTGATGAATCTAGTATTTCTAATTCGGATGTTGATTTTTCGAGTATTGATACGGATATGCCGGCTGGGGATAGATCGCGACTATTGTCATTGCTTAGGGAGTATTCAGACGCTTTTATTAACGGATTACCGTGTTCGAGGGTCACAACCGGGGAACTAAAGATTCGTTTAGTAGATCCGAGTAAAACTGTTTAACGTCGTCCTTACCGCCTTTCGCCTGATGAGCCACAGTTAGTTCGTGATAAAATTAATGAAATGTTAGATGCAGGTATTATCCAACCTAGTTGTTCACCTTTTTCGAGTCCCATAATATAACGAGAACTAAAAATTCAAACTATGATAAAGCTAGGTTTGATGCAACTAAATCGGATTTCATGTTAATGATTTTGTTTTGTTGAAAATGAAGAACGCAACCAGACTAAACTTGATCCTAAGTTTAAGGGACCTTTTAAAGTCATTGAAATTATTGATGGTGACAGATATGTTCTGAAATCTTTGACTGGTAATCGTACTTACAAGTACGCTCATGACAGGCTCCGAAATTTGAATGTGAAGTTCCCTTAGAGTTGGATAACGATAGTGACGATAATATTGATGAGGAAGCTTAAACGTACACATTGGCTAGGCGTAGCTGCAGACATCGGATGTGTCGCTTCCAAACTCTGTATTGGTGTAATGAGCATCCGACTATGTGGTGAAACCTGGGTCTCAGTGGAGACTACGGTTGGCAACTTTATGTTGCTTGGGTCTCGTGGAGGAGACTACTGTGTTGGCCTAGGGTGGCCTGGGTCTCGTGGAGGAGACTACTGTGTTGGCCTAGGGTGGCCTGGGTCTCGTGGAGGAGACTACTGTGTTGGCCTAGGGTGGCCTGGGTCTCTGGTGAGACTACAGTTGGTTACTCTGTGTGGGGCGAATCCCCGTGGGGATACAAGTGATGTTATCTTGGGTGACCAATGGTCGCTACACTGCGTGGTGGCAGTTGGGCCTAATGTTGTACGATTAAGCAATTATTGTTTCCTTTAATGGATTGTGTAGTGATGTGACTGTTATTTTGATCAATTTTGATTAGTGGGAACTTTTTATTCGGAAAAATGATTTTGATTTTGATTAATTGTGTACAGATGAATAACGTTGCTTCATTTTTGAGTCAGGTAGGCCGAACCTTGTAACTAAGGTGCCTCAAATGTTTCTTTTCTTTGTTGACAGATACGCTGCCACACGGACGCCAGTGCAGTAATGGCTACGGTGCTATTCTTTTTCAAAAAGTTGACGGTGTTTTACGCGTAGACTCCCAGAGTCCACAGGTGGTGGGCTTTCTTACAGGCCTTTGACTTCGATATTATTTATAGAGAAGGCAAAAAGATGAACCATGTAGATTCAAATAACCCTTTTAATGTACTTACACTAGTTATTAGCCGTGCGTATCTATAGTGCTGGTCGTTTAAGAAGTGTAAAGAATAAGGTTGGGAGGATGAACGGCGGGGTGGCTGTTTCAATGATGAACGGCGAGTTGGCTGTTTCGATGATGAACGGCGAGTTCGCTGTTGGGACGATGAACAGTTGGGTGACTGTTTGGATAGTAAACGACAAGGTTGTTGTTTGGATCGTGTAGAGTTGGCTTTGAGTTTGAGAAAGTGTAGCGATCGTTTGTGTCGAGTTAGAAAGTAATTAGAGTTCAGATTCTATAAGACTTAATTTGTTGTAAGCTTATTATGATTAGCGCAGAGTGTATTAGAGATAAAGTTATTGTGCGAAAACAATTCATCTAAACAATACGTTCTTCACCTTGCCAGGGGCAACCAGGGGTGGTCTTTTTGATTAGGGTTTTATTTTTATTTTTGTTAGTAGGTATATAAGGATTTTAGATTAACGTTTAGTCTATAAGTTTTTATTATATCTTGTAATTTTGTTAACAAGCTGAAGATACTTGATGTTAACCGTTAGTGTGTGGTTTGTTACGTAAGGCCGTACGTGGGCCGAGCGAAGAACTCGATGTATTGCAGAATGTTTTCTCTTTGGCAGGGGTATCACACAGGGACGTGTGACGTGTCAGTTCTGGCCGTGTCGGAGATTAAAATGAAAATGATTATTATGTAAAGCGCCATCTATCTGGTATTAATTGTACTAGTTTAATGAATTGCTCAATTGACTCTAAAGCGCCATCTATAGCGAACTCAGGTATTGTTTGTACTCGATTATTCAAAACCTCATTTGACTCAATTAGTCAATTGACATACTTTCATGCCTGGATGGAGTTGGTGTGGCGGGGGTGACGACTCGATAAAAAGATGAGGGGCTGGTGCCCAGGGACAGTTGTGCTTGAGAACTTGGTGGAGCATGGTCTCCCAGTAATACCGCCACGCCGCGCCAAACTCATCGTTCGCTATATACTTAGTGCTACTATTTACTTAGTTAATCTACAAAGTGTTTAAAGTGATTTCTGTTTGAACTACTGTGTTAATTCTAACTAGCCTAGTATTCTACGAAGTGTAAATATAGTGTGTGCAATAAATAACGTGATCGGCTTCTCGCGTTTATTTGTGCGAGTACCCACATAATGCAAACAGATCAAGACGAAGAACATGCCCACGATAATGAGGCGTCACCTCGGCCTCCGTCATATATTATATAACTAGCTGATGCCCGCGACTTCGTACGCGTGGATCGAGGTTTTGTGGTTCCAGCGGGAACTCTTTAATTTTCCGGGATAAAAAGTAGCCTATGTGTTATTCCAGACTATAATCTATCTCTGTGCCAAATTTCATCCAGATCCGTTCAGCTGTTGGGGCGTGATTGAGTAACAAACATCCATCCATACATCCATACATCCATACATCCAAACTTTCGCATTTATAATATTAAGTAAGTATAAGTAAGATAAGATAAGATTATATATATATTATATAACAGTCAATAAATGGAGTATATTAAATTTATAAAACGTGATACAAAATAACAATTAAAAACAAATGATAATATGGTAAGAATACTCAATTAAATTTAAAAAATAATAATTCGATCCACGGCAGGGTCAATTTGGGAATTTATAATTTCTGAATAAGAAAATCTAGTTACCACCCTACCGGCTAAGACGTTCCGCCTAGCAGATACCGATTAGGGGTATAGGTTTAATTCAACTGCCATACCCCTTCAACAGGTTAGCCCGCTACCATCCTGGACTGCATCATCACTTACCATCAGTTGAGGTCGTAATCAAGGGTGGATAAAAAAACAAATTCCATATAGTTAAATATATATAGTCGCGTTTACCTCAACCAACAGTTGTCCATAGTTGCGTATAACGGCGACGTCCTCTCTGCTCTCGTATTTGGACGAGATCGTCACCTGGTCGCTGCCTTTCGATACTATCTGAAACATTCACGTCTCATACACGCCTGCCCCCCCCCCCCCTTTTTTTTTTGGGAAGCCTCCTTAAGATACCCGACTTCGGGGTCTTAGGGGGACTGATCAATACTATTACGAAATCTCTGTTATTTATTAAAACTATAAGTCAGATTTTTCCCACTTTTGGGCGATATAAATATTACCGGACAGTTAAAAAGGATCACCTATAAAGGAGTGCGGTAATGTAATAGCCGCCATACAAAACCAAAGGAACTCATTTCGATGCCGCCCTGCATCTTTGTCGAGGTTTTTTATAGAGCCAATTAGCTATAAAACATACAATAAAATATTAAAAACTCTTTTCTTACTAATAGGCCTATTAGTAAGAAAAGTGCAGTGTAATAGGCCTATAACTGCAAGACATGAATAAAACCTCTCGCTGACAGATTTTCAAGATTAGAATCTCGCGCGCCTTTTTATATTTGAAAACATAAGTCGAATTGAATATTATGTAGTTTGTTAGTATGGAAAATGGCACTATTTCATTTTCTTACTGTTTTTACTCACAAATATACTGAAAAACATATAACGATTATTATTTATGAAATTATCAAGTAAGAAGTAACCAAGACACTAACCATAGGCAATATACAGGGCCTGGCCAAAGTCATGGTGAATGAGCTCATGATGACAGGGTTGAAATCCAAGATCTTAGGGTACATGTCCAGTGGAGATAGCGTTCCTGCGAAATAATGTTTTTCTATATTAAAATAATATGCATCAAATTATGAGTTATATAATTTAAAACTCGTTAATGTATGAGGCGGAAAATCTTTACTTACCCGAAGTTATGATTACTGACTGAAATCTGGCGAAAACGGGCCGCATCGCTATCGAAGAGTCCATACATCTGAAACAAGAAAATATAAGAAGAAAATTGATCATGCAATCCTCATAAGGATAATAAGGATTATAGAGATAAGTGTTCTTCCTTGTCCACTATGTATCTGTTTTTCTACATATTTTATAACTTGTACACGATGGTACATTAACTGTCGCTGGATTGGTTGGGGACTGGAGTTCTTCCAAAGCAAACACTTCTTGCTGTTTGCTTCCACTTTATTCTTCTTGTTCCTCACTGGAGGACCGTTGCCGGCGAACTGTGTCGGACCACAATTTCGCTCAGTCTTTATACAAATTTGGCCCGAAAAATGTATGCCCTCTGATTGGTTATTAAAACTCAACCAATCAGAGCGCGTATTAAAATCCAACCAGGATAGAGGGGGTGAAGGCGCGGGAGGCGCGGGTGGCGCGGGTGTGACGGCGCGGGGAGCGCCGTTCGCTATCCCCCTCTACCCTGTACTACTCTAACATTTATTGTACAACTATTTAACGCTATTTTATTAAACTTATTCTATTACAGTTCGCTTATAACTATTTACTTAACTGTTACAAACTATATAAACTATCTATACTATGAACTATTTATTCTCTTATTTACATGTCTTAGCACTATGTTGTAACTAACTGTTTATTTTATCATTGTCCCGCACATAACTTGTGTTACAAAATAATTTTTAATGTAAATAGTAGTGGTTCGCCTGAACTGAGACCTCGCGGTATCCATATAACGAATAAACTTTAAGTATAGAGCGCCATCTATTGACATCTTTGGCAGGTTCTGTTAAAAATACTGAAGCTCATTAAAAATTAAATAATTTTGTTTAATTATAATATTTATCTTATTTTAGTATTTGTTGTTCAAGTACAGAGTATAATCATATAATTCATATAATTTATCAAGTTTCAGGCTCAGCCTTTCAGAAAATTGAGAGTTCTGAGGCCAACTTTGGACGTCAGAAAATCTCCACTTTGAAAGCCCCCCATTTCGTCAATTTTAAAGGAAAAATTTTTAAAAAAAATTTTGGACTTTATTCCTAATTATCTTTAAAATGATATACCGCAACACAACACTATATAACGCTATAAAAAAATTTTACTTCGCATTCGCTTCTATGAGAGCCCCCCTTAAATAAAGATTTTTATAACTTTTTAAGGCCATCTGTTTGCAATTGCCATATTCGGCTGAAGGCCATCTGTTTACAATTTATACTTAAATTTGAAGTAACTACGTTCAGTAATTCAGAAGTTATAAGGCTCTGACAGACGGACGGACGGACGGACGGACGGACGGACAAGTGCAAATTGACTCAAGTAGACTCAGAGACCTTCGCTTCGCTCGGTCAAAAATATGAATAGCGAGAGCTGGCGGGACAAGCGTACACTGGACCGCACAAAGGATTTCTGTTCCTTGCGCACAGGATATGGCGCGGTTACAGGCTTATGGCGGTTTTAAATATACTCGTATATCACTTCACTTGACAGTGGGAGTAAGAGTCGAGGATGATGACAAAGTGTATGTGGAATGTGGAGATCAGGGTTGTGTGAGGTTGGCTACGAGGGCCACAAGAATCTTCGTGGTTTTTTAAAGCCTCGGAAAGGCTATGCAAAGGTAAACAGATATTCCAAATTTTGTTCCCATTTTGGTATTTGTTTTGTCGCCCAAGTTCTCCTAAGGATTCTTAGGAGTACTTGGGCGACAAAACTTTCGTTTTTAATTGGCTACATAAAAGTGTCAAAAATCCGCCAAAAACCGCATTTTAGTAGCAAGTGAGTACTTACGAAAACTGCAGTATAGGGTTAGAGACAGTGGGTGTTTTGTCGTCATAAAGCTCTATGATGACGACGAAGCATATGTGCATGATGTAACTACCTATAAATTGAATTGCTTGGTACCTATTGCCTAAGCCATTCAACATTTTGTATACCTACTTGTAATTCTGTTGGTAGTTCAAATAAAATAAATAAATAAGTGTATGTGGGGACCAGGGTCGCGAGGTTGGTCACAAGAGTCAGAGCTCCAAAGTTGGATGGATCAGTACTCTAAAGGGTCTTTTAAAGACTACGCAAAAGTAGTATGAAATTGGAAAATATTTTCTTAAATGTGGTATTTTGGTATTTGTTTGGTCGCCCAAATTTAACGGGATTCCCGGAAGTAACTCAACCGAGAACACTGAAGAGTTACTAAAAAATGTGTCTTAACTTTTTTGTGTCAAAAAACCGCCAAAACCGCGTTTTAGTAGCAAATTGCTGTACTTACGAAAAATGCAGGATAGGGTTGGAGACAGTGGGTGTTTTGTCATCATAAGGCTCTATGATGACGACGAAGCCCTTGGTGTATGTGGAGACCAGGGTCGCGAGGTTGGCTACGAGGGTCAGAGCTCCGAAGTTGGAGGGGTCAGGGATCTGCAGCGTGCGCATGAGTGACTGTAGGCGGCTGGAGCAGAAGCGCAGCGGTTTGCGCTCTATGCATACGCGGGACGCCACGTCTTTGAGGAAACCTGGACATGTACGAAATAAAACAGTAAATACCCAAAACAATGAATCTCTATAAAATACATTTGCGCTTACTTCACCGCTATTTTGACAAAATTCTTAAACAACATCAGTCAAAATAGGTACTAAAATTCTACATCAATGGTCAAAACGTTAAAAAAATAGTGACTTGTGTAATTTTTGTGTTTTTAGTTGGTCCAATGTCTGGCTCAGGTCAGAATAAAAAGTGTTTTTACTGTTTAAAAAAAGGTTCAATGTCCCGTTCGTTTTTTCCACCCTGTATAATCCTTTCCTGGCCCATTATTTCAACCGGTTTTACGAAACTTGGCACAGAGTTAGGTTACATCCCGAGAAAGGTAATTTTTATCCCCAAAAATTAAAGAGTTCCCACGGAATCCAAAAATCTTAATCCACATGGATGAAGTCGCGGGCATCATCTAGTTAATTAATATCTAAACAACACAAAAATGGTCAAAACCTAAGAAAAACAATGTTGTACCTGCTGGTGATTCTTGAACTACGTGTTGTATCCTCAATCTAGTTTTCAGGTATTCTATGAACCGCTTCAAGAAGCCTAGAAAGTGCTCCGCGTTCCTGATATTGCCGGGAACCACCTCTGAAAAACATTGTCAAGACTTGTCAAGACTTGCAACTGAATTTTAAAACAGTAATCCACAACTGATAGAGCTGAAATTTTTCATACATGTTTAGTTTGGATGATAATGCATTTTAGCTAAGTCACGTCCGCTACGCTAATGTGACGTGATGCTAACTCCAATATGGCGGTCTCCCAAATATTACTAGACTAAATATTATTTATGCACCCCCATAATAATAAGGGTAACAACTAAAAAGGTTTGCTGAGAGCAATACTAAAAAGTACGTAACACTAAATTCAGTATGGCGGACGACAAAAGCTCGTTTTATAAAAATGTTTATTGAATATAAATTAAAAGTACTGTGATTACAATACCTTCAAATTACGCTACAATTTGTTCAAATCACCCCTTAAAGTGTTGCCAGCAATACGCAATACGTACCATTGAGCACTTCATCGGGTAACACCGGGTTGGCGAGTATCATATCTGTGTCTCTCGCCACGGCCGCTTCTCGCAAACCTTCCACCATTTGTTCATACTCTAAGGTCAGTCGCTCCGCGTCCTCTTGCTTCAGCCTGGAATTCAAATATAGAAGAATTATGAATTATAAATTATGAAGAAAATGCATTGATTTATTTACATTATTTAACACGGTCGTTACTATTTACGCTATTAGTTAGTTGAATTGGGGAACTTGAATGATTTTAACCAAATTCCACCATTCCTTCAGTGCAAAATACTATTTTTTTAAAATTACTTTAAAGAATTAGGCGTTGGGAGATGCTCGAAAGAATTAAGCTTTTCTATGCTTTTTCCGATCTAGTTTGGTCCAAATGAAATCATTCTAACACAAAGTATGCAACATGGAGGCATATATGAAGAGCTGTAGTAGGTTAGCCTGTGGTTTGCAATTTGTATGAGCGTCGATCCACTGTAAGAATAAATATACTTACACTGTGGTATTCTTATGACTTGATGTTCTAGCGAAGACCTTAACAGCGCGTTCATAAAGACAATGCGGCCGTTCAACCTCCAATTAGAGACTAAAATAGACTTACTGTGTCACAGCTTTTTCCAAAGACTGTAGCGCCTGTGTGCTCTTGTCTATGGTGCGTCTGGTTACTTTGACACTCAATGAGTCTATGCAAACGTTGTCTATGTTGTGAGCCTCATCGAAAACCACCACGGCCTCTTTGTTTAACTCCTTCGATACAACTTCTGCAATCTTCGGGTCTAGCAGGTAGTGGTAGGAGTATACTACAATTTCTGCGTGAATTATCTATACCAAAAAAAAAATTGTAATGAATCTCTCTGGCCATCAATTTTAGTTTGTGAAATTAAAACAATCTAAGAAAAACTACAAGAAATATTGTATTTTTATTATTACTTTATTATATTATTACTTCCTAGCAAGTTCAATTAGCACTTTTAAATCTTTTTTGTCTTTTTCATACTTTAAACATCCGTGAGAACACTCAGGCGTGCATATACCGTACACAATATTAGCCTTCACTATTAAAGTATGTAATATTTATCAAAAAAATTAAAGGTGCATATCCGGGATCGAGCCCTGGATCATCCGAATAGGAACATCTTAATAACCAGGCTATTGTAACCTGATAGGTACATGATAGTAAACTTACAGCAAATCTAGACAAGAAGTATGGACACCAGTTTCGGTCAGCGCCATACTGTTTGAGGTCATCCATGGTGTACACACCATAAGGCAGCATGGATTCCTTCCCTTCGCGATTAAATCCCTCGTAGAACTGACCTAGTCACACAAAATGTTAGTTAAGGTAAATAAATATGTGTAACCAAAACATGTAAAATGAGCTGGCAAAAAAGGCCTGACAAAACTCAAAGCATATATTCAATTTTTCTAGAACATTTGGGGATACTCAACCTGCCCTCCATTTTAGACTCTTTGAAAGTGTATCCGTCTGTCTGTTTGCTTTTTATCTAATTTTGATGAAACTTGGTACAGGGATAGGTTATATCCTAGGGAAGGACATAAAGCTACTTTTTTTTTTTGAAAAATTATGGAGTTCCCACAGGAATAACGAAATATCCACGCATATGAAGTCACGGGCATCACCTAGTCAGTAATAAAGGTATGTATATGTTTGCAACAAAATATAAAGAAATGAATTTTTCAAATAAAGGATGTTTAATTCAAAAGTAAAAGATATTAAAAGTTGCCAGTATTGTTAGTTAAATAAATAATAGACCAGGGTGCGTTTGGAACCTGCGTAGCTTTAGTTTTAAGTTACTGTAACTAATTATCACCATGATGGTTTCATATGTAAGTAATGGTCGTCAATATGTGTACTTACAGTTACAGTGTACCTAAATTGAATAAATGATTGATTGATTGATAAATATGTACATACAAACAGGCACAGTGCTGTCCCTCTCGTGTCTGTCTCTGATGTAGCTAGCCGTCAATGAGTGACATCTTCCATCAACTAGTTTGCCTTCTCTTTCTCGAGACACCTGATAAAATATGAAATTGCTAACACTTTAGTATTTGTTATCAATAATTAGTAATAACTAAAGTGATTTTTAACATTTCATGATGCAGTCAAGAAAAATGTAATACATATAACTATTGTACTCTAACAGGTAAGCCCACTACCATCTTGGACTGCATTATTTATTATGTACATAGGTACTTACTTTGTGCGAAGGTTAATGGTTATAAAACTTAAAACAAACAGTAATGGTTGTTTTTTTTTTTTATCCACTACAAGCTAGCCCTTGTCTAAGATGGTCTAAGATGGTAGCGGGCTAACCTGTTAGGGGCGTGGCAGTTATATTAAACCCATACCCCTTCGGTTTCTACACGGCATCATACCGGAACGCTAAATAACGCTTAAATATAAAAACGCTTGGCGGCACACGTCTTTGTCGGTAGGGTGGTAACTAGCCACGGCCAAAGCCTCCCACCAGGCCAGACCAGGGAAAATTCAGAAATTATAAATTCCTTCCCAAATTGACCCTGCCGGGGATCGAACCCGGGACCTCTGCACGTTGAGGCAACAGCGCTACACACTGCGCCACAGAGGTCGTCAGGTCGGTTGATACATTTTAAGACCCTCTACTTATTTATCTCAAATTAAAAAAAAAATTAACACAGCATAAAATCCCAATTGTAGCTTGTCAAGCATAAAATATATTACCTCTGGGTGTATGCATAGATTTTTCCTTGAGCTGAGAACAACTCCAGTGAGATTTGGCTTCTCCCCGTGGCTTTTCTCATAGTACTTTATTAGATTCTTCAACTCCTCCAATACTTTCTCTATCTCAGGTAGAGTACGAGAACAGTAGATCAGCTTTCTAAAACAAAATAAAGTCAGATATATGGTTTTAGACAAATAAAGAGAAAATTGTTTTTGCAAACTTCTTGTTAAAATCTCTTGAATACAAAACCATTTTAATTTTTTTTTAATTGTTAGTCAATAATTCAACCTGTTTAAAGGTTTCACTGTTCATACATTTTAGGATGTCAAATGATAATGAGAAGATTCTACTCAGAAGAGAAATGCAACAAAACAATATCCATATTATTACAAAATATGTGAAAGTAGAAGTGTAAGTAGTAGTGTAGTAATTGATGGTTTGTTCTTCAATCATGCCACAACAGAGCAATCAATTTTCATATTCCTGGATAGATGTAGTTAAATACCAGAGTCATAGGCTTGTTATCTCTCAAAACTAAAGTTCTCCCAGGATTTTTAAACAACTTGTGGGATACAGAAAAAAAACATTTTTTTTTAAATATATAGGCTAGCGCTTGGCTGCAATCAGACTTGCATGCAAGTGGTTATGCGGCCTAAGATGGAGCGCGCTTGCCTAGAAGATGCCTATATTCACTCTTGGTTTGAAGGTACCTATATTAATACGGGAGGGTCACAATGCAGAAAAACATGAAAAAAATACATAAGTACCTAATATGGTGGGGGTTCTGTATCATGTAAGCCACAATAAGAGAGAGCAGTGATATGGTCTTTCCAGTTCCTGAAGGCATCTCCAACAAGCCATGACCCTGTAAGAATATTAAAGGCATGATTTGCAGCTGCCAGGTACATGCTTCAAACAATATGAAGTATATGGAAGAGTTTTATACATGAGGCACGATTGCAGTAGTATGAAGAATTCCTTAGTAAAATTTAAGTTTATAAACGAAAGTACGAGAATTGAAAAAGTAAGATCTGCTACAACTTTGTGTAGTAACCGGCAAAGTTTACTCACTTTAGCATCAAGAGCTCTCTTCAACTCCAGCATATAAGCGTATTGTTCCGGATAAATATAATCGTAGGGAAAATAAACAAGCAGGCCGTCCACCGTTAACCTAAAACACAATTTACATTAAAAATAAATAGAATAAGGTGGCTTTCAAGTTATGTAAGTAATTTTGGCCTTACTTCATGTTGTATTTAATTAATTAAAAAGGTTTTCATATGTTGAAATATTATAAATAATAGGAAAATTGCTGCAAGCGGCGGAATTTTGTTTTGCTACACAGATTATAGCACCGACCAGAAAAAAAAGGATTAAAGCACCAAAGAGAATATAACAACTACGTTGTCCTAGGCTCCTAGCGGAGCTCCGCTAGGAGTAATAAGTGTTCTGTGTTGCTTGCCTACCAGTTGCCCACCAGAGACAAGTAACATATGTTGCCCACAGAGTATGAGAGTACTTTTTTTATGCCTTTTGAATTTGAAATTGTTTTTGACATTGATAATTGATGTCACTGTCAGTAAGTCACACGAATTTATATCATATTTCTACTTCCATTGACTACTTCAGGTTCATGTTAAGTTGCCATCGTGACAGATTACGAATTTGTCTATGGCCAATTGGCCACCTTTCAGAAAGCGAAGGCAACCTGCACAAAGGCGCTATATTTTTACCCGACTGTACCAGAAAGAGAGTTATGTTTTATAATTATTTGGAACGATAAATCAACATTGATGGGCAGTTTATTTCCTAATAAAATAATATTAGGTTTTAAGTCATGATGTAAATATGATTAATTGAGATATTCCATATATTCCATAATTATTGACCGAGCGAAGCGAAGGTCTCTGAGTCTACTTGAGTGAATTGGCACTTGTCCGTCCGTCCGTCTGTCAGAGCATTATAACTTCTGAATTACTGAACGTAATTTAACGATCGATATAGGTATATGTAAGTACTAGATGGGCCCTTTCATAGAAAAACGCCGGGCCGCCGAGATGCGGAACGCGTTCCGCATCTGTCTTTGTTCCCGTCGTAGCGCTGTCACGATCGCTCGTCGTGCAGATAATTTGTTATTATTAAGTTAATATCTAAAGTTTAATTAGTTTGGCACTGTATAATTTTTATTTATAGGTAAGTGTTTCAATTCACAATCATACATTTCCAAAAAAACGTTATTTAATCTTCCTTTTTAATATTTTTATCCATTACGCAATCATTTAACTTCCGCGGCAATCTGTATGATTTTTTTTTATGATCATTTTGGTACGCAACCTTAAAAATGATTTTATTTCTGTCAATTTTCGACAAAACTTCAGTATCAATAACTAAAAAATAATAAAATTTAAAAAAACCCACGACGTACTGCAACTCCCCATTGAGTGGATTTTGACCTTAAAATATACTTATCTAAGAACCTTCTCACAAGCTATACATATCTAATGCAAAAAACCGCATTATAATCGGTCCAATAGTTTTACAGGAAAGTTGTAACAAAAGTGGTAAAAATAACATCATACTATCATTTATCGTTTACCTCAGAGAGTACACTGATGTAGGTATTATTTTCAACAAGCGTATCTGTACTAATCTATGACCGAGTCATATACGTTTTCAAGCTGTCATTCAGCAATGGCGGATATTGCAAGCAAGTTCCCGCTTTTCAGACTAGATGGCGTTGATGGCGTTGCTAAAAATCGCCCACATTCTTTGTTTGACAGGGCCCGTCTATGTAAATTGAGGTCGTAGAATTTAACGTAATTACGCGAACGAAGGGGGGCTCTCATAGAAGCGAATGCGAAGTAAAATATTTTTTATAGCGCTACATAGGGTTACGGTATATCATTTTAAAGATAAAGGAATAGAGTCCAAAAAATTTTTTTTTTAATTTTTCCCCTAAATTGACGAAATGGGGGGCTTTCAAAGTGAATATTTTCTAACGGCCAAAGTTGACCTCAGAACTCTAAATTTACTGAAAGGCTGAGATTGAAACTTGATCCATTATTTGAATTAAGTATATCCTGTACTTGAACAACATAGTATTTGTTGTTCAAGTACAGGATATACTTAATTAATATAATATATATATATACAAAAAAATATAATCTAATTTATTCATACATATTATGAAGTCTTTAGTTGACTATGCTGTAGTCTGTTTGTGAAAATTTCTTATTATTATAATTTCCTTGTTATGCTTGTTACCCATATTATTTGTACGCCACACTGTGGTAGGATACATGAAACTTTTATAATTGTAACACCTTTTTGTACCTACTGTATTCACAAATAAATAAATGAAATGAAAAATTAGATAAATATTGTAAGGAAACGAAATTATTTAATTTTTAATGAGCTTCAGTATTTTTAACAGAACTTCACATTGTTGTCAATAGATGGCGCCGCGAGGTCTCAGTTCGGGGCGAACCACTAGTTATTTTAAATGCAAAAGTGTGTCTGTCTGTCTGTCCGCTACGCTTTCACGGCTCATCTTTTCAACTGATTTTGATGAGGTATAGAGATAGGTTTGCATGCATGCATAATCTACGAGGACGAAGTCGCGGCATTAGGTATCTAGTACCTACCTAACACAAAATAACTTTCCTAAATTCCTTGTAGCTTATAATAAAAGGACTAAAGTGTGGTTAGTGGTAATGGACCCCCTGATGATAAAGATCCTTATAAGTTTCTTTAGTCTAGCTGGGAACCTTCGACCAGAAAAAGAAGAACGAAGCTGGGGATGACGAAATCTGTAAATTTATTAAGTAATTAGCAAAAAATATCATGATTATGAATTGTTATGAATTTTGAATTGTTTTAATTATTAACAATGCGTATTATAATATTATCTTAGAAACAAGTAGATATATTATGTACCTTATTAATTGTTTTACATGACCTTTGCTACATACACTCTGATAATAACACGATGCACTCTGGAGTTATTCAAATATCCTATACTTAAGTAATCATTACTTAATCTTATTCAGTTCGGACTACGGATTAGTTCGGATCGAGATATTTTAACATAATTATGGCTAAAGTCGCTGTTTTAGGTGCCGGAATAAACGGTTTAACTTGTGCTGTGAAAATTAAAGAAAAATATCCAAATGTTGAAGTAAGTTTATTGCAAAAGTTCTTCTTTTCAAATTCAAAACTATTACTTACTAGATGATGCCCGCTACTTCGCCCGCGTGGATTAAGTTTTTTAATTCCCGTGGGACACTTTAATTTATAAAAATGTAGCCTATGTCCTTCCCCGGGATACAACCTATCCCTATACGGTTATACCAAATTCCATCAAAATCGGTTGAACAGATGGACCGTGAAAGCATAGCAGACAGACGGACGGACAGACCGTCACACTTTCGCATTTTTATTATTAGTATGGAAATGGATACCAGCATCCTGATACAGGATTTGTATCAGTTATACCTACTCAAACCCAGCTAGTCCGTTTTTCTCAGGGTTAAGGTTCCTTTTCACTGAACTTGAGCGGAACGGAGTCGTGTGTTCGTTTAGGCGATACGAAGTTAAGAAGTTAAAGGTGGTTATATACGTACCTACCTACTTTATGTACCTAATCTGCCAAGCCTCACTTGGCCAGCGAGATGGCCTAAGACAAAACCCTTCTCATTTGAGAGGGGTCTCGTGCTCAGTAGGTAGGTACATGTGAGCCGTAACTCGTTTAGTAAGTTGTCATGATGATGGATGATGGTGATACTTTAAACTATCGTGAGTGTTAATCATTACAACTATAAATACCTATATCATCACCAACAAAATTTGATCCAAATACCAACTTACAACTGTAGGCGTCCCTCAAGGTAGCATCCTCGGCCCTCTTCTATTCCTTGTGTACGTAAATGAAATGCCTGAACTAACAAAACATCTATGTGTCATGTTTGCTGATGATGCAACCATTCTCTTTATCAGAGATAAAGAATCGGTACAAGAATATGAAAAAGAAATAAATGTCTCGTTAGAAATAATTAAAAATTGGTTGCATAATATAGGTTTGAATGTGAATCCATCTAAAACAAAATACGTGCAGGTTAGGAACTACAAAAAACATCCACTAACTTTAGATCTAACGTTAAATGGACAAAACATTGAAGAGACGAGCAGCACAACGTTTCTTGGCGTAATATTGGACAATCACTTGTGCTGGAAAGACCATATCGATAAAGTCAACAAAAGGTTGTCCAGTTGCACGTATGCTCTATCGATGCTTATGGATGTATCCTCTATATCAGTGGCTACTGCTTTTTATTATAGTAGTGTCTACTCAATTTTACTGTATGGAGTCATATTCTGGGGAAACTCTGTAAACGTGCAAAGTACGTTTACACTACAAAAACGTTGCCTGAGAATTTTATTTAACAAAAAAAGAGAGGAATCCGTACGTCCAGTATTTATGAAAGAAAGGTTTCTCACTCTTACAGGTATTTACATACTCGAACTATGTCTTCTGGTGAAAAACAATAGCCATTATTTTACAAAGAAATCGGAATTGCGCACCAGACCAAGTAGACAAAAAGATGGACTCCATCTGCCTCTGATTAATTGTAATATTTTCCGTAAAAGTGCATACGTTATGGCCATACGAGTGTATAACAATTTGCCTGATAACATCAAAGAACTGCCCCTACCCAAATTCAAGAGAGTTTTAAAGAATTGGTTGATAAGCAAAGCCTACTACAGCTTAGAAGAATTTTTTGAATGACGGTTGGCTGAATTATATGCTGCGTATAGGGAAAAATCTAAATGTATGACATATCTCAATCTCATATTAGTATTATCAAACTCAAACAATTCTTTTTTTTTAATTTTTTTTTTTTTTGGTTATTTTATTTTAAAAAATTGACATATTATATTAAATATTTTTATAATAATTAACTAAATACTATTAACTTTAATTAAGATTATGTTTAAGTACCTATTGCACGCCAATTAATGGTAATACACTTGACTTTTTTGTCTTTTAAATACCACCTTTATAATATTTGTGTATAATGCAATAAATGATTTCTGATTCTGATTCTGATTCTAAAACTAGTGTGTTACTACCGGTGATATTATGTTTATATATTATTAGGTGATTGTACCTATTCTATAGGTGGTCATAATATCAACGGAGTTCACGCCAAATACGACGGGCGATGGGTCTGGCGGGTTCTGGTATCCTTACCTCTGCGGAACCACCCCTCAGGAGCTTTTAAGGTAAGCTAAGAAGCAAAGATGTAATTTGGCTCTAAGAAGATAGTATTATCATACTAACAAAAAAAGCTGTTTTGTAAGCAAAATCATTGAAGAAAAATGGGAAACTTAGCGAGCAAATTGTGTATTTTTCAGCAAATGGGGCGGTGAGACGTATAAATACCTGCTGGAGCTATGGCGAGAGGGTGGATTTGATATCTGCCTGCTGCCCATGTACGAGCTGTACAGAGAACCAGCCGAGCTGCGCCTCAACGCCTGGGCGAGCCAGGTGCTCGGCTATCACATGCTCGACAAACGACAGCTGGACTATTTGAGTGGGCTGTATACAGTTAAATATGTGTAAGATTATATTTTTTTCGATATGTTATTTAAGAAATAACTTAAGAAAAAATGCAAGAATATCTATGTCTTGTATTTTATCCGTCTTCCACCACTTTAGTTCTACATGGCTCAATTTATCTGTACCTACTAGGTAAGATGTGTTGGAACAACATTCCTCCTCCACTTTATAATCTAAAATTATTACGGAGAGATACAATTTCCAACGTGGGCAATGGGTGTAGGAAGCTGAAGAATAATAAAAGCGGTCACACTGTAAAAGAAACTATGCTCCTTAGTCCTACCAGAGCTTATAGTAAAGGGAGAGGTATTACTAATCTCTGGCTCCTACAGTCTCGCTCGTGCAGTTCATATACCTACCTATACTTAGTTTCCTGTTTCATAACACAATTATTCGAATTAAGCTTAAACCGAAAGTTACGCCTTGCTAAGGAGTTGACGACGTTTGTGGCTTTGAATTTAAAGCCTTTAGTTATTACGTTCAAAACACAATGTTTAAAAAAACTACGAATTTATCAATTCCAGGGCTGGTCGAACTTTTACGTCATTCATCGTGTATCCACCAACAATATTGGCGCATTTGTGCCAACGTTTCAAAGCAGCCAATGGAAGAACCCTGCAACACAAGATAGCTTCCCTGAGAGATAAAATACTCGATGATTATGACGTGATCATCAATTGCCTGGGACTTGGTGCCAGAGATGTAGTGCCTGATGATAAACTGGTTCCGATTAGAGGACAAATAGCAAGGGTACGAATCAAACCAATAGGAGAGTATACAGTCACAATGACGTTAATTCAAAATTAAAATTGTAGATTTCAGATTCTTCTCAAGTCTTATTAGACTTCGATATATTTTTTCAGGTGTTAGCACCGTGGGTTTCCAATGCTCTCATAGATGAGGACTCTGGGAACTACATATTACCAAAGTAAGTAAATTAAAATATTTGTAAGAACCCTTCTTCTAGAACTCTTGTCTGTTCCATCCTAATATTCCATCTGTGATCATGTTTAATCTAGGTAGGTAAGTATCTATCTTTTGACCTACCCCAAAATTAAGTCAATTTATCTATTTAGTTATAGTGGTCTCTTTTTCAAAAAAAGATTGGAACTTTAGGACTATGATTGCCGGATGTTGTAGGTAGTTAATTAATACAAATTGCAACTGCTGCCAAGTATTGTTTCAGTGTACATAACTGCGTTTTGGGTGGCACCCATCAAACGAACGATTTCAATAGAGGCATCGAGAATGAAGACACCGATTTTGTTCTTAACGGCTGCAAAGAATTGATGCAAGGATTAAAGGTACATACATTTAAATCCATACTTAATATTATAAATGTGAAAGTGTGTCTGTCTGTCTGTCTGCTAGGCTTTCACGGCCCAACCGTTCAACCTTTTTTGATAAAATTTGGTACAGGGATATAGGTTATATCCCGGGGAAGGACATAGGCTATTTTTTATCCCAGAAAAGCAAACAGTTCCTGTGGGATAGTATGCTCTTTTTCTCGCATTTGTTGTTCAATTATGCGGCAAGGGCGCAACGGATCGACGTAATTTTTTGCATAGGTAGGATATTTGAAGACCTGGAGAGTAACATAGGCTACTTTTTATCCCGGAAAAAGAAACAATTTTGCCTGGTGGGAGGCTTCGGCCGTGGCTAGTTACCACCCTACCGGCAAAGACGTGCCGCCAAGCGATTTAGCGTTCCGGTACGATGCCGTGTAGAAACCGAAGGGGTAGGTATGGGTTTAATATACCTGCCATGCCCCTAACAGGATAGCCCGCTACCATCTTAGACTGCATCATCACTTACCATCAGGTGAGATCGCAGTCAAGGGCTAGCTTGTAGTGGATAAAAAAAAAAAACAGTTCTTGTGGGATATCATGCTGATTTTTATATATTTTTCCTTCAATCATACGGCAACGAAATAACGATTGGACGCGATTTTTTTAGGAACTAATAATAAAAATGTCGATGTTTATCCCGAAAAAAAAACACCGTTCCTATGGGATAGCGTTTTATTTATCACGCGTATATGTGTAGGTACTTCAATCACACCGAAACAAAGCTCACAGTCAACGTTATTTTGTGCATAAGTATAGTTGAGGATCTGGATCTGATATAGTTTACTTTTTATCCCGAAAAGACAAACAGTTCCCGCGGGATTTGCATGCTATTCTGCGGGAGCTGTTTTTTTATCCTTAATTCATTAGAATTGTCAGGGGTAGGGTAGATACCTTCCCATAAGCTGAGGTTGAAAGTTGGTGTGTCCGTCGACTCGAATTAATACACTGTTTAAAATTAAAGCACATTGCCATATTTTATTTAAAAAACAATCAACAACACAAACAGGTAAGTATATTTAAGTTTTTCTCAAGTAGGTAAGTATAAGTAAATAAAACTAATTTTCAAACTCATACTCATACTCAACAGTTACTGTTGAGTAAAAATATAATAACTTTGATATCTAACTATTACTTACATACAAAATTATTGTAGGCACATGACACTGCTTATGTACCTATGTTATGTACTGTACATAACAAACATAAGCAGTGTCATGTGCCTACAATAATTTTGTATGTACCTATAGTTGTTATATTTTTACGCGGGCGGGCCGCGGGTAAAAGCTAGTTTTACAATAAAGCATGTGGAAACCTTGACTGGGTCGTTCGAACCAGATTTTTAATAATAATACTTTAGATACTTACCTAATTACCGCATCTCTCGGAGAGTCTAAAAGATGGAAGAGTGGTTTCTTGGCAAAAGATGATCAGGACATGAAGGTCTACTTGATGAACAGGAAAAAAATTCAAGATGGCGGAATTTATTTTTCCATAGAAAATGTATGGCGAATATTGAAGAGGCTAACAATTTAGTGTAGAACTATGCAAGACTTTGATGCGGTCCCTTTTAAAAATTTGTTTTTAAAGAAGAAATGTCCATAATTTTTTGGAGAAAAAAATATACCTACTTATGGAGAGCGATGACGATCGAGGGTTTGATAAGATGCGTGAGGAGCACGGCCAAAATTTCATAGGTCTATTTCAGAAAGTATACCTACTAGATGGAAGCGTGAAAGTAGGAAATATGCATGACTTTGATATGGTTTTTTTACAAGATTTGTTCTGTATGGAAGAATTGTCGGTTTGCCGTTAGGAAAGCCAAGGCACCCAAAGGTACCCGATCGTCAGCGGTATAATATAGATATTAATCAACTAAGGAAGGTTTCTTTGTGTTTTTACTTCAACGGTCTCTTACACTGTATGCATGTCTGGAAAGTTTTTTTACATTTTATATTTTTAGGGGGGTCTTTGTTTTATGTTTTCTTATGAGATTTTTTTTACGTCTGTCGGACGCTTGGCACGCTGGCGCTTCCACTGTGCTCGATAGCAGTGTGTTGTTCACTTCAGAACACGTAGTCAGTAAACACTAGGATAGAAGGAGAGCAAGTAAGTAGACAGTGTCTACTACGCGCGGTCCGCTTCAGCGGGCCGCGCATCCACGCGCCATACTAGTTGTATGTAGATACCTATAGCTCTATGCCTCGTTATTACTCAAAGTAAATTCTGAGCAAAGTCTAATTACATAAGATACCTACAATATTTACCTAAATATATCTCAGCCTACCGAAAGTTATGAAATGTTGTTACGATATTTCGACCCCAATTTCACTTCGTTATGAATGGGTTTCTAAAAACGTTTTTTGGATGCCAAGTGCCTACGTACGTACACCTTATTAAAATCTATAGACGTGGTATATTAATTACTAACGTAAAAATCTAGATACATCAAATATATATCATCGTCATCATCAAATATAAAATTAAAAAAATATGTTTCGCTTTTGAATAGCTTTAATCACACATCCCATCTACTTAAAGGCCTATATACTTATTCTACAACGTAGTTGTGCCTGCGGGAGATTGATGTTGGACTAGGAGGAGCAACACTTAGTAGCCTATGTGTTATTCCAGACTATAATCTATCTCTCTGCCAAATTTCATCCAGATCCGCCATTCTGGCGTGATTGAGTAACAAACATCCATCCATCCATCAATCAAAACTATTTCATAAATAGTATCTAAAAACACCATTTGTTACAGAGCGCAAAGCTAGTCACCCACTGGACAGGCTTGAGACCTGGCAGAGTGAGCGTGAGGCTGGAACCAGAACACAGAGACGGCAAACTCTACATACACAACTACGGACACGGTACACCACAAAACATATTTATCACCTATCTACTCGTAGCTCGAAAAACGCGCCTTTACTGCTTAAAACCAATGAGCAAAACTTGTTTGTTTATTGCTCACTCCTGGAAATACAGGTTGTATTCGAGGGAAGTTTAAAGTAAATCCCGGAGTTTCTGCGAGAGTAAAAATAACATAATCCACGCGAAAGAAGTTGCGGGCATCATCTATAGCAAAGGGCATAAAGAACCAGTCTATAGTTATGTACCTATAAGACACAGAGATTCAACATGATGTTTGAAATAAATCTACCTACATTTCCTTCACAGGCGGCAGTGGATTGACGCTATTCTGGGGCTGTGCGTCCGACGTTTTGGAAATATTCGACAGGCATGTGAACCAGGGACAAATAGAAAAGTCCAAACTTTAAGTGTGTGTGTAATAGTTGTGTGTGTGCAACACATTTGAAGAAAGGGTCTTTAAGAGAACATTAATAACATATATGTCCGACAACTAAACAGGCATAAAAATTAGTTCCAATTTGGGCCACAAGGCGAGAAAAGTTTGTGAACATATATAGAAACAGACACACTTTCGCCTTGAAAATGTTAGCATGGATATCTAACATTTATATATTAGTACAAACTTTTTGGGAAAAATTTAAGAAACGTTTATGATAAAGAAAGAAAACTCCAAACTTTAAGTACAATTTGTAATTATATTAAACAACATATCAAAATATATCTCGTATTTTAACGACATTATATTACTGATTGTAATAACATAACTAATTATGTATTTAGTTTTAATAAAAAATATACAGGGGTTTGAATACTTTGGCCTACCCTACCTACTGTTCCTCATCTTTTTTTTTTTCAAAATAACCGCCACTGCTAAAGCCTGTACCTACTAACCAATAGCTGACATCAATACAAGCAAGTTTTTTATTAGACAAAATCTTCCAAAGCGTCATTTTTTTTGTCCACTACAAGTTAGCCCTTGACTGCGATCTCATCTGATGGTAAATGAAGATGCAGTCCAAGATAGTAGCAGGATAACCTGTTAGGAGCATGGCAGTTATATATGTCACCGTGAAATTGTAAAATCCGTTAGATTATAATCTAACGGATTCTATCCCGCTAGATTATAAACTGTCGAAAGATTGTGAACCGTTCAATGTTCTGAGTATTAATTTATGAAATATTTATTGTTTTTACGTTTTCTTGTCTCTTACTTGTACAGTTCGCGCGCGAGTTGAATGCAGAGTAAATGTAAGTGTCACCATACATTTACTCTGCATTCAACTCGCGCACGAACTATAGGTTAGGTTAGGGTTTGACATGAATATTCAGGTAGTGCCCGGCCGCAGGCCGGGCACTTAGGTTCTATCGGGTTAATATACCTAATATTATATTACAATTTACCGAAAACTAACGCGTTAAATTGTAAGCAGTATGTTACGGTTCACAATCTGTCGACAGTTTATAATCTATCGAGATAAAAAACGTTATATTATAATCTAACGGTTTTTACAATCTTACGGTGACATATATAACCCGTACCCCTATTCGGTTCGTACACGGCATCGTACCGGAACGCTAAATAAATCGCTTGACGACACGTCTTTGCTGGTAGGGTGGTAACAAGCCGCGGCCGAAGCCTCTCACCAGGCCAGACCAGGGAAAATTCAGAAATTATAAATTACCAAATTGACCCTGCCGGTTATCGAACCCGGGTCCTCCGCACGTTAAGACAACAACGCTCAACACTGCGCCACAGAGGTCGTTTCCGAGTTATAAGCTATCAAAGCTGTGCTGGTGGCGCCATTATCGAGTAGACTACAACTAGAGAGTAGTAAAGGTCAGTAGGAAGGCCAGACTCCGTACACAAATATTCTAACCCATTGAGCCTTGATTTTAGAATTGATCCGTAAGATGGCTACACACAGTACCATTTACCATATGCACTTAATCATGAACGTTCGTCTTTTAGGATGCGACATAATATAACATACCCCTTGGCCCTAATCTGACCTTAGTTTAGTCAAAGTATCCTACTTTGACTAAACTAGGGTAGGATGATTAGAGCTTTTTTCAAATTATACTTATAATATTTACTTTAAATCTTTTTCTAACAAAAACTTACCTAATCTTTGTAAATACTCTTTTCGTGTAACATAAATTAATGCTCTGTTGTTAATTTTATTGTATAGTGTTGATAACATACACAAGCGTACCGCAGGCATAATCCAAGTTATAACATTTATTAATTGAAAACATTTGCCATGTATGGATTGTCCACTAAAACAAAAATGACATTTGAAAATTGGGCAAAATAATTATGTTATTGAATCACACGTTTTACATTATTAAATTCCAAATCTCTATAATGCAAACATCAAAGGCAGTCATACGCGATTATAAAATAAAATGAACAACAAAACGGCGACGTCTACTCCTCGATACAAAAATTTCCAAACCCCTTTGGAAAGATCCCCAATATTCGTAAAAATAAAATAAAGTATTTGGTTAAGTTAACATTTGGATTTGTGTATGGTGTCATATATGTCCGTTCTCCTCTGGACCCGCACTGGTATTTGGCTCCTCACTTCATCCACGATACTCAAATCTGGAATTTAAAAAAAAACTTTCTATAGCCCCACAAACTAAACACACACGGTGACAGCGTCGCTAGTAACTATTGAAAATAAAAATTTAACAGGCATTAAAATTAGTTCCAATATTGGCCACTGGGCTAGATAAGTTTAACGGACTCTAAATTAGGTCCACTTGTTTTACCAATTATTAGATTGGGACCAGTAGATCGCAGCTGGGTAAAAGTAATCCAAGTTACCGATATCCGCAAGCAGTATGCCAGGTTTCTCTTCCAACTTGGCCACAACGTTGGCCCAAGGGTCGACCAGTGTGGAATGTCCCCACGCCACGTAGCCGGCTCCAGTATCTCTAGCGGGGCTGACGAGAGCAACCCAAAGCTGTTCGTCGTTGGCCCGAGCCCTGGCCAATAGCTCCCAATGTTTGGGACCAGTTGTCATGTTGAACGCAGCTGGGTATATGAGGACTGAGCAACCTGGAAAAAGAACAGAAGATATAGGTCTTAGTTATTTTATTTTGAAATATACTTCTTTTGATATTTTTATAAGTACTACATATTAAGGAAAAATAAGGATTTCCAGTAGAAATTAAAAAAAAACTTATTTTATGAGCAGACTAGCTAATGCCCGCGACTTCTTCCGCGTGGTTTAAGTTTTTTGTTATTCCCGCGGGAACGTAGCCTATGTCACTCTCCAGGTCCTCGAGTTTACCCATACCAAAACTCACGTCAATCCGTCGCTCCGTTGCGGCGTGATTGGAGGACAAACCAACAAACAAACACTCGCATTTATAATATTTGTATGATGTTAGTGTTATCATAATCGAATGATATGCGTAGGCCACTCGTCCCTCAATATTAGTATAGTTTAGGTAGATACAATTAACGCATAGCACCTGCCTTGCTTAGCCATGAGATGCGCCATCTCGCCAAACCGCAAGTCGTAGCAGATGCCCACACCGATTCTGACGCCCTGGTACTCGAACGTGGTGATCTTATCTCCCGCGCTCAGCACCTCCGACTCTTTGAACGTTATCTTGTCTGGAATGTCTATGTCGAACAAGTGCATCTGTGCAATTAACACAACAATATATTAACCTAAATATCATCATTCATCAAGCCAAAATTCAAAATCAAACTCAAATATTTTTCATTCAAATAAACTTTTAAATGTGCTTTAGAAAGCCATTCCTGCCGAGACGAACCAGCAATCATTTACATAATCTTCAACAGAATAAAAGCTTTTTTCAGGAGCATACTTTTTATAGATCACTTAGAATTGTGCACAGGCAAGTAAGCACTTTCAAGCGTCAAACAAACCACAAGCTTTATTTTAATTATTTCAAATCAAAAACACTTATGTATAACTCTATGTTTCGATAGTAATACTGGAGGCAAATCAATCTTCCGCGGAAAAAAACCTTACAAACTCCCGTTGTATAATCATTTCAAATCAAAAACACTTAAGTTTAACTCTCTATATTTCGATTGTACTACTGAAGGCAAATCATTCTGCTGGGGATAAACAACCATTACAATTTTTTTTTAACAAAGAAAAGGCTTCCGTTAGACGACAATCATGCTTAATACTAAGCGATGATGAGGTCTAGGTTGGAGCGCGCTAGCCTAGAAGATGTCTATTCACTCTTGCCTTGAAGGTACTTAAGTTATATGTGGCAGGGAATACATGGGCTGGAAGGGCATTCCACATCCTGGTGGTTCGAATCAGAAACGTAGAGCAGAACCTCATGGTGTGGTCTCATGGTATGGGGGGTATCTATCAGTATCGCCCACCTTCCTGTGCTGAGCCAGCAGTTTCCCGCTGCCGTCCCAAACGGTGCATGTGTTATAGAGCGCGTTCCCGCAGCGCTCCGGTACGGTGCCGCCCACCACGCACACCCCCGCCTCGGCCGCCGCGCGCGACAGCGCCCGACACGTCTCCCCTGAGGGAACCTCCTCCGCGTACTCCGAGAAGAACTCTGACACAAGGGAAAATTCCCATGACTCTGACGCCAGGAAAGTTTTGAGACCTAAACCAAATATCATACTCTCTCCGCTTGCTCAGAATTTGTTAATATGCAGGATACTGACGACCTCCGTGGTGCAGTGTGTAGCGCTGTTGCCTTAACGTGCGGAGGTCCCGGGTTCGATCCCCGGCAGGGTCAATTTGGATATTTATAATTTCTGAGTTTTCCCTGATCTGGCCTGGTGGGAGGCTTCGGCCGTGGCTAGTTACCACCCTACCGGCAAAGACGTGTCGCCAAGCGATTTAGCGTTCCGGTACGATGCCGTGTAGAAACCGAAGGGGTATGGGTTAATATAACTGCCATGCCCCTAACAGGTTAGCCCGCTACCATCTTAGACTGCATCATCACTTACCATCAGGTGGGATCACGGTCAAGGGCTAGCTTGTAGTGGATAAAAAAAAAATACATAGAAGACAGGATAACTCAAAGGATATGGATATCCTTGAAGACTATCTATACTTCTATACTAATATTATAAATGCGAAAGTTTGGATGGATGGATGTATGGATGTATGAATGGATGTTTGTTAATCAATCACACCCTAACGGCTGAACGGATCTAAATGAAGTTGGCACAGAGATAGATTATAGTCTGGAATAACACATAGGCTACTTTTTATCCCGGAAAATTAAAGGGGTTTTTTTTTATTGAGAGATAGGCTTGCGCTTGACGACAATCATGCTCAGTGCAAAGCAATGATGAGGTCTAGGTTGGAACGCGCTTGCCTAGAAGATGCCTATTCACTCTTGCCTTGAAGGTACCTAAGTTATATGTGGCAGGAAACACGTGCGCTGGGAGGATGTTCCACACCCTAGCGGGAACCGAAAACCTCAATCCACCCAGACGAAGTCGTGGGCTTTGGCTAGTATAACATAATAGCTGGATTATAAAAGGATTGAGTTAATGCAAATTAGCCAAACATTTTTGCAAAATAAATAGATAACTTCACATCAGTCTGTGTATTGTGGAATAAAGGTTTCAGTGGGTGTTGACTTTATTTATATCACCACTGCCATAAGAGTTATTTGTGGTACTTTACCTTAATGTATAACCATATATTTCCTAAATACTCATGGTCTGGAGCAAAGAAAGAAGAGAAAGACATTCAAAACCTATTCCATGCCCACTGACAGTTGGCATGGGCTAAAAGTATAGTAAAGTATTGTTTAACTCACTTGTTCCGTAAGGGGAATTGAAGCACTCGGGCAGGGCTACAATGTGAGCTCCCTGCTGCTTGGCCTTGTGTATTTCCCTGACCGCCGCAGCAACATTCTTTGCCTTGTCTGCGCCCACTGCTAGCTGGATCAGGGCTATCTTGAAACCTGAAAATTAAATCACTAAATCATAATGCAAACTTATCCTAATTAAATATTTACTCTCAACTTTGGGATTCAGGGCCAAGAGGACCAGGCCAACATAGTTATAGCAGTATGGATAATAGTATGCGTTTTTTTGTTCAAGTAAGTATCTTAATTAGTTTTTAGATAATGGGTACTTACAATACTTATTTACACTATTTTATCAAACATAAATAATTGTGTTAACAATGATGATAAAATAATTATAAATAAATATATTCACTATCATTGGCTTATAACATCTTGTTATCTCAACAGTTGAAGTGAACACAGCTGATGTAAAATAAGCTCATGTTATCTAATGTATTACGTGAAATATATTTTGTGAAATGTTTTATTCGTGGCTTGGCTAACAATATCTACTTATAGAAATATGAAATATAAAATATTACTAAGCTCACTACAAAACTGTAATTACTTACATAAATCCAAATATTTATAATTTGTGTTCTTTTGTTTGATATTTATGCACAGTATAACCATGAAGTCATATTAATTTAGTAAGTACTTATCTACAGCAGATAATTACGCTCTACGGGAAGAAATTACACGTTTAAAAATATTATCATACTCTACCCTTACGATACAACCCTGGTTTTTTAGCAAACCGGGGATGAACTGCATCTGTCGCACTTTCACACATTTTGTTAGTTTTAATTAAGAACGATTACCTCGTCTCAACATATTCAAGTTACTGGACAGTTTGTTCACAATTCGCGATTATTTATTTATCAATAACAACGTTTTAAGTGCTATAATTATTTCAAAAATAATCTCAGGGAAAACCGGAGAATTGACAATTTTGAATTTGAAACATTGTTTTGACCAATTTTGACAATCTTTGACAACGACTGATGTTTGACATTGACACAGTAATTTTTTAAATTGTACTTCATAGTTTGATTCGAGTCTTTTCAGTTTTTTATTAAGACTTGCAACTCGCTCGGCAGGTGCCAGTCACAGACGTCAGACATATTTATATCTGTGGTGAAAGTATATTGAATATTCTTACTCAGTGGGTACCAGGCACCAGCATTGGGTGCCAGTCAGAGACAAGTAACATATAGGATGCCAGTCTCGCTCTCGAGACTACTGCAGCATCTCATGTCGAAATCACAGAAAATCATATGAAAATAGTAGTAACGAACCAGGTAACGTACTTACATAAGACCATAGATGAAGAAGTTTGTCTTACACGTATACTGGGTCGATTTTCGATCGATTATATCACGCCACTATTACGCACAGGTTCAGGTAATAAGTGATTAAATGAATATGGTTAACCCCTGTGGTCTAACCCTAGTAAGACGCAGTAAGACGTATCCACCAGAGATAAGTATGGTACTTACAGTTAGTTTACGTCATGGAATTAGTAAGTACTTCGTAAGTACTTATTAATTCTATGGTTTACGTCTTACTCATTGGATTATCGTTACCGGGTTAGCCCAAGTCCCCAGGATATACTTTAATGACACAATCTTTGTGTTAGCCATCTAAAAAGCCAATTTTAGTTTAGTTAAAGCCTGAAAGAAATCTCTGGTTAATAGATATTAGGTCTACCAAAGAACATAATAAAAATCACGGTAACGGTAAATAATTTTAGATGTCTAAGTTTATGGGATTCCCCTATTCCATGATTGAGTAGGTACCTTTGTATATACCTACATAATGAAATATAGAAAGGTAAGTATAGACACATTAGTTACTACTCTTCGCTTTCTACTGCATTTTTATCAGGAAGTCTATTTGGAAGATTTAAAATAAACCATTTAATACCTACGCCTCAGGTCCCGCAAATGTAGTATGAAAATGTAGGTAAACCTTCAAGGCAGGCTTCTAAGTAAGAAAATAAAACAGAACCAAATACAAAACCTCATTCATTTTATTCATAAGTTATAAATATAATATTAATAGGTACTTAAGTATTTACATACATATACAGGGCAAATTTTTATTATGGGCAACTTCTCTACACAATACTCTTAAAATTTGACATTCTACAACTTAAAAAAAGCTTAATATATTCACCAAAACATAATGAAACTTTCCACTGTATACTCTACTCTCTAGGTTTAGAATTTTTGAAAATCCTAGAACAAAAGTTGGAACGTATTATGCACAGAAGTGACCCTCAAGAGCTTATTAGTATTTTTAACTAACCCTGTAGTTACGACCTTACTATAAGGTGCCACAACACATTAAATTAAAGCTAGTGTAGGTATAAAACTAAGTATTATGGCAGAAAAGTCATACTAAAGTCTTTCTTATAAATTATATTATATTGCATGTGTTTAATTATATAAAACTAGATGATGCCCGCGACTTCATCCGCGTGGATTGATGTTTTTAATTCCCGCGGGAACTCTTAAATTTTCTGAGATAAAAAGTCCCAATATCCTTCCCCGGGATGTAAACGAAATATCATAAAAATCGGTTTAGTAGTTGGGCTCTGAAACCGTAGCAGACAGACACACTTTCGCATTTATAATTTTAGTATGGATTCCATCCCAATGGGGGTTAAATTAGGTATTGCTGAATAGCAATACCTAATTGAGAGAGAGTGTGAGTGTGAATACTCACACTCACACTCTCTCTCTCTCTCTCTCACACACACACACACACACACACAGTCACACAAACATCAAATCACATAATTATCATCACATTCACGTCACTAGTACTGGAACTGAGGTGGTATGTGTTGGTCTTTGTTCGCCTGAGTCTTGTGCCTGCGATCGAGTCTGGAGCGGCTGATGTATGGAGACGGCTGTTTGAGATGCACCGTGGCTACATGCAGCTTCCTGCTGTTGGACTGAGCGAATGCCTTCCCGCACACTTCGCATTCGTAGGGCTTCACGCCTGTATGACTCTGGGGACAAATAGAAATCGCATTATTAGAATCCCGCCTCGGTTTCTTGAACTACTGAAAATCCTTTTTAAAGGCAGCATTTTTCACAATTTATCCCGCTTGGCGGCGCTGTTGTAGAAATAGGTAGCACAGACTATTAACCAGATTATTTGATCTATAGTGTTGAAAACGGTGTGTAACGACCGTAGATGTAGAAAATATTCAAATATTAACATAGTCTTTTGGCGAGTTTAAATAATATATTTACTTTACGTATTTTGAAAATATATAAATAAATGATAATTATGGTAGCTGGATTGGAAATGAGTTAAAAAACGAACTTACGAAAACAAATGCAAGTTATACTGGCAAGAAGGCAGCTCTAATCAAAAGATTAAAAAAATACCAAACAAAGACTCCATTATAAATTTTCTGATTAGTTGCCAAGACCTATTTGCAGAACATAATGTCATGTCAGCACAAAGACCTTGCTTACCCTAAAGTGCCTGTCCAAAGCGCCTTTACACTTGAACGCCTTGCCGCACGCAACGCACGGGTGCGGTCTGTCGTCCGAGTGATTCTTCTCGTGCATTTGCAGGTTGGTGCGGTTGAAGAACGCTTTAGGACACTGCTGGCATTTGAACGCGCGCTCTTCGAAGTGAGTTCGTTTGTGGTACACTAGGAAAGCGTTGCCCTGGAAAATGAAAAAAAATATTAGTGTAGTAACTCTATAACTAACAAGATGCCCGCGACTTCGTTCGCGAGGATTTAGGTGTTTGATTCCCGCGGGAACGTTTAGATTTCCGGGATAAAAACTAGTTTATATCCTAACCCGGGATACAACTTATGTATGTACCAAATTTCATCAAAATCGATTCAAATGATGGGCTGTGAAAGCAGAACAAATCAACCAACAAATTTTTTAATTTCCGCGATAAAAAGTAGCCTATGTGTTATTCGAGACTATATTCTATCTCTGTGCCAAAATTCATGCAGATCCATTCAGCCGTTCTGGCGTGATTGAGTAACAAACATCTTCATCCATCCAAACTTTCGCACTTGGCCACACTGCCAACGTGTTTCATTATTGTTAACTTTCCTGTTGTGGAATTATAATCCTTATTTCAGGAACGACCTCTACCTCCACCTCTAGGTACCTCTCCCACTTCTACGTAGGTAGGTAGGTATTTGTGCAATGTATTGTATGTGCAATAAATAATTTAAATCAAACAAACGACATGGTAAGTATGACATCAAACTGTCATTTTAAGTAATATTCCCAGTATGGCCCCAGTATGATTGTAGTAACGAAGCAATAGTTACCCGGAAGCTCTTCCCGCATATATCGCAGACATAGTTCTTCTGTATGGGGTAGTTTTTGTCGGGGTGCACTCGCCGGAAGTGAGACCAGTAGTCGCGCGCGTTAGGTATCATTTCAGAACACTGCAATAAAGAAAATTCAATTGGGTCAACAACTTGGTTGACAACAAGTCAAATCAGCAATTTTTTTTCAAACGTCGAAGCGCGTGCTTAGTATGGAATGTTGTATGAACTGTAACGTCATCCAAATACGACGCAGTTTTTTACTTCAATCGATACTTTACAATGGTCTTCAAACATAAAACTAACAGCTTTTGCCGGATTGTAGAGAATTAAGCTTCTTGTTACTCCTTAAGGTGGATGACAAGGGTCTGCCCGCGAAATTCAAATTTCATGCACCTTAATTAAAACAAAATCGGTTAATCTCGGGGGGTGATAATTTAACGTGTGTATATGTGTGTCTGTGTGTGTAACTGCGATGCCACACACAGACACACATATGGGCACGTTAAAATATCACCCCCCTATTTAAGTTGGGGGTTCAAAGGTGATCCGTTGTCCTAGGTGAGCGACAAACGCGGTAACGCGACGCGACAGTATCAAACAGTAGCTGACCCTTCACGTGTATCATTCTACATCACGTCTCTCTGACCGGCTCTTCTCGGCAGAACTTCTTTCCGAACCGGTGGTAGAATCAAAACATGACGTAGCATAAGAGACACCTGTATGTCCTACATGTTTTAAAATAAATAAATTGAAATTAAAATTGTCTGTCATTTTCTATGGCATCGTATCGAGGCATAGAGATAATATATACATGGAGAGGCCCTTACATTCTATACATACTAGCGTTTATACAAATATGAATGAACGAAATGTGGAACGGTTCGCCATTTTCTGTTCACTCTTGGTGGTAGGTTTGCTGTCAAAAGTCTGTTTATGTTATAATTATTTATGAACATTTAAGAACAGACAGCCATTTTATGTTCATAATCAGCTGATAAATTGGACACGTTTTGACATAGCTTAGGGCATGTCCATTGTGAATACATATTCCTTAGTCATTGTATCGAGGTGAGTCACAAGGGGTTCCCGTTGTCAGAGATGAGTGACAACGTAGGCCACGTGAAGGATCAGCCACTCAATCAATCAATCATCTATTCAATTTAGGTACACTGTAGACGTGCATTTTTTTAAAAGTGAAAACTTCTTTAGGCGCTTTGAGCACTTTTTGGTAGGGGGTAAAAAATAATGTGAATACGCGTGATCAACACTTACTAAGACCTTTTGTCTTAAGAAGATTGGTGGGTATATAGAATATATTATAGTACATACGTATAGTAGTATATATGTATATAGTACGTTCGTACTTAAACTTAAATACCTTAGTTTAAAGTTTATATTTGAAATATTTTTATTATTATTTATTTTAGGACATAATGATATGACAAAGTAATTGACATTGACGTTTGGCATTAGTTTGACAGATCGTTTAGAAAATTTAAAGTTAGTTGGTTAGGGAGCAAGTTATGAGTTATGACTTGAGTGTTGTACATGTAAGGCCTGCGGCACGCTATGGGTAACTTTGTAATGTTTATGTATCTATGTTATGTATTTTGTTTTTTAGTTATAACTCTTATTTAGTATTTTGTGCTAATGTTTTAAAGATTTTTTTTTTGCTAATAATATTTTTTATTTTATTTTATTACAAAAAAAATCGTTTTCGCTTCTATCGGCAGTCCCTATGGGCTATGACTGCCAATTTTTTTTTGATATATTGGCTACTCTAGCGCTTGGCTGCGATCAGACTTGCTTGCAAGTGGTGATGCATTACTTATATATAAAACATGATGGTGATAATTAGTTACGGTATCTCAAAACTATAGGCCGACCGTTTAACTCGCGTATCGCCTGCGCGGTAAGAAGGGAGCGGGGATACAAATTTATTAAATTTTTAAAGATACTTATTATTTTATTCTTTACCAACAATGTCTATCTCGAGATAAATCTTTGGATTATTGACTCCGTGTGTAGCGTTACCCGCCCCCGCTCCCTTCTTACCGCGCAGGCGATACGCGAGTTAAACGGTCGGCCTATAAAGCTACGAGTGTTGGATACTGTTTGATACTGTCGCGTCGCGTTGCCGCGTTTGTCGCTCACCTAGGACAACGGGTGAGTGACTGTGTGCGACTCACGTGTTCGCACTGTGCGGGCCAGGTGAGCGAGCTGGTCTTTTTGCCGTAGTTCTTGGGCCGCTTTCTCGCGTGCAGTTTCCTGTGATGCACACGCAAAGACTCCGCGTCCGAAAACGTCTCGCCGCACATGCGACACCCGTTACTGGAAACGATTAAGCGAACGCTCATTATTTATTTTATTTATTAGGTTTATTAACAATCACTTACACATTACTAAAAATAAACACCATCACATAAATAATTAGTCTCTGCGCAAAAACCCTGCGCGGTTTATGTGGAGGCTTGTAGAGCTTGTCCAAGCTGAAACAACGCGCCCCACTATCGCATTTACGCACACAAGCAAATTTAAAATACGGGCGCAATATGCCATTGTAATTGGTCATTCAGTTGCCGGATAGACTCGAAGCTAGGAGCTAAGCTAAGAAGCGTTGTTCTCGGATTTGTTGTCCAACTAGTCATAAGTGATCTGAAAACGCGCGAGAGCGGACGTATTGTTTCATACAACGCGCCAGCGCTGCTCCATACAGTGAGCGTTGTCGGATTTATCACGCGACTAGTCGACTTTGATGTACGCATACAGATCCTAATTCACGGAACAGTCGACGCTCCCACACAGAGGAAGTGTCGTTATTAATATTTGCACTCACACATCTAAAATCAACTAATTAAGTAGTGGGGCGCGTTATTTCACCTTAGACAAGCTCTACAAGTATTTGAAATTGTAACATTTTCACTTTTATTTTGAATTAAAAAAAAAAATATATAAGTGTAGTGATTACTTATAAGTAATAAACACAGCATGGACTTAAAAAAAAGCTACAACAATTAAAATACATAGATTAAAAAAAATACAATAGAAGTAATATTACCATAAGAAACAAGGCTAATAAATAAATAATTATTAATTGACGAATGTTAAAATTTCAGAATTTGTGAGGGCAATATTAATTTGGTATTCAGTCCAACTTCCTTTATTAAATCGAATATTCATGTAGTATTCAGTTTCCTAAAATTCAAATTCAAATTATTTTTATTCAAATAAACTTTTATAAGTACTTTTGAATCGTCGAGTGAATCTACCACTGGTTCGGAATGACATTCCTACCGAGAAGAACCAGCAAGAAACTCGGCGGTTGCTCTTTTGAAAAGCAAGTAACTTTTGAGTAACAGCTGTGCTTAGCATTGCTGGAGCGAGTCAAATCCATGCTCCTTGTCATTTACGTAATCTTCAACAGTATAATAAGCTTTTTTCAGGAGCATCCTTTTAATGGACTTCTTAAACTTGTATAAAGGCAAGTTTAAGATAGGTTGTGGAATTTTGTTATAAAATAGAATGTCGTTTTTTCTTCTTCTTCGGACTTCGGACCTTCTTGAGGCGGAGCAATGGAATCACGAGCTTATGGCGGCCTCTAGATTGCCTATCATGCAGATCGCATATTTTTTTGCAATTATGAATGTGCTGTTTTACGAAGATTAAATTACTATAAATATATTGCGAGGCTACTGTAAGAATACCTATTTTCGTAATTTCTCTCTAAGGGATTCGCGCGGTTTTGACAGAGGTGACAGAGGTGACCGTGTGGCGCTTGAACGCCTCGTCTGATATGAACGTGACGTCACACTGCTCACGATATGGCGTATCTTAAACTCATGTTCTTTCTTTCTCTTCTACTATTACCGTACAGAAAAGAGAAGAAGAAATGAAAGAAAGAATGAAGAAAGAAGTCTACTTACTTAAAGTCCGTGCTCTGTGTGTGTTTGACCGAGGTGACCATGTGTCGCTTGAACGCCTCAACTGATATGAACTTGACGTCACACTGCTCGCAATATGGCGTGTCACCTTTCCCCCCCTCTAGTTCTTCTTTCTCCTGGAAAAAATTTACACACAAACTAAATCAATTGAACTATGCTACTATGTAACTGCTAAAAGTAAGAAACACTAAAAAACATATCGTGATAAACTAGGGAATGTAATTTAACTAACTGATGGATCAAATAAAGCTATTATTATTATCATTATAAACTAGGGAATGCCCGCGACTTCATCCGCGTGATTTAAGTTTTCTGGGATTAAAAATCCTCAAGATGCAACCTATTTCTGTACATTAAGTTTTGACAAAATCGGTTTAATTGATGGGAAGTGAAAGCGTAGCATACAGAGTCTGTAGAGATTCAGAGATCATCACAGATTGTAAGAGATTGTGTTTTTTACAATCGTGCATTGTCGAGTCAACATCTCCTGAAGATGCTCCGCCGTCAGAGTGAAACGTACGTTGAGAATAATTTGGAAGATTTGTGTGGTGTTGTGAATATCGCAAGCTACAAGTGCAAGATGCACACTGTACCACATAGATTTCCCTACTGTGGCGGATTACAGCGAATTAAACTTCTAGTTCTTTCGTTATTCTACTATATAGAGAAAAACTTCAACTCACAAGTACATCCTTGTGCATCATAGTTTTATGCATGTTGAGTCCGAGTTGGCTCACGAAAGAGTAACCGCACACGCCGCATATGAACTGAGAAGGGTGTTTGATGCGCACGTGGCTCAGGTATGACGTCCATTTGCTGGGGAATTACTATTTTCTCCTCACTAGCTCGAAAAGGGTGCCATTGCTGCTTAAAACCAGTGAGCAAAAGTCGTTTTTGCTCACTCAGTGAGAAAGAGTATTTTAGATTTTAAACTAGTGAGTAAATTTTGTTTTTGCTCACTCAGTGTGAAAAAGCGAGTTTTGCTCACTGGTTGTAAGCAGCAAAGGCGCACTTTTTTCAAACAAGGTAGGTTATTCTTTATATAACCTTATAGGGAATAATAAAATAAAATCTAAAAACAAACAACAAACTCTCATTAGATATATCAGATTTTAGACAAAAGATTAAATAGTTATATTACAATAGGAATGTCAAAAATAAAAGATTTTTTCTTACTGATTATTAAATAGAGGGTCTTCCAAAATACGTAAAAGTCACAAGGTTTTAATTGAGGATGTGAATTTTCGGAAGATAACCATTTTAAAATAGAGATTAAAAAGAAAAAATCCCTCCCTATTCTCAACCCTACAAGGCGCTGCACTTGCACTAATTTTGTAACTTTATATGAATTTTTAACTGGACGATTGTTATAAAATTGGCTAAAATTAAATCTAATGCATATAGTTAATCTTCGAGTTTATAGTCCCACAAATTTATCTGACCCGGTGACAGCGTCGCTATAATATATTAAAAATAAAATAAAAACAAAACTAAACAGGCGTAAATATTAGTTCCAACTTTGGCCACCGGGCCGGATAAGTTACCATACTTACGTCAAAACCTCGTCACAGTGTTGACATTTGTATGTTACACCTTTGTGCCACCGCTGATGTTGCTTCGCTTGGGTCCTGAAATAGCAATCTCACAATATACAAGGTAGTTTTTGGGGTCACTAGTGAGAGATTCGAATTTTTAACTATTCGAGATACAGGACTTTGATAAATAAATAATAAAGGATTTACTTATTTCAGACAACTTGTGTCACTTATAGTCAAGAGCAAGACCACCACTTGATAGGAAAGGTGATTCTACTGAAAAGAATGCTCAAAGGAACTTCGTGATCGATTTTAAAATAAAATAATTACAAAAAACTCATCAGAAGGAATCACAGAAATCACATTGACAGTGATTAAACCCGCACTTTATAAATCTCCAGTGATTTTCATATGGTACTAGATTATGGAAGATGGAGGAATTATGTCCTTCCCCAGAATGTAATCTATGTTTATACCAAATTTCAAAGCGTAGCAGATAGACAAGCAGTCATCCATACTAATATAATAAATGCTTTCACGGCCCATCCGTTCAACTGATTTTGATGAAATTTGGTACAGTACATTTCTTTACTTTACGCTACTTTAAGGAGTTCCTGCAGGAACTAAAAAAACTTAATCCATGCGGACGAATCATCTAGTTTATAATATAAGTGTGGATTGTTTGAATAGCTATGGATATCTTACGTAGTCCTGGACACGTATGGGCATGACTTGCAGGCGTATTTCTTCTCGTGGTTGGCGGAGTGCTTCTGCAGTGTGCGTCTCGTCTTGAACCGGAACTTACAAATGGGGCACTCGATGTCGCCTGCACCCTGAAATAAATAACCGACAATAAAACTTTACAATAAAACAGCGAGAAACCGTCAGCGTTGGCATTTTCATGTGGTTGACGTCTAATGCCCGCACGAAACGTTTTTGCTCGACGTTTCTGATCCGAACCGCTAGGGTGTAAAACACCCTCCCAGCGCACGTGTTTCCTGCCACGTATAACTTAGGTACCCTCAAGGCAAGAGTGAATAGGCATCTTCTAGGCATTCACTCTTGATTTGAAGGCACTATATACGTACAAGATATTAAAAGAGCTCCGATAGACGAACAGATTAAACGACGCAAATGGAACTGGATTGGCCACACTCACAGATCACGGAAACAAGGGAGATATGCCTATGTATCAAATTGTATTGAAACCTGCTGTCTCCAGTTTATCCCTACCTATCCCTACTACCTGCTACCAATACAAGCAACTAAATAAATACAATAGACAAGAAGTCTCACTCACACACACACATCACACGCATACCGATAGATCAGTGCATGAGGCACGAACAAATATACACTTTATTGTTTACCAAACAGGGTTCAATTTCAATCACCGTGCATCTTACTCACACAAACGTAAAACGTTGTCGATGTGCTGTGCAAAATTCAAATATGATACAATTAGTGATTGACTAAAATGGATCTATCGATGCTAAATTTCTTAATATTTGGGTTTTTGACAATGACTACCGATTATGAAAAGTATTTATCCACTTTTCTTTTCTTTCTGCATCCTTCGGATATCTTAAATATTAATATTAAAGAGTGACATTAAATATATCAATAAATGAGTAATGAGTATCTACGTAAATTGACATTATATTAATTCACCTAGTATATTTTTTATACGTTTCGTCAGCTAAGTAAGTCGAGTACTTACATTAAAAAAAATAGTAATAATTATGACTAAAAATATAGTTATAATGAATTTTACTCACGATAGTTTAAACGTTAAAATAGAAATAATTGTTTACTAAGTTATAATTAAGGTACTATTAATTATTGTATCACAGATCATCGTTTGGTCGCTAAAATATCGACAACTGCATTGTACTCGTACCTGCATCGTCACATCTCTAGTTCACCGCACGCCGACAGCGGCCGCACTACGAAATTTGATCTATCGTGCTAGTGAAAGAATCGGTAAAGAACACTTAACCATTGCGTCGTAAGACTGGCCGATTCATTGATAGATTTCTACTAAGCAAGCAATGGTTTTTGTTCATAATGAGATATAGACTTGTCACTCTATTACATTATGATACCACTAAATAATGTTTTATTGATTTTAATGGAAAATTACAACAATTTATTTGTACTTACGTGTGAAATGAGATGCCATCTTTCATGTAATTCACTTTGCAGCTTGAATTTTTACAAACAACCACTGAACAACGCGGCATTTTGTTAAAAACCGAGAGAAGTGAACCAATCTTTGAATGATATGCGACTAAAGACAAAAACGGCCATCAGGCCTATTTTGTGCCTGATGAGTTCGCACGCAACACGCCCCCTTAGCATAGCAACATCTCCCTTGTTTCCGTGATCTGTGGCCACACTCTACGATGAGAGCCAGGCAATATCGCGAGGCAAGCTCTCGACTGGAATCCTCAGGGAAAAAGAAAGCGTGGCCGACCCAAATAAACTTGGCGGTGTACGGTTCTGGCGGATATCGCGAGGGATGACTTGGGATAAGGTCAGGTGTAGCTTCTAGCCGCTCGAGATGGCGCAACACTGTAAACGCCCTCTGCCCCACTGGAGACGTAGGACATTAAAATACTCGTCGTCGTCTCAACCTAAAGAAGTCCACAGCTGGACGAAGGTCTCCTGCATGGATAGCCTCAGAGCACGGTCTTGTGCCGCTTGTTTCCAGTGGCTCCCAGCTACACGCTTGAGATCGTCCGTCCATCTCCAACGGCAATAGTCGGGGTCATCCAACGATGCGAGGCCGCCATTCGAGCACTTTGGACCCCAACGCCTATCGCCACCTTGAGCTTGGCGACTCTTCGAGCTATGTCAGTTACTCTGGTTCGCCTACGGATCTGCTCATTTCTTTATCACGCAGATACCAAGTATAGCTCTCTCCATTGCCCGGTGAGTGACCCTGAGTCTTCTTATCAGGCCCATAGTTAGCGGCCAAAACACTAAAACATATTAAAAGAGGGGAAAACGGAAAACTCTTGTTCCCGAGTTGAACTCACCGGGTCGTGTTTGCTGATGTGGTGCTTCCACGCAGCAGCGTCTATGAAGCCCTTGTAGCAGAGAGTGCACTGGTACAGCGCGTTGAGATAGTTGGACGACTGTTGCCGCTTGTTGATCTCCTCCTTTTGCTCCTCCTCCTGATAATAAAAAAATAAACTTATTAAAAGTGCTTTACAATTGTCCAGTGAATCTACGACTGGTTCGGAATGCCAGTCCTACCGAGAAGAACCAGCAAGAAACGTTACCAAAACCAATTGACCTTTGACCGTAAGAATAGGCATGATAACAGTAACCAAGAATCGATGAAATTATGAATTTATCTAATGAAATAGGATTCATGGACTATAACAAACGTATTTATTTTTCTATTTCGAGTGAGATTGCTATTTATTTTGATAAAATAAAACTATAAAATACAGCAATCCACCATAATGGATTAAACACCAAGAAGCGAATGACGTCACAATTGTTTGTTTTCGAGCTTAGACAATCACATTATTGTTTACTGCACACTCCACAGAGTGCATTTGTAACAAACAAACAAACAAACAAACACATAACCTCTTAGGGCAAACACATATACCGTCTCCGTTTCGTCGAGGGTAAAAATAATAGTGACGTCACAAACAACGCCATGACACCAGCGAGCGTATTGGCATGAATTTTTAAATTTAAATTTCAAATGCCAATTTTATCTACCAAACCTTATTTTTCTGCTGAAATAAGATATTTTTTCTAAATAGTAGATACTTCAGAACATAATCTGACCGTTTTTCAAAATCAGTCATCATGCCTATTCTTCAGAAAGATGCTAATACAAAAGAGCATCTCTCCCCGTACGTCGTATTCATTGAGAATGGAATGAAAAAAGTACAACCACTTTCAATTTATCTCAAAACTAGCGGATGCCCTTTTTTTTGATTCCCGGGGGAACTCCTCAATTTTCCGGGATAAAAAGTAGCCTATGTCACTCTCCAGGTCCTCAACTATACCCATATCAAAAATTATGTCGATCCGTTTCTCCGTTGTAGCGTGATTGAAGGACAAACCAAAAAACCAACAAACCAACAAACAAACTGACTTTCGCATTTATAATATTAGTATGATATGATTGGGTACCATCTACTAAAAACTTTAAGTACTAAAAACTTCACCAGCGTTTTTGTTTTAAAATCCCTTATTCCCACCAACTTATCTGGCCCGGTGGCCAAGATTGGAACTAATATTTATGCCTGTTATGTATTTATTTTTAATATATTTATACTACCGACGCTGTCATCGGGTCAGATAAGTTTGTGAGACTATAATCTCTGATTTAAAAAGACAGGTTTAGTTATATATAGCTAGTTTCAACGAAATTAGCCACAATGTCCCTGAATATCTTTAAAGGTACCATTTTACCCCATACCTACTATATCCTGGTTTACTTACTTACTTTTTGCCTGGTGGGTGGCTTCGGCTGTGGCTAGTTAACACCCTGCCGCCAAGAGATTAAGCGTTCCGGTATGATCATGATGCCGTGTAGAAACCGATTAGGGGTATGGGTTTAATATAACTGCCATACCCTTAACAGGTCAGCCCGCTACCATCTTAAGACTGCATCAATCCTTACCACCACGTGAGATCGCAGTCAAGGGCTTTTAGGGGGATAAAAAAATCGTCACGACTATGACAAGATAATGGGGCTGAATTTGTTGTTTACAATCTCTGAACTAAACTAAAATGACAGCACTAAAAATATTGCTAACCCTTCCACATAGATTTTGAGATATCATTTGGTTTAGTTTAGAGATTGTGTATACACAGAACACAATCTCTAAACCATGTGACCACAATGAAATCTTAACTTACCGATAACTTGATAACAGTGCAATAGGTTTCCAAATCAATGTCGTCCGTGAGAACTGCACTCGAGTTCTTCGGTCTCCTTGTCTTCTCAACTTTCACATTCTTCCTCGGCCGGCCGCGCTTGCGCTTGACAGGCACTTCCGGGATATCTTGGAGGAATGTGCTTGGTTCTGAAATCTATAACTGACTTTTTAGTACTGACTTTTTAGTACCGACTTGCCTACTTTGCTTCGTAGGACTAATGCTGAGCTCTATAGAGCGTACTTTGACTTTGCTCAGACATTACTTAGACTTAAAACAAGACGGACTTATGTGAGTAACATAAAACTGTCTTAAATCTGAGCAAAGTTAAAGTTCGCTCTATAGATCTTACACTTAAACTTACGTTATACATAGAACCGACATGATTAAACCTCAAGTTTTCAATTCTATCGGTTTTAGTTTATAGTTAAAATGACTTAATTTGTTAGTTTAAAATGCTATTTTACGAAAATCCACCCCAAAAGGGGTCACACAAACAGGAAGGTTTGGATGGTTACATAAAAGTTCTATGATTTTGAAGTCTATACATGAAAATCAGCATTTTGGTTATTAGTTTTAAACCTGCATTAGCTTTAAAAAGCCTTTAAATTTAGGTTTTTTGCAGCGGGAAAATTTCATAATCTCATAGAAAAACAGAAATTGTACGCGGACGAAGTCGCGGGCGACTTCTCGATAAATTAACATTGATTTTTCAGTACAATACTTACCTCAAAATCGGCATCAAATTTGAATCGCCCATGACTGTCATTTGCGTCTAACTCTATCTCTCCCTTTGTCTTTCTACTCATTTTATTCTTTCTCCCGCTCTCCTCTTTCTTCACTTTATGGACAGATAAAGGTTCATCATCATCAGTAGACAGAGGTGTGAAGTCAACAACGCCATCTTCAAGTTTGATGCTTTCATGGTCATCAAAAAAATTATCATAAACTTCTGTAGGCTCCTCTTTCACATCAATTATAACATCTGATGGTATATTTATGTTCGATATTCTATGAACGGTAAAGTATTCTATTAAGTTTTGTTTGTCGACTTGTTTGATTGTGTAACTCGTTATCTGCAAAACGTTTTTTCCAATTAAGTTTCTCAACTCAACTAAGATCTTGTAACGAAAGTTGAAGAAAGTTTTTAAGGACAGAACTGGGGACTCAGGACAAGGCAGTTAGATCAATGGATCTCTACTATCCAATAATTTCACTGCCTCGTTGGTCTTGTGGTTGGTTCGAGTCCCAGGTCGGCCCATAACAAAAATTGGGTTTTTCTGACAAGACATTCACGGTACTGTCCCGAAGTAAGGAAGTTGGCGGTGAAGATGGTAACGGGATAACCTGTTAGGGGCATGGCAGTCATATTAAACCCATGTATGGCTACGATACGATTCCGGTACGATGCCCCTATTCGGTGAGGGGTATACCCCTATTCGGTTTCTACACGTCATCGTACCGGAACGCTAAATCGCTTGGCGGCACGTCTTTGCCGGTAGGGTGGTAACCAGCCACGGCCGAACCCTCCTACCAGGCCAGACCAGGGAAAATTCAGAAATTATAAATTCCCAAATTGTTCCTACCGGGGATCGAACCCGGGACCTCCGCACGTTAACACAACAGCGCTACACACTGCGCCACGGAGGTCGTCAAAATCTGGGTTTCAATATTGCAATACGATCTATATAGATTATAACCACATCGTGGCCAATTGTGTTTAACGCAATCTTTAAACTAAAATGACAGTTTTAAATCTAGTTCTGTCCCTTTCCGCTGGGAGTATTACGAAAGGGCTAGCAAGATTTATGCTGAATGCTGTCATTTTAGTTTAGTTTAGAGATAGTCCACTACAGAATCAGCCCCATTATCTTACTTACCTCCATACTAATATTATGAATGCAAAAGTCTGTCTGTCTCATCTAGTATAAGACTAATTTTAAAATTGGAATACCAAATAAATAAATATTGACATGAATAAGATATTCTGGTAATATAGAGTAATAGTCATACCTCTCCACATGATTGCAGTATGTCGGTCAAAGCCGCCTGAGCTCTCAAACACCTGTCCTTGAAGGCGTGCAGTCTTCTCAACTGTGCAGCACATCGGTAGCAGGCAGCAACTGGCAAATATGACGATGAAAGTGCCTGCAACCGGATAAAAGAAAGATCGTGTTTCAACATGCCATCAAATTTCACAATACAGTGTGTGAACATAAACAGGAGGTGAGGCCAATTTGGTTTTTTTCTACAAGTAAAGGGCAAAACAAACGGAACGCGCGCGGGTCGGGCGCGTGTCGGGTCGGGTGCGAGGCGGGTTGAATTCCTTGTATTTATATGGACGACATCACACAGAACGCAGGCGCGGGTCGGGCGCGTGGCGGGTGACGGTGTGTGATGTCGTCCATAATAAATACCAGGAATTCAACCCGCCTCGCAACCGACCCGACCCGCGCCCGCTCCCTGTGTGTTTTGCTTTTGCGCTTACATCTGGTTACAGACAAGTGCAAGCTATAAATTAAAAAAACGAAGAAGTTTTTTTCTATTTTTGTCTATTTGCAATACTTTGGACTATAAACAGAAGTATTTTTAGAAGTGGCATCTATTTTATATTATTAAAGTATGCAAATGAAATATAATGATTTATTTATCATGCAGGACAACTTGTGCCACTTATGATAAGTCGACAAGGCTCTACCACCAGTACGGAAAGCGGATTCTACTGAGAAGAGCCGGAAAAACTCATTTTAAAGAAATAAAGACACTAAAAATCCCTGTCATTAGGAATACCATAAACATGTTAAATTCTACATATAAATAAATCACCAAAGAGTTCTCCCCTTAATGTTCTCATTGTGATATCTGCCAATCTGCTCTTCTAACTAATAACCCTTTTCATTCTGAGAGAAGGCTCATGCTCAGTAGTAAGCCGGCAATGGGTTGAAATAATATTACAAAACACACAAGAATAGAACAATAAAATAGAACAATTTGTATGTGGCTGAGTGGAGCTTTACTTGCTGAATTATTAAGTAATGTAGGTTTATACTTTTTTGCATTTATTAATAAGATTAATCGAACGGGACGGACGGGAGGACAAAAATACTTAATAACTACTAATATCATACTCACATTATCCCCAACTAAAAGATTATAACAAGTTTCCAGTGGGTAACTATGCAGGTTGTACATCTTCACATCTTCGATGAGGCATATTCTACACACATTTACCTCACCCATGGTTTCAAATTTTAATAAAATCTATAGTACAATTCAAAATAAAATCATATGTTCGCGGTTTGTTTATAAAGTAGACTTAGAAAATAATTAGAACTTCAACATCACTAACACTTTTGGAAATAATGCATACTCTATCTTGTAGGCGAAAAATTATATTTTCTAATTATTGTAAAAAAATATATAAATATAATTTGATTGCTAAAAACTAAAGGATAAAGTAGTTTCATTAATATTTTTACAATTAATGCAACAAGAATGTCTAATTCTACACAAGACGCCAAGCTGCCAAGCTGCCATTTCATAAATTCTTTGACATTGGACATTTTGATGTGACGTCAAATGTGTTGCCACAATTTTTAGTTTTCCATAATTTTAGGCAAGTATGAAAGGAATAAGAAGCCATAAAGGAATAAAAAAAATAAAGAATTCTATAAGTAACTCGAAGCTTCACTCAGTTATAAAAAAACTAATACAAATTACACAAATAACCGCATTCCTACACTCAACAGCGTAAATATTGGTCCAGTGAACTTACCTGTTGCATGTTTTCATCAAAAGAAATTATTAATAATTATTTCCCAATTTTTAATAGAGGAGCTGAGGTACACCAATGTCGGATGCCATATCAATGGTGTTTGTGTGAACCTCTGTGGTGTGAACAGCCTGAGCTATGCTGATGACCTCCTCAGCCCGTCTGTCGAAGGCCTCAGAAAGTTGATTTCCGTCTGTGAGCATTATGTGAATGCTCATGGCCTGAAATACAATGTTGATAAAACTGAGATGGTAGTCTTTAAGTCAGGAAAAGGTCCGGAAGGGGTTCCAGGAATAATGTTAAATGGTAAAGCAGTTCGGGTTGTACAGAAGTTCAAATAGCTTGGACATATTTTGACAGATCAATTAAAGGACGACAGTGACATTGAGTGAGAAAGGAGGGTACTCTCGATTCGTTGCAATATGCTGGCACGTAGATTTGGCAAATGCAGTAAGGCAGTTAAAAATTTTTTTTTTTAAAAAAACCCGTTTTTTTTTTATTTAATAATAATTTTATTGTTTGCTTTTTAGTGCTGTAAATATAAAAAAAAAGAAAAGAAAAATAGGTTCTCGAAAGGTAGACAGACCTGTACCTAATAAATATCTGGGTTCGTGTCCTTATAAAATTTAAGTTCCTTTGATTTCCCCAGGATTCCATCATCAGACCTAATGACCATGGGACCACCTGGAAAGTATACCCTTTCAAAAAAAAAAGAATTTTAAAAATCGGTCCAGGCGTCTTCGAGTAATCGGGGAACATCTGTCTTCGAAGATCTCGGGGAACATCTGTCTTCGAAGATCTTCATCAGATCTTCACCAAATTTATATGGGACCACCTTGGAAGTATACCCTTTCAAACAAAAAAAGGATTTTCAAAATCGGTCCAGGCGTCTTCGAGTAATCGGGGAACATACATAAAAAAAAAAAAAGATTCCGACGAATTGAGAAACTCCTTCTTTTTTTGAAGTCAGTTAAAAATAACACTATAACGCCTACTGTCAGTGTTTTTATACGTGCCAGCTATGGACTAACTTTTTGAGGAAGTCATACACTGCAATACGTGTGCAATATAATGATGCTTTTAGAATACTCATGGGGCTACCGCGGTATTGCAGTGCTTCTACAATGTTTGCCGAAGCGAGAGTGCCCGACTTTTATTGTATTGTGAGAGCTCGTGTGGCGTCTTTCTGAGAAAGGCTCCGGAGCTCAAACAATCGAATCCTCAAGGTCGTCTGTGAGGGTCCTAGCCCTATTTTTGACTATTGGCTGTCTGTGCACCGTTACAAGAACAGAAAGTAGTACCTACCTGTGACCTGCGACATCTGAAATGAGTTTTTTAACCATTTCAGTTAGCCGTAAGTTTTGAATGTTTTATATAATGTGTATTTCTATAGTGTTTTGTGACTTGTTTTATATGCCTTATAATAAATACATTATTATTATTATTATATTATTATATATAAACCTCTCCAACTTTAATAATTCATACTATCCATATCCATTTCCGTTTCCATAGTTCCATACTAATATTATAAATGCGAAAGTGTGTTTGTCTGTCTGTCCGTCTAGTAGTCTGTCTGTCTGCTTTTAAAGGCCCATCTTTTCAACCGATTTTGATGAAATTTGGTACAGAGATAGGTTGTATCGCGGGGAAGGACATACTTATCATCCCGAAAACTTAGCGACTTCCAGTGGGAATAAAAAATAAATTCACGTGGATGGGCACCATCTGAGTCTACGCTATTAATAATTTAAAAACAAAGAAAATACTTTTCAATTTCTAATAAATAATGATACTATAATAATAATTTTACAGGTAATTAAAGTAGTAGCCACTGGCAATATCGGCATCAGACGTATAGTGTAGTGAAATGATACTAGATGTCACTAGCAGTCTTTAAAATCGTTAATTAATCAGACTAAATCTGAGCCCCCGTTCCTTGCTGAGTCCTCAATAGCGCAGTGGTAGTGGTAGCTCAGAATACAGGACAAACGGGGATTGCAATACGACTGGACTTTGTTCACATTTCAATGATTATATGCAGCATACTTTGATTACATTCTAAAAATGTAGGAAAAGCTGAATTAGGTAGGTAGATAGTGCCCTAATAATATCATGGGGTAATATTTATAAACATTTAACTAATGGAACCCTAAATAAGTAGCTACAATTAACACGAATAATATCATTTTGTACGCAGTATTCCAGCTAAGATCAAATAATTTTTAGTAGATTTTTGGATTGTTTGACCATACTACGTTGACCATCATTTATCACGTAAAAGTCGGACACATACATTTTTGTAATGAGATTGAATACAAAAATTAAAATAATTGTAGGTACCAAAATTATTATTAAAAAAAATAGTATTAAAAAAATATTTATTTTTAGTGGAAAAGCTGTGGACGAATTTTGCACGAATCACCGCGCAACAATTATTATAGTCCCACAAACTTATCTGACCCAGTAACAACGTCGCTAGTATATGAAAAATAAAATAAAAACAAAAACTAAACAGGCATAAAATTAGTTCCAAACCGGGACATTTGTGGGATTTATAAATGCGGTGACGATTCCGAGCGCCATAGTATATTATTAATTTTTTTTACTCATTACAGGCGTACGCTTGACCGCAATCACACCTGATGGGAAGTGATGATGCGACCTAAGATGGGACGCGCTTGCCTAGAAGAACGTAAGAATTCTATGGAACGTATACTCATTCAATTTACAGCGCAGCATGACGCAGGTTTAGCAGACGACTCCTCCCATCAAACCAGACTAAAGATAATTCAGAAACTATAAATACTCTAAATGATCCTGCCGGGAATTGAACCCGTTAGTTCCCACGATAGAACCACAGCACTCAGTGCAGAGTAACGTCTTAAAAGTAAAAAATCGTCGTACAGAGTAATAGACTGAGAGATAGCTACACTTTTGGTAACTATCGCTAGGAAGGCTGATTCAGTATTAGGTACGTGTAGGGCTCTCCACTGATGCCGATAGTGAAAGTCTTTCCACATGCCTTCACCCTTAGTCACCCGTCAGTTTTTATACAGTTTACATAGGCACTGTTCATACTTCAATTCTGTACAAGAATCAGCCTTTCTAGTTATGGTTAATTTTTGGTAACCATAACACGTCTTTGAGCTACCATATCTAGTGAAAGGCCATCCGTATGCGGGCAGACTGACTGATTTCCCACCAGTGGACAGCATAGGACCCACCAAATACGAAATCAGCCTTTCTAGCGATAGTTACCAAAAGTACAGCTATCTCCTATATTATAAATAAAGCCCACAGCGGCCTGCGTCTGTTTGAAACAAATATGATGTCTATTAATTAAGTATTAATATTATTACATTGTACTGTAGGTCTCGTGGGTATGCTGAGTAAGTATTGAAATCTTGGATCAAGGTATTGTAGTATTGCTGCAACGCTACCAAACGAAATCGCAAACACATTTGAGAACTTTTTTCGAAATATTCCAGTCACCACTACTAGTTCCCTTAACTCCTCGCCAACAGAAGCCCATAAACTTCTCAAGGATAGTGTTACCGAGTGGAGTGTGCTGTTTAAGTTTAGACATGTGACCCCATATGATATTATTAAAGTACTTCAATCTTTGCAACTTAAAAAAACCGGAGACCTATGGGGTATATCCGTAAAAATAATCGGCAATATTATTGATGTTATTGCACCATATCTTGTCTAGTTTTTAATGAGTCTGTAAATTCAGGATCCTTTCCAAACCTTATGAAATGTAGTAAATTGATTCCACTTTTTAAATCGGGTAGCAAAAGCGATCCAAATAATTACAGACCAATTTCAATTCTACCAACACTCAGCAAGATATTTGAAAAAAATATGCTCAACCAACTGCTTCAGCACTTTAATTCAAATAAACTTCTTCACTCCGAGCAGTATGGTTTTACTAAAGGTCGATCGACAATTGATGCGGGCGCCGTGCTGTTAAAACATATATTCGATGCGTGGGAGAAATCACAGAATGCTATTGGTATTTTCTGTGATTTGTCTAAGACATTTCATTGCGTTGAGCACGAGACGCTTTTAGTTAAGTTGAGTTACTATGGAGTCAGGGACACTGCGCTTGGCCTCATTGCATCCTACCTCAGTAATCGCATTCAAACAGTATGTGTCAACGATGTGAAGTCATCCGGATCAGCCTCAGTAATGGGTGTCCCTCAAGGCTCCATTTTGGGTCCCTTTTTGTTCCTAGTGTACGTCAATGATTTGCCATATTTTTTCCGTAACACTTGCGATATTGTACTATTTGCTGATGATACGTCCTTGATTTTTAAAGTCGATAGACATAAGGACAACTTTGACGACGCAACTCTACAACTACTACTTACTACAATTCTACTTACTGCAATTTCTCAAGTCACGAACTGGTTCACGGTTAACAATCTACTTTTAAATACAAAAAAAACTAAATGTGTCGAGTTCGCATTACCGAATGCCAGATCCACAAGTGATATAAAACTAATGGTAAATAATGACATGTTGAAAATAGAAGATACTACTGTGTTTCTGAGGGTGACCTTAGACGCAAAGCTTCAATGGGGCACACATATATCAACACTTGCTGGCAAGCTTAGTTCTGCTGCTTACGCTGTTTTTTTGTACTACAAAAAAGGGCAATACGAGCAATTTATAATTTAAAACCGCGTGATTCACTTAAAGAGAAATTTAAAGAAATTGGTATTCTAACAGTAGCCTCGCAATATATTTACAGTAATATAATTTTTGTAAAAAAGCACATCCATAATTATAAAAAAAATGCGATCTGCACGATAGGCCAACTAGAGGCCGTAATAAGCTCGTGACTCCATCGCTCCACCTCAAAAAAGTCAGAAGGTCATTCGTGGGAATGGACATTCTTTCCTATAACAAAGTTCCACAACCTATTTTGGACTTGCCTATAAACAAATTTAAGAAATCCATTAAAAGTATGCTCCTGAAAAAAGCTTATTATACTGTTGAAGATTATGTAAATGATAGAGGAGGGTAATGCTGGGGACAGCGGTTACTTATGTACACATTGATATAATAATTGTAAATAAATTATTTAAAAAGAGCAACCACCGAGTTTCTTGCTGGTTCTTCTCGGTAGGAATGGCATTCCGAACCAGTGGTAGATTTACTTGACGATTCAAAAGTACTTGTAAAAGTTTATTTGAATAAAAAACATTTGATTTGATTTGATTTGATTTAACAAGTGGGGGAGCATCGCGCGGGAGACGGTGTTAACTAAAATAAAGAAGTCCCATGACGGCGTATAAAACATACGGTCTGCATCATCGTAACAACCACGACCACTCTGTCAAGAATGCACGACTAAGAAGAAGATCAAAGTATTGAAAGTAGTGATTATGATATCAGCCTTGTTTGTATTATAAACTATTAAATATATTAGATTTCGACTTCGTCCGTGTAGATTAACATTTTTAGATTCCCGCAGGAATTTTCCGGGATAAAAAGTAGCCTATGCTCTTGACCGGGATGTAACCTATTAAGTACACCAACAACCTATTACCTCTTCATTAAATTTGATGGATATCGGTAGAACAGATGGGCTGTCAAAGCGTAGCAGACAGACCCACTTTTGCATTCATAACATTAGTATGGATATCTAATCTGCAAATGGCCAGCGTGGTAGACTAGCTTTCTTTCTTTCGTGGTAGACTGGCTTTCTCAGAATATTATGAGTAGAACTTATATGGCAGCCATAAAAGTTCTGGTCCTAGGACCGCAGATCTGGTTTTGAGTTAAAGTATGATTTAGTCCAAGGGTAGACATACGTAGTGGAAGATCTCGCCTGGAAATCTTATCGCCATGAAATGTAAAGAGAGCAGCTTAGCGTAGTGCTCACTAGCGTTTTCCGCCCTTTGTTGGCTGGTTAACGAGGAAATAAATCCGCAAGATTTTTTTTTGATGTCTCGGATTGTCTCTATCCTAGTCCGATTAAAGATGAGGAGTTTTTAAAACTCAATGACAAAATAGCCCTTGCCACGTTTGTAAATTACGATGGATTCTAAAATGGAAGCAGGTTCGTACCCCTTACTGGTTTCTACTTGGCATTGTAACAGAATGTTTAAAACCGCTTCGTGTGACAACGACGTATCTTCGTTAGGGTTATTTTTAGATTTGTAGTTAGGGTGAACAGGTGACCAGCCATGACCGAAACCTCTTACTTGACTATAATTAAGCAAATATAATACTTTGAATATAATAAAACACCAAATTGCTCGTGCCCATGCCGAGTCCTGAGACATCTCACTAATTAAAGATGACATCACCCAATACTTTACTACGTAAATTAATAATGGTATAAAATAGTGAGCTAATACAAGAATACAGTTTCTGTATTCTGAGGTGAGCTAGAACGCGACATCACTTGAAGACGGCTGATTGCTGAAGGCGCCCACCAGGCCAGACGAAAGTTTAAATATAGTAAAGTCAAATTTAAATTCCCAATTCAAAATTCAAATCTGTTTCATTTAAGTAGAGTGCTTTGGAATCGTCAAATGAATCTACCACGGGTTCGGAATGCCATTCCTTCCGAGAAGAACCAGAAACTCGGTGGATGCAATGTGTAGACAATATAGGCAACGTATTTACCACTGGCCTTAGCATTGCTGGTGCGAGTCAAATCCATGCCCTTTTATCATTTACATAATCTTCAATAGAATAAGCTTTTATATTAATTGATTTTCATTCAATCTCTGAACTTATCTTGACGTAGGTATAATATATTTGGCATAATATTATATTACAGCTGTTAATAATTGACACAGTTTGCAGCCAAAATAATTCAAGACAACACCAAATTAAAAATTGAATCATTTTGGACAAGTCCAAAATAATTCTAAATTTATGGACTCCCTACATTAGGTATGGATTTGGATTATGGAATATGATCACAAAATTCGTAGGAAATAAAGCCTGGCCATGCGTAGGTAAAATATGCGTCTCGTAAACTAAGTACAGCTGAGGAGAGGCATTCCGAACCAGTGCAAGTGGTAGATTCACTCGACGATTCAAAAGCACTAATCAAAGTTTATTTGAATAGAAAACATTTTGAATTTTTGAGTCTGAGTTTGCGCCTTGTGGCTCAGGAGCTTCATCTATTTGTACCTACTTTTAGGAAATACGTAACTGTTCTAGAAATCTTATTCCTCGAGAGAACGTCTTGAGAAGGATATCGAAGAGGACATTTAGGTAGGTAGTTAGGTAGGTAGTTAGGTAGGTAGTCAGGTAGGTAGGTACTAGGTACCCAATTTGTACTCAATGATGTTTTCTATCAATTAAGTAAATTAGGTACCTACATAGACATACCTATACGTATAAAACCTATTTAACATAAGTAGAAGCACAGAAGCACGGCATGACAAAATTTAAACGTAGAAACGGAAGCGGTAGATACGGAAGTAGACAATTTTATTAAATAGGTAGGTACTTACCTACTATGTTAATTAATGTTTAGGTACTTACCTAAGTTAAACTAGTGGTTCGCCCCGAACTGAGACCTCGCGGCGCCATCTATTGACATAAATGTGAAGTTCTGTTAAAAATACTGACGCTCATTAAAAATTAAATAATTTCGTTTCCTTACAATATTTATCTAACTTTAGTATTTGTTGTTCAAGTACAGGATATAATTGAAATAATTGATCAAGTTTCAGGCTCATCCTTTCAGAAAATTTAGAGTTCTGAGGTCATCTTTGGACGTTAGAAAATCACCACTTTGAAAGACCCCCATTTCGTCAATTTTGGGGGAAAAATTTAAAAAAAAATATTTTCCGACTCTATTCCTAATTATCTTTAAAATGATATACCGCAACCCTATGTAACTTTATAAAAAAAATTTTACTTCGCATTCGCTTCTATGAGAGCCCCCCTGAAATAAAGATTTTTATTATTTTTTAAGCCATATTCGGCGGGAGGCCATTGGTTTACATATTATATTTAAAGCTGAAGTAATTGCGTTCAGTAATTCAGAAGTTATAATGCTCTGACAGACGGACGGACGGACGGACGGACGGACGGACGGACGGACGGACAAGTGCCAATTCACCCAAGTAGACTCAGAGACCTTCGCTTCGCTCGGTCAATTATTATCTGTGTTGGATAGGTTATTGCAAAATAATTAATGGAAATCTATTTAGTTTTAAGAAGTAGGCAAAGCTTAAATTCATCAAAAAAACCGCTATGTAGATACCTACTTTGATTCAAAGTAGGTTAGAGGTGCTTACGTAAGCTTGTAATTGCATTATATACCTACCTACGTTCTCTTTACGTTCATAGTAAAATACCTAAACATTTGACATCTACTTTTTACTTATCGCTGTCTCGCTTACTCGTGCAGGGGATTAATGTTCGTGGAATGCGCGCGTCGGCTAGTCTCGCTACACATGTCGCTAAGGTTGGAATTATTTTAACTTCATTAGGCGTTTAGTCCCTATTCACATACTAATAAGGTTGAATTTAGAAGAGAAAATTTACTGAGGCCTTCTGTACCGACCCAGAAAACAGTTTCACGAGACTATCCATAGTGACTACCTACTTTGTAAGAGTACATTCATAAATCTCATTTATTATGTAGGTAGTTTTAAACTTATTATTTAAGAAGAAAGGAACCTATTGGTACTTTTTACGGCCATATAATTATTTTCAAAAATCTTTCTGTTTTCTTTTACGTGTCTGTAGTTTTGGGGGTAATCCAAAAATAGATGAATAGTTTGGAAACTAAAAATGAAAAGTCCTTGAGATGTAGTCTCGTGGGGAGTGCGGCTACGTCACAGACGGGATTTTTGTAGGTATGTATATCGCTAGGAATGGCTCGATTGGCCAACAAAAGCCTTGTTGGCGGCCATTTTGTTCGATGCTGAGTCACCAAAAGGTGAAAAATGTACGAGAACCGCACTCCCCACGAGACTACACAACGGTATTGGGCATTTCCCTCGTGAACACAAAATTTGGGTTTCATGTTCCCTCGACCGCAGCGTGGAAACGATTATATATTTTTCTGCGAAAACCTGGGAAAATTCGGCATTTTATTTGAATTCAAGTGAATTTTCAAATGTTGAGCAAAACAGAAAATCAAAAGTTGCAAACGTCAAGGCGGATGTTAGAAACAAGTTAGCCGAGACCCTCGGGTCGGTCAGGCTCGCATCAGCCTAATCAAGTTCGACCGTCTCATGTGTGATTATAATATCGCTGATAACAATAAAATAACCTGTAGTGTGCGCCGTGCATCGCTAATCTGTCAAATAGTGCAGTGATAACTCGATGTGTACAATCAGTGCCAATGTTTACCATGTGTGAATACCAAGTGTGAGTTCAAGCTTTCCAAAGGAACACCATGTAGCCGGGATTTGCAGTGATTATGTTCGGATAAAACCTTGAATATTATTTGTATTTGAGTTGTAATACAATCCGTCAAAATGACGGAAAGTGCACCAGTGCAGGTGAAAACGGAGCGGCCCGATGAGGCTGAAATCAGGGAGTTGGCGGCAAAGATGGTGGAGGCGAATAAGGCCAAGGCTTTGGCTGCTTCCGTGGCGGCGGCGCGGCCGCAGCCCGGCGCGCTGATGGGCGCTGCGCCCGCTGGCGTCGGCGGCCAGTTAGGTATCCTCAACTTTCTGACGCGGAAGCCGGGCGCCGCGCAGGCTGCGGAGCCGCGCCCGCTCAGCGACGACAAGAAGACCCCGGCGCCCGACGAGGCGAGTTGGAAAGGCCACTTCGGCTGGGACCAGCTCGGCAAGTGCCACATCCCCTACATCTACCGCTCCGGAGAGAAGTACGTGGCCGTCCGGATGGTGGAGATCAAACTCCTCAACAAGTACCTGAACTACCTCCACGCGGACATCTACTCGTGTACGTGTATACGGAGTTACTACATCACAGAAATAGAAGCTAGGCTGTTAAATGAAATCAACAATAGGCATTGTGACGGACAGTTTGGTCGCGAGCCGTTCACCCAAAAAGACTTAGTAGTGAGGCTATCCGATGCTGGAGAGTTCTACAACTTTTTAGATGTGTGTTACAATAAGTTGCTAAGGGGCACGACGAATAACAAGGACAAGTGTGGTTTTATTAGGATTAACAAAGAATCTGTGGTTCCTTACACTGTGCGGGACAGCCAGAAGTTTGTTCCGTTGTTCTACTTTGAGGGTGAGACGGACAATTTGAAATTAAAAGCGGACCAGTTGAAAGGCTGGGACTTATCGTACCTGAAGTTCTGTTGTAAAGTGCAGGGTATAAGGAATGAACTGTTTGCCAGTGAAACATGCTCGGTGATCAGTTTGACGGACATCAAGAGTTACTTCCCACCCGGTACAGAGTTTGAGGAGTACTGGCCTAACAAGGTCGTGGACTCACAGCTCCTGATCTCAGCTAAAGGTAAGCTTTGGAAACTAAAATTTATTTTTTGTTGAAGTATTGTAGAAGTAACCAAACTTCATCCAAATCGGTTAAAAAGATGGCCCGTTAAAGGGTAGCTGACAGACACTTTCCCATTTTTCATGTTAGTATGGATATGTAATTTTAACCTCTGTCATCCCAATTCTGCAAAGTTGTCAAACATATCCCAATTTACCCATAATTCAAAACCATTGTTATGGTTATTTTGGATACCAAAATGGTTTTTCTCTTACACCCTTACATCCAACTTCGTACAGCATACAGTTTTATCAATATACTTTAGTCTATTAGTCTCATGATGACCAAATTTTGGTTATTTAAGAATTATTATCAAAGATTCTGCTTACAATAACTAAAATATTTATTTATTTATTTAAATAAACTAGATGATGCTGCGACTTCATTCCTGTTAAGTTTATTTATTCCCACAGGAAATCCTTTTTTATCCAGGATAAACAGTAGCCTATATGTCCTTCCCGGAGATGTAGCCTATCTCTATACCAAATTTCATTAAAATTGGTTGAAAATATGAAGTGTAGCAGACAGAGAGACACACTTTCACATTTATAATATTAGTATGGATTAAGTAGGTATATGGATTTATTGCACAAAAATAAAAAGAGTAGCCAAAGACAGTTAAACACAAAAACATTAAAAAATAAGGACTACACAGTATCTCAGCCTTATCTCCTCCAAAGAACCTTTGGGCATAGAAGAGAACTATGTATATGAAAATACATAATATATTTTTATTGCTGATACAGTAATCGGCCATTAATATGGAAAGAATGAATGGTTTCATTCATGGAATTCAATATGAGCTGTTGTTTTTATGAGAAAAATCTAATTAGCATTAATTTATTAAATAGGAATTAATTTAACAGAGGAAATTACTGCTCAGTGCTCTAATTTTCAGTGTTTAATTTCCTCTGGGTTTATTGCACTTTTTGATGATTGTATAGTTTGATTGATATACTAAAATAAGTTAAAATTATCCCCAATACTCATCAATCAGACCTTAGGAAGTTGCTCACGTACATACATCATCTAGAATAGAGCTGGTCTGCAAACAGCTAAACATATTTTCTTATATCAAAGCTAAGAACACTAACTAGGTAAAAACAAAAACTAAATCAAAATTGGTAATATACCTTTCCCACTTAGGCTTTCCATTAGGCTTGAGCTACAATTCCGGACTGATACGGATACACAGTTACATCTCTCTGTTTCATATTCCTCATTGCTGAAGGTCTTGACCCCATTCCATTAATCACATAATGGTAGGACTTTTCTTGGGATTATAATGCGGTGGGTTCCCACGTGCTTCTGCATTCAACTCGAGTATTAACTCTTAAGTTTGTTACAATTATAATCAGATATTAGTGGTAATAACACACATTAACAAAAAATAAATAAAAATTAGTTCATCTGTTTTGGAGCTACAATGCCGTAGACTGATACAGATACACATTAAACTAATACTATAACACCCCTCTGTTTGCATCATGGGAGTTAAAAACTGAGAGTTAATGACCTCATAATAAATTCTGGGAAAGGTGTATGCAATGGTGGGACAAAGTTTGGGAAAACCTTACTTACCTTAGGTATGTATTTATTATTAGAGAAGGCGTATGTGGATGTCCTCAGGTCACATTTACTTACTTGATGTGGTTTCTATAAACCCTATTCTTTAACTCAGTGTCTATTAAAATATTATTTCCAAAAAACTTTGGCTTTAGAAGTCGGTTTTTTGGAAAGAATTTTTATTTTTTACTATTTAGTATCAGGGTTGAGGATTTGGAGTCAATTTTTTATGGGACCACCTCGAGAGCTTTCTCTAACGACTGAAAAAATATATTTTCAAATTGGTTCAGCAACCACGGAGATACGCACCAACATACATAAAAAAAAAACAAGCCGAATTGAGTACCTCCTCGAAGCCCTTTTGAACCTTTGGAAGTCGGTTAAAAATTCAAGCTACTGACATTCTTATATCCTATTTCATCCATTGAAAGTTTGCTATGAAATAAAATGAAAAAATTACTTAGCAAACCTTCAATGGATAAAATCTTACTTCTTACTAATATTATAAATGCGAAAGTTTGGATGTATGGATGTCGGTATGGATGTATGGATGTATGGATGGATGTTTGTTACTCAATCACGCCCCAACGGCTGAACGGATCTGGATGAAATTTGGCACAGAGATAGATTATAGTCTGGAATAACACATAGGCTACTTTTTATCCCGGAAAATTAAAGAGTTCCCGCGGGAACCACAAAACCTCGATCCACGCGTACGAAGTCGCGGGCGTCAGCTAGTTGATCCATAAATCCTTAGCTGATCAGTCAATGAAATTGATTCAATGCTTATCTGTAACTAAGCATGTTTTGGAATGATAAACTATTGTGTCCAACAACCTCAATTTACATAGACGGGCCCTGTCAAACAAAGAATGTGGACCTATTTTACTAACGCCATCTAGTCTGAAAAGCGGGACAGCGCTATGGCGGGGACAAGGACAGGGCTATACAGGTTAGGAGCGTGCTCTAAAGGTTGGACGCCCAATTTTTTTCTATGAAAGGGCCCATCTAGTACCTACATATATATCGATGATTGTGTCACCCTTTACATGAATGTATTGTCAGTCCAGTACATGTAAAGAGTACCAAAGCCTTTTCTAACCCAGTGCAGTCGGTGTCACAAATTCGGCCTGTAATGTGTGCATTGGGTGATATAGAAAAAAGTGTTTATTTATGGTTATAAGTCAAGCAAGCATCCGATCATGTACCAACTTTATCGGTTGAAAAGATGGGTTGTGAAAGCATAGATAGACAGTAGAATAGATTTAGTAGGTAGTATGAACTACGAAGAGAGGGTGTCATGTCCTCCCGCCGCGTCGCGTCGTCGCCGTGGCTGAAATTCGGTCGGGAGGAATTTTTAATTATTAACTACTAAATGATGCCCGCGACTTTGTCCGCGTGGATTAAGTTTTTTTTGATTCCCGCGGGAACTCCATAATTTTCCGGGATATTATTTATTATTAGTAGCCTATGTCACTCTCCCAGGTCCTCAACTATACCCATGCCAAAATCACGTCGATCCGTTGCTCCGTTCCGGCGTGATTGAAGGATAAACCAACAAACAAACACACTTTTGCATTTTAATATTAAGTAGCATGATTTTTACGTGGAATTTCAAAGATTTTCGGCTCCAGCGAAAATTAGCAACTACTTGGTGATAGATATCCAAAAAGTAGGTAGTTAGTATTTTCCCATACATATCATTCTTGTTCCGTGCCTCCAAATGCCAGATTCATTCAAGGGTTTGCCGGTCGATCGCAAGTCGCGACCACACATAGAGAAAATCTAAAAAATTATAATAGTAAACATTACTATTTCCTGAGCTATATACAATACCGTGACCTTACCTTAGATCCGTTATCTAAAGTCATAAAGGTTCATCCTTGGCATGCACTTCAAAAATTTCGAAGTTAGATAAGTTTAAACTATGAAAGTATAACTCGCTTTAATGTAAAGAATACCTAGGTATATCGCAAGGAAATGAAATGTTTTTAAATTCCACCACAGGTTAATCCAGTGTAACCTGTAAGGGGAGAATATGGCAGTTCTGTTAATTAGTTTTAAAATTGATAATTAATCATTTTAAACAAATAAAGAAAAATGGGTTGAAATTTGATGTATTTCATACATAATATGATCACAACTAGGTATGTAACTATTTTATACAAACTTCCATCCTAGAAGCGCGTTTTTAAGTTTGATAAATAGTTGCTGATTTGATTTAGTTGTCATCATGAAATTGATTTTGGTGCTCTCCAGGCATTAGATGCAATTTAGTTCAGATATTAAGTTAAGTATCATGTATTAAATATAATTTTTCACTCAATAGAAAAGCGCGAGCTAAAAGAGCAGAGCAATTTTTTGTATTATATTCCCAGGGGTGCCACATTTTATTGGTTTCGTTTGCTTTACGATCAATGAAAGCGCCCGGTGGCACCATTCTATGATTCTACCCTGTCTAACTACCTACATACCAACAGTGCAACCACGACTCTCATCCCCTGTCTATGGATATTCTATTTTTACCAGATTAAACTTTGGTCTAATATTATCCACGCGCCAAAGTCAGTCCTATACATTGACCCGCTGTTTATTTCCATAACCTTGGAATACTTTCATTACGACCTTTACGTATCTTAATAGCTTAAAATATTATTATAGGTACCTAATATTATATGTTTGGAAGTACATAGGTATCTTCGGTATACGACCATAATGGCACCATGGTGTGGTGCCAAAAAATGGTCGATCGTTTCTCAAAAAGCCTTGTTTATGAAGTCGGACGTCTTAGGTTTTTAAAAAAATACTGTAAAAACATAACTGTTTATAATATCGCCGTCATTCTGCCACATCCCGCGTGTTGATAACGGTGCCAAAACAGTTTGGTTACTAACTAAGTTTTTGAGATCGTAAGTAGGTGCAGAAACGTAAACTCTTTATTGAATATCTATCGATAAAGCTTTCTTTTGGGTAAAAAATTAAAAATCCCCGAATAATTAAGGCTTACTTCCAGAAAAGACCTGCCCCCCGATCGATTGTGTTTGAAAATCGGAATCGTAAACGGTTGTCAAACGTACAATTCGAGCTGTTTGAGGAGTTCATAGAAGTCTGCATGTCAAAAAGTATGAACGAACTCCTCAAACAGTTCTTTCGAGTTATACGTTATACGTTTTGACGACCTCCGTGGCGCAGTGTGTAGCGCTATTGCCTTAACGTGCGAAGGTCCCGGGTTCGATCCCCGGCAGGATCAATTTGGGAATTTATAAATTCTGAATTTTCCCTGGTCTGGCCTGGTGGGAGATTTCAGCCGTGGCTAGTTACCACCCTACCGGCAAAGACGTACCGCCAAGCGATTTAGCGTTCCGGTACTATGCCGTGTAGAAACCGAAGGAGTATGGGTTTAATATAACTGCCATGCCCCTAACAGGTTAGCCCGCTACCATCTTAGACTGCATCATCACTTACCATCAGGCTAGCTTGTAGTAGATAAAAAAAAACGTTTTGGTTTGATGTTTTGGCTCAAATGATTACGATTTTCTTATGCAGAGATCTATAGAGCGTACTTTGACTTGGCTCAGACTTTACTCAGAGTTAAAACGAGATGGACTTATGTGAGTTACATAAATCTGACTCGTTTTAACAATGTCGTAAGTCTAAGCAAGGTTAAAGTTTGCTCTATAGATCTCAGCATTAGACAATTGGGCCTCTGATATCTACCGTTTCGGTATTCTTGCAAATACCAAAATGGAATCACAAGTAAATGAAAAAACTAGAAGTTTAATTCGCTATTAAGCTAGGTATTATCCGCCACAGAAGGCAAATCTATGTGGTACAGTGCATATCTCAAACCTGATGCCCGAAACATTCACCACACCACACGAACCCTCAAAAACACCCTCAACGCACGTTTCACTCCGATACCGTAGCATCTTCAGGAGATGTTGCCTTTACAATGCACGATTGTAAAGGCAACATCTCCTGAAGATGCTACGCATTAAGCTTCTAGTTTTTTCACTGTCATAGACTTCCGCAAGTAACGCCTGCTTCTATCCAATACTTGGATATTGATACAAGTCTTCGTGGAGAATCTTTTTTAAGAAGTCGAAGTAGAGGAATGGTTTTTTGAGTTGGATGTCAGTACTTAAAGAAAACTAAGTCCTAGGTTGTTAAAAGCTTTCTATTTTCGTCATGTCAGGTAGACACGAAGAAAATAGCTGGAAAGCTTTTAACTATTCATAAACAGATAGAAAATCGGTGAAATCGCTCCGAACTTTTACAAAAATAGTGCCTGCTACATTGACCCATTTTCAATAGCCAGAATATAACAACCTCTTTGACTTCAATGCCTGTGTCCAACTACTAATATACAATACTAATAATCTATTCCACGGAAATGCGAATGTGTGACCGTCTGTCTGCCGCGCTTTCACGGCCCGTCTATTCAATCGATTTTGATATACCTTGGTTACTTTTTTTCCCGGAAAATTAAAGAATTCCCGCGACAATCAAAAACTCTTAATCCACGCGGGCGAAGTCGCGGGCATCATCTAGTAATAGTATAAGTCCCGTACGAAGTTATTTATGCCAGAGTCCGGAATAGAAAGTAACACGAATTCCTTTGATTTAGTTGCATTTTTTTTGCTATTTACGAGTATAATAATCATTATAGCATTATCGACCCATTAACGTCCTCTACTGAGCACGGGTCTCCTCTTGGAATTAGGCCATGGTCCACCACGCTGGCCAAATGCGGATTAACAGGCAACATAAACATATATAAGGATATTATGGTGAACATTCAGGCATGTTGGTTTCCTTAAGATGTTTCCTTCATATTGTCATTCCCCGGAATACAAACTATCCCTATACCAAATTTCATCAAAATCGGTGGAACAGATGGGCCGTGAAAGCGTAGCAGACAAACACAGACAGACACACTTTCACATCTCTGGAATAGATTATATCTCAACCCTCAACCCTCGCCAAAAGTAAGATGACTAGGTTTAACTAATAATAATATTACCTAAGGCACAGAATTTAATTTATAGTAAGGTCTGTATTAAATTAAAAAACCGATATTAGCTAAGAACAAGTCCTCAGACCTCAAGTATCGGTTGATCTATGCTTGAGACCGGTCCTAAGCAGATTGACCGTGATACTTAGGAACGTGGTCTTAGCTAATGTCGGTTCATTAATACCGGCCAAAGAACCAAGATAGGTATTTTATAACTACGTCGATTTCTTGTTTGGTATTGAGGGAGGACCTTCAACAAATCCTTGACATCATTCAAGATATTTGCATTAAACGCCAGTGTACAAGTTTCTTTTTTACACTGTGCATAGTTTGTCTTAATTGTTTACCTGTTTTTGCACGCGGTTTTGTGTCTATTAGTTCCACTGGATTGGAATAAAAAACTATACTTAAGTAGGTTTTCGATTTCTGATGTACCTACATACGTCTGTCTGCGGCGGAAACTTGTAGCTGTGAAAATAAAATTTGCACTCATAGGGACTGCCGATAGATGTGAAAACGAATATTAAAAAATATATTTAAAATAATTAAAATATAAACCGTAAAACTAAGCCGTTAAAGTTTAATTACGAATGTAGTATATTTATATTTAAGACCTTTTGTCAAATAAAATGTATTATTTTAAGATGCCTACTATCACATGTTAATTCAGGATAAAAGCTATCTCCATTCTAAATTTCAGCCATATTAGATCATTCGTTGTGGCGTGAAGGCGTAACAAACATCTAAACATACATTTGTAAGATAACTAATAGCAATAGGTTTAGAGCCTCTGCCAAATGTAGCGGAAAAAGCACTATAGGTAGTGCCCCGTTCCTTTGGCTCGTCTTGGCGGGAGCACTCCCGTGCCCCCAGATACTTAACTAAGTACTTGTGAAAGCAGTAATGCTGTATTTAGATTTTCGACGCCAAAATATGAAAAACTCTCTTATCAATAAATAAAGTTAACAAAGATCCCTTCTTCCAGGCTCGGTATCGGGTGGTGGTCAATGGACACGGGCGCCGCCAGCGCCTCCCCCGGGCGCCGTGGGCGGCGTGGGCAGCGGCGTGTCCATGGGCAACGTGGGCGCCTCCCGTGGGCGGAGGCCGCAGCAGCGTCACTCCACCGCGTCTAACTCGTTGCAGATGCCCCACGCGGGCATATCCGCGGCCGCCGTACAGGCGTTGGCTAACAGCTGGAGCTTGCCCGGCGCGTTGACGCAGGCGCAGACGCAGCAAGTGCTCAGGCTCGCTCAGGTTGGTGCTCTATGCTTCACTATAGAGAAAATACTTAGAGTCGCTCAAATATCCTCGTAATACCCGACAGCATTGAGGCAAAGAACCCAGCTGAGAGTCTATAGTTTCTTAAAAGCATTTATTTCTAATCGTATCGTAATCTATCGAATGTCATAAAATCACTGTGTATGTACGAGTTGTTTTGAAAATCTTTGAATGCAATTATTCAATATTTTCTTAAAAATCAACATTTCCTTGGAACATATTTCTGAATTTAAATTTTCGTCTCACTGGCCACTCCAAACGCAAAATAAAGATACTGCCATGCTTAAAGTAATACTTAAGCAATATTACTTAAAATGACAGTTCGATGTCACATACCCTGACGTTCCTAAAATAAGGATTATAATTGTAAAACACGAAACAATATGGCATTAAGCGTTGGCAGTATTGCCCCCTGTTACACGCTTTCGGTTCGCGATGACGGCTTTGTCATATATTTTATCGGGATGTTGGTAATAACTAATAACATGTATGTGGTGTGGCGGTGCGCAGGCGCAGGTGGCGGCGCAGGCGCAGGCGCAGGCGGCGGCGCGCTACAACAACGCGGCCATCGCCGCCGCGGCCGCCATGCCGCAGCACCGCGCGCAGCACAACAACCGCAACGTGCAGGTACGCCGTACGACGCGCCGCCGACTGGCTGCGTAATAAACGTGCAAAAAACGTGTGTGTGTGTGTGTGGGTGTGCGTGTGTGTGTGCGCAATTCACATACGGCAGAAGTGAAACTTCAGAAAAGTAGCCTGCAAGTGAATGATATAAATATATCTTGTATTCTATCTCATTCTGTCGCAGGCTAAATCCTATTTATAATAATAATTATTATTATAAATGTGAAAGTTTGGATGGATGTATGGATGTTTGTTACTCAATCACGCACCAATGGCTAAACGGATTGGCTGAAATTTGCACATAGATAGATTATAGACTGGAATAGCACATAGGCTACTTTTTATCCCGCGAAAAGTTCCCGCGGGAACCGAAAAACCTCAAACGCAGACGAAGTCGCGGGCATTCGCTAGTTTTTAATATGTTTTTTTTGTGTCGCTTTTTCGTTTCATCGAATTTTCAACCACAACGCTTCTGAAGAAATTTCACTTCAAAAAATTTCACGCGAATGTTTTTCGCGGTGCGATCGCAGCCAAATAGTTCTTCACTATTGCTATATGTACACATTTCATCCGGCTAAATTATCATCCTAAATTAGAAAAAGCATAGAATTATAAACTAGACTAACTTAAACAAGGACAATCAAGGTTAGCCAACCTTACAGCGAGGGGTAAAATAACTGAACAGACTATATACGGTTAACGGTGCAGCCCGCAGTGGCATGCACACTGCATAGGGCAGATTAGATGTCAGGATACACATTTTTCGGATTAAGCTTCATCCCTATTGGCTGCTAGGTGCAGCGTCTGGATGGTTGACCGAGCGCATAAACTCTTCCGAGAATGGGTGCATTTCTAATTAATTATTAATATTCTTGTCACGGAAGCCATGTTTTTTCATATGTTTATCCTGCATTGTGAAAACCAAAAGGTTATATACGTCAAGACTTTCCTTAATCCCACACAGTAGCAAGGATTAACTTCAACCTAATACAATACAGTATTATGTAATTCTGTTTACCGTGTCGACTTCAATGTTTTGATTTTCCTGCATATTTGCATATTATGACTCTTTCTGATTATATTATACAAGTCTTGGTTCAATATGATTTATTTGTGAACTCTAAATTGATAGTATGTGTTATTCCAGACTATAATCTATCTCTGTGCCAAATTTCATCCAAATCCATTCAGCCGTTCTCACGTGATTGAGTAACAAACATCCATCCATTCATACATCCATCCAAACTTTCGCATTTATAATATTAGTATAGTATAGATTGGTGTTGAGGTTGTTTTGATGCTTGATAAATAATAATTTAGATAGTTCTTTACTTCCCTGTCTTTCAGATTCGTCAATTTGTCGCAATTTGTCAGTTTTTCAGTTTACATTAACATTCGTCCGATTGTATTGAAAAATGAAGTTCGAGTCGTGAGCTGTCATCCTGACCGGTTCATTAACATTGTGATTATGATTAGACAAAACTGTCAAGTGGATTTTTAGTACAGTGCCACAAGTATAAGGTGGCGTTGCGTTTTGAGGAACTAATACGGAAATCTTGAAAAAACACTGGCAAGTTCACTGTGGTCAAGGTCACAGTTCAAGCTATAAATAGATACCGTCAAGGCTGCACACTACAGAGAGAGCTCCAGGCTCTCTCTATATAGTGTGCTGTCTGCCGGTGTCTGTGAGTGTCTGTCGGTAGATATGAATACTATTGGTTGTGCTGTAACGTGGCAGACGTTGACGAACACAGGGTTTGAAGCTAGCGTAGGCATTGGTTAGTTAGAATACACATTTGCTGACTGTCTTGTTAAAAAATGAGCTTTGACGTATTTCCACTTGGGCAAGCAGTGCTTTTGTGCATATAAGAAATGCACGCCACTGGACATATTATAATCACTGAGTAATACAGAGAGGAAGCTTCATACAAACGGATCGCGGCGACTTCACCCATACATAGCGCAACGATGGGTGCGTGAGCTCTCACCGACACATTCACCGACACGCCGTCTGGGTCCGCGACGCCTCGGTCTGGGTCCGAACGTAAGGGTTGACGGTCGTGCATTGGATGAAAATAAATAGAGGAACAATTTCGTGATTGAACAAGTGTACTGATTTTGTTTTTAAAATAAAACTATTTAGATTTATTTATGTAAATAGTGTTCTGTTTCAACAAAAATGCCGAATACTTGCACAGTTATGTTAAAAATACTGATGTTCATTTAAAAAGAAATGTTTTTGTTTCTTTATAATATTTGTCTAATTTAAGTATTTGTTGTTTAATTTCAGGATATAACTGAAATTATACATTAATAACTATATGTATATAATATATTTATTTTTTCCTTAAATTGTTGACATGCATCAGGTGACAACCCTAGCAGAATAGGTATACATTTTCGACTTTCGTAGGAAGCTTCCCCTCTGTTCGGATATATACTCGTGTGATATAATTTGCTGGTAGTTGAGGAGGGAGCTTAAGAGCACAGCGCCCGCCACTGCTGCGGAGTTGCACACAGGTCGCCTATGTTGTGTTGTGTTGTTACAGTTCCCCGGCAGCGCGATGACGATGGCCATGGCGCAGCAGCCGCCGCCGCCGCTCGTGCGCAGCACAGCTAACATGAAGTGAGGCCCGTTTGGAATTTAAGCTCGCCAGCGACGATCGCTCATCACACTTGACTCAAATGACTTACGCCAAAATGTTTTCACTTGACTTGACAATGACTTCACCCGTTGTCCGCCGTTGACGCCGCGCGACACGACGCGACGCCGTAGAAAATGAAGTCTGCGTCTACGTTTTCGCGTATATATATATAGTCTGCTACGTCTGCCATTTTCTATGGCGTCGCTTCTGTCACTCACCTAGGACAACGGGTCGAGTGTTACAAGATCGGTGCGGCGTGATGCCATGGCGCATGAATCTTGCACTCACAGAATTCGTGAATTAATATAACGCCAAAATATTACTTAAAGCTTTAGCACTCTGCCGTGACTTAAATCAAATGACTTATCGTCAATGGTGAGCTTAACAATCTTCAATCCGACTATCTTTATGTACCACTTGGCCATTCCATACATGATACAACATTGTTGGTGACTACTCACTTTTGCTTCTTACCGCGTGGACTTAGGATCTAATAATTTCGGGGGAACTCTTTAAGGGGTATTATTCCCCTTTTGCATTCCATTTTTTTAAACTTTTCGGAATAGAAAGTCCCAGGCAACCTGTCTATGCACCAAATTTCGTCAAAATCGTTTGAACAGATGGGCCACGAAAACAGGAGGCAGAGAGACACGTTTTTATTATTTTAATATGCATTTATGGCAATTCTATAACCTTTTTGACACTAAACAATTTTCGCGCAGTCGTCGTTATGTATGACAGTTTTGACATAATAATATGTATTATGAGATGACAGGTCACGACCGAGAAGAGAATGCTATATGTCAAAAATTAAAAGCCTTACATACTCTCCTTCAACGCGACATTGGCAAAATATTTGTGCCTAGTGCACGAGTAAAGCAATTCACCTAAGAAGTGAAGTGAAGTGAATTATCCAATTATAATTTCCTACCTCCATGGAATTAAATTGTGAAACCAAATTGTGGAACCAGCTTCCATTATATCGATTACATTAATTAGCCGCTGGAACAATAAACACCCATGCTTTATTCAATCCATAACATTGTAATAGGATTTTTCATTTAGTTTGCTTTGCTGAAAAAAGTGTGCTTTTTGTACAGTGTTCAGCCACAAGTGACGAACTCAATGAATGGGCATTCGGTCACGCACGCGGTGGATTCGCGCAAGCGGCTCACGCCCATACCGGACATCAGCATCACGGGCAACCATACGCCTTATAAGGTGAGTCGACCCGCTTCTGCCCCCAACCCGTCATTCAATTTCAACACACTCTTTTTCTTTAATCTATATTTTTTAAATTGTTATCAAAATTAAAACTAACCGAGGATGTGAATTTTAGGAAGACCCTCTATTTAATGATCAGTAAGAAATAATTTATGTTTGATATAGGCATCGTGGTACAGCGTGTATTTTGCACGTATAACTTAGATATTCACCGCCCAGTAAGCCAGCAATTCACACCAGCACGGAAACAGAAGCGAAAACGTGGACAAGCTACTGAGCGGTAGACTCAGACAGTACAGTTCGCGCGCGAGTTGAATGCAGAGTAAATGTATGTGTCACCATACATTTACTCTGCATTCAACTCGCGCGCGAACTATATTTTGGTAGGCGGGTAACGTTTCCTCGCCCGCCCCGCTTTTGGGGCTGAATTTAAAACAAACCTATGTCTTTGTATAGGTTTGTTCTTGAGTTATCCCATTTTAAATTATAACGACAAATTACAAGTAGGTAATTTTTCATTTCTTGACACGAATGTGACTTTGTTATTTTTATCTCGTGTTATCGATTAGTTGTCAGCATATATCCGGATTGCTCCGGTAGAAAACCCCGATTATGCCGAGATAAACGTGAGCAAACAAACTTTTCTGCATCTGCTTATAAAGTGGTTAAGATTTAAGTCCGCGATACACTGATTTACATTTAACTGGTTCAATTGAATCAGATTAATAAACAGTTACTAAAAGTGCAGTTTTACAAAAAAGGAAAGGTTCCCAAAAATAAAAGAATAAAATTTAAAGTTAAAAAGCTACGGATTCCTAATTCCCAGATACATACGGAAGGACAAGGCGAAAGCAAAGACAAGGGACTGACGGCTGCAACTAGCTCGAGGCAACAGGACGAGTTGCGCAACTCGCAAGAGCAACTAAAGCAAAAGGGTCAGACTTCAGCAACTAACACCGGTCAACAACAAGTACACAGGCAAGGTGAAAAAGCGCGGTCTCATGAGCAACAAAAGCGATCAGACTCGCTGCAACAAGACAAGTTGCATAATTATCAAGAGCAACAAAAGCAACACAGACGCAGACAAGAGCCTCAACAGCAGCGGCAAACGTTGGCAACAAACACGCGACAACATGAGCAACAGAGGCGTGTAAACTGGACAACTCTAGCGCGGCAACAACACGAGTTGCGCAACTTCCGTGAGATGCAACAAAGAAAGCAACAGGGGGCTCAGTTGCGTTTGCAACAAGACCAACGAAGGAGACAGGAGCAAGCGCGCAGGCATGAGGAAAACTTGAGGAGGATGCGTGAAGAGGAAAACAGACGTAGGAAGGAAAGGACAAGGCAAGAACATGACCGGTTCCGCTATGTGCCAGACAGGGACAGACGATATGGCTCTCAGAGTTCTTCCAAGAAGAGTTAGATCACTTTCTATGTTAAGATAATGGGGCCAATTCTATTTAACACAATCTCTAAACTAAGATGACAGTTCTAAATCTAGTACTACTCGTTTTCGCACTGAGTATTAAGAAAGGGATAGCTATTAAAATAGAGCTGTCATAGTTTAGAGATGGTGTATTGGCCTCATTATTTTATTTCGACATTGCCCGTTGCTAAGAAACTTCGTCTTGATCTTGGTTCAATAATACCTGACTATCCTTACTATAGCTTATGTGTAGAACTGCGTATCAGTGAGTCAAGATTAAGTAATACGATTTGATCGTTAGATTTGGAAAATCGATGAAGATACGCTTTTTCAACTGATACTACTCTCATTCCATCGAGGGGGCATGGTTAAAGCCGTATTGTTTCAATATTGTTGACGTTCGTGTTTTAGAATTATCTTCTTCTTATTTTGTTTTATAATCCTTATTTTTGGGACGTCAAGGTGCGTGACATAAAGCTGTCATTTTGAAATAATACCGCTTTAAACGATGGTAGTAACCCCCCGGTATTTTAAAACCAAGATCACACAACAACTTGATTTTATCAAATAACAAATAGATTTTAGTCATGTTTTGCTGCGATCACTTTAAGATTAGACTAATGTTATTATTTATCTGTTTAAAACTAGGTAAATGAGCTAAAATATGCATTTAGCGAGAGGTGAGATATATATGAGAACCGTTCCTAAGGCAATAATTGTCGTAACAAAGGTTTCGCGTTTTAATATGGAACCCTAAAAATTAAAATTTTATTGTCACAAAATTGAATGCTTTAAATGCAGTGTTATATATGTATATTATTAGAATTTATATAAGTGAGCAAATATAACAGGTTTACAATTTGTATGGAAAATCAAGGCGCGTTTACATTAAGTCAGTGACTGAATGCACTCGGTTTTCGGCCAACTGTGAGTTTGCATAAGTCAGTTATGACCGAATACGGCCAACCGTAACAACTTAAGAGTGGTCGGTTACCGCATATGGGCTGCGATCGAATGCAGACAATCAAATTACAGTCTATATATCTATGACGAATATGGCTTAACCGAGCTGATGCAAACGTGCCATCATAGATTATGGGTACCATATAGAGTATAGGTGCCGTACCCCAAACAGGTTAGCCCGCTACCATCTTAAACTGCATCGTCACTTACCATCAGGTGACAATTGAGATCGCAGTCGGGGGCTAACTTGTAGTCTAAAAAACGGTGAATTGTTAACTTTCCCGTAAACTACTTGAGTGTTAAGTTTTGATTGCACAAGTCTAAGTAACACTTGGATTTAAAACTAAAAGCAGGGGTTATATTATGATTCTTAAGTTTTAGGATGACTTGCACCAACCGGTTACTTGCTCAATACGTTTACAGTGCCACAAGTGTAACTTTGCGCTACTGTACACTAGTGTACTTTTATAAGCACTACTTATAAAATATAATCACTTTAGGGATGATTACTGTTTCATATTTTGCAAAATATACGCAACGATGACCACAAAAAAATTTCTAGTGTCAAAGTGACTTTTCCAGATGAACGCCAACGCCAACTTTTACTTGTGGCACTGTACATCGATAAAATATATGTAGGTACTAGATGGGCCCTTTCATAGAAAAAAGGTGGGCGTACGACTTGTAGAGCGCGCTCCACGCCTGTATAAGCCTGTCCTTATCCTCGCCATAGCGCTGTCCCGCTTTTCGGACTAGATGGCGTTAGTAAAATAGGTCCACATTCTTTGTTTGACAGGGCCCGTCTATGTAAATTGAGGTCGTTGGCACTGTATGTAAAATTTTCTGCCTACCTTTCTTTTTCTTGTCGACCCTGGAATGAACTTGTCAAAAAGAGAGGCATTACAAAATTTTACTAAACCAGTTTTGGGCAGTTTGGTGCAAGTAGACCTTAATAAGTTAATATATGATTTTTTATACACTCTATTTTTATATAAAAGTTATTTATATAGTAAAATAGATTAAAATTTCTTAAATAAATTAAGAAATTATTAAATAAAATTATAAGGCATGATTCCTATGTAAAACTTAAATTGGTGCTGTAAGCAAATCCTTAAATGAACGCCTGTCTTTTCCACAAGAAACATTCTGAACCAGATGACACTAATTATATTCAATTTTATTTACATAAGAGTGGTTCCTCTCTGTTCGTACTAATATTATGAATGAGAAAGTGTCTGTCTGTTACCATTTCAATACTCTTCTGTTAAAACGATTTAGATGAATTTGGATACGGATAATATAATTTGCATCCCGGGGAGAATTCGAGTGGACGAAGTTCCGGGCATCATTCATGTAGTAGGTATAGATCACACCAGTGGCGTGCAGTTCATAGAGGCATAAAGGCACTGCTTACCCAAATGAAAATATGTCAATGTTCATTTTCATCAAAACAGCTAGAAAATAGGTATTCTGATTAACTAATGCCTACCCTAGCTTCAAAATCTGTGTACGCCACTACTGGGTGACACTATAAATATCAACACGCTCTCATACGTCCTACTGCGACGTTTCTCGTCACAACTTCACAGCATTCGAGAAGTTTGGCGCTATGTGTTCGTATGTTCGCTGCGTCGACCAATTAATTATTTATATGGGTTTTGCTAAATTGTTATTGGCCTATGTGGCTCTTTATGGACTGTGTTATTACTGTGCATTATATTACTTTTTTTTTAAATAATGGCTGAATTATATTAAGTCGTTTATAAAACGTGCGCTAATTGAAGTGAGAGAAACAGTTAATCTGCCGTCCCTCGCACGCCTGCAAAGTGATGTCCAAGACATTTTTGACGACCTCCATGGCGCAGTGTGTAGCGCTGTTGCCTTAACGTGCGGAGGTCCGGGGTTCGATCCCCGGCAGGGTCAATTTGGGAATTTATAATTTCTGAATTTTCCCTGGTTTGGCCTGGTGGGAGGCTTCATCCGTGGCTAGTTACCACCCTACCGGCAAAAAACTGCCGCCAAGCGATTCAGCGTTCCGGTACGATGCCGTGTAGAAACCGAAGGGGTATGGGTTTAATATAACTGTCATGCCCCTAACAGGTTAGCCCGCTACCATCTTAGACTGCATCATCACTTACCATCAGGTGAGATCGCAGTCAAGAGCTAGCATGTAGCGGATGATAAAAAAAACATATTTCGCACGCTCATCGTTAAATAGTGGACGACAGAACGAGATTACCGCTTTATCATAATCCCCGAATGCATTCAATTCGCGCGCGTACACCTACGGATTCATATTGCATGTTATTGGCATGCCCGTCTTATAGTTCTATAGTTTTATAGATTAGGTAGGAGGGTCAGGTCAACACTTCCAGCAACATAAAGCTAGAAATATACTAGCGCATTGTCGTGACGCGTCAAAAGCATTTTATCGGCTTCATAAAAGCATGATAAGAGACTCACTATAGTGGAGAATCATGTACCTTATACATATAATATGCTTCTGATGAAAGGGTAGTATGTTTCCAGCTTTAAGAATGCGTTGGGTGCCCGAATACGGTTGAACCATTCTATGGTCCGAAAACGGGTTAGCGACTTTGATTTCGGCATTAATTATTTCGTTAATTGTTATCTATGTCACAGAATAAATAAATTGCGTTTATGTATATCAAGGGTTTTTTTAAAAATAAATAAATGAATTGAATACTTAAAATCTTTTATTTTATGTTTAGGTGCCGAATACGTCTGAATTTAATTGTTTATACAGAGCTAATAGCTGCGACTTCGTTCTCGTGGATTAAGGTTTTGTAAAAATCCCGTGGGAATGACATATAATGTACTTAAGCGTCCGCCATGCAAGCTTTCTGTATGCTAAACTTTAAGTTCAGTTCAGTGGACCGTAAAAAGGTTACACATCAAAATCGGTTTAATAGATGATTCAACCCATTTTGATTTTGATACCCATCCAAAAAATCACGTCGATCCGTTGCTCAGTTGCAGCGTGATTGAAGGACAAACGAAAAACTTGCATTTATAATATAATTATGATGCGAAATTTTGGATGGATGGACATTTGTTACCGGGATTAAAAGTAGCCTATCTTACTCTTCAGGTCCTCAACTAGATACCCATACAAAAAATCGCGTCGATCCGTTGCTCAGTTGCGGCGTGATTGAAGGACAAACGAAACACTTGCATGGCAGATAATACTATATTACATTTTAGATCGTGAGCTTATTTAAACTACTAAAAACTAAATAATTAGGTATTGCTAAATACTATACAGTATTTTCGCTTAGCAACAAATTTATAATATTAATATGATGCGAAATTTTGGGAGGATGGACGTTTGTTGCTCAATCACGCCAGAACGGCTGAACGGATCTGGGTGAAATTTGTCACAGATATAGATTATAGCCTGGAATGATACATAGGCTGGTTTCTATCCCGCAAAATTTTAGAGGGAATCCAAAAAAGCTCAGCTAGGCATCAGCTAGTTTGCAATATCGCCAGCACTGACCAGTGGTTGTCGCCGCCAGGTCCAGAAGGCGGTCGTGGAGAACACGATGGTTCCGTGCATCAACGCCAAGCCCTACCAGTACACGGAGCAGCTGATGACTCTGCCAGACCTGGCGAGCCATTTCTTCCCGCGCGTTCCGCTCGCCACCTGCCGCGCGATGCTAGACGCGCTCGGCCTCACGCTCTACAAGCCTAATACGTGAGTTACTGCATTTTTTTTTAAATCCACTACAAGCTAGCCCTTGACTACGATCTCACCTGATGGTAAGTGATGATGCAGTCTATGATGGTAGCGGGCTAACCTGTTAGGGGCATGGCAGTTATATTAAACCCATACCCCTTCGGTTTCTACACGGCATCGTACCGGAACGCTAAATCGCTTGGCGGCACGTCTTTGCCGGTAGGGTGGTAACTAGCCACAGCCGAAGCCTCCCACCAGGCCAGACCAGGGAAAATTCAGAAATTATAAATTCCCAAATTGACCCTGCCGGGGATCGAATCCAGGACCTCCGCACGTTAAGGCAACATCGCTACACACTGCGCCACGGAGGTCGGTTTTTTTTTAAGTGAAAACTTCTTTAGCCGCATTGAGCACTTTTTGGTAGGGGGTAAAAATGTGGAAACGCGTGACCGACATCTCGCGTTGTTACAGGGTCTTAAATGTAAATATAGTACATTCGTAATTAAACTTCAATGCCCTTCGTTTTGAGGTTTATATTTTAAGTTTTTTTTTAATTTAATTAAATAATAACAAATTTAAATATTCGTTTTCACTTTTATAGGCAGTCCTTATGACTGGCAATTTTATTTTTATTTTTATCTACTACAGGTTGGCCCTTGACTGCAATCTCACCTGATGGTTAAGTGTTGATAGTTGATACGGTATGATGGTAGCGGGCTAACCTGTTAGGGGCATGGCAGTTATATTAAACCCGTACCCCTAATCGGTTTCTGTACGGAATCCTACCGGATTACTAAATCGATTGCCAGTAGGGTGGTAACTAGCCACGGCCGAAGCCCTCCCACCAGACCCTCTGGGCTCAACACTGTGCCAGGAAGGTCGTCAAAATGGTCTCTATGATCATTTCAACGATTTGTGCACGACATGTATAACACAATTTTCTTTCGGGGCTTACAGCCTTACACTAAGGTCAGTCACCTTACAGTGCTAGGATTAGGACGCATAATGTCCTGTTCGCTGTCGTGTACAAACCATAGAATTGATCATTTCATATAATATAAAAATAGTTTGGATATCTGCTGCTCTGCCCCACAATAAGATACTGTACGACAAAACACTGTGGAAACAGGCAAAGTAGGCAGCCTAGCTGATTCGATATTCGTCTTATTTTTCTGACAACAAAAGTCTACCTGAAGTGTTGACGTCATAAATCAGTATTTTAAATAACTGCTACTTTGCTATTTATTATGACGACAGCATTATTAACTACCCACACATTTCCAGAACCCAGCTGCAAGTCCTGCGCATGTCGGGTAAGTGCAAATCAGCGGCGGCCGGCGAGAACGGGATGGCGCTAGTGCAAATCCGTGACGTCATGCAGCACATGCCTCAATTCAAGTACATGATGCGTTCCGGGCTCGCTGACGAGGCGCCCCACCAGGCGCACCAGGCGCCCCGGCCTGCGCACGCGCCGCCCTCGTCGCACGCAAAGCGCGCGCGCGCCAACTAGCTGTCACTGTACGGCGTGCCCGGCTGTGACAGTGACGAGTGACAGTGACAGTGACAGTGGCGAGTAACGAGTGATCAGTGACAGTGACGAGTTATCAGTGACAGGGTTAAACAGTGGTGGAATCTGTATACTCGTCTCATATCCGATAATGGAATAGAGTTGCAATTTGTGCACTATAATATGTCCTGTATTGTTTACTAATCGAAATTGAGATTGATAGCTGTACAGGATATTAATATAAAACTCGACAGTGAGATGATCAAAACACACTAAATAACAGTATTGGTGACTAAACGTGGCACAAGTGTATAGTTAGTGAATTTTTAATTTCTTGCACTATAAGTGCAGAAGGAACTATGTTCAGTGGTGGACGTCTGACATGATGATGGCAGTAGTGAACTTTAAAACCAATGACTTTGGTTGGTAATGAATTGATAATAATCAGTTACATCAACTTACATCTTGATTTTGACTGAATTTTAGCAGCATAACTGGTGTCATAAAATGACCATTGAAAACATGAAATGTCATGTAAGAAGAATGAATAAAAGTGATCACTCAAGAAAAATTTGCAATGGTGATGAAAAGCCATTGACAGTGATGAAAGTGACACTGAAAAAAAAAGTGAACAAAAGTGACAGCTGTTTCAGTGATGGACAATATAAAGAATGTTACGTGAAGCAATGTATATTATAATATTGTAATATTGTAAGCAATTTGTCTAAGAACAGACAATGCTGTTTTGTTGCCAATTTTTTTGATCAATGTTATAAATTTGTATGGTCTTGCAATAATGCATTAACATTATTTTGGTACAGAAGTACCTAGACAGTTTAAAAAGATGAATAATTAAAAAATTTGCACATGTTCTTACAAATTTATGTTGTTTAGGTATACAATGTTTTATCTTTTTCTTCCTTCAAATCACTGATGTTTGAAAGAGAAAAATTGCTGTTTAACTATTCAACTGTTAACCAATGTTTATTAGCAAGCCTGGTAATTGTTAAGCACATCTTTGTGATAATTGTTTTGATATTCACTGTACGTGAACAAAATGATTAAAATATATCACTTTAAGGTGTGCTTAAATTTTATTTTAAAGTTATTAACAAGTAAATGTAAATAATGGGGCTGATGTTGTATAACAAAATCTCTGAACTAAAATAAAATGACAGAATTAAAAATATCTCTAACCCTTTCATAATACTCCCTGCCTTATGGGAAAGAACTAGATTTAAAGCTGTCATTTTAGTTTAGTTTAGAGATTGGGTACAACAGAATTGGCCACAATTGATGCAATTGCTGTTATTGCAATGATTGGCTGTAGGCGCCATACTGTTGGCTAATATTGGCCAATAATGCCTTAAGTTAAACTAATTAGCCAATAGGAATAAAGCAACAACGGCAGTGCACTAATCAAACGTTACTTCACTATGTTGTGACATTTATGAACCAACTGTGATTACAGTTGACATTGTTAGTGAACTGTCCTCACAGCTGTGCCTTGATTTGGTACAATCAATATCATCACAAAACTTTTTTTTTTATTACTCTTACTAATAGGAACTAACACATTACTTATACAGGAGTTATAAACAATTCAATAATTTATTATATAATTCATGTATAAGATGTGTTATATTGTATAGGATATACATAAGTTTATTGGAACAAAAATATTATTGTATTTCTACTCATAGGTCAGGTCAATTTCTATAATGTATTACCTAGTAATTGTTGTACAAATTGTATGATACATTTTGTAAATCCGAAGATCTAATATTATAAAATATGATCTATAGTAATAACTATATTTTAATAGAAGACTGAGAGTTTATTTTATAAATTGTTTCTTAGAAAGGCTATGGTTGAGAGATTTACTTTAATGTGGATAATATAGATTTACTATTACTTTAAGATTTGGTTTGTGTGTTGTGTGTATCTAAATATTTGATGTATAATATAAATACATACATTATTTATATAGTGTAAATACATTGAAACCATGTGTTAGGGCTCTTACAAATCAAAGATTTTTCGCAGCATTCGAGCGAAAGAAAAAGTTAAGTTGCTTCAACTTATTAAAAAATGGCAAAATATATATTTTATCATAGTTTTAAGAGAATGAAACCTATCAAACAAAAAATAAACTTTTAAAAGTGCTTTTGAATACTCAACTGAAGAATTTTTAATAATCAAGAGCTGTTGGTAAGGGTTAGAAAATTATTATTATAATTTTCCTGTCAATAATTATTATTAACACAAAAAAATGCCTGCATTATGATAGTTTTTCAGTATTATGTAGAGAAGTTGCCCTTAAGAGGTTATTACTTATTAGTATTTTTAATAAATTTACCCTGTATTTTTCTCGATAGAAAGTCTGTAGTTTGTGTGAGCCCTTAGCTTGTATAAAGTACATGTCATGTATATAGTAGTGTGATGATAAAACACTAATATAATATGAAGCTATGTACATTATATTGATGCAATAGATGTACAATGTACATACATGCACACATTTAAACAGTGTCAATAAAATGTTAGTACCTAAAGGTCAAAAGTGTATGTAGCATATGTAGCACTCCTATAAGGTTATTGTTCCACTGAAGCATAGCGCAGCAGAAATGTGTTAGGAAAACCAATTCAATTAAACTCATTTTCGCTTTGCTCTGCTTCAGTGGACAGGCAACCTTAGTGTCTATTCATATTTAAAAAGTCAATGCCTTTTGCGCCCGGACACACATCTTTTGAAAATTCCCAAACATATCTAAGCACATAACATTGGAGAACCAAACCTTATGTGAACTCAATCAGTAGTTCCAATCAGTTCTTCGCGAAAGAAATTTTGGAGGTCTTTGTTGACGAGTTATTATGTCGACCTATAAAAAACAGCAGAGAAAACATGAATTTTGTGGTAATTACATTGTGAAAATGTCAATAATCACATAAAGAAAGTGACGAATTGTCACCCTGTACCTTTAATACTTTGGTAGCAGGACATGTTGCACATGCTACGAACAAAATTATTTTCGCTATTACGTTCTTTAATAATATACGCTTTAAACGAGACAATCTTCATCACAATTCCATAGTTCACATTTTGTATTGTTTACAAAAAATTGAATTATTTTAAATTTTATGAAATGTTTTTATTTTCAGTAAAACACTGCCCTTGACCTTCCATGAACTATCAGTTTAAGGATCAGGCACAAAATAATTTCATGATAAAACTTTACTTTTAAATTAGTATGTATTATATATTAATTATATTAATGTTATGGTTGTTTAGAGCTGACCGCAAATTGCTGCCATATTTTTTATTTGTAAGAAAACTCGCTATTTTTATAATATACAAAGTAATAAAAAAGTGTGGCGCGTATGAGAACGCCTGCTGAAGCTAATCGTAGCTGCAGTGGAGATGTGATAAGTCGAAGAATGAGATTTTCGAGAGATTTTTAAATATTCATTTAAATTTTAAACGATCATTTATCTGATTGGTCGACAAAACAAATTTCACAGTCGCTTTCAGTGGAAAGGCATCCTAAATGTGCGGTCAGCTTAAAAGCAGGTTGATATTAAGACAGTGGCTGTCGACAGTGATGATTGTGTCGATTGATACCAGGCATATTGGATAGAAGCAGGCGTTATTTTGCGGAAGTCCATACCTTCAAGTTCTTCCATTAATACCAGGGATAATTAATTAATATAGTTGAAAACGGGCGGACATTGTCTTGTATGTTTTGTCTAGTCGACTGTGACGTGGGCCTTAATTTTCAATATTGTTACATTGAAGTGAAATTCGATAATTAATTGTTGGAATGCTTTATCAGCACAGACAAGACACAGAAGAAAAGTTCCGCACGTTTATTCGTATTCTTTACCAAACGATTTGATCTATGGAATGTAGTTACAACTTACAGATACAGTTAAAATGATAGATTCATTATTAATAAATCTGTCCCGTTTTAACAGCTCTTTCGGTAAAGTCTGAGCAAAATGAAACTACGCTCTATTGATTTTAGTCTTCGATCGATTACGTGATAAAATTATTGGCATACAATATAAGTCTGAATACCGCTACACTACCCTCCAGTGGACAGACTTTATGGTCTATTCAAACTAATTTAACCATGCCTGTTGCCAGTTACTGATTTCATATAAACCTGCCTTAAGTGTGTTTTTTATAATATCGAAAATTACCTGATCTTTCCAGTGATATAGTATTGGCTAGATGTATAAGTTTACTAGTAAGCACACGAATTTTAGGAGAATAGTAGAACTTTGGTTCCTATAGACTTTGGTAACTAGTGGGGCGAAATGGAGACTTCGTTATGAAATATAACAATATTGGTTGTACATCAAATTGCTTATCTAATATTACAAAAAAATGTTAATTAATTAAATGATTACTTTTAGATTTTATTAAAGAACTGTGCAATTTTGACTGTAAATTGGTGAACAATTTATTTTCAAAATCATATAATTTTTAAAGCCATTGCATATTTTTAAAATAATTAAGAAACTTTCAGCAACCATCGCATCTTCACAATTCATTATTTATTTTGGTGTAAGTTAGCATTAATTCAAAGTACGCGTGCTTGTTATGAATAAAGGCTTGGTCAAACAGAACACGTGACGGTAACATCTAGCGTTGCTACAAGGATATGAAGGCGTTCATATTATGGTTTCTTGTAATTAACAGTATTGACAGATTTTGAGTAAAAGTCAGAGTAAAAAAGGACTGAAACACCCTAGATTTAATGTAAAAAATTTAGTACCGCAGATTAATTCACAAGGATCCCGCTCGGAGCGCTGTTTGTACATGCATGCATTTGAGCTTTAAATCTACGGTTTTACAGTCTATTTTATTTTAACGATTGAGTGTTTCGAATATCGTATTCTATCAACTATGGAAAATCTTATAATACTAATCCTACTGTTAAATTGTATAGACATTTCCGTTTCGCTTTATCTGTTCGAGTTTTGAACGAATCAACCTATTCCTTCTCAGTAAGCTGTATAAATAGCTAAAAGTAAATTATTTATGATGTAGTTATGTAACGAGTTAAAGTATTTGATATGTGTATCACATAAATGGCAATAGCTCTTATAAATATTGCGGCCCTTTTGTGGAGTCGATGACTCTTGTATTTGCAGAATAAAGGGATTCTTTAACTAAAAATTTTTTCTGTTTTATTTCCATTTCCTATAAGTAGTCCCAAGAGAACAGCACATTCTTTGAAGTCTGATAGTAGATTTTTTTAATTTTATATCCACTACAAGCTAGCCCTTGACTGCGATCTCACCTGATGGTAAATGATGAAGTGATGATGCAGTCTAAGATGGTAGCGGGCTAACCTGTTAGGGGCATGGCAGTTATATTAAACCCGAATGCGAAGGTGTGTTTGTTTGTCCTTCAATCACGCCGCAACGGATCGACGTAATTTTAGGCATGAGTATAGTTGGGGAACTGGAGAGTGACATAGGCTAGTATTCATCCCGGAAAATTAAGGAGTTCCCGCGGGAATAAAAAACTTAAACCACGCGGACGAAGTCGCGAGCATCAGCTAGTATAATGTAGTCCCACAAACTTATCTGACCCGGTGATAGCGTTGCTAGTATATGTATAATATGAAAATAAAACAAACTAAACCTGCATAAAAATTTGTTCATATTATTTATAGGCCACCGGGCCAGATGAGTTTGTGGAACTAAATAAATAATTCAACCTCTGCAGAGATTGGTCAGAGCTTGATTTTTGAAGGATTGGTGCCATTAAAAGCACTATAAAACTAAGACAAAATTGTTATACATATAATAATAAACTTTATTCATTCTTTTTCTCGGGAGTCTTCGACCAAGACTTCCTTGCCTCCCCCTCTTTAGGCAAGGACCAGCTCTTAGACCGTTGTCGCCGCATGGTCCCTGGCGACACAAACTTGGTACTGTCCACACTTGGTCTCTTCTCAGCGGGTTGAGGGCTGGGCGTGCGGTGCTTGGATTTGGACTTTGAACGGGATTTAGTCTTGGATCGTCTGCTTCTTGACCGTGATCTTCGGCGTGACCTTGAGTTGTGGCTGTGAGATCTGAAATTGAAGAAAATAATTCATATGACATATGACTTATCAACAGAACTACACAAACTTTTTCAGATAGTAAGAGGAATTAGTGAGTTCTTTATCCAGGTTGCTACTATCATTAACGCAAACTCAAATGTTTGTTATTCGAAGTTTTACAAGTACTTTTGAAATCGCGTGAATCTACCACTGGTTCGGTATGCGTTCCTACCGAGAAGAACCAGCCAGTAAGTGGGTGGTTGCTCTTTTGAAAAAAAAATACATTTACATCTTCAATCGTATATTTTAATGGATTTCTTAAACTTGTCGTATGAGATACTTTATTTCCTACAAGCGCTAGTACGAGTGGCGCCGCGAGAGCGAGCGGAAGCGGCGGTCCTGTTCAGTTCCACAAAGCTTGTTAAAATACCTGATAATAATATTCTATGGAGGGGGAATGTGCTTACCTGGACCTCCTACTCCTGGAGCGTGACCGGCGGCTCCTGGAGCGAGAGCGGCGGCTCCGGCTGCGGGAGCGAGAGCGGGAGTACGAGCGGCGCCGCGAGCGCGAGCGGGAGCGCGAATACGAGCGGCGGCGCGAGCGCGAGCGAGAGCGCCGGTCGTGCTCGTTGCGCTGCTCCGCTTCAGAGAGCTTCTTGAAATACCTGACAAATTAAAGCAGTTTTAGTACACGCCGATTGAAGTTAGAGGTCGCCAAACTACTTGGGTTTTCTGTTCTTTCACCTTTCATAACTTCATAACTTCTGAATCAATGCACAAAATGCCATACGCATAGATTTATCTATCTTTCTGCATCGTAACCCCTTTCCATTAATGATTATTATCAGATACTGGTGATAATAATCGGGACTGACGGCTTAACGTGCTCCCCGAGGCACGGAGGTCACGAAAAGGTCAAACTCACACATCCAGTTACTGGATGTTACTTGAGATGCTTAATTCGGGTTTCAAATGACTTGACTGTTTTTCAAATAACTCGACGTGTCGGGGAGAGGATCATATTATACTCACTGGTAGTACTGCTGAGTGGCGTCGGGCCCCTCGAAGTAGGGCATCCTCCCCCTCCCCCGGGCGCCGCGCCCCCCGCGGCCGCGGAACGGGCGCCGCGAGTAAGTGTCGGGGGGAGGGTAGTACGCGCCGCGCATCGGGTAGTACATCGACGCTGTAATACACCACCAACGACTCTAGTTTGCACTTTGATCTTTTTTTTCCTTTTCTGCACTTTTTTTACATTTTTAAAGTTAAACTTCTTTAGAATCGTTGTGATTTGGCAGTTGTGATAAATGAACAAACATATTATATAAGATTTAGCCTGCGAGAGAATGAGATAATTTATCTCAACCTCTCGTAGGCTACTTTTCTGAAGTTTCACTTCTGCACACACACACTTTTTTTGAAATGAAAACTTCTTTAGGCGCGTTGAGCACTTTTTGGTAGGGGGTAAAAATGTGGAAACGCGTGACCGACACCTCGCGTTGTTACGAAGACAAAAGGTATTAAATATAAATATAGTACATTCGTAATTAAACTTTAATACCTTAGTTTTAAGGTTTATATGTTAAATATTTTTATTTAAGACCTTTTGTCTAACAAAGCGGTGTCGGTGACGCGAATCCACAAGTTTACCCCCTCAAAAAGTGCTCAATGCGGCTAAAGAAGTTTTCACTTCAAAAATAAATCATAAAAGCCTAGCTGAATTTGTCCATGTTTCCAGACCAGGGCGCGTTTGGACTCCACGGACTTCTTTCGTGACATGGACATCTATATGGACAGTATAATAATATTAAAGCGATACTCATACTTTGCGGGAAGGGGTATCCATGAGGCGGCACGGCGGGGTAGGGGAAGCCAAAGCCGTACGGGTTGGGGTAGCCGTACATCCCTGCGGACAGAATAAAACATTTTTGGCCCAAGTTTTATAAAAATTCGGTCAAAGCAAAATCCGTGTTACAAAGATAACCTGGCATTTATGCAAGGTTAGTTTAGTTAGTTTTGGTTTTAGGTGTCATTGGTATATGACACCTAAAACACGAGTCATACAAAATTATGTCACTCTAATTACAAAAAGTGACAAAATATTGTAAGGAAAAATCTGGTCCCGTCCGTGTCACCTGCAGGTAAGTAATAACGTATCTCATTAAAATGTGATATTAGTATGGATTCCTGCTATTGCGTATGATTTTGCGTGAACATGCTAACAAATGGAGACCTACGTCCAGCAGTGGACATAATATATATTGTTCCAAATGAAGACCAGATTATAATTGTATATTTATTTATTATGTATTAGATGATGCCCGCAACTGCGTGGATTAATGGTTTTAATTCTCGCGGGAACTCTTTAATTTTCTGGGATGTGAACTATATCTGTACCAAATTTCATAAAAATCGGTTGAGTAGTTGGGCCGTGAAAGCGTAGCAGACAGACAGACATACACACTTTCGCATTTATAATATTGGTATGGGTTTGGATACATTATTCATAGTTTCTCAATTTGCCCCTAACATATTTAGACCAGAATGAAGAGTTTAGTTACCTGGGTTCTTGTTATATCCTTCTCTCTCAGGTGTGGTGAGCCGTTCAGTCTTGATGCGCTTCAGTTCACGTCTCTCTTCATCGTCTTCTGATATTGAGCTGATGGACGATTCTCGCAGAGGCTTCTTGGTTTCCAGCGCTGAACGGATCACGATGCGACCTGCAACCAATAAATAAAACAACAGGTTTAGTTTGCGCTCATAACTGTAATTTGTCTGAATAACATAACTGTTCAGAAATAAAAAAAAGAACTTATCCAGAATAAAAAATATGTAAATCATCTCAATCATCAATCAATCATCTCAACTCAATAAAAAGTTTCCCTTTTACAAGGTTTAAGAAAGCCTTATTTGACTTGCTCTTAGATAAGCTATATTACAAAACTGACGATTACTTAACTGAATTTCCGTAATTATGGTATTTATTATTGTCTGACATTTAAATTATTGTAATTTCTTAATTTTAACTTATTAATTTGGCTTTTAATTATTATTTTAGGTGTGACATATGTAATGTATTATGAATAATGTTGTAATGTAATTGTTATAATGAATCTGAATATTTGTATACTTTCATCGGGGTTTAATTGTCAAATAATAATTTATTTTTTAGATTAAGCATAAAAATAATTTTGCACGCCAAACCTGGCAGGATATGTGGACTCTATACTTTATTAACATCTATGACAAAATGTTGCATGTACCATATTCTGGCAAAAAATAAATGATTATGATTATGATTATGATTATGAATGTTGATCTGTTAATTGTAAGTAGGTACTTAGTAGTTTTTCTTTATTTGTAAACGTTTGTTAGTGACATTTGATTTTATCGATTCTGTTTTTTTCCTGTGGCTTTCATGTTGGTGTCTGTGTTTGTATTTTGTAAATTGTTTGGGCCTCAAAAAATAAAATAAAATAAAAATCCTTTGCGGGGTTCAGTATCTTCAACATGAGTGAAGAGTCGCAAATCAATCGTGATAAATGTAGTCTTAATAAAAAATTTTTGGCAGTTTTTTTAGTTCTAAGTACTACATAAGGCAAACCCACGTGTGCGAAACTGGGTAGGGTCATCTAGTTATTTAACTACATAATAACTAACTAACCATCCAACGCATGTCGAAGTCTCTCTCTTTGCTCGTCGACGGCCTTCTCCTGTAGTTGTTTGTACTTCTCCACTATTCGTTGTCGCGCCATGCGGTCTCCCGCCTTGTAGTAACGCACTGGCTTTGTGCCGTTGCGCTGTAGCTCGGGACGCAACTGAAAATATAACAACACTAATTAAATTTAATTATATAATATTTATAAATTAAATAAATAATTATTAAATAACTATCTGATGCCCAAAAATTCATCACAGGGGTTTAATTAATTTTAATCCCATGGAACTCCATTTTCCAGGAAATTATATTGTTCTTCTCCGAGACGCAACCACAGTCTTTAGTTAGGACTAAGTAAAATTGGTAAAGTAAATTAGTGAAAAAATTCTTCTAACAGATTCAATAAATAGGTACTAGAAAATCACCTCAATCCTTCTAAACAGTTCCTCAATCAGCCTAATAGCCTGCAACTTCTTCTGTGTCTTCAACAGTTTTCTCTGCTCTTCTGCCACCTTCTTGTTCAGATCTACATCATCTCTCTCCATCAGCTTTGCAAGCTGTTTCTTCTTTCGCTTCTCTTCCCTCTCTCTCATCTTAGCCAATTTCTCCTGTTCCCGTTGCTCCATCTTTTGGCTTAAAGAGTGAAAAATCATACGTGTTACTGTTTCTTTTTGTCTGTAATACAATGCAATAGAGGCTGCTTTCTAAATATATCATGAAGGTAAAACATCTAGTTTTAGCTAAGTATACAAAATTTTAATAAGATCATAATGAGAAAAGGGAGGAAGAAAGGACAAACCCTATCTTTTTTTCCAATATTATACACATGACCTCTGCATGGATTTGAGTTAATGGGAAAATCCTGGCATGGGAACTTTTAAATTTTAATAGTAACCTATGCCCTTACCTGGTATGCAACCTAATTTTGACAACCAAATTTTGACAAAATCTGTTGAATAACCGAAACCACAATATGCCACCAAATTTTGACAAAATCAGTTGAATAGGTGAATTGTGAAAGCATAGCAGATGGACACATCTTCGCATTTACAAATTAAGTAACTAGCATGGATATAAAAACATCTATACAACATACATATACACCAATAGCTGATATTGTCAAATTTTGGCACAGCAGTCTTGTATGGAGATAACCTAACACATAGTTTACCATAGGATATTAAAACCCTAATTCCATGCAAATATATATTCAAGCTCAAGAGGTTGAAAATAACTAACTAACGAGAGTTAATTCACATCCACATGTCAAGAAAATCATTTTAGTCCAATAGGATTAAGGAGTGTGTTAGATAATTATTATCAAAATATAAATCCTAATAATAACACAATTTCATTATTACAATACAAATACAAAATAACTTACCGCTCTTTAGCTTCGCGCTTAGCAATTTTCTCTTTCTCCTGTCTCTCCTCCTCCTCCTTAGTTTTCTGTCTAGCCGAAAGCCTCTCTCTGACAATAGACCTCCGTTTTACTGACGCATCAGTCATGTGCTTAGTTTTATCAAAATCTACATAGATTGTACACCACTCTGCTATATCATCACTCTTCTTCAACAACTTACGACCTCGCAATGCGTCCATGCATCGTACAAACCCAGCGTACTCACTGAACTGAATATAACCTTCGAAATACAATGCTGAGTCTTGGGGAGGAGTCGTTATGCCTCTCATAGCAGCCTTCATTTGCATACGAAACGGATCAGCCGCCGGCACATCAACTTGTCTTATTGGGCCGTATTTATCAAACACTTTTTTAAATAAACTTTCCGATGGCAGGGCATCTTCGTCTCGATCAAGTTCGTGTATGAACCAACGTATAGGCAAGTTTCTGATGTGTATTGTATCAGGTCGCTCGCCTGGTTTCATTTCGTCCATGTCCGTTGCATCACGGAAGAACGAGTCCCACGAATGACGACTCGGAAAATCAGACTTGCATTCAGACACTTTAACTTTCAATGGGTCAGGATAATCATTTAGCTGTACTATCCTGTCTTCCAAACGCGCTAACACACGTTCCAATTTGGTCCTATTCTCCAATTCCGCGTCGAATCTAATCACTTCCGAACTATGTTTGGACACTTTCAATATTGAAAAGCTGTCAGGTTGGATCATTTTCCGCAACTTTTCCATTAATTCCCAGTTGGATATCGACTTGCCGTGAACCTTGTGTGTGGGGAGCTGGACAGAAATGTTTAGCTTTGCAAACGATTTGAGATACAACCGCTGTGGCAAGTATAAAGCCACAGCGTCAGAAATGTCCCTACAAACTTGGATACTCATCTTAAAATACTACGTTTACAATACAGTTGACAAAATTTACTAGTCTAAAACTTATACAATACAATAGGCCCTAAAGTTACATTTAATAAAATTGTTTGAAAAAAACAGGGTTCAAAAATTAGAGCTAAGTGAAAACACTGAGGTATTATGGAAAAGACCAAAGCCGTGTCCAGGGTCTGCTGCCATCGTTTGCGCCGCTTTACAATAATTAATATTTTATCAATAAATAAATAAGAAAGTATAGTTTAAATCGACAAAATATTGAAAATTTTGTTTTTCGCCGATCGCCTCGCTTTAAGACACCATAGACGTCAATACTCTCGGTAGAGAGCACCACCGACCAGAAAAAAAAGGAGAGCACAGATTAAAGTACTAGTGGTAGAGAGTATTATGTTCTGTGGTCAATACTCAATAGACGTTCTCTGATAGACGTCTCTGAGCAGAGACAAGTTTTGTTTCCATAATCATTGCAAGCAACCGACCAGAAAAAAAAAGATTTACGGCATTGCAAGTAACTGTCTCTGAGTTCTGACTTCTGACACCGACTAGCGATGTGTGACTCGAGTTACTTGACTCGAGTAACTCGAGTCAAATCGTAAACGAGTCAACTCGAGTCCAGTTTTTAACAACCCGAGTCAACTCGTACTCACGTCGTGAATTCGCAGCTCGCGTGGTCGGGTCGCGACTTGCGTTGCATGACGCATCACCTCAATAGTCTCGAGTCGAGCTGCGGCCTGCGCCGAGTTGCCGAGCATCTCCGATAACCGAGTCGCGTTCCCGCGCGCGCCTTGTTAACTCGGAGCTCGCTTTGCAGTGTTCGGATTAATTCGTAATTTAATTTTAGTTTTGTTTTGATTGACAAGCACATAGAGCTTGTCAATTTTAACACAACCTTCCTATTATAAGTATCAAAGTTTCCCATATGGAATAAGTATTAAGTTCATTTGATCATTTAAAAAAAATTTAATTATAAAACCCAAGACTGTAATATTGATTAGTTTTAAGATTTGTACACGTTCTAGTTAAACTAAATAGGTAATTATTATTTAAAGATTGAAAAATGGTGCCATTAATACCTCTAAGTGTACTACTTCAATAATTCAATATTTTAGTAACAAATACCTGCTAAATTTCGTTTATAACATACTTACATATCGACCTGTAACCCTGGGAGCCTGAATCATAAATCTTAATTACGCCGCTACGCAACATTGGTTGTTGTTGTAACGAGTCGACTCGGTGTCTTTATAGCCGCTACGCCGCGGCTATAAAGACACCGAGTCGACTCGTCGCTCCCATTCATGCCACACCGCACACGGCACACGCTTGCCGCGCCTTGCCTTGAGGCTTGGACTCGAGTCGCGACGCCCGACGGGAGACAATCAACGAGTCGAGTCAACTCGGGTTGCGACTCGAGTTAGTGGCCTTACGAACTCGAGTAACTCGAGTCAAAAAAAATACAACTCGACACATCGCTAACACCGACCAGAAAAAGAAGGGTCTCTGACCATAGACAAAAGAGAGAAACGTCAAACGAAAACAGACGAATAACGTCAAACCACAGACTCATCAAAGTTCAGAACGATGAGAAAACGCAATAGTGGTATTTTATTTTGGTCATGCGCAATGCGTCATGCTCGCCATGCTATAAAACCCAGAGTCTTAAAACCATCGATATATATATCCACTATATAACCACTAGACACGGTACTAGATGGGCCCTGGATGGGCCCTTTCATAGAAAAAAGGCGGGCGTCAGACTTGCTGAGCACGTTCCACTTAAAATGCCTGTTTTTGTCCGCGTCGTAGCGCTGTCGCGATCGCTCGTCGTGTAGATAGTTTGTTATTATTATGACATTATGATAACATCTAAGACTCATCTAAAGTCTAATTAGTTTGGCACTGTTATGTGTTTCAATTCACAATTAATATACATTTCCAAGAAACGTTATTTAATCTTCCTATTTTAATATTTTTATCCATTACGCAATCATTTAATTTCCGCGGCAAACTGTATGATATTTTTTTTTATTAACTGGCCTTACGGTTTCTATGACTATGACATTTAATATCTATGACCGAGTCATACGTTTTCTGTGTACGTTTTGAACTGAGGTTTTGAAGCTGTAATTCACGATTATTTATCTATGGCATTAATATGTTGCAAGCAAGTTCCCGCTTTTCAGACTAGATGGCGTTTTAATTTAAATAATTTATTTGTTCGTCAGGGCCCGTCTATTTAAAACACACAAAATATGAAACTCGGGCCCGCATTAGATTCAAACTGAAAATTTTATACGGTAAACGCTATCTCTTCCCATGGGTTCCCCATGGAAGTTGAACCTTTTGAAAATCCTTGGTAGATTTCCAAATCAAGTTGATTATTAGGTAGGTACTATAATAAAAATAAGATCCCAGAGCTACCATGAGACCTTATCATGAGACGCTATAACTGAAAACCACCTGAAAACATAAGGTTTCATCTATGTGAAAATAAGTTATGTCAGATCGCTCTGGGATCTTGGACTTACTAATCGGGGTTTTCACGGGTAATTAGATCAGAGTAGATAACAAGATATAATTTAGGCTTATCATTTATCATTACTAATAGGTAATTTTTAATAATAAGATAATAATAATAATAATATAGATCTACTGATAAATTTAAATTACGATTAAATATTGTAATAGATCCCTACATCGATACGACAATGTAGAGTGACCATGCGACTTTCTTTTGACGAATTTCCTTATGTGAACAGTTGCATGTTTTCTTAAAAACACCGGTTTTAGTATAAAGCCTAAAAGCCTGTGTTTTCCTAACGCTTGTAATCGTCTTTTTATGTAGGTACATAGGTAAGAAACGACAAAACCTTTAAAAAACTAACCGAACCTAAGTTAGTTGCCTTTTAATCTTTGATGCCGCGAGTACACTTGTAAGTTTTACAAATCCAAGTCGCGTATGAGTAACTTACGAAATGAAAACAGTCTTGTAAATCGCGTATGTTAGTTATGTAAGTTACTTACGTACGCTAATTACGTAAAAACTTAGAAGTTTAATTGCGGCCTTAGGACAAGTAACCTACTTATAAACTTTTTTGTGCCACGTAAAAATACCTCTGACCTTGAACCTGAACAGAGGTTTACTAGTAGATTTAGAGAAGTGAGGCGCGACCAGGGGGATGCTTATACTGCCATCCGACTGGTTCTTCAGTAAACGTAGGGGTATCCTATAATAAGAGCCCTTCTTCCACCCTGGGCTTTGAGTCTGGCGTCTAGACTGTAGAGGGGCCTTCAAAAGTTTAAAACTTGAGAATTCCTTAAATATAAATTTATTTATTAATGGAATTCCAAAACTTATAATATAAGTACACAGGTTTCAAATCGGGACAAAATGTTTTCAGTAATAGCCAGTATAGACTTTAGAATTTCGAAGTAATTACTTAACGATAGTGTCCGTCAATCGATACTTGGCCGGCGCGGCGTGATGGACTAACTCTTATCCATAAAACATTAACCCTTCGTTCTGAGAGGAGACTCGGGCTGAGTAGTGTGCTGGCGATGGGATTAATGGATGGGAAAAATTAAAGTATTTTCGCACTAGTTTCGCTAGCTATCATAATCATGTTTCGCTTTTATATAAATATCGGTAGATACAAGACGATTCCCGCGGCTTCCCACGTGTGGATTTGGGTTTTTTGAAAATCCTGCATCCCACAGGATTTCAAAGCAATTTCCTTTCGATTTTCAGGGATAAAATTCACATTTCGTCAAAATTTTGTTTGAAAAGAAGGGTTGCGCTCGTTTTGCTTGGAATGCTGCTTATGTTTCGCTTGCTAGTTGCTGATTTCCTTTGCTTTTAATATTCTCGCCTGCTCGCGCATCGTTGACGCCGCGCCGCGCCGCTGGCGTCCTGTCCTGAAGTTGTAGGTACATTTTGTTCATGGTCACCTTAGTAAGGTGTCACAGTATACGGATAAGAAATTAATTAATTACCTAATTGGGTACCTAGCCTAAAATATTCAGTGATTTTTTGTCCTTTCGACAAGATGAAGGGTTTCAGCATCGCTCTTTTGTGCCTCGCGGCTGCAGTTCAGGTAAGAAAGAAAAATACCTAAAAGTTTGGGACCAGTGGCGTACAGGTCAAAGAGGCATAACAGCTATGCTTACCCTCGGTTAAATAGTACAATGCTCCTTTTCATCATGGCTGATGATGAGTCACTAAAGAATTAATGACTAAATAGGTACTTACATATCTTTTATCAAATTGTGGTAAAATATAGATAGACATGTTTGCTACCATTGTACTATTTACTAGATTCTTTATTAATATTTCAAAATACTTAAATAAATACTTGAAAAAAAATGGGGGTTCTTTTCCTCTCATGCAAAAAATCTAATCTCTAATCAACTTAGGTAATGAATGTAATTAAGTAGTAATTAATTGTTGATAACATGACTCATTTGAGAAGAATAATAATTAACTTGAAGACGTATGGAGCGAAAACGTGGACACTGACGGCTGGCCTTCTCCACTTTAAAGTCGCTCAGCGGGCTATGGAGCGGGCTATGTTGGGTGTTTCTCTGAGAGATAGAATACGTAACGAGGAAATCCGCCGGAGAACTAAGGTTCCCGACATAGCCCAGAGAATTAGTAAGCTGAAGTGGTAGTGGGCAGGTCATATCTGTCGCAGAACCGATGGCAGTTGGGGCAGACGCGTTCTGGAGTGGAGTACGCGTAAACGCAGTGTGGGACGACCTCCAGCCCGCTGGACCGACGACCTTAAAAAGGTAGCGGGAAGTGGGTGGATGAGGAAAGCGGAGGACAGTGTGAGGTGGCGCGCTCTCCAAAAGGCCTATGTCCAGCAGTGGACGAATACAGGCTGATGGATGGATGGATGGAATAATTAACTAGCTGATGCCCGCGATTTCGTCTGCGTGGATTGTGGTTTAACGATTCCCGAGGGAACTCTTTAATTTTTCTTTTTAGGAACCATATTTTAATTAAAAACTCTTTAAATTAAAATATGGTTCCTGAGATATCGTGATTAGTTAGTGAGTTTGTATTTCGCTAAATTATATATTACACCTAGATTAATAAACCTAGGTAAGAACTAATAAGTACCTATTTTATCGATTTTTAAATATTATCACTAAAACATTGGTGTTATTCACAGGGCCGCAACTTGGATGCAGAAGGTAAGTACCTACTAAGTACCTCAGGATATACAAAATCATATATACTAATGTTATAATTCGAAAGTGTGTTTGTTTGTTGGTTTGTCCTTCAATCACGCTGCAACAAAGCAACGAATCAACATGATTTTTTGTAGCTGAAGACCTGCAGAGATAAATAGACTACTTTTTATAAGGAAAATTAAAAAGTTTCCACGGGAATTAATAAAAAACTTTAACATGTTGGACGAAGTCGCGGGCATCAGCTAGTAGTAAGTAGATAAATAATAAATATATTTACGTTTGAGTGATTAAAAAAGGTTGTTTCCCACTGGTAGACCTACTTATTCAGATTAATTAAAATGAAGTTAATAATTTATTACCAACGGAAATCCTTTGACGATACGAAAGATCTCGTTGGAATAGTATTAAAATAGTACAGGTACCTTTGTACCTGTACTATAATTAATATTATTCCAACGGAAAAAAATAGAGATAGGATCATATCAATAGGAAAAAATAGAGATAAGAGTTTTAAAGTAATTTGGCTATGGTGGTCAGTAATTATGAGATATCAGTTAATTTTGGAAAGGGGTCTTTTGCCTAAAATAGTTTGGGAATACCTGCATTAGACCAACAAGGCAGTGAGTTACACTTACAACCGGAGATACCTATATTTTGTGAGCTTGTCAGGTCTGTTCCCGTCCGGCACTGAAGCCCGACTGGGTGAGAACCCCTGGGTGGTGCACTTACGTGTGACCAAGTCCACGGGCGGTGGTCACCTGGAGTCCTGCGTGGGCTCGCTCATCGGGTCCTCTTGGGTCCTGACTGCTGCCAGCTGCTTGGAGAAGTAATGTATACTCGTACTACCAAGTTTTACATCTACGTCAAAGCTAGAAGGAAGGTTTATAAGTTTAGAAGTCTTATATGTATTTAGGTACATACCTATTTTATCTATACTTGCTTACAATAACTACTTACTACATTTAATATTTTCTGAAATTTTTTATCGGGGTTTAAGCTTTACTTTCGAATAAAGTATCGGACGAAATAAAAAACATAATAATAATAATAATAATAAAAGTTTTTATTAAAGGCAAAAGGGCCCAGTATACAATACACACAATACAGTTATACAATAGTAAATTAAAAATAGAATACAATGTTATAAAATAAAAGTAACTACTACACATAAATACTACACATAAGGTCCAACGTAGAACTTATTAGTAGCTCAATACCACAGGGAAGCGTACTTGGATGTATTCTATTTTTACTTTACATTAACGACCTTCCAAAAATCGTACAAGACTCATGCGTACTATTTGCAGACGATATATCTATACAAACTTCATGTAAAGACATTAAAAATTTAAATAATAAATTATACGACATCCTCCATAAGGTGAATGGTTGGTTCAGTGACTACAACTTAGAGATAAATTTCCAAAAAAACAAAAATCATGCAATTTAGGCCTTATCAAAAAACACCTTTAAACATAAACTTTTCATATAATGGGACAAATCTAGAATGCCACGTTCACTCTGCTCGGGATAGATATTGATACCAACATAAACTGGAAATCTCATGTTCAAAAAATAAAAACGAAACTATCCAAATTTACCTACGCCCTGAAAGAACTAAAAAAATCAACGAGCACAGAAGCGGCAATTTTAGCATATTATTCTTATGCAAATGCTTGGCTGAGCTATGGTGTAGTATTGTGGGGAAACAGCACAAATGCACCAGAATTATTTATACTGCAAAAAAAATGCATAAGAATAATAAAAAACTTAAAGAATCGGGAAAGTTTAAATCACTTCACTTTAAATCATTAAATATACTAACCCTGCCATGCATTTACATACTAGAATCAGCTAAATTTGTAAGGAAACAACCGCAAAACTTTAAAAAGCTAGAGTACCTACCGCGACGTTACCAACTAAGACCCACGCGAAAAAATAATATGATGATTCCCAGTTCCAACTTAAATATCCATAGTACTGGTCCTAACCCGATGTGTGTAAAAATTTATAACAAAATCCCAGACCACATCAAATCCTTGGAGAATCCTTGGAAAATATCGATACTGAGCCCAAAACAGATTTTTATTTAATTTTTGTCTGTCTGTCTGTCTGTATGGCCGCGCATCACGCGAAAACTAATAAACGGATTTTTAAATGAAATTTGGTATAGCGCGGTAGCTGATACTCCGGGTCGGATATATAGGATAGTTTTTATCCCGATAGAAAATAAGGTTCCTCCAGGATAGGTTCTTTTTGTTGATTTTACTCCATAACTCAGTCAAATCTGAACTGATTTGAATAAATCTTTCTTTATTAGAAGGTATGTATCATCAGGTAAGTTTTGCCCAATTTTGGTGAAGATTTGATAAATATTATGAGATAGAGGACAAACCTCCTCAACAGATAAAATTAATTCACTTGATTATGACTTAATAATATCTTTTTGGTGGCGTTTGAAGGAAATAAAATCTATACTAATATTATAAATGCGAAAGTTTGGATGGATGGATGTATGGATGTATGGATGGATGTTTGTTACTCAATCACGCCAGAACGGCTGAACGGATCTGGATGAAATTTGGCACAGAGATATATGATAGATAGTCTGGAATAACACATAGGCTACTGTTTATCCCGGAAAATTAAAGAGTTCCCGCGGGAACCAAAAACCTCAATCCACGCGGACGAAGTCGCGGGCATTAGCTAGTGTATAATATCGTATGTCGACGACCGTAATCTAAATGAACTTTGAATGCAGTCCGATACAGTTAATTGCTCTCTTTCGAATGTAACGAGTATAATAACATCTTCTTACAAAAATGTCCGATACGCCACATAAAATTAATGATTTTAAATAAATTTTTAAACAGAAATATACAGCGAACGAAAAAAGTCGTTCGCTGGAAATATAACGTATAGGACAAAAGAAAAAACCGGGCAAGTGCGAGTCGGACTCGCGCACGAAGGGTTCCGTACCATTATTAATAAATAATTACCTTTGTTAATGAACCGCAAGACAAGCAATAACTTTGTTTGTAGAGGTTTATTGTTAATATCAAAAAAACTATGCTAGTTAGAGCATTGGCTATAGTTTTCCTGTAAAATATACGTAAATTCCTATTGATCATAATTATTTCAAATTTTTCGATTGGTAAACTCCGGAGATAGGGGGGGGGGGGGACGGTATTTTTTTAGAAATTTTCCCCGATAAATCAAAAACTATCATAACTAAAAATAATTAAAAATCTATTTTAGAATGTACAAAGTAAACCCTTTCATATAATACCCAACACAGTACAGTTATCTCACTTTTAAATTTCAACCCTCTTTTTTCCGTACCGGATTTACAGTTTTTTAATGAACTACTATCAGTCTACTACTGAGTACCTACGGGGGATTTTATCCTATTACCTGATAAGCTAAGTACATGAGCATGTCAAATATTTAAGTGTCATGCCCCTCCAAAGCTTTAGCGTTTACTGCCACTGCTTACATATAATTTAATTGCAGCGCTCGTTTCGTCTGGATCCGCTTGGGCACCCTGGACCCCCTCCGCCCTGAGCTGGTGTTGGAGACCAGCCTCGTCACCATTAACCCCGGATACAATGCTGCCACTGGCGAGAACAACATCGCGCTTGTCAACATGAACAGATTTGTGCCGGCCACCGGTTAGTAATGACCATTCCATTACCCTTACTGGGCCCATAACCTTTAAAAAATCCATTAAAAATTCGTCGCCGTCATCGTCTTCAGGCGATTGACGTCCACTGTTGGACATAGGTCTCTTGTACGGACTTCCACAGTCCACACGCCATGGTCTTGCGCCTCCTGGATCTAGCGGCTCCTTGCGATTGATGTTATCCTTCCACCTAATGGGAGGTCGACAACGTTATGCTTTCCAGTGCGAGGTCACCATTCCAGCACCTTGGGATCCCAACATCCATCGGTTCTTCGAACTATGTGCCCCGCACATAGCTACTTTAGCTTCGCGCAACTAGCTACCATTATAAAGTCAAACATACCTATGTTTGACTCTACAAAGTATAACACTTAACAGGTTAACAATGAATTATGAATTACCAGTCCAGCAATAAAGCACGTACCTTTAAAACATAAAAGTCCGGCAGTCCTTAGTACATAAGTACCGAAAAAAATACAAAAGTACTTCTCGCAACGGCGGGTAGGCCGACAATTAAAATCCGTACCAGACCGACTGCCCCATTAATTAAAGAGCTGTTCAGAGTTGGCGTGAACTTCGTTCCAGTTTCGGATAACCAATTTTATGTTTAGTTTTATTTTCGGACTATTTCCCGCCTGCTTTTTCGTTGTTGTCTGACTTTTTTTTTGCAAAAATTGTTGGAAAACTATCGTCCCTGATGTTTGTGACGAAAAAATATGGAAAGTTTTAAAATTGACGCTGGCCTATTGCATTTTAAAATTGTAGTTTTAGAACTGCAAGCGCGTTGGTGGTTGATCCAATCTGAGTGGAAAGTGGTTTTTTTTTTAGAATATAGTTCTTTTTGGGACGATTAAACACGAGGAGGAGCATTAAGCTCTGTCTCTCTTCCTCTATTATAGATGAAGAGAGACAGAGTACCTTCGAGTATTCAATGTTCACCTTTTTTTTTACGCCACTACATGTTAACCCTTGTTTGCAATCTCACTTGATGGTAAGTGATGAAGCAATCTAAGATTACAGGTAGCAGGCTAACCTGTTGAGGGTATGGCAGTTATATTAATACTCGGTTCCTATACAGCATCGTACCGGAACCACAGAAAAGGCAATTAGTACATTGTACCGGAACGCTCAATCACTTGGCGGTACGTCCTTGCCGGTAGGGTGCTAACTAGCCACGACCGAAGCTTGCCAGTAACCCAGACCAGAGAAAATTCAGAAACTATGAATCCTGCCGTTAATTGAACCCGGTACCTCCCTCTTAAAATACCACAGCGCTAACCACTGTGCATTTTGCAATTATTGTTAGAGAATAGGTAATTTTATCTAATTTCATTCTCAGCAGGGCGCGTTTGGAACCCTCGTAGCTTTAGTTTTAAGATACCGTAACTATTATTATCACCATCATGTTTTATAAGTAAGTAATTGATGTTTTTTTTTTTTTTTTTTTTTATCCACTACAAGCTAGCCCTTGACTACGATCTCACCTGATGGTAAGTGATGATGCAGTCTAAGATGGTAGCGGGCTAACCTGTTAGGGGCATGGCAGTTATATTAAACCCATACCCCTTCGGTTACTACACGGCATCGTACCGGAACGCTAAATCGCTTGGCGGCACGTCTTTGCCGGTAGGGTGGTAACTAGCCACGGCCGAAGCCTCCCACCAGGCCAGACCAGGGAAAATTCAGAAATTATAAATTCCCAAATCGACCCTGCCGGGGATCGAACCCAGGACCTCCGCACGTTAAGGCAACAGCGCTACACACTGCGCCACGGAGGTCGTCAAAATGTCAATGTCAATGTCGTATGTCAATATGTGTGTACTACAGTGTGCCTTTTTATATATATATATATATAGCGAGCAAACGAGTAGGCGGGTCACCTGATGGTAAGTGATTACCGCCGCCTATGAACATTTGCAGCACCAGAGGAACCGCCAATGCGTTGCTGGCTTTTAAGAAATTTGTTTATCCGCCCTTTGAAGAGCCCCATATTATAGTGATTAGGGAACATCTAAGAAGATGGAAGCTGGTTCCACAATTTGCAGGTACGTGGCAGAAATGACCTGACATAACGGGAGGTGAAAGAAGACCAGGCATCCAGGTAGTGAGGATGACATTTGTTTCTGTAACGAAGAGTGCGACTGGAGAACACGGAAGGTGGTATTAGATTAAATAACTCCTCAGAGCACTCCCCAAACCTCCTCACCTAAATTGAATAAATGAATATTTGATTGATTGTCTTAGCGGGTAGCTTTATGTATTATCAATAAAATAAATCAGTCAGTCAGTGAGTGAGTTTTGACGACCTCCGTGGCGCAGTGTGTAGCGCTGTTGCCTTAACGTGCGGAGGTCCCGGGTTCGATCCCCGGTAGGGTCAATTTAGGAATTTATAATTTCTGAATTTTCCCTGGTCTGGCCTGGTGGGAGGCTTCGGCCGTGGCTAGTTACCACCCTACCGGCAAAGACGTGCCGCCAAGCGATTTAGCGTTCCGGTACGATGCCGTGTGGAAACCGAAGGGGTATGGGTTTAATATAACTGCCATGCACCTAACAGGTTAGCCCGCTACCATCTTAGACTGCATCATCACTTACCATCAGGTGAGATCGCAGTAAAGGGCTAACTTGTAGTGGATAAAAAAAAAAAAAAAGAGTGAGGCCTTTTCTCTATAAATATTAAAATCCCCTATTATTACAGATAACATCAAACCTATCGCCTTAGCCCGGCCCGAAGCCGGCGCTGAACCTCCATACCAAGGCCGATTCTGCGCCTACAGCGGAAGATATGACGGTCAGTATTGTTTAATTATTTATTTAAATCATACTTCATATTATAAATGCGAAAGTGTGTCTGTCTGTCTGTCTGCTACGCTTTCCAGGCCCATCTTGTTATCCGATTTTGATGAAATTTGGTACAGAGGTACGATGTACCTACCCGGTAGGGTAGGGACATAGGACATAGGACTTTTTAGCCCGGAAAACCAAGGAGTTCCCGCGGGGAAGTCGCGGGCATCATCTAGTAATCTATAAGGGCCAAACAAATATATACAAAGTTTCATAGGTGTACGTATGTTTGTCCGCGGATTTCTCCGAAACTATTCATTGGGTTGTAATCTTTTTTTTTCATTGGCTTACATTTACTTCAACTTAGGGAATAGTGCAAGTTTCATCAAAATCGGTTCAGTCGTTTTCAAGAAGTGGACGTCGGTTTATCTTTCAATCTTTTAAATCATCACTTGTTTTGTATTTCAATATAATCTACCTAAGTATTTTGTTTCATATTTTATAGATCCCCGAGAGATTTTACAGTGCTTCAGAGCTAACCTGGTTTACCTCGACGATGGCACGATCGTCGCAGACGAAATGGGCAGCTTGCGGTACAAGGTAAGTACCTACTTATTTACGTTAAGTTTTTTTTAAATTTATTTATTGATAACAATACATTAGAACTTAAAGCTAGCTAGCCTAACCTCATTACCTACTATATAAATCATGCCCGCGTGGAACGGTGGCAAGAATGCTGGCTGCATTTCGTTAAGTTGTACTTAACTCGTCATGGAATAATAGGAGTTTGTGTTAAAAGAGAAGTAAGTATTGAAAAATATATATTGTTTTGTTTTGCAGTTTGAGCGCGGCAGTCCATTGGTGAGCGACGGCGTGCAAATCGGAATCCTCACTGAGCTCACTGAACGCTGGTCAGGTGAGTACAGAGTAACCCATTGCTTGCTATCCTCACTCCAACCCAGCCGGCTCACTACTGAGCACGAGTCTACCTCATGCTGAGATCTGTAGAGCGTACTTTGACTTGGCTCAGACTTTACTTGGTTCAGAGTTAAAACGAGATGGACTGATATGGGAAACATAAATCTGTCTCGTTTTAACCATGTCTTTTGTCTAAGCAAAGTCAAAGTTCGCTCCATCTAGACAACTAGATCTCACAATATTATAGAACCGATGACGACCTCTCTAGCGCAGACCGCAGTGTGGAGCGCTGTGGGAGGTCCCGGGTTCGATCCCCGGCAGGGTAAATTCGGGAATTTATAATTTATGAATTTTCTCTGGTTTTACCTGGTGGGAGGCTTCGGTCGTGGCTAGTTACCATGATAAGATGCCGTGTAGAAACCGATTGGGGGTATATGGGTTAAGCGCACGGGGAGTTTGGGAGATTTTATAACTCTTCGATCGCGTTAAATATAACTACGATTTGTATGGAATTGTTAAGCACTTGACGACAGATGGCGCTCATTCTATTCCATAAAAATCGCAGATAACTTTATCGCATTCCCTCTCTTTCTTACATAAAATGTTAAACGATTATAGGCCAATAGTTCGTCGTGTTTTTTTGAAGAGAAAACTTCTTTAGCCGCGTTGAACACTTTTTGGTAGGGGGTGAACTTGTGGAATGTGGATTCGCGTGACCTTCACCGACATGATTGCGTTGTTACGAAGACAAAATGTCTTAAAGATAAATATACTACATTCGTAATTAAACTTTAATCCGTTAGTTTAAGGTTTATATTTTTATTCTTTTAAATAATTTAATTTTGTTATTTTTCCAGTATTCTTGCAACCATCCGCATACCGCGGCTGGATCCAAAGTGTAACAGGACAATTGGTGTAAAAAAGTCTGATTACAGCTGAAATTTTTATTATGTACATTGTACATATTGGTTTTATAAATACTAACTAATTGTTGTGGAATTAATAAATGATTTGAAACATTATTACGGTTTTTTTTGCTTTCATAGTGATCAACTGATCAACCTTTCTTACTTATAAGTACTTATTGCTTATAATATTACAAACGCGAAATTTTGGATGGATGTATGAATGGATGGATGTTTGTTACTCAATCACGCCGGAACAGCTGAACGGATCTGAATGAAATTTGGCACAGATTTAGATTATAGTCTGGAATAGCAGAGATGGATTATAGATTAGCACATAGGCACCGAAAAACCTCAATCCACGCGGACGGAGTCGCGGGTGTCAGCTAGTAAGCTTGTAAGATATAATACACTAGCTGATGCCCGAGACTATGTCCACGTGGATTGAGGTTTTTTGATTCCCGCGGGAACTCCTTTATTTTCCGGGATAAAAGTATCCTATGTGCTAATCCATAATCCATCTCCGTGCCAAATTTCATGCAGATCCGTTCAGCCGTTCTGGCTTGATTGAGTAACAAACATCCATCCATCCATCTTACTAATATTATAAATGTGAAAGTTTGGATGGATGTATGGATGTTTGTTACTCAATCAAGCCAGAACGGCTGAACGGATCTGCATGAAATTTGGCACAGAGATAGATAGCACATATGCTACTTTTTATCCCGGAAAATTAAAGAGTTCCCGCGGGAACCGAAAATCCTCAAACCACGCAGACCTATGTGCTATTCCAGACTATAATCTATCTCTGTACCAAATTTCATCTAGATCCGCTCAGCCGTTAGGGCATGATTGAGTAACAAACATCCATCCAAACTTTCGCATTTATAATATTAGTATCCAACAACTTATAAGGCAAAAACTCTTTCCAAAAAACCGACTTCCAACGCCACTGTAAAGTAAAAAATAATTTTTATTTCTACCCACTATGTTGAAGTCGGGAGCCTCATGAAGGTCCTTGGCCTCATGCGTCAACTTTGCTTATCGTTGTTATACCTGCACGACTTCAACATAGTGGGTAGAAATAAAAATTTGTTACTTTACAGTGGCGTTGGAAGACGGTTTTTTGGAAATAATTTTTATTCTTAACCTTTTAGTGTCAGGGTTGAGGATTTGGGGTCAGAATTTTTTATGGGACCACCTCGAGAGCTTCCTCTAACGACTGTTAGAAAAAAATGCAAATTGGTTCAGAAACCACGGAGATATGCGGTAACATACATTAAAAAAAAATACGCGCCGAATTGAGAACCTCCTCCTTTTTTGGAAGTCGGTTAAAAAGGTGATAGTTCTGCTAGCTCGTCTGTGCGATCGGTCCACGCGCCGGCCGCATGAGGCAACGGTGTTGCAAATAGCATCCAAACTATTTGCAATCGCCAATTTGTGTGCGCCTAATTGCTAATGTGTGTCATAGCTAGACTGCCTAGAATAGTCAGGCCTAGAACCTGTAGTAAATATGTTCCTTGCCTAGAACCTACCTCGAAACTTGGTATCTATAAGTTTATAACATATTCCTATCAAATACATGTTATTATTGGTATCTATAAGTTTATATAAGATATTCCTATCAAATACATGTTATTAACTATAGATGATGCCCACGACTTCGTCCGCGTGGATTAAGTATTTTTTATTCCCGTGGGAACTCCTTGATTTTCCTGGATAAACAGTAGCCTATGTCCTTCCCCGGGATACAAACTTTTCCCTGTACCAAATTTCATCAAAATCGGTTGAAAATATGGGCCATGAAAACGTAGCAGACAGAGAGACAGACACACTTTCGCATTTATAATACAAGTATAGAAGTATAGATATAGATCAACTAAGTAACTACAGTAGATACGGCTAATTCTGTTTTACCATTGAAATAGAATGATAGAATTACTAAAATTCGACATCATGTGTCACTGATACCTATCTTGAAAAATCTTGAATTTTTTTAAACCCGGACTACAAATGAAACCTCGCCCGGACGCTCCCCGGTCTCCCATTTTTTTTGTCTGCAGTCGGCTATGAACTCGCACATTTATTTTACCGCACGCATGCGGCAACGTGTGCAGTTAGTATTGTGCCTATATGCTAAGTATAAACTTGAAAGCGGCAGCCGCTGACCCAGTGCCGTGTTATGTAATTGTCACGCCTCGATGAGCGCGGTACAATCGAATCCATTGTATCGATATCGAGATCCTTTTGGCTTGGTAGTCATTACTTCACTGCCAAAAGTGCCAAACTGTAGAAGCTTCTAAAACCCTGCTACTCCATGCTGCAAGGGACTATTTTCTCCGAGAAGAACCCAACCACAGATAAAAGAAAAACTTACAGTCGAATTGAGAACCTCCTTTTTTGAAGTCGGTTAATATAATAGTTAGTTACCCAACGTAGTTACCCGTTAAATGCGTTTAGTTTTTATAATTTTAAGCATAAATTGTGTACCCGATAAATGTCTCTCTCTGCGTCGTAGGTATTCCTCATTACTGAGGGTCGTGACACATTTTCATTAGCAAATAATGGTAGGAGATTTTCTTGGGATAATAATGCGGTGGGTTCCCACGTCCTTCCGCATACGACTGAACTAAGAGTATTTACTAGTAAACTCTTAGGTTGAGATCTATAGACCGTACTTAGACTTGGCTCAGACTTTACTTAGAGTTAAAACGAGATGGACATAGGTGAGTAACATAAATCTATCTCGTTTTAACAATGTATTAAGTCTGAGCAAAGTCAAAGTTCGCTCTATAGATCTCACCTCTCACTCTAGAGGGTTTTGTAACGATTATTATCAGATGTTAGTGATAATAACCAGGACCGACGGCTTAACGTGCTATCCGAGGCACGGAGGAAACGAAAAGGCAAAATTTTGACCTCTAAATTTGGTCACCCATCCAGTCACCGACTTGGGTCAACGTTGCTTAACATTCGCAATCGACTGATATGCGTTGTTACAACTAGGCCACTCGTCCCTATACTTGTTAAATGTAGAGGCGCCCAAACTTTTTGTGAATGACCCCTGAATGACCTTGTTCATTTCGCAAGTTAAGTAAGTCACAGATTACAGCTTCTGGTGTGTTCTAAGAAGAAAGCTAGGTCAATGTTGAAGTTATGAAGCGATGTTTGCGTGCTTGTTACGCAAGTGTAAACGGTCAGTATTAAATATTTAATCTGTTTAAGTTGCTTCTGCAACACATTCGGGAACAATATTGTTGTAGTATTTATTTTATAAATATATGATGCCCACAACTTTGTGTGCGTGGATTTAGGTTTTTGATTCCCACGGGAACTCTTTAGTTTTCCGAGTAGGTTAGCAGTTCTTATAGCTCCGAGAAGCATACGAGTATGTCCTTCCCCGGCATATAAACTATCCTAATACAAAATTTCATCAAAATCGGTAGAACAGATGGGCCGTGAACGCGTAGCAGACAGACATACTTTATGTTATGGATGATGCAAACTAATAATTAGGTATCCTTAATTAAATTAAAGCACTTCAATTTACTATTAGATAAACTATAGTTTTTAAGTGTCGAACTGGCTTGCAGCTACGTTATCTTTTTCCGTGGTGTCACCTGAATAAGGGTTCCGGCTGAAAATCAGCGCTGTATGTGTTTGTGCTTGCACTAGACATGCAGCATTATGCTGAGTCTGGACCATTTTTCGGGTTGTGCCACACGTAATGCAGTTCATTCCTGCGCCTCTTTCCTGTAGTATAGATAATATAATATCTTCTCTAGATCGTGAGGTGCAGTGTAGCTCTTTAGGTATCCTATTTTTTTTTTTTTTTTAATCCACTACAAGCTAGCCGTTGACTGCGATCACACCTGATGGTAAGTGATGATGCAGTCTAAGATGGTAGCGGGCTAACCAGCTGTTAGGGGCATGGCAGTTATATTAAACCCACACCCCTTCGGTTTCTACACGGCATCATACCGGAACGCTAAATCGCTTGGCGGCACGTCTTTGCCGGTAGGGTGGTAACTAGCCACGGCCGAAGCCTCCCACCAGGCCAGACCAGGGAAAATTCAGAAATTATAAATTCCCAAATTGACCCTGCCGGGGATCGAACCCGGGACCTCCGCACGTTAAGGCAACAGCGCTACACAATGCGCCACGGAGGTCGTCAAAGGTCGTCAAGGAGGTCGGAGGTTTATGTGTGGCACAATTTATTTTGGAAATAAATGTTTTTTCTTTCTTTTCTTTTCTTTCTTACCAATATTATAAATGGGTCAGTGAATGTCTGTCTGCTACCATTTCAGGATAATAGTTTACATTAAACTATTTCAGCTGGATGAGTAGGAGCTTTTTCACGTATTCGATCGCGACAAAGTTAAATTTAACTTATACCATTTATGGAATTGTTCGAGCGGCAGCTATCAAGCGCTTGACAAAGCGCTCAGGGCACGATTCCCGGAGAGACGCAGGTTCGAATTCTGTCGGTTCTGCTATTTTTGATAAAATAAATTATTATAAAATTAGTAATACTAATATTTGTATATCTGGGGCTTAATCTGCATAATAGCTGACCAATAGAGTGTGCTACTTAGGGGTTTCCCACACACGACCACTACGATATTCAACTTCTATGAGAACATATTCTATATTCTTCTTCTTCTTTGTACGAAACGATTTGCTTCCTCGTTCCTAATTCGAACCGCTATAGGATATGGAATGTCCTTCCGGCTTCCGTTTTCCCCTCCTCTTTTAATATTGGTACCTTCAAATCAAGAGTGAATAGGCATCTTCTAGGCAAGCGCGCTCCGCCAGGCTGCATCAACACTTGTAAACAAGTCTGATTGAAGCCAAGCGCTAGCCTATATATTTAAAAAAACAGTAGGCCATCAACATTAAAAAGGGAGGCATAGTATGAGATGTGATCTTTTTGTCCGGCAGTACGTCTATGTTCTTCCCCGGGATACAACCTGTACGATGCCGTGTAGAAACCGGTTGGGATGGGTTTCATATAACTGCTATACCTCCAAACAGGTTAGCCCACTACCCACCTTAGACTGCATCATCACTTACCATCAGGTGAGATTGCAGTCAAGGGCTAGGTAACTGGTTGTGGCGTAAAAAAACCTATCCCTGTACCCATCAAAATCGGTTTATCTGGAATAAATGGACCGTGAAAGCATAGCAGACAGATAGACAGACGAGCCGCGGAAAGATAGACGGACACACTTTCGCATTTGTAATATTAGTATGGAAGTATGGATTAGTATTGAATTGTGTAACAGCGTAATAATGTCAATACATAATCGATGCAATACCTGCCCTATGCCCTGTACTATTATATTTTCTGTGTCCATGCGTAGCCAGCTCTGGTGACGCGATTGTTTACCAATCGAACACTCAATAAAGTGGCTTTGAATGTGGCAAGACCTTTAAACTAGTTCGCCAAAAATCTCATCATGCCTGACAATTGCGGTCCGAAACTTTCACTGTTACGTCTTCTGCGCGCTTGGCTACCACTCGGCCAGTGCGCGTGCGCGGACTTGGCGGCTCGCGCGGGAGTTTAAACTTTGACGTTTACGAATACCGCCATGTTTTTCCGTAATTTTTTAATTATACATTCATTATAAATTATAATCTGCATAAAATGATTACAGCATATTTTAAAGTTATTAAATAAAATTAAAATTGTTCTCAAATTAAATTGCAATTCAAAATAATATTAACAGGTCACGAAATTATTAACCCATTTAAATTTTAAACGAGATTTGCGTGAACGTGATTGTTTCCGAACGAATAATCTTTAATTGTTATTAAACGAAAAAGTGTCAGAAGTGTGATTTTTTTTGAAAATACCTACAAAACCCGTTTTGCTGGACAAAGAATATTTTTTAACATTTAAAATAGAAAGTTATTTAAATAAAATAATGACAATAATAATTCAAGGAATCACAAGAATGTTCGTTTTATACAAATTAATACATGCATATTGATTAAAGGTGGAACAAAATCGTGTCTCTGTATTCGAAAAAAAAAAAAAAAAAATGTAATGGCGACGGCCCATTTAAAAAATATAACGAAATAATTGAGTGAAAATGTTTGGCTTCAAAAACTCTTTGGTCCAAACAGTGATAATAATTGCGTGGATTTTGGATAGCTACACGTTTGGAAGTGTTTTTTTGAGAAACATTTTGGTGTTTTCACTATGCGTGAGTTTAATATTATCTGTGCTTATGTACGACTATGACTATTGGGCGTATAGGGGTGTGTATTCGCCCCCTGCCTTGCCGCTCGTGGGTCATATTGGACCCGTAGTGGCGGGAAAGGAACAGGGTGGCGTATGTTTTCAAAGGATTTACAATGCTTACAAGGATAAACGGTTTTTTGGTGAGTAGTTTGATAATTTGTTCAAAAAATGCTTACAGTCTTTTCTTCACTTTAATTATAAAAAAGCTTTTTGAAGTGAAAACTTCTTAAGCCGCGTGGTGCACTTTTTGGTAGGGGGTAAACTTGTGGATTCACGTCACCGACATGCTTCGCGTCACCGACATGCTCGCGTTGTTACGAAGACAAAAGGTCTTAAATATAAATATACTACATTCGTAATTATACTTTGATGCTTTATGTTTTTTTTTATTATTTTAAATATTCGTATTTATATTGGCGTTTGAAAATTTTATATTTTTTTTCAAATTTTAATACTAAAATTCTAAGTTATAAGGTGTCACTTCTATTTTTTTGCAATCACGGTATTAATTTATTAAAGAAAGTTTAGACCCATGCATAGCTCAGTTTCTTTCTACTCGACTATAGAGTTATAGGTATACGTCGATATCATTGTAGTTACTCGGTATAGCGGTACGATATTCCTGGTTGACTATAGTCTATGGTGGTAACTAATTTCTTTTATGTGATTAATGTCAGAGAATCTCGACCCTGGTTAACCCGTGGTGGAATACGATGATGAAAAATATAATTTGATAACAGCTGTGGAAAATATTACCTATATTATTATTTATTTTGTCATCAGCACATGACAATAAAAACGCATTTCAGACATTTACGAATCGAACCCGAGACTTACCTTGCAAGGCAGCTCATGGCTGCGTCATTGAGGTTATGAAAGATTTCTAGTAACTTAATAAGTTCTTAGGTATTCTTATGTTAGAGTAACCTTCAAGCAAGTTTCACCGATTCGATTACAAACACGAGTCATGTTTAATGATTGCTCGACTGACGTAATATGCAATAACCGTTAACACCTTTGTTACCACCACGTGTGGGTATTATAAAAACTTACTAGCACTTACTAGCTGCAATTTCGAATGCTTTGATAATTTCTCATTTTTACCCCTGAAAATTTAAGGTCCCGCGGGAATCTATACAAACCTTATAAATGCAAAAGTTTTTTTTTTAATTTTTTATCCACTACAAGCTTGTCCTTGACTACGATCTCACCTGATGGTAAGTGATGATGCAGTCTAAGATGGTAGCGGGCTAACCTGTTAGGGGCATGGCAGTTATATTACCGAGTTTCTTGCTGGTTCTTCTCGGTAGGAACGGCATTCCAAACCAGTGGTAGATTCATTCGACTATTCATAAGCACTTGTAAAAAGTCTATTTGAATAAAAAATATTTGAATTTATTAAACCCATACCCCTTCGGTTTCGGTTTAATTCAAAAATTAATACTCAGAACATTGAACGGTTCACAATCTTTCGACAGTTTACAATCTCGCGGGTTAGAAACGGTTTTTACAATTTTACGGTGACATATACACGTTCGTCCGGTGGTGCCACTTGTACCGTGGCGAAAACATCAGTTTCATCGAATTTTCATGCACAACTTCTATTAGTTGATAACGATAGACCACGTGGTTCCAGGCATCCACCAGTTCTACCGGCGTACGCTCGTGATATGTGACCCCGAGCTGGTGAGGCGGGTGTGCGTCAACGACTTCGCGCACTTCACGGACCGGGGGTTCTTCTTCGATAAGAAGCTGGACCCCCTCGCCGAGTCCGTGCTGTATCTACGCGGCAACGAGTGGAAGAGGCTGCGGGCGAAGATATCGCCTATATTCTCGTGAGTGTTAACTTCCAAAAATTCATGATCCATTCAAGGACCTTAGGCCAGTAAGTTATCAGCTGTGTTTAGGCGATCTACAAGGCTACGTTCGCACTGCGAAAAATATTCGCGCGAATTTTTTTTCGCAATTGGCTATTTTACAACTAGTCAAATCAGCAACTTTTTTCAAACGTCAAAACGTTTTTTGGGATGGTATTTTGTATGAAATTTTGAATTGTGACGTCATCAAAATTCGACGCCCTTTTTTACTCTAATCGATAGTTTAAAATGGTTATTCAACACAAAACTAGCAGGGGACGACTATATTACGACTTTTGCGAGATCCTTTATATTTTAATAATCACCAAAAAAATATTTTACTTCACTGGTAGTCAAATACCCAATTTTGTAACACTAGAAATAATCCATATGATTTCTAGTGTTACAGAATAGATAAATAGGTGTAAGCACTTGCGAATAAAATTCGCGCGAAAATAAAATCGCTGGTTTGATATAATTTCACGCGGTGCGGTTAGAATGCGGTCTCGTCTTTATTCGAATCTAGGACCTCTGTATGTACTGGGGAGAATGCTATCCATCAGTTGACTAGACTATCGAGGAGTCGCAGCTTGAAAGTTGAGCAAGTCAAGCTCTTATATTTGTATAGTGCACTGTTTCACCCTTTAAATAGTAATACATAGTAGCAATATCAAAATTAATTCAATCGCAAATGAAGTTGTACTGAAACCGTCTGACCTTTACAAATAGCGGATTATCGTGTCCGGAATAATGAGCGGACCCTGATTTAATGCCGGGAAAATGCATTATGGAAGGTCAACACTGATGCATAGTGCATTTACCCCACGCAGTTGACGAAACTGCCGGGAAACCGGAGTGTTTTGCAAATGCTTGCCAAAGTGACCGTACTGGGTGGAAAGTTTATGAATATTTTCAAACTCTAAAAAGGGCTCAGACTACTCTATAATATTTAAAGGTATATATCATATATTATGTAGCTAATATTATAAAGCATAACAATATCGCTTGGCATAGATATTTTTGAAGTGAAAACTTCTTTAGGCGCGTTGAGCACTTTTTGGTAGGGGGTTAAAATGTGGAACTGTGTCGGTCATGCGACACAATATTAATTAAACTTTAATGCCTTTGTTTTAAGGTTTATATTTTAATTATTATTTGCACGCGTTCTAGCGTTGCTATGCTATATTATTCTCGGTAAATGCTTTTTATAACTAAGCAATATTAGTTTGTTCTTATTTCATACGTCGCAACGGAGCTAAGTATCTTCATGTACCTAGGTTCATTCTTATCCTCGAAAATTAAAATGATCCTACGGGATTTTTAACGTACCTGAATATATGTAGCTTTATCATTTATTATTATAATGTCGTAAGTGTTCATAAGCGCATTTAAAAATTACTATCGAGATCAATAAGGATTTTATTAACATTTTTATTCGTTTCCTTTTCAGACCTATCAAACTAAAAGGAATGTTACCACTAATTGAAAACACAGCAAACGACTTCGTTTTACGAGTAAAGAAACTTTTAGACTCATCAAATGAGTCTAATAAACATAAGGTGGTAAATAATAATTATAGAGATTATGGTAATACGTTAAATGAAAATGGCAAACTTAAGGTAAATAAATATAAATTGAATGAAGATATAGAAAAAGTAAACAATGGTGTAGTGAATTCAAATAAACAGAATGAAATAGAAAAGATTACATATAGCATAGAAGGTTCATATGTACGGAATAATTACAGTAAACATAGTAAAGAGAAATTCAATGGTTTGCACCCAGAAGATACAAATAACCGTAATCATAATAAAAATGGAGACATATCTAGAGATGAATTAAAAGAAACAAGCGAAGATAACTGTACAGAGAACAATAACATAGAATATTCTAGAATAGTAGACTCAGATGAACTGGTGGGAGGTTATACAGCAGACGCGATAGTGCCATGTGCGTTTGGCGTGAAGAGCCATGTGATGGACAACCCTAGCGACCCCTTTGCGGTAGCCCTCGGTGCGTTCTATGAATTGACGTTTGCCAATATATTTGAAAAGTAAGTACCTTTTTTCCAAACCGCAAGTGCTTTTGAGTCTTCGAGCATTTGACCAAATTTTTTGAGTAAATCTAATATTTTGACTTGAAAAGAATGGTTCTGTTTATTATATCCTCACAGTTCTAATCCATCTCAGTTGTCCACATATTTTTTAAAAATCTTTACAAGTTAGCCCTTGACTGCGATTCAATCTTTCCGGTGGTCTAATGGAAGCCAGTTCAACTGGAAAGGGTATGGTAGTTATTATGAAACCCACATACTTAGTAATATGTATTTACGCAGCATAATAGCGTAATGCTTAGGCTTTGTCGGTATTTAGCAATATGTAAATATTAGTTTTAACCTTAATTGTTATTTCATATGTTTCTTCATATTTCTCTATTTTGTTGTTGCCAAGCTACATAATTTCAATATTGCGTCACACCTACTTTTATCCGAGTGGTGAATTAATTTACTCATCATATTTTACTCTTTCCTGTCTTAGTGGTGAAAGGTAGTATACATTCCATTAATCATGAGTGATGGATTAATGAATTCTTTACCGGTATTGGCTAGATACTGGACTCGCCAGATTCCCGATTTGTATATTGTCAAGAAACAGCAGTCATCGTTTACGATATGCCGGTATATATTAACCGTTCTGCATCAGTTGATTCCATTATTAATCGAGTGTTATTTGAATGAATGAATGAGCGATGGAGCAGTGATTATAATATATTATTTTGTATTTTGTAGAGCCAACAGTCTTCCTGGACGATATGCTGGTTTAAGGGCCTTGAGCTGCCATATTATGATATCCAAATGGAAGAAACGTTCTTCTTATACGAATTGATTTCCCGACGTCTCATGATTGTGATTATTTGTATCACAATACTTTAAAAAATTTACGATCTGTTTGCATGTGGTAGTTGTGGTAAATACTATCTCAATAAAAATCAATGTTTGTATCTTTGTAGTTTATGCGTTCTGAAACCATTGATTAAATTGTAATGAAACTTGGTATAGTGTATAGGGTGTTCTAGGGGCGCCCACGACGGTTCCTGACCCAAAAAATCTATTAGCATTGCAACGCATGCCGGTTACAGCTAATATGTTGCTAAATCCTTTTATTTTTGACGACCTCCGTGGCGCAGTGTGTAGTGCTGTTGCGGAGGTCCCGGGTTCGATCCCCGGCAGGTTCGATTTGTGAATTTATAATTTCTGAATTTTCCCTGGTCTGGTCTGGTGGGAGGCTTCGGCTGTGGCTAGTTACCACCCTACCGGCAAAGACGTGCCGCTAAGCGATTTAGCGTTCCGATACGATGCCGTGTAGAAACCGAAGGGGTACGGGTTTAATATAACTGCCATGCCCCTAACAGGTTAGCCCGCTACCATCTTAGACTGCATCATTACTTACCATCAGGTGAGACCGCAGTCAAGGGCTAGCTTGTAGTAAATTAAAAAAAAAAAAAACTAAAGTAATCCTTATTTAAGAACCTTTATCAACTAAAAACGTGATCTTTTCAGGACCATGCGCCACCTCTGGCCCGCGTTCGTCTTATTCTTCAAGATACGCATCATTCCGAAAAAGACTCACGATTTCTTCTACAACATTGTCTGCAACGTCATTAAGGAGAGGCATAAAGGTAAATTTACTTAATTTGTTATCTTTATGAGCATGATTATGATCGTTACAATTCAATGTAACTATGTGTAAATTACAATCGATTAAACTACTGGTTCCTACCTGGTTCAAAGGTTATCCATCGCCATTCAGCGTGGCAACGCTGCAAGTTTGATGGGTACCTTTGGCCCAGGGGCAACCAGGGGTGGTCTTTTTGATTAGGGTTTTATTTTTATTTTTGTTAGTAGGTATATAAGGATTTTAGATTAACGTTTAGTCTATAAGTTTTTATTATATCTTGTAATTATATACATATATTAAACTACTAGGACTAAACTGACTAAAAGTTAGAACTAGATACAGATTGCTGCATTGTTCGTATATTTCTTAGAGAAATGCTGTGACTGTTGCTAATAATTTGTGATAATCTCAACTTCCGTTTAATTTTTTCGGTTAATGAATTGGCTGAAAATGCTTAGATACTGTTGCTAGAATCAGCCCCCCGATTGTGAAAGCAAATCGTAATCGTATTCGTGTGTCAAACGAATAATTCGACCTGTTTATGGAGTTCATAGATGCCTGCACGTCAACAAGCATGTATGAACTCTTTAAACTGTTAGAGTAATACGTTTTAAGATGTCAAATGATTACAATTTGCATATACAGTCGGGCCTCAGTTTAGAATGAGAAAATGACCAAGTATTTTAAGGCGAACATACAAAAAACTAGAGACTGTAGAATCATGGTTTACTTATTCTAAACTAAGTTTTTTCGATTCCCGCAGGAACTCCTCAATTTTCCGGGATAAAAAATTTCCTATGTCCTTCCCCGTGATACGACCTATCCTTGTACCAAATTTCATCAAAATCGGTTGAACAGGTGGGCCGTGAAAGCGTAGCAGACAGACAGCCAGACACACTTTCGCATTTATAATATTAGGATGGATACCAATACAAATCCTACATGTTAAGGTAGAAATCGCTCTAAAAATGTTCCTTTGGGACTGTATCGATTGCAATCAAACAGAAGCGAAGTCAAACAAGCGGCCAATCAAGCGGTCACCGTAATTGTGTTTAAACATTTTACTCCAAATGTATTGTACAAGTCTTTTTAGAAGTCGAAAAGTAAACTACGGGTCCGGATATACCTAATGCATTGTAGTATTAATATAAATTGTAGTAATAATATAAATGAGAAAGCGAGTCTGTCTGTCTGCTATGTTTTGACGATGGTCAAACGTTTTTGACGACAATTTAGTATAGGTAATAGAGATGGTTGCATGAAAATCAGAGCGTTCTAACAGGATTTTTAGAAATCACGTCGGAGGTCAAGTCATTCTCTAATACAGTGTTTCCTAAACATTGTCCTGCCATGGCCCGGTAATTTTCATACTGCCCCTTCGTGACCCACTTAATACTTTTAAACCCAAGCTGGTTCCATTAGGTACAATAATACACATTTATTAATAGTAAAAATGTTTTATTAATACTACATATTTTGGTATCGCCTATTTAGTCACTAAATTTTAGTGCGAAGTATGAAGCTGCTGCTTATTTTTTACCAAAGAATCCAAGTTCATGGAAAATGACGAAAGTTTTATTCTGAATCCTGGTTCCACTTCAAGTCGGTTTCTATATTTATTTTTAAGGTAAACTAGTGTTGAAAACCCATAGATTTAAAGGTCGCGCGCGCTTCACCTTTAAATCTATGTGAAAACCCAGCTTCACAATAATAAGTTGTGACAAAAGGCATTAAAAAAGTTATTAAGCTTGATGAGCTAATTTTGTGTATTCTTTACGACACGATAACCAAAAATCTGTCAATGGTCTTGTGTCAAATATTATCAAATGTGTAATTCCGCTTACGAATATAAATTACGATGCGTCAATATCAGGTATTATATTTTAAATTAAGGCGGGAATGTTGCGACCCGGTACCTATTCAATTTTGATGGCCCGGTATCGGGTCGCTGCCCGACTAATGTAATGGGAAACGCTGCTCTAATATATCATAACCTCTATGGACGAAAATATTGCAGTAAACCAAAATAATTATTATGCTATTATAACGCGATTTAACGTTGGTTAGAACTGTACCTCTGTCTATCAAGGGTTGTCTGGTTATCTGGTTAGTAGGGTTATTAAGTACTTCACAAATTCACAAAACACGAAATGCTACTTTAAATCCCCAACTGCCATAAACATCATCAATTAAATATCCTCTCAGACGAAGAAAAGTTTTGTCTATACTTAAATAAGCCGTTACAATATCTAATATTTCGTATTGTACAGCAGTGCAACTCCTCAAATAGGTAAGCGACTCGGCTTGTGTTCCAAACTCAGACACGAAACCACTGTGGCGCACATCTGAGGTGATGATTTTTAGTGACCGCATTTTTGCGAACGTCACTGGCCTAGGGAGACTAAAGTACCCAATTGAAATGATTTTTTAAATAATATTTCAGGCGCACAGGAAAAACGTGGCGACTTCATAGACATGATGATGGCTTTACAGAGCGAAGACAAAAATAACAGCGATAAGGAAAACTTTATCATCAGTAAGTACCTAGTGTACCACTTATATAATATGTCACCGTAAGATTGCAAAAACCGTTAGATTATAATCCAACTAGCGAAATTGTAAACTGTCGACAGATTGTGAACCGTTCAATGTTCTGAGTGTCAATTTCTGAAATATTCATTGTATTCACGTTTTCTTATATCATCACATCGTCATCACATCTTCCCTTCGACCGCCCGATCTTCCCTCGGGATTTTATTGGCATAGCTGACTAGATTTTAACAGATAATTAGCGAGTAACAATTACAGATTTTAGTTTGTTTCATTGTTAAATATTAATGCGAAAATTTGGATGGATGTTTGTTACTCAATCACGCCGGAACGGCTGAACAGATCTGGATGAAATTTAGCACAGAGATAGATTACTGTCTTGAATAACACATAGGCTACTTTTTATCTCGGAAAATTAAAGAATTCCCGCGGGAACCAAAAAACCTCAATCCACGCGGGCGAAGTCGCGGGCATCAGCTAGTTATTTGATAAATAGCACCCTTACTATCACCGCCATACTAATATGGCTAAACTTAGTAAGTAGATATCGCAGTATGTAACTTGTAAGTTAAAGCATGTCCTCGGGCCAACAACTCGGTATTGGAATTGTAACAGCTGCCAAACGTTATTCACTGGATAGAGCTTTCGCCTGAAGCTAACTGGAACGTTGCTCTGTCTAGATCATACTGACTAAATATCTGCTATATTATTTAAATAAATAAATAAGATAAATAAATAAATGTTTATTTAGCTTTACACGGAAAATAAATACAAAGATGAGAAATTTTATCTACAGAATAAATACTTAATAAACTTACTTACTAAAATACAAGATGTGTTTTACAAAAAAACTACAAAAAATAAGTTACTCCGTGTAATCGCTAAAAAGGCTGCTATGTGATGACTGCAGCGCTGATTTTCAGGCAGAGCCTTAAGTGACGTCACGACTCACGAACCGGAAGCGACCTGCGCACACTTTTCTCAAAACAGTACTTAAGTTAGGCAGCAAAAATAGGACAAAATTTGGTAGTAGCAAGTATAATGTAAAAGAATATATAGGAATATACTAGATTCATACATAAGTACATTAATGATAACACAACACACGATAGGTACATAGCTACATAACGCCTGTGTGACCTAAAACTATCTTCTACGGTCGTGCTTTTTGCTGTTCTAAAAGATGTTTTTTTATGTGGGTTTTAAAAGTAATTATAGATTTAATAATTTTACTTAATCTATAGGCACTAATTATTTATTTATTTATTTATTAATATTAATCTTATAAAATTTACACGAAGTTGCGTTGCAAGCAGTGCCACAAAAACCACAGTCGGTTTTACTGTGCACCGTGTTAATATACGAGTAGGTTAGACATAAAATAATAATTATAGCCAAATAAATAAACAACCAACTTAAAAATAAAGTGGGTAATCTACAAAAAGTTTAACTCAGCGCCATTTAATTAATCCATCTGTATGTCTGTCTGTACAGAGGTAGGTTGCATATCGGGGAAGGGCTCTTTTGGGGAAAGCGGAAAGCCGGGGTGGAGATCAATAAACCTCAATCCACGCAGGCGAAGTCGTACATAATAAATGCAAAAGTGTGTCCGTCTATCTGCTACGCTTTAACGGTCCATCTTTTCAACGGATTTTTATGAAATTTAGTGCGGGTATAGTTTGGGTTACGTTTTATTTCGGGAAATTGAAGTTCCCGAGAGATTCCAAAATAACCTTCATCCACGGGGACATCATCTTTTTAGTCCTTTGAAAGTTTTAAAGGTTTTTGAAGTGAAACTTCTTTAGAATTATTGTGATTTGAAAATTCGATGAAACGTAAAAGCGACACTCTAAAAATAGACAAACATATTCATAATAGGATTTAGCCTGCGAGAGAATGAGAAAGAATAAAAGTTATATTTATCTCACTCTCTCGTAGGCTACTTTTCTGAAGTTTCACTTCTGCCGTGTGTGAATTGTACACACACGTACAGAAGTTTCCCTTAATTTTGAATTTTTGAGGGTTTTTTATTAGTTAAAAGTTTTTTTAATACTGTGTAAAATATAAAATTACCTCTTACAGCTGATATGATAATAGCAGCGAATGCGTTTATAATCTTCCTCGGTGGTTACGAGACCACTTCCTCGACCCTGGCCTTCCTGTTCCTGGAACTGGCCGCGCATCCAGAAGTACAGGAGAAGATGAGAGGAGAGATCAGAGAAGTGATGCAGAAGTATGATGGGAGAATGAGTTCCGAAGCGTTGCAGGATCTGACTTACATGGACATGGTTATACAAGGTGAGAATTATAAGATTTTACGTTAAAAGAAAAAGTATAGAAGAAGATTAGATAATTATTTGTATAATACAATCAAATCAAATCAAATATCAAATCAATAAATATTATAAATGCGAAAGTTTGGTTGGATGGATGTATTGATGTATGGATGGATGTTTGATACTCAATCACGCCCCAACTGCTGAACGGATCTGGATGAAATTTGGCACAGAGATAGATTACCTATAGTCTAGAATAACACATAGGCTACTTTTTATCCTGGAAAATTAGAGTTCCCGCGGGAACCAAAAAACCTCAATCCACGCGGACGAAATCGCGGGCATTAGCTAGTAATTTATAATAAGGAAATAAAATAAGATTTGTTTTAAAGAAAGATAGGAGAAAATTAGAGGTCATTCAGTCATGGTCTATGCAAGGCGTAATAGTTTAAATTCGACCTCCTTACTCCCTGGCGAATTGGTCAGCCAAGTCTTATAACCTGGATCACTCCTGGATGTCCAGGGTTCGAAGCCCGGCAGGGTTAGGTCAGGTCAAAGCTCTACTGGTGTTTCCATCATCGAGTAGACGACTTTGATAGATTAAATCTCGGAAACTTTAGCAAGATTTTGTCTCATATAATATTTGCTTGTGTTAATGCCAGCTATCGATTAATATAGGTTTTAGGAGCGATCGCTATTTCGAAAAAAAATTAAAATGGCGGAATGTTTTGTAGGCCAATTTTTTTTTTATTTAGTACCAAAAAGTTATAAAACACGAAGAAAAACAGATACATAGTGGTCGAGGAAGCACTTATCTCTGTAAGAGAACTCTAATACCAGTGATCCTTGGCAGTGAGAAAGGTGGTGGAGGAAGAATAGGTATAACAAGATATGAGATAGAATGAAACGAGATATATATCATAAACTTACATAAAACACACAAATATACATATACCTACTAATGACATAAATATATATATATAAATAAATACATATGACATATTATATAATAAATGAATTAACAGATACATAGTATTAATTTACACTCCTTCACAAGTCGTTCATTATGTTTTCAGAGACGCTGCGGCTCTATCCACCGTTTCCTACCATCCAGCGGATGTGTACCAGGGACTATACCATCCCGGGAACTAATGTGGTGGTAGAAAACGGTACCATAGTGGTATTCCCCACCATGGGACTGCACAGGGATGAGCTAGTGAGTGTTTTAATTGTATGTTTGACTGCTTCGTTGGTCTAGTGTTGTATTTTTCTGACAAGCCCAGCGCTAGCCCGGAGTTAGAAAGTTGGCGGTGTTTCACCCCGCGCCTGCTCTCCCTCCGGTCGTGTCGGATTTACCGTCCCATCGGGCTATGAGAGTAAAGGAACAGAGAGCGCACCTTAGTGCACTATTAAATATCCCGCACAGATGACGGATAGGCCGCCGGGGCCGAAATTGCAGATTGGCGGACTTAGCACAACTATGAGAAATTATGGAGCACTTTCATACATGCAGGTTCTCTTACGATGTTAGACCACCATAAAAGATATGCAATTGTTAAAAAGCCTCATAATATTATAATATAATTAATATAACCCGGATGTGGAGTCCCGACCCGCAATTTTTTTTACTATCAATTGGGATAGTATGACAACTTAATCAAATCAGTAACTTTTTATAATACTTTTTAACGCGCTTCTAGTATGGCAGTTTGTATGAAATACATAGCTGTGACGTCATCAAATTTCAACGCACTATTTTTGATTATTCTAAACACCTAATCATTTTAAAATTAACCGAGGATGTGAATTTTAGATCTTTTGGAAGACACTATAAATTAATTTGAAAATATAATTTATTTTTTACATAGGGATGATTCCCTATTTCACTGTTTTTCAAAAGCATGGGTAAAGCGTAAAACACAGGGAGCGGGCGCGGGTTGGGTGCAGGCCGGGTGGGCGCGCGGCGGGCCCGGCCCGCGCCCGGCCCGCGCCCGTTACCTGTGTTTTTCCCTTAAAATCATCTATATGTTTTTTTGAATGAAAAATTGTTTAATTTCAGTACTTTGAAAACGCGTCATGTTTCACACCCGAGCGCTGGCGCTCAACTAACGCGCCGCCGCCGCCCGGTGTGTACGCGCCCTTCGGCGACGGACCGAGATATTGTATTGGTAACATTTAGCTTTTTATTTTTAAAACTAACTAAATTACTAATGCCCACGACCCCCAAATCGAGGGAGATTTGGGGGTCTGCGTATACATATAGAAAGAAAGAAAGAAAAGAGAAAGAAAATCTATTTATTCTCATTTCTCACCATTGTGCCATACATTACAATGTTACCATGGTGCCTCCAGTACCCGAGCATTAAACTCATGGTCAAGTCCTAGAGGCACCCTGACAAAACACTTGTCGTGTGTGGCACAACCTGACACAAGGCATCAGCTCAACATGGTGCAGAATGCCTTGCAATAAATAATTACAAGAGCATTCCGCGCTGATTTTCAGCTGGAGCCCTACTCCAGGTGACGCTACGGCTTGGTAACTATATCTACTAATTATTACTACTTAATAAATTATTCTAGTTATACTAAAGGGCTGTACACGTAAATAAAATAATTATTATAATATATTCTAATTAAATAATGAGGCTAGTTAGAAATAAAAATAAATCCAGTCAAATATAAATAAATAAACAGTACATGCAAAATTAACCTATTTATAACCAGGTACTTTAAAAAAAAAAAATTGTAATATCTAAAGAAAAGAAAACTCCGCCACATGATCCTGGAATTCTAACTGTTTGCTAAGAAGAATTTTTTTTAAGATGTATATATGCATACTAAATCCGTTGTGGCAGCAAGAATACGTACCATAACTTCAATCAATTAGATACAACAATTATATTATAGATTGTTGACGTAGGTTAAGAAACTACCTGTTAAATAAATTATATCTGAAGCATGAAGCGACGAAGTATAATTGATGTAGGTTTTATATAATATGGATAGGTGATCTGGAGGCTTACTACCATCGCATTAAATCAGTATTATTTTAATATTGCATTTTTATGTGTCGTACCGTGACGTCGCTAAAATAAGGATTGTAATTCTGAAACGAGCGTCATCAATCTTACTCTTACTAATATTGACGACCTCCGTGGCGCAGTGTGTAGCGCTGTTGCCTTAACGTGCAGAGGTCCCGGGTTCGATCCCCGGCAGGGTCAATTTAGGAGTTTATAATTTCTGAATTTTCCCTGGTCTGGCCTGGTGGAAGGCTTTGGCCGTGGCTAGTTACCACCCTACCGGCAAAGACGTGCCGCCAAGCGATTTAGCGTTCCGGTACGATGCCGTGTAGAAACCGAAGGGGTGTGGGTTTAATATAACTGCCATGCCCCTAACAGGTTAGCCCGCTTACCATCTTAGACTGCATCATCACTTACCATCAGGTGTGATCGCAGTCAAGGGCTAGCTTGTAGTGGATAAAAAAAAAAAAAAAAAAAAAAAAAAAAAAAAAAAAAAAAAAAAAAAAAAAAAAAAAAAAAAAAAAAAAAAAAAAAAAAAAAAATTATTAATGCGAAAGTTTGGATGGATGTATGGATGTTTGTGACTCAATTACGCCCCAACAGCTGAACGGATCTGGCTGAAATTTGGCACAGAGATAGATTATAGTCTGGAATAGCACATTGGCTACTTTTATCCCGGAAAATTAAAGAGTACCCGCGAGAACCGAAAAACCTCAATCCACGTGAACGAAGTCGCGGGAATATCGCGCGCCTAGTAGTACTTATTTTTTTTATTGCAAGCTAGGCTTGTGGTTGACGACAATCATGCTTAGAAAGCAATGATGAGGTCTATGTTGGAGCGCGCTTGCCTAGAAGATGCCTATTCACTCTTGTCTTGACGGACAAAGTTGCTTACTATGTGGACCCCTGGTATGTTTTGTATGCATCAATTTGAATAAGCAGACAACGGGGAACTAATGTTAGCTAAACTTGAATTGCTGCCTCCGAGTTGCCGCAAGTCAATTGCTTTTGAACTTTCAACAATCATGCACTCGCGCTGTTATAACTTATAACAAGTTATAACATTGTAGTACGCGGGGATATTGTTCAATCATAGAACTAATGACCCGCCCCGGTTTCGCTGGAGAGTAGGTAAATTACAAAAATATAATACTAGCTGACTAGCTGACGCTCGCGACTTCGTCCGCGTGGTTCAAGTTTTTTTTGATTCCCGCGGGAACTCTTTAATTTTCCGGGATAAAAAGATAAAAACAGCAAATTATAATCTGAACCGATTTTAATAATATTGTTGACAAAGACGTCATTTCATCAATCGTGTTTTAGAATTTTAATCCTTATGTTAGACACCTGTATGTACTACATTATTATTATTATTATTTATAATAGGCTATAGTCAGCTTTCGCTGATGCGCCTATATCAAATCTTGTGCTTTGTCTTTAAGTGTTTATCCAGTCTGTTCTTGAACTGATTCACAGAGGTTGTCATCACCAACCCATGTGATGATGATGGTATGATGGTAGTAACCCCCCAGAACCTTATTATCAGGTGGGCGTTCAATTGTTTTAACATAGCTTGATACGCACTTTATTGTTTATGCAACGAGTAAGAAGAAATGAATATCAGCGTTTATCAGACCCCCCTTCCATTTACTTGAAGCATTGTTATTAGTTATTTGATCTGGCGCCATACTGCTAACGCTTAAAGCCAAATATTGTTTCATTATCGTTATCTTTCGTGCTTTAGAATTATAATCCTTATTTTAGGATCATCAAGGTACCTACATCAAACTGTCATTTCGAGTAATATTGCTTGAGTATTATTTTAAGCGATGGCAGTATGGACCATGGAGTATAAGTCCTCTGTACACGCAAATATTTATAGTTCTTACTAGCTGATGCCCGCGACTTCGTCCGCGTGGATTGAGGGTTTTTGGTTCCCGCGGGAGCTCTTTAATTTTCCGGAATAAAAAGTAGCATAAGTGGCATTCCTGACTATAATCTATTTTTGAGCCAAATTTTTTCCAGATCCGTTCAGCCGTTCGGGCGCGATTGAGTAACAAACATCCATCCATACATCCATCTATCCAAACTTTCGCATTTATAATATTAGTATAGATAGTATGGATGGCTGCAAAGTCTGCACGATAGGCCAACTAGAAATCGCCATAGGCACGAGACTCCATCGCTCTGCCTCAAGAAAGGCCGAAGGTATTTCGTGAGAATGAGCATTCTATTCTTTAACAAAATTCCACTGTCTATTATAAACTTGCCTTTACACAAGTTTAAGAAAACCATTAAAAAAATGCTCCTGAAAAATGCTTATACTGTCGAAGATTATATAAATGATAATAAAAGAGCATGGATTTGACTCACTCCACCAATGCTTAGGACTGCTGTTACTTATGCATCTTTAGACTAATGCAATAGGCATGATGACAGTAACGAAGAATCAATGAAATTATGAATATTTTATCTAATGAAATAGGATTCATGGATTATAAAAAACGTATTTATTTTTCTATTTCGAGTGAGATTGCTATTTATTTTGATAAAATAAAATTATAAAATACAGCAATCCGCCATATTGGTTAAAACACCAAGAAGCGAATGACGTCACAATTGTTTGTTTTCGAGCTTTGACAATCACACTATTGATTACTGCACACTGCACAGAGTACATTGGTAAAAATAATAGTGACGTCACAAACGACGCCATGACACCGGAGAGCGTTTTGGCGTGAATTTTAAAATTTAAATTTCAAATGCCAATATTAGTATCTACCAAACCTTATTTTTCTGCTGAAATAAGATATTTTTTCGAAATAGTAGATCAATCAGTCATCATGCCTATTCTAAATATATTTTATTTTTTTCAAAAACGGCTTTCTGAACCAGTGGTAGATTCATTCGACTATTCATAAGCACTTGTAAAAAGTCTATTTGAATAAAAACATTTGAATTTGAATTTGAATTTGATGACTCAAAACTTTTCGTGTTCTGTTCCAGGTAAAAGATTCGCCATAATACAGATGAAGACCTGCCTGGTAAAGCTGCTGCCACACCTGCGCATAAGCCCCGCGACACGCCAGCCGCGGACTCGGCCTTTCGACGTCGACCTGCGAACCCCGATGACCCTGCATCCAGCTGATTCTAGAGTTAGAATCAGTTTATTATGATAGATGTAAGGAAAATTTGTAAATTACAAACAAACCTATCTATGAGTACTGACTACTCGTAGCATCCAGTTGTAAAAAAAAAGCTACTGTAGTTAAAAAATCCACAGTGGTTCAAAATAAATGTGCATTGCATGTGTAAGGCTACGTACGCACTGCGAAAAACATTCGCGCGAATTTTATTCTCGCGATTTATATTTCGCGTACTGATTTCACCTACTCTACTAATGTGTATCAAACCAGCGTTTTTTTCCCACGCGAATTTTTTTCGCAAGTGCGTACACCTCTATGATTTCTAGGGTCAGAAATGCGAAAAAAAATCGAAATGTCTACATAAATGTTTTGCTATCTGTGTATCTATCTAAAACCATTCTTAATGTTTGTACCTGTGTGCTTGCTATTATATTAAAAAAATCGAGTAACTTACGGAAACACTGCTACTCTCCACTCTTTGCTTATTTTAAACCTTAATATGGTCTATATTTTAGGTAATAGTATGATTTATTACAATCTAAGATATTAAAAATGCAACTGTGTATTCGTCTGTTATTTTTTCATGGCCCATTTTCATATGGACTGGTATATTTTTCACTACTGATACAGAATACTTTTATTCCGTAAAATAAAAAATCTAGTAGTTTATACGGGTTTTGTTAGGTAAAAAAATGTTCAAATTCCATATCGCCATAGACTTTATCTGAATTCTATACTTTATCTGAATTCGATTCATAATATCTTGTGAATCTATTGTACTAAAGTGAATAATCATTATTCATCACAGCAATTATTGAAATAAAGTAAATATTTATTTTGAAAAATATGGTACAGACCTTGTACAGACAATATTATCTAGATGTTATTAGATGAATTTTAAAGCACATGCAATGCATATTTAATTTTTACCGACGTTCATAAATTGTATAGGTACTTAAGTATAATATTCTTATTATTTAAGAATTCATTAATTTCATTGATATTCATCGACGTATCAATCACAATTATTTTAAAGCGTTATTATTATATATGTTGGGCAATAAAATGTTTTTCAATCTTTTCTTTGAAAATAATGAGACCCCAAAAATTAGAAATTTAATAAAATACATATGTTTATAAAATAAAATATTTCGTGTAAATAAGGGAAAGTTGTGATAATTGTTTTTCCATTTACTTTGACATGTACATTACAAGAATAAAGACTAAAATATTATTTTAATTTTTTTATTTGAGTGTCATTTTGTTCCACTCTAGATATTTCTAGGTACTTACCGAAATAGTTGTTTATACATATAAATCTAATACCTACCTCTAATACTTACCTATTTCCAATAGTTTAAACTAATTTGCTGTACTCGTATTTGTTTATTATTTTTCACTTATAAATATAGACTAGAGAGAAATATTAAGAACAAAACACTGCAACAAACACAAATAATGATTAATAATTACTTAATGTGTTTGTTTAATGTTAACTACCACATAATGAACTAATTTGTATAAAACACATATAAATAATTTAAGCAAACATACTTTCATTCAGTTCGATATTTTTTTTCAACACTTACAACTTCCATGTAATATTAAAAAAATCTAACTGCAGTTTGGACAGCTTTTGCCTAAGTAAGGAAATAAAGTGAAAATACATAGTGCGATAATATGTTTTATAACGTAATAATAATTACTTACTATAGTGCTCGCGTTAAGAACTGAGGGGTTGGGCCATAAATCATTCTCAGCTCGCACTCATTGGCCTTATGGAGCATCATAATGAGGTGCGTAACAGCAGGTAGTTGATATCGATAACATTTATCGACAACATACATTTAACAAATATAAATAGGTATGTTCGATACCCTAAACGTATGAGAATGGATACACGAAATTGAGCTCTAATTCAATGCTATTATAGTTTATTTTACTTTGAGGCCAAACTTTAACGATTGGATCGGCAATCCTTACATGATTGCACCTCTGATCAATTAAATATTTTTTTTAGGCCTACTCTCTTTAACTTTTCGTAAAAGTTCTTCTTTTATTTCTCTATTTGTAAATTTGATGTTGTTTTTCGTCAACCACTCCTGAATGTCTTGTCCGCCGCGTTGTAAGGCGGAGTCACGTAGCGGAGTCACCTACTAGTACTTTATCGATAAGGCGCAAAGCGTTGCACATTCCTATTGTTATTGACATTTATGGCCCAACGCCTCAGTTCATAACGCGAGCACTATAGTCTACTTATCTTGTCACAAATTTTCATTCACTTCAAGTTACGAAGAATGAATTGATTAAAAATCGTTAAATTGGATCACAGCTTCATGATGCCTTTTAAGGTAAGCAAATATATTTTCTCTACTTTTTATCGACCTTCAGAAAATCGCAGTTTAGTCGAGCGTACTATGTGCACGGCCTAAGATGTAAAACCGAGGCGGATGGCTCGGGTGTTTCTTTTAATCTACCTACTTTAAATGTGAAAGTCTGTGTATGTGTCTGCTACGCTATAATAGCCCATATTTATGGTGGAAAAAATGGGCCGTTAAAGCGTTACTTACCAAAACCAAATTGTAGCTAAACGACACTCCAGTGGTGTGGTTCATAATAGAGAAAATTGATAGGACCTCGTGGCCCTACTTACTCGTGGTCCTACTAAATTAGTAGGACCACGAGGAAACGCTCATACCTTCAACAGTTCAAAGTCAATCACCCATCTAGTTACCGATATGAGTCAACGTTGCTTGCCTAGTACTTATAATTAATAATTATTGCTCAAGGTTGTCCTAAGTAGGTCATAAGCACCACTGTCATTAGTAATCTTTTTGTCTCGTCCAAAGAATCTTGTAAAGAAGGAAAATATAGCCAGGAAAAAATAGGGATGGCAACTTGATGTAAAAACAAAATGTCACCGACAGGGTTCTTTGAATCCATTGAAAAGGCCCGCGTCACAATTCCGAAACGGGGCATGTTGGAAAGAAGGTTTTTCATTCCTTTCACGTCAGTTACCACCGGTATCCTATCGTAATTACGATCTGCTGTGAAAGGAGGATGAGAGACTAGGAAATCCAGATGCTTTTGTTTTTTTTATACTCTGTACTTACCCCGTAAGTAGTTACAGTGGGGTAACTGTGTCAGATTTTCTTCTCAACCCATCTCTCGGTCCAGTACTGAGCGTTAACGATTCTATACTATGAACGCTATAAAAATAGTTTGAGTTTTCTAGGATGCAAATATCGTCAAGATTTGCCGGCTCGTCATTTCCAAAGAAATTAAACCGATTTTGGCGACATTTGGTTCATCCCGGGGAAGGGACGTAGGCTACTTTTTATACCGGAAAATTAAAGTGTTCCCGCGGGAATCAAGAACCCTTTATCCACTCATCACAATTCACATCACTCTAAACATCATCTAGTAATCTATACTAATATTAGGTATAAATGCGAAAGTTTGGATGGATGGATGGATGGAGGGATGATTGTTACTCAATCACGCCAAAACGGCTGAACGGATCTGGCTGAAATTTGGCACAGAGATACATTATAGGTTTGACGACCTCCGTGGCGCAGTGTGTAGCCCTGTTGCCTTAACGTGCGGAGGTCTCGGGTTCGATCCCCGGCAGGGTCAATTTAGGAATTTATAATTTCTGAATTTTCCCTGGTCTGGCCTGGTGGGCTTCGGCCGTGGCTAGTTACCACCCTACCGACAAAGACGTGCCGCCAAGCGATTTAGCGTTCCGGTACGATGCCGTGTAGAAACCGAAGGGGTGTGGGTTTAATATAACTGCCATGCCCCTAACAGGTTAGCCCGCTACCATCTTAGACTGCATCATCACTTACCATCAGGTGTGGTCGCAATCAAGGGCTAGCTTGTAGTGGATAAAAATAAAAGGTTGGAAAATGGGAAAGCACATTGACTACTCAACCAAAAAACCTTAAACCACGAAGACGAAGTCGCGGGCATCAGCTAGTACATGTATGCTAATAAATGTATAGACGGACATATTTATGCGTTGTAATAATAATATTATTTTGTATGAAAGAATTTATTTTATGATTTTACATTGTAGCTTTGACGCCTACCGTGTCAAATCGTACCCTGATTCTCGGGCAACACAATATCTTTATAGTCCGGGGTCGCATTGCATAAAAACATACCACAGTATGTTTTTATGCAATGGTATTACTATTGGTAATGGAATTACAAGGTACATGAACCGGGCTAGCATTTAAGTATAGTGAAAGTAACTAAGTACTTAGTGAGACTGGGGGGTTAGTACCATCCTTCAATTCAATTCAGTTCAAATGTTTTTTATTCGAATAAACTTTTACAATTACTTTTGAATCGTCAAGTGAATCTACCACTGGTTCGGAATGCCTGTCCTACCGAGATCCAGCAAGAAACTCGGTGGTATAATTCATTTACAATTATCATTGTGTACATATTAAGTAACCACTGTCCTTAGCATTGCTGGAGCGATCAAATCCACGCTCCTCTATCATTTACATAATCTTCAACAGTATAAAAAGCTTTTTTCATGAGCATACTTTTAATGGATTTCTTAAATTTGTGTATAGGCAAGTTTAAAATAGGTTGTGGAATTTTGTTATAGAAAAGAAAGCTCATTCCCACGAATGACCTTCTAGTTAAAGCAGTATTATTTTAAAATGTCAGCTTTATATCACGTACTTTGTCCCTAAATTAAAGAATAGATGTCTAAAACACGAACGTCAACGTTATTAAAATAACTAATGCGCCTGTTTTTTTTATTTATTTTTCATATTTAATAGCGACGCTGACACCGGTTCAGCTAAGTTTTGGACTGTAGGTACTCGTATCTTGTGAGATACGTTTTTATGCGCGGGACCCCGGACTATAACGAGAGCACTTTGCTAGTGACATATTTTATTAGCTTTTTGAAACTAAGTATAACTTATGTGCTACTCAACGAGTCTTTGTACGTGAGATTAGTTAGAGGAGATTAGATATGTGGCTGCATTGATGTAGAATTTTTTTAGTAGTTTTTTTATTTACTAGGCAACCTTCAGGTCTAACAATTAAGTCTTCTAGGTAATGTGAAAATTTAACAGTCCAATATACTTTTGTACCTATGTTTTTTAAGAGGGAGTGAAGTGATGAATATTAATCTAGTGTTTATATTAGTGATAGGTTGAGTAAGTGTTTATTGTATAGTGACACCCAAAGTTTTAATTTATCCAAAAATCATTCTATATCCATCAGAAAATGTTTGAACTGCGTAGAGATTAGGTCACTTGCTATTGTAAGGACCTTCAGTGTGTTTTTTCTATGAGTGTCTGTCTCTTTTTGATGTCTCTTTTTCGTTTCATCGAATTTTCAAATCACAACGATTCTAAAGAAGTTTCACTTCAAAAGTGAATTGGCGGTTAGAAACTTATCTGGTGATTTCGACATCCCTTGAATAATCAGTACCTATATAAAGCCAGTAGCTCCACATTTCGGACATTGTCAGCAACTCGTATAAGAAAGGATATTAGGTATACTTTATTACGTGGCCATAGGTACTAAAATTCTATATCAATGACGTGGCCGATTCGCGTGGAGGTTTTGTACATGATAAAACCTCCAACCTACCAATAAGTAATACCTTTTTACAAACATCAAGCAACTTTTATTTATTTTTGAAACACAGCAACTTTTAAATACCGAACGTGTGTTCCATTTTTTAAAACGCTTAGCTTGTCTTTTTATTGAATTTGAAACGTAAGGTGTCAAGTGTCAAATAACCGACGCTGCAACCATTTTGCCAATCGTCATGCACTCAACGAGCATAATAATTGTTCATTGCAACAATCACTGTTCATTTTGTAATATATATTGTATCAGCTACGGGGCTTCTCTTGTAAGTAAGTACCTACTTTTATTTTTCTTATTGTAAAATATAATATACTTAGCTATTCTGTCATGCAGTAAAAATAAAGTGAGTCGCAGGGAGCCTCTGGATCCATGTGGAAGCATGGTGGAAGCACATGGTCTGTGGGTGGAAGTTTAAACAAGTAATAAAATTAAAAATTTTAAAAAACCCACGACGAACTGCAAAGCTCCATATAGGTACAAAGTGCTTGTTAAGACAAATCAAAAGAGTCCAAACACGACGGGTTTACGATGAGAATTTAAGGAGTTCCCATGATCGCCTCCTGACTCCATCATGAGACTCTGGAGAGCATCTAGGTACAAAGCGCTTGTCAAGACAAATCAATAGAAATCAAATACGACGGGTTTACTATGAGAACTTAAGGAGTTTCCATGACCACCTCCTGGCACCATCATGAGACCCTGGGCAGCATCTAGGTAAAAGCTAAATATATCTAATGCAAAAAACCGCATCTCAATCGGCCCAGTACTTTTTGTGAAAAATGGTAACATATTGATAAATTAATATCATAAACTACAGCTCAGCTTGGTTGTCTATGGTCCTAAAATATATCTAAGAACCTTCTCACAAGCTAAACATATCTAATGCAAAAAACCGCATCTCAATCGGCCCAGTACTTTTTGTGAAAAATGGTAACATATTGAAAAATTCAAATCATAGACTACAGGTCAGCTCGGTTGTCTATGGTCCTAAAATATATCTAAGAACCTTCTCACAAGCTATACACATCTAATGCAAAAAACCGCATCTCAATCGGCCCAGTACTTTTTGTGGAAAATGGTAACATATTGAAAAATTCAAATCATAGACTACAGCTCAGCTCGGTTATCAATGGTCCTAAAATATATCTAAGAACCTTCTCACAAGCTATACATATCCAATGCAAAAAACCGCATCTCAATCGGCCCAGTACTTTTTGTGGAAAATGGTAACATATTGAAAAATTAAAATCATAGACTACAGCTCAGCTCTTTTGTCTATGGTCCTAAAATATATCTAAGAACCTTCTCACAAGCTATACACATCTAATGCAAAAAACCGCATCTCAATCGGCTCAGTACTTTTTGTGGAAAATGGTAACATATTGAAAAATTCAAATCATAGACTACAGCTCAGCTCGGTTATCAATGGTCCTAAAATATATCTAAGAACCTTCTCACAAGCTATACATATCCAATGCAAAAAACCGCATCTCAATCGGCCCAGTACTTTTTGTGGAAAATGGTAACATATTGAAAAATTAAAATCATAGACTACAGCTCAGCTCTTTTGTCTATGGTCATAAAATATATCTAAGAACCTTCTCACAAGCTATACACATCTAATGCAAAAAACCGCATCTCAATCGGCCCAGTACGTTTTGTGAAAAATGGTAACATATTGAAAAATTAAAATCATAGACTACAGCTCCGCTCGGTTGTCTATGGCCCTAAAATATATCTAAGAAACTTCTCACAAGCTATACACATCTAATGCAAAAAACCGCATCTCAATCGGCCCAGTACTTTTTGAGAAAAATGGTAACAAATAAGTGCACAAACAAACAAACACACAACCTCTAAGGGCAAACTCATATACCGTCTCCGTTTCGTCGAGGGTAAAAAGAGATCGTAGATGTCCAAATGTGGGTCTATCGGTGGACGACGACGACGAAATTATTATAGTCTGTAAAAGTACTTAATATGTTTGATGAATGTGAAAGTTTTTGAGCTACTTTTTTAGGCAATACAATATTTTTCCATGATTTTACCGTAAAATATTAATAAGTTTAAGAAAATAATTGATTATAAGTAGATACTGGATTTAGATATGTACGACGTTTCTTAGATGGTTTTTCCTAAACTCTGTAAAATAAAAGTACCTAAATAGTTGACCTACCAACCAAATATGGATTTTAGACTCGAGCCAGATTGGCTTTTTTTCTTAAAATAATTGTTCTACATAATATTCATTAATCATTAGGTAAGTAAATAGTATGCGTGTGTTATATAATTATTATGTAGGTATGAAAATACATAAGTAGATTTGTGATTCTGTAGGAAATTGCAATCATATCAATGTATTTGGAAGGTACTTATTTTAAAAACCCAGTTTTTCATTCATATCCCATATTCTTTTATGACGAAATGTATTGTCAAGATATTAAAACAGATTTCCAAGCATGAACCATGCATAAACAAGAATTTTCACAGTTAATTTTATTAGTTTGAGCAAAATTTTCATTGAAAAACATCCCGATAATATTTTTAAAACGCCCGAATGAAATGTTTAACGAGACGGTATTTAAAAAATAAAAACCTATAAGCCTTCTTACATTTGAATAGTGGAAAAGCACGCGGTTGAAAGAGTGCCACTTGTGTGTAAAAAATGTGTTTTATCTCAATTTTAAATGTAAATGATCGTATGTTTACTGTAAATAGTGGGAAATAAAGCCTCAATATACTATTTTCAGTGAGTTTAAAACCTACTATTAACTTCTTAGTGATTAAAAAGCTATGCAGGAAAGACCCAATGCATAAATAACATTGATTGCGGGTGTAGGATTTCCTAATAAGTAGGTAAGTACATCCAAACTATACTGAATAAATGTACGAAATTAGGTATAAGAAGTTATGGATAAATGTACGTTATCGTATGTTGAGATTGAGAACATGTAATTAATGTGAGCTGCCATTCTGACGCCATGATGGCGGGTGTACCTAACTAAATTAACTTTTTTTACCATCGATATATATGTAGGCACTGGGCCCTTTCATAGAAAAACGCCGGGCGTCCGAGATGCGGAACGCGTTCCGCATCTGTCTTTGTTCCCGTCGTAGCGCTGTCACGATCGCTCGTCGTGCGGATAATTTGTTATTATTAAGTTAACATCTAAAGTTTAATTAGTTTGGCACTGTATAATTTTAATTTTAAGGTAAGTGTTTCAATTCACAATTATACATTTCCAAAAAAACATTATTTAATCTTCCTATTTAATATTTTTATCCATTACGCAATCATTTAATTTCCGCGGCAAACTGTATAATTTTTTTTTTTACTAACTGGCCTTACGGCTATGACCTATATATTATCTATGACCGAGTCATACGTTTTCAAGTTTTTATTCAAGATGTTGCAAGCAAGTTCCCGCTTTTCAGACTAGATGGCGTTGATGGCGTTGCTAAAAATACGCCCACATTCTTTGTTTGACAGGGCCCGTCTATGTAAATTGAGGTCGTTGTTTTTTACCAAATAAATACATATACGCATCGATATATATGTAAGTACTAGATGGGCCCATAGAAAAACGCCGGGCCGCCGAGATGCGGAACGCGTTCCGCATCTATCTTTGTTCCCGTCGTAGCGCTGTCACGATCGCTCGTCGTGCAGATAATTTGTTATTATTAAGTTAACATCTAAAGTTTAATTAGTTTGGCACTGTATAATTTTTATTTATAGGTAAGTGTTTCAATTCACAATCATACATTTCCAAAAAAACGTTATTTAATCTTCCTTTTTAATATTTTTATCCATTACGCAATCATTTAACTTCCGCGGCAAACTGTATGATTTTTTATTTTACTAACTGGCCAGTTAGTAAAAACTTTGGGCTTTGGGTTCCAGCCGTAGAATAGTCAGCCCAGTACGATAAAAAAATGCAATCAAGATTAGAGACGGGCAGACCGTACAATTTAGGCATTAATATTAAAAATTAAACTCTATTTAAATTTAATTTAATATTATTATAATAATAATATGATAAAATTTATTATTGACGTGAATTAAATTTTTAACTACAATAAATTACAAGTTTTTAGCATTAGTAGTTACTGAATTATGCAAAGTGTGACGGACGGACATGTCGCGCCACAAGGCTTGTCTCCTTATCATTTTGGTACGCAACCTTAAAAATGATTTTATTTCTGTCAATTTTCGACAAAACTTCAGTATCAATAACTAAAAAATAATAAAATTTTAAAAACCCACGACGTACTGCAACTCCCCATTCAGTGGACTTTGACCTTAAAATATATCTAAGAACCTTCTCACAAGCTATACATATCTAATGCAAAAAACCGCATTATAATCGGTCCAATAGTTTTACAGGAAAGTTGTAACAAAAGTGGTAAAAATAACAACATCATACTATCATTTATCGTTTACCTCAGAGAGTACACTGATGTAGGTATTATTTTCAACAAGCGTATCTGTACTAATCTATGACCGAGTCATATACGTTTTCAAACTGTCATTCAGCAATGGCGGATATTGCAAGCAAGTTCCCGCTTTTCAGACTAGATGGCGTTGATGGCGTTGCTAAAAATCGCCTACATTCTTTGTTTGACAGGGCCCGTCTATGTAAATTGAGGTCGTTGCATATACGCAATTATTGTAAGGGATTACTATTTTTATATAAATTGAAGGGTTGGGCTATAGTATACTGACGGTGGCGGAGGGGGATGGGGAGGGGGGAGGGGGAAGGGGGGAGGGGATATACCCCCCCTCAAAGTAAGACGTTCCGAATTTTAGTAGTTACCGAGATATTAATTTTTTAAAATTTTGAGGTTAGTTTTACCTTTATACCTTTTCATTAATTATACCTACTTTAACCTACCTTTATACCTTTTGTTTAAGGTAGTGGAAGAGGTTAATTTCTTAATTGCAATGGGCTACGCCAGAAGACTTGCTTCTGGCTTCGCGCTTAAAAAAAACACTAGGGGTAGGGCAGACAAGACTGCGTGGAGTCGGGGTGTGCTGATTCGATTTTGTGAATCATATCATAACCTAATTATACATGTACCTACCTTTAAACCTTTTTAGTTAATTATACCTATAACCTTTAAACGTTTTTTTTAACCTTATAATCTTTCATATGAAAAGCGCGTAAAACGATGACTCATAGATTTGAATTCAAATCATTTGGACACTTTGGCGCCATCGCACGCGTTCCGTTTTTCCAATAATGTTTTTATGTTTGAATATGATTATTACTCTAATACTTTTTATGTTTGGAACGGATTATAATACGTAAAACGAAACTTTAGTACGTCAACTAAACGTCAATGAGTCTGTAATCTATGGCAAATGTCGTAAGAAATAGTGAAAAGTGGTCAAAATTTGCGAATTTCAAAAAATTATTTCTCGAAAAGTATTAAAATTCGGAGTAAAATATTTTAGTGCAAGGCTTACCACATCAAGGTCTTTCTGTAAAAAAAATATGAACGTCCAACTCCACCGACAGTATACTATAGCTGAGCCCTGAACCTTTTCCTTGTGGTAAATTGCTGTTTTTTTTAAATTTTACTTATGCTTGTTTTTTCTTTTGTAATTAATTACATTGGCGATTTACTTCCAGTGGGTTGATAGGAAAATAATTAATCAAGGTCAAGTTTGTTGACCATAACAAACTTACTTAACAACTTAGTTAGTCAGCAAACTTGACCATAGGATAAGATTTTTATGCAAACCTACTCATTCTCTTACAAGTTACAAGTTAGTTAAGTTACTGATATCTTTTGTGAACTAGTCTGTAAAAATAGGATCTTAATAATATTGTTTATTATGGACAACCATACGGGAATAGTTGGAAATATTTTGTCATAATTATAGTGTATGGAAGTTGTTGGTGTGAATAAACAAATATTGGAGCAAACTTTGAAAAATATTGGCATAGAGAAAATTGTAGCCAACAGGTTTCTGTTACACAATAAATCAATATTAACCCAAAGAGTTAGTGTATTTATAGTTTCTAATAAAAAATTAAAAAAAACTCATACAAATTCATACCTAATGAATGTCCTCCCGACCGAATTTCGGCCACGGTGGCCTATCTCCAGAGAGATAAGCCAATTGGGCAGGAGATAATATTATAGTGCACAAGTGTTTGTGCAAACACAGGTGCACTCTCTGTTAAGAGAGAGATCCAGAGAATCCGACACGACCGGAGAAAGATCAGGCGCAAGACCGACGTTTTTAAAGTCAAATTCAAGTCAGTTACAAATGATGGTTACAAATGCAACAAATTCATAGCCCCGTTTAAAGTCCTACGCGATTCTTTTCTGGGTGAAACACTTATGAATTACTTACATTAGAACTAGATGATTCCCGCGACTTCGTCTGTGTGGATTTAGGTTTTTGAAAAATCCAGTGGGAAATTATAATTTTCTTGAATAAAAAGTAAGTATGCCTTCCCTTCGGATGCATTCGATCTCTGTACCAAATTTCCTCGAAATCGGTTGAAAAGATGTGGCTGTGAAATCGTAGCAGACAGACACATTCGCATTTATAATATTAGTATGTCGTGTTTTTTAAAATTGTATTCACTTGTTTGTATTGTAAATATGAATGAATGAATGAAATATTCTTTATTGTACACCAAGTAAAAAAAAATACATTTATACAATAACAATAAAAATAATAAAAGAAAAATCGGTACAAATGGCGGCCTTATCGCTTTGAAGCGATCTCTTCCAGGCAACCACGCATAATAATATAATATGTTGTTTGTTTTAGCTTACATCATGCTGCCTTCAGAGGAAGAGCCCGACGATGACCCGATAAGGCTGTTCTACTCCGAGCAGGATAGGGTGTTGAGATACTCTGACATCAACAGTAAGTTCCTGCATCATTACAGTAATTTACATTCCTAGTGTGCAAAGTAGACAATTACAGCCGAGATGCAAAGGGGTTTGAATATTTTGCAAGTGGTGGAATCACCATTTTTATTTTTGCTCGAAATTGCCGCCACGCATAAACCTCTACTAATCAATAGCTGGCATTAAAAAGGGGGTTTTTAAAAGCAGTGTATCCATCAAACGGTGACATAATGTATGCTTGTAAAAATAATGTGCTGTTTTCAAGACATTTGACCAGCCATTGACGCATCTCAAAACACAATTTTAAAAAATCTGCATTGAAATTTATTTTAAACATACTTACCTCTTAATTTACCTTTTAAAGCAATTTTTCTCCTTATTGTAACCAATAATTAGCTCTAGAAATATAAGATAAAATTCATATTTCTAAATCAAACACATTGTCGGATTCATTTGTAACCCAAGCAAGTACAAAACTTCTAAAGCGTCAGATTTCCGAGATATCCGAGATAACTTGTGTCAATTATGTACGACTTTTCCTATGTGCATGATGTAACTACCTATAAATTGAATTGCTTGTAACCATAAGCAACAAACATTCAACATTTTGTATACCTACTACTTGTAATTCTGTTGGCAGTTCAAATAAAATAAATAAATATCCTAATCTATCAAATTTGTAATCTACTCGATGATGGAACTACCAGTATAGTTTTGATAGCTTATATCTGGGAAACCTGACGCCTTAGAAGATTTGGTCTCATATAATACTTGCTTCTGTTAATGCCAGCTTTTGATTAATACAGGTTGTATGAGTGGCAGCTATTTTGAGAAAAAATTAAAATGGCGGAACGGTAGGTAGGCCAGACTCCATACAAAAATATTCTAATTGACTGCCATCTTACCTGGTGGTATTCGATGATGCAGATTAGTCGTAAGATGTTAGGGGTACCTATAGCAGTTATATTAAACCCATAACCCCCGTTGTTTGGTTTCAAACTTAGAATTTGTAGTCTATTTTTAGAAATATGACAGACGTACTATGATATTGTCTCCCTCGCACTCATTCCAACTTCCTATCGCTTCCCTCACTCTCGCAAATTGCATTTTTTCATAAAATTTAACCAGTTCCTGAAAAAACTGCATCGTCGCTAGTCGTGTGCGCGCATTACGCAAATCCTGCCTATCGGATTAAGGCTAACACGTGTTCGATTAAATCTAAAAAAATCATAAACATTTTGTGATTAAGTGTATTCAAAACTATCAGAACAAGCTGCGGCCGCGGTAAACTGGGTGATATAAAGTGAATTTTGTGAGTGCAAATAAAGCGCCGTAATTCGTAAGTCCATTTCCATATTTACCTAATTTACTGATGGAAAGAGTCTAGCAGAGTCCCCGCAGTGCCTAGGCCTGATATCTTAATTGATTATTATAAACACCGTTTTTCACCAGACATTTTTATTTTATTATTTTTGAATCATGACAACCAAAAACACCACAAGTCACTATGTGACAGATTACGAATAACAGCCAGTAACAGTCTACAAGAAGTATCAACCTCCAACACGCACCCTTAATCTGCCACATGTGTACGCACCCTTAAGACTAACAAGTGTACATCCACACTTAAATCACATCAGGTCACAAGTACCAAAACAAGCACAAGTGTGTATGCACCTTTGTACACGAGTGTACACAAATACATTGTACTCGACTGTTCCCATATCTACACCTTACATAAAACCATGAAAAATAAACAAAACAGAGATTACACCATTATAAAAACCTAAACATATTTGTACAATACAAATACAACATATCAAAAACTTAAGTTATACCACTTTCACTTTCACTACCCGCCCTCTTAATGGGTAATCTCGCTAAAGCTAACTTTATCTTGGGGCCTGACAGAGACTTTGTCAACATATCTGCCAGCATTTCTTGTGAAGGTACATACTGTATCTCTACCGCCTCATTGAATATCGCTTCGCGAACAAAGTGACACCTAATATCTATATGTTTCGTCCTATTATGGGTTCATCTTGTTTCTCGCAATATGATGTGCAGACTGATTGTCATTATAAATGACTACAGGTTTGTCGCAACTATCATTTACTAAACTCTTTAACAAACTCCTCAAATAAATCGCTTCCTTTGAAGCTTGGCTAAGACCTATGTATTCTGCCTCGGTAGAAGACAGAGCAACACACCTTTGCTTGCGACTCTCCCACGTTATTAAACTATCGCCTAACATAAACATTAGACCCGTAAAGGATTTCCTATCATATGACCCACCCCAATCTGCATCCACGTAGCCAATAAGATTTAATCTACCTGACTTTCGAAAAGTAAGCACAAAATCAGACGTCCCTTTTAAATATCTTAGCACACGTTTAGCACACTTAAAATGAATTTCATCGTAACACGAATTAAACTGTGATAGAACGCTAACGGCATGCGCGATATCTGGCCTACTATTTTGGGATAAATAGTTCAGACATCCTACCAGATTCTGATATGGCAACCTACAACCGGCATCAGAAGCCTTTTCCAGTCTAAGACCAGCTTCCATGGGGGTAATGACTGGTTTACAATCCGTCATTTCAAAGTCCTGCAACACGTTAATAACATACTGTTCCTGATCAAGGTAAATGGTGTTTTCATCCCTCCTAAGTCTCATGCCTAAAACATGTCTAGCTCGACCTAGATCCTTGACCTTGAACTTTTTTAATAACCCTGTCTTCAACTTTTCCTTTTCATTTTTGTGTAAAGAACTACAAAAAATAAAAATATCATCAACATAAATAACTACAACTATCCTATCTTTATCCCCTAACCACTTTTGGTACAAGCAGGGCTCTATCTTCGATTGCTTGAAACCTAAGCTAAGCATCTCTCGGTCAAGTTCATGAAACCAAGCATTCAACGCTTGCTTTAGACCATATAACGACCTATTTAACTTACAGACCTTTGTCTCCTGACCCTTGGCGACAGCACCTACAGGTTGCATCATATAAATATTTTCCTTTAGTTTACCATAGAGGAAAGCAGTCGTTACATCCCACTGATCTATGTCCCAATCATATTCTACAGCTAATGAGAATAAAAGTCGCAAAGTCGAGCTCCTAACCACCGGAGAATAAGTTTCGTTATAGTCTACACCACGTACCTGAGTAAATCCCTTCGCTACCAGCCTAGCTTTATACTTTGAGACCTTACCATAGCTATCTCGCTTAATCTTAAAGACCCATTTGCATTGTATCGGCTTCTTGTCACGTGGTAAGTCGACTAGCGTCCACGTCTGGTTCTCCTTCAACGATTGCAGCTCATCGTCCATGGCCTTCTGCCATAGCTCACGATCAGGCCTAGCTTGCGCCTGCTCTACAGTCGTCGGATCGCCGTTAATTGCCGCGAGAGCGTTGATTGTCGTTGCACGTACTTGAATAGTCGACCGGCTTTCGTGCACGCAGGTTGTATCTTGGCTCGATACTCGTCTCAGCAATCGGCTCATTACTCATTTCTAAATTCGTAGCAGATTCGGTACTTTCTGTATTTGCATCCTGAAAATCATCTTCACTGTTCGAGTGAACATCAGGAGCTACATCCAATATCGCAGATTCAGTTCGTTCCTCCTCTATGGACAAAGGAACAACTGCGTTCTTCGTCACATTCGTATCATCACCAGGAAACACGTTTTCCAAGAACTTAACATCTCTAGCAATAGTTATCTTGCCAGTCTGTAGATTCATCAGTCGGTAACCTTTCGTAAGCTCACAATAGCCAACAAAAATCAAACATTCAGTCTTCATGTCAAGCTTTTGCCTTTTCTGCTTCGGTTTCAATGCAAACGCCAAACATCCGAAAACTTTTAAATGACTCAAGTTTACTTTCTTACCAGACCAAAGTTCTTCAGGTACTTTATTCGTGACCGCCTTTGTAGGTCTTCGATTCTTTAAATATACCACGGTATGTACTGCCTCAGCCCAAAACTTCTTGCTTAGATTCGCCTCACAAAGCAACGTCCTTGCTTTTTCAATGATTGATCTGTTCGCCCTCTCAGCTACGCCATTTTGCTCGGGTGTAAACGGAACCGTCCTTTGGTGCTTTATACCAGCTGACTTGAACAATCTGTCGAAGGCATGGTTACAAAATTCAGTACCATTGTCAGATCTGAGGCATTTTATCAACTTACCCGTCTCTTTTTCTACTTCCGCCTTATACTCACGAAATTTGTCGAAAGTCTGACTCTTATTTCTTAAGAAATAAACGTGCGTCTTGCGCGTGTAATCGTCGACAAACAGCAACATGTATACAGAACCAACAAACGATGGCTCTTCCATTGGACCGCAGATATCCGTGTGTACTAACTCAAGAATCTGTTCTGCTCGTGTGCCTTTGTTTTTGAACGGGCTTTTACATGTCTTACCTTTTATGCATGGAATGCATGGCTCAATGCTTTGTTTACTGTCGAATTTTATACCAGTTACCAAATCTCTCAATATCAGCATGTTATTTTGTCCTAAATGCGCCAATCTTCTATGCCATAAGTTTGACAGAGGTTCATTTGACACTGTAGCGTTGACATAGTTTACGTTTTCATTCAACTTGAAAATTCCGTCAACTTCATTGCACGTCGCAACTATTTGTTTGGTTTTATTCCTGATAGTGCAACCTCCTTTGTCAAAATTAACCGCGAAATCATTCTTAACAAGATCGCTCACTGATATCAAGTTCAAAGATAAACGAGGAACATGTAGAACATTTTTCAATGTGAAATCTGTACTTTCGCTAACTTGTGGCATAGCATTTCCTCTACCTTCAACTGGTATTTCATCTCCATTGGCCACTTTAATTGTCAAGTTACCCTTAACTTTCTGATAGTTACATAACTTTTCCGCATCGTAAGTCATATGGGTCGAGCATCCACTATCTACATACCAATCGCTTTTGACCTTGGTATCCGTCGTACTCATGCACACACCAACGATACCGGCATTCAGCTTCTTACACTCAGCTGCCTTGTGTCCTTCTTTGTGGCATTTGAAGCACTTGCGCACTGGTTTACGAGCATTGTTTTTGGGTGCCTTTTCCTGTTTAGAGGCAAGGGCTTGCTCTCCTGCTCCAGCTCCAGCTGTTTCAGCTTGTCTATTAGCCTCCTGCAGCAGTTTAGTTTTAATCTGCTCTAAGCTAATATCCTTTCCACTATTATCCACTGCCATTATCATCGGGTTGTAGTCTGATGTTAATCCGGCAAGCAAAATAGAAATGATCCAGTCGTCTGAGACTTTCGCGTCTATTGCAGCCAATTGTTGTGTTATGGATAATACCTTTGAGATATATTTCTCCATACACGGAAAGTTTTCCAACTTACATGACCATAATTGACGCTGCAGTCATATACGTCTACCCCAGCCTTTATCTTCGTATGCACCACACAGCTTGTGCCATACCTCATGCGCGGTCTTCAAATTGTAGACATTCGAAAAACATGAAGGCTCCAACAGTAGACACATGGTAGTACGCACCTGTCGATCAGCATCTTTGAGTTCTGCAGTGACTTCCTTGGCTTCTACAGCCACCCACCAGTTTTTACATTCCAGGTAGTTTTGGACTTGGAACTTCCAAACCTCGAAGCCATCTGCACCCCCAAGCTTCCTTATTCCAAAAATGGAACCTGACGAGCTCTGGTCATCCGTCATCATCGAAAATGCGTATTTCCCAATTTTACAATTTACGATATCAGCAATTATCTGGGCTCTGGGCCCATAACCTGATGGAAAGAGTCTAGCAGAGTCCCCGCAGTGCCTAGGCCTGATATCTTAATTGATTATTATAAACACCGTTTTTCACCAGACATTTTTATTTTATTATTTTTGAATCATGACAACCAAAAACACCACAAGTCACTATGTGACAGATTACGAATAACAGCCAGTAACAGTCTACAAGAAGTATCAACCTCCAACATTTACCTATTTACGTATATCATAAAACTGACCAATAATTCGTATTAATTTGGGGGCGAAAACGCAAATCTACATCTACAGTCCATTTTATTCCATTTACTACCTTTATTAAATATAATTAAAACCCATTGGTTATGGTAAGAACGAATTAGTTAAGTATTCCCCCAACTTTAGTTTTGTACTTACCACCCGTAACTGTAACGGTTCCTGTCGTGTAGACATTGATACCGGAACGCCAAATCCTTAGATAATGTGTGGGTTAGTAAATATATTTTTTTAAAGAACTTGGGATGGGTCTAGCCACGTTCGAATCCTCCCAGACCAGACCAGACTAGACCAGAGGAAATTCAGAAATGGTAAATTCCCAAATTGACCCTGCCGGGGATCGAATCCACAACCTCCCACTTATGAAGGGGTCCCACTCCCACGCCAGGAAGGTCGTCAAAATAATATAATCAATTACTTTGAACGCACGTTACTCGGAAAGGTTAGAAGTGCTTACTTGAGAAGGAGAACCCGTGACCACCTGAACAGCTTTAGAGAGGAGACTCGTGCTCAGTGGAAGGTCGATGTGCTCAGTAGTGTGTAAAATAAATCTTAATATACAAAACAGTCGGGTTTGTTCGAACACTTATAACTCTAGAACGGCTGGACCGATTTTCATGGTTTTTTATTTGTTGTCGTTGTCTCCGTCCCGAATAGCAGAATAACTATTAAAAACATTGGACAATTGTGGAAAAAATTAAAGAAAAAACTTTTCCCTTGATTTTCCCATACAAAATGTTCATGGATTTCGTGACGTGATTTTTGGCATAGGCATAGTTGAGGACCTGGAGAGTGACATAGGCAACTTTTTACCCTGGAAAATTAAGGAGTTCCCGCGGGAATCAAAAAACTTAAACCACGCGGACGAAGTCGCGGGCATCAGCTAGTGTCAATTATTTTGTTATCTTTTTTCAGATTTAACAATTGATGCTTTTACAATCGAAGATCCTGGATTAATCGACATTACAAGTGAAGATCCTGATCCTGATATTCAAGAAGAAGGTATAACTCTTTCGAGTGGTGCTGCTCAGCTGATAAAAGAAGATAGTGCTTTGAATAAAGAAGTAATGGATATGGAAAAACAATTAAAATCTAACAATAGAAAAACCAAATCAAGTGACAATAAGAAAAAAAATGTGGACTTTAAAAACAATACAGATTTAATTGATGTGAAAATTTCTCAAAGAGATGTTATAGTCGACGATGTTCCTGATATAAATCTAAATGCTACTAATAAAAAAAGAAAAAATAAAGTTAGTACTCCTAGCAGCGTAAAAGTAGTTCACGAACGTGATGTTTATGAAAGGATTATTGGTAAGGCATATGATAACATAAAAATATATGGTAATCAACAACCTGCGAGTACCGCTGATAGTTTAAGTAACAACAGTAATGCAGATTTAAAAAAAGCCTCAAATTTAAGTGCAAATAATACCAGTAAAGCTTCAATCCAAACTTGTCACAAACCTTTAGAAGAAGTAAGTTTTTATAAAATAATAGACAGTAAAAGGCCCAAAAAAGTGTGCAGAAGTAAATCTTTATATATCCCATCTGTACAAAAATCAATTGAATCGAAAAAGAACGTCTTATTGACCAGTAAAACCAGCAATATAACAAAAGAGGTAAATTTTAAAGGCTTGGACGATAATAACTTACATTATTCCAAAATAACAACAAAAGAGTTAACTCTGAATCAAAAATTAAAAACGCATTCAAGAGACAAGAGTAAGTCTATGATGATTCATGAAATGAGTACTCCTATTATTACACAAGCTGCAAAAAGTGAAGATGCTAAGATTACTGGACAATGTGGCAATGTGAATGTTAAACCACTCATTCATATTCGTAAAAACGTTAATATAATAAATATTTATGATCACGTTTCAAGTGAAGGTTCTAAGATTATTAAGCCAACCGATACAAAAAAAATCTGCAAAAGTACTGATGATCAAGTAATCAACCAAGTAGCTCCAAAAGTAGCGGCATCTATTTCAAAAAATCGCCGAAACACCATATCTTCAGCTGGCCAAATTACCAAAAGAACTGTCAGTGAAAAGGTTACGAAAGTTAAAAGAAAAAATGGTGTCCTAAATTATAATGATCACACTTCAAAATTAAATTTATTTGATAAAATCACTAAACCGGCTACCTGTGATAAGCCGGCTAGGAATATGATAGTAAAAAATGACAACCTAAATTGTAATAATCAGTTTAAAATTCTAAAAGATGCTAAAATAACAGCTAAACTTATAAATAATGAAAAAGCTTTTGAACAGACAAAAGATAAAATTAATGCAATTATTAATACAAAAATTAATAGTCATATCACAACGTCAAGTGTAAATGCTAATAATAAACCTTGTCATAGTGAAAAACCTATTCATCTGAAAAGGAAAGTCATTAATATAATTGATGATCAAGTCCTTACCCCGTTTGTGCCAAAAGTAGCTGCATCAATTTCTAACAAACGCCGTGATACCGTATCTTCAATTTGTTCTGAAAATACTATCTCGCTAAACGTTTGTAGTCAATCTATTTTTAGTGATGATAAAATTATTCCTCACTATCATGCACGTTTGCATGGTAACAAAACAGGCAATAAAGACAAAAACGATAAAACAGATGCGGACACAAAAACCATACCAGTACAGTTAACACAAGTTAAATCACCTTTAGAAGTTAACCCAGAAAAAAACCCAGACACAATCACTGAAAGGAACGAAAATAAACCTTGTAAAGATGATAATAATACAGCACCTCTTTCGCAGATAAAACCTTCAGTACCAGTCAATATCAATAAAAATAATTTTGTCATAGAACCAACAGAACCCAATATAAATTTTTCACTTAATGCGCCACCGACAGTTCTACCAAAACCATTACCTAAATTTGACCCAAAGATCAATGAAAATGTATCTAATACACTTATTAAGGATATCGATATACTAGATAGACTTAATAGAGAAAAAAATACTGAGCATTTTTTACGTAAAATTGATTCTGTTCCTTGTGAAACAATACCAGTATTATTAAATATGTCCCCGTACCCAAATCAACGAAGTTATAAAAACTTTTCTTCGACATTTCCAATACGAAGTGTTGTGTCTAATCGTCCATTACAAGAATTTAAAACAAACATCTGCCCTAGGACATCTTATACGGCTTTTCCAAGATCACATCGAATAAGGCCATGGCAGGCTCCATATCCTTCCAATTACCATCAATTGAATAGTTTTCCTAACATTCAGTATCCAATTTTTAATCGTTTGATGAATGCCGGCACATTTGCAGGAAAATCTTACATGTCTAGGACGGTGACACCACCTCCAAAATTTCAACATTCGCCACATCCAATTCTACCTCCATATCGGCCAAATTCACCACGCTTTCCAATAAACATTTCAAATACATCGCCAAAAGATATAAATCAAGTTGTAAATATAAAAGATAGAATAGAAACAAGCAGCAGTAAAATTAAAAATCTAAGTAATGAAGCTCCAGTCGTAGAAAATACTCCAAATAATAAAGCAATTAATGGTTCTGTCAAGAATGTAAAAATTTCAGAAGCTAAAACTGTAGATATACCACCCGTTAAACGATCTCTGACTGAAAATATAAATATTTTAAATAATACAAAAGAAATAACTCATACAGAACAAAAATCAAAAGTAAAGGATTGTAATGAGGCTAAAAAAACACCCGATAAAACATATTCTCCGGCAATCTTGCCCATCTTGTCCTTTCCAGAAATATGTGATATATTATTAGAGACTTCAGGATATGATTACCCGAATTTAAAAAAAACAGCTAATAACAGAACAGAGTGGATTAATAAAGACGCTTTCGATCGGTCAGATTTGGATAACAAAAAAAGAGAAATGAATGATGAAATCACTCCAGATAAAAAAGGGAAGATTTCAATAAGTGAATATAAGAAACGTTTAGTTGTAACTACAACCAGTTAAAATGACTAAGTAGACATGAGAAGTTGTTGCTGTTATGTTATTTATTGAGTAGGTAGTATTGTAAGTTACACAGCTTGAGAAGAGGGGGTTAGAAGTTGATAGTAAAAGTTTATAGTTATGTCAAAATGTATGTACACGCTATGTAAATTTTATACACAGTATATTAAATAACGCCATCTCTCATATTATTTGTAAACGTATTTACTATTTAGAACCATAAATATTGTGAAGACTGAAAGTGGAATAAGTAAACAGATCTTGACTTGATAAGCATTGAGTACGGCCAAAGCGCCGGTCGCTGTCGCCACTTGCGCTTGCGCACGTCGCGTCGCAGTCGTCATGCGGTCATAATATTCTCTGCCTTGAGTGCTTGCTGACCCTTTCGGCAGGGAATTAAATCCTCAGTCGTTGAAACTTGGCAGGGTTGTAGTATGGTATGAACCAAAACTTATACAAAAATATCCAAAAAAAAATCCATTTGGAAGTTAGGTTTTTATACCTAAAACTTAATATTTATGACTGAATATTTTCTCGATTTCTTTTTAAAATAATAGTAGGTATATTTATTACACCCAAAACTGAAATATCAAACGAAATAAACATGCAGAACATCAATATTTAACCGATTTTATTATCAAACCTCAACTGTGTTTACGCAATGATGTACCTTCCTGCTTTGAGATTTGGGTATAGCATAAAAACTGGATATATTTTAGTATAATATACGTTTAACTGATAAATGATACTTTATCATACTGTAAAGTTTCGTCGCCTGAGGAATTATTATTGGGGTCCACCAGCTTTATTGCCTAGACTATAATGGGTAGCAATATAAATAGAGCTGTCTTTCTAGTTTAGTTTCATTAACATAAAAAAACAGTACACCAGTTGGTGCAGGGGGAATTCTTGATTACCCGTAACCCCTACCACTGCAACAGAAATATTAATATTTACTAAGAAATCATTTATTTTTGCAACATTCCTTTTAATGAGTTCTTTACCTCAAATAATGTAAGTAAACTTGTAGGGAGTCCTTTATTGAAAAGCTATTAGGTATAGCTTGCTCGCATTAATAAAATAATGACTCATCCACAGTCGGCATGTTGCCACCTCAAGCCCGACCAATGAAGTTGTAAGAAGCACTTTGATTTATTTCAACTTGATGGCAAAACGTTTCGACCGTGGTGAGTCGCTATTTTCGTAAAACGGACAGATTATAGATATTACGTATCTATAATCTGGCCGTTTATATTATTACCTACCTCATAATATTATACGTAATTACGTACCTGGTAGAAACTATTTTTCTATTATAGTGGTTACTGTTTACTGTTAGATAGATACTTTTGGGTACATTAAAATATAAATACAGAAGTACGTATTGTTAGAATAATATATTATTGTTTTCTCATTATGTTTTTTTTTATTTTTATTATCAAACCTTTCCACTAAATCGCTCCACAGGGAGCAGCGCTAGCGCCCAACACCCCTGGGTGTCTGTGGTACCACCAGGATTATCTACGGGAGGGGTGAGGCGATGGTACCACTTGCCAGCCCGCCTATAAATGTGTAATATACTTTCATAGCACATTATAAGTACCTACCTTCTCAGTATTCTCCATATTTCACTATTTTAACATTCTGGGGCATCTGGAAGTAATCTCTTCAAGAGGTAATTTTGTTCCTGTGCATGTCCTTTCAATGTTTGTTTTTTTTTAAATTTTGGTACAGAACAGTCACATTAGAGTAGTAGTAATATAATAACTCTATGGTAAGGAATTAAAAGATTTTTATTCAGTAGACGTATCTCTATGATAGGTAGTAGGTGGTAGGTATCATACAACAAGAGCAATACAACAGTCGGTGTTTTGTACAGATCAAATACCATTGAGTTATTATATATATTTACTACTTTTCAAATACGGTGGGTCACTCACGGTGAAAAATGTAGGTAATAATGTACAACTCCTTTATAAACGGTCAAAGTCAAACCAAAACTTATATGCGTAAATGTGGATAGACCTTTATTGGTTTTATTGCACAATTTAGCCAAAATTCCTGCCTCCTCCCCAAAGCACAGCCTCCGCATACAAGCGTGAGGTAATATCACACAATATGAATGCCAACCACTTGGTTCGCTTGTCATAAATTTTATATTAAATTCTAGCTTAGTTTTCAGATATTTAGGCTGTGACATGCAGATATTAGGTTGGCGCCGGTCTAGATGTTTAGGTATTATAAAAATGTAATAACTACGCTTTTATATTAATAAACTAGATGATGTCCGCGACTTTGTCCGCGTGCATTAAGCATTGTTGGCCCCGCGGGAACTCCTTAATTTTCCGGGATAGTAAGCCGAAAACGGCTAACGCTTTAAGAGGAAACGGGAGGGTGGTTTCCCCATACAATCGTATTTATCTCTTTTCTCCGTGGATAATTGCAAAAGAGAAATAAGTATAAAATTCATGTGTCCGTGCCATGTCCCCAGGTTTTTTTTTAAAATAAATAAATTACTTTAAGAACAAGGGAGCCTGAGCCATTATTGCCATTTTTGAAGATTCAAAAATGGCAATAATGGCTCAGTTTTCGCGCCATCATTCGACATCCCACAAACAAAGACATATTATTTATCATAGTTAATCAAAAAAAGAAAAAACATACCGTCATAGCCCAAGTCCTTCTAAAATTACTCATGAAAAAAAAATCTGTTTAGTTTTGGAGGAGGAAACGGAAAAGTGCGAGAGTAAGAATTCGACTGTTTTCCATATATTATCGGTCTATGCTGCAGTTGTCCCTATCGGGTGTTATGGAATTCTATTCGAGGAGCAGTGCGACGGTAATATAATTGTTCATTACCTATTAGCAAAGTTTCCCGTTCGTGCCGTATCCTCTTAACGATTTACGAAGTTGACTTTCTTTGGTTTTTTTACCTTATTCATGTAAAATAGCGCCTGTTAAAATAAAATAGCAATGCATTTTATCATACATACATATGGCTGTACTTATTACAGGCGTATTATTGTTGTTATTCACATACTATTATAATATATTATGTTGTCCGACAAACTTATCTGACCCGGTGACAGCGTCGCTAGTATATAATAAAAATCAAAATAAAAACAAAAACTAAACCGACATAAAAATTAGATCTAATTTTGGCCACCGGGTCAGATAAGTTTGTGGGACTTTATTATCTAACAAGGCAAATTGCGTGTTGCGTTAGCACCATCGATATTATATATGTCGGTACTTGATGGGCCCCTTCATATAAAAAAATTGGGCGTCCGACCTATAGAGCGCGCTCCACACCTGTATAAGCCTGTCCTTGTCCCCGCCATAGCGTTATCCCGCTTTTTAGGCTAAATAGCGTTAGTAAAATAGGTCCGCATTCTTTGTTTGACAGGGCCCGTTATGTAATAGAATAGAATAGAATATTTATAGAATAGAATAGAATAGAATATTTATTTATTTGCATGATTGTAAGTAGGTACATAGTACGGTGTTATTATGTAATAAGGTGAGCATGTTACAATCAGCCATACAATGGCGTGCAAAATACTTAAAACTAACATAGGTTTCATAAAAGGGACTGAACAAATTGCAAGCTTAAATTTTTTTGTAAAATTAAATTAAACATAAAATAAATAGACAAATGAGAGTTTAAATTGGGTGATTAGTTTTAAAATTCAAGAATTCTTTTAAAGAATAGAAGATTTGGGCCATTTATACAACTTATTTTTAAATAATTTAATCAACGACCTCAATTTACATAGACGGGCCGGGTCAAACAAAGAATGTGGACTTATTTTTCTAACGCCATCTAGTCCGAAAAGCGGGACAGCGCTATGGCTGGGGACAAGGACAGGGCTATACAGGTGAGGAGCATGCACCACAAATCGGACACCCAACTTTTTTCTATGAAAGGGCCCATCTAGTACCTACATAAATATCGATGAATTTAATTGGTAATGCCTTAATATCTTTTGGCAGTTTATTATAGCTGCATTATAAGGACGCATAAGGCTGAGCAATTTTTAACCGACTTCCAAAAAAGGAGGAGGTTCTCAATTCGGCACGTATGTTTTTTTTTAAAAAGTAAAATTCCGTCTTCGGTCGACACTGCAGCACAAGCCTGTCCGTGTTTCTAGTGCACCGTGGGTAGATATATCACTAGCTTTCATCGTTGTAAGTTGTAAATCGTTGGTTAGCACTTTTTTAAAAATCAATGTAAATAAAATTGTACTATTTATGTAATTATCCAAATATAAAATATAGTTTTTGTAAATTCAATTAATCATTTCAAAAAACATAAACATTTTGAGCGCTGAGCTCGGAAACTTTTAGGAACTATTTGGAAAATATCCAACTGAAAGGCGTTCTCTGAAAGATACGAGTACAAATTTCTCCGTCCAAACTTGGAAATGAACGATGAATCTACTTTGCTTTGATTTAATGTTTCCGTGGGATTGTTTCAAATAAATGCATCATATTTCTGAATTTTCTCCAGTCTGGTCTGGTGAGAAGCTTCGGCTGTGGCTAGGTACCTAGTTAGTTAGTTATCGGCAAAGACGTACCGCCAAGCGATTTAGCGACGATGACGTGTATAAACCGATAGGGATGATGGGCTTATTATAACTGCCGTACCCTTAACAAGTTAGCCCGCTACCATTTTAGACTGCATCATCATTTACCTTATGGTGAGATCACAGTCAAGGGCTAACTTGTAGAGAATCCTTAAGTGAATCAACCGCTCGCGCTGGTTCGGAATGCCATTCCAACCGAGAAGATAGACCATAAAGTGAACTGCAGAATAGAATAGCATATAATAGAAGGCTTTTATCCCAACACAATGATAACCTATACCTTGCTGCAAATCCTAAACCACTCAGCCTTCACGGCTTTAAAACTTTATACCAACGTTACGTAGGAAAATGTATTTCATGTGAAAATAACTTTTCTAAAGAAGCTTAGCATCGTAATATATCCGATCTACTTGCAACTGAAAACTAACCATATTCATAAATTTATAGAAGTTATTTTCGTGTGATTGGTGGAAATATAGTAAGATATTAAAGCAGCGGATAGCATTCCGGTGTATTTCTTGAACTAACAAACTGGACAAGACCTTCTTAAGAAATCTTATTCTCTATGCCTTACCATTGGGATGTGGCATATGTTAATAAGTATAAATTATAAATTTAAAATAGCCCCCAACGTATTGAAATTACAGCTATGCCTACAATTAGATGAGTCTAGATGAGGGAAAATTCAGTAGTCCAGTATAGGGCTAGCATACGCACAACGAGTAAAATTATGTACCTGCCCGTTATCTCTCGACCGAAGCTAGCATGTTTACTTTTCTCGTAACGTCAAAAGTGGAGATAAAAATAAGTAATATTTATTATCTGTGGTATATTTCTCTACGAAACTTTACATGTCGACTATTTTTGAAGTGCTTCTTCAGGCGCGTTGAGCACTTTTTGGTAGGGGGTAAAAATGTAGATCCGCGTGACCGTGATCGACATGCTTGTGTGACCGAAATGCTCGCGAACATCGAAATGCCTTAGTGTCACTTCTATCACTTCTATCGGCAGTCCCTATGACTCAATTTTCAACCGAATTCCAAAAAAGGAGGAGTTTCTCAATTCGCCGCGTATATATTTTTTTTGTTATATACCGCATTTTGTGCACGTTAGTGCATGTAAACGAAAAATTAGCCGGCAACGAAATCTCTCTCTCGTCGCGAGATATCTCGTTGTGCGCATGCTAAGCCTGCTGATGGAATAACATGGAATTTGTACATTCATCCGGGTCGATTGCTTGTATTTGTCCGGATCGCTTGTGTAAATGGAATATGGACGGCGAAACGGACGCGCGGCGTTCAAAACCAAATATCTCGTGTTATTCAATGTACCTACTAATTATACGAATATGTATACTTAATGTAAGTATACAAATTATCAAATACAAAGCATTTGTATCCTTTATTTTAAAATAGCTGATTCCCGCGACTTCGTCTGCGTGTTTTAAGTTTTTAATTATTCCCGCGGGAACTCCTTCCAACAAACAAACACACTTTCGCATTTATTGACCGAACGAAGCGAAGGTCTCTGAGTCTACTTGAGTGACTACTTAATCTAATAAACGGATATTAGTATGATGAGAAAATTAATGATTGTAAGAGTATATCACAGTAAATATATTGCATCAGCAGTGTGAATGAGCTTTCAATAAAAAAAAAAGCTTAGAACAAAATAAAATCTGAGCACAATGGTAACAATGGGGCGCGAACAATACGAGGATAGTTGGTTCGAATCCAAGGCTTTCGACCGTCAACAGGAAATCCGCGGAAGATAAGGTATTTGCACGATTCAACATACAATGATGTAATTCGTTGAACGATAGGTACCGTACCAAGGTACCGATATTTTTTTGATCGCGGCCGCAAGATCCGCAATCACAGTCCGATAGGGATGATCTATTTTTCAACTTCTTTAACGTCTGGGGCCATACTGCGAACGCTCAAAGCAAGCAACGCTTAAGCAATATTATTCAAATGTCAGTTTGATGTCACTTTCCTTGACATTCCTAAAATAAGGATTATTATAATTCTAAATCACGAAAGTCAACAATAATGTAATAATAAGCGTTGACATAATGGCCCTTGATCAACTCATTTTATCTGCCACTTGACCAATAATTATGGGATATTGAAAGACGAAAGTTTGTTAATATTTTCATCGTTATAATTAGTCAAATCCCAGATGAGATTACGACGTGATCAGACGTTAAAAAGAAGTCAATCAAAGTAATTGACGACTCCTACTTAAATAGCTTTAACGGTGAACGGTGAGACAGATAGACGGACAGACACACTTTCGCATTTATAATATTATTATGCACTTCGCCTACAGCTTGCCGATGGACGAGATTACAGATTATTCTCAGTATCTGCTTTTTCCAAGTGCCATAAAACTAAATGGCTGAATAAAACAAAGACTTTATTGAATTTGAAACTGAAGACTGCACATTGCGCTAGATTCTCTAAAGCCGCAAGAGATAAACCGACAGTAGGTAGGTACTTATGTGAGTAGCGTCAGCAGCGTCAGGCGCGCTCTTGCGGTTTTTGCGGAATTTTGGGGTCTATTTCTGATGTGCGATCACTACTAACATATCACTCTATGTTATGTAATTCAATGAATAATATTATATAATTCAAATCTATCTGTTATCCAACGATTGTTTTATCTCGATATAATATGCCCGGGGTGTCGGGGTGTGTATTTAGGATAATAGAACAGGGTATTCGCTAATGTAGTAGGGGGTATAACGTTAGTAATAGTAGCAGTAGAGACACTAGCGGGAAAACTTAACTCAGCCGCTTATGCTGTCAGGAAAATAAAATACTTTATCAATATTGAAACGGTTACACTTTGCCTACTTCCACAGTATTTTTTCGTATCTATGGCATCGTATTGTTGGGCAGAGCAGCTGATATCCAAACAGTGTTTGTATTTCAGAAACAACCAATCCGTTTTATTTAAAAGATCGGATCACACGATCCGTTCGTTAAAAAAAAGAGATTGGTACTTACTTACAATACTTTTACAAAGATATATTATAGTGTTTGTTAGGCAGAACATTAATCCGTTTAAGAAAATTTTATGTGATATTCACAATGGATGTACTAGAAATCGCCATAAACTAGTAACAGGGTCATATCATGTGCGCAAGGTGCAGAAATCCTTTGTGGGGTCGAGCGTATGACACGTCTTTAGCATGGTTGAAGACACTGAATAGGTATATTGAAGCAGTGATAGCCTAGAAGTTAAAACACCCGACCTCCTGTACGGGGTCGCGGGTTGGATCCCCGGGCACGCACCTTTAACTTCAAGTTATATGCGTCCTAAGAACATAAATATCACTTGCCTCAAACGGTGAAGGAAAACATCGTGGGAAAACTTGCACGCCCGAGAGTTCTTCACAATGGCAAGGTGTGTGAAGTCTGCCAATCCGCACTTGGCCAGCGTGGTAGACTATGGCTATGTGGACCTATTTTACTAACGCCATCTAGCCTGAAAAGCGGGACAGCGCTCTTGCGGGGGCAAGGACAGGGCTAGGAGGTTAGGTAGGAGCGTGATCTAAAGGTTGGACGCCCAATTTTTTTCTATGAAAGGGCCCATCCAGTACCTACATAATATATGTATATCGATGATACTAATAGTATAAGTGTGAAAGTATGAATGGATCGATGTTTGTTACTCAATCACGCCAGTAAGGTTAGCCTTACTGGCGTGATTGAGTAACAAACATCGATCCATTCACAGATCATCTGGATGAAATTTGGCAAAGACATAGATTATAGTCTGGAATAACACATAGGCTACTTTTTATACCGGAAAGTTAAATAATTCCCGCGGGAACCATAAAACCTCAGTCCACGCGGACGAAGTCGCGGGCGTCAGCTAGTGAGTTGACAAGGGAGAGAGAGAACATGGTTCCAAAAGAGATCCTACATTTATCGCTTCGTTCGCGGCCTTTGATATTAGTAATTTAGTATGCAGGCATGCGTACAGTCAGAAGGCTTATATTATGGTACATTTTACGACTATAACAGAGCCTTATGAGTTACGACATGCTCGAGTGAAATTCTACGGCGCTTTAATACCCGTAAGCTTTTATCATATAAGCTGACGTTTTATTGACAAACTCCTTATATTACTTTCTTTAGCCTATGATACATGTAGGATTTTATCACACAGTTTTACATTCAAACCACAGTCTAAGGAGATACGTTTTCTCCTTCCAGTCGCAACTAGAGCAACTCAGAGGGGTAAAAGGGACGTGATGGGGGAAACTGGAGAATTGTCAATGGAATTTCCAATACATAGTTTTAGTTCACTGTATGATTATAGGTATATATACTTGAACTTAGGCTGCGGAAAAACCCCGAGATTTTTTTCGTCACGGAACGTCTTTGCCGGTAATGTGCTAATTAGCCACGGCCGAAGTCTCCCACAAGGCAAACCGAAGCAAGGCACGAGGTTCTAAATGTTAAAATATTTTACAGCTGTGCATTAACATTGTAAACACATGAAATTAATTTAAAAGCGTGTATTCAAGTTACGTGACACGTGTATCATACTTCATTCTCCCTTTATCTATTCCGTGCTTCATACTAATATTATAAATGCGAAAGTGTGTTTGTTTGTTGGTCTATTGGTTTGTTGGTTTGTCCTTCAATCACGCCGCAACGGAGCAACGGATCGATGTGATTTTTGGCATGGATATAGTTGAGGACATAGTTGACATAGGCTGCTTTTCATCCTGGAAAATTAAGGAGTTCCCGCCGTAATCAAAAAACTTAAACCACGCGGACGAAGTCGCGAGTATCAGCTAGTAGTGTATATTTACATGGAACTGGTTTTTTGTGCTAAAGCACCGTAATTACCCCTTGCCAAGTGCAGTTAAAATGTAATACAGATTTTCAGCTCGGAAATTTATAACAATTGCATTCAACTCTTGTTAAGGCTTGTAGTTAAGATGAGAGATTTCAACTTAAAAAAAAAATATATGACAGCAGGGGAAATCCTCATGGACACCCGTTGGTTAGTGTTGGACTCTTACCTGGGGCCATACCACCATCGCTTTTTTTTATCCACTACAAGCTAGCCCTTGACTGTGATCTCATCTGATGGTAAGTGATGATGCAGTCTAAGATTAAACCCATACCCCTTCGGTTTCTACACGGCATCGTACCGGAACGCTAAATCGCTTCGCGGCACGTCTTTGCCAGTAGGGTGGCAACTAGCCACGGCCGAAGCCTCCCACCAGGCCAGACCAGGGAAAATTCAGAAAAATATAAATTCCCAAATTGACCCTGCCGGGGATCGAACCCAGGACCTCCGCATGTTAAGGCAACAGCGCTACACACTGCGCCACGGAGGTCGCTTAAAGCAACACTTATCTAAGCAAAGCTTTACTCAAAATGACAGTTTGATGTTAGATACGTACCTTGGCGTTGCTAAAATAAGGATTATAGTTCTATTAAATATACGATGTTTGTGAGATGGTGATACTTATATAAAAAACCCGGCTGCACCGCTTAAATCCGTACTGTTTTAGTATTTTTGAAGTTCGTGTTTTGGCATTAAACTGTTAATTTGAAATAATACCTACTGCTTTAAGCGACGGTAGTAACCCCCTCAGAGCGCGTTTGGAATCCACTAAGCTTCAGTTTTAAGATACCGTAATTGATTATCACCATCTTTTCTTTCTAAATATATATAAATCACGTGTCACGTTGTTTGTCCACGATGGACTCCTAAACTACTTAACCGATTTTAAATTAAATTTGCACACCCTGTGCAATTTGATCCAACTTGAAAGATAGGATAGCTTACATCTTAATTTATAGCCGCAATATTATTTTATTGCAAATTATGTATAATAACCATTTTTATGATTTTCAAATTTGGTCTAAACCAAACTTGAAAATCATAAAAATGGTTATTGCTTTACTTGCAAAGGTGTTTTTACCGACATAGTATTAATCCTTATCTCAAGTATTTAATTAAGATAAAAATTGTCAGTGCTACCCGTGCGAATCCGGGGCGGGTCGCTAGTGTTTTATAAGTTTCGGACGTCAATAAGTGTACAGTGTACCTAAATTGAATTAATAAATATTTATTTGATTTGATTTGAATTCGTTAAAGTCATCGAATTTCTTAGTGCTGAGGTCTGCAACAAAACAATACAAATATCAATACAATTTGATTAAAATCAATATTGAATTGATATTTCTATTGCCTCGTATAATGTGTTTGCCAATTTAGGCCGCGCACACACAATAAAATTTAAAAACGTTCATTCCGACGTCCATTTCGATAATTGAACAAACAATCGACACCGACAAATTCGAGTAACGATTTGACTGAATATTCGCTGAACAAATACTGAGTTTTGGGAATGCAGACTCGATTAAAACGTACTTATTCCTATTTGAATTTTCAAATTTGACTATCTTGAATACTTTTTGTCGTATATACTGTTAGCACTGTTACGGCTAACAAAAATTATTAAAAACGACCTCGTATATTATAAATGCGAAAGTTATGGATGGATGGATGGATATTTGTTACTCAATCACGCCAGAATGGCTGAACGGATTTAAATGAAATTTGGCACAGAGATAGATTATAGTCTGGAATTACCTACTCTATTATATCTCTATGGGATTAACACATAGATTTTACCTCGGAAATGAAAGGGTACTCGCGGGAACCAAAACACCTCATTTCGCGACGAAGTCGCGGTCACCGGTTTATTTAAATCAGTAAACTGCCAGCTCTACCAGAAAAATCTATAGTTACTCATGTGTAACTTGTTGGCAGATATTTCGAAGTCTATGCCCTAGTAAATTATAAGTACTTTTCTTTTGATAATGAGTGCTCATTTAAAAATGAAAATTATTCAGTTACTGTAAAAAATATAATAATCTAAGTTTTTATCGAATCGCATTACACAATTTTTGATAGTGATCTAAAAATAGCATAAGTAAAAGTAGCATGTTAGTCTAAAAGTAGCATATAAGTAACAAAAAATGAACGTTTATGAATTAATTATCTATTCCCAAGTAATTTCGGGATATCTGTAGCAATGCAGGCTTGTCCATATTAACGCATTACCTGCATATTTATGAGCCTTTTGGCAGGTTCCCCCGTGCTCAATCAGAGGAACAGCCATTTATATCCATCCTATCGATACCCTGAGGCCTTGGTCACACAGAACGCGTAACTTCAACGGTGTGTAACGGCAGCAGTAGGACAAGATGCCATTATGGTGTTCGTGACCGAATTTATTTTGTTTTACTACGACTATAAACAACATTATTCGTGTATCTCAAAATATTTATACGAGACTTACAACTTTAGCACGAATATAAACAACTGGATAGTACAGTATCACAGTAGCACAGTATACCTACATCTAGTACAAAAGATTTTAGTTCCAACTCCCAATAGGTACATTTTTATTCAAATACAGTTTAATTTGGAAAGCATTAGCGGCCACTCTATGGAGACTAATAGCCAACTACGTAGGATATATTAATATTGTAGTGCAGAAGTGTATGCGTAAATGTAAGTGTCTACTATGTCACTATCTATTCCCTCACTCTCAGAGTCTCCTGTCAACATGGCATATTGTGCTTTTATGATCCTTGGAGAAGAGTGACAAGAAAACTGGAAAAAAATGCCGTGAGGCTTCGTGGGACTGCCGCTATACTCCCCTGTCTTGCTCACTCTTATAATATGAGCTAATATGCTCTATCCAGCTTTACTCCGTCAAGAGTACCTATAGTTTTATATAGCTCTCTCCACTTTCACACACAGTGGTGTGTGTGTGTGTGGTGGTGACTTCAATTTCACTTCACTTCACACTTCAGTTACTAGATTGTATCAAATGAAGTGATCATTGACTGCACTTTCTCTTTTTTTAGGGTTCCGTACCAAAATGGTAAAATGGAACCCTTATGGTGCGACTTTCTCCGTCTGTCTGTCTGTCCGCCCGTCACACTCGATTATTTCAGTAACTACCAAAGCTATCGACATGAAATTTGGAATAGTTGTGTATATTAGTGGCCCAAAGACACTGGAATTAAAAAAAATTGGAAATTATTTTTGTTCTTATTTAAAAAGGGGGGAAAATCGGAGGGTTGAAATTTAAAAGTGAGATAACTGTACTGTGTGGGGTATCATATGAAAGGGTTTACTTTGTACATTCTAAAACAGATTTTTAATTATTTTTAGTCATGGTAGTTTTTGATTTATCGGGGAAAAAGTCTAAAAAAATACCGTCCCCCCCCCCCCCCCCTTATCTCCGGAGTTTACCAATCGAAAAATCTGAAATAATTGTGGTCAATAGGAATTTATGTATATTTTACAGGAAAACTATAGCCAATGCTCTAACTAGCATAGTTTTTTTGATATTAACAGTAAACCTCTACAAACAAAGTTAGTTTTGCGGTTCATTAACAAAGGTAATTATTACCGTTTTACATCTTTGGTCGTTACAGTTTTCAGTACGGAACCCTCGGTGCGCGAGTCCGACTCGCACTTGTTTTTTATTTAGTCCTAATTATTTTTTCTATTCATTATCTTTACTCGGTACACTGTACACCTTTTGAATGTCAATAAAACATGGTGGCGATTATCAATTACAGTATCTTAAAACTAAACCTCCTAGGATTCTAATCCGATCCAAAATAATGTCATTGAAATAGAGCTAAATGTTGTTAGACATAATATAGTTTGGCGCTTGGACTGACGCTGTCGTCACGCATCGCAACCGCGTTGACCAGAGCTTTACGTAGGCAAAACTAGTGTTTACTTTAGAGTAAACTTTACTTCAATTGGATACACTCCAAAAACTTTGGCGAATCCGTGCCAAAAGCCCGGCCACGTTTCGATTAAAACCTCAAGTAAGCCTTTACCTGTGTTATTGCTTTGTTTTATTGGATTAGAGGAAAATACTTCGACCGGAAAACTTTTAATGTAACTAAGTAGGTACTTACTTGTATAAGCTATGATAGCTTTATTAGCATCTATATTTTTAACGATTTTACTCCACAGCTCCGACAAATTTAAACCGATTTTGAAGTGACTCTTCTTTAGAATCGTTGTGATTTGACAATTCGATGAAACGAAAAAGCGACACTAAAAAGAGACAAACATATACATACTTAATAGGATTTACCCTGCGAGAGAATGAGATCTCATTCTCACGTAGGCTACTTTTCTGAAGTTTCACTACTGCCGTGTGTGAATTGCACCACACACACTTTTTTTTGTTTTAGAAAGCTTATACTATCAGGTGTGTGATGTGTAATTATTTCATGAAGATCTGACGAACAGCTTGTAGATAGAAGGCGGAACTTTTCAACGGGTAACAGCAAATCAGTCGCTATCAGTGGAATAGCTTAGTCTGCGCCTGATCTCTCTCCGGTCGTGTCGAATTTCCGTCCCATCAGACTATGAGAGTAAAGGCACAGAGAGTGCACCTTTGTATGCGCGCACACACTTGTGCACTATAATATCGATCGGGAGGACATTAATAGCTTAGTAAAAAGTAGAGATTTAGCATTTTTGGCAGTACCTAAGGTTAAACCACCCGTGCGAAGCCACGTCAGGTCGTCTTTTAGGCTCCCTTAATAATTTACAGAAGCCTAATGGATGACCTGACCTAACCCGACCCGGTTATTATTATAGAAGCATGGTGCCTATAAAACACAAGAGATAGCTAAAATTAATAGAAAATAATAGGTAATGTATGTCACGTATGATTAGGTTCAATTAGCTTGGTCAAATTATCGTAATGAATTCGTACGTCAAATTAATTTTACCATTTCACCGCAAATGACAAATAACTACTCAATTACGTTAAAATTCTCCTTTTGTAATAAATAGTAAATTACATTGCAAATGTGTGGACTCAGTCGGCCATGCGTATTTGTATTCGTTCTCGTGTATTATCACAGCTTAGCTAACATACAGTTCCGGTGGGTTCATCTGTGCAGAGAAGTTCAGCTATCATTCAGTTCCGGTAGGTCTACCAGTACAGATAATTGTCGAAGGCTCGAGTAAGACGGTTGCCAATTTGCGTGTATAAGTAAAAAGCGTAGCAGCGTCTATGACGTAGAGTACCTAATCAGTATTGTCCATATTATTATCTCCTATAGACGTCCCATTAAACAAGCACTAGATGCCAAGTGTAAACGCTCAAACTCTACAATTTAACTGCTAAAACTCACTATTAAGTACCTAATATGAACATTCCGTGGTTAATTATCACCATCACGTCCTATACTTTGTAAACTTGACGTTCAGAAGGTGTACTGTGTAGGTACCAATTTTGAATAGAAAGAAGAAAACACATTTATTCGCAAATGGTGTTACAGACAAACATCTGTCATACATAGCTGTACACACAAATTTATACTTACAAATAATTAATATACTTACTTTGAGTTTGAGTTTAATAATTTATACTTACGAATAAATATACTTACTTTGAGTGTGAGTTTAAAAATGGCTGGCAGTCGACCGCGGTCAACGATTTAGGATGCCAATTGTCCAACTGTACGTTCGCTAAACTGTGTTTTACCACAGTTCGGTATAAACAGTAGGTATTTGTTCCAGGAATGTTATCCAAATAGACGGCGAAACGGCCTCCCAATGTCGGACGTAATGAGAATGTGCGTGGATTTTAATTGGTAAGCGTATCGTGTGGTAAATACCGTTATTAATACACATTCGTGATTCCATTTGCTGCAGTGGTATTTGGTATATTATAGGTGGTTTAGCAATACGTTGGCCAAATGCGTATATTAGCATATTTTCACATACTTTTGAGAACATTATGAAGAATTTTCCGGTATTTAAGTTTTCTTCACGTTTTCCAGTGATATTTAATTGTTTAAAACACACATGGGCATTTTTAAGTCCATTACTTAAAGAAAAAAAAATTTATTAAAATAATTATTTTACATCATATTATATTATGACAAAGAATTAGAAAAAGATAAAATTAAAAACTACTAATTATATTTACAAAAATGCACGCCTGAAATGTTAGAAGTGCGAGTCAACGAATCAAATACCCAATTGTACAAAGAATCCTTTCAGCGGCGTGCCGCGCCGCGCTGCTCCTCTGTAGTGGGGCTAGGCTATCACAGCTTAGCAACCACTTGGTTTTTATTAATATTTAGTTGCACTCGACCTAAAGCGACAAACTTTTATTAAGTTAAACAAAATGGCCCTAGAAAGCGTACAACTTTAGCACAATCTCGTAATGCGCTAACACAATCACAAATAAATATGTCACAAGAAAATGCTCCGTATTTTCCACTCAAAGGAAATGTGTGCAATGCGGGGATGAGACAACTCACGCTTAACTTAACAGCTTGGATAATACTTACTGGGATTTTACATGAAGGGTTTCTCGAGAGACTATTTTTTCGGGTTCCGTATGCAAAAAGGAACCATTATAGTGCCGACCGTCAGTCTGTCCGACCGAGGCTTATCTAACAAGCTGTTAGTACTAGAAAGTTGTAATTTGGTATAAATATACATTAATCACGCCCACAAAGTGGTGAAATAAAATTTTACCATTATATTATTAAGTAGATACGGAATATGCTGTATCGTTCCTTGTTAAACAAGGGATTCCACGAGGTAAGTAATACTCCGTTTGACATATCGGTATCTAGAATCTAAAAAATAATAATATATCAATTGGTCAAGAAATCACTGAGAAATAAAATAAGCGCCGAGTTTAAAACTTCCTCCTTTTTTGTAGAAGTCAGAAATTTGACTCTGCCAAAGAAGTCAGCAATTATAACAAAAGCGTTAATCTTGAGTGCAAGACATTTTAATAAAATTAACAATTAAGTATATTGGATAGAAAGAACTTGAAGTTTAATTTGGTACAATTCGCCACAGTAGATAAATTTATATGTAGTACAGTGTGTCTCTTGCACTTGTAGCTTGCAATATTACCGCTAAGTAAGCTGGCAATTCGCACCGGCACAAGTCAGTGGCATGCACTTCATAGAGGCATAAAAGCACAGCTTACCCAAGTGGAAATACATCAGTGCTGCAAATCAAATGCTGCTACTGACAGATATTCTGACTAACTAATGCCTTCCCTAGTTTCAAATCCTGTGCACGCCAATGGGCACAACAACATACCACACAAATCTTCAAAATTATTCTCAACTAGCTGATGCCTGCGACTTCGTCCGCATGGAATAAGTTTTTTTGGATTCCCGCGGGAACTCCTCAATTTTCCGGGATAAAAAGTAGCCTATGTAGTGACATAGGCTACTTTTTATCCCGGAAAATCCTGGAGAGTGCTCCAGGTCCTCAACTATACCCATGCCAAATCTCAGTCGATCCGTTGCTCCGTTGCAGCGTGATTGAAGGACAAACCAACAAACAAACTGACTTTCGCATTTATATTAGTATGAAGTATGATACGTTTCACTCCGGCACCAAAGCATCTTCAGAAGGAGATGTTGACTCGACAATGCACGAGTGTAAAGATTGTTTAAGGCTAATGATTTATTTTGTATGTAATTAATTAATTACATACAAAATAAATCATTACTGGAATATAAATCATTACAAGCTACCCCTAATTAAAAGACGCTTCAGCACCATTGATATAAATAAAAAAGATACCTACATACGTCTTAAAAATTCTAAGAAATGTAACAATCTACTTTTTTTAATAGACTACAAGTTAGCTGTTGACTGCGATCCCACATGTGGTGATGGATTTTAATCAAATGTGACCTTTTCCCGCCTTTCTACTCTATTAAAAATGTTGTCCATAGACTGGACGCGTGATTTTTTTGCAAATATAGGAAGAATATTTACGAAGTCCCGGGTATCATCTATCAAAAATAATATCGTGATTTGTCCATTATAGGAAATAGGTATGATCCCTATATAAAAAATAAATTATTTCTAACTGATAATTAAAAGAGGGTCTTTCAAAAGACCCAAAATTCACATCCTTGGTTAGTTTTAACTTTGATAACCATATTAAAATATCAATTAAAGAAAAAAAGTGCGTTGAAATTTGATGACGTCACAACTGTGAATTTCACACAACTTCCACACTAGAAGTGCGTTTTTAAGTTTGTTAAAGAGTTGCTGATTTGATTTAGTTGTCATCATCCTTATTCCTACAGCCACAGACTCTATGTTTAATGTATATCATTGAGAAAGGAAAACTTTACTTCATTAAGGAAACGACTTTAAACAGCTTTAAATTATCAGGAGGCCTCGTTTAATTTATACGCCCTATTTCATGGCCTGCTGTATGTACGGTCTAAGTCACTAGCAACAGATACTATAAAAATTGATTAAACACATTAAAACGAATTCATCAATATATCTAAGTAGTAAGTACCTACTAGCTGATGGACGCGACTGCGTCCGCGCGGGGTTAAATTTTTTTTTATTCTTGCAGGAATTCCTTAATTTTCCGGGATGAAAAAATTTAAAATTCAAATATTTTTTATTTAAATAAACTTTTACAAGTGCTTTTGAATCGTCGAATGTATTTACCACTGGTTCGGAATGTCGTCAACTATACCCATGCCAAAAGTCACGTCGATCCGTTGCTCAAACAAATCAACAAACAAACACACTTTCGCATTTATAATATAAGTATCATATAATATTTTAGTGATATGTAGCACTGTCCCACTGAGATATCGCCTTTTCTTATATCTTGTACCAGATACTTAATTAACCTTTTTTATTTTTCAGTAGCACCAAGGTTAGTGTAAAAAGCAATTTCTGATTTCCTCTGGGCCAGGGATTCCCAAACTATTTTGGGCAAGAGACCCCTTTTCTAAAATGAACGGGATACCTCAGACCCCCATAGCCATAGGTATAACTTCAAAAATCCTATCTCTAGTTTTTTTTCTATTGATGCAAAATACTTACCAATTTAAAACACTTTGCGGTTGGTTAACTTGACATCATTTTCGAATCAAAATTTAACAAAACATGAAATTCAGTAAATATCAAGTGTAGTTAATAATAATTATTTATTAATACAAATTACGTTTTTTTTTTTTTTTAAATGTCCATGTGTCTTGATGATGGTTAGATATCTTGACCTTGACGACCTCCGTGGCGCAGTGTTGAGCGCTGTTGTCTTAACGTGCGGAGGAACCGGGTTCGATCCCCGGCAGGGTCAATTTGGGAAATTATAATTTCTGAATTTTCCCTGGTCTGGCCAGGTGGGAGGCTTCGGCCGTGGCTAGTTATCACCCTACCGGCAAAGACGTGCCGCCAAGCGATTTAGCGTTCCAGTACGATGCCATGTAGAAACCGAATAGGGTATGTGTTTAATATACTTACTTAACTGCCCTGCCCCTAACAAGTTAGCCCGCTACCATCTTAGACTGCATCAACACTTACCATCAGGTGAGATCGCAGTCAAGGGCTAACTTGTAGTAGATAAAAATAAATAAAAAAATTGAGATTTTAGTTAAGGGACTTCTTTTGTCACACGGACTATATGCCTCTTTAAAAAAGATCATTTACTATAGGCATTACCTATTCTGTGCTATAGGTGCTCTATGTTAAAATTGCGGTCAAACACGAACTCAGCGCCGAAAAGAAAGAAAAAAAATCTCCATAATTTTTGTTTACATAATCGGAAATATCTTGGAAAAATCTAAATGATTAGACTATAGCTGATAATATAACGTAGCCCGCCGTCTTCCCTCACGTTTTGTTTCTGAAAGTTAAGTTCGTTACAAATTCATGAGCACGCGGGTCCAATCAGAAATAATAATATTTTGCTGAATTTTCAAAGGCGGAATTTTCATACTTTTGTTTCTCCCCTTTTCGTATTGGGAATATGAAAAAAAATCGGCTAAGCGCGATTTGGACTCGTCCACCGAGGGTTCCGTGGCTTGGAAATGGACATATCAATAGTTACTCGGTTAAATTAAACTATAACCTCATTAGTTTGATAAAATGCTGATGTAGCTGTATAAGTTAGGAACTACGTTTTCTTTTTCCTGTCAAAATTGCATAAACCTCGTCGTTGTCGTCATCGTCGTCGTCAACCGATGGATGTCCACAGCTGGACATAGGTCTCCTGCAGTGTGATGATTCTCTAAGGTAAAATAAAATTTACAACCGTTGCGGTCAAGGTCGATCTCTTCGATGTTGCTTCACTCACTGCTGCAGTGTGATCGGTCTGCGATGTAACATCGAAGAGATCGACCTTGACTGCAACGGTTGTAAATTTTATTTTACCTTAGATAAATTAATCACATAGCTGTAGAGTCCTCCACAAGCCACGGTCTTGCGCCGCCTGGATCCAGCGACTCCCTGCAACTCGCTTGAAGTCGTTCCTCCACCGTGCTTTATGTGATGGGTAGTAGGGGTCGTTTTCATCGGGTTTAATTTTGATACGGATCCCTAAAAAGTAATAAGAAAGGCAGTCTGCGTTGCGCGATGGCATCAAAAATATAATTATATGGATCGCTGAGTTACGCGACCCGAAATGAGTTTTTGCGTATATTAAAAGAAAACTTGAGAAATTTATTCTTGGAATTTCCAATTTCTAAACCGAGATCAGCAGTTCCAGACACCGGCTTTTGTTTTTAATTTTTTGTTATTTTAGCCCAACTCAGTATCTGGTTAAATGGTTTTCTGAATGAAGAATACCGACCTATTTTTAAATGTTATTTTCAATAATAATTATAGCCCTTATTGTTTTTGGCCCGGTGGCCAAAATTGGAACTAATTTTTATACCTGTTTAATTTTTGCGCGGGAGATATCATAGCGCACAAGAGTGTTACATACCTATGTATGTACTCTCTGTTCCTTTACGTTAGTACATCGACGGGACGGAAAATCCGACACGACCGCAGAGAGATCAGGCGCAGGTCCGATGGTTTAAAGTGCTCTCCGAGGCACGGGGGTGAAACACCGCCAACTTCCTAACTCCGGGCTAGTACTGAGAATTTCTTGTCGGAAAAACCCAATACTTGTTATAGCCCGACCCGGGACTCGAACCCGGGACCTCGTTGGCCGCAGTCGAACATGCTAACCAGTCATGCTAACATGTAACAATAAAGCAGTCAAATAAAAAAAAAAAATGAATGGTGTTCCAAGTTTTCCTTTTAATTTGTTTGGACCGAATCAAACTTGTAAACAATTGACCTATAGCTATAGCTAGAACTAAATTCAGTGCAAGCGACGTTAAATCAAGGCAACATCGGCGACTGGATGAATCAATAAAACGGGTTATCCGACTTTGCGGAGTTTGCGTAAACAGAAAACTGCCGCAAGCCGCCGGATAAATGCGCCGTCATTAATCTGAGGACTTATCCGGTTAGAGCCGGTTCAGACTGGAGCAAAGCCGGTGTTGAATTAATCGCTTACAAAGGCTTTTTTTGGCAACAATTAAATTCGTCTTCACCGTTGCGGACTGCGGTCTCAACCAATACACGCCCACAGCTAGTCTTCTGCATGGATCTCCCAGACCACGGTCTTGAGTAATTGAACCTGCTGGGGAATTGGTGCTGCTTATGATGTGATAATCAATTTTTTATTATAACAAATTCCATTTCCATACCAATATTATAAATGTCTGTCTGCTACGCTTTAACTGTCCATCTTTCCAACCGATTTTCATATAATTTGGTACAGAGATTGGTTGTAGGTATCCTAGGGAAGGACTTTATAGGCATTTTTATCCTTATCCACGTGGACGAAGCCGTGGGCATCATATAGTAAGGATATATCCTCCCGACCAAAATTCGGCCATGGCGACCAGAGATGAGACATTATACCGTGCAAGTTTGAGCGCAAACAGAGGTGCACTCTCTATTACTCTCATAGCTCAAAGGGACGGAAAATTCAACATAACCAGAGAGAGTTCAGGCGCAGGACCGGCGGCTTTACCTGCTCTCCTAGCCAGCACGGTCAACTTCCTAACTCCGCGTACAACGCACTATTGCCTACTCTGTGCTCCGAGGTAGGACTGAGAATTTCTTATCAGAAAAACCCAATACTTAATTTTTGCCCGACTCGGGAATCGAACTCGGATTAGATAACCCTGATTAGACGACCCTGATTAGATTTGAAGACCACCCTGGCGCAGTGTTGAGCGCTGTTGCCTTAACTTGGGGGTCCCGGATTCGATTCTTGGCAGGGTCTATTTGGGAATGTATAATTTCCGAATTTTCTCTGATCTGGTCTGGTTGGAGGCTTCGGCCGTGGCTAGTTACCACCCTACCGGTAAAGACGTACCGCCAAGCGATTTAGCGTTCCGGTACGATGCCGTGTAGAAACCGACCCCTAACAGATTAGCCCAATGAGATCGCAGTCAAGGGCTAGCTTGTAGTGGAATAAAAAAAATCACAGTCAAGGGCTGATCCAGTACCTAGTGGAATAAAATCTTATCCTACTAATAATACTTAATACTAATACTAATATTATAAATGCCAAAGTTTGGATGGATGTATGGATGGATGTATGGATGTATGGATGTTTGTTTCTCAATCACGCTCCAACGGCTGAACGGATCTGGCTGAAATTTGGCACACAGATAGATTCTAGTCTGGAATAGCACGCAGGTTACTTTTTATCCCGGAAAATTAAAGAGTTCCCGCGGGAACCAAAAAACCTCGAACCACGCAGACGAAGTCGCGGGCATCCGCTAGTAAGTAAATATCAAAATGGCCGTGTGAAGCAGCCTTAGGGTTTAGTGCAGCGCTGATGGGTGATGTACGATCACGTTTTCTTGAAACATCGTTTACGCTTTGATATATTATTAGCAACTATTTTTTACGGTGACCTTTATATTTTAGAAAATAGGCAGTCGTTTATAAAGTTTATGCTACGAACTGCGCAAGGTTTAGCTACAGTTTGTAATATTTGTCACAAATTTCTGGTTTTATTTTTAAAAGGTATTACCAAGATTTTTCTTATGGTGGAAATGGATCTTTCACCATCACATTCATCATCATGAGCTATATGTCTAAATACTAATATTATAAATGCGAAAGTTTGGATGGATGGATGTATGGATGTATGGATAGACCTTTGTTACTAAATCGCGCCCCAACGGCTGAACGGATCTGGATGAAATTTGGCACAGAGATAGATTATAGTCTGGAATAACACTGCTACTTTTTATCCCGAACCGAAACACTTCAATCCACGCGGACGAAGTCGCGGGCATTAGCTAGTTAGCTAGTATTATATAAACCATTTGAACAGTCCACGTCGACGAAATGGCCAGTGTAAGTCTAAAAATTAATAAGTACCTAGGTACACAATATAAATCCACCACCACCACCACTACAGCCCACTAACGTCCCACAGCTGGGCACAGGCCTCCACTATCATAGGAGAGAGGTAATTATAGCTTAAACCCACCACCACGCTGCTCCAATGCGAGTTGGCGGGCTTTAACGACTATTATCATGTCAGTGATAATAACCGGGCCCGACACCTTAACGTGCTCTCCGAGGCACGGCGGTGAAATACCGCCAACTTCCTAACTCCGGGCTAGTACTGGGGATTTTTATTCAGAAAAACCCAAAACTTAATTATTGTGGCCCGATCCGGGACTCGAACCCGGGACCTCGTCGGCCGCAGTCGAACAAGTCAACCAGACCAACGAGGCAGCAAAAGTACTTATACAAAATTTTAATTCCATTTTCGAAGTACCTATAAGGTTGTCGTTAGAATAAATGATGTCATATATATTTCAATGAATCCTTATCCGTGTCTCATTATCTGGAACAACCAGAAGTTACATTATTTTGATGTAATTGAGGATAACAACGTACCACACTAACAACGTAATACGTATTATTTTATTGATGATCCAATTCAGTATTATCTGAGATCGATTAATTATAGCTGAATTTTATTGTCTTTAATCTCGATAATTAATTATTTGAAACAAAGAATTAAGAAAGCATATCAATATTATTACACACTAGATGATGACTGCAACATCCGCGTGGATTGAGGTTTTTATTTTTACCGCGGGAACTCTTTAATTTTCCGGGATAAAAAGTAGCCTATGTGTTATTCTAGACTATAATCTATCTCTGTGCCAAATTTCATCCAGATCCGTTCAGTCGTTCGGGCGTTATTGAGTAACAAACATCCATCTATCCAGCCAAACTTTCGCATTTATGACATTATAGTATATAGTATTCAAACGTATAGATAATGTAACTAACTCTTCTGGTTTCGGGACCGCCCCATTTTCCACCAGAGCTTTTATAACCTTGTATATGGTGGCGAAATTTACCTTCGTATTCTAATGATATTGTAGCAGTTTTTCATTGCCTGAAAACACGGATAAAAGGACATTTTCTAAAAATGAATCCTAGCTAGATCGATTTATCGCCTCCGAAACCCCCTGCATACTAAATTTCATGAAAATCGGTGGAGCCGTTTCCGAGATTCAGATTATATTATATAAACAAGAATTGCTCGTTTAAAGGTATTCGATATAATATTCATCATCATCAATGCCAAAAGCCAATTTAATGACAAAATACCATTGATGTATAATTTTAGCATAATACAGCCAATGATTGCATACCGATGTTCCGTACACATTTCAAAAGCTTAAAATAAATTTGTGAATTTCTGATTTTAGTTCATTAGAATAGCTGTAAAAAGCTTGTGCAAGTAAATAAGCCAAATAGTATCAAGAGAGTTAGAGTGTGTATTTCTATTGCTGCTATTGTTGTTATAGCGGCAATAGAAATACACACTCTGTGAAAATTTCAACAGTCCATCTATTACAGTTCATGAGATACATCCCACTGATACACAGATGGACGGACGTACGGACAGTACTTAGAGGTTTAGTAATATAGTCTCGTCTACTCTTTGGGTACGGAACACTAAAAAGTAACCGCGGATTACATCCGGAGCAGACAGCCAACAATCTTGTAACTACCGCGCTTCATGTTTTACTGGGCCACTGAAAGGGCGAGAAAGTTACAATTTTTATCCGACAGCGGAAGGTAGTTACTCTATTATTGACCATGTTTTGGTGCTAAATCTGTGATAAAAATGCGCAGTCATCGGACGTCCTAAACCTTATGAAAATTCTTATGATGGTGAGAATATTCAAATTTACATTGGTTTTATTCGAATATAATAAGGATATAAACGTACATAATGTAAAAATAGGTACATAAGTTATTAATAACGGGAGTCCCGTCTTAATCAATAGTTAGTCAGCGTGCAATTAGACGGAGCCACAGTATTGGTATCTAATAAATATTGTGACGGAGCTCTTCTTCGAAGACTTATTTTATTGCTAGGTATTTTGGAAGATGGTACTATTATAATTATCATAGCTAAGGTAGCTCAGTTTGTTTTAAAAAACAATAAAAGTTCTAGGTGGGTTACAAACCTATTAATAAAATTTTAAAAAAAATCTAAGAAGGCTTTTTTCTTTTTAATTTTTTTCATAAATCTTATCTCTTCGCGTGCCTTCGCCATCTTATTTAGTGGCCACAATAAATAGTACTGGTGAACTTACAGTTATACACGATATTCCATAACCATTTTTATTTAACACAGCTAGTTTATAAAACATGCCCCGATGCCAACAAAATAATATAGAATGGACTTCGGAATAGCAAGGGCGAAAACACACGATGGACAAACAAAATATAGTCTGGCAGACCTGAGATGTGATATTTGTGAGATGGTGATGATAAAAAAAACCTGGCTGAGTTTGTTGTGCGCTCTTCTCAGACCAGGGCGCGTTTGGAACCCTCGTGGCTTTAGTTTTAAGATACCGTGGTTAAATATCACCATCATACTTGGTAAACGTGACGTTCAGAAGGTGTACCCACTGTGTTCCAATTTTGAATAAATACTTATACTATGAGTTTGAGTTTGACAAACAGCCCGCATTCGCAATTTTTGACCGACTTCCAAAAAAAGATAATCGAATTTCTGAATTCAGCGCGTTTTTTTTAAATGTATGTCGGTGCATATCTCCGTGGTTTCTGAACCGATTTGATTTTTTTTCCTATTAGTCTTTAGAGGAAGCTCTCGAGGTGGATCCATAAAAAATTCTGACTTCAAATCCTCAACCCTGACACTAAAAAGTTAAAAATAAAAATTCTTTCCAAAAAAACCGACTTTCAATAATAGAAATAAAAATTATTTATTACTTTACAGTGGCGTTGGAAGCTTGGAAGTCGGTTTTTTGGAAAGATTTTCAATTTTTTATTGGACTGCACAACAAACCGCGACAGGATGAAACGTGTTTGTTAACTACGTGGATGTTTCGCACGGACGATTTGTCTTGTCCTGTCCGTAGTGTGTTTTCGCCTTTTTAATACTTTTAATACATGTTTAGTCTAGACGTTGCTATTTTGTTATCGATATTGATATAATAAACTTGATGGAAGGAAGGCAACTTAGTTCGCTAAGTTTTCAAATAGGTACTTGCTTTAAAATTTAAATATACCTACTTACCTACTTACAGGGTCATAAATTACGAATTTAAAAACATTGCGCACTTAAAAATATTGAAATGTATGACTGAGACTCCAGCTTATATATGTCACCGTAAGATTGTAAAAACCGTTAAATTATAATATAACGTTTTTTATCTCGATAGATTATAAACTGTCGACAGATTGTGAACCGTAACATACTGCATACAATTTAACGCGTTATTTTTCGGTAAATTGTAATATATTAGGTATATTAACTCGATAGAACCTAAGTGAATATTCATGTCAAACCCTAACCTAACCTATAGTTCGCGCGCGAGTTGAATGCAGAGTAAATGTATGGTGACACTTACATTTACTCTGCAGCGCGTACTGTACAAGAAAGAGACAAGAAAACGTAAAAACAATAAATATTTCATAAATTAATACTCAGAACATTGAACGGTTCACAATCTTTCGACAGTTTATAATCTAGCGGGATATTATAATCTAACGGATTTTACAATCTTACGGTGACATATATATAGCATCTACCTATATATAGCGTACCATAGCTCTTTTCTCAGTAGAATTACTTTCCTAGGTGGTAGAGACTTGACTTCTCATAAGTGACACAAGTTGTCCAACGTGAAAAATAATCCTTTCATTGAGGGATATTATGATAGTCCTTTAAATGCAGCATAGATCGAAGTAGCGAAAAAAATGGTTGAAAATTTTACATACATATAAACTCGTGTTATTAAAATTCCCCGCGGAATAAGAATGCATAACAATTTACATTAGCATGCTGTATGCGCCCTAGACCTCAAGGTCTAGCCCCACTACAGATATGTACATGGAGCAGCACGGCACGAAGCTTCATATATTCATTGTATGAGTTTGTATGTGGCTGGCCCGCAAAAAAAAAAAGAAATAAAAAATAAAGTATCAAATTACATTTCGTGTCCCGCTCGCACGAAACTTCTACCCATAGAAGTATTTCTATGAGTAGGGCATCCAAAAAATTCCTAAGCGACGCGGCAAGCAGATGCGCTGTGCGACGTGGAACCGAACAAACTCGTACAAATAATATTTAAACACTGTACAATGTTTGAGGAGGGCGATTATCACTGCAACGCAGTTTTTAACTTTTGCAGGATTATCGTTCATATATGTTTTTTAAGTCCTCGTGTTTATGTTTCTGAATGAAGTTTATTTATTTATTTATTTGGCGCTACGTACCGTCTCAAGTGGGGTTTGACATTTATGCTTTGCGTCCAACGGGCTCTGGGAAATGAGCATAATAATGTATGCCGGCACATGCGGTAACAGGGCAATTTGCTGCAAAATCCTACCCATCATACTTACAAAGAAGATATAATATAATAAGTAGTTATAGAGAGTGTTTAAAAATCTCGAGAATGTGTATATTTTATTAGATATTATTTTGTCGTCAAAAAATGCGACGCAACGTTGGAAGGTTGTAGCTTCTCAAGACCGTGTCCTGATGAGATCATGTCATGGCATGGCATGGTTTATTGAGAAATATCTACCTAACCATCAGTTAGCGCCATCTAACCACCTGGAATCGTCACTGGCCGATAATACTCGTAGGTATATACTCGCACACGCGGTAAGAGGCAAATTTGCTGTACAATCCACTTACACAGAAGACTTACCGTAAATTAAGTACATAGGTACCTATGTATAGAGAGTCTTTTAAACTTATGACAATATTTGGTAGACGAATATAATATAACGTATACGCTTTGGAAGATTTCAAGCAGTCAATCAAAGCGGCATAGTTTACGCTGATTGATCGGTCTGCATTAAATTATTAGATGATTTTTCCAAACATATTATAGCTTCAAAAGTCTTCTAGTTAGAAAAAAAAATGACACTTAGGAATTCAAAAATGGTGTAAATAGAGACGATAAAATGCGAAAATCAAGACCCAAATAGTCCTAGGGTGAGATTTATAGAGTTTTGACTTTGACTTTACTTATGTTAAAACGAGATATATTTATGTAACTCACATAAGTCCATCTCGTTTTAACTCTAAGTAAAGTCTGAGCCAAGTCAAAGTACGCTCTATAGATCTCAGACCTAGACTCTAAAACGAATAGTCTAAAAATTGTATTTTTTTAAACATTAGTGGTCCGCGCAGCCTAGCAACATACTAGTACACCATGAAGAAAATAAGACAAACGTCCTTCTGGCTGAATTAATGCGATTGTGTTTTATTTACGGCAAGGATTCAACCCTAAATTTTAATAATTAGTCTCCAGAGAGATGAACCGGGCATGCAGCGTTTGTGTACGTCACAGCGTGTGCCAGCCCTCGTAATGTTGCCTTATTAAAAAACTGGTCACCAACTGAGGTAGCCTTTTATTTGTATGATTAAAATGATTCTTTGAATTATAAAAAAAAGAGTAATAATTAAACCGTCATAGCCTCTGACCGGAGCTGTGAAGTCCGAAGTGTATAGCAGTGCAGACCCCACACCGGCCACGACATCCGGCCTAGGGGCCCGTAGCTTCCAATTAGGCAGGCCCTAGCCAACCACACGGCTAAAAGATAATCACCGGGGTGTAAAGTTACCCCGCGCCCCACCCGGGTAAGGAGGCCGCCTCGAATCCCGTACCCCCGCTTTGAGTTATATTCAATTTTTTTTATTTTATTATTATTCAATTATTAAAATTAAACCTTGATGGCAAATTAGGGTTTTAATAAATTTGACATTCCATGTTTTTCCCGTGTAGACTTCTTGGTACGATCCACTCAGTTTGAAACGAAGTAATATTATGAAGAGGTATGATAATTTGTGAGTTCGTATGGTAATCTCCGGAACTAACTAATGTCCAATTCACAAAATTCTTTCACGGATAGAGGCACATCTAGTTTCTCTACCAGAGGGCATACTACCATCGTTTAAATCCGTGTTGTTTTAATATTGTTGACGTTCGTGTTTGAAAATTATAATCCTTATTTTAGGGACGTCAAGGTACGTGACATAAAACTATCATTTTGCAGTAATACGGCTCTAAGGTAGTACTGTAGAATTAAAGTATTTTAAATATTGATTTTTAAACTTATTCCACTTTATTCAAAGTTTTGTGTCAAAGTGTTTTGACATTTTTTAAATCAAATCAAATCATATTTATTTATTTGTGAATAGGTATTTTAATTTAACAATTTACACAAAACAAGCTATATTTATATATCAACTAGCTGATGCCCGCAACTTCGTCCTCGTGGATTGAGGTTTTTAGGTTCCCGCGGGAACTCCTTAATTATCCGGGATTAAAAGTAGCCTATGTGCTATTCCATACTTTAATCTATCTCTGTGCCAAATTTCATCCAGATCCGTACAGCCTTCGGGGCGTGATTGAGTAACAAACATCCATCCATCCATCCATACATGCATTTATAATATTAGTGTATGAGACAATCCAGAAGTAGGTATTTATGAGAATGATAATATGATATTATGATAATTGTACTCTCATTTGGAACTTCCACGAGTGACGAAATGGTTAAACGAGAGGTTCCACGAGAGATTTATTGTAATTAGATAAAAGATGGCTAAACTTATAGGTAATATTCATTTGATCCGGCCACGATTGCTATCGTTAAGCTCTAAATCAATATGCGATCTAAACATAAAAGTATTCAATAATCGCTGAGTCTGCCGGCAGGAGACTGAATTACCATCGTTCAAACACTCGTATTTATACTAACTATTTTCAATATGGCGTCCGTAACCGCAGATTAAATCGAATGACGTGAAACGAGTCAAATTGACAGATATTATACTAACTGTTTCATGAGATATAATGACAAACAGTAATAATGCTAATATTTGTATAGATTCTAGAGTTCCCGAACCAGTGTTGTCACTCTCGAGAACCATACAGGCAGTGATACCATGTACAGTACGCTTACTCTGAGTTTTTACATTGCAAATACGGTTTACGGTTTGGAAATACGGTTGACGTGAGAACTCACCTCGCCAAGTGTAAGCGAACGGTAAAATGGACCCAAAAGCTCTTGCTTTAAAGTCACAAATTCAGCGTTTGGAGCGCTGGCTGTGAATAAATACACGAAATGAGCTCTCACGTCGATCAATCGTATTTGCAATGTAAAAACTCGGAGTAAGCGTACTGCTCGCTTTTATTTTTCATCTAACAGAAAAAAGAACCCTCATATGATCAAACTAGTATGGCGCGTGGATGCGCGGCCCGCTGAAGCGGACCGCGTAGTAGACCGCGTGGCTCACTGTCTACTTACTTGCTCTCCTTCTATCCAAGTGTTTACTGCCTTTTTTTTTTTTTTAATTAATCAACTAAGGGAGTTTTTGTGTTTTAACTTCAACGGTCTCTTACACTCCTGCTCAACTCAACTTATGCATGTCAGGAAAGTTTCTTAACATTTAAAGGCCCTTTTAGATTCTTAGGGGGGTCTCTGTTATATGTTTTCTTATGAGATTTTTTTTTACGTCTGTCGGACGCTTGGCACGTTGGCGCTTCCACTGTGCTCGCTAGCATAGCAGTGTGTTGTTTATTTCAGAACACGTAGACAGTAAACACTTTAGGTTTGAGGAGCCCCCACTTATCTTTAATACCCTGGCCGTGCTCCTCACCCATCTTTCAAAACCTCGACCATCATCGCTCTCCATATATTTTTTTCTCCGAAAAATTATGGAGAGTTCTTCTTTAAAAACAAATTTTGAAAAGGAACCGCATCAAAGTCTTGCATAGTTCTACACTTGTAGCCTCTTCAATATTCGCCATACATTTTCTATGGAAAAATAAGTTCCGCCATCTCGAATTTTTTTCCTGTTCATCAAGTAGACCTTCATGTCCTGATCATCTTTTGCCAAGAAACCACTCTTCCGTTTTTTATACTCTCCGAGATAGACACCGTCGAAATTTGTATGGCGGCCATCTTAAATCTGCCATTTTGATAATTTTTTCAGCTCACTGTCAATTGGATGAAGTTTCGAGTGACATTTGTTCGAGCACCCCCCACCTATCTTCAATACCCTGGCTGTGCTCTTCATCCGTCTTTGAAATCCTCAATCATCAGCTCTCTCCGTATTTTTCCTCTGAATAAATTTTTGTCTTATGTGGGAGGTCCCGGGTTCGATCCCGGCAGGGTTAATTCGAAAATTTATAATTTCTGAATTTTCTCTGGTCTGGCCTGGTGGAAGGCTTCGGCCGTGGCTACTTACCACCCTACCGGTAAAGACGTACCGCCAAGCGATTTAGCGTTCCGGTACGATGCCGTGTAGAAACCAATTAGGGGTATGGATTTAATATAACTGCCGTACCCCTGACAGGTTAGCCCGCTACCATCTTAGACTGCATCGTCACTTACCATCAGGTGAGATCACAGTCAAGGGCTAACTTGTAGTGGAATAAAAAAAAACGAAATCACCCTGACACTTTTTACTCTCTGAAATTATTATCTTAAATTGTCGCTGTATTGTGCAAGCCCACTTAGCATTGTAGGCATATTTTAGGTATATAAATTTATATCATTTTAGTGGACGTTTGTAATTTTATTATTTTATTCTATAGAACCTTTTTTATAATTTAACTATTTCATGGCCTTTGACTTCTAACGCCATCTAGTGAGTGTTCGATGAAGATACTAAATTCTAGTTCAATCATATCCATACTAATATTATAAATGCGAAAGTGTGTCTGTCTGTCTATCCGTTTGTCTGTCTGTCTGTCTGCTACGCTTTCACGGCCCATCTGCTCAACCGATTTTGATGAAATTTGGTACAATTTGGTTGTATCCCGGGGAAGGACATAGGCTACTTTTTATCCCGGAAAATTAAAGAGTTCCCGTGGGAATCAAACAATCTTAATCCACGCGGACGGAGTCGCGGGAATCATCTAGTTACTTATTAATTAATGAATACTTGTCAGTTGCTATCGTTCAGCTTTATTTAAATTTTTTTATACTTTCCGAGATAGACACCTATGAAATTTGTATAACCACCATCTTGTATCCGCTATTTAAGAGTTTTTTTTTCAGCTCATTTTCTTTTTTTGTTTGAGCAGCCCCCACCTATCTTTAATACCCTGCTCTCTAGCTAGCTAGTAGCTCTTCACCCATCTTGCAAACCCTCGATCTCCATATTTTCTTTCCGAATCATTTGTCAGAATGACAGTACGAAGATACAAACTTTGAAAAGGTCTTGCATAATTTCCAAATCCCAGTCAACATTCGCCATACATTTTCTATGGAAAAATAAATTCCGCCATCTTGAATTTTTTTCCTGTTCATCAAGTAGACCCTCATGTCCTGATCATCTTTTGCCAAGAAACCACTCTTCCATCTCTGATACTCTCCGAGATAGACACCGACGAAATTTGTATGGCGGCCATCTTAAATCCGCCATTTTGAAATTTTTTTCAGCTAACTGTCAATTGGATGACGTTTCGAGTGACATTTGGTCGAGCACCCCCCACCTATCTTCAATACCCTGGCTGGTGCTCTTCATCCGTCTTCGAAATCCTCAATCATCAGCTCTCTCTGTATTTTTCCTCTTAATGATTTTTTGTCTTGTATACGAAACGATGAGTGAAAAAAAAAATGTTCATACAAAATTTTACAGGAGAGGTGATCAATGAGTCAGTCAGCACGAGCAGCTATATATATATTAAAGGATTAAAAGGGTCAGAAATTTTATTATTATATTTAACTGTTTGAAGAATATCGTATTTAAGTTATTTAAAATGTCAAAGGAGAATTAAAATCCTCGTTTATCAAAGGGAGAACGTATTTATGCTTAATTCCATTAACAATTTCGTAAGTGGGTCGCCTGAAAGAAAAATTACCTTCTTGTAACGGATCGGGATTGATGGAGCGTGGAAATTGGGATTAATGCGAAATTGAAATTGGCGCCGCCTGAAATAATTTGAACGATTGTATTTATATTGAAATTTACCTACAGCCTAAAACCACATGAGTAAAGAAATGCTAAAACTACTATGGCTTAAAATATCGTTTGTGATCTGCACCTGATGGTAAGTGATGATGCAGTCTAACATGGTAGCGGGCTAACCTGTTAGGGGCATGGCAGTTATATTAAACCCATACGCCCTCAGTTTCTACACGGCATCGTACCGGAACGCTAAATCGCTTGGCGGCACGTCTTTGCCGGTAGGGTGGTAACTAGCCACGGCCGAAGCCTCCTACCAGACCAGACCAGGGAAAATTCAGAAATTATAAATTCCCAAATTGACCCTGCCGGCGCCACGGAGGTCGTCATAAAGTAAAGTGCTTTATAGTAAAGTTAAATATACTTTATTATAAAGCTATCTATATATGCCTAGCGGATCTCTATCGGATATACCATGGGGAGTGTGCTTTGGAACTTCATAACCTTGTTCCTCCTTCTCCGTTCTATCAGAGAACAGCGAGAAACCGTGAGCGTTGGCACCCTTATGTGGTTGACGTCCAATTTGCTCGCACGAAGCGTTTTTGCTCGACGTTTCTGATACGAACCGCTAGGGTGTGGAACTCCCTCCCAGCACACGTGTTTCCTGTCACATATAACATAAGTACCTTCAAGGCAAGAGTGAATAGGCATCTTCTAGGCAAGCGCGTTCCAACCTAGACCTCATCATTGCTTTGCACTAAGCATGATTGTCGTCAAGAGTAAGCCTATCACGCAATAAAAAAAATATGCTAAATTTCAGCCCGATCCGTTTAGTACTTTGAGCTGAGCACTTCCTTTTATATATTTAGATAGCCCAAGGCTTAACAAAACATACTGCAAAAATAAACTCCTTCCAGATAAGAGACCCGACGCTAAGCCATCAAATCCCGGCCACGAAATAGCCGACCCGTTGCGAAGCGGGTCTAAATTGTCTTTATTTACCGGTTCCTGATAACTGTAATTCAGGGTGTATTTTCAAACCAGGACCTTTTCCATAATATCACGGCGCTTAAATGTTTATTTTTTATTCTACCAGAAGTTAGCTTTTCACTGCAATCTCACCTGAATCCTGATCGTAAGTGATACAACAGTCTAAGATGGTAGCGGGATAACCTGTTAGGGGTATATTAGTTATATTAAACTTATACCCTTAGTCGGCTTTACCGTTAGGGTGGTAACTAGCCACAGTCGAAGCCTCTCACCAGACCGGTGAAAAGTAAGAAATTTTAAATTCCCAAATTGATTGATTGAGTCGTAAAAAATATCAGGGTCGTTACGTCGTTTTATTTAATAACAAAACAACCTGCAAAAATAAACTTCTCCCAGATAAGAGACTCGACGTGTGCCTGTGTGTGGCTAAGCCATCAAATCCCGGGCACGAGATAGCGGACACGTTGCGAAGCGGGTCTAAATTGTTTTTATTTACCGGTTCCTGATAACGGTAATTCGGGATGTCTTTTTAAACCGGGACTCTCTCAATGTGACGTGCTTATATCTGCTTTTGTAAAATTCTGGATTTTATTTTTGATAGAACAGTCCCGTTAATTCGTTCAAATATATAATAATTATGTTCATTCACTTCATTGTATCTACGACGCTACAAGGAAAGATTTTGTCGAAATTCGCCGAATAGACCTGAGTCAATACAGATGCACTGTCTTTCCCTTACTAATAGTCTGATGGAACAAAAATCCGACACAACAAGAGAGAGATACAGTCCAATGTGGTACAATACAGTCACGGGACCGAAGGTTCAATCCTCAAAGACAAATTGTATCAAACAACGGACATTCTGCGGATCTTGTAGCGCTTCGAGCTATCACGGTAATGAACCAACTTCGTGTAGTGTTGTGCCAATTAAATCGATACTAGATGATACACGTGACTTCTTCCGCGTGGTTTTTTTTTGTAATTCGCGCGGGAACTCCTTAATTTTCCGGGATAAAAAGTACCTATCTCTGTACCAAATTACATCAAAATTGATTGAAAAGATGGACCGTTAAAGTGTAGCAGACAGACCGACAGACACGCTTTCGTATTTATGATTGGAGAACTAGTGACAAGAAATAGCCCAAATAATTAGTAAGCTGAAGTCGCAGTCTCACCATCGCTGTTGGGGCAGATGCGTTCTGAAATGGTGTTTTTTTTTTAAATTTATTTATTTAATATAGCACAAACAAATACAAAAATTATGTATCTCGCCAAACTACACACGCACGCAGTTTGTTGGCGAGTTCGCGCTCAACTTATATTATGCCGTGCACTTATTATTAACACACATCATTAATATACCTAGTTATAAATTATAATATAATTAAAATTAGGAAACTTACGCTAAATATTTATTTATGTACTTAACTATAGTATGTTATTGTTAATCAGAAAACTTCTTTTAGTTTTTTCATAAGGACTCTTTCAATGACTTTTTTATCTACTCTTAACCACTGTATGCTATTAAATATCTAATATAGTATTAATAATTAGATGGCGTATCGGTAGCCTCAGTGTAAGAAGACCTCCAGCTCGATGGACTGACGACCTCAAGAAGGCCTCCAACGGGCTTTCCACCAGTGGGTTCATACAGGCTGACGGATGGATGGATCGATGGATTGAGTAACTATCATGAAACTTATGAATCTGATGCCCGCGACTTCGTACGAGTGGATTGAGGTTTTTTGGTTCACGTGGGAACTCTTTAATTTTCCGGAATAAAAAGTAGCCTATGTGTTAGTACAGAGTAGACTAGAATCTATCTCTCATTTTTCAACATTCAAAATTCAAATGTTTTTTTATTCAAATAAACTTTTACAAGTGCTTTTGAATCATCAAGTGAATCTACCACTGGTTCGGATTTGTGGTTCGAATCTGTGTCAAATTTCATCCAGATCCGTCCAGCCGTTCTGGCGTGATTGAGTAACAAACATCCATCCATCCATCCAAACTATCGCGCATTTATAATATTAGTAGCACAAGAAAATTATCGATAACAACCAGTGGACACCACTATTCATAGAGAGGTGAAAAGGTGCAAAAGACAAAACAACATTTTGGAGAATTTAATTATATCTAAGTATCTATTTTGAAACTTCGACCTTCAAGGCATATTCTAATAATTACTTGTATTTCAATGGTATTGGACCCTTGTTTGATCTTTATAGATATTCAGACAAAAGGTTTGCAAGTTAATTATTTTACTGATCAAAGAGTTCATAAGGATTTCTTTACCGCAGGCGTCTGACTGCAGCCCCGGCAAAAGATGGCGGCCTCAGAACAGGTATTCTCTTTGGCGACCATTTTGAATATATAGACGGATGCTGTTCGCGTTAATTCGGTCGGAAAAAGGTCTAAGTTACCTAAGAATGTGGAGTCCCTTATGTTGGTCCGAAGTTCGATTCCTGGAATGAAGTTTTTTGAAGTGAAAACTTCTTTATGCACGTTGAGCACTTTTTGGTAGGGGGTAAAAATGTAGATTTGCGTGACATAGTCGCGAACAGCGACATGCTCGCGAACATATCAATATAATACATTCGAAATTAAACTTTAATGCATAAGTGTTAAGGGTTATATTTTAATAATTTTAATTAAAATTTAAAAATAATTTCGTTTTCACTTCTATCGTCCCTATGACTGCCAAATTTTTTTTGTTTGATTGCACCAGGCTCCGGTTTCATGTACACGAAAACCTAAGGATACCTAAATGCCTACCTGAGATAGCATTATTCTCAAAGGTGTGTGCAGTCTACTGCATTTGGCCAGCGGGCTAGACTATGGCCTTAACCTTTCACATTATGGGACCCATATACTATGTAGTAGGTATGCCGGTGATGGGCTGATGACTATGTCGATAATGATTAAAATTAACGCAACATAAAATCTATACCTGCTAATAGGTATTATAAATGCGAAAGCTTGGATGGATGGGTACTCGTACCTACGCCACGCATCTGATCTGGATATAGATTATAGTCTGGTATAACACATAGGCTACTTTTTATCCCGGAAAATTAAAGAGTTCGCGCGGGAACCATAAACCTCAATCCATGCGAACAAAGTCGCGGGCATCCGCTAGTTTTAACATAATAATATAATTTATTTCCATTCGAAAAAGTCTATTATAACAAGATCGAATTGTGTTTCGAATGTTCGTGTCACAGATGAGATGAAGGTTATTAGTGTCAAATATTTCCAGGAATTTTCCTACGAATGATAATATCCGTCCTCTGTCCTATTCATCTACTTGTAATAAAGGTTTGCTTTGAAAGGCTTTTCAAAGGGCGGATATTATTAGTAGAGTTGTTAATGATTTACTAAAATTCAAGTTTGTAAGCCGGCCATGAACATTTGCAGTACCGGATGCGTACCGCCAATTAGGCTTTGTCGGCAATGTCGGCGGAATTTAATAATCATACTAATATTATAAATGCGAAAGTATGTTTGTTGGTTTGTGCTTCAATCACGCTACATCGGAGCAACGGATCAACGTGATTTTTTGCATGGCCATAGCTGTTGAGTACCGGCAGAGTGACATAGGCTACATTTTATCCCGGAAAATTAAGGAGTTTCCGCGGGAATCCAAAAAACTTAGTCCACGCGGACGATGTCGCGTTCGTCAACTAGTAATAAATAAATGAAAAGTGTTTTTATTCTAATAAACTTTTAAAGTGCTTTTGAATCTTCAAGTGAATCTACCACTGGTTCGGAATGCCGTCGCTACCGAGAATAACTAGCAAGAAACTCGGTTTCTTGCTGGTTCGGTAATTATTCTATCCGCCCCTTGAATAGGCCCATATCTTAGCTTTGAGGGAACAGTCTACATTTAAAATTGTTTTAATTATTTCCACTCCACCATCTACTGCATGGATTACGTTTAATTAATTTTCAGGGATTAAAAGTAGCCTACCTATCTATGTCCTTTCCCTCGATGTAACTTATCTCTGTACGGAATTTCACAAATCGTTTGAAAAGATGGTCCGTTATAGCGTAGCAGACAAACGGACACACTATTCATTCTCCTGGATGCCCCGTTTTCTTTCACCATTCGTTTGTGGGGATGAATTATTATAACTGTCATTATCATTTGTACGTAATAAGGCCCCAGAATTTAAATAATTGTAAATTTTTTAATATTATGTTATTTTGCGATTTTCGAAATCTCTGAAAATGTTAGAATGTCCGTGAGAGAGGAAATAGATTAGGTCGCCGGTGTTAATTGGTAACTTTATTAACAGTCCTCCAAAATGAAGTTTCGAGTATCCGTGTCAAAGGTGTGACGAAGTCAATTACAAATTTTCGTGTCTATTAGTGATTTGTGTTTAATCCTCTCTTTGAAGGCCATTTCAAAGGGTCCGAGGGTGTTTAGAGTACTTCGTTAAACCTATATTAATGAGTTACAAATAGACGGTACAAAGGTTACTAGATGATGCCTGGTACTCAGCCAACCCAACCCAACCCAAGTCGCATTGGAGCAGCGTGGTGGGTCTAAGCTCTAATTCCCTCTCTCCTATGAGAGTGGAGGCCTGTGCCCAGCAGTGGTGGTGGGTGGTGGTGGCCCGCGACTTCGTCCGCGTGGTTTGAAGTTTTTTGGTCCTATTGGTTTAGATGAATAAATGATTTTTCTTTCTTTCTTTCTTCTTTCTTTCTTTCTATTAATTTTCCGGGATAAAAAGTAGCCTATATTATTCCAGACTAAAATCTATCTCTGTGCCAAATTTAATCCAGATTAGTTGAGCCGTTCTGGCGTAATTGAGTAACAAACATCCATCCATCCAAATTTTCGTACTTACGTACTTAAATTACGTATTTCGTATAAGTACGAGTAATAAAGATAATAAAAATAGTATAATATTATTAAAAAATGTTAGGAAGGAGTTAGGAAGTTGGCGGTTTGGAAAGCCGTGGTATTGCGTCTGATCTCTCCGGTCGTATCGAATTTTCCGTCCCAATGAAAATTAAATTAAATATACTCTCATAGCAAGATCTCTCTATATCTATATGTGTAATTACAACGTAAACTATAATATGTATGTTTATATTAATTTATCCTTTTTTTTCTTTTCTGTGCATCAACCACATGAGCTCCTAGACCCAACTTTGTATGCTCGGGTTGCCTTTAAAAGATCACTTTAGTGATAAGGCCGCCTTTGCGCATTACCACAGTTTCGTGTTTTCTGTTTTGTAAGCATAATTTTATACCTATGTGTTAAGATGCAATAAAGAATTCTACTACTACTATACTACAAGAGCGAAAATAATCGTGGTTTACATAATATAATGATAAGAATTAAAATCAGCACTTATCTACCTTTTAATACTTTCCTGCTGCAATTATGCGAGAGTACGCGGAACTTAGTCCATCTTTCCCCGCGTATCACCGCAACTGCAATCGAAGTCCCATTATTGGAGCGGTAATTGCAAAAACTTTGCCCCGGACCGCGGGGCGGAGCTATCCCGGGCGGCTTGATTAATTTGTTTTCAGGCCGCAAGAATATTAGAAAACTTAGACACTGTAGCACAGTATAGGTTGCCTACAACGCACGCGAATCGAGAAGTTTCCATATTTTGTTTATAATCCATACCAATATTATAAATGCGAAATTGTGTGTCTATCTGCTACGCTTTCATGGCCCATCAGAATTTTTATGAAATTTAGTATACGGGGATAGGTTGTATCCAGGGGAAGGGCTATCTCGTATATCTCTATATATATTTTTATCTCGTAAAATTAAAGCGTTCCCGCGAGAATCAAAAAATCTTAATCCACGCAGACGAAGTCACGGACATCATCTAGTTTTAAATAAAAATTAAGGTAAAATCATCAAAATATCTCAAAAAATGAAAAAAAAAATTCGTTAAGGTAGTGTGACGTCACTCTACTACAACGACCTACTTTGTAAAACCGAATAATGTAAATTATGGTGTTATACGCAATAGTATAAAATATCGATATAATCGACACTATCGATAGCATCGATAACCAATAGTTTGCTTTATAAGACAAATCTATCGATAGTTTCTACACAAACAACATTTACAATGACATTCTATCATTGTTTGTTTTCTACTTTTCATCCCGGAAAATCAAAGAACTTTATATGTGTGCTTAGCATGTGCACAACGAGATTATCTCGCGACGAGAGAGAGAAAGAGATGTTGTCGTTGCCGGCAAATTATTCATTTACCCTACATGCACAATCCGGCAAAGCCGTGCCGCCAAGCAATTTAGCGTTCCGGTACGATGCCGTGTAGAAACCGAAGGGGTATTAATATAACTGCCATGGCCCTAACAGGTTAGCCATACCATCTTAGACTGCATCATCACTTACCATCAGGTGAGATCGCAGTCCCTTGACTGCGATCTCACTTGATAGCTTGTGGTGGATAAAAAAAAAACTTACTGCGCATATGCTAGCCATACAGGATTTTGAATGCGGACGAAGTCGATGACGTCATCCATGTAATATTCTAAAAATCGACCTTTCACTCCTAAAAGCATCCTACCATTCACTCTTCCTATTACGATCTATTAGGGGCAGGAAGCGAACCGCGCCGCCTATCTAAATAGGCATTATTATGGTCAGATGTTTGGGGTTTTTAAGAGCAAGCATGAAAAGGCTACGGCACGTTATCTGAATAAGCCGGAAGGTGTAAACGATTGGGCGTTGGTTGGCTTTTAAGTCGGTTGGTGTGAATGGGAAGCCTTTTAATTCCTTGCTGGATGGCGCCCGTGACTTCGTCCGCGTGAATTTAAGTCTTAAGGGAACCCTTTGATTTCCCTTCAGTTTTCACGTGTGACTACAGTGTGAATTAATTTTAATTACTTAACATTCGATAGTTAATTATTAAAATCTTATTAGGTAATACGAGCGCCATAATATTATCTGGGTGGTCGATATAAAATCGTTCGCGCGATTTTTCGCATGATCGTAACATTGCCCGACTGTCGCAAAACAGCGGCACCTTTGAGGCCTTGTCCTACTTGAGCGAAAAACGCAACACCGCGACACGGTACAACGCGACGAAACGGCAATCAAACAGTAGCCGACCCTTCACGTAGCCTACGAGTATGTTGCCGCGTCTAGATAAGTTTGTCATTTACATAGCGTCGCGTTGCGTCTCGTCTTTTTCCACGCAACTGTCTCCTGAGTCCTGACGTCATTGTCATACCGCATATAACCGAAGTGAAATATCACTAAGATTTTTTGGGTGCTGCGAAAAGTTTTTTTTTTAATCCACTACAAGTTAGCCCTTGACTGCGATCTCACCTGATGGTAAGTAATGATACAGTCTAAGATAGTAGCGGGCTAACCTGTTAGGGGCATGGCAGTTAAATTAAACCCATACCCTTTCGGTTTCTACACGGCATCGTACCGGAACGCTAAATCGCTTGGCGGCAGGTCTTTGCCGGGTCTAGGGTGGTAACTAGCCACGGTCGAAGCCTCCCACCAGGCCAGACCAGGGAAAATTCAGAAATTATAAATTCCCAAATTGACCCAAATCCGCGTGCCGAATTCCATCCTAATGTGTCCCTAGCCTAATGTTCTCATGATAATATCTAATCAATACGTTATCGATTGTGATTCAGTAAATTACCTATTAAAATCATATAAGACGTATTTATAAATAAACTTGTTACAAACTTGTACATTATAGCACCTACTCAGTAATAACATGGACTGGTTGTTTTTACTGATAATACAGTTTTTACATATTTTTGTAAGTAATGGGGACATTTCTAATGGTAAGGGCTATCATGCAGTTATTGGTATACCAAAGGCGTATAAGTTGATGAGCGAGGAGGGATTTGTTAGCAGAATCGTTGGTGGTCAAGAAGCGTCGGCTGCAACTTTGTATCCATATCAGGTAAGAAATACTCATTTTAATCGACGGAAAAAACATTTATCTTACAGTAATGTTTTAATTATTTTTAGGGTTAACGTTGGTATTTTTTTAAGAATCACACTGATAAATGGTGAATGATTTACTTGGATCAATTAACCACGGGATAGGAAACGTAAGAAAAATTCACTACCTAATAGTATTTTTATGAATAACCTATCTATTCACACATTTAAACTTCGACTGAAACAGCATTATCTGTCTTCTCTATCATAATTATAAATTAATAATATGTATTTGTTAAATCATTTATTATATTAAAATAATATGTCATCTGTATGTTAGTATGTATATATATATTTATGTCATTAGTATATGTATATTTGTGTGTTTTTATGTAAGTTTGTGATCTAATCTCGTTTAATTCTTTCTCATATCTTGTTGTACCTATTCTTCCTCCACAACCTTTCTCACTGCCAAGGGTCACTGGTAGAGATCTCTCATAGAGATAAGTGCTTCCTTGTCCACTATGTATCTGTTTTTCTTCGTATTTTATAACTTTTTGGTACTAAATAAATTAAAAAAAAATAATTAAGACTAACTTTGGAGGGGAGAGTGCCTTATAATTTTTCTGCCCAATTATTGACACTGGTGCATGAAAAAGTCGATCACTATGACAACACAATATCATAATTAATGGCGAAACTGCCACAGTTCGCGGCTAGAGGCTAATATGGCCGATATAACGCGTCCCGTGGTTAATTCATCCAAGATGATTTATTTATTTCATATAGGCGGTAGGACAACTAGTCACTTATGATAAATCAAGACTCTTACACCGGTTCGGAAAACTTTTCTACTGAGAAGAGCCGGCAAGAAACTCAGCAGTTGCTCTTTTCATAAAAAGAAAAATGTTGCAATATGACGTAACACTGCAGAAATATCAAAGGTACTTAAGGCCCTGTGTAGCGTAAAAGGGGGTTTTTTAAAAGCAGTGTATCCATCAAACGGTGACATAATGTATGCTTGTAAAAATAATGTGCTGTTTTCAAGACCTTTGAGCAGCCATTGACGCATCTCAAAACATAATAAGAAAAAATCTCTGCATTGAAATTTATTTTAAACATACCTCTTAATTTACCTTTTAAAGCAATTTTTCTCCTTATTGAAACCAATAATTAGCTCTAGAAATATAAGATAAAATTCATAATTCTAAATCAAACACATTGTCGGATTCATTTGCATTGAAAAGTATATATTATTTTTTTTACAAATTATTTCATGCCTTTTTTGCGACATGCGCTTGCTAATTTTCACCCCCGCGCGCCTGTGTTTTTCATCTCGTGAGCTCACAGCGCCTTAATAACTTTATTTAGTTCAGAACGCCTAACCAAGAAGAATCAGCCAAAAATAAAAGTAAACATAAGTCCTTCGGCGTTAAACTCACCCCACTGCTATTAATTAATTACATTACTATGTACATTATATATCTAAACTTACCGCACACTGCACAGATGTCGATTGAAGCTCATTAATTATCTCAAATTAATTGAGATTAGATGTGAACCGCTTGTGTAACTAGATTATCTAATGTCAATATTGCCTAGCCTCATTAACCCGGAATTAATAACAACTATGCATGGCTCTTCGCATAAAGCTTGGAATAGTGATTCATTATCTTTGATGCTAGATCTTACCACTACAGCTCATTAACGTCCCACTGCTGGGCACAGGCCTCCACTCTCATAGGAGAGAGGGAATTAGAGCTTAGACCCACTGCGCTGCTCCAATGCGGGTTAGCGGGCTTTAACGACTATTATCATGTTACTGATAATAACCGGGACCGACGGCTTAACGTGCTCTCCGAGGCACGGGGGTGAAACACCGCCAACTTCCTAACTCCGGGCTAGTACTGAGAATTTGTAGTCAGAAAAACCCAATACTCAATTATGGCCAACCCGGAACTCGAACACGGGACCTCGTCGGCCTCAGTCGAACATGACAGTTGACGACCTCCGTGGCGCAGTGTATGCTAAAAAAGCTAGATCTGACACGGTATAAGAACTATGCAATTTGGTATTTACAGGAGTTTACTCTTTACGAACGAGGGTAAATGATCTCACTTTTTATATTACTGAAAGCATGCTTGATACTTTGAAAATTTGATTTTCATACCTTGGGTTTCCCCCGTACGAAAATCGATTCTAAAGGAGGTAAACTCCAAAAAATCTATCTACATAGTTAGTACTTAACCGAATTGGCAACTAAGATGTTCATCATTTTTCCACCAGGCTGGCATACTCGTGACTCTAACCACCGGCCATACGTCCCTCTGCGGTGGAGCGCTGGTCTCCAACACCAGGGTTCTGACAGCAGCCCACTGCTGGTGGGACGGCCAGATCCAGGCCAGGCAGTTCACCATAGTCCTCGGCTCCCTCAGGATATTCTCCGGTGGCACCAGGATTACCACCAAGGAAGTCACCGTCCATCCCAAATGGAGCACCCAGGATATAACCCACGATATCGCCATGGTTAAGATATCTAGAGTCACGTATAGTAGTAAGTAGTATTTATTAATTAAACTAATACCAAGCGATACATCTGAACAAAACAATGAAGATTCTAATTAATGTCTCTAGAAGACATGGTTGAAAGATTAAGAATAATTATTCATTAGGTCTACATAGGGTTGAATTCAGTTAAATTGCAACAGCAGTCTACATGAAGGCATTTAAACTGCCATTCCTTTTCAAGACTTGTACATTTAAATAAATAAATAAAATCTTTATTTGAAATTATCTTCAGACACAGTGAAGATACAAACACAAACTAGTAGAAAAGAAAAAGAAAATACCTAATTCATTAGACTGTGACAAAATAATTCCAAAAAGGGCATCGACTCAGCGTAATGCTGTTATAGTGTAGATACATCATAACATCGCTGATTTTCAGCCGATCCCTAAAAAGAGTTTTCTTCATTTCTTTACTTAGTACATTCATTTTAAATGGAACATCAAGGATACAAAACAACAAGTTTAAATTATGGTAGTTTATAAGTAAGTTTATACTATAAGTTTATTTTATAACTTACCATATCATGGGGTTTTCGTTCTCCTATGTGGTATGGTGGTAATTTATCGTAAACGAAAATTTTGCGAATACCATGGCTGAGTACAACTGAATTCTTTACGCTTTTATTAGCCTCAATAGCTTAGACTCTTAGAGCTATTGCTGCCAAAAGCTGATAGATCTTGGATTAAAATCCCACTTGTTGGATTACTATACTTTACTTTACTTTATTTTTAAGAAAAAGTTTTGACTATTGACTATTTTGAGTATTAATAAATAAGTCCTTTTTGCTTTGCAGGCAGTATTCAAGCGGTCTCACTGCCAGCGTCATCTGATGCGAACCAGAACTTTGCTGGATTGGTAGCCGTTGCAACTGGATACGGAAAGACCCGGGATGGTAAGATAATAATTAACTTTCAGATCTAGTTAACACCCAAGCGGCAAAGACATGCCGTCAAGTGATTTAGCGATCCGATGCGATGCCGTGTAGACACATTGGGGCATTGGTTTAATATAACTGCTATACCCACCCCCATAGCCCGCTACCATCTTACCTGGTGAGATTGCAGTCAAGGGCTAACTAGTAATAGAATAAAAATAAGCCTATATTTATTATGTTTTCAGCTCAAAACGGTTTCCCAAGCACAACCTCCCTGCATCACATAAACCTGAAGATTATCACCAACGCGGCCTGTCAGAAAATGTTCGATATACCTCTACACGCGAGCCAGTTGTGCACCGACGGTGGTCGTGGAGTTGGAACCTGTGATGGCGACTCAGGGGGACCGTTGACGACTATGTGGAAAAATAAACGGACGCTGGTAAGAGTTTTTGAAGTAATTGAAGTAAACTTCTTTTGAATCGTTGAATGTAGAGGAAACGAAAAAGCGACACCAAAAAGAGACAAAGAGATTTAGCCTGCGAGAGAATGAGATAGAATACAAGTTATATTTATCTCATTCTCTGGTAGAATACTTTTCTGAAGTTTCACTTCTGCCGTGTGTGAATATTGCACACACCCACACCTTTTTTTTTAAATTTATGACTTGCTGGAAGTAGTGATGCAGCCTAAGGTGGAGCGCGCTTGCCTAGAAGATGCCTATTCACTCTTGATTTGAAGAGTCTAAGTTCAACCCTTGTGCATTGTATTTTTATGTGCAACTAGATGATGCCCGAGACTTAGTCGTGCGTGCGTCTCGTGTCGTGCGTGTCGACTGAGCGTGGACTGAGGATTTTTGGTTCACGCGCAAGGGCAGGTACTCTTGGGATGATAATGCGGTGGGTTCCCAGGTCTTTCCGCATACGATTCTACTAAGAGTACTATTTCAACTCCTAGGTTTCCAAACGATTATTATGAGATGTTACTGATAATAACCGGGACCGACGGCATAACGTGCTCTCCGAGGCACGGAGGAAGCTAAAATGCCAAATTCGGACTACCATATTCGGGCGACCGAATAGTAGTCCGAATGGGTGACCGTCCAGTTACCGACTTGGGTCAACGTTGCTTAAGGATCGCAGTTTATCTCAGAGAAGACTAAATGTTTGGCGCGAACTATACGCCTCTCGCGTCGGGGGTTAAAGCTGTGTCGACCCAATAAAAACCATACTTATTACTATTTCAGGTGGGAATAGTGTCGTTTGGACTGGCAGATGGCTGCCAAGCCGGGTACCCGTCAGTGTATACCCGGGTAACGTCCTTCCTCACATGGATACAAGCTAATCTATAGGCACCTCAGACGCGAGACTTACCTAGACTTATATAATACACGCGGCATAAAGATTCCAAACGTTTCTTATACAATGTACATATTACGTAATTAGTTTATTTTATGATAATATACTAGATGATGGATTAAATTAAATTATGTGTTTTGGGTTGATCTAGGGATATGGGTTTAATATACATAGCTGCCAGGTTAGACCGCTACCATCTTAGACTGCAGTCGCAGTCTGGGGCCAACTTGTAGTGGATAAAAAAGAAACATTACCTTTCTTGTAATCTATTAGTATTTTATTTTTAGGGTGGTAACTGGTAACTGCCTAAGCCTCTAGACAAGATCAGAGAAAATTCAGTAATTTTAAATTCCTAAATTGATCCTATCGGGGATTGAACCCGGGACCTTCCACTCCCCCCAACGCTCTCCCCTGCGTCAGGGAGGTCGCCAACAATCTAATCTACCAGAATTTATACCCAATTATTTCAAGAATAATGCTGTGTGCTCCTAAATAAATTAAAGTATCGTTAGTTAACAATTTGGCATCCCCTAATGGGGCTTGATCGTTAATTAGGGATGAAGGGCCGGCCCATGATTTATTTGATAATTACTATTAACTAAGTTTTGGTGTTCGGGTCAGTTCACGATCAGAACTTCTGTTGTTTTGGGTGTTTGATAGATTGCCCAATTTCTATTTACTTCAATTTAATCCATACTCCATACTTAATATTATAAATGAGAAAGTGTGTCTGTCTGTCTGTCTATCTGTCTGTCTGTCTGCTACTCTTTCACGGATATCTGTTCAACCGATTTGGATGAAATTCGGTATAGTTATAGGTTACATCCCGGAGAAGGACATAGGTATGGAGTATGGATTTGAACAGAACGTATGGGTCTGTCACGGCTATTTCAAAAAAACGAATACTACAGATTAGGTACTACATTTTTTTAAATCAACAACAAGTTAGCCATTGACTGCGATCTCACCTGCTGGAAAGTGATGATGCCGTCATAGATGATATCAGGCTGAATTTTTAGGGGCATGGCCATTATGACAGCTATATTAAACCCATACCCCCAATCGGTTTCTACACGGCATCGTACCGGAACGCTAAATCGATTGGCGGCACGTTTTTGACGGTAGGGTGGTAACTAGCCAAGGCCCAATGGTGATTAGTGACAATTACAATGGGACAATGTACTTTGTATGTAATGCTTTATGTTCGAGTTTGAATTCAATGATCGATCCTTCGGATCTCAGTTGATTTGACCGCTGGAGCTTGAATGGTTTTTGTGATATTTCAACCTCTTTTCGACCTAAATTTCTTGCAAGTGTAAAATCAGATTATAGGCTATACTCGTCCTTTGTATGAACACAATACAGCAAAACGACACCAATTATCCCTACTATTACATATAACTTGCGAGCCGCCACAAAAGCAGTTCTGACAAAAGCGACCACGGTTATCGTTTGACCTTTCAGCACATTTGACCTAGCTTTGTTAGTTCCGACAGGATCTAGATGAGCTTCATACAAAGTAAGTAGTTCAATAAAGTAGTTCAGTATTTTCTGCGATCCTGGTGTTTTGAAAATTCTGTATTGAAGCAACGTGATTGATATACTGAAGGATTCTACTATATTCTCAGGTTCCAAACGCGCCCTGATTCTAAAAGAGTACACAACACACTCTGCCGGGGTTTTTTTTTATTATCTACTAAATTTACTATCAGAGCCATTAGAGCAAATCATTGCCAAGCGTCCTTGTCCTTTAAGTAATCCTTTACATGGTAATAAGTAATCTCTGAATTATCCCTGGTCTGGCCTGGTGAGAGGCTGTGGCTAGTTACCACCCTACCGGGAAAGACGTGCCGCCAAGCGATTTAGCGTTTCGGTTTAGTATAACTGCGCCATGCTAGGTTAGCCTGCTACCATCTTCTCTTACCATCTTAGACTGCATCATCACTTACCATCAGATAAGTTCGCGGTCAAGGGCTAACTTGAATAAAAAAATCTATTCCTTTTTAGGTTTTCCTAGTGAAAATGTACTAGACATGCACCTTTGCCCGGCAAACAACGCGTAGGTCGGTATTAGACCGATTTGACAGGAAATGTGAGATCGTCTTGAAAAAGACGAGAGCTCACGCGTTGTTCAAGGGTGGCGCTTGATGTCTTCTCGTACCGTAGCAGCCGATACCCGTGGAATGATGCACGAACAGTTCTCGCCCGGGGAAGCAAACCTCGAAAGGTTGCTCGTGAAAGGAAAGAGTTGGCCCTGAAAAGGGCCCCTTAAGCGAGTTACTGTCTGCCGATGACCGTAGATCACCTTCTCGAAGACCGCAGGATATTCAGCTGGTGATGTACCTAACAGAGTTCGTCGGGCACTAAACAGGAAATTTAGCCTTGAAAAAGGCTACCACAACGAATCTGCTGTTGGATACCGTAGATTGGTCCAGGGTGAGTACAAATGAAACACTGATTTCTTGAATAGTCACGACCTCGTTTGTGAGCTGAGCTTGACGACTATCTTGCGACCACACCACCACGTCGCGCGAAGGCGGTTATGTACTACGATGTTATTACCTTAAAGAGAGCCGCGCCAGATGACAACGCGATGACGTGACATTTATTTTATTTTTATTATGCGTTACATATTTATCCGAAAATATTTTCTAACCTATTTCTCTTACATAAAAACAATTTATATCATTATAAAGCCCTTATTCTATGCTATCTAATGATATATGTCACTAAACAATAGGTTAATTTATTATTTACAAAATAATCGGAAATATACCTAATTCCTACGTATTCCTATGAATTTTAGGTATTTAATTTACAATATTTTCGGATCTAGTCTACCTACTATAATGAAACTTATATCATTTTGTAGGGAATCTTAAAATCTATCTATAGAATATAATTACCTAATCAGCAGCTATATAAAACAAAAGTAAATAACACGAAAATATTATCTACCCAAGTTACGCTATACGAAAAATGTATGGTAAAACACATTGTCGCGAACATTTCTCCCGCCGTGCAGCATCAGGTCTCGTCGAGATGCTGCACCCCAATCGGTGAGCGGCGATGTCGTCTACTTCGGCAGAGGGACGAGCTTCTTCGTTGGCCTCTTCAAAGTTCCACCGGACGTGCGTACTTCGACTATGCGTACTTGGCCGTCTTTCCCTGGATAGACGGCTTCTATCCTCCCGCGCGGCCACGTGTTGCGAGGAAGTTGAGAGTCAGCGATGAGGACTGGATCGCCAACTTCGTACGTAGGGCCACGACCATGAGGCTCCCGCCGGTGTTGTAGCTCGGGTAGGTACTCACGGACCCAGCGGCGCCAAAACATGTCTGCTATTATTTGTGCGCGCCGCCAGTGTTTCTTGCTGATTAGGTCTTTTTCGTCGAAAATACCCGGAGTCGGTACTCTTGCTGACCCCCCAAGCAGGAAATGGTTAGGGGTAATAGCTTCGTCGTCGTCGGGATCCACGGATACGTGTGTCAATGGCCTACTATTGACGGTGTACTCCACTTCACAGAGTAGGGTGGCCATGATTTCTTCGGTCGGGTGTCTCTCATGCAGGACAGTGTAGAGCGTGGTTTTCACGCAGCGGACTAGGCGCTCCCAGGCCCCTCCCATGAACGGCGCGGACGGAGTGATGAAGCGCCAAACTATCCCACGACGACTTGCTTCTTCTCGGAGTGCCTCACGGAGTTCTCTGTCTGCAGCGTGCATATTCGTCCCGTTGTCGCTGTAAATTTCAGTCGGGTGACCACGGCGTGCTGCAAATCTGCGGAGTGCCAGGACAGCAGAGTCTGCGTTGAGGCTGGCAGCGATCTCCAGGTGAACCGCTCTCGTTGTGAGGCATGTAAATAGGGCCACGTAGCGTTTCTGATGCTGGCGACCCACGGTGACGGAAAGCGGTCCGAAGTAATCCAAACCAGTAAACGTGAATGGCTTTTGATGATGTGCGAGTCTTGTTCTTGGATGATCACCAGTCGGCGGAGTCGGAGGTTGTGCCTTACGAATGCGGCACCGGAGGCAGCGACTGATGATTTTCTTAGCGGAGGGTCGGAGTCTGATCACCCAGTAATGTTGACGCACCTCGTTGATTGTGGGCTCTGTTCCACAGTGATGTAGGCAGCGGTGTGTCCAATCGATATACAGCTGAGTGATACGATGATCTCCATCTATGACCGGTGGCGACTTCATTTCTTCACTAACTTCAGTGACGGCTGCGATTCGACTTCGAAGAACTACGAGGCCATCACGATATTCCACCGGCAGAGCTCGCAGACGACTATTGTTGTTCACTGGTTCTTTTTCACGAAGGTTTGGGATATCTTCCCCGAACGAATCTTCCTGGCTGGCGCGGATGAGTATTTCTTCGGCTTTCTTTATGAACTCGGCGTCAAGAGTCATGTAGTTTTTCGAAGAATGTTTCGGAACAACGGAGGAAGTCTTCTTCGCCTTCCTTGGTTTTTTCTTTCGCCAGTCAGGATCGGCTTCTTTATTACGTACTGTTCTTTTGTAGTACGTTTTCTCTTTCGATCTTCGACATAAGTGTACGAACTGTAGTACTCTTGCTGTCGTGCGGACTAGTCTCTCCCATCTTGAAAAACGGCTTGGGTCTGGAACTGCTTCTTTGAGCTTCGGCGCACTTGCAGCTTCGGTGCAGGCGTGCACGCGCTCTTCCCCGGTCGATTCGATGATTGAGATCTTCTCTACGGGCCAGGATACGGGAGCTTCGAGCAGAAACGCTGGACCCTTGAACCAGTCGTGTTCAGGCCCGAAGTCAGGAGGCACATCTCGAGTGGCTATGTCGGCGACGTTGAGTTTCGTTGGAACCCAGCGCCACTCATCTGTCTTGCTGTTTTCTTCTATGGCTGCCACTCGATGCGCGACGAACGGTTTGTATGATCTGGCCCCTCTTTTCACCCATGAGAGAACCGTCTTGCTATCGGTCCAAAAGGTTTTCGACTCGGGAACTAAACGGTGTTCTTCTATAACAGCGGCGGCCATGCGACTACCCATGACGGCTGCTTGCAGTTCGAGACGTGGGATCGACGTAACTTTTAACGGAGCCACCTTCGCCTTCGCCATGACCATAGAGATATGGACACGTTCGTCGGGAGTGACCGCCCTCCAGTATACTGCTGCTGCGTAGGCGGTCTCGCTGGCGTCGGTGAATACATGCAGCTGTAGAGAGACTGCATCGCTGAAGCCGGAGTAGCACCTTGGCAGACTAACTGTCTTCAAATTTTCTAGATGCTGCTTCCACGCCGACCATTGGGCAGCTAGATCTTCGTCGAGCTCTTGGTCCCAGTCAACGTTTTTCCTCCAAGCTTCCTGTAGAATTTTCTTCGCGTTCACTGTGACCGGAGACGCGAAGCCAAGCGGATCGTAGAGTGACATTACTATCTTCAGAGCTTCTCTTTTTGTCACAGTTTCTTTACGGAGTATATCAGCTGGGAGTCGAGCCATCCCTAGGTTGAAGCCCAACTGATCTGTTGACGGATTCCACATTAACCCCAAGATCTTTTCTTCTTTGGAGCCAATGTTCACTAAACTGGCGGTATCGGTGTTCGGTTCTAATTCTTCTATTACCGCCGTCGAATTCGAAAGCCACTTGCGGAGTTCCAGATGCGCTTCGCTGTGAATTGACCGGACCTTCTTCGAAACGGTGATGGCTTCTTCGACACTTCTAAAGCTATCGAGGTAGTCATCCATATAATGATTATCGGTAATTGCTTCCACCGCCCTCGGATGTTCTTCTTGGTGTCGTCTTGCATTCCAATCTTTGGCGTAGATGGCAGTGCACGGCGAGCTGGCGGCCCCAAAAATTAACGAAGTCATACGGTATTCGTCGGGCGCGCCTTCACGACGATCCCCTCGCCACAGGTAACGAAGGGCATCTCTATCTTCCTCACGAATTTTTATCTGCATGAACATCTCAGCTATGTCAGCAGATACGGCGATATCATGGCGGCGGAATCGCATTAGGACCCCAGGTAGGGATCTAAGTAGGTCTGGTCCTGTGAGCAGGAAGTCATTGAGCGACATTCCTCTCGTCTTAGCAGCTGCATCATGGACGATTCTGAACTTGTCCGGCTTCGCGGGGTTCTTAACGTCGAAGTGTGGCAAATACCAGGTCTTTCCCGGCGTCGTTTTCTTCGGAGCTGGTTCGGCGTATCCTTTTTTCACCAAAGCGTCCATTTGCTCGGCGTACTTTTGACTCAGCTCCGGATTTTTATCCAACCTCTTTTCTATACTTGTGAGCCTCTTCATAGCAGTCTCGAAATTATTAGGCATCACAAATGTTTCTTTCTTCCAGAGAAGCGCAGTTTCTATGCGGCCCTCCTTCGTAAAGTGCGTATTTTTCTTCAAGATGTCCTCCGCCCTCTTCTCTGGGTCGGAGTCCGGTCTTCGGGGATTCACGAAAAGCGAATCTAAAGCGAAATATTCATCTAGTTGAGAGTTCAGTGTTGCATCCGAAGTTAACGAATTGGTATAGTGGACAGCGTGTCCCAGAGCTCGAGTGTGCGCACCATGTAGCACCCACCCCAGCGGCGTACGCGATGCAACTGGCTGTGACTCCGGCCCTTTGACTACCTCCTCGGCGAGCAGTAGGTTCCAGTTGTCTTGTCCTATTAGGATTCTTGGAACAGCGGCCTCGTACACTATCTCTTTTCTGATCTTGTCGAGGTGCTTGCATCCCACGATGTCATCCTCAGCGACGGTCTGCGGTGATAGCTTCAGCGACGGGATGGTGCGGACCTTGAAAGCGACTCTCTCGCCCTGGCGGCCAGAGAGTGCGAGTGTGATTCGACGTGAGTTCGAGTCTCGTATATTCTCCCCCATCGTCTGCACGTTCAATGGTTCCGTACGTCCTTTAGCTCCGATCTTGTCAGCTACCTCTTCATCCATCAAAGATACGGTTGAGCCATCGTCAAGGAGAGCGAATTCTTTCGATTCTCCCGCCGGTCCTATGACTGTAACTGGAACTATTTTCAAGTATGCTTGAGGTGTAGTCTTCGTCCATGTGTTCGCTACGGCTTCATTCTTGGTTTTCTCGGTCTTGGGGCCATGAAGAAGTTTGTGGTGGGTACCAGTACAACCCTCGATACCGCACTTCACCTTCCGGCACATATGTCCAGGTGAACGAGGCCTTAGGCACCGATAGCACAGCTGGAACTGCTTGGCGAGCTCCCATCTTTTATCTGAGTTCCCGCTCTTGAACTTGTAGCAGTCGACGCTTCGATGCCCAGTCTTAGTGCAGATCTTGCAGATTGGTTCAGCAGCATGCTTCTTTTCTTCCATAGCGGTGGGTTTCCTCTCGTCTAAAGTTTCGTTTGTGTCTTCTGTGACTGTATGCGTTCGTTGCATTGACCGCCTAGTCGAAGGTTTCAACACTTTGAAGGACTTACCGGACGTCAGTGACAAGCCAAAGGAGATTGTCCAGTTCGCCCGAAAAGTGAGACAAGGGGTGTTACTTTTCCAGACACTTGGGGAAGAAAGGTACATCGAGTCGCCGGAACTTATGCAATACCTACAAGCAAAGTTGCCGAACCACATGAAGAGTAAGTGGAGAAAGATTCAAGCTTCGAATAAGAACAAGGCATCGCTGGTACAACTCAGGGATTTCCTCGATGAAGAAGCGGACAGCTGCATTGCCGACCTACCTCTGGACGAGAAACCTTCGACTAGGCGGTCATTGCAACGAACGCATACAGTCACAGGAGACACAAACGAAACTTTAGACGAGAGGAAACCCACCGCTATGGAAGAAAAGAAGCATGCTGCTGAACCAATCTGCAAGATCTGCACTAAGACTGGGCATCGAAGCGTCGACTGCTACAAGTTCAAGAGCGGGAACTCAGATAAAAGATGGGAGCTCGCCAAGCAGTTCCAGCTGTGCTATCGGTGCCTAAGGCCTCGTTCACCTGGACATATGTGCCGGAAGGTGAAGTGCGGTATCGAGGGTTGTACTGGTACCCACCACAAACTTCTTCATGGCCCCAAGACCGAGAAAACGAAGAATGAAGCCGTAGCGAACACATGGACGAAGACTACACCTCAAGCATACTTGAAAATAGTTCCAGTTACAGTCATAGGACCGGCGGGAGAATCGAAAGAATTCGCTCTCCTTGACGACGGCTCAACCGTATCTTTGATGGATGAAGAGGTAGCTGACAAGATCGGAGCTAAAGGACGTACGGAACCATTGAACGTGCAGACGATGGGGGAGAATATACGAGACTCGAACTCACGTCGAATCACACTCGCACTCTCTGGCCGCCAGGGCGAGAGAGTCGCTTTCAAGGTCCGCACCATCCCGTCGCTGAAGCTATCACCGCAGACCGTCGCTGAGGATGACATCGTGGGATGCAAGCACCTCGACAAGATCAGAAAAGAGATAGTGTACGAGGCCGCTGTTCCAAGAATCCTAATAGGACAAGACAACTGGAACCTACTGCTCGCCGAGGAGGTAGTCAAAGGGCCGGAGTCACAGCCAGTTGCATCGCGTACGCCGCTGGGGTGGGTGCTACATGGTGCGCACACTCGAGCTCTGGGACACGCTGTCCACTATACCAATTCGTTAACTTCGGATGCAACACTGAACTCTCAACTAGATGAATATTTCGCTTTAGATTCGCTTTTCGTGAATCCCCGAAGACCGGACTCCGACCCAGAGAAGAGGGCGGAGGACATCTTGAAGAAAAATACGCACGTTACGAAGGAGGGCCGCATAGAAACTGCGCTTCTCTGGAAGAAAGAAAAATTTGTGATGCCTAATAATTTCGAGACTGCTATGAAGAGGCTCACAAGTATAGAAAAGAGGTTGGATAAAAATCCGGAGCTGAGTCAAAAGTACGCCGAGCAAATGGACGCTTTGGTGAAAAAAGGATACGCCGAACCAGCTCCGAAGAAAACGACGCCGGGAAAGACCTGGTATTTGCCACACTTCGACGTTAAGAACCCCGCGAAGCCGGACAAGTTCAGAATCGTCCATGATGCAGCTGCTAAGACGAGAGGAATGTCGCTCAATGACTTCCTGCTCACAGGACCAGACCTACTTAGATCCCTACCTGGGGTCCTAATGCGATTCCGCCGCCATGATATCGCCGTATCTGCTGACATAGCTGAGATGTTCATGCAGATAAAAATTCGTGAAGAAGATAGAGATGCCCTTCGTTACCTGTGGCGAGGGGATCGTCGTGAAGGCGCGCCCGACGAGTACCGTATGACTTCGTTAATTTTTGGGGCCGCCAGCTCGCCGTGCACTGCCATCTACGCCAAAGATTGGAATGCAAGACGACACCAAGAAGAACATCCGAGGGCGGTGGAAGCAATTACCGATAATCATTATATGGATGACTACCTCGATAGCTTTAGAAGTGTCGAAGAAGCCATCACCGTTTCGAAGAAGGTCCGGTCAATTCACAGCGAAGCGCATCTGGAACTCCGCAAGTGGCTTTCGAATTCGACGGCGGTAATAGAAGAATTAGAACCGAACACCGATACCGCCAGTTTAGTGAACATTGGCTCCAAAGAAGAAAAGATCTTGGGGTTAATGTGGAATCCGTCAACAGATCAGTTGGGCTTCAACCTAGGGATGGCTCGACTCCCAGCTGATATACTCCGTAAAGAAACTGTGACAAAAAGAGAAGCTCTGAAGATAGTAATGTCACTCTACGATCCGCTTGGCTTCGCGTCTCCGGTCACAGTGAACGCGAAGAAAATTCTACAGGAAGCTTGGAGGAAAAACGTTGACTGGGACCAAGAGCTCGACGAAGATCTAGCTGCCCAATGGTCGGCGTGGAAGCAGCATCTAGAAAATTTGAAGACAGTTAGTCTGCCAAGGTGCTACTCCGGCTTCAGCGATGCAGTCTCTCTACAGCTGCATGTATTCACCGACGCCAGCGAGACCGCCTACGCAGCAGCAGTATACTGGAGGGCGGTCACTCCCGACGAACGTGTCCATATCTCTATGGTCATGGCGAAGGCGAAGGTGGCTCCGTTAAAAGTTACGTCGATCCCACGTCTCGAACTGCAAGCAGCCGTCATGGGTAGTCGCATGGCCGCCGCTGTTATAGAAGAACACCATATAGTTCCCGAGTCGAAAACCTTTTGGACCGATAGCAAGACGGTTCTCTCATGGGTGAAAAGAGGGGCCAGATCATACAAACCGTTCGTCGCGCATCGAGTGGCAGCCATAGAAGAAAACAGCAAGACAGATGAGTGGCGCTGGGTTCCAACGAAACTCAACGTCGCCGACATAGCCACTCGAGATGTGCCTCCTGACTTCGGGCCTGAACACGACTGGTTCAAGGGTCCAGCGTTTCTGCTCGAAGCTCCCGTATCCTGGCCCGTAGAGAAGATCTCAATCATCGAATCGACCGGGGAAGAGCGCGTGCACGCCTGCACCGAAGCTGCAAGTGCGCCGAAGCTCAAAGAAGCAGTTCCAGACCCAAGCCGTTTTTCAAGATGGGAGAGACTAGTCCGCACGACAGCAAGAGTACTACAGTTCGTACACTTATGTCGAAGATCGAAAGAGAAAACGTACTACAAAAGAACAGTACGTAATAAAGAAGCCGATCCTGACTGGCGAAGAAGACTTCCTCCGTTGTTCCGAAACATTCTTCGAAAAACTACATGACTCTTGACGCCGAGTTCATAAAGAAAGCCGAAGAAATACTCATCCGCGCCAGCCAGGAAGATTCGTTCGGGGAAGATATCACAAACCTTCGTGAAAAAGAACCAGTGAACAACAATAGTCGTCTGCGAGCTCTGCCGGTGGAATATCGTGATGGCCTCGTAGTTCTTCGAAGTCGAATCGCAGCCGTCACTGAAGTTAGTGAAGAAATGAAGTCGCCACCGGTCATAGATGGAGATCATCGTATCACTCAGCTGTATATCGATTGGACACACCGCTGCCTACATCACTGTGGAACAGAGCCCACAATCAACGAGGTGCGTCAACATTACTGGGTGATCAGACTCCGACCCTCCGCTAAGAAAATCATCAGTCGCTGCCTCCGGTGCCGCATTCGTAAGGCACAACCTCCGACTCCGCCGACTGGTGATCATCCAAGAACAAGACTCGCACATCATCAAAAGCCATTCACGTTTACTGGTTTGGATTACTTCGGACCGCTTTCCGTCACCGTGGGTCGCCAGCATCAGAAGCGCTACGTGGCCCTATTTACATGCCTCACAACGAGAGCGGTTCACCTGGAGATCGCTGCCAGCCTCAACGCAGACTCTGCTGTCCTGGCACTCCGCAGATTTGCAGCACGCCGTGGTCACCCGACTGAAATTTACAGCGACAACGGGACGAATATGCACGCTGCAGACAGAGAACTCCGTGAGGCACTCCGAGAAGAAGCAAGTCGTCGTGGGATAGTTTGGCGCTTCATCACTCCGTCCGCGCCGTTCATGGGAGGGGCCTGGGAGCGCCTAGTCCGCTGCGTGAAAACCACGCTCTACACCGTCCTGCATGAGAGACACCCGACCGAAGAAATCATGGCCACCCTACTCTGTGAAGTGGAGTACACCGTCAATAGTAGGCCATTGACACACGTATCCGTGGATCCCGACGACGACGAAGCTATTACCCCTAACCATTTCCTGCTTGGGGGGTCAGCAAGAGTACCGACTCCGGGTATTTTCGACGAAAAAGACCTAATCAGCAAGAAACACTGGCGGCGCGCACAAATACTAGCAGACATGTTTTGGCGCCGCTGGGTCCGTGAGTACCTACCCGAGCTACAACACCGGCGGGAGCCTCATGGTCGTGGCCCTACGTACGAAGTTGGCGATCCAGTCCTCATCGCTGACTCTCAACTTCCTCGCAACACGTGGCCGCGCGGGAGGATAGAAGCCGTCTATCCAGGGAAAGACGGCCAAGTACGCATAGTCGAAGTACGCACGTCCGGTGGAACTTTGAAGAGGCCAACGAAGAAGCTCGTCCCTCTGCCGAAGTAGACGACATCGCCGCTCACCGATTGGGGTGCAGCATCTCGACGAGACCTGATGCTGCACGGCGGGAGAAATGTTCGCGACAATGTGTTTTACCATACATTTTCGTATAGCGTAACTTGGGTAGATAATATTTTCGTGTTATTTACTTTTGTTTTATATAGCTGCTGATTAGGTAATTATATTCTATAGATAGATTTTAAGATTCCCTACAAAATGATATAAGTTTCATTATAGTAGGTAGACTAGATCCGAAAATATTGTAAATTAAATACCTAAAATTCATAGGAATACGTAGGAATTAGGTATATTTCCGATTATTTTGTAAATAATAAATTAACCTATTGTTTAGTGACATATATCATTAGATAGCATAGAATAAGGGCTTTATAATGATATAAATTGTTTTTATGTAAGAGAAATAGGTTAGAAAATATTTTCGGATAAATATGTAACGCATAATAAAAATAAAATAAATGTCACGTCATCGCGTTGTCATCTGGCGCGGCTCTCTTTAAGGTAATAACATCGTAGTACATAACCGCCTTCGCGCGACGTGGTGGTGTGGTCGCAAGATAGTCGTCAAGCTCAGCTCACAAACGAGGTCGTGACTATTCAAGAAATCAGTGTTTCATTCGTACTCACCCTGGACCAATCTACGGTATCCAACAGCAGATTCGTTGTGGTAGCCTTTTTCAAGGCTAAATTTCCTGTTTAGTGCCCGACGAACTCTGTTAGGTACATCACCAGCTGAATATCCTGCGGTCTTCGAGAAGGTGATCTACGGTCATCGGCAGACAGTAACTCGCTTAAGGGGCCCTTTTCAGGGCCAACTCTTTCCTTTTACGAGCAACCTTTCGAGGTTTGCTTCCCCGGGCGAGAACTGTTCGTGCATCATTCCACGGGTATCGGCTGCTACGGTACGAGAAGACATCAAGCGCCACCCTTGAACAACGCGTGAGCTCTCGTCTTTTTCAAGACGATCTCACATTTCCTATCAAATCGGTTTAATACCGACCTACGCGTTGTTTGCCGGGCAAAGGTGCATGTCTAGTACATTTGCTCGAAGGACCAGCAAATGTACTAGACATGCACCTTTGCCCGGCAAACAACGCGTAGGTCGGTATTAGACCGATTTGACAGGAAATGTGAGATCGTCTTGAAAAAGACGAGAGCTCACGCGTTGTTCAAGGGTGGCGCTTGATGTCTTCTCGTACCGTAGCAAAATATGAAAATGTTGAACTGAATAATTTTCCTATACAACATACTCCAGTCCTCGTTATCTTGTTCCCGGCCGCTTTCTAACCGAGAGTAGATGTGTTATGAATAGCATGTACTTAGTTATCGAAGCCTAAAACATTGCCGTCCCTTCAGATGGGCCATTTAACTTGATTGAGTAATAGTTATTCTAAAAACGTGATCGTTCTATCGTTTAGGATAAACGGGCACTACGGAAAATCACTTTAAGAAGATGAGTGCATTTATGAAATTAATGTGAAATCCATACTTATCCATACTGATATTATAAATGCAAAAGTGTGTATGTCTGTTTATCTATCTGCTAGGTTTTCTCGGCTCATCTTTTCAACCGATTTTGATAATATTTGGTATAGTGATTTGGTATGGGTTGCATCCCGGGGAGGGACATAGGCTACTTTTAATTCCGGAAAATTCCGGAACTTTATTTTATAGGCGTAAGTTAGACTCTAAGTACCACAAAAATTATGTTTAATATTTTTAAGATTTCTACAGAATGTTTGTTACAACGTTATTGACAATAAATAATTAATTTAAAAAAACAACTGGAATAGTAAAATTGTTTGTCAATATGCTACACTTTCATAGTTCGACCACTAAACTTCTGCTTCATACTAATACTAGTAGATGCCCGCGACTTCGTCCGCGTTAAATAAGTTTTTGAATTCCCACGGAAACTCCCTAATATTTCGGATTAATATAAAGCCTATGACATTCACAAATAATGTGGCTTTCTATTGGTATCAGAATTTTCAAAATCGGTTCAGTAGATCCAGAGATTACCCCTACAACGTCACAAACTCACAAACGTTACCTCTTTATAATATTAGTATAGATTATGAGCAAGTGTGTTTGTTTGTTGGTTTGTCCTTCAATCACGCGGCAACGCAGCAATGGATCGACGTGATTTTTGGCATGGGTATAGTTGAGGACCTAGACAGTAACATAGGCTTTTTATCTTGGAAAATTAAGGAGTTCCCGCGGGAGAGAGAGATGTTGTCGTTGCCGGCAAATTTTTCGTTTACTCTAACATGCACAAAATCCGGTATACCTACCTATTATGAGATAAAAATAGTCGGCATGTAAGGCTTCGTAGAAAGACATACCACAGATAAGAAATATTACTTTTATCTCTACTTTTGACGTAACGAGACGTGTCATATTAAGTGTAACTATGTTAGCTTCGGTTGATAAATAGAGATAACAAGTCGACATAATTACACTCGTTGTGCGCATGCTAGTGTTCACCGTATTATTACCAGCTATTCTGTGCTACTAATCGTTTGATGGAGAATGGATGTGTCACCCCTAAATATGTGACCAAAGAAAGTATGAATACAGGCCTGTACAGTGGAGGAAAGGCCGAAAATTTTACTTTAATTTACTTCACCAATTCACCATGCTGTTTTAAATTGATTAATAGTGGATTGTTATGTGAGGTGGTAAGTAAATAATTGATTAATAATGATTGACAATCACTAATAAAATCTGTACCTATCCCTAATTTTTATTAGTCAGAATTTCAGAAATTTGCTCTTGCATAGAAATGCAGACTGCCATTGAAAAATTCTACATCAATGCAGACTGCAGTTTGAATCCAATTTGAATCAGATAAACAATATTATATTACATTCTCTATGGTAAGACTCCGAAAGATTGATATGTTGGTACATACTTACATAGTGCTTTATGGAGTTTATAACCTCATTTATTAGAGGTTTTCAAAAATATGCGGATAAAACCGCGGGCATCATCTATTTAGTTTAAATAGCGAAAGTTGTCTGTCTGTAATGTATGATTACGTTCCACACATATATCTATGTTAGAACAAAGCGAAGCTCTAGCGCGACGCAATGACGTACAGCGCCATCTAGTTCAAGCAGAGTAAACTTGTAAGACCGAAGAGCGCACTCGTTCGTTCGGTAGAACGGTCCAGCTTTAGGCCGCAATTACATTAGTAAATTATACTCACTTAAGTCGATTACATGAGTTACTTACGAAATGTAATGTCTTGTCGCATCTGGCTTGCATTTTTCTGCTAATATCCGTCAGATCTAAACCAGTTTAGTTTTTTTTTTTTAAGTTTTTGCCGTCAGCTTGGCTGCCCTATGTTTTCTTTGTGTGAAGATCAGACGAGTACCTGCTTCGGAGTTGGAGGGCGTAACTCCTAAATGTGTAACAGCAAATCAATTGATTAGTGTAATGAGCAGAAAGTGTTTGTGTGATGGCGATTAAGAGATACTTCCAGTTAAGGAAATGTAATAACATAAATTAATTTTAAAATAAATTACGCGACTTTTTATTAGATAAGACATTCAATAACATTAATTAATTGTTCCAGCTCAGACATTTTTAAATTTTACATTTAATTTTTAGATTTTAACATTTTGAGAATAATTAATTAACATTTTCTTTATGCTGACATTATTAGATCATAATATTTGTACCTCTGTTGCGCCCGAAGAGGAAATGTATTAGTGCAGTAATCATTTTGAATTTTGAATCTGTAACATGAAAAATATTGTAAATTAAAGCTTTAGTACATAGCTTTGGTACATAGCATAGTTAAGTCCACCCGAGCTGATCTGGGGTGGGACAACTGTTTAGTATTTAGTAAGTTACCCACAAAATATTAGAATTTAGATGATTAGAAATAAATTAATAGCTTATGTAAGTACTTACTTTAAAAAAAATTGCAGTCATAGGGATTGCCGATAGAAGTGAAAACGATTTTCTTTTAATTTTTTTTTAAATTTTTAATTAAAATTATTAAAATATAAACCTTAACGTATTACCTTTATATTATGTTCGCGAGCATTTCGGTCACGGTCACGCGAATCTACATTTTTACCCCCTACCAAAAAGTGCTCAACGCGCCTAAAGAAGTTTTACACTTCAATAACATTGTAAAATATTAATCAAAATCGGCCCAGTAGTTTCAACGCTACGTTGGAGCATACATACAAACAAACATACATGGACTGCTAAAATCATAGCCCTTAGTTTTGCCGTAGGATATTCTGTAAAATTGCAGTGCGTAGAGACCCCACTTAAGATAGTTGCGGATCCCCTAAAGCTTAATTGATGAATATCCTCCGTTTGGAATGCTTCCAAATAGATATAGTAGTTCTGTATAAGTTGCGCGGAGTTAGAGATCGTTAGTTGCTAACTTTGTGCGTATCGAAGCAAATTAAAAATGTATGCCGGATAGTTAGCGGTATCTTTCTTTTAGTGGCCATTTTTATTTATGTGGTTACTATGATAAAGTAATACCGTTTTATTCTACTATTTTCAATTCTTTCTACTACAAGTTTTGATAACCTCCCTGGCGCCTTTGGAAACGCTGAGTCTTAAAGATGGTTCCGGCTTCAAGCAATCCGATCTCTTTCGGGGCAGAGACAATTTCGGGATTTTTCTATTTCATCTGGTGGGAGGCTCCGGTCAGATACAATTTAGAATTGCCTTGCTGGGGATCGAACCCGAGACCTCTCTTGCACAAATTTACAACGCTCGCCAAAATAATATGTCATCAAAATTGGTTTATTTTATGTTTATCGAACGGGGATGGATAGAGATACTTTCTAATACGGTGCCCGCGATTTCGTCCACGTGTGAGGGAACTCTTGAATTTTCCGGGAATTTATTGTGTCAGAGACCTTTTTGTTGCGAGTTTTGCTCTGAAAAGGGTGCCAAATCACGATGGTCGTGAAATTGGCACCCTTTTGAAAGTGTTTTTTTTTTCGTGTGTGCGGCTCCGTCAATTGTGTAAATAATAATGGAAATAAATAAATATTATGTTAAATGTCAGTATATTTAATAAAATGTTATGTTAATTATTAGAACTATTATTAATTACATGCAAAAAATGAATCATAGTCAATTTGTCGTTTAAGTTAGAATGTCAGTAAATAAATTATCAAAAGAATTGTGTTCTTTTATTTTTATTTTATCAGTTTTAATTATTTGATAATATTTAGTTGTTATGTCCAATACTATTGTGTAAAAAAATAAATTATATTATAATTGCGTAAGGGTCTGGATTAACACATGGAACAGCCCCATTGTAAGGGTATGGAACCAGGTAGCTGTCCTAGATCCAGGGTACCATCGCGTATTAAAGTCATCCATTGTAATTATTAGTGCTACAATATGGATTACGTATGGATAAATATATTATGCACATTTATTTTACTCTAGTTGGCAATAATCTACCGGCTGCATTACGTCGTGAGAAGCCGTTAAGACCCCCGACTCGTTGATGCTAATCCTGACGCAGCCATTATGGGATGTTCAATTGAATTTAGGGGATGAATTATAATTTATCTTTGGGTACTGGGTATTGTATTGGGACAAATATTAATCCATAAAATGCTTACGATTAACTACTATTCCTTATCGTTTTTTACGCAAAAAATAATTAAATTTTCAAACGCCAAAACGTGCGCTTAGTGAATGAAATAATCCGTATATTATTAGTTGAAATTCCACGGACGCGTATGAAGCGATTTGCTTCCTCGTTTTTAATAATTCGAAGGATATATGGAACGGCCTCCCCGCTAACGTTTTTCCATCACTTATAATATTGGTATCTTCAAATCAAGAGTGAATAGGCATCTTTAAGGCTGCATAACTTCTGATTGCAGCTAAGCGTTAGTCAACAAATTAAAAAATGAATATTGAACAGTGACGCCATCAAAATTCAACGCACTTTTTTAATGGTTTTCGAACATAAAAATAACAGGGACCTGGAACGTGGATATCGTTGGGAGATCATCTAATTTAATAATCCCTAAAAAATAAATATTTGAATCTCTGAATTCGGCCGTGGCTAGTTACCACCCTACCGGCAAAGACGTGCTGCCAAGCGATTTAGCGTCCCGGTACGATGCCGTGTAGAAACCGCAGGGGTATGGGTTTAATATAACTGCCATGTCCCTAACAGGTTAGCCCGCTACCATCTTAGACTGCATCATCACTTACCATCAGGTGAGATCGCAGTCAAGGGCTAGCTTGCAGTGGATAAAAAAAAAGTATAGTTATCAAATACCTAATTCATATAAGCTCACTGCAACGCTACAGCAGTCAGCACGTACAAGTAGTGAAACGCAACAGAGCGTCCATTCTAGAGCATGTGGCGACATGTGCAGCGAGGGGGAAACGTCCATTGTATTGTTCTTTGACGGTTTTATCTCTATTGTTCTGCGATCAACACGTATTCCAGCGAATACAGAAACGGAGATAAATATTGTTAGTAGTAGTTGACACTTTATTAAAGGTAGGTAACTATTTTTATTTCGCGATCATATCGTACCATTTTCTTGTTGAAAAGAATTAAAGTGCATAGTAGTTTGGCACCTAGGTTAGATTTATAGTATTAAGTATCGAAAAATTAAATTTCCTGAATTAATGAAGGAACTACAAGTTTAGTTCGCTATAATCCGCGACCATAGGTGAATGACCCTATATGGTACAGTGTGCATCCCGCACTTATAGCCCGATTATATATAGGAGACTAGCTGATGCCCGCGACTTCGTCCGCGTGGAATAAGTTTTTTTGGATTCCCGCGGGAACTCCTCAATTTTCTGGGATAAAAAGTAGCTTATGTCACTCTCCAGGTCCTCAACTATACCCATGCCAAAAATCACGTCGATCCGTTGCTCCGTTGTGGCGTGATTGAAGGACAAACCAACAAACCAACAAACAAACACACTTTCGCATTTATAATATTAGTATATATATATATATATGAAGTATGAAGTATGATGCTGACTCGAAAATGCACGAACAACACCTCCTGAAGATCTCCTGAAGATGCTCTGGTATCGGAGTGAAACGTACGTTGAGAATAATTTGTAAGATTTTTGTGCCGGATACACACCTACCACATAGATCCTACCTACTGTCGCGGATTATGGTGAATTAAACTTTTAGATCCTTCGTTATCATGGACTTCCGCAAAGTAACGCCTGTTTATCCAATGTTTTTTTATATATATATTATATATATATATATATATATATATATATATATATATATATATATATATATATATATATATATATATAATATTATAAATGCGAAAGTTTGGATGTATGGATGGATGTTTGTTACTCAATCACGCCCCAACGGCTGAATGAATCTGGATGAAATTTGGCACAGAGATAGATTATAGTCTGGAATAACACATAGGCTAGTTTTTATCTCGGAAAATTAAAGAGTTCCCGCGGGAACCACAAAACCTCGATCCACGCGTACGAAGTCGCGGGCGTCAGCTATAATATTATAAAGTTTGTGAGTTTGTGACGTTGTAGGGGGTAATCTCTGGATCTACTGAACCGATTTTTGTACCGAAAATTCTGGTACCATTAGAAAAATACATTATTTGTGAGTGTCATAGGCTATATATTAACCCGAAAATTTAGGGAATTTAAAACTTATTTCACGACGAAGTCGCGTGAAATCTGCTAGTTTTTCATATAGTAAATACAAACGACTCTCCGGGCCAGATAAGCTTGTGGCCTTGTGGGACTGTAGGTAAGATTAAAAGTATAAACAAAAGAAAATAGTCATTTCCACTTTTCTATTTTGGTTCTAGATTAAATGTAGATCTACGAGCAGCAAAAGAACCCCGTCTCTTTTGTAACCGAACCTAAAATAGTAAAAGAACATCAACAACTGCTGTTTAATATTGTGCATTTCAATTCTTCAGCTACTCTGGGCATACTATTTATCATAATGTTAATCATTATTTTTGAAAATTGTACTTACCTATACTATTAATAAATAATCTATAGTTCTATACTAATATTGTAAATGCGAAAGTTTGGATGTATGGATGGATGGATGGATGTTTGTTACTCAATCATGCCAGAACAGCTGAACAGATCTGGATGAAATTTGGCACAGAAATAGATTATAGTCTGGAATAACACATAGATTACTGAGTTCCCGCGGGAACCAAAGAAACCTCAATCTACGCGGCCGAAGTCGCAGGCATCAGCTAGTAAGTCATCAGAGCAATGAAAGGTATATCTGTAACATTTCTATCACAATACAGTACAAATGTACTAGTTATACACAGTCATAATAAGCTCAGTGCAACGCAAACAGCACGTACAAGTAGTGAAATGCAACAGAGCGTCCATTCTAGACCATGAGGTGACATGTTCAGCGAGTGGAAATTATTTAATATATTTCTACGAATATTTATTATTAATTTTCGAATGCGGAAACAGAAATACTGTGTGTCTTTAGTATCACAAGGAATTTACGGTATAAAAATTGATAGGTAGTACTTACCTATATGAAATGATAATCTTTGAAATATCAAAGAGTTTCCCCTTGAATCATCTTGAATACACGCAAACGAAGTCGCGGGCATCATTTAGTAATTCCATAAAATTATATTCTCGTTTAATGGATCTACCCTTGGTGTACGAGTACGTAGGTACATAAGTGGTGAAAGCCCAGTGGATTCGGCCTCCTTTTAGGTGATCTAGAGTTCGAACTTCGAACTCCGTAAGTTTTGAAAAAAATTCCTTGTACGAGTTCTGCATTATATTTCAAAGCTGTTTGATCGCTGGACTACGGTCTTATTCTTAAATTGGCCTGCTTCCAACTTAGACTACGCCATCATTTACCACCCAGGTGAAGTTACAGTCTGGGGTAAACTTGTATCTGAATGAAAAAATACCATTTTCTGAAACAGTAAAATTGTGGTTTTACGTTCTTTGTTTCGACGAAATTTATTACCGTTTTATCTCTTGGCTAAACTACACTACCTAGTACCTACTTAGACTAGCAGTACCTAAGGCCTCGCACAGACAACCGATTTTTATCAGCTTTCTTTGTGTGAATTTTACGGCCTGCGCAGTACCTCAATCATAGAAAACTGTATCATACGGCTTGACGCCACCTACTAACGTCAGTCCTTTTATCTGATAAAATCGCAGTGAATTAGTCGTACCAAATAAGACCGACTAAAATATTATGAGACAATTCTGGAATAATAAATTTCCAAATTACGTCATTCGAAATTCAAGTCAGAAATCGAACGGACTTCCTGCTTGCTTGCTGCTTGCTTCCGTTACACTCACTATGCAAGCGACGTTATTAACGGGATGTCATTCTGTAATACTCAAACTCGTACTCAAGTATTGTTTTTTTAGTTTATTTCATAAGAATATAGAATATCTCTATCTATCTGTATCTCTTTTGATACTTATTTTTTATGAGTCTACCTTCTCTGTAGATACTCTTCTAGTAGAATCCACAGAGAAGAACTGGTAAGAAACTCAGCAGTTGCTCTTCATTTAATAAAGTTACCTCGATCATCACACGACGAACTGTCAAATGAATGAATGAATGAAAAAATTATTTGCTGAATATGGGTACAATGTACAGATGTTTACAATTTTAGGCGTCCTTCATATTCTGTTATTTAGCATGCAAATATTTATAATTATTCATTACGAATAATATTATATTTAAAAATAATTCCAATGAGATTATGATCTAAACATATGATTATGTTTAAAAAAAAATAACGTCCATATTAAAATAATATTCACATATACAATCACATTATGTCAATAATTTAAATAAATAAATTATGTCAATTAATTTTTAAAAAGACTTGTCACACAACCAACGAAAGGGATTTCTTTTAAAGCTACTTGTATTTTGATTTTTTACGCCAAAATGCATTATCTGAGAGGCCAAACTACATTTTGCGCTAGATTCCGCCAGACCGACAACTTTCCGTAGTGTGCGTTAGCCGTAAACAGTAAAGGAATATCTCGGCCAGTTGAAACAGCGGTGGAAGTAACGAAGCAGTTAATTTTGATTGCTCGTAAACAGTTAGTATTTATTATCTTGTATTGTGGTTTATAGTGCCGACTCGGGTAAGCTTTCTTGGTTAGCAGCAGTATTGTAAACCTTTAAAATTTTACTTTTATTTCCTATATTATGAATACAGTCTTGTGTGAGAACAAACTGATGATGAAAGAAGTAGAACTTTAATTCGTTATAATCCGCCACAGTAAGTAAATCTATGTGATACATCATGTATCTTGTGATATTCAGCACACCACACAAATCTTCCAAATTACTCAACGTACGTTTCACTCCGACACCGGAGCATCTTCAGGAGATGTTAACTCGACAACAAGAAAGTAATTTAAATTAAAAAAAAAAACAAAAAAAACTAGGGAAACTCTTTCATTTTACGGTCCGATGAGAAGTTTCGTTGTACTATTGCGGGGTGATTAAAAGACAATCACACTTTCGCTTTTATAATCTCAGAACGGACTTTCTTAATGTTTGTATTATTTTATCTTCAAAATTTGAGATGAGCCACTTAAAAGACAAATTAAGACAATATTTTGCCAAAATAATCCATTAAGAATTTGGAGAAGCTTGACGAGTTTTCCGTAATATTGTTAGTTACGGCCAGGTCATACACAACGCGTAACGGTAGCGGCAAAATGGCTTCTAGAAGTCGTTATTCAACGTATATAATATTTGCATGAAGGTAAAGAATCTGCTTCGAGATGTCTTCTCGTCCAAGATTCCTCAGTGCCTGAAGACAAAAGTCTTCGAACAGTGCGTGTTGCCAGTGATGACATACGGTTGCGAGACTTGGTCGCTAACTATGGGCCTCATAAGAAAGCTCAGGGTCACTCAGCGGGCGATGGAGAGAGCAATGCTCGGGGTTTCTTTGCGCGATCAAATCAGAAATGAGGAGATCCGCAGAAGAACTAAAGTAACCGACATTGCTCGACGTGTTGCGAAGCTGAAGTGGCAATGGGCGGGGCACATAGTTAGAAGAACCGATAGACGCTGGGGTCCCAAAGTGCTGGAGTGGCGACCACGCACGGGAAAGCGCAGCGTTGGTAGACCCCCTACTCGCTGGACAGACGACATCAGGCGAGTCGCAGGGAGCCGCTGGTTCCAGGCGGCGCAAGACCGAGGCGTGTGGAAATCCATGCAAGAGGCCTATGTCCAGCAGTGGACGTCTATCGGTTGATGATGATGATGATGATGAAAGAATCTGCTTGAAAAATCTGAATGCTTAGCGTAGCTTTCGTCGCATTCGGGTGAAGTAATTGTCTCTCTCCTTTTTTACACTTTCCTTTTCTTCCTTCATAAAACTCTAGATGCTGCTGCCACATATCCATGAAGTTACGCTTTACTTCTCATCTTATGTGAAGTTATTCCGAATTAGGACTTGCAATCACAATAAAGTCATAGATTTAAGATTGATCTCCGTAATAAAGTGAAGTGTAAATTAAAAATGTCATTGGATAAAATGTAGCATGTGCCGTTCTTCTTAATTTGTCTTATTAATCTGTGTACCAAATCTCGTTCGTAACGAAACAGAGAGACAGACAGTTTCCTAATTACATATGTGTTTAGTAGTAAGCCATCTGTATTCTTTGCCGCTGGGATGGTCGTCAATGTCATCGCCTTGCTGCGCTCACGCGTCTTATCTGGCCATTCCCTTAATCCCGGAAGCAGCACCCCCCGGGCGCAATGTAAACGGCGCGGGCCTGGAATTGGGCGTAAATATTAAACGCGCGTTTATTTTATTTTGCAGAATGGTCCTTTATTTATGGCACTTGTTGCTTCAAATTGGGTTCATGAAAAATTCATGGGAATAGGTATACAACGGCCGAGGAACAAGGCGTTTTTGAGGGTATTCAGATATTGTTTGCTGAGGGTATTATGCTTGTTTAGGTCTGATCAATGGCTTGGACCTTAAACATACTGATATCCATACTAAGTACTATAATCCATAGGTATAAACTTTCTCGTTGGTCTAGTGGAAAGCATGTACGACGACAGACGACGAAGAGCCGGGTGCGATTCCCGGGTCGCGCCGTAGTTAATTATTGGATTTTTCTAAAAATTAATTCTCAATACTAGCGCTGAGTAAGGAAGGCGGCGGTGTTTCACCCCCGTGCCTCGGACAGCACGTAATTCCATAGATCCTGGGCCTGATCTCCGATCTTGTCCGCTACCATCTTAGACTGCATCATCACTTACCATCAGGTGAGATCGCAGTCAAGGGCTAGCTTGTAGTGGATAATAATAATAATAATAATTGTCGGATTTTCTATCCCATCCCATTAAAATGAGAGGCCGTGAAAGCGTAGCAAACGGACAGACCCCACTCTTGCATTTATAAATTACTAGCTGATGCCCGCGACTTCGTCCGCGTGGATTGATGTTTTTGGTTTACGCGGGAAGTTATTAATTTTCAGAAATAAAAATTAATAAATTTCATCCAGATCAGTTTCTGGCGTGATTGAGTAACAAACATCCATCCATCCATTTATCCAAACTTTCGCATTTATAATATTAGTAGGTATAGAAGTATGGATTTTACCAAAGTGCGTGGACAAAATAACAAGACAATATTCATAGCTCTATGAAAACCTTCGATCATTTTTATGGTAAAGTTATTCTTATGGGTTAAAAAATAGGGTATGTATATGAGGGCCAAAGTTCCCACATAAAACCGATCATAAAGCTGTATCGAGTATCGAATATACAGTCGTGTAAAAAGCCCAAAGCGAATAAAACACATCTGGGTCCTCTCCGAACCGGTCGCGAAAAATATTCGATACACCGTCCCGGATTATAGAACGATTTCTATGGATTTATGGTCTTTACTTAACACGGGAAGGAAGGGTAAACGATTGTTTACTTACCTTACCTTCAACGAATGTTTTATTCGTCCAAGCTTATACTCAATTTATTTATGACAGAAACTTCACAACCTTGTTCCTCCTTCTCCGTTCTACAGAACAGCGAGAAACCGTCTGCGTTGGCATCCTTATGTGGTTGATGTCCAATCTGCCCGCACGAAACGTTTTTGCTCGTCGTTTCTGATCCGAAACGCTAGGGTGTGGAACACCCTCCCAGCACACGTGTTTCCTGCCACGTATAACTTAAGTACCTTCAAGGCAAGACTGAATAGGCATCTTCTAGGCAAGCGCGTTCCTACCTAAACCTCATCATTTTTTTTTGTAAAAAAATAATGTTGATTTCTACCCACTATGTTGAAGTCGGGCGGGTATAACAAGGATAAGCAAAGTTGACGCACCTGGCTCGCCCGACTTCAAGATAGTGGGTAGAAATCAAAATTATTTTTTACTTTACAGTGGCGTTAGAAGTTTTTTGGAAAATTAATATTTACTTTACTACTTTATTGTAGTTATTCGCTCAAAGAAAAAAATGTTTGTAGTGTGTAGCCTTAATAATAAAATTGAACAATAAAAATTAATTAATGGTTAACCGAGTTTCCTTCTAATACTAATTAAGTAGAAAATAATAATAATATTATCTAGGTAGTAATAGTAGATTATACACCAAGGGGATACACCAAGCACTGTTTTATGTCACGGGCGCTACATTGAATCCTGAACGTAACGAAGGATAAGTTAATTCCCGACCAAAGGGAGGGAATTAAGATTGAGTCCTGAGTGCAGTGAGGGATTCAAGCGCCCAAGAAAAAAACTGCTTTATCCCGGTGGTGTATACTCTACTTTATACTTCTACCATTTTCTTTTTCTTCTACCTTTATACTTCAACAGTAAAACAAACTGTAACGGTTAGATATTTATTGCAAATCATAGTAAGTAGGATACAATAGGTCTAGTAAATAATAAAAAGAAAAGACAAATTAAAAGTGAATGTTCACGTTCGATAGAGTCACATTTGTCCATTTGTCATTTTGCTTTTCATGCTGCCAGTGTTTATGCAGGTACACATACTCCTTGGTTTAAAAACTTTTATGTCAAATGGTACGATCGTTTGGCTGGAGCCTAGACTCTGTTGTGCATATTCACAGTATGGGGTTGGTCAACTAGTTGGGCGATCGATCGACTAGATTACGGCCCTAGGGCATGAAGACTGACTTTAGACCCGCAAAAGTATGATTAAAACAGTAGTAAAGGTACTCGTATGGTAGAAGTATAAATTATATTATGAAGCTAACCTGCAAGACCTGAGCACCGGAGCTTCCTAATTGGTTTAAGCTCATAGAAATAAATTCCCTCCATCTGCAGACGTTAACTGCGGCTCTTACTTTACCTAGTAACTAGTAAGTACCTAGTTTTGTACCTTTCCGTACCGTTTCAGAATATTCGAGAGTGAAATGAAAAAAAATGAAAAATGAAATTTATTGATAAAAATATTCGCCGGTTCACAAATGTGTCGGGAACGATGAAGTAAGTTTGAAAAAACCTGTATCTCTGGGTCCCCGGTCTTCCTCCTCGGTATTCAGACAAATAGCAATAATATTTTTAACAATGAAGGGTTCAATTTAAAATTAATAAAATTTAGTTAGCATGCACTTGTGTGTGTGTGTGTGTGTGTGTGTGTGTGTGCGTGTGCGAGTGGTGTGTGCGCGCGTGTGTGTGTGTATTTAGATCGAGTAGTTACTATCTTATATATTAGTACCAAATTAAATTTAAATTTGTAATTTTAAAAGATTTTCGGTATCATCGTAGTCTAAGTTATTCAGCCAATTGGTTACCATTTTTTTAAGTGGTAATAGTTGCTTATTATCTATTAATTTTATTGTATAAATATACTGATTGCTTTTGGTATTGTCTTGCAGCAAATTGGGTCTTATTACTTTTCATCAGAGAGTCATTTCCTTATTCTTGTACCTGAATAGTAATACTGAAAACTAGGGCTCCACGCATTAAAAAAAAAATAAGATTATTAAATTACCCCCGACGGGGTTAAATTGCTTAGGACTTAATTATTTTTTTTATGCGCGATAGGCTTCTTGACGAGAATCATGCTTAGTGCAAAGCAATGATGAGGTCTAGGTAGGAACGCGCTTGCCTAGAAGATGCCTATTCACTTTTCACTCATAAATTGCGCCAACCTTTGATTTGTCGACCTCCCTGGTGCAGGAGTGACAGCTGTGGCCTTATATAAACGTTCGATCCCCGGCAAGGTCGATATGGGAATTTATTATTTCTTTTTATTTGGTTTGGTCTGGTGGGAGGCTTCGACCCTGGCTAGTTACCGTACCGGCAAATAGGTACAAGTAGTTTGACGACCTCCGTGGCGCAGTGTGTAGCGCTGTTGCCTTAACGTGCGGAGGTCCTGGGTTCGATCCCCGGCAGGGTCAATTTGGGAATTTATAATTTCTGAATTTTCCCTGGTCTGGCCTGGTGGGAGGCTTCGGCCGTGGCTAGTTACCACCCTACGGGCAAAGACGTGCCGCCAAGCGATTTAGCGTTCCGGTACGATGCCGTGTAGAAACCGAAGGGGTATGGGTTTAATATAACTGCCATGCCCCTTACAGGTTAGCCCGCTACCATCTTAGACTGCATCATCACTTACCATCAGGTGAGATCGTAGTCAAGGGCTAGCTTGTAGTGGATTAAAAAAAAAAAAAAACGTAGTACGCTTAGTCTCAGTTTTTACCAGGGATGTCGGAGTTTTAAAATTTGGTTTATCGGAGTCGGAACCGGAGTCGCAGGCAGAGGCAGAGTGCGGGGTTGCTAGTCCCCCCATCGGGCGCGTCCCCAGGTGGCGGATAGGGGAATTCCTCCCAGATATGGGTGGAACCAGGGAAATGAAATACCTGGCGTGGACCAATACTAGCAAACCGGCTGGAGAGCCGTTTTAAAAACTCCTGAGGGTGGTATGTGCGCAGCACTCTCAGTACTGGGCTGAGCTGATGAGGTCGACGTGGAACCAAAAAGGTCAGTCCAGATGCTGGCGGCTGGCGGGAGGAGTGGGGTTTACTCTGCTAACCCGGCGGGCGCTCTGCAAACGAGGGGGGGAATTGGGAATGTTTTGATGGCGAATTTAAAGAGAAATTATAGACTACCCCAGGAGGGTACCGACTGTACAGCAGAAGGAGAATCCCTCACTGACGTTTCGTCAGTCTGCCCCACGTATTCTGGGGGGGGCAAAGTTCGCTCACCAAAATCAACAGGAGGAGACAAAGACGAGAAAAGGAGAGCATCGTTGGAGGATTTAATAAATCCATTTGAGAGAAGAGAATCTCTGAGGAGGACACCACCAGGACACACGAAAACACAAGAAAACCAAAATACTGTAAGTGATGCTCCTACACAAACTACTGAAGCTGACATAGGAGAGGAAGATAACACACTTAAGAAAGACACGGAAGAGGATAGACGCCCCAAAAAACGAAAGAAGGTATCCAGTCCTACTATGGTACATCCGAGTGAAATAGAACCATCTGAAGAACTGAAGAAAATTAAAGCAAAAGTAGAAGAACTAACAAAGTTTACTAGAGAGAATAAAAAAGTTCACAATGAAGTAAAAAATTTTGCATCAGACTTAACAAGTCTAGTCAGACAAACAGTAACTAAATATAAATATGATATGGCCAAATTTTACGAATTACAACAAGAATTTAACACATATAAGAAAACACAGGAACAAAGAGTTTTGGAACTAGCAGAACAGATAGAAAGTATTAAACTTGATTATGAAAAAAGATTTGACGAACTAAAAAGAGAGAGTGGAGATAACAGGAACAAAAAGGACGATACTTTCGACCAGAGGTTTAACCTAAACCAGCAAGAAATCAAGGATTATGACCACCTCATGACAAAATTGCATGTAGAATGGACCCCAGATAGTTTTTATAATGTAAAAATAGACCATGGAGACATATTCAAAGATGTACGTAGCAACACAGTATATTTTTGCGAGGACCAAACAAAATCTCAATCACGGACAGGAAAAAGGGTACTCAATAGATACCCAGAAGTACTAGTTGGAGAAAGAATAAGCTGTGAAGGCGGGAGTTACAATATATTAGAACAGACTGTAACCTTATTGGGTTCTGAAGAGAACATGTCAAAGATAAACAAAGTTGTTGTCATGTTCTATGATCCAACCAAACAGGACGGAAGGAGTCAATACGACGTATTCATGCTATGCCAAGAAATTAGAAAAATAGCAGCAAAACATTGTATGAGCGAAATCTCTATCGTCGTGCCGCAGGGCATAACAACGGATGTGATGAAGAAATTTCTCGCAGTCACTTTCCATAAGACCGAGGCTTCGATATTTATACGGGCAAAGAAGCACAAGACAACAGAAAGAAGAACTAAGCATACAGACAGGAATGAAGAAGTAATAGTAATTGAAGGAGGTTCGGACTCATATGCACAAGTATTAAGAAAACTAAAGTGTGGTCTAAAAGGAAGTGATGCCCTGGATCAAATAAAGGGAGTCAGGAAATCAAATAAAGGAGATGTTCTAGTAAGTATTAGAGAGAACGCTAAGGAAGTGTCAAAAACGATTAAAGACATAGTAGAAAATAAAAAAGTGAAAACACTTTCTAAAAAGACGAAGACTACTATACACATTAAGGACATTGATAGTGTGGCGGATATGGAGGAAGTCAGAGTAGCTATTCTAGACGCAAACATAATACAAGTGCCAGAACAACTAGAAGTTAGATCTTTGAGACCCATGAAGAATGGAAATCAGATAGCCACAGTAATGCTAGAACTCAAAGATGCAGAAAGATTAATAGAAATTAATAAAATTAGGATAGGACTAAGCATATGCCAAGCACATCAGAGGATAGATGTACTTAAATGCTACCGATGTTGGGCACACGATCACATAGCTGCAAAATGTGTAGGAGTGGATAGAAGCCAAAAATGCCATATCTGCGCTGAAGACGGCCATAAAGCCAAAGAATGTACAAATAACGCCTTCTGCCCACTTTGTAACATGGAAGGCCATTCAGCAGGAAGCGGCAGATGCGAGCAATTCCAGCAAGCTTTGGCTAAAGCTAAACAGAGCAAAAGACGAGGAGACTCGGGGTTAAATAGATAATACAATTCACAATACTACAACTCAATGTGAATAGAAGTATAAGTGCCCATGATATGGCCTTAGTAGTGGCATCAGAAAGAAAATGCGATTTCATTGCCCTTAGTGAACCCAACCTAGCAAAATGCAAGATTAATAACAAACATCATTACGTCAGCGAAGATCTTGGTGCAATGATAATCAATTATAGTAAAAAACACATCGTGACAAAATATCGTACAATTGGTTGTTTTATCTGCATTGAAACGTCAGACGTTTCACTTTATAGTGTATACATTAGCCCCAACAAATGTACTACTGAAGGGTTCGCGAATTACCTAAGCACCATTCAATACGATATAAAGACGTTTGCTAGTGCTTCTAACAAATTGATCGTAACAGGAGACTTCAATGCTAAACATACATGCTGGGGAGGCCATCTGACAACAAGAAGAGGGACTGAATTACTCGAATGGGCACATTCCTTAGAATTAAATATCATTAACGACGGACTTATACCAACCTGTATACGACCGAACGGGACATCGTACATTGATATGACATTTGTAAGTGACAACGCGTTAGCAGATAAATTCAACTGGACAATTCTAGAAGATGACGTATCCATGAGCGATCATAGGATAATAGTGACTAGCTTGGGAGGAAACAAGGATAAAGACACGCCAAAATATATATTTGGCAAAACTAATTTAGAAATATTTAATGCGACATTTGAAGAAATAGTCAAGAATAGAGATATTAATTACAGAGAATGTGACAACGCCCTTAAAGTTGCGTATAACCGAAGCACACCCAAAGTAAGATGTGATGATAATTACATGCTACCATACTGGTGGACTCAAGGTATACAAGAAAAAATAAAAGAAACTAGATCGAAGCGAAGAAAGTTCCAGAAATGTAAGGATAAAAATAAAAGAGAAGAACTAGAACGTGAGTATAAATCCTGTAAAAGTGAATTAAAAATCGCTCTAATTCATGCAAAAGCACAAAAGTGGGATGATTTATGTAACGAGCTAGAAGAGGATGTTTTTGGTGGTGCCTATAAAATAGTAAAAAGTCAGCTCCAGCTACCCAACCCTAAAACAACTTTACCCCTAGAAGGAAAAAAGAAAGTGTTTAAAGAACTGTTTATAGTAACGAAATGCGAAGAGCTTAAACGAGAGCATTTAGATGAAGAAGTTGAGGATTTGGAAAGCTTAAGGATCTCAGAGAAAGACGTCAAAGATGCTGCAGATAGAATTAAGAACGGAAAAGCACCAGGCCTAGATTCAATACCACCGGAAGTCATTAGACAGGTTATACTGAAATATCCTCGATATTTTGTCCAGTTGTTCAATGGACTCCTAGAAAAAGGAGAGTTTCCTGAAAGCTGGAAGATTGCAAAACTCATCCTCATTGATAAACCAAAGAAGTCGCTGAGCGAACCTACTAAATACAGACCAATCTGTCTAATAAACATACTTGCAAAAGTATATGAAAGTCTACTTAATAACAGACTCACACAGGACATAGACAAAAATGGAGGGCTTCAGGAAAGTCAGTATGGTTTCAGGAAGGATAGATCAACTACAGATGCAATAAAGCAGGTAGTAAGTATTGCAAGACATGCCAAACAAGAAAATAAATGGAATGGTTTAATTTTGGTAGACGTCCGAAATGCGTTCAATACGGCCTCCTGGCCAAAAATAATAGAGAAGTTGAAAAGGAGAAATATAAACAAATATGTAATAAACAGCATAATCGACTACCTGGAAAAAAGAGCTGTTCAGTTAAGAAATGGAGTCAAAGTAGAGATAGGAGGGGGTGTTCCCCAAGGTTCCGTTCTCGGTCCAACCTTGTGGAATATCTTATATGACGATGTTATGACAGTGGAAGTTCCAGAAGGGGTAAATCTAATTTGCTACGCGGATGATCTGGCAGTTTCAGTGACAGCTAAGAACGCCGAAGATCTGGTAAGGAAAGGAAATGAAGCTCTGCACAGTGTTATGTTATGGATGACGCACAATAAACTAGAAATCGCCCCGGAAAAAACGGTTGCTATCATTTTCAATAGAAGATTAAGCCCAAAAAATAGCTTCACTTGTAGCAATACGCAGGTACAACCAACCTCAACAGTTACTTACCTAGGTGTGACTCTGGACTCGCGCCTGAACTTTGGTAAGCACATAAATGCGGCGTGCGAGAAAGCCCAAAAAACTATTAAGGCACTCGCCGCAATATTACCAAATACCCGCGGACCGAACTCAAGGAAGAGAAGAACGTTGGCCCTGGCAATGCAGTCCACTGTTATGTATGCGGCTCCGATATGGGCAGTGGCTATGGACAAGGAAGTGCACAAGAAAACAGTGCTGCGTACCCAGCGTATGATGGCTCTAAGAACTTGCTGCGCTTATAAGACCATATCCACCGATGCGGCCCTCGTACTAGCGAACCTAATCCCCGCACATCTCCTAGCAAGGGAAAGAGCACAGAGCTACGGGATGAAACTGCCCGAAGAAAGAAAAGCTGCCAGAGAAGAGACCCTTGCTAGATGGCAAGAGGAATGGAATAAGTCCACGAATGGGCGGTGGACGCACAGATTGATAACAGAGTTAAAAGGCTGGGTGTCCAGGAAACACGGCACTGTAACGTTTCGCATGACACAGTGTCTCACGGGGCACGGGGTTTTTATGCAGTACACGCAGCGTATCCAGAAAAGAAACAACAGCAAGTGTATGTACTGCATACATCCTGTTGATGACGCAGAACACACACTGTTCCATTGTGCACAGTTCGAAGAAGAAAGAAGGAAGGTCGTGGACGTATTGGGAGTAGAAATTGGGGTGGAGAGCCTCATAGACATAATGCTACAGTCCAAAAATAACTGGCAAATAATCCAAAATTATATGGAAAATATAATGTTAAAGAAAGAGAAGGATGAAAGAGACGGGCGTGGATGAGACTGGCATTTCGGCAGTAGTGGTAGGCCAACTTTTGGGCAGGTACATTGCTGCTTGGTGACAGGAGGGGTTTTTAGCCGGTAGGAGTCCGGCACTATCCGGTCCGGACTGGATGTCCATGAGGATTTTCCCCTCCTACAACAAAAAAAAAAAGGCAGAGGCAGAGTCAGAAGTGGTCACAAGAGAGATATTTTTCATTTAAGAACAAATTAAAACACGTAGCGGAAGGCGGGGGTGGCGGGGGACTCCCATACGCGACGGGTATGAACCAGTTGGCAGTTTGTAACGATCGACGCAGGCCGCCGTCGCTATTTGCTATAGATACGACTGAGTACTTCGACCTCCGATTTAAAGTTTCGAAGCCGAAATCGGAACCGAAGGTATAATAATCGGAAGCTCCGACTTAACGGAATCGAATCGAAGCTCCGTAACATCCCTGGTTTTTACATTCGATCACATAAGCGTCAAATTAAAATTAACCTATACACATTGATTTAGAGCTCAAATTTGTAAATGGATTAACAGCCGATACAATCTGAAATTAAAATCGGTTGTACTGAACTTTAAATCAAGAGCTTTTCGGTCCATTTTACTTCGACGCGGGACGCCAATGTGATCTAAATCTCGATTACGTCAATCGCAATGTAAAAACTTAGAGTAAGTATACTGGAAGGTATTGAGGTAGAGTGTAGTACACCGCTGTACCAGATGACCCAAACATTAGTATTTACTACATATACGACTAATAAAAGATTTAGTGTTCAATAAAAAGGTCATACGCCATTCTGACAACAATAAAAATAGCTGTAAAGCGTGGTCAATGGCCTGGTATACATTAAAGTTTATAGAGCCAGTTAGGGCAATCCACACGAGTAGGTACAAGGTTGATGACCTTTGAAAGGCCTTACTGCATATATCCGTCCAAAGGATACAACTTTTTTAAAAATATATATTAGCTAGCGCTTGGCTGCAATCAGACTTGCTTGCAAGTGGTGATGCAGCCTAAGGTGGAGCGCGCTTGCCTAGACGCAGACAAACAGACAGTAATACCTACACCCTTTCGTAATTATAATTTATAATATTCTAGTATGGATTACCACTAAAAAAGTACAGAAATTTAAACATGAAATTTCAAATAATTTACCTACGCTCGATTTTACTCAGGGTGGTCCGGATGAACTCTATAACACCTTCTTTGATCTGCTAAATTCTCAATTTAATTCCATCTTTAAAATAGTAGAAAAAAAATTGTTTAAGAACCTAAAATTTAGTGACTGGGCTACTGTTGGCATTTATAAAAGTAGAAACAAGTTGTTTAGTTTGTATGCCGAAAAGCAATATAATTACACCCCCACATTTGTTAAATACGTCAGAAATTATTCAAAATTATTTAGAAATGTCTGCATACAAGCAAAGTCACTTCATATAAAACAAAAAATTATTAATTCAGATAACAAAATTAAAGCAGTTTGGGAAATAATCGCCGATGAAATTGGGAAACATAAAGTGGACGACAATAAACTGGAGCTAAAAATTAACAACCGTATTATTGACTGTAAAACAGAAATCGCAAACACATTTGAGAATTTTTTTCGAAATATTCCAGTCACCACTACTAGTTTCCTTAACTCCTCGCCAACAGAAGCCCAGAAACTTCTCAAGGATAGTGTCACCGAGTGCAGTGTGCTGTTTAAGTTTAGACATGTGACCCCATATGATATTATTAAAGTATTTAAATCTTTGCAACTTAAAAAAACCGGAGACCTATGGGGTATATCCGTAAAAATAATCGGCAATATTATTGATGTTATTGCACCATATCTTGCTCTAGTTTTTAATGAGTCTGTAAACTCAGGATCCTTTCCAAACCTTATGAAATGTAGTAAATTGATTCCACTTTTTAAATCGGGTAGCAAAAGCGATCCAAATAATTACAGACCAATTTCAATTTTGCCAACACTCAGCAAGATATTTGAAAAAATTATGCTCAACCAACTGCTTCAGCACTTTAATTCAAATAAACTTCTTCACTCCGAGCAGTATGGTTTTACTAAAGGTCGATCGACAATTGATGCGGGCGCCGTGCTGTTAAAACATATATTCGACGCGTGGGAGAAATCACAGAATGCTATTGGTATTTTCTGTGATTTGTCTAAGGCATTTGATTGCGTTGAGCACGAGACGCTTTTAGTTAAGTTGAGCTACTATGGAGTCAAAGACACTGCGCTTGGCCTCATTGCATCCTACCTCAGTAATCGCATTCAAACAGTATGTGTCAACGATGTGAAGTCATCCGGATCAGCCTCACTAATGGGTGTCCCTCAAGGCTCCATTTTGGGTCCCTTCATGTTCCTAGTGTACATCAATGATTTGCCATATTTTGTCCGTAACACTTGTGATATTGTACTATTTGCTGATGATACGTCCTTGATTTTTAAAGTCGATAGACATAAGGACAACTTTGACGACGTAAATACTGCAATTTCTCAAGTCACGAACTGGTTTACGGTTAACAATCTACTTTTAAATACAAAAAAAACTAAATGTGTCGAGTTCGCATTGCCGAATGCCAGATCCACAAGTGATATTAAACTAATGGTAAATAACGACATGTTGAAAATAGAAGATACTACTGTGTTCCTGGGGGTGACCTTGGACGCAAAGCTTCAATGGGGCACCCATATATCAACACTTGCTGGCAAGCTTAGTTCTGCTGCTTACGCTGTCAGAAAGATTCGACAGTTAACTGACATCGAAACTGCCAGGATCGTATATTTTGCTTATTTCCATAGCATTATGTCTTACGGAATCTTACTGTGGGGTAAAGCGGCAGATATTCAAAAAATTTTTGTACTACAAAAAAGGGCAATACGAGCAATTTATAATTTAAAACCGCGTGATTCACTTAGAGAGAAATTTAAAGAAATTGGTATTCTAACAGTAGCCTCGCAATATATTTACAGTAATATAATTTTTGTAAAACAGCACATCCATAATTATAAAAAAAAATGCGATCTGCACGATAGGCCAACTAGAGGCCGTAATAAGCTCGTGACTCCATCGCTCCGCCTCAAAAAAGTCAGAAGGTCATTCGTGGGAATGGGCATTGTTTTCTATAACAAGGTTCCACAACCTATTTTGGACTTGCCAATAAATAAATTTAAGAAATCCATTAAAAGTATGCTCCTGAAAAAAGCTTATTATACTGTTGAAGATTATGTAAATGATAGAGGAGCATGGATTTGATCGCTCCAGCAATGCTGGGGACAGCGGTTACTGATTATAAATTAGTGTTTGAATATTAGTATTCAATTCGATGCTTTGATACGGGTAGACTGGGTATGTCACGCTCTCTTTAAACATTTCTGTGGTGGTGTCGTGTGGTGCGGGTTGTTACGTTCCCTCAAATATGGTCGAGCGAAGCAATGGCTGGATCATGCGTCATGCTCGTGAACGGGTGCCACCGGCGGGAATGGGGCTACTTTCTGTCTGCCCGTCTTTGACATGAATTGAATAAACAAATTTAAGAAATCCATTAAAAGTATGCTCCTGAAAAAAGCTTATTATACTGTTGAAGATTATGTAAATGATAGAGGAGCATGGATTTGATCGCTCCAGCAATGCTAGGGACAGCGGTTACTTATGTACACATTGATATAGTAATTGTAAATGAATTATTTAAAAAGAGCAACCACCGAGTTTCTTGCTGGTTCTTCTCGGTAGGAATGGCATTCCGAACCAGTGGTAGATTCACTTGACGATTCAAAAGTACTTGTAAAAGTTTATTTGAATAAAAAATATTTGAAATTGAAATTGAAATTGAACATGACTCGGACTATTAGGTCGTTCGTGGGAATGAGCATTATATTTTATAACAAAATTCCACGACCTATTTTAAACTTGCCTTTACACAAGTTTAAGAAATCCATTTTAAAAGTATGCTTCTGAAAAAAGCTTATTATACTGTTGAAGATTACGTAAATGACAAAAAGCATGCATTTGACTCGCTCCAGCAATGCAGCGGTTACTTATGTGTCAAATTAATCAAATTTTAAATTAATATTTTCAAATGAGCAACCGCCGAGTTTCTTTCTGGTTTTTTTTCGGTAGAAATGGAATTCCGAACCAGTGGTAGATTCACTCGACGATTCAAAAGCATTTGTAAAAGTTTATTTGAATTTCGCCAGACAAAAAAGTACGTGGGCTGTATTCGCTTTAAAAAAAAATTGAACTTTATCCTGTTTTCTTTCTTACGTTCGATGAAATATAGGTGATACGAAGAACTAAGCCTTTTTGATGCTTTCGAACATCGAAAGAATCGATCCAGTTACAAGAAAATATAAAAGTAACTGAATAATCCTTTTCTCAACTTGATTAATGTGATCATTCTTGCCAAACCATTTTCTTTCACATCTTACATAAACCATAGAGTAGATAAATTACAAAAAATGGCCGCCCTAAAAATATTCTAAGAAAATTATTGTAGCAGACATGTTTTATTTGTAGGAAAACGATGTAGGCAAAACATATATTACATTCATAGAATTATAAATGGAATTATAATAATAATAATAAAGCCTTTTATTCCGTTTTAAAACATGATTACATTAACATGATTTTTGTTATAAAATGTCCCTTAAAACGGAGTGCCTGTTGGCATAGGCCTCCTCCAACTCTCTCCACTGTTGCCTGTCTAGCGCCACTCTGGTCCAGTGTGGCCCCAGAGTTAGTCGGAGGTCGTCCTCCCAGCGTCTAGCTTGGCGACCTTTTTTCCTTTTGCTATCTCTGGGGTACCAGTTTGTCACTAGCTTGCTCCACTTCTCTTCTTTCCCTCTCAGCATGTGGCCAGTCCATCTCCATTTCTGCTGGTCAATACGTTTCAATATGTCCGTGACCCTGGTTCTTGATCTTATATCACAGTTCAGAACTTTGTCCTGTAACCTCACACCCAGCATGCTTCTCTCCATTGCACGTTGGCATTTCGCTAGCTTGTCTCTGTGATGTGAAGTTAGTGACCAGGTTTCACATCCATATGTTATGCATGGGAGAATGCAAGTGTCAAAAGTCTTTTTCTTTATTTGTATGCTCAACTCTTTACTTTTCATTATTTCTCTCAGAGACCAATATTTACCCCATCCATATGCTATTCTTTTGTCTATTTCTTTGGCCATTTGGTCTCTGGGAGATATAATCTGGCCCAAGTACACATACTCGTCGACAAATTCAAAATTGATGCCATCTATTATTATGTCCACCTTTACTGAGTTGGTCATCATTTTTGTTTTGTTGGCATTCATCTCCAGTCCCACTAGTCTACTCTCTTCCCCTAAATTTTGGACCATAAATTCTAGTTTTTTGGGGTCTTCTTCTAACAAAACTAAATCATCTGCAAACCTTAGGTTGTTGAGACGTCTGCCGTTTATATTAAGACCATACTCTTCCCAATCCATTTTTCTGAAGACTGTCTCAAGTACAGCTGCAAAAAGTTTAGGCGATAAGGGGTCCCCCTGTCTTACTCCTCTCTCTATGGGGAATGATTTACCCGTAGATTCCAACTTTATGCTTGCCTTACTTTTTTGGTAGATACTTCGGATGATGTTGATGTAGACCTCGTTGATTCCTTGTTCCTTTAAGCTCCACCATATGTGTTTGTGGTATAAACTGTCAAATGCCTTAGAATAATCGATGAACGCCATGTATAATGGTTTTTGGAATTCATTGTACTTCTCCAATAGTTGTTTGAGTGTGTGAATATGGTCTATAGTGCTGAAATTTTTCCTAAAACCTGCTTGCTCAACTGGTTGATTCTCATCTAGGACATTTGACACTCTGTCTAATATTATTTTTGCAAACACCTTATAAATGTTAGACATCAAGCTTATCGGCCTATAATTACCTATGTCATCCATTGCCCCTTTTTTGTACAGGAGAATAATGTGTGCTTCTCCCCATTGATCTGGAATTAACCCTGTGAGCAGAATATCGTTAAAAATTCTTGCTAAAGTTGGACTTAGTTCTTCAATTCATTTGGAATTTTGTCCGGGCCAGGTGCTTTTTCTAGTTTTTGTTGCTTGATGGCTTTCTCGACTTCTGATACCAGGATATGGGGTATAGATTCACTAACCTTCTCTGGTTGAGGTGTTTCTTGTTGAGTTGCATGCAGTAGGTTTGAATTTGTATTCAAAATAGAATTAGAATTAGAATAGAGTGTTTTATAGTAATTTGTTGCTATTTTTTGTATCTCACTCCTTTTTGTGGTAGTATTTTGTTTGTGCCTTAATTTGGGAATCCACTCCTTGCCCTTTTCCCTCAGTTCTTTCAGAGCTTTTTTAGTGCCGCCTGTTTTTTCAATACGTTCTTTTAGTTTTTGGATTCTTCTCGTTTTTCTGTCATTCCTTAAGCTTTCTCTTATTCTTTTACTTATATTATTTAATTTCATTTGGTTTTCTTTATTCTTTGCATTGGGGATTAATAACCTTCTTTCTTCTAACAGTTTCATTGTTCTTTCACTAAGCTTGTTTTCCTTTGTGCTATTTGTTATTCTTTTGATCATTCCTATGAGCATGGATTCCATATTTTTGTATTTTTCCATTACGTTTAGTTCAGAGTTAGCAACATCTTTGATAGTTACTATTTCAGATTTCTCCAGCTTGCTGAATTGTTGTTCTGTTGGTTTTATTCCTTTGGGTTGTATATTTATCCTAGATAATTTTGGCGGGAGGAGATCTAAACTGCAGCGTACCATTCGGTGGTTTGTATTAAAGTTTAGATTTTGTACTATATGTGTGTCGCTGAAAGATTTGACTTTGTTGGTAATGATATAGTCAATCTCATTTTTATACCTCCCATCTGGGGATATCCAGGTCCATTTCGTTTTGGGATTTTTTTTGAAGACAGAGTTGAGTAACGTTAAATTATTTTCTAGTAGGAAACCAATTAATTTATAACCGTTCTTACTTCTCTTTCCTTTCCCAAATTTCCCCATTACAAATTCTTCCCCTGATTCCCTCGCGCCGACCTGGGCGTTGAAGTCGCCCATGACGACCAGATGGTTACTGGCATACTTTCCTACAACTTCCGAAAGACTGTTGTAGAATCGATCTATATCACACTTATCGGCCTGTTCAGTAGGTGCATACGTTTGTATTATTGTCCAGTCTTTCTTGTAACTAGGGATGTTCATGTGCAGCACCGCTATTCTATCATTTATTCCTTCAAATCCCTTAATTTTGCTTTTTAGTTTTATGTTAATCAAGAATCCGACTCTTTTATGGCCAGCAGTCTCGCCTTTGTGGAACATAATGTAGTCTTTATATTCTTCTATTCCTTCCCCTTCTCTTCTCATCTCACTTATTCCTACTATATCCCATTTCAAGCTTGATAGTGCCAATTCTAGCTCTTGTAAGCTTTCAAGTGTTCGGAGTGTTCTGGTGTTTAGAGTACATATGTATAGAGAGTTATTCTTAGTTTTGGGTTGTTTGAACTGGTAATAGTTTGCACTTTGGCGTTGGTATGTTTTCTTAGTTGGAGGGTGTTGGTCATACTTCTCCGCGGGGACCAGCCGTATTGGAGAAGAATTTTCTATGCTAATATTTGTTTGTTGTTGCTTTTTCTGTGTTAGGTTTCGTTCCAGGCTAGTTGTTGAGATAAGTGTTCTTGTCGGACATGGAGTATGATCGCTCACGCATAAGTTGAAATGCGTTTGTTCTTTGAATTTTTTTAGTAGAGGTGTTATTCTTGTATTTGGGGCTTGGTGTCTCAGCGTTTCTTTTCCTCTTTTCGTTCTCGCGGAACGAAAAAAACGAACGTAAATGGAATTACTATAATACTAAATAAACTGTTTAAACAACTATTTAGGCTCATAAAGTGATTAAAATTTATAACTATTGCTGTAGGTTTGATATGTTATGTAGACGTTTTTAAAATTTTGATTTTAAAGCGCTGGTCGTCGTCGTGAGCTAGTACATACATAAATTATAAAAAAAAAGTAATGACGGTCAAGTTTCGGTCAGGGCTTCCCAAAAATCTCAACAACATCTTTTTTATTCGTGGACATTTATTACTTTGTTGCCAACATAATACCGATCACAAATAACGACAAAACCCTTCGGTCGTAAAGCTGAGGGCCGCTGGAATTTGTCACGGCGCCTGACAATCCATCATGCGAAGGACAAGGAAGCTTAGGCTGGCTACACACTAGTACACTAAAACTACACTACTGTTAGTGTCCAAACACACATAGCGTATCATGGGCGGCCGATTTTGCTATGGTTAATTGCCTCTCGCGATTCAAACGATGTGATTGTGAATCCATATCCATACTAATAATATAAATGCGAAAGTGTCTGTCTGTATGTCTATCTGCTACGCTTTAACGGTCTATCTTTTCAACGGATTTTAGATAGGTAAGTGTCATCCCGTGTAAAGAAATAGGCTACTTTTAATACTGGAAAATTAAAAGTTGTTAATTTTCCGGGATAGCGTAGGGAAGTCTATATCACTCTCCAGGTCCTCAACTATGACCCACCCCAAAAATCACGTCGATCCGTTGCCCCATTGCGGCGTGATTGAAGGACAAACCAACAAACAATCATAATTTCGCATTAATAATATTAGGATGATTCACACAGAATTTTAGAGCACATTTGAGAAGAATTTATTGCAGTCATTCTTGCAAGAAGTTTTTCAGTGCCCCACAAATCCCGCAGTGGAATTAGTGTTCCTTTTTGTATGAATGAATTAATGAAATTTAACAATAAAAAAGTGACACGTAGTTTTCGTTCACCGTTTAAAGCATGTAATATTTTATTTCTTAAAACATAGATAGGTTCTCGCGGGTATCAAAAAATCTTAAACCAGATTAAACGAGAAAACAGAGATTCACTCTGATCCGAGTTTCTTGCTGGTTCTGATCTCGATAGGAATGGCATTCCGAATCAGTGGTAGATTCACTCGACGATTCAAAAGCACTTATAAGTTTCTTTGAATAAAAAATATGAGTCTGAGTTTATTCTCGTATGTGCAACTGCGAGCGATATGAAATATGAATTCGGCGTCAAGTCGTAAATATTGAAAAGTCGCGCGACACGCGTAGTAAATAGTAATGTTGCCAAAGGTCCCCGGGATCATGTCTCGGTGGTATAATACGCTACAGAGTTGTAGGAAATGCAATTTACAGTATCTTGGCTGTTTCAACTCCCGAGTGACACACAAAGATTTGGCAGTAGACTGTGGAACACGAAAATCCGGTAGTTGGACGAAATAAATGAATGTTTATATAGGTATAATATCAATGTACTAGAGTAATATAATTACTAGTAATTATTATTAAGTATTTTTACCCGACTGTAGAACGCACAGGGTTATGTGTTCATCACTGTTTGTTTGTTTGTTCCTTGCAGGACAGCTACAGCCTGAACGCATTGACCGATTTTTATAATTCTTGCACCAGTAGGTATATGCCGAATATATCATCCGAGTGTCACTGTGGAAGCCGAATTAATGAGAAAACAAAAAGGCGACCTCTAGAAGCCATAAAGTAACATATTAAAAAATAAAAGTAGATACATTACGGCAAGTGGGGTATCGATGAATAGGCCTTGTTTCGTTGACTCTTTGCAATTGTGTATTGCAGAGTCAACACCTCCTGAGGATACTCCGATGTCGGCATAGAGTTACACCTACTATATTCTTAGTCTGAGGGTGTCGGAGTGAAACGTAAGTTGGAAAATGCTTTGGAAGATTTGTGTGGTGTGGTTTGGTAGCGGTGCGTATTGCTTGCTTTGGGAACTTGCTATGCCTGCATGTTTTGAAGCAGAAGGCCGGGCGGTGCACGCATGGATGCATGTTGTATTATGCATGGTATATTTACTTATCTGTTTAAGCGAATTAAGCTTCTTGTTACTTGGTTTGAAGTTTGTATGAAAGTCTAACTTAACGTGTGGGCAAAAGCCTTGGTAAAAGCTCTTAACGTGCGGGCTAAAGTTCGTCATTAATAAAAGGGTAAGTAATAAAAGAACTCTACCGATCCCCAGTTACAATAGACTTTTGTTGAAGCGGCTTAATCGGCGAACTCAGAACAAATAGGGACCCACTATATATTATATAGAGATATTAATAAAATTAATGAATGAAATAGAAACCATTTGCAATTATGAGTTCATTCCGTACCGCAAATATTAGTTTCAAGTACCTCTGTGTTATGGACTATCTCTGTTTTTGGACTAACCTAAAATCTAATTAATTATTATTATTGGTGAAAAGTTGGTCTTAGAAACAGACACCTGGACAGTGCATGGTCTGATAATGTAGTTTAAGATAGAAGCAGGCCAACTCGAAAGTTATGTGGCAGTTTAATCTAGCACTTACTTAATTCTCAGAGACCCAAATGTATCTACTTACAGTTTTTTGCGTTATGATAGCTGTTAGAAACTCGGCGTCTTCCATGTTTGATACTGAATGGAGGACTGCCTCCTTGGTCTAGTGAGTAACATTTACAACCACGGATAGCGAGGTCCTGAGTTCCATTCCCGGGTTGGGCCATGATTACGTATTAGGTTTTTCTGTCAAGAAATTATCAGTATAAAACTAGTATTCAAAATGTGAAAGTTTGGATGGATATATGAATATTTGTTACTCAATCACACCAGAACGGCCGAACGGATCTGAATGAAATTTGGCACAGAGATAGATTATAGTCTGGCATAAAACATACATATGGTACTTTTTTACTGGGAAGTTAAAGAGATCCCGCGGGAACTCACAAACCTCAATTCACGCGGACGAAGTCGCGGGCATCAGCTAGTACTTAATAGGGCACCAGCCCTCAGTTTGGAAGTTGAATTATAGCTTGGTACGTTTTTACTGGTAGGGTGGAAATGGAAACTAAGAGGTGACTTTGTCTTTCTGTTACCAGAAGTTCTATAGGTATTATAAGTCTCTTCTAGTCAATTTAATCTCAATGTGTAGTCCCACTTCATTTCGCCTCGTCCCGTCAAACTGTCGGCAGTTAGAGCAAGTTAATATAACCTAATCCAGCTTATACGGGCTTGTGGACTTGTATGCTGTGTGCGGGATTTGATACGCGTGTACATTCGGACAACTTGCTTATGTATTCGTAGGCTCAGGCATATCGCTTCTTTTATTAACAGCCTTCAAAAAGTATGGTCTGCAGACCAAACGTAGATAAATTGATGATTACTTTATTACACACAGGAAAGAATACAAAGTAAAGTTAACTAAAAACTAGGTATGCAAAGGCGGCCTTATTGCTTACTGAGCAATCTATACCAAACAACCTTAAATATAATATGGATGTTCACGATTTTCTCGGAGACCATTGAATCAATTTTCATGACTTTTTCACACTCTCTGCGTCGTGTTCCTCATTGCTGAGGGTCATGACCCCTTTGCATTAATCACATAATGGCAGTGGTTTTCTTGGGATAATAATGCGGTGGGTTTCCGCATACGACTCGACTAAGAGTATACTAGGTACTATTTCAACTCTTAGGTTTCTAACGATCATTATCAGATGTTAGTGGTAATAACCGGGACCTATGGCCGGGAACGTGCTTTCCGAGGCACGAAGGAAACGAAAAGGCTAAATTCGGTCACTCATCCAGTTAGCAATTTTGATCAATGTTGCGTTAAAACCGCAATCGACTGATATGAGTTGTCGCAACTTGGCCACTCGTCCCTCGATTTTTTCACTAACATTACATAATCTACCCACTCTCAGGAAGGTTTTAGGATATACTAGCAAATGCCCGCGACTTCATCCGGGTGGATTGAGGTTTTTCGGTTCTCGCGGGAACTCCAATTTTCCGGGATAAAAAGTAGCCTATGTGTTGTTCCAGACTATAAATCTATATCTGTGCCAAATTTCATCCAGATCCGTTCACCCGTTCTGGCGCGAAAGAGTAACAAACATGTATGGATGTATGGACATCCATACATACAAACTTTCGCGTTTATAATATTAGTAAGGATAGGATAAATACATCTATAATATATAGTTATCATTCTGTACCACGGAATAGATAAAGATGTTCTGTACGTTATAAATAATATAATACACATAAATGTACAGCAATAAACTTGAAGATAAGTATTTCGTCCAAGCACGTAGCGTACAAAAGACCCTTATGGCTCGAAAAATCGCACTCATACTTCACAACTGACTCGAGATTTTGTAACACAAATAAAAGCCTCTTTACACAAGAGATGAGCCGGGCTTTAGGAGTTAAACTCATGTATTATAAAGGTCCAGAGATATTCATTGATCTCTCCATGTATTGTATTCCTTATTTCTGAGGGCCTAAAAAACGGAAAAGGGTCACCCCTGCCTCTCTGACCTGCCATAACTGCCTCGTTGGTCTAGTGGTTAGCATGTTGGACTGCGGCCGACTAGGTCCCTGGTTCGAGTCCCGGGTCGTGCTATAATATTTAGTATTGGGTTTTTCTGACTAGAAATGCTCAGTACTAGCCCGGAGTTGGAAGTTGGGGGTTTTTCACTCCCGTGCCTCGGAGAGCACGTTAAGCCGTCGGTCCCGGGTATATTATCACTAACATGATAAAAGTCATCAAAGCCCGCCAACCAGAATTGGAGCAGCGTGGTGGGTCTAAGCTCTAATTACTTCTCTCCTATGAGAGTGGAGGCCTGTGGTTGTGGTGATGTCGACTGTGTCCGCGTGGATTGAGGTTTTTTGGCTCCCGCGGGAACTCTTTACTACTTACGCGGCTGTACGCCACCCCCTATCGTCGCTCCATATCATTTTGCGATAGCTGTAAATTTATTGAGTTGTCATCATCCCTATTATACCTACCAAGTCCCCATGTTATTATACTAAGTCACCTGTATGACAGCCGGATTGATCTAATAACACCTTTAATTTCCGCCCCCGGCAGCTCACGTCTCGAATCGACTGAGCACATCCGTTAAATCGTTTACCTTATTTCCTTTCTATACCATAATACAGGCGCCTATATTTATGTGTTTATTTTGACGACCTCCGTGGCGCAGTGTTGAGCGCTGTTGTCTTAACGTGCGGAGGTTTTCCCTGGTCTGGCCTGGTGGGAGGCTTCGGCTGTGGCTACTTACCACCCTACCGGTTAAGACGTGCCGCCAAGCGATTTAGCGTTCCGGTACAATGCCGTGTATAAACCGAATAGGGGTATATGGGTTTAATATAACTGCCATGCCCCTAACAGGTTAGCCTGCTACCATCTTAGACTGGATCATCACTTACCATCAGATGAGATCGCAGTCAAGGGCTTACTTGGGGTGAATAAAAAAAAAGTGTACAACTACTTACAGTCCCACAAACTTGGCCAAACAACAACAACAATGTGGCCAACATTGGCACTAATGTTTATACCTTTCTTTATATAAATGTGAAAGTTTGGATGAATGGATGTATGGATGGATTGATGTTTGTCACTCAATCATGTCAGAACGGCTGAAGGGTTCTGGATAGAATTTGGCACAGATAGCATAGGTTATGGTCTGAAATAACACATATATGCTACATTTTATGTCGGAAAAATAAAGAGTACCCGCGGGAACCAAAAAAACTCAACCCACGCGGACGACGTCACGAGCATCAGCTAGTGAGATAATGATAATAATATATGTATTTAGACTGTGTATAAAAATGGTCAACATTTAATATACTTACGGCATTCTAACACAGAATAGGTAATAGTACGTATTCTAGTTCAACGAATTTTTTTTGTTCCACTGCAACCCCAACCATTGTCTTTATTTACGGAACTCTGACGTAGAGTAGGTAATATTATTCTGTGGTAGGGGAAAGGAAGGGAAAACTTCGCATCCGGTTTCACGCGAAAGAGGAAAACTAGGTAGTTGTCACCAACACAAAGGATAATAGCGTTTATTTTAAATAGGACTCTTTTTTTCTTTTTATATAAAACGCTGCAATAGGCGGCGATAGCCTAGTGGTTTAGACAGCTGATCTACTGCACATGTCGCGGGTTCGATTCCCGGGCACGAAGCTCCAACTTTTCAAAGTTATGTGCGTTTTAAGATTGCCCGAATATCCGAATAGGAAGCCGGGCGTCTGGAGTTTATGGAGTAAGTATACCTACTATACTAATATTGTAAATGCGAAAGTTTGGATGTATGGATGTTTGTTACTCAATCACGCCAGAACGGCTGAAAGGATCTGGATGAAATTTGGCACAGAGATCGATTATAGTCTGGAATAACACAAAGGCTGAGGCATACTTTTTATCTCAGAAAAATTAACATTTCCCGCGGGAACCAAAAAACATTGATCCTTGCGGACGAAGTCGCTGGCATCATCTAGTCATCTAGTCTATCTAGTATTATAAATGCGAAAGTTTGGATGTATGCAGGATGGATGTTTGTTACTCAATCACGCCATAACAGCTGCACGGATCTGGATGAAATTTGGCACAGAGACAGATTATAGTCTGGTATAACGCAACGCATACATTTAAATACCTTTTTATGCCGGAAAATTAAAGAGCCGCGGGAATCAAAAATCCTCAATCCACGCAGACGAAGTCGAGGGCATCAGCGAGTAGTAGTATAATAGGTAGATTTAAGTGCTTAAACCGCTTAACTTAGCTTCAACGTTATTTTTCCGGTCACCGAGCGATAAAACGAGTTAAAAATAAACGTACTTCATAATAATATTTTATATCAAGAGCGACGTCGGTCTTTTATCCCTAGTCTAGACTTTATCTAGGCTAGAACGGATCAACTAATCCTATTATAATAATGTCTTGACGTCGTTTAAATTCTACCATGGACTTTCTTTTTATAAAGCTCTTTTTAACTCTTGGGTATTATAAATCATTGTCATTTTACCTTCCTACTTTAGTTTGCATACCTACTAACTTTATACACTTTTATAGTTTTTCAGAGACATTCTCTAAGTGTTTCTTGGAGAAGAAATTTTCATTGAAATACTTTTTATTTTCTAGTTTCTCTGGTGGGAGGCCATACAAAATCTCACTTAAGCGCGCTTTTTGAAGTTAGAAGGAAAAAAGTCCCCGATTTGACTAGTTGTCAAATACCCAATTTCTGAATTTGAACTGGCTCTAGTTAGGTCTGTTATGAGGCTTCGGTCGTGGCTAGTTACCACAAAACTGACCAAAACGCGCACAACGGCAAGTGATTTGTGATTTAGCGTACCGGTACGATGACAGCATCGTACCGGTACGATTTATGATTGAGACGGATTAGGGGTACTGGCTATGGGTTTAATTTCATTGCCATTTCCCTTACAGGTTAGAGCGCTACCGTCTTTTAAAGGGCATCTTCACTTACCATCAGGTAACTTTTAGTGGATAAAAAAAGGTTCTGCTACATAAGTATAACGTTTTTGCCTGATCTCTCTCCAGTTGTGTGGTATTTACTGTCCCATCGGGCTATGAGAGTAAGAGATGGTTAAATAACTACCTACATAAAAAAGCCAATTTCATCGAAATCACAGACGAACACTTCAATTTTATTTATTGGTACTTATAGAAGATAGAATAAAACCAGAGGCCAAACGACACGATATTAAATACGTAGGTAATAAATAGCGTGAATATAAATGGGACGTATTTATCTCATGTCACCGAAGAATACATCCGTGGGGCAACGATGACATGATGTCACCATAACCACAGCGTGAGTAAATTCATACAGTGGGTCGACGTCCATACAAATGATAGGCTCAGCTACCATGATTGGTGCACCTAGAGCCTAGGTACTTACGGTGCTTTCACTAGTGGCTAGTACTAGTTATTATTCTGTGCTAGTGGTTGAGAGAGTAGTAGTAGGTAGTATCCATAGTCCATACTGATAATTTCAATGCGAAAGTGTCTGTCTGTCTTTCTGTCTGTCTGCTTGTCTGCTACATTTTCACAGCCCATCTAATAAAGATATCCCAGAAAATTAAAGATCCCGCGGTAATCAAAAGAACTTAATCCACTCAGTCGAAGTCGCGGGCATCATCTAGTACATTATGTTTAAAAAAAGACTTAAATAAAGAGGCAGGAAACTGCATACATTGGAAAAAGAAACTACATACTTACATAATTAGATTGACAAAATTTTATATTGCAAATTCTGGCAGTTGGTATCAAGGAGCCAGTATCCGCCTCACATCGCTGCCACCCTGTATCGTTGCTCTGACAAGACGCCCTCCATCGAACGACTGGTAGGAAAGATCTCTAGACTGCGTCATTACTGAGGAAAAGAACTTACTTTTTTGGTTCCCATAATGTAACCCTGGGGGCTGATCTGTATAATATAAACGACCTCCCTGACGCAGTGGTGACCACTATGGTTTTGCAAGTGGGACGTCCCGGGTTCGATCCTTGGCTATGGACTGGATGGATTATGGACGTAAAATAACGCCGGCTTCTATTCGACAACGAATAATAGATCTTTAGTTGTGTATATTAGCACTAGATTCTTAAGCGCCATTTTGATCCTGAGTTTGAAATCCATAATTTTGCGCGGTGCCAGTCTACAGCCTCATTTGATCATTTGATGTTATGCCATTTGGCCGTGAGTACGAAATTTTGTGGGCAATTACCCTACTTATTAGCTTACTTCCTCTAAGCGAAGGAATTTACTGAGAGAAAATAAATTGTTATCTGCGGACAGTACATTTCTTCTGTTTTATTATAATTTTTATGTAGATTCGCCAGTTCAACCGGGATATTACAGCAATTTGTCAAATCGTTCAATATTAAACGAGCACCATAAAACACAGCCCTGTCTAATACTCCAGGGAAGTTGCTTTTATTGAAGTCTCGTAATAATATTCCTGCATGAACTTTGACAAACTCCGTAATTTTACGCTTGCCATGTTTTAAACTTTTACAATATTATGAACTTGTATGAACTTAGGTAGGATTAAAAAAATATTTACTAGTGAGTACCTAGTACTTATACCTATCCGCTCTAGTTTTATTTTCATGTTTTCTCACGAATGTATTGAAATACGTCGTATGAAGCACGGGTGTTAAGGTTCTTACAAACTCGACGTGACGATGGACAAACTTGGAACTAAATCTTATGACTGTTTAGTTTTTTTTAATTAATCCATTCTCCATACTAATATTATGAATGCGAAAGTGTGTCTGTCTGTCTGTCTGCTACGCTTGCACGGCCCACCGGTTCAACTGATTTTGATGAAATTTGGTACAGGGATAGTTTGTATCCCGGGGAGGTCATAGGCTACTTTTTATCCCGGAAAATTAAGGAGCTCCCGCGGGAATTCAAAAATCTTAATCCACACGGACGAAGTCGCGGGCATCATCTAGTATTTAATATTTATTACCACCACTCAGCGCTGCTGTCGCCGGGTCAGATAAGTTTATGGAACTGTACGGCCCTTAGGTATATCAGAAATTACTAAATTGCCCATAATTTATCTTCCCAGGCTTTAAAATATTTAAAAAAATGTCACAACCACTAGAACGATAACAATTCTGTAAAACTACAAAAAATAGTACATTCAAGTCTGTCAAGGCCTGAAATAAAGCCGAGTAACGTCGGAGGAATTCCTTAGTGATTTTGAAGGGATAATGCGCCAGCCGAGGCTTTCGAGGCCGCACACAAAGAAACGGGAAAATGACATTCCCCTCCGACGCGAACGTATCGTCCTGTCCAGTATATTTTCGTTATATTTATTCACACAATGAGGCTAATTCTGTTGTGCACCATGTCTAAACAGAAATCGCTAAAATGACAGCTCCGTTTGTATTGCTATCCCTTTTTCATCATTCTTCCTGCGGAATTGGGCAGCATTAGATTCAGAGCTGTCATTTTAGTTTAGAGATGGTGTACAACAGAATTGGCCTCAATATGCTCCAAGGTGTTTAACAACAAAAATAAATGTAACTTGTTTCTTTTTATCCGTTCTTTATAGTAGCAGAGTGAGCAACCCGTGTCGTAATAGTGACGTTATTGCCCGTTACTGTCAGCCGGTAAAGAAATGACATTTTGCGTCATACCTGTTTACTTTAGCGTGCTTTAACTGAATGAGAATGTGTTACTATGACTCCCTCTAAGAGTGAAGAAGAATATGACAGTGTCAACAAAAATTATTCAGTCTTGTTTATTCTAGGGAGTCTATTAGGGTAACATGATTGTTACGGAGTAAGGAACGCGATACTGCAGCCAATTCTGTGTAACAAAATCTCTAAACTGAACTAAAATGACACCTCTAAACTTAGTGCTACCCCTTTCTGCAGAGAGTATTATGAAAGTGTTAGCAATATTTATAGTGCTGTCATTTTAGTTTAGTTTAGAGATTGTATACCTATAAAAGAATCAACCCCACTTGCAAATAAAATTACAGTCGTATTTATTCCAGGGCGTATATTTTTACGGTGAAACTATTAGCTAATATCTATTAACTATGAAAAATAAAGGGAGGAAAAGCAAGTATTATAGTCAAGCTTCCAAGTTATTTCGAGTTGTAACGTTATTACTACTCCTCTATAGCGAGGTGTGATTGCCTCCGCGCGATACACTACAGTCACGGTTCATCACGCATCGACACGGCTCATTGACTCTCGTACTTACAGTGCGATAATACGGAAACATCTCTATTTAGGTATGTACTTATGTACTGTTTCTATATAAATTGCTTGATGTTAGTCTATTCGCACTATACTGAAACATTTGTATAACGTCGGTTCATCACGCAATCAATACGGCTCATTGACTGCAGATTGTATACGGTATAATATTCAACTACCTTCTAGTAAAGGAAACACTGGTTATCCATTTAATTATTTATTCCTTATATTTTAATCTCACAAACTTCCACAATTTTGCCATTACACCTCGATCCCTCTCCAAGCGTTCCCCACCAGTGCTGCCAATCTCGAGAGCCATAGAAACAGTAAATAATGGAGCTACTAGGAATCGGTGGTAGCCCTGTGACCTAGTGGTTAAAAGTTCTGCTTTCGGGAGATCCAGGATTTTAACACTGGGCTTTCACTTCCGACTTTTGGGAGCTACTTATTTGCATTTTAACTAAATATCACTTTTTATAAAAATGAAAAAAACTTCTTAAGGAACTAACTAGCATGAGGAATGAGTAATTCCCCATAATATGAATTCAAAGGTTTCAATGTGACTTGGCCGGAGTGGTTGATAATGGCCTAAACTTTTCTATCGTGCGAATATTCCTGTCTTAGGAAATTAGGGATATGGATGCAAACTGCCATCCATCCATCCTTCAATGAAAGGGATTTCTCTCAAAGATATTGTCAAGAAAAATGGAGTGAAGTTTCATAACAATTGGTTCTGTAGAAGCAGTGGAATCGAAAAATTTGTCTCAAGATTTGATCTAAGTAAACGAGAGTAAAGCTAAAAAGAACTGTTAAAAAAAATACAAATGGATTGAGTTGAAAAGCCCTCTATTTCGAAGTCGACACACGGGATACATTTTAACTACGAAATTCCAATCCAATCCGTCAAGTCCCGTTGAAAAGTCGGAAATACAGAGCGCCGCAGTAAACCTAGTTACGCGTGAAAATTCACCGCGTCCCGGAATGTCGTCCCGATTTATATTTCGTCGGATATTGATTGGGTTTTAAAGTATTTTAGTTGGGGATAATTACTTTGGAAGAGCTCTGTTTCGTTAGATACTCAATAAAGTAATTACTTATGAGTGAGTAAATTGGCTTTTGTTTCGACTTCGAGTGCTTCCCGGATTTTTTATGTAAAATAATTTTAATATTGGTTGATATTACTAGTACAAACGTGAAGTTAAAACTTTAGAGTAGGTATTCATACCATCTGAACAAGTATTTTCCAATACCTATTTATTATGTTTATAGTATTTTCAAAAAAAAGCTTACGATCGAAAGTGTAACATAATATATTATTTCCTTATTCTATCAGTAAACTTTAATAGGCCTAAGTTAGCCTCTATAAATATCACTATAAATATGATAAATATTTCTAAGAAGTTTTGTTTGTTTTATTGATAATAAAGAATTTATAAAATCAAGTACATCCCGATTCCCGATTTAGATTTCTATTTGCTCGGGATTGATTGGGTTTTAAAGTATTTCAGGCTCGGCATAATTAGTTTGGAACCTCTAGTTTGATTGCTTCGAATGGTACTGGCTTTGTATTGATAAAGTTATTTTGTAAAAGCTTTGTAGTCTACTAGATGCCCGCGACTTCTTCTGCGTGGATTAAGATTTTTGTATTGCAGCGGGAACTCCTTTTCCGGGATGTTAAGTAGCATATATGTCCTTCCCAGAGATACATCTCTATACCCTATCTCTGTACCATACATTCTTCGCGTGCCTAAGTAATAGAAAGCTAATGTTAGTCATAGTCATAGTCATAGTCATTTATTTATTAAATATAGGTACACTGTAGGTACACTTATTTTCGTCTAAAAATTACATAAGTACTTAAAAAGCATGATGGTGATAATGGGTAACGGTATCTTAAAACTAAAGCTACGAGGGTTCCAAACGCGCCCTGGTCTGAGAAGAGCCCACAACAAACTCAGCCGGGTTTTTATTTTATTTTTATTTTTATTATCACCATCTCACAAATATTCTTACTAAGGAACTATCAGAGACATTAGAGCAAATTATTGCCAGGCTTCCTTGTCGTTTAAGTAGTCCTTTACATGGTAATAAGATTTTTCAATGAGTTTACGTTTTACATTAACTTTGAACTTATTCAGAGACATCTTCAACATGTCTTCTGGGAGCTTATTATAGAAGCGGACACTGTTTCCAACAAATGAATTGCTAGATTTACTAAGCCTAGAAACAGGCATTACAAGTTTATTTTTATGTCTAGTATTGACATTATGACAATCACTTTTCTTCTTGAATTTATCAATGTGCTTATGCACGTGTACTAAATTTTCAAATATCTATTGGTTGTGCACTGTCATAATATTGATTTTTTTTTTTTTTTTCATAAGGAATGTAGCTGACCCTCAATGCCTGAAGTCTGTTTATTATGCCCAGTCATTAAGCTCAGTCAGTCTTAACTGTAGTAGCATAACTATTATAGTATAATATTTTCTTTGGAAGCATAAGCTTCCTGCTCTCGATTGGTATCAAATTAGTTTGGTTATCAGATTTACATGAGTGTCTGTCCGTCTGTCTGTTTGTCTGTCTGATATATACACTTTCACGGCCCAGCTTTCAACCGATTTTGTTGAAAAGTTTAGAGATAGTTTGTATTGTATCCCGGGGAAGGACACATGCTACTTTTTAGCCCGGAAAATTAGGGATTTCCCGCGATACTAAAAAATCTTAACCATCGCGGACAAAGTCGCGGGCGTCATTTAGTATAAATTAAAAAAAACAACCTTGAGGAAATGAACATATTAATATAATTGTAACAAGAAACTGACTAATTACCTATAGCGAAATGAGTGAATGCAAATCTTTGAAGAGCATCAAGCCTCCAGACAAAGCCTTTCTAGCGACGACGACTAGCGAATTTCATTACAGAAATTTCACTCAAAACCTGCTCAAAATGCTAACGTAATAAGAACAGTGAGGCCAAGCACCCAACAATACCTCAAAATAATTTATTAATGTTTAATTTTGTAAATGTGTTTCAGTTTTATCAGCCCGTTCTCGTTGACCTACAAACAATAAGCTGATCGAGAGGGAGGTGATGGATGTATAGTTCTTATCTGCCAAAGAACTGGACCAGCTGGTTCGCATATATATATGAAGGTATCAACCACAGCAAATCTATGCATACTAATATTTATACGGAGGAATATTGAAAGATTAAAACTGAGTGTGACACACATTTTGTGACATGGTGACGGTCATGTCGGTCACAATTTACATCATTTGCTAATATTTTGTGTTAGTAGTTTATGTGGTTACATTTCCAGTGGTTAGGAATGAGCGCAAATGTAAGGATAAATGAAATGAAAATAAATCCGGAGTTCAATGCTGAGATAAGCAAGCAAAAAGTGAGTTGTTGATGTGGTCTATCTGCTATCAAAGTGGTTTTTGTATTTTTTCGTCTTTCGTTTATTTTATGTGAATATGCATAAGCATAATGTGCCAATCTAGAAAAGAAAGAAGAAAAATAAATCTATTTTATTTTCATAAAAATTATAGTGTGTCTGTTATCTTTTCACGGCTAATCAACTGAATATCTTGGGCCATACTGCCGACCATTAAAGCAATACTAGTTAAAATGACAGTTTGTTGTAACTTACCTCGACGATCCTAAAATAAATAAAAAAAAATAAAAAAGCCTTCTATTCATCCCTACTAAATAGGTTATTGGTTAATTTTACAAGTATTCTACATGCATCTTAATATTTTTAATTTATTTTATATATTTTTATTTATTTTAGATGTTTTAAGTTAAGTTTTGACGGTTATTGTATGGGAATTTCGTCAGATTTAAAATTTAACCCGCAGCCAAAGATTGTTAAGGTTTTTTGTTGTAATATTTCTATTATCTATTTTATGTACTGAGTTTCTTGCCGGTTCTTCTCTGTAGAATCACTTTCCACAACGGTGGTAGAGTTTGACTTCTTATAAGTGACACAAGTTATCCTACGTGAAATAAATAAATCATTTATCATTTCTTCACCTGGGCGAGTTGCTCGTTGACCCACAAACCTCAGCCGAGTGACGAGCCCCCAATAAGACTTGGGAACACCGCGGTGAGAATCTTAAAAAACAAGGCCAAATAGTGAGGCTAAAACTCTTTGTTTACTTATTTTGGGATGAAAATATCTGCGGAAAATTTGAACTGCAGAGATTTAATTAAATTTGTTTTAAAATGTTTTATTGTAACCAAAGGTTTAATGCCTTGCGAGTGTCTACAGGTATTTGGAAATTAAGGAGTTGGTCGCTCAATTTCAGTTTACAAATTGACTTTTACTCAAGTTAGTGAAATTGAAAAATTGTAAAATATGATAATAAAAACAAAACATTGTTCTAAGCAAAGCAGTAGAGTTCCGGTAGAAAGAGAAACCAATTAGGAGTATGGGTTAAATATGACTGCCATGCCACTAATAGGTTAGCCCACTACCATATTAGACTGCATCATCACTTACCATCAGGTGAGATTGTATTCAAGGGCTTACGTACTTGTAGTGAAGAAAAAAAAGTGTGTCTCGTGTTTGTTAACAAGGAAGGAAGGCTCATCTGTTTCATAGACTTGATGTGACGAGAAATAAAACCTAAATTCACGCGGACGATGACGCGGGCAACAACTAAGTTATAATAATATGTTTTTGGGAAACTATTAAAACCCACAAAGCTACTTTTTCAATTAAATTTTTAGTTACATTTTGAATGTCAAAAGCCTTTCATGAATGCAAATATTCCTTTGTCAGCAAATTTATATTATTTATAAATTCATGCAAAACTTTTACTCTGTTGCTACAATAGAACCTGAATAATGTACGGTTTACATTATTCTATTACGTACATAATATAACCACTGACGCCTTTCACCTACCGTAAATATGCAAGAAAATAGTAAGCAGTCAAAAAGCATTATGAACCAGAACTTAACACCACACAAATCTTCTGAACACATTCTACGCACATTTAACTCAATAACGAAGTACAATGTGGCCCCTGAAATCATGTGGCTAATTCTGTTACTCTGTACTTTAATGTTACTGTAATGTTGCATTTCAACATGTACATTGTGTATGTTGATCTAGTGCTATCTCTTTCTGCGGAGAGCATAAAGGTACAGGCTAATTATTTCGCTATCATTTTAGTGTTGAGATTGTATACAACACAGAACTAGCCACAAATTATGGCTGATTCTGACCAACCTAGTCCCACATATTTTATCATACTTAATATTAAAAATGCGAAAGTGTGTTTGTTTGTTTGTTGGTTTGTCCTTCAATCACGCCGCAACGGAGCAACGGATCGACGTGATTTTTGGCATGGTTATAGTTGAGGACCTGGAGAGTGACATTGGCTACTTTTTATCCCGGAAAATTAAGGTGTTCCCGCGGGAATAAAAAAAACTTAAACCACGCGGACGAAGTCGCGGGCATCAGCTAGTGTATCATAATTATTGTTCTTCAAGCCTTATAACATATTTAATTAGAAATTGTAGAGATCTTGCGCTCGATGAGATGACTAGACTAGAATACCACTGCATCAATGTGAACCATCCCTAATAAAAAATCTGTCTACTAAGTTCGCTATCGCATTTCCAGTTTCTAACAAAGGCATATAAATTGTGAAAGTAATGTGACTTTTATTAGTCATTCTGTAAAAAGTTAAAAACTTTTAGGAGATAGGAACTTTAATTGTGTGTATAGGTTTTCTAAATAGGTACTGTACTATCATAATTGTACCCTGAGGACACCCACCTGCCCCTAGACCCCATTAAATTCACTACTCTACCACCTCAAGCCTTCAGCCAAGCCTTCCTCATTCAGCCACTTCCCGTTACCCTCTATACTATGTCGTCTGTCCTTATTTATACGGCAAGCTCGCTCCACCTTAGGTTACATCACCACTTGAAAGCAAGTCTGATTGCAGCCAACCGCTAGCCGATAAATAAATAAAAAAATTGGCAGTCATAGGGACGGGAGGGATGCCGATAGAGGTGAAAACGATTTTTTTTTTAATTATTTAGAATTTTTTTTATGTATTAGAATTTTGCCTGGTGGGAGGCTTCGGCCGTGGCTAGTTACCACCCTACAGGCAAAGACGTGCCACCAAGCGATTTAGCGTTCCGGTACGATGCCGTGTAGAAACCGATTAGGGGTATGGTTAATATAAATGTAACTGACATGCCCCTAACAGGTTAGCCCGCTACCATCTTTGACTGCAGCGTCACTTACCATCAGGTGAGATCACAGTCAAGGGCTAACTTGTAGTGGATAAAAATAAAATAAAAAAATAAATAAAAAGTATTTAAAATATAAACCTTAAAACTAAGGCATTAAAGTTTAATTACGAATGTAGTATATTCAAGACCTTTTGTCTTCGTAACAACGCTAGCATGGGGCAGAGACGTGTCGGTGTCGGTGACGGGAATCCACAAGTTTACCCCCAACAAAAAAAGTGCTCAACGCGCCTAAGCAGTTTTTACTTCAAAAACTTACCGGAAGGCGTCTCATATTTAAGTACTTTACTTATTGACTTGTCCTATTCGTCGTGTGTTTTCGCCTTAAACAAGTAAATGGCCAACTTTTGACTTAATAGAAAACTCAACCGCTCCGCCGTTTTTGACCGCAATATTCACGCCAATTAAAGCTTATTGTGGAACCTTTACAAAGGCTTTTGGTTTGTGAAATAATAGCCAATTTTGTATCTCATTTGACACGTTGTTGTTGGCTGTGGCAAAGGCTTCGAGAGTTTATATTAAAAGTCTATGTTTTTCTTTGCACTCCATAGGAAATTGGAGCCAACCAGATATCACATCCTCTGTTCAGAGATACAACATCTTGCATCTTACACATTATATAAATGTGAAATGTGTCTAACTCCGTAGAGCTAAAAATAATGAAGATATTATTTATTACGCTGAATTAACACATCCATCCAGGATAAAAGTCTATGTGTCTAGACTTTTATCCTGGAAAAGTCAAAAGTTCCCGCAGGAATGCCAGGAAAGGAATTTTTATTAGCGCTTTACACAAGACAGTAAAAATCTGTTTAGAAATTCCAACTAGATATTACAACCAGAATCACAGAAAAAGTTGTGAAGATGAAGATAATAGTCATGCAAACTTTTTTTATTTTACAAAATATATGGCCCTGGAATTTAGAGTGAGGTCTGAAGGAATTAATTTCAACGAGTGTCCACGGGGACTCGTTACTGCGACGGCTCCATTTATTTCCTGCTTTTAATATCATTTAACTTTTCCATATTCCTCTCAGAATTTATGAGGAGTGTCCGTTTAAATATGATTTAAAAATCCACTTCGCTGTATGAAATCAGTTGACTTTAATTTTAATATTACTGCTTGAATTTTTTAGTTCACTGCAAGCCCTTGATTGCGATCATTCTCACCTGGTGGTAATTAAAGATACAGTCTAAGATGAAAGCGGGCTAACCAGTTAGTGGTATAGCAGTTATATTAAATTCTTCCAATCGAATATTGGATAGAAGCAGGCGCTACTTTGCGGGAGTCCATGATTATGAAGGAAGCAGAAGTTTAACTCGCTATAATCCGCGACAACAGGAAAATCTATGTGGTACAGTGTTTTTTTTTCACCACACCACAGAAATCCCCCAAAAATCTACCCTGAACGAACGTTTAACTTCGATACCTGAGTATCTTCAGGAGATGTTGCTTCCACAATGCACGATTCTGAAGTGATTGATCGTGTTGGCAATTCCGGCTTTTTTACCTTCACACGGCATCGTACGTGAACGCTAAATCGTTCGGCGGCACGTCTTTACCGGTAGGTCATCAATTAACAAGACCAAACCAGAGTAAATTCAGAAATTTTACATTACCAATTGCCCCTGCCGGGTATCGAACCCGATGCCTCTCACTTAAGATTAGACCATACCCACAGCGCTCACCACTACGCCAGGGAGGTCGTCAAATTCTAATCAGTGTCAATGAAACGAAATGAAATGTTTATTTCATGTAAGACAACTTGTGCCACTTATGAAATGACAACACTCTACCACCTTTTCGGAAACCAGATTCTATTGAGAAGAGCCGGAGAAAGTCAAACTAACGATTTCTTTTTTCATAAGCGCATTCACCTTTTCCTGTAAGTGAGGAGTTAGGGTTGATAATGATAATGATAATGATGATAATGATAATGAAATTTATTTGCTGAATATGAGTATACATACAGATGTTTACAATTTTAAGGCGTCCTTCATATTCTACTATAATTTAGCATGCAAATATTTAATGTAAGTACTCACTAGGAATAGTATTATATTTAAAAATTATTCTAATGAGATTAAGAGATCTGAACATAAGATCTTGATTACTACAAAAAAAGAGTCCATATAAAAATAAAAAATTCAACAGTTACATTATGTCAATTTAAATAAATAATATGTCAATTAATTGTTTAAAAAAAAATCTGATACGGAATAAAAAGACTTGTCACACAACCAACGAAAGAGATTTCTTTTAAAGCTACTTGTATTTTGATTTTTTAGGTTGTTATCTAATTTATTATAAATTTTAACACACATAGCATGCGGAGATTTACACGTTTGTTGTAAATTATAGTTAGTAGTGCATAGTCGATTTTTGTTTCTTGTTATATTATAATTATTTAGTTGCGAGGTCTTGAAATACTCCATGTGCCGATGTACAAAAACTGCTATTTCATATATATATAGACATGGCAGGGTGAGGAGCTTGTGCGTTTTAAATAACGGTCTACATGAATCAATTGGCCCTTTTAAATATATGCTCCTTATGCATTTTTTTTGAATCACAAAAAGTTTTTGTAAATCAGTTGAGTTTCCCCATATTATAATTCCATAGCGCATAATAGACATGACGTAGCCATGGTATGCTACTAGTGCTGCTTCTAGAGATACTGTGCGTCTTAAGCGACGCAAAGGGTACACAAATTTATTTAGTTTATTACAAATGTCCTCTATATGTTTTTTCCAGTCACAATGTTCGTCAAAGTTAATACCTAAAAATTTTGCATTATGTACAATGTCAATTGATTCATTATTATACTTTATATCCAATGTCTTATAATGTCCTCTTTTGGTTTTAAATTGCATACATTTAGTTTTACTTATGTTTACGCTTAAGTTATTATTCCCTAACCAATTAATCGTTTCTGACAATGATTTGTTTACGTTATACTCATGTGTCTGCATGTTTTCACACGGAACAATTATAGTGGTATCATCAGCAAAGAGTATAGATGGGTGTGATATGTTTCTTGAAAGGTCGTTGATATATAATAAAAATAGAAGTGGACCCAATATGCTACCCTGAGGCACACCGTATTTATTATTTTCATACTCAGACGCATACACAGTGATGTTTTTACCATTCTGATTCTGAATTATTGTTTTTTGTCTTCTATTGTCTAGATATGATTTAATCCATTGGTGTATTTGTCCGCGAATTCCGTAATGTTCTAACTTGTTTAATAACTTATCATGATTTACAAGATCAAATGCCTTGGACATATCTAGAAATAGAGCAGTTACGGGTCTTCCTTTATCTACTGATTCTAACACAATCTTGACTAGCTCAAACATAGCCGTTATGGTAGATCTCTTTTGTCTAAACCCATGCTGTGCGTTAGTAAATATGTTAAAATGTTCAGCATAATTATAAACTCTTTTGTATATAACTTTTTCAAAGATTTTTGATAGCACCGGGATTAAGGCGATTGGTCTATAGTTATTTGCGTCGTCTTTCTTTCCTTTTTTATACAAAGGTTTTATGATTGATAACTTTAGTCTGTCTGGGAATATGCCTTGTTCTATCGAGAGATTTACGATATGAGCTATTGGTTTAGCCAAAAATATACAAGAGCGTTTTCTAATTGACAGGAAAGTGTCGTAATTTCTTGTTTTAAGTCTATAACTTGTGAGTTTTCAGTCGTAGACAGATCCGGGAGGCTGCAAGTGCTGACGTCTTTTAAGGTTGAATAGTGCAAATCTTCCATTGAACTGCACGTAACATTTTCCAGAGATGCATTAAGTTTTGTAGACTTCAATCTGCTAATAGCGCTAGTATCTAATTTGGTGGAAGAAGTTTCTTGTGAACCTAAGTTTTTTACTGGTTGCTTATTTTGGGTTTGACATAAAAATGTAACAGACCCCAAGCATATTTGGCGGAAACCTCGTTGAGGGTCTTTTACGACAGGCCGTAAAAGAGATCAGCCCGCTTGTAAAAACTTTATTCAAACGTCTCAGTGGGTATATCGAACTGGCTTATTTCAGGCGATAGCACACAACTGACGCGATTATCCTATCATGGAAACGTTTAGTTTAGTCACATTAAACCCATATAAGATTTTGCACGTACACCCACACATTTACACGCATACAAAATTATGTTTGTATAGCAGGGTTCTTCTCCGGTTGGCTCACGGGCCAAGTGCCGGAACAGGCTTCTAGGCCTGACTTCATTACCCGGGTGGGGTGAGGGGTAACTTTGTATTCCGGTGAATGTCTTTTAGCCTTGGTTGGCCTGCCTTGAAGGCTACGGGCCCCTAGGTCGGATGTCGTGTTCGGTGCTGGGTCCGCTGTCCGCTCTGCGGGTGTGGTCGTTACCGCCGCGTGCAGGAACCGTGTGGTTCCTAGTCCAATTATGTATATGTTATAGTCCGAAGCCTATGTGCGAGCGTATCGTGACTGGCCTAGGAAAACCTCAGAAATGGCCAGAGCGCTTAGTCCAAAACTAAAACTTCGGGTCTCGTCGAGCGAGTTTTCCGGCCAATCGAGAAGTGCCCAAACTTCCAGGCTAAAGCCAAAACTTCGCGGTAGCCTGAGCTGCTTCATTTGATAAAGTACTCGCGCGGATTTAATATAAATCTTTTGTCCATAGTGTGGTTTTGCCGCGCGTTTCGATTTCAGCGTGGTCGAACGTGCTTTAGAGGGCGTAAAACTTAGGTATGTGAAAATATTTACATAATATTATGTACTTTATTTTGACGACCTCCCTGTCGCAGTGGAAAGCGTTGTGGTCTTATAGTGTGAAGTCACTTGGTCAATGCCAATTTGGGAATTTATCATTTCTGAATTTTCCCATATGTCTGCCCCCCGATCGTGTAAGGGATTCGTTATCGTAAACAAAAGTCGGAGCGGGACGGAAACGGAACGGTCTGTTTATGGAGTTCGTAGACGCCTTCCCGTCAAAAAGTATGTAGTATGAACTCCTTAAAAACAGTTCGAGTAATATTGTCAAATGATTTATGGCCTTTGATCTGGTAGGAGGCTTCTTGCGTTCGCGGTCTTACGCCGCGGCTCCTTGAGACTCGTTTTATGTCGTCCTTTCAGTGTGGGGGCCATCCAACGCAGCGTTTTGACCCTATATTTGCGATTTATTGCATTTTGTTAGTAAAAATCTGCGAGTAAAAAGGCGAACTGCCAACACACATTTCATATCCATACTAATATTATAAATGCGAAAGTGTCTGTCTGTCTGCTACTCTTTTACGTCCCAACTACTCAACCGATTTTGATGAAATTTGGTACAGAGACAGGTTACATGTGACACAAAATTCTAGTCCCTAGAGCGTGAGTAGAGCCTAACAAATCACTGCATTATATTTTTTCACCGCCTCCCGTTGTCCTCTTCTTCATTTTCTCCCTAGTGTTAAGGTTGTCTGGAAGAAATTGCTACTTACCGATAAGACCGTCTTATTATACCTACGTTTTAAATTTTCTTGTTTGGAACCTGTCTTTTTGTATTTTTGTGGTGTACAATAAAGTATATACATGATATATTATATATATTATATCTAATATTGTAAATGAGAAAGTATGTTTGTTGTTTTCAATAGACATGATAACTGATTTTGAATAATGGACAGATTATGTTCGGAAGTATCTACTATTTCGAAAATATCTTATTTCAGCAGAAAAATAAGGTTTGGTAGATAAAATTTTCATTTGAAATTTAAATTTTAAAATTCACGCCAAAACGCTCGCTGGTGTCATGGCGTCGTTTGTGACGTCACTATTTTTACCAATGTACTCTGTGCAGTGTGCAGTAATCTCACTCGAAATAAAAAAATAAATACGTTTTTTATGATCCATGAATCCTATTTCATTAGATAAATTCATAATTTCATTGATTCTTGGTTGCTGTCATCATGCCTATTCTTTGCAGATTATTTGCATGGGTAGGTATAGTTGAGGATCTGGAGAGTGACATTAAGCACCCTAAATCCACACGACTGAAATCGCGGGCATCATCTAGTGTTGTACATCACAAAAAACCGTGTCTTTATTGCCAAATAAAAGGCTGAGCGTGAAATTATAATGTCTCAATCTTGACTGAAATGGCTCGAAGTTTTCTCATTTAGATGAAGTTACTAGCTGTAAATTAAAATGAAATTATAATACCTACTGGCGTCGATAATTGAGTTGAAATCTAGTTAGTGATATTAACTTACAAAATTTTGCAAGGGTGATAACAGAAAAAGTTATAATTAGATCACTCCAATAATTTTCAACATCTAAATTTAGCAGCTCGTGACCTTATCACCTTATTTTTTTTTTTTTGGAATTTTTAACTTCAATAGATCGAACGCTCGATTACAATCAATCGAATTTGCAATGTAAAAACTTGGACTAAGCGTACAGGGTACTGCCAACACTTATTTTAAGCAATATGACATTTTTTTTTGAAACACTACATGTTAGCCCTTGACTTCGATCTCACCTGATGATAAGTGATGATGCAGTCTAAGATGATAGCAGGCTAAGCTGTTAGGGGCATGGCAGTTATATTAAACCCATCCCTACCCCTATTCGGTTTCTACACGGCGTCGTATCGGAACGCTAAATCGCTTGGCGGTACGTCTTTGCCGGTAATGACAGTGTGATGTCACGCACCTTGACGTTCCTAAAAACACGAAAGTCGACATTTATTATGGCTTTAAGCGTTAGCAAGATGGTCGAAACCGAAACGTGTAAACGAAAAAAAGGTCGAAACGTGTTTCCTATACGAAATTAACGTTTCACGCGGACGTTTTATCCTCTTCTGTACTAGATATAGATTGTTACGTTCCCTCAAATATGGTCGAGCGAAGCAATGGCTGGATCATGCGTCATGCTCGTGAACGGGTGCCACCGGCGGGAATGGGGCTACTTTCTGTCTGCCCGTCTTTGACATGAATTGAATAAACACATTTAAGAAATCCATTAAAAGTATGCTCCTGAAAAAAGCTTATTATACTGTTGAAGATTATGTAAATGATAGAGGAGCATGGATTTGATCGCTCCAGCAATGCTGGGGACAGCGGTTACTTATGTACACATTGATATAGTAATTGTAAATGAATTATTTAAAAAGAGCAACCACCGAGTTTCTTGCTGGTTCTTCTCGGTAGGAATGGCATTCCGAACCAGTGGTAGATTCACTTGACGATTCAAAAGTACTTGTAAAAGTTTATTTGAATAAAAAATATTTGATTTGATTTGATTTGATACAACAGTTCATAAGCTGAGCTTCTTGCTAGATTTTCTCGGTAGGAATGGCATTCCGAACCAGTGGTAGAACTGGTAGATTCACTTGACGATTCAAAAGTACTTGAAAAAGTTTATTTGAATAAAAATCATTTTGAATTTGAATTTGAATTTAAGCATAGACTAGCCGATACTCAAGAACCATAGATTTATTCTTATACCTATAGACAATGTGGCCTCTGTTCTTAGCTGATTTCGGTTTATCAAGGCCCGTGCCAATAAACCAACATACAGGAAAGTACACGTTCTCAAGCATAGATTGACCGATACTTGAGTACCTACCTGTTCTTAGCTTATGTCGTTTTATTAATACGAGCCAAAGTGTGTATTCGACCTGATTCTACACTTTTCATAATAGCGCTACGTAATTCTATTCAGCAGTAGGTCATTAGTGGCCCGCCGTAAATATGATGGCATCTCTTGGCCTGACACTGCTTTCCTTGAAAATATGCCTTTTTTTAGAGCTCTTGGCACTGAAACACAGTTATCTGCTGTATAAAGGTAGGTAATAGCCTACAAATTCAGTTTTAAGTACTCAAAAACAACAAGTAAGAAAATACATTTATTCAACAATGGTAAAGTGTTGATGATAATAAAAAAATACTCAGTTGGTTGTGGGCTCTTCTCAGACCAGGGCGCGTTCGGAACCCTCGTAGCTTTAGTTTTAAGATACCGTGGCTAATTACCACCATCTCGTCTTTATATATTCAAATTCAAATTTCTTTATTCAAATAAACTTTTACAAATGCTTTTCGGTCCGAGAAGATCCCACAACAAACTCAGCCAGTTTTTTTTTAATTTTCACCATCCTATATATTTTTTCATCGCGGAAAATTAAATATTCCCATGATTTTTTTAAAAAACCTTTATCCACGCATACGAAACCTCGTGCATACTGTAGTCTTCAATTGTTTCTTTTCCTATTTTTGGCAAATAGCCATGCTCGAACCTTAGTATGCGGGAAATTTCCTCCCAAAACGTACACCGGAAATTAAGCCATTGATTCGTTGAGTATACTCTAGATGTTTAGGATGTTACGTGGAGACTGGAGATAGATATCTAGATATTTTCTTTCCGAATGATTTGAAGTTTATTCATAGATCAGCTTTATCTGTTTTCTTTACCCGACTACGTATTGTCATCAGACCTAGCTTCGTTCGCTCAGGTTGCCTTTTAAAGATCACTTGAGTGATAAGGCCGCCTTTGCGCGTTACCACAGTATCCTGTCTTTTGTTTCGCATGCATAATTTGTTAAGATGCAATAAAAACTTCTACTACTAGTAGTAGTAGGGTTCCTTTTGGCTTTGCCGTAGTTATAGTAGTAGTACTATAACTACGGCAAAGCCAAAAGGAACCCTGCTGAGAGAAAATTCCCAAATTACCCTGCCGGAAATCGAGCCCGGGAACCTCCCATCTAAAAGCCCGCAGCGCTTGTGAGGTCATCAGGGAGCATACAAAAACTAAATCAGTTTGAAATTTTAAATGTCCTTGCACAAACGGCCCTAAGCGTTCCTTTTGACGCTGATAAAGCGAGTACCTATCATAACTATAGTACCTAAGTGATTTGCTTAGATGACCGTCAATAATTAAAATTATATTTTTTTGTGATTCCTGCATCTAATCTCATCTGACCTGTGCTGTCCCACGACTGTGAAAAGGCCTCCCTCAAATTTTTCCACATCTCCCTTTTTTGTGTCTCTATGGACCCCTCAACTTTGAATTTGTCTAATTCATGACGCCATCGTAGCCTCGGCATACCACGCTGGCGGCTGGGTTTTGGGGGGTCCAGAAAGAAGCAGATTTAGAGCGCAAGTCATCTGGCGTACGGCTCACATGCCCGTCTATATAAGTATATTATTTTAACTATTAAAATTTGTTTCGTAAATAGCTTTCACACTAGATTTTCATGAAAACCACCTAAACTTATTAAAAACTAAATTGGCAAAAATAGTATGAAATGATATTTTTATTGTTTCCCCCACATGTGCTGGCAACACCATAAGCACATTTATTTGATAACGATCAAACTCCGCCCATAATGGCTAACATAATGTTATTTAAACAATTTCATCGAATGAATTGCCTATTGCTTGCCCAATTCTCTGTACCCTAGGCCGCACTCGTCGCGTTAATGCAAACATTATTCGCTATCTTGAAGCGAGCTTTAAATAGTGAAGATTTCTACATCCATCGTGAGATAAACTTCGGATATTTTTTTTGTTTTGGTTGTCCAAGGTGAGCGCAGAGTGAGAAACGCGACACCGCGACTCGATACGACGCGACGCGACAGTACGAAACAGTAGTTGAGACGACCCTTCACGAGGCCTACGTAAGTCGGTAAGGCGTAGACAAGTTTGTCATTTTTAACCGACTTCCAAAATTGGAGGAGGTACTCAATTCGGCGCGAATATTTTTTTTAAAAATGTATGTTACCGCATATTTCCGTGGTTTCTAAGCCGATTTGAAAAATGTTTTTTTCAGTCGTTAGAGGAAGCCATCGAGGTGGTCCCATAAAAAATTCTGACTCCAAATCCTCAACCCTGACACTAGAAATTTAATTTTAAGGGATAAAAAGCCTATGTGCTATTCCAGACTAGAATCTATCACTGTGACAAATTTCATCCACATCCGTTCAGCCATTGTGGCGTGATTGAGTAACAAACATCCATCCATCCATACTTTCGCATTTATTATATTAGTATAGATAAATATAAAATTAAAATAAGCGTCTGTGTAGGCCTAAGGCGAAATGAAGTTTTCTCGCTTGAATAACATCTCGACGTATGTGGCCCTAGCCTTACTGCAGCCTCACATGGCTGCGGTAAGCAAACTTCGGCTCGTTTTATAGATTTCATAATCGGTCAATGCTGGAGCGGCTCCAAGCGATCTCTGTAAATGGTACGGTACAAGTTATAAGCGATATAATTACAATTCATATCCATCATATTATCACAATATTATGTACAAGCTAATGCCCGCGACTCGTACGCGTGAATTTCAGTTTGTGAAGTCCCGTGGGAACTCTTTGATTTTCCGGGATGAAAAGTAGCCTAATAAGAAGTAGAATTCGCAACCATATTACCCAACCACCGAACCAAAATACCTTAATATCGGTTGAACAGATGGGCCATGAAAGCACATAAATAGGCAGATAGATAAACACACTTTCACATTTATGAACTAAAATGGATTTTATCTCTATTATGACGCATTTAATACAGCGACAGAAAACCAGACAGACAGGAAATAAAATATACATTTTAATACATAATATTTAAAATAGATATAATTACCATAATAGATTTTTTCGAAGTCTGTTTGTTGTGTTGAAGGTTGAAGTAAAGTAGTCGTCGTCAATCAATAGACGTCCACTGCTAAACGTGGGGTCATACTGCCAACGCTTAAAATCATATTGTTTCATTATTGTTGACTTTCGTGTTTTAGAATTATAATCCTTATTTTGGGAACGTCAAGGTATGTGATATGAAACCGTCATTTTGACTATAATATTGCATAAGTATTGCTGCTACTTGTTTGATTTCGTCCGTCCGCAAATGTAAATGAAAATTGGAATAGTTGGCTTTTTGAGCTATACGCTATTGGTTATAACTTGAGCCCTACTCTTAACTTTGCCGAGGTCCCTCCGAGAGACTGTATATTTTTGTTCCCTGCATTTGGATTTTTAAATTTAATTTTTGTATTGCCTTTTATTACTATTTTACTGCCCTTGTGTCTCATTTTTATAAGAATGCTATAATTTTGTATCGTAAAAGTACTTAAATACAACTCCAATCACAGGAAATAGGTATCCATAACGGTCTCTTATAATTACAAAAAAATCTTATATTGTTTGTAATAATTTGAAAAAAAAAGCCGGTCAAGTGCGAGTCGGACTATCACAGTCCTATGTCCTTCACCCTATCCGCAAGCCTATGTCAGTCCCCGGGATGCAAACTATCCTTATACCAAATTTCATCAAAATCGGTTGAAAAGTTAGGCCGTTAAAATGTATCAGACAGACAGACAAACTTTCGCATTTATAATGTTAGTATGGATATCAGAGATTTTTGAAAGATATCGGGTATTATCTAGGAAGAGTGAATCAAAAAAAAAACACCCCTAAAATAAAGATTATAATTCTAAAATACGAACAACATTATAAAAAAAAACGGTACGGGTTCAAGCGATGGTGGTTTCGCCTGTGAACGCTCAGCCAACTGCTTTCACGCAAATTAATTGTAAAATTCTGAAAAAAATATGTATGAATGAAATTATGGCATGAAACTTTGCCTACATGATTTCTGTTTTAGCTTAAACGTGATTAACTGCTGCCTCGTTCTCTTCGTAAACAGATTACATGCGATGGTACTTCATTCATGAATATTTACGGCAGAAATTATGAAATTTTCTGGGGTTCAATTACTAACTCTTCAATTTCACATTTATTTAGTATTTATTTATTTATTTATTTATTTTTGGTGCATTTACACCATATCAGCATTACGCTGAGTCGATGCCCTTTTTGGGATTTTATCTTACACAGATTGGTGTTTATAACATTGGGGTTTAGTATATAAGTTTATATATTATAAGTTATTTCTTTCTGTATTCTTGTTAAGTATATTCTGTAGGTATTACGTTGGTTTTCTGTGTATTGTAAATCCCAAATAAAGATTTTATTTATTTATTTATTTTATTTGTTTAATTGTCACCTAGCTGATGCCCGCGACAACATCCGCGTGGAATAAGATTTTTAATTCCCACGGTATAAAAAGTATGTCATTCTCCAGGTCCTCAACAATGCCCATGCAAAAAATCACGTCGATCTCTCTCTCTCGCTCTGTTGCAGCGTGAGTGAAAGTGATGCGTTGCTTTAGTGGGCCCAGCTCCATACAGCTTCATACAAAAATACTTGCTGCTTCGTGCCGCGGCGCGCCGTGCTTCTGTAGTGTGGCTAGAACTTAAAAGATCAAAACAACAAGTGAATATAATTAAAATTATTAAAAAATACGACTGCTCTGCCGTAGCCCGTATTGAATTACCTTTAGAATCTTATTTACATTTTTATTAAATGATATTTTTTGTGAATCACTGGATATTGAACTATATATATTTTTGGAATCTACTCATCATTTTCTAGATGATGATTATATAGATCCTCTTATTTTCGATTTTTTGGATACTAAAGTTATGCGGGTCCATGGTCACCCCATAATTTTTTTTTTAAATTTTACTAGCCTATGTCACCCGGAATAAGCTAGGGATTCTAACGATACCTCATTTATCAAAATCGGTTCAGGCGTATAGAAGTTATGGCGCAATATACAAACTCACATACATAAATACATGAACCCTGAAAACAATATATAAACATATAAATATGCCTTTTTTCAGGCAGTCGTATAAAAAAGGTATAAATACCACCATACTATAAAATAGCTACCACTACATTAACGTAACGTAACGTAACGTAACGTCCCACTGCTGGGCACAGGCCTCCATTCTCATAGCAGAGAAGGAATTAGAGGCTTAGACCAACCATGCTGCTCCAATGCGGGTTGGCGGGCTTTAACGACTGTTATCATGTTAGTGATAATGACCGGGTCCGACGGCTTAACGTGCTCTCCGAGGCACGGCCTTGAAACACCGTCAACTTCCTAACTCTGGGCTTGTACTGATAATTTCTAGTCAGAAAAACCCAATACTTAATTATGGCCCGACCAGAACTCGAACCCAGAACCTAGTCGGCCGCAGTTGAATATGCTAACCACTAAACCAACAAGGCAGCCTCGCTTAGCGTACAAAATAGGGTACACAAGTTAAAAATATTCCACGTTGAAAATCAAATGAAACCCGTGCAGTTTCATTTGGCGTGCTAAAAAGAATAAACAAGTTACAACGATTCTATTTGACAAAGGCCCTATATTTATATAAGCGTCCAGTAAATACTAGTTATGGGAAAAGTGCCCGGAATCCGCAAACAGTAAATACACCCGCTGAAAACTGGAAACGTTTTCCGGAATGGGATGGTTCTACTGATGCTAGATTATTACACGTTTGAAAAGGGTATTTTAACAGAAACGTGCTATGTTTAGTTTTATAAAGAGAGTACAATTTTTGAGACTTGTAACCTATTTTATATTTTTTTATTTGCTACAAGTTAACCCTTGACTGCCATCTCACCTGATGGTAATTGATGGTAGATTCACTTGACGATTCAAAAGTACTTGTAAAAGTTTATTTGAATAAAAATCATTTTGAATTTGAATTTGAATTTGATGATGCCGTCTAAGATAGTAGCGGGCTAACCTGTTAGGGGCATGGCAGTTATATTTAACCCATACCCCTAATGGGTTTCTACAAGGCATCGTACCGATACGCTAAATCGCTTGGCGGCATGTCTTTGCCGGTCGCCACGGCCGAAGCGGCCATCAGGCCAGACCAGGGAAAATTCATAAATCAAAATTCCTAAAATTACCCTACCAGGATCGAACCCGAGACCTCCGCACGTTAAGACACTAACATCGCTCAACACTGCGCCAGAGAGGTATTCGAAGTGATAAACTAATATTTCCAACAATAACATTACATTTAAATGACATTTAAAATAAAACTATTTCATTTCATTTCTAACTATCTTAGATATGATGATCTTTTTCGGACCGAAGATCCATACATCATTTCCAACAACGTGTTTTGCCTAAGTACTCATTTTCAAAGTGGAATCATCCCGCACGCCTTTATTATAAATTACCCAAATTTTTTTGAGACTCTAGTTTAAGTGCTCTTTTTATGTTCAGCCATTGAGGCCACTAAATTCTATTCCAAGACCTAATATTTTCATCTACTTAGTGTCATGCTGTCCTAGTACTTAGAGCACCTACACACGGAGATTTTTCTACGCGCAGAAAACGCGCGCTTTCAGTCCAAAAGGCTCGCATAACGCATAGTGAAAACGCGTCTGAATCACGCTATATAATACGCGCTCAAACTTCATTTGCATCCAAATTCTACATAGAAATAACGCGCCTCCATAGTGCGTCATTGCCGACGTATCTGTCAAAGTCAAAAGTATATCTGTACACTTATTGACGTCCAGTTACTTATAAAATACTAGCTAATGCCCGCGACTTCGTCCGCGTGGTTTAAATTTTCTTGATTCCCGCGGGCACTCCTTAATTTTCCGGGATAAAAAGTAGCCTATGTCACTCTCCAGGTCCTCAACTGTAAACATGCCAAAAATCACGTCGATCTGTTGCTCCGTTGCGACGTGATTGAAGGACAAACCAACAAACCAATAAACCAACAAACCAACAAACCAACAAACCAACAAACAAACACACTTTCGCATTTATAATATTTTAAAAATATGATGGTGATAATCAGTTACGGTATCTTTAAACTAAAGCCACGAGGGTTCCAAACACGCCCTAGTCTGAGAAGAGCCCACAACAAACTCAGCCGGGTTTTTTTTCGCATCTTTTTTTTCTGCGCATTTGTATCGATACAAATGAGCCTATATGAATAGACGGGTGCAAAGGTTTCTGGCTGCGACTAAAGCGCGTATGATTTGCGCTTGTATCGCGTTGTTTGCGCGTACAAAATACGTCGTGCGCATAGGTCGTTATCACACACACACGGTTTCCGTATTAACGGTACCGGGACGTAAGAATGTAAGAAGGCAGCAGCAACCGTGTACGTTTGAAAATGCCAACGTCCGTTTAATACGGGATGCGTGTGTGTGTGAAAAGACCCTTAGTGTCATAAGATGTGTCAGAGAAAAAACGAGTGATCCAGCTTAAACTGGGCCAAGTTGGCACAACTGCCTTGAGCCCTGAGTTATTACATGACATTAAGCCCAATATATCAAGGAGGTACAAAATGTACCTAATAAATTTTCAGGTAACACCTAGAATCAGCCTAGCCTAGGGTCACCAGTTTGCTATATGAAAATTCCGGACTAAATCGTTAATATTATCACCTCCGTGGTGCAGTGTCTACTTGTATTTAAAGGTGGATGGTAGTGGTACCAGATACCACTGTAAATTCGATTGACCGTAATCGAGCGTTCAATCACATGGGCGTCAAAGTAAAATGGACCCAAAAACTCTTGATTTAAAGTCACAAATTCAGTACAACCGATTTTAATTTCAAAACGTATAATTTGGAGCGATGACTGTGAATGGAAATTCTGACTGTAACATGAATTTCTAAATCAATGCAGTTAAGGTTAATTTTACTTTAACGCTAATTGTGATCGAACGCTCGATAACGTTCAATCGAATTGCTGTGAGAATGAAATCAGAGTTCTAGACCCCAATTTGCCTATTAAGGCGAAACATTGTCTCCGTCATTCTGTTTACCACCTTTTGTATAAAACATGTTTCTGCAAATAAACGAATTTGAATTTGAACAATCCCAGATTAAATGTCGCGTAGTATCCTGCCGCCTGGTAACCCTACCATGGCCTGGCTTTGCCGGTAATCGAGCTCGCTGTAATACTGGCTTAGGTCGAGACCGCACTGAGCGTTTGATCCTAAAATAGGATTACACCAGATTTGCTGAATAAATCAAACACGAATGCATTAAATCGTTCGTAGGCTCTGAGCTGGATTATTGTGATAATTTAGTTCAATTTATAGTTTTCGTCAGTTAAGTGACTCTCAAAATTTTGCTAGGAAAAAATGTGGTATTATAAACGTCATACAGAGCTTGATACCTCATCGTTTGCAAATGAACCTTGAAATGTACATAAACAGTATAACATAATATACCTAGGTTTTTCAGTATCTAGAAATTGGTAATACTCACTATTGTTTGACTGGGTTTATTTCGATTGATTATTTTTCAAAAATAATGTAATTTTAAGTTAAAACTAACAATGCATACAACAGCAATTATTAAGTAAACAATATTTTTACATTTCGTAATTTTATTGTAATAGTTTTATAACAAAGTCATCACCCATCCACCCAACAGTTTGGTGTTCTCCACATAGAATTATTAAAAATATATTAATATAATTGGTTCTCCGATACTTACACGAGCGTTCTTCAAATGTTCCATGTTTTAGGAGCGTCACCATAAGTTAATTTAATACGTACCTATTGTGTGCGGTATTACCTACTACTGTTTTCGATACTAAACCGTTTAATTGGCGACCAACCGCTGAAACCAATAACTAACTGAATATGTTCAATAATCATTCACAGTTTGGTTTTCAATACTGTAAATCGAGAATTTGACAATAGGTTTTGTATCAGTTAATTCCGTTAACAGGAAGCGATAAATAAAATTGATGGAAAAAATAAGGATTATCCAGATACTACATAAGGACTTTTCTCTGGTGGAAGGCTTCGGTCGTGGCTCGTTACCACCCTACCAGCAAAGACGTACCGCCAAGCATGTGGAAACCGACTTTGGGTATGGTTTTAATATAACTGCCATACCCCTAACAGATTAGCCCGCTACCATCTTAGACTACATTATCACTTACCATCAGGTGATATCGCAGTCAAGAGTTAACTTGTAGTGAAATAAAAAACCCGCTAGTCCGCCAATCCGCATTGGAGCAGCGTGGTGGGTCTAAGCTCTAATTCCCTCTCTCTGAGAGTGGAGGCCTGTGCTCAGCAGTGGGACGTTAATAGGCTGTAGTGGTGGGAATAAAAAAATCTAGATGAAGTCCTACACGTTGATTGTTTTTCATTCCACCTTAAATGTCAGGTACAAAAGTAACTAGTATAATATGTTCTTCAGTTACTTCAGCTTTTGATATTTTCTTTAAGATTTTTAAATACAATGGAAATAAAACTTATTTGATCTTTTGTCGCTTTCAAAAAATATCTTACTTTATATTTTTATCTTCTGTCCGTAACACTCCGGAAAGTATTGTTGTAAAGTCTTATAGCTAAAGATATTCGCCATCTGTCGAATTTAGAAGTCCCTTTGGACTTTTGAAAGTACAAACAAGAAACTTGATATTGTACGGAACTTTCCTTACGCTTTTATAAAATATTACAACAGATAAAAATACTTACTTATACATACTTTCATTCTGAACTGCCTTACTCGCCCCGACTTTGTTCGGATCACTGAATATTGTAGGTAATTATGTAAGTGTTAGGTATTTTTTATTTTTAAAACAGAGTTCTTTTTGGCGCGATAAAATGCGGAGAAGTGGCCTGAAAAATTTTTAAGTGACAAAATAGCATCTGTCTCTTTCCTTCTAAGGTAAGGAGAGGTAGGTAGTTAGATGGAGAAAGACAGAGTACCTAAATTTAATCAGTCGTGTAGAACATTTTGAACACTGGACACTTTCCAAGTAGCTCTGATTATCTCAGCAAGATAATAGAGCTGCGTTGTAAGACATCGCAGGTTCGAATCTCACTATTTGTCTGTTATAGGGTTCCGTATGTACCTAGTCATCAAGAAACCCTTTTTGTTTCGCCATGTTCGTCCGTCCGTCTGTGGCTTAGCTCAGAGCTAGTGCACTCAAAAGCACTTGCAAAAGTTTATTTGAATAAAAAACATTCATAAAATAGAATTGTTATAGTTTGGTTACACATTCTTAGGTTTAGTTCGGTCATGCGGTGGACTCAAATAGGCTGGATATGATATTGGCTTGATATTGAAAGTTTATTATGTAAAAAGTAGATACATAGTGTAAAATCTTGTACCATGGTACGGAGCCCTTCGTGTGCGAGCCCAACTCGCACTTGACTGGTTTTTATTTAGCTCAATGAACATTAAAAAAAATCAAAATAGCAAAACACTCATATTGCCAAAACGTGTCAAATTAAGAGAAGTCCCTTTTGACCGTTTCTGCGAAGAACTAGATGAAACTTGATATTGTTAGGAATACTTAGTAAAATGTTATACTTTTGTTTCTCGAATACTCCCTAGAGTGCAGTTGCTTGAGTTTACTTAAAACTACTACAAGAGATTACAATATCAAAGAGATTAAAGAACTAAGTTTCTGGATTGAATTTTATCTAAATGCATCAAATTATTTGTTGTCTGATAGACATCCACTGCTGGAAATTATGTCTTATTTAATGTAGGACAACTTGTGTCACAATATAATTCATACTATATCTTATATTCTTAAATGCGAAGGTGTGTCTGTCTGTCTGTCTGCTACGCTTTCCCAGCCCATCTCTTTTCCTGGTGGGAGGCTGCGGCCGTGGCTAGTTACCACCCTACCGGCAAAGACGCCAAGCGATTTAGCGTTCCGGTACGATGCCGTGTAGAAACCGAAGGGGTATGGGTTTAATATAACTGCCATGCCCCTAACAGGTTAGCCCGCCACCATCTTAGAGTGCATCATCACTTACCATCAGGTGAGATTGCAGTCAAGGGCTAGCTTGTATTGGATAAAAAATAAAAAGTAAATCCTTTCAACCAATTTTGACGAAATTTGGTCCCATTTATCAGGTACTTAGGGAAAAGTGGCCTAGCTGCGACAACGCATATCAGTCGATAGCGAATGTTACGCAACGTTGACCCAAGTCGGTAACTGGATGGGTGATCGAATTTGGAAGTTCAAATGTGGCCTTTTCAATTCCTCCGTGCCTCGCAGAGCACGTTAAGCCGTCGGTCTCGGTTATTATCACTAACATCTGATAATAATCGTTACAACAACCTAAGAGTTTAAATACTCTTAGTCGAGTCGTATGCGTCGTAAGGGAACCCACCGCATTATTATCCCAATAAAACTCCTTCCATTATTTGATTAATGGAAAGGGGTCACGACCCTCAGTAATGGGGAATACGACGCAGAGAGAGAGATCAGAGGTGCAATCATGTAAGGATTTAGTTAGGTTTTCGTTTAGGGTATCGTACATACCTAAACGTATAAAAATGGATACTTACACGAAATTGAGCTCTAATTCAATGCTGTTATGGTTTATTTTACTTATTTATTTGCTAGAAACATTGTTGTACAATTATAAAGATGACAAACAAACATGTTTCGTCATTGCTGACATGCAAATTTTCAAAGCAAATTTTAGAAGTCGAGCTTTAACGATTTGATCGGCAATCCTTACATGATTTCACCTCAGGTACCTACTTAAGTTATACGTGGCAGGAATTCTTTGGAATTCTACTAATTCTTAGTAAAAAAAAAGCGGTCGAGAGCTTTTACAACATTGTTCCAAAAGAGTTTCTGGATTTGCCTTTGCATAAATTTAAAGACTGTGTTAAACAGCATTTGTTAAGTTGAGGTGCTAGATGTACTTAGATCGGTGATATTCTTAATGACAAAGTTGCATGGAAGCAACTGGCTTCGCATCCAGTAGCCCACAAGTCAGTGTAATACTTTTAATAATAATAATATTCTTTATTGTCAGATAAAAATCCACGGTACAATAATCTTACTTCTTACTCTTACTAATATTATAAATGCGAAAGTTTGGATGTATGGATGTCGGTATGGATGTATGGATGTATGGATGGATATTTGTTACTCAATCACGCCCCAACGGCTGAACGAATCTGGATAAAATTTGGCACAGAGATAGATTATAGTCTGGAATAACACATAGGCTACTTTTTATCCCGGAAAATTAAAGAGTTCCCGCGGGAACCACAAAACCTCGATCCACGCGTACGAAGTCGCGGGCGTCAGCTAGTATAATATAAAGCAATTAAAAATGTAAAAAAATAAGTATATAATATTAAATAAAAAATTAGACTAGAATACTTATTCCTAGCATCACTTCCTATATTTTGCGTTCCGGTGGACACGCCGCCAGTGGTCAAAAATCTGTCCTGTCATATGCTCACCGATGATCTCAAGTATGACGTTATTCGACAGACGCAATCTGCTCCAGAAGGAGGCTATACGATTTCGAATAATCGCGAAGAAGTCAGGGACCCCCGCCTCGGCGAACATGCCCGATGCGCTGCAGTATCTCGGCAATCTCATTAGGATGCGGTATGCATCATTATACTGCACCCTAATGGTGCTCATAGTCGATCGCTTATATTTCGTCCATAATTGACATGTATAAAAACATTGACAATATGCACGAAATAATGTAAGCTTGACGTCCTTACTGCATTTGGAGAACCTGCGAGCAAGCATGTTATGTTACACCGAACTGAGAGGGCCCTTCTCTCTCTCTCTATGTAACGTACTCGTATGTGTTGTATTGTTTACTTATTGTAAAGTTTTCTTTTGAGAAAAGAGCAACCGCTGAGTTACTTGCCGACTCTTCTCAGCAGAATCAGTTTTCCGAACCGGTAGTAGAGTGACGTATCTTAAGTGACACAAGTTATCCTACGTGAAATAAATAAATCATTTATCATTTAGGTGTCAAATGTATTAATTATAATGCGCGCGTGAGCTCCGAGGAATCCTATGGAATGTCAAAGTAATGACCTAAACAATACTGCTATCGCAAAATTACACGCATCAAGCTCGAAACTAGTGCTGGGAGCCAGCTGGATATGGAGCGACGATCGGGGGTGGCGTACAGCCGTCGCTTCTTCTGCAGACCCCGATTCCTCGGGGCTCGTGCGCGGTCTTATAGAATATAGCTTTAAAAACGATAAAAAGTTCTAAAGAATATTAAGTATACAACTCAATTTGCCCCTTAGAGCATCGAATTTGGGGTCACTCAATTTGTTATATTCATAAATAATTTATGAAGATCCTTTGATCCGAGTTGTATCACTTTCCTTTGGAATTTTTTACCTCTTTATTGTAGGCCTTCAAAGAGATACAAAACTTTTTATTTTTACGCTCAACGAACCGACTAAGGGCCATTATGGTCGAATATTTGGGCTGAGAAAAACTTGCGACCTACATGACCATAAAAATTAACAGCTAAATTATTTCCACTCTAAAAACTCTAAAAAAGGTTTTATTTGTTTAATGAGTTGGAGCGGTGGAATATTATAATTGATTCTAAGGCACGAACGTCAACACTATTAAATAATACGGCTTTGATCGGTGGTACTATGTCCCAGGCCTCAAACTTTGTCAAACTTTTGCTATTGCATTGATATTGGCGCTAGGCCAAATATTCAATGTCACTTTTTGGCGTTAAGATCCAACGTGGTGGATCAACCCAACAGGAGGCGGCTTTTGCGCTTGTGGTATACAAAAGTATACTTTTTTTTCATAGAGTTTCTCTCATAAAATACTTGCTTGATTCATATAGGATTTAGAAAGTTATGCTATTTTTTAAAAAATGGCGGTAGGTAGGTCAGCCTCCATACTAAAATATTCTAAACCCAAATTGATTGCTCAATTTGTCCGGCAGAATTTTCTGTAGCGGTAAGTTGACTGACTGACTGCCTCGTTGGTCTAGTGCTTGGCATGTTCGACCGCAGCCGACGAGGGCCCGGGTTCGAGTCCCGAGTCGGACCATAATTAAGTATTGGTTTTTCTGACTAGAAATTATCACTTACATGATAATAGTCGTTAAAGCCCGCCAACCCGCATTGGAGCAGCGTGGTGGGTTAAAGCTCTAATTCCCTCTCTCTTATGAGAGTGGAGGCCTGTACCCAGCAGTGGGACGCTAATGGGCTGTAGTGGTGGAGTTAATAGGAAGAGTGCGTCAGTCTACGCTATTTAGGTATCGAGAGCAATCTTGTCAGCCTTTCGGTGGAGCTTTTTGGCAACTGCAATACCGTGCCTTGCCATTTACCAGCGAAGTACTATAAACTAGGGCAGGGCTGTTCGTAACGGCCTATTTTAAAAGATGTAACGATAAAATTACACCAATAATGACACTATTTAGACAAGATAACTCTATACTCTTTTGTCTCTCAACTTTGGTTGAATTTTTTGATATATTACTAGTTACTACCTAGACGATGCCCGCCACTTTGTCCGCGTGGATTAAGGGTTAAAATACCGTGGGAACTCCTTAATTTTCCGGGATAAAAAGTTGCCTGTGTCCACTCCCTCAGAAATCTCACGAAAAAACTTAAAAAAATTATAATTCGAAAACTACCAAAAATCGCTGAACATATGGGGTATTTTCTGAAAGGTCTAGGTACCAGGAATCTAAAGTTACCTTTGGACGACACTATTTGGGCCACCCTGTATACCTACTTGTAGGAGTTGTAGGTACTTACAGTGTGTGGGAGAAAATCAACGTAATTTCAGCTCGCTAACACGAGCATGCATCCATTACTGCGGATAATTTACCGCCGCCATTACCGGCCGCCATGTTTGGCGTTGTACTCTTTGATATAAATGTCTATGGACGCTCTTTTTACTGCGAAAGTTTCAAGTTTCAAGTTTCAAATATTTTTTATTCAAATAAACTTTTACAAGTACTTTTGAATCGTCAAGTGAATCTACCACTGGTTCGGAATGCCATCCCTACCGAGAAGAACCAGCAAGAAACTCGGTGCTCGTGCGGAAAGCTTGAGAGGACAGGGAGGTGTACAGCAATACGGGTATAATAATATATATAATAGAATAATATTTATTTTCATAAAAGAGTGACGTGATTAAACAGCGGTCCCTACCCTCTGCGCTAGTAAAACCTGTATTACAGAGGGTAGTTCCTTCCAGTGATACATGAAAATACAACTGAAAACTAACAACTTATTTACGGTGTGAAAAAACTGAGCGTGACTGTGTACAGGGGTGATCTACCTCTTTAGGTACGCTTGTTTACGTGTGGCACAATTTGGAAATAAATGTTTTTTCTATCTTTCTTTCAGTAATCGGCTATTTAGACATGAATTCTACGGCCAATTTTTATTTAACGCCACTACAAGTTAGCCCTTGACTGTAATCTCACCTGATGGAAAGTCTTGGAAAGTGATTGAAAGATTGATGATGCAGTCTAAGATGGTAGCGGGCTAACCTGTTAGGGCAATCAATTGGAGTTATATTTAACCCATATCCCTAGTCGGTTTCGACACGACATCGTACCGAAACGCTAAATCGCTTGGCAGTACGTCTTTGCCACGGCTGGAGGGACCAGACCAGGGAAAATTCCGAAATTATAAATTCCCAAACTGACCATGCCGGGGATCGAACCCGGGACTTCCGCACGTTAAGACAACAGCGCTCCACACTGCGCCACGGAGGTCGTCAAATGCGCTTGTTGGTGCATGGAGGCAAAAGAGTTTATTACAGAAAGAAGAAAGAAAGCAAAATCTTTAGAGGCACTACAAGGCCGAAGCCTCCCTCCAGGCCAGACCAGAGAAAAATCAGAAATTATAAATTCCCGAATTGACCCTGCCGGGATCGAACCCGGGACCCGGACATCGCTTACAAAATTCCGATCCGATCTTATTTCAGATCCCGACACTCAATATCGGATCGGATAATCTAAAAGTCCTCTTCGTGGACAATTTTCGAATAATAGAAAACTTCGTTTCCACTGCTTTATTACACAATTCCCGGCTACAACCTTTACACTAATTGTCCGCCATTTTAGAAAAGCAATTACAAATCTCTTTGTTCGCGAAATAAAGGACAATTAACTATCTTATTTGACACGTAGCTAATTAGTCGATGTGGAAGTTACAATTCCGTGGTAATTAACTGACTGAAAAAGTAGGTAGTTAAGGTAGCTCCTGCACGTGACCAGTACTAACTCGTATTTAGAATGTTAAATTAGTACACGGTTTAACATATTTATTTAAGTAAGTAAATGAACTAAACGCACACAAGAAATATTAGAATTGCGTGCCCTAGGATCGAACCGCCACCGCCTGGACGTCTCCACCGTTTTCACTGCTGTGACGGGAAACGTTTAAATATCGGTTTTATCGGCGTTTGTTAAGATACTAATAACGTTATCGTTATCGTAAAGAATTAGAGATAACGATCTCTAATTCATTACGATAACGATAACTCGTTATTAAATGCTTAAATGATTTAATTATTTCATGTAGGACAACTTGTGTCACTTATGATACGTTAAGACTCTACCACCGGTTCGGAAAATTTCTACTGAGAAGAGCTGGCAAGAAACGCAGTTGCTCTTTTCTTAAAAAAGAAAAAGGTTATAATATGTAAACAATACAACACATACATCAAGTATTACACTGACTTCTGCACCTCTGAAAGGATTTCTGCACCTTGCGTACACGATATGACGCTGTTACAAGCTTATGGCGGTTTCTAGTACATAGATTGTGAGTATCACTTCTTTGCTTATAAAGATTAATGTTCCGCCTATAAAATTAAAAGAGTTTTTGATAAAATTTTTGTTAAATGGAATTAAACTTATTTTAAGCACCAAAGTTCTTTGCTGGTTTGTTTTCAGGTGAAAATGTGGAATGTAACGTAGTTTTTAAAAGCACTTAATCTCTTTTAATTCCTGAGTTTTCATTCATACACCGCGCTACGGTCGTAAAGCTGTATCTATGAATCATTGCAGTTGAGTTGAGTTTTTGGTTTTATGGGTTCCCTATTAGGTAACTTTGCCGCATTTTATGCTATAATATGCAGTCGTCTCGGAGTTTCATCTAATCGGGCTTTGAGAGTAAGAGAATAGTCTGTCTGTCTGTCTGTCTGCTACGCTTTAATGTCCCATCTTATCTTCTCAAATCGATTTCGATGAAGAGGTAGGTTACATCCACATAGGCTACATTATCCTGGAAAATTCAAGAGTTCCCGTGCGAACCAAAATCCCTCAATCCACGGGGACGTCGCGGGCATCATCTTGTTTTTGATAAAGTCTTGTCTTGAAATGATGATGAAATACACGCGGACGAAAATGAAAGAAAGAAAAAACATTTATTTTCCAATTTTGCCACACATGCCCTTACCTCTAAGGTATGCTACCCCGACGCCTCCATCACCACTACCAACAGCAGTGCTAAACTAACAAGGTGACAGAAGCGCCGAGACAACAGGAGTCATATGTGGCACAACCCGAAAAAAGACTCCAACTCAGCCTAATGCTGCATGATTTGAATATGCACAAAGGCAATATAAAAACCATGCAGCGTTGATTTTCAGCCGGGACCTTGTTACAGGCGACGCCACTCACCCATAAATAAAAATAATACTAGCACTAAGTCAGTAATTACAGCCTATTCCAACACATAATTTATACTATTTTAAAATGGATTTCATTATTATCGGTCATCGTTGAAATACTAATATTACTACTATAATCAGAAGAAGTCGCAAGCATTGGCAGCCATGTTGTTAAAACGTGTACCTACTCACCCCCACTAAGGATTTTTCTACCTTCTGCACAGGATTTTAATATTAACTTAGTTCTTTGTTTACTATTCACGTTGCAGCTTCAGATACCGCAACTTATAAGGAAGACTGGTACTGGCTCTTATTAAATCTCTCTGAAGCTATACGAAAGGACGTAGATAAATATAGTCGAAGAGACAACACCCAAAAATCTTATGCCGAAAATAAAGACTTCATGACCGAATTCAATATAAAGTCTGCCTACGCTTATAATTAAACAAATGGTTATGTGACTTTACATATAACCAAAGTACACACATTTCAGGTGTTGCAACTCTTAAAAAAACAAACTTATATTTACATACATCTACAGCATTTTTTAGGAACAAAAATCGGGGGCAGCAAATCAATAACGTGCAGTTCAATTTTTTGATTCTGATTTTAGATTGCGACACTTGAACTTTACATCTCTATGTTTTGGTGTATTCAACAAGAAATAGTATAATTGCGCTGGTCTAGTACCGACGTTTTCCAGTTTTCTTTAGTGTGTTGCTTATCCAGGCCTAAATAATTGTCTCATCGGAGTAGAAACACGTTACACGAGGTATAATCTAACTTCAGCGGACGACTTTTAATGCTTTAGTATGTAATATTAGCTTATGCCCGCAACTTTTTCCGCGTGGACCTCACAAAATTCAAACCCCTTAGCGGTTGAAATTTAAAAATAAATTTCTTAGCGGATGTCTATGTCTATATGCTATCTGCATGCCAAATTTCAGCCCAAATCGTCCAGTGGTCTGAACTGTGCGTTGATAATCACCTTTTCTTTTTTATATTCAGATGAATTTAATATGTAATTGGTACTTGATGTATTCGGCATGCAATAGTTATGGCGGTGGTCTCTTGGCCTAGCAATGTTCCCCAGTGCTCGTTAGTGTGTTGCTTGTCCTTGGCTTGATTAATTGCCTCATCAGGGCACAAACACGTCGGATACTTCATTGTACCTCAGACGAGGACTTTTATTACGTTACGTAATTTTATGGTCATGTAAGAAATCTGCTTCAAGGACATTTAACTATTTTTTTAGTGCCGATTTTACCAACTCCTAGTAGGTAACGTTTAAACACACTAATAGTTTTTGTCAGAATTACACAACATCATACAACATCAACATTATACAACATCTGAGAAAAAATCAATTTTATTCCTAGGTTAAATCACAGAATAGGTAATAGGTTAAACGTTACTTGGAGTTGATAAAATCGGCACTTAGCTAAATGTAATATGAGATAATAATATAATTATATAATGAATACCACTACTGCACTGCGGTGATAACCCATATCGACACACATACACAAATCTAGACCATACATTTTTTTTGTAGGGTCTACAATTATTATGTAGTACAATAATTTTCATGCAAAACCCGAAGTTATCATAATTGGTGGTCTGATATAGAAAGAAAGAAGCAAGAAAGAAATCTTTATTCGGGGATATAAGTACAAGAAATAACTAATAATAAAATTAAATTTATAAAGAAAAGGGAACGCGAAATGTGACTTGATCCCCAAAATGGTCTTCACACAGCATGTGCTATATCTGTTGGGATATTTTTTTTTTTATCCACTACAAGCCCTTGACTGCGATCACAACTGTTGGTAAGTGATAATGCAGTCTAAGATGGTAGCGAGCTAACCTGTTAGGGGCATGGCAGTTATATTAAACCCATACCCCTTCGGTTTCTACACGGCATCGTACCGGAACGCTAAATCGCTTGGCGGCACGTCTTTGCCATATTTGATATATTGAGATTTTGATTGACTTGAGATTCAGGTGGCTTTAAGTCTCAGTTAGACAGTTTCTCCTTTTATTTTAATAGCCTATGATGACTCCCTGGACTTCGTTTGTCTAGATTTAGGTTTTTAAAAATCGCGAGGCAGCACTTAGATTTTCTAGGACAAGCATTACTTCTAGTAATAGCAGCCATGTCCGTGTCGGTGATACGAAGTTTCTACGTATCTCTATTCAAAGATGTCAATCAGCCAAATTACATCAAAGTCAGTCTTACGGATTCGTCATAAAAAGACAGGCAGAGTAGCAAAAATTATGGTAATTAAAAATAGACATAAAGATTTACGTATGTACAATCCCACAAACTTATCTGACCCGTTGACAGCATTGCGAGTATGTATAAAAAATAAAATAAAAACCAAAACCAAATAGGCATATAAATTTGTTCCAATTTTGGCCACCGGGTCAAATAACTTTTGGACGATAAAACAAGAAGATAGCAAGAAAATGCCAAAGATTTTTGCATATACACGACCGTGTTACCGTGACTATAGACGTAGTTGGCATTCTTTGCCGTGACTGTGAATATTATGACAGAGTTAAATTGAGTTCAAAAGGTCAAGTCTTAAGTTTCCGAACCGTGTTACTAAAACAAACAAAAGTAGGCTAAAGAAAATATATTGTTTTAATAAAGCTCTATAAACTAAATCCACTACAGCCCATTAACGTCCCACTGGGAACGAGTCCCACACGAGAGAGGGAATTAGACCCACCACGCTGCTCTCATGCGGGTTGGCGGGCTTTAACGACTATTAACATGTTAGTGATAATAACCGGGACCAACGGCTTACCGTGATATCCGAGGCACGGGGGTGAAACACCGCCAACTTCCTAACTCCGGGCTAGTATTGAGAATTTCTAGTCAGAAAAACCCAAAACTTAATTATATTACGGCCTGAGTCCGCCCGACCCGGGACTCGAACCCGAGACCTCGTCGGCCGCAGATGAACATGCTAACCACTAGACCAACGAGGCAGTTAAACTAAATAAGTAGTACTAACTATTACGACATCGGACAAACTTGAAAGGGTAATAAAAGCAATACAAAAATTAAATTCCCGTCAGAATGCGGGAAACAAAATATACAACCTCTCGCAGGAGCCCAGACAAAAGTTTTCACCCTCTTGGCAAAAGAAAACGTCGAATAGATTTGTGGCGCAAGTTACAAGTGACGACTGACCTAAAACTGATGATTTGCACAATTACTCATTATGTTGGCTGTGACGTCACAAGGGTTACAGCTGAAAATCAGCGCCAGGTACGTGCATTAGTTTACGCTTAGGATTCGAATGTAGTGAAAAAAAAAAGGCTGAGCTGTACACTCATTGTAGGTGGTGCCACAGACAAACATTTACATGTTACTATTTTTAACTAATTAAATACATACTAATTTTAAGTATAATTGCAAAAGTGTGCCTGTCTATCCGTCTGTCTGTCTGTCAGTCTTTCTATACGACGTCCGTCTTTGTATCTGTCTGTCTGTCTGTCTGCTACGGCTCATCTTTTCCATATTTTCAATTTTTAGCCCGCCTCTTCCAGTTTTTCATTTTGGTTTAGACTTTTCGTTGATACAGTTGGGTCAGTCACCGTTTCCTTTTATATATTTAGATAAGTACGTCGTAAAAATGAATGCCATCAAATGGTCTGATGCTCTCGTGACTTGTACCACACGCCACAGCAGTTCGCTTGGAGTTGCTCCAGCATTGACCGATTATAAAATCTATAAAACGAGACCAAGTTTGTTTGCCGAGGCCCGAGAGCTATTTGAAAAGATTTTAGACAATTCGGCGAAATAATTTAAATAAATTTATTATATATTCGGGATACTGTTTCTTTAAATTTCTAACTTGCTATATACCAGAACGATAACTGCAGTTTTATTGAAACAATCATTAGGTTAACGCTATTAATAGTGACGATAAATCCATACTAATATTATAAATGCGAAAGTGTGTCTGTTACGCTTTCACGGCTCATCTGTTCAACCGATTTTGATGAAATTTGGTTCAGTGATAGGTTGTATCGCGGGAAAGGACATAAGCTACTTTTATCCCCGAATAAATCAAAAACCTTAAGCCACGCTGACGAAGTCGCGGGCATCATAATATATAGTAACGGTATATTTTTTAACCGACTTCCCAAAAAGGAGGAGGTTCTCAATTCGGTGCGTTTTGTTTAATGTATGTCGGTGCATATCTCCGTGGTTTCTGAACTGATTTGAATTTATTTCTATCAGTCGTTAGAGGAAGCTCTCGAGGTATATAAAATCGGACTCCAAATCCTCAACCCTGACACTAAAAAGTTAAAAATAAAAATTATTTCCAAAAAATATATAAAAAATACAAAAAATAGTGGGCGGGTATAACAAGGATAAGCAAAGTTGACTGATCATGCTCGCCCGACTTCAACATAGTGGGTAGAAATCAAAATTATTTTTTACTTTACAGTGGCGTTGGAAGTCGGTTTTTTGGAAAGAATTTTTATTACATTTGGCAAACCTCACACAGTGAAAATTGATGTCAATTGAGAAGAAATCTGCAACGGAAAAATCAGCCAATAAATTAAATGCGGCGTTTATTTCAATGACAAAATAATATAGTATAGGTACTTATCAGTATTTGTGATGTCGCTAATACTAGTGTGTTAGATAAGGGTAGGTTCCTCCATCCCTCGATTGTTATAGCACTGTCAATCTACATATACTAACCTACATTGTACGCACTAAGCCTCATACCTTGTCACGCATCAGCACAGTTCACTGGCTGTAAAATCAATGTTGTACATGTGTTTATAGGCTCTCATGAATAATGTGTGTTATTATATAGATACATAATGACAATAGACATATACAATACAATGACAAACAGATAATTTCGCAGATAAATCTAAAATTAATATTCTCCTAATATGTCCAATTATAACACAACATGGTAAATGGTAACAATATTACTGTTTTAGACGAGAATTGTGTCTGTTATTTTGTTATATGCGTAATTAAAAGAGTCAATCTAGTCAACCAATTTTACCAAAAGGCATCTTTAGGCCTATATTATATTATACCTATTCTGTGCTAATAGTTTAAAAAAGATCTAAACATCGTCTAGGTAGATTTCTGCAATAAATTAGAGTAATACAGAGTCATAACGGAAATTGGGTGTGAAAAAACACATTATCCTTGATATTCACGTTAGCTTTACTAGCCTGAACACGTCATCACGTCGTAGGTTGTAAATGACCGTGAAGAAATAGGTCACATTCATCCCTTGTTAAGCGCTTGTTACACGCTTGTGCACAAGCTTCCGACCGAGGTGACCTTGGTCAGTTTCGACCAAGTGACCAAAGGCGTATAGAGAACGTTGAGTAGGAGGCCGACCGTGTAGACGGCGGTGTACGTCCAACCATCGTCGGAAACGCACGCGTCTGTGATGGTGGATGAAAGGTAAGTTTTTGCGGAACCTGTACAGTTATTTATGGTAGACATCCCTTGTCTCTGTGATATCAGTTCCGAACATTACAAAAGTTTTGATCACAAAAGTGTGGGGTGGGAGAAAATTAAGTTTATATGACTAAGTTCCCGTTTTTCTATCAGCAATTGCGTCATCTAGTTTTTTTGGCACCTTTGGTGAACAAGTTGCCATGACTTAATTCACCTCGAACGTTTAGACGGAATGTTTTGTTGGCATCCGTGTAGTCGAATCCGAGGCGACCGTCGGTCAACCAAGGTCACCTTGGTTGCAAACCTGGTCGACAACTGTGTAGCAGGCGCTTATGTGCGAACACATTCAGGTAATAATGACGTTATGGCCCATTACTGTCATCCAGCCGCAGAAGCTTGTATAAATAACTACGCGTTTAGGGAAAACTTAGTTTTCACTTTTTTGTTTGGTGAACGTATTCGTATTAGTCTAGGAAAGTAAGCTAGAGGACTCCAATGGTAATTTCTTAGGTGACGTAACTTTATAATGTAATAAAGTATCATGAGAGAGAATCTATACTAACATATAAGTATACTTATACACTAATATAATAAATACGAAAGTTTGGATGTATGGATGGATGTTTGTTACTCAATCACGCCCCAACGGCTGTACGGATCTGGATGAAATTTGGCACAGTCCTAGAACCAAACACCTCAATCCACGCATTCCACGCGGGTGAAGTCATCAGCTACTATTGTATAAATAACCTTAGATAATTACAAAACGTGAATGAATGAAAGTTAGACACATAACAAAATGGAAAATGTTGGTCTCTTGGAATAAGATTCCATTGAATATGTGGCCGAATCGTGTTTTATGGGTGTAATAACTCGTTTAGTAAGTAGGATCAACGGTAGATATCAATGACGATTTGAATGACGTACTTTGTTTACGTAGCTCTAGTACAAGTAATACGAGTTATTTTCATTAAACCGGCGCGGGACCACCGGCGGCTCGCCACCCCGCGGGACCTCCGCGGTTGCGTCGTAAATTTTTAAAATGGCCGCCCCAGACGAAGGGCTATCACCACCACAGACGTTATTTTCGTCTTCTTATTCTTCTTTATGAGCCTTTCTGGATATAGGCCTCATCATGAGCACGCCATTCTTCCCGATGTTGGGCAAGCCTCCTCCATGTTTTCCCCGCAAGCTTGGTGATGTCGTCAGACCAACGAGATGGTTGTCTTCCTACGTTTCGTTTGCCGATACACGGTCTCCATTCCAGTAGTAAATGGGTCCATCGATTATCTTTGGTCCTACAGACATGCCCTGCCCACCTCCACTTTGACCTGGACACTTTCAAAACAATATCCGTTAGTGCCGTTTCTTGGCGCAATGTGGTGTGTGGTGGTGCTTTAATTTCTCCTAACATTCAAATGGATCAGGCTAAAGCTTTTTATTTTGGAAGTCTTAATATGCCTTTTGGCAATTTATTATTTTTGAATTTTCTCTGGCATGGGCTGGTGGGAGGCTACAGCCGTAGCTACTTACCACCCCGCAAATACATGTTTGCAACCGAATTAGCATTCCTGTACGATGCCGTGTAGAAACCGAATTTAGGTATTATCTAGTTGGCTGATAAAAAAAACACCCAATGGTTGTACCCAGGACCTCATCATTCGCATAAACTAGCTACTAAACCAGCGAGGCAGTCAGCGAAGTATTATGTTGAGTTGGTCTAATTGTTAGCATGTTCGACTGCAGCCGACGAGGTACCGGGTTCGAGTCCCGGGTCGGGCCATTATTAGTTTTTTCTTGTAAGAAATTCTCAGTACTAGTCCGGAGGTAGTAAGTTGGCGGTGTTTTACCCCCGTGCCTCGGAGAGCACATTAAGCCGTTAAACCTCTCACCGGTCGTGTCGGATTTTCCTTCTCATCGGGCTATGAGAGTAAAGGAACAGGGATTGTACTTGTGTATGGGCACACACTTGCGCACTATAATATCTCCCCCGCAGATGGCTAATCTCTGGAGATAGGTCGCCATGGCCGAAATTCGGTCGGGAGGACATTATTACTATTATGTAGAGTTGAATTGGCAAACTTTCTCAACATAAACAAAACTTTCAACACAAACCAATTATTTTACAACGCAGAACTACGAACTACTCACAACAGAATGCTTTTATTGTGGAAGGATTTGCGTGAAATTAAAAGTCGCGCCCATTAAAACAGTTCCGAGTCAAAATGTTCCAACTTTTCTCATTTAAATGAAGTACCGGCGTTGCTTGAAATATTGTAGGAAGTTAACCGATAATTGAGTTGGGTTTGAACTACAGAATATATAGTAGGGTAGTAGGGCACCTGCGGCAGGTGCAGGCAAGAATGATCTAGGAGGGATCTAAGTTAAAAGGTCCTTATTTGAGTTTGACAATCTCCGTGGCGCAGTGTGTAGCGCTGTTGCCTTAACGTGCGGAGGTCCTGGGTTCAACCCCCGGCAGGGTCAATTTGGGAATTTATAATTTCTGAATTTTCCCTGGTCTGGCCTGGTGGGAGGCTTCGGCCGTGGCTAGTTACCACCCTACCGGCAAAGACGTGCCGCCAAGCGATTTAGCGTTCCGGTACGATGCCGTGTAGAAACCGAAGGGGTGTGGGTTTAATGTAACTGCCATGCCCCTAACAGGTTAGCCCGCTACCATCTTAGACTGCATCATCACTTGAGAGATCGCAGTCAAGGGCTAGCTTGTAGTGGATAAAAAAAAATGTCACGGAGTGGCGCGGCACGTAGTAGCAAATTATTACCATGTAAAGGATTGAAGCTTGGCAATGATTTGCTCTAGTGGCTCTGATAGTTCCTTAGTTAAGATGATTTGTGAAATGGTGATAATGAAGAAAAAACCAGGCTGAGTTTGTTGTGGGCTCTTCTCAGACCAGGCGTTTGGAACCTTCGTAGCTTTGGTTTTAGGATACCGTTACTGATTATCACCATTATATTTTATAAATAACTGGACGTCAATATGTGTAGTGTACCTACCTAAATTGAATAAACATTATTGATTATTGACTATTGAAATATTATTTGTATGGGTATAGTTGAGGACCTGGAGAGTGACAAAGGCTTTGACTTTTTATCCCGGAAAATTGAGGAGTTCCCGCGGGAATCCAAAAAAACTCATTCCACACGAACGAAGTCGCGGGCATCAGCTAGTGATTATATAAATCAGCGCAGCATTTTATTAAAAAAAATCATGCTTATAATACCACCGCCCGCCTGCGGGGGGTCGAAGACTTATTACTTTTGCTACTCTCCGAGGCATGTTATACGAAAAGGCAATATAATAAAGGTATGTTGGTAATTGGTATGAGCGAAAATTAAGAAATGCGTCTGTCTGTTGCTAGAAAATGTTTTTATTGAAGTGAAAACTTCTTTAGGCGCGTTGAGCAATTTTTGGTAATTTATTATTGAAGTGTAAAACTTCTTTAGGCGCGTTGAGCACTTTTTGGTAGGGGGTAAAAATGTAGATTCGCGTGACCGTGACCGACATGTTCACGAACATATAAATATTCTACATTCGAAATTAAACTTTAAAGCCTTAGTATTAAGGTTTGTATTTTAATAATTTTAAATTAAAAAAATCGTTTTCACTTCCTATCAGCAGTCTGCCAATTTTTTTTTATTTTACTTAGTGCACACTTATTATCATTTTAAGTTTTAATTTTATTTTAATTTAAGTAAATTATTCTTGTAACTATAAACTATTAATTTTAGATTTTTTTAGAATAGAACAGATAATGATATCTTTATAGCTGTTTCGCAGGTGGGCGTTGACGGCTGAAACGCAGTTTATACCTACTTTTTTAGCCGTCATCGTTCTTAGGAAATAAGATCAAATTTTGTTATAGTTTACAGAAAAAAAAATTTACTTATTTAATTTCATTTACCGGTATTTCAAATCATACTAATATTTTAAATGCGAAAATGTGTTTTTTTTGTTGGTTTGTTGGTATGTTGGTTTGTTGGTTTGCTCGTTTGTCCTTTAATGACGCCGCAACGGAGCAACGGATCGACGTGATTTTTGGCATGGGTATGCCAAAAATGTTGAGGACCTGGAGAGTGACATAGGCGACTTTTTATCCCGGAAAATTAAGGAGTTCCCGCGGGAATAACAAAAACTTGAATTACGCGGACGAAGTCTCGGGCATCAGCAAAGTCGGGTTTGTTCGAACACTATAGAACGGCTGGACCGATTTTCATGGTTTTTGATTTGTTGTTTTTGTCTCCTTCCGGAATAGCAGAATAACCATTAAAACATTGGAAAATTGATGAAAAAAAAACCCTTGATTTTCCCATACAAAATGTTCATGGGTTTCATAACTGTCAAACATTTAATGTTCATCCCGTCGATACGGTTAACTCTCTTCTCAAATTAAACAAAGAAAAACTTAAACCACGTGGACGAAGTCACGGGCATCAGCTAGTTATACTCGTAAAATACATACATATTAAGAATATATTTGATTTCTTCGTGCTCGTAAGCGCTTGACGGCATGTCTTAGCAGTGCACGCTCCTCCATGCTTGATATTGTAGTCACGTTAAGCCGTCGGTTCCGGTTATTATCACTAAAGTAGTTAACATGATATTAGTCGTTAAAGCCCGCCAACCCGCATTGGAGCAGCGTGGTGGGTGTAAGCTCTAATTCCCTCTCTCCTATGAGAGTGGAGGTAAGTGTCCAGCAGTGGAACGTTAATGGTTCTTCTGTTTGAACGCGACGACCTCCCTGGCGCAGTGTTGAGCGCTGTTGTCATAATGTGGGAGGTCCCGGGATTGATTCCCGGCAGGGTCAATTTGGGATTTTATAATTTCTGATCTGATGTTTTTATATTACCACCCTACCGGCGTAGACGTATCGCCAAGCGATTGAGCGTTCCGGTACGATGCCGTGAAGAAACCGACTAGGAGTATGGGTTTAAGGTTAGGTTAGCTCGCTGCTATCTTAGACTGCATCATCACTTAGCATCAGTCATCAGTTGAGATCGCAGTCAAGGGCTATCTTGTACTGGAATAAAAAATAAGAAAAGAACGCGTATTACCCATGTTCACGCACACCCTTGTGCACTTTTATGTAGATATATATAAAATATTCATAAAATGTAGGTTTTTGCGCTGTTAATCTTCGGAGCAAGTAGTGGTACCTTGAGTTAGCATCTCCCTGAGGCTGATCCGCTGAATTATTCAGTAATCCGAACCTATATGTAGCGAATCCTCGAACATTCCCCTGTTTAAAGCTGTAGTTACTCTTGAAGATAGGAAATACTATTATAGGTTCACGAGCGAACGACATATAAGCCGCTGCTTTCAAGAAAATGGAACTGGCGGAAAATAGCTGACAGAAAAATTCTCACGCGGAATTCCGCCTATATGATAAAATAATAGGTATTGCAAGTAACGTATTTAGTAATCATACTTACTAATATTGTAAATGCGAAAGTGTGTTTGTTTGTTGGTTTCTTGGTTTCTTGGTTTGTCCTTCAATCACACCGCAACAGCACAATGGATCGACGTGATTTTGCCTGGGTATAGTTGAGGACCTGGAGAGTGACATAGGCTACTTATTATCCCGGATTCTTAAAGAGTTCCCACGGAAAAAAAAACTCAATCCACGCGGATGATGTCGCGGACATCAGCTAGTTCTGTGTAACACAATGAGCACCAAATCTATCTAATTCTTGTCTATCTATCTCAGAGTAAATTTTATACCACAGCTCACCTCTGGCAAACCGCCAAAATTAGCGCTATTCACTTTGACCACCTTGCAGCAGTTTCTAGAGTCTAGATTTATTGCTAGAACCACTTATATAGTCCAAGAGACGACAGCCAGATATCCAATTCAATAGAAACTATAAAATTATAACTATTTCAAACTTCAGTGTCTTTATTTTAGTCCAACACAACATGTCTTGTATTATCAACACACTCACGTACCTACCACGTCCACAAAAAAATATTTTACTATGAAATAAAGTTAAAACTGATGAAATTTACATTTAGAGAGTTTTTGTAGGGAGTCTTCTTACTGTAGGAATTTTCCGTAATAAAACCGTCAAAACGTATATTCCGTCAATCAGGCGATTTCAAAATATAGACGGGTTCAACGCTTGTTTAACTTTTGAGGCCTAAACCCCACCGCTGTATAACTTAATAATTACTAGAATTTACCTACTTTGAGCTCCTAGCAAAAGTTTCAAGATTATAGACTAATTTTGCATTGCAAACTACTTGTTGTTCAAATATGAAGAAAATTAAGAGAGTTTAATAATACAGATTAATTTAACCTCAATTTTAATTTAGCTCGCCAAACCGCATTGGAGCAGCGTGGTGGTCTCCCTCCCTCTCTCCTATGACAGTGGAGGCATGTGCCCAGTAGCGCTTAATTTAAGTTAAGTATATTAAGTTAGCGTTTAATTTAAAAATAAAATACTGAGTTAGTTATTAGAAAGCCAATAAGTGTGATCAGGTGGAGACTATTGCTTTTTAAGTAAGTTACCTCGGAGCTACTAACCACTGATCTGGCCATTGCATCACATAATGGCAAGGGCTTACTTGGAATAATAATATTCCATAGCACCCCCGGGAATAACAACAGCGCGGAGGAAGATCTTACTATTGTTGTAAACATATCACCTACTCGTCGCACACCTTGGCGATTATTCGGTTAGCTCCTGGACTATACTGAGGTGTTTAAATTTAAGCAAGCGCTTGCAGTGACAAATGAGGTCCGTAACTATAAGTGCACTTGCTTTATGTTCCGTCGCGATACGATAATATCATTTTACAGAGTGCCTGGTTGAAGTTGTGATGGTAAAGTATTGTTTTATGTACTTGCGCATAAGTTAAGCGATTCATAGGTTTAGCAGCTTTAAAGAGCCCTAGTCTATAAAACTTTAATGTCTACTTTTCCTTAGAGTTCGGTAAACCAATTATAGAAACATTTTTAGCGAAAGTGACGCGTTATAGACGTTTCAATCTCAAACTCTAATCTTTTTTATTTAAGTAGACTTTGACAAATGATTTTGAACCGTCGAGTGAATCTACCACTGGTTCGGAATGCCATTCCTACCGAGAAGAACCAGAAAGAAACTTGGTGGTTGCTCTTTTGAAAAAATCATTTACAATCATCAGTGTAGATACATAAGCAACCATTGTTGCCGCTGTCCTTAGCATTGCTGTAGCAAGTCGAATCCATGCTCTTTTATTATTACAAGATAATCAGTTTTCGAGTTAGGTTTTTAACTAATCACAATTTCATAGTCAGTTCTCGGTACCACCGTTGTAAATAACGTCTCTTATGCATTTCGGCAAGAAGCTGGAAGAATAATAGACCATAGACCTGGACTTGGACTTGTAACAACCAAAATATTAGCATGTGTACATTCTTTATCTGGCGCAGACGATACCATAAAATTGTTTGTGTATACTTGTATTGGTTCTAGGTCAGACTAAACATTTTTCTTTTGAAATTACTGCTCTACTATCTACAGTATATTAGGCTACTAAAAGTGGAACTTAGTCTGAAGTTTTCTTAGTCCTTTAATCTTTAAAAAAATCTTGCGATACCTTGTCCATATAAATTTCTTTCATAAAAATGTAAAAAGTATTTCATATTTTTACATTAATTTACAGCGCAAACTTTCAGGACCTTTTCAGTGAATCCTCTTTTGAATTTAAAGTTTTATTGAAACTACGTAGTTTGGAAAGTATAAATTAAAGAAATGAATTTCATAATGTGAAATAGATTACGTTTGAGAGGGTCGAGGTATTAAAGTTTGTGAAGTTTTTCAATTAACAATTTTACAGTAGAGACAGTATTTTATAGTAATTTACTTTTTAATTTTCAGGGCTCAGCCTTTATATTATTAAAACTGTGTTGAGGACTAGCTGATGCCCGCGACTTCGTCCGCGTGGTTCAAGTTTTTTTGATTCCCGCGGGAACTCCTTAATTTTCCGGGATAAAAATTAGCCTATGTCACTCTCCAGGTCCTCAACTATACCCATGCCAAAAATCACGTCGATCCGTTGCTCCGTTGCGGCGTGATTGAAGGACAAACCAAAACACCAACAAACCAACAAACCAATAAACCAACAAACAAACACACTTTCGCATTTATAATATTAGTATGAGTATGATAGTATGATATTATTATGAAGTATGATTCAAATTTTTTGCATATTTAGAAGTGGGACGGTAAGTGGTATATAATATTTCATCATGCTGCACGTTATACCACATAGATTTGACTGTTTTGGCGGATTATAGCGAACTAGATGATGCCCGCGACTTCGCCCGCGTGAATTTTTTTAAAATTCCCGCGGGAACTCTTCAATTTACCGGGATAAATATCCTTCCCATATCCTTCCCCTGGATGTAACCTGTCTCTGTACCAAATTTCATCAAAATCAGTTGAACAGATGGACCGTGAAAGCGTAGCAGACAGACAGACATACTTTTGTTTATTTATTGCGAGATAGGCTTGCGCTTGACCACAATCATGCTTAATACAAAGCAATGATGAGGTCTAGGTTGGAATGCGCTGGCCTAGAAGATGCCTATTCAGTCTTGCTATATTTATAATATTTGTATGGATTCCTTTACTTGCAGGTTAACCCTATACTGTAGATAATTAAGTGATGATGCATTCTTAAATGCAAGTGGGCCAACTGATATGTGTTTTTGGGCCGTACCACCAGGTGGGTGACTAAGCAGTTACTAGGTGGTACGGCTTTGCTAGTAGGTTGGGGACTAGCCACGGCCGAAGCCTTCTAGCACGCTATCAAATCAAATCAAATCAAATCAAATATTTTTTATTCAAATAAACTTTTACAAGTACTTTTGAATCGTCAAGTGAATCTACCACTGGTTCGGAATGCCATTCCTACCGAGAAGAACCAGCAAGAAACTCGGTGGTTGCTCTTTTTAAATAATTCATTTACAATTACTATATCAATGTGTACATAAGTAACCGCTGTCCCCAGCATTGCTGGAGCGATCAAATCCATGCTCCTCTATAATTTACATAATCTTCAACAGTATAATAAGCTTTTTTCAGGAGCATACTTTTAATGGATTTCTTAAATTTGTTTATTCAATTCATGTCAAAGACGGGCAGACAGAAAGTAGCCCCATTCCCGCCGGCGGCATCCGTTCACGAGCATGAGAGCTAGACCATGAATGAATTTGAATTTCATCGAATCCGAGATCGGCCACTGCGCTCACTAGTATCTACTGCACTAAGGAGGTTCTGAACATACCTAATCAGTAGACAAAGCGTTTGGATTCATAGAATAGGATTTATATAGAGCGAGAGCTTTATATAGAACGAACGCTGGGTCCCTTGTCACTCGAGGATTGGTTTAATTGTATACCCCTTTAACAGACCTCTCGGAATTGTAAATGAGTGTTGGTTAGTTTGTAGAATTCAATAGTACAAACCTATAGACTCACAGTAAACTAAAATCTATCTAAAATAATGGTTGCATTAGGTCTATTTTCGTATAAAGAGCCTTTCATGTTTTATTTCAAATCTACCCTTTGATGTATAATTGTAGGAATCAGCAGTTCAGGTGTCCATCAAAAATCTCCTTAACTCCTTAATTGGGGCATATTTTTGTCATTTAGACAATTTATACTTTATGTTTTATGAATAAAGTAGGTCTTTCAATGCAATTTTATTTGATCACAATCACATCAACGTAACATAAAGCAACATTGATCTAAGTCAATAGATGGATGGTTGTCTGACTTTAAAGATCGAAGGATTATGCGTCTCGGGATCCCGCGTCACGAGGGGAAACCTCCTTCGCTTCCTAGGTTCCCGTCAAAAAATATAAGGGTAAGGATTTTTGGGTTATATTATTATGTAATATGTACCTACCTATGAGTGGGATTTATCAAGTACATAATATAACCCAAATTGAAGTTATATTCAAAACCAATGTTTACGTATCGCTACTAAAATAAACTAGATAACTAACCACAAATAATGTGTGTTAGATATACCTACCAAACATAACTTGATGCCTTTGCATTTAACGACTAGTAATGAATTATGATATGACAACGATACGACACACAATATGGTCTAGACTCTAGACTCTCTAGTTGAAATGAAATTCATATTAATTGTCTTGACTAATTGACCGACAGATTCATGAACGTACAGGGTTAGCAACTTAAAATTGTACCAGTGGATATTATTTTATGGCGCCGAATGCCGATACTCGTTAGGATAACACTAAGCATGATTTTTTGGTAATTTCACCTCTAAATAGATTCAATAGGCGTTGACAATCCATAAAAATTGGCATTTGAACTCAAGGTTAAAAATAAATCCACGCAGAGGAAGTCGCGGTCATCATTTTCAAGTACCTACTTATAAGATATTTGTTCGTTAAAATTATTCATATTATTGCTGTCGTATCGATATCGTATCGTGTAGTGTGACTGATTTGCGTTCACGATAAATGCTAAGCCTCAAAATCCATTTATGATTGGCGCAGTAATTGGGGGGTGGTGTGGAATAGACTAGTTGAAGTGTTTACTTTGCCTACAATAATAATTACTACGTCCGACTCGTGTATAATATAACCCAAACAGGAGTTGTTTTGGTAAAAGCTTTTTGTTGATAATGCCCGCGGCTTGGCCGGGTGGATTTAAGGGTTTAGAACATAGTTCTGTTTGGCAAGATAAAATACGGGGATCTGACCTCGAAACATAGTACGTGACAAAAAAGCGATATACTCTGTCACTCTCCCTCTAGTATAGATGGTGTTCTTCTTCTTACTTCCAAGTAGCTTTCAGTAGCTCAGCCGGAAGTGGAAGCCGAGGCGAGGAGTGAAGTAGGTAGCAATAATGCCAATAAATATATGCAATAATAATGCTTGCTTAGAAGATGCCTTTTCACTCTTATTTTGATGATTAGTACTTCAGTTAAGGGTCATCCATAAAGTACGTCACACTAATTTCGTGATTTTTTTACCCCTCTCCCGTACTTGTCACATTATTTTTTAATATAATCAACATAAAATCAAATTTTTGAAAAAAATAACAAAGCTTGAAAAGGAAATATTTTTAAATTCAACACTAAGATGTAGGTATAAGATTTTGAAATGTGACGTCACGAAACTTAGGACTCCTCCCATATATTATATCAAAAGCTACTTGCAAAGCTTGTAGTGGATAAAAAAAAAGCTAGGTCAAACTGTGCGATCGCTAAACAGTGATATTAGGGCGTAGCAACGCCACATCAAAGGACTGCGCGCGTTCAAACGTGTAGTGCGGGTAGCTTGTATAAAAATTCTATTGAATTTCCACATAATAGAAGAGAGCTCGAGTGAAGGACGCTTTATAGGGGCGTAGGGACACTTCTGAACCGATCTCTAAAAACCTTTTATAGGTTCACGCTTTGTACCTAATGTCCTTTTCTTACGGTTTTTATGCAGAGTCTAGCCTTGAATGAGGAGAGGTGGTGATTACTTTTGTAGTTTTTTTTAAATTTCACTAGTATCATGTTTCTAAAAGACTGCTATCTCCCTGGCGAAGTGATGAGCGAGCCCTGTGGTTTTTTTGGGTCCCGGGTTCGATCCCATGACAAGGTCAATTCGGGGATTTATAATTTCTGAATTTTCCCGGCCTGGTGGGAGACTTCGGCCGTGGCTAGTTACCACCCTACCGGCAAAGACGTACCGCCACGCTTAAATCGCTATTTAGCGTTCCGGTACGATGCCGCTGACCTAGGCTGACCAAGTATAATCCGCACTTGGCCAGCGTGTAGCAGACTTCACAAACATTTGAGAACATTATAAGGAACTTTTGGGCATGCAGACTTCACAATATTTTCTTTCACCGAAAGCAAGTAAGTGTTCATCATTACCGCGTGTCTTCAAACCGAAGTTTGGCGGTCATTATTCGAAAATCTTCTCTATTTTGAGCCGCATCTTTTAATCTTGGATAGCTCCTGTCCACTCCCTTATTTCGTCCAAGCACTTGCGCGTTTGGCGACCTGGAGCTCTCTTGCCTGCAATCCCTCCTTCCGAAATTAATCTTGGAAGTGAGCATTGGGCTCCTCTTTGCAGATGTTCGAAGAAAGCAAGTAAGTATTAAGAGGATATGGCATGAACGGGTAGGTATTGAACAATGGTATGGCCGTCGTGCTGCTCCTCGAATATAATTCCATAACGCCCGATAGGGACAACTGCAGCTTGGACCGATAATACCTATGAAAAACAGTCGAATTCTTCTCGTATTTTTCTGTTTCGTCTTCCAAAACAGAACCAATTTTTTTTTCAAGAATAATTTAAGAAGCACTCTAGCTATGTTGGTATGTTTTTCTTTTTTTGATTATATCAAATTTATTTGTCAAATTTATTTGCTATGATGATATAGTTATCTGATGATGACGCCAAAACTAGGCAGTTTTTTTGCAATTTTTGAAGATTCCATATTCTTAAAATTATTAATTTATCGAAAAAATTAAAACATAGGGACATGGCACGGACACATATAGACTGTATGTATGGTGCAAAAATATTTTCTCTATTGTAATTATGCACGGAGAAAACAGACTAATACGATTATAATGGGGAAACCGCCCTCCCGTATCGTCTTAATTAAGTATAAATTGGGAAAACAATACTCGGAGTGTCGACACAAATTGCGCATTCGTACCTCGTTGAACACGGAATATTGTATTGAAAAAAATATCAGTGTAACGCGTAAAGTATCAGGGAAAATACACACAATTTCGCAGCCGAATTGAATATCGGATGAATAAGAGGCTATGATTGTGGTTTTTCATAGGGTTGCCACCTGAACTGTGGTACTACAATAGTGATGCCATCATTTGACGCAGATGTGATGTGATGCTGCGGTGTCAGAAAGCTCTACCTAGGAAACCACGTCCGTTTTTTCTGCTGTCACATATTTTGAAAAATGTGAGATTGAGATATGTCAATATAGTCAAATAAATAAAATAAAAATAACATGATGGAGATAAAAAAAAATAGTGTAGTTTTCCAAGACTTGAGCGTAGATTTAGGATTTTTCCTGGGATAAAAATATGACCTATCCTGCCTACTAAAGGATAAAATATCTGTTCGAATGTCATGATTAGTTGGGTAATTCTCATGAAATCCCGAAATTAGGTTATTATAAATTGACAAAAAATATTGAAATGAATTTGTATTTATTTTCTATGGATTTCGTAGTGCTAGTGTTACTAGATTTTAATTATATAGTGGTCCCCAGAATAAACGTGTTTTAGAAGAATTATGAGGATATTTAAAAAAACGAAGGTGAGGGAATGACGACTTAGGTGAGGGAATGACCAATACGAGCATTTCATTAAAAATAAAATTTAAAGCACCTTTAAAAATAAAATTATGTTTGTTTTTATAAATAATCTATTTACTTAGTAATCAAAATTTATTTTCTTACATTAGTAGGAACTATGAAAATCATCATTCTAATAAAACTTAAATTATGTGACACTTACAAGTAAGCAATGATCACTGGCAAGTAAAGCAATGGCAGTACAATTAAATAATAAACGAAAACCAAGACGTCTTTGCTTCCTTAAAATTAACTTAACTGACATTCTACCAATCGAGTAGAGATCTTATTTTAGACTTTTTGAAAAGTTGGTTAAATATTATAAACTAGTCTATTTACTTTACGGAATAACATCTCTACTCTCTTGATCAATTTTGGGTGGTCGATCTTCTGCATGATAAAATTCCAGGCATACAACTGTTCGTCTTTAATTATTGGCCATCTCCAAGATTTGGTTCCTCTTTTCATACACTTTACTAAAGCGCCTTCTTCAGAAACTGATAGTATTCCCCCCAGATAAAATTTTTCATCCCATTTGACAAGAACATGATCACCAATATTATCTATTATTGTCTCTATATGTTTCGCTATTTTTCTTCCAGTTTTTTCTTTTTTGCCTTTCTCTGGAACTCGTGTCGGATATATAAGTTTTACTTGGCCTTTTTCTTTTTTTCTTAGGTATTTAAGTCTTTCTTTTTCACAAAGTATTTCAAGACGTACAGGATCGGATTTAATTTTCTCCCTACGCTTCCTATCATATTCTTTCTTTTTTAATTTTGCTTCTTCTTCGCTTATCTTCTTTTTTCTTGGCATTATTTGACCCTACAGCAAGATCGAGATAGTAAATTCAAGAGTTAGCTAAAGCAAAAAAGCAAGCTGACCCAGTCAAAAATCATTCCCTCATAAATCATCATTCCCTCACTATACATTTATATGAGGGAATGACGTTGAGGGAATGACGAAATAAAGAATAATCAAAAAAAACTCGTGACGTATGTCACGAGTTTTTTTTGATTATTCTTAAAAAAAGTTCTTTTACCTTACTTTAAAAAAAGTTCTTTTGCTTAAGTTTATTACTTCCAAAACCTTATTTCTCTATGCAGTTAATAATGGTGAAAGTATTTACCTTTTGTTTTTTTAGGCTGTGATGGAATGACGATCAAAAATGTAATTAAACAAAAAAAATTATATATTTTTTGAAAACAAACTCCACAATACGCTCACGTTAAATTCGCCATATTCTTAAATTAACAGTACTACCAACTTTCAAAAACGGACGGTAGCGTTCATGTTTGATTAAAAATGCGTTCATAAATCGATTGTCAGTAAAAAGTGAGGGAATGACTTATTTTTATAAGACACGTGTATATATATATTTTTTAATCCATTTATTATGTTATAAAACAAATAAGAGATTTTTTAAATTAATCTATGTATTATATTTTCTATCAATCGGTCATAGTTGTAAGACTTTAATAAGATTTTTTTGGTTGTTTGATGATATAACAGTTATTGAAATTGGAGCTTGGGACATAGTGAGGGAATGATTTTAGAGATATTATATTATAGATTTATTTTTTTAATTTACTCATATGGTTCCAAAATGATTAGTAAATCTTTTAGCCACAGTAAAGTAGATTTTAAGAAAATATTGTTAATCTTTATAATATGTTTGTTAGATTTTTGATAAAACTTGAAGGACAAGAATTTCGGGATTTCATGAGAATTACCCAGTTACTGAAACACGCTAGTTACATTTATTTCATATTATTTTTTATGTAGATGGCAGCCCTATATCCGAAATATGTGTTGCAAAGGGCCCTAGCACGTACGTGCGGGTTTATTTCATTACAAGCTATTTTGTTGCATAAAAATTGTATTTTAATACATGCGATATAAAGTTCATATTCGTGTAGCTCATGATGTGTGTAGCATAGTTTATTACACGCCCTATGGAGTAGGGAATGATTCGAAAAAGGTTCGAAATAGGTTGTTACTTGTTAGTTAAATGTATATTGATTATTGTAACTTTATAGGTGTTGGATATAGTAAGTAAATTTATATTTTGTTACCAATTTACTTGTACAGCTGAAATCAGCACAAATAACTAGAATTGCTTTTATTCGAGCACAATCTTTCTATAATAAAGTTTTACCTAGATGATATTAACTTCATCGGCTTTGATTAAGTTTTTTGATTTCCGCCGGAACTGCTTAATTTTCTGGGATATAATGTAGCCTATGTCCTTCCTCGGGATTTTACCTGTCTCTGTTGCAAATTTCGTCAAAATCGGTTCAAAATATGGACTGGGAAAACGTAACAGATAGGCGGATACACTTTCGCATTACCTTTATACTACTAATAATAGTATGGATTTTACGACATCTAAGCCCTTGACTGTGATATCGCCTGGATGTTTAGTTATTATGTAGTCTAATAGCGGGCTGGCTTGGAAGAACATGATATCGTAACGGAACGCTAAATCGTTTGGCGGTGTCTTTATCAGTAGGGTTGGACCACGGACAAAGCCTCACACTGGGCCAAATCAGATAAATTAAAAAATTACTACTACTACAGCCCATTACCGTCTCACAGCTCGGCATAGGCCTTCACTCTCATAGGAGAGAGGGAATAAGAGCTTAGACCCACCACGCTGTTCCAGTGCGGGTTTGCGGGCTTTAACGACTATTATCATGTAAGTGATAATAACCGGGACCGACGCCGCACCACCCCCACCTTACTTCCTAACTCCGGGTTAGTATTGAGAATTTCTAATCAGAAAAACCCAACACTTATGGCTCGACCCGGAACTCGTCACGTCGTCGTCACGTCGGCCGCAGCGTCACATGCGAACCACTAGACCAACGAGGCAGTTCAAAAATTATACTATTCCTAAATTTACTCCGCTGAGGAATGAAACCGGGACCTCCAACTTGTAAGACCACAGCGTCTAGGAGGTCGTCAATTTTGTGATAAGTGTACCAAATTATCGGCAAAGTAAAGATAGACGCCTATTTGAGGGCGAGAGATATGGCTTGGACGTGCGCAGTTCACGTGTTACATAGCTAGCACAGGTTATAGGCCAGGAAACGAGCGGGTACCAGGTATTAAGCGGTGCTTCCACTGGAGTGACGTGTGGACTCCGTTTAACTCGCAGAGGAAAACTGCATACAAGCACTGTCAGCAATAAAGAGGACTGAACGAACAAAAAGAGTTCAAAAGCTGAGCTCGCTTATTTAGGCAACTAGATGATGCCCGCGAATTCGTCCGCGTGGATTAAGATTTTTTAAATCCCGCGAGAACTCTTTAATTTTCCGGGATAGGCCTACTATGTCCTTCCCCTGGATACAAACAATCCCTATACCAAATGTAATAAAAATCGGTTATATAAAATTTTTTTTTTTTTATTTCTGCGGGAACTCTTGATTTTTCCGGATAAAAAGTATCCTGGGGAAGGTCCCAGGATACAACCTATCCCTGTACCAAATTGTATCAAAATCGGTTGAACAGACCGTTAAAGCGTCACAAACAGACAGGCATACAGAGAGACACGCGATTTTGCTTTTATAATATTAGTGTGGAAGTATGAATGTCGGTGTTTTCTGGCCGCGCGAGGCCAAGCGGCTGTAACTAATTGACGGGCAGGTCTACAGCGGCCGGTAATAGCCCGGAATAGCCGACATGGCCGCCGGCACCTCATATTATTACCGACATTCTGATAGAGAGGCTTTTTAGTTGGAAGGAAAGTTAATTGGGTGATAGAGCAGTGATAGTGGTAAATATGACCCGTTGTCCTAGGTGAGCGACAGAAGCGACGCGACGCGACGCGATGCGACGACAAAGGAAATGACTATCTAATCTATGGATAAAGTAGAAGGGTCAGCTACTGTTTGTTTGATACAGTCGAGTTGCGTTGTCACCGATGGCCGAGTATCTTCTCGAATGAGAAGAGTTTGGCCATGGTCCACCACGCTGACCAAGTATAGATTGGCAGACTTCACACACCTATGAGAAAATGATGAACAACTCTCGACTGTGTAGGTTTCCTCACAATGTTTTCCTTCACCGTTTGAAATAAAGGATTTTGAATTTCTTACAACGCATGTAACTGAAAAGAAAGAAAACTCAAAATATTTGACTCCTTTTAAAGATTCATAATGGATGGGTTGTCAGGAGGAGATCACTTTTAGTGATAAGACCGCCCTTGCGCTCTTTGATTTCAGTCTTTGTTTACTTTATATCTTTATGTTTGTGTGGCTATCTTTCTATCTATCTATCTATCTATCTATCTATCTATCTATCTATATATCTGTCTTTCTGAAAAGGTGGGTTCCCGGGGATCAAATCCTTGACGATCAGAATAGAAAGACGGGCGTTTAAACCACTGGGCTATCAGAAATGCAGCCTGGTAATTGTAAAATAATCTCCACTTTCAATGGTACAATTGAAAACACGTTACAATGCGGTAGCGGGTCGGGGGTCAGGGGTCGGGGCGGGGCGCAAGTGTCAACAATACACATAATTCGATGGGAACCAAACGACCCATTTACATGCTCTTATTTACTGAAAACTGAACGGTTTGGGGGACTCGATAGACGTAATCTGATTACTTTACTGAACTTTAACTAAACATAACAAGTTTTACCTACTAGATAATAAGCAATTCGTCAGTCGATCTCATCTGGTAGAAAGTTTTTTTTCTATTCCACTACAAGTTTGCCGTTGACTCACCTGATGGTAAATGATGATGCAGTCTAAGATGGTAGTGTCAAGTGACAAGATTGTTCTATTTTGACTATGACTGTGTTTGTTTTTAATTTTACTTAAGAATTCCCCGTTCCGTGCCTAGTATCGGTCCAAAACTTCCCGGTACTCAAACACAGTATCGACTGCATGCCCTATCTACATGGCATCAGAAATGGAAGCGTATAGCTGCGGATGAGTGTGACACGTCCCTAATGTAAATTGGGGCTCGCATTTCGTACACAACCAATGGTTCGACAACGAGCTCTTTGTATGTGTCAATTTGAGAAAATAATCGCTCTTTAACCTTTTTTATAAACTCACGATTAAGCTTTTTAAAATGGCTCACAACTTCATCCATCAAAGTGTGTTTGTCTGTCGATTTTGACGGAATTTTCTTACCCGCAACCACCAAAAAGTGTGTTTGCTACTTACTAATAAAGTTGGGGCCTGTTAATGTCTAGCCCCACTACAATGCGTGGCGCGGCACGTAGCGGCAAGTATTCTTTGTATGATGTGTTATGGAGCTGCGTCCATTTAAGCAACGCGGCACGGAGATGCACTGCGTGACACGGCCCCGTACAAACTCATACAAATAATATTTGCCGCTACGTGCCGCACCGCTCCGCGCATCTCAAGTGGGGCTGGATCTTTACAGGGTGAACGGAGTGGCTTCTCTCGGCGCAAAATTCTTTCCTTCATTCTTTTCTTTCACCTCTCAAGTTGAAAATTAAAAGGGGAAAATCGCTCGTTTCGCTCGTGCTATAGGTATTTCACGATTGATTTATATTAATTTTCAATCGATGGGTAGTAACTTATTCTTTCTTTGCGTTGTATTCCACACCCTTTCCGTTAATTATATAATGGCAGGGGTTATCTTGGGATAATAATGCCCCACCGCATTATTATCCCAAGATAACCCCTGCCTGCTCCTTCCGCATACGACTCGACTAAGACTAGTCTGAATGATACTACTTCAACTCTTAGGTTATGAACGATTATTATCAGATGTAAGTGATAATAACCGGGACCGACGGCAGATAATAACTGAGATACGGAGGAATCCAGCGAAATTCGCACTTCCAAATTCGGTCACTCATACAGTTACCGACTTGGGTCAATGTTGCTTAACACTCGCAATCGACTGATATGCGTTGTCGCAACTAGGCCACTCGCCTCAGTTAGTACACCTCAACCCTCCGTCGGTCCCTTCGTCCTCAGTAACTTATTAAAAGTTTATAATTATTAAAAATTTTAAGATATAGGTAGCAATTCTTTGTGATAATTTAGAATTGAGTTAATGGATCCTGATTCCTTTATAAAAGAAATACATGCGCCTTAATCGTAGATAATTATTATGCAGTCGCTTTAAGTATTGATAGCACAAAATGCACTTTTATCGCTTGCGCTTCGTTTGATGATAAATTATATGAAATATAATTTTTTCATTATTTTTTTTTCTGTCAGAGGAGAATGGAATAAAAAATATACCTAGTATCGTGTAAGTGTAACCCTAAGCTCTTTCAGTGCCTCAGTCTATTTTTTCGCTCGAGAGGCAAAAGATAACAGCGCTATCAATCATCATTATAATATCTGCTTGTACAATATCCCACACGAGATACCGATATGGCAGAAAAGGACCATTCTTTATAGTCTAAGAGCCGGTTAGAGATATGTTCAAAGTGTTCATACTATCAAAAGGAAACTCTCATAATCACTCATTATTATTTCTTACGCAATTAGTCTCACAAATGCAATACACAGCGATCTATATATCCCAGCATCCCCCACTAGTGTTGCGCAGTCTAGACTCGAGAACCATAGAGACAATATTGATCTTGTATGAATTTCAATTTTCAGCCTAACAACACTATCTAAAGGAGTCCAAATCATAATAATTCTCGGTTTGATTTTTCTGTTAATAAAATGATAGAATAATTATTGCAAAGTTGTCGAACTCCTCCTCAGAGAGCTCTGCTTCCATAATATTAATATTAGGTAGTATATAAGTATAGTGGATACAAGTGTGATTTAAGCGATTAAATCGTCGCAAATACTAAAGTATTTGCAATACATGGTAATATAATATGTTAAGTATTTTCTTAGATCTCCAACAGTACAATGTGTTGATAAAACGGTTGAACCAATTTTCAGATGCATGTCAAGGACGCGGGACGAGCCCAATAGGCATCGCTCAAGAGAACGGCCCGGTGCATGTTCATAGAGTCCTGGGGCCATTCATTATGCTCAAAGGATGGCCAGCGAAGGGGTTTTAGTAGTAGGTAATCCCCATGTCTCGTTCTCTCCCCGTTCACCCCCGAAAAGGGCGCCAAATCACGATGGTGGTGAAATTGGAAGTATTTTTTAAAAGGTCAACAGATCGGGTAATGCAAAGAAACTTCCCCCCGTTAGCAAAAGAAGGAAAGGTGCAAGGTTGCTGCTCTTACACTATAAAAGGTACCCTCAAGCTGTGGACATATGAGATGACATTTCTGAACCTTTTCAACCCCCGTCCACTAGTATTCAATTTCGCCAAGAACGCAACACTGTGGGGTCATATTGACCCAATATCTCGTTGGTATAGCCTTTTGGAACGTGCGTGTTGAACCTTAATAGGGCAGGGTCGCTTTCTAATACTCAGCACTCGATATGGTACCCATTACAAGTCTAGACGTAAGTTCTAAGTCGTTTAACCTCTTGCCCTCTGCTCCACATGCGGGCAATTCAATTTGGGCATGCCTACTTGTACAATACCGTTAATGTGTTAAACGTAAGACCCCAAAACGATGCGAATAGCGTGAGTAGGATAGATTAATTCACTGTGTACCGGTAAAGAGATCGAAATAAAGCAATATTAATTAGACGAAAAATTAATCAAAGTATGGCGTTTAAATTTTTTTTTATCCACTACAAGCTAGCCTTTGACTGCGATCTCACCTGATGGTAAGTGATGATGCAGTCTAAGATGATAGCGGGCTAACCTGTTAGGGACATGGCAGTTGTAGGACCCTATATCCTGCACTGAAATTAAAACTAAAACTTAATTAAAACTAATATAAAACTTATCCCTAAAACTTAACATATAAACTTAATCTATAACTTAAAATCTAAATAAATATAAAATATATAATTATTAAATATTTATCATAGTTACATTCATACTTACAAACATAAATATAACACGCATTCATACATACACCAACGTACTTACCGTTCGGTTGAAAGTAACTGACCAAGCCGACGAAATGCAAGTTTGTCTCGATGCATACGTAGGCCTTTGTCTTCAAGTCATATGAAGTTAGCACCGCGCGCCGCCTTTGCTAGCGATTACGTGCAACCGGCGCGAGCTTCAGAATGGTTCGACTGTTGTGACGTTGCGTTCGAGCTCAGCTCTGTTAACTTACCTTATATATTTCATAAAATAAGTGATCACGAAATTGTTATTATCGATATTTATAGTTTATAGTTCATATTGACAATATAGTTAATAACTTTGAACGTGTGAGTGTGTTATTTGGATCACCTACCATCTCCAGAGGAAATTTACCGGTAGGTAAACACAATTCACCACCGACATAAGGCATATTTCCGGCAAGGACAATGTCGTAGCCGACACCTTATCTCGAGTGGATGAACTTTACGCTCCAGTCTGTCTAGAGTCTCTAGCAGAATGTCAATCTTCAGATCCGGAATTAGCACATTACCTAAAAGAAAAATCTTCCCTGCGTTTGCAAAGGACAAACTTACCTGGAAGCCAGTCATTTGTATACTGCGACGTCAGTACACCGACTCCCAGGCCATTTGTACCTAAGCAGCTAAGGAGACAAGTTTTTGAGAGCCTACACTCCCTTAGCCATCCAGGCATCAGCGCGACTGCTAAATTAATAGCAGAACGCTTTGTCTGGCCAGGCATGAGGAAAGATTGCAGGTCGTGGGCACAATCATGTCTGTCTTGCCAACGTGCAAAAATAAGCCGACACGTGTCTGCGCCTTTAGGTTCGTACAACTTGCCCCGCGCACGATTTAAAAATATCCACATAGATATCGTGGGGCCGTTACCGTCTTCAGAAGGTTACCGTTATTGTTTGACAGCCGTAGACCGATTTACCAGATGGGCGGAAGTCATACCAATAGCGGACATTACAGCCGAAACAGTAGCAAAGGCATTGCTATCAGGATGGATAGCGCGCTACGGCAGCCCAGAGACTATAGTCACTGACCGAGGCCGCCAATTCGAGTCCGCTCTGTTCAGCTATCTGTCTAGGATAGCTGGATTTGAGCACAAAAGGACAACAGCGTACCACCCATCTTGTAACGGCTTGGTCGAACGCTTCCACAGACAACTCAAAGCATCCATTGTCTGTCACTCTAGTAACAAGTGGACTGAGTCTCTTCCTTGGGTACTTCTTGGAATAAGAAGTGCCTTTAAGGAAGATCTGCAAGCGTCTTCGGCTGAGCTGTTATACGGCGAACCTCTGAGGCTGCCGGGGGAATTTTTCCACCCCTCTGAAGACGGTACAACAGACGTAACCGATTTTACGGCTCGTCTACGGTCGTTTGCTGAGAAGTTACGGCCTGTGCCAGCTTCACGCCATGGCAGGAATAAAGTTTTTGTCTTTAAAGACCTAGCAACCACGGATCACGTTTTCATAAGAGAAGACGCATCACGTGGTTCATTGCAACCTGCCTACACAGGCCCGTACAAAGTGTTATCTCGCAACGAGAAAGTTTTCAATTTATTGGTTAATGGCAAGGAAGTCACGGTCTCCGTAGACAGGCTAAAACCAGCCTATTTATTAACCAATAAATTAGACTCCACTCCAAGCGAAATAGATGATGAGCCAGAAAAATGTAACCTTAAAGGTTATCAAACTCGCTCTGGCCGTCAAGTTAATTTTCCAAATTATTATCGCCCTTGACGGGCTCTGGAGGGGGGTGGTGTAGGACCCTATATCCTGCACTGAAATTAAAACTAAAACTTAATTAAAACTAATATAAAACTTATCCCTAAAACTTAAAATCTAAATAAATATAAAATATATAATTATTAAATATTTATCATAGTTACATTCATACTTACAAACATAAATATAACACGCATTCATACATACACCAACGTACTTACCGTTCGGTTGAAAGTAACTGACCAAGCCGACGAAATGCAAGTTTGTCTCGATGCATACGTAGGCCTTTGTCTTCAAGTCATATGAAGTTAGCACCGCGCGCCGCCTTTGCTAGCGATTACGTGCAACCGGCGCGAGCTTCAGAATGGTTCGACTGTTGTGACGTTGCGTTCGAGCTCAGCTCTGTTAACTTACCTTATATATTTCATAAAATAAGTGATCACGAAATTGTTATTATCGATATTTATAGTTTATAGTTCATATTGACAATATAGTTAATAACTTTGAACGTGTGAGTGTGTTATTTGGATCACCTACCATCTCCAGAGGAAATTTACCGGTAGGTAAACTCACACCCACAAAAACTATAGCAGTAATATTAAACCCATACCCCTTTGGTTTCTACACGGCATCGTACCGGAACGCTAAATCGCTTGGCGGCACGTCTCTGCCGGTAGGGTGGTAACTAGCTACGGCCGAATCCTCCCACCAGACCAGACCAGGGAAAATTCAGAAATTATAAATTCCCAAATTGACCCTACCGGGGATTGAACCCAGGACCTCCGCACGTTAAGGCAACAGCGCTACACACTGCGCCACGGAGGTCGATAAACTACAGTTATATTCACATTATATTATTGATCAATTTTAAAACTTAAATATCTATATATAAAAAAGTGTGTGTGCAATTGAATGTCAAACGGCTGAAGTGAAACTTCAGAAAAGTAGTCTACGAGACTATGAGATAAATATACCCTTTTGAGCACAATGGAGCACTAGCGCGACTCAATATCGTGCAGCGCCATCTAATGGTCTTAAACACACAACTTGTATTCCATTGCATTCTCTCGCAGGCTAAATCATATTATGAATAGGTAATATTATGTCTGTCTCTTTTTAGTGTTTGTCTCTTTTGTGTGTTTCTCTTCATCGAATTTTCAAATCACAACGATTTTAAAGAAGTTTCACTTCAAATACCAGAATAACCGTTGTTTATCGAATTAAACAGAAAACATCAAAATTTTGGAGTAATCCTTGGAAGAAGAAAATTGTAGCCAATCATGTTTCTATCACATAAAAAAATTTTGATTAAAGACTTAAAAAGCACATAATATTGAAATATTATTAGTTAGTGTATGCGTTTTATTAAAAGAAACATGTTTTTTTTTTTCATTTATTTTGTTATTGTTGTACTTTTTTTTGTCATAATAATATTATACACCCCTCGATGTTTGTGCTCTAAATTTTATAACAAAACCTCGACAGACCTTGAGCCTTTTTATCATCTGGTTTGTGTTGTGGCAATAAAGGGAAATATATCCGGCGTTATCAATCATCGTTTGATATCTGAGCCCACAATAGCCCGGAGAATATCAGTAAAGAAATATGAAGCTTCTTTTTAAAGGTACCCCGAAACCGTTTATACCCGTAAATATATTTCCGGGGTATTTTTGATTCCGAAGTTTGGCAGCTGAGGGTTATATTTTGACCTGCGTTTAGGCTTAGCTTACTTATCTGTCTATTATTAGTCTGTCAACGCTAATCAATGTTACTCAAAATGACAGTTTGCTGTCACGTACCTTGACCTAAAATAGGAATTATAATTCTAAAACACGAAAGTCAACAATACTGAAACAATATGGCTTACGTTTGCGGTTGCTGTTTATTTTCAACATTCACATTAATTCCAAGCATAATTTTCCACCTGCTTATATACTTTAATATATTTCCACGCACGTTTGAAAAATACTAATTTTCCACCTACTCTATAGAGATAAAATTAGTATTTTTCAAACGTGCGTGGAAAACACTGCTCTGTAAATGAGTTATTTTCACCTTTTCAATAAACTTTGAAAGCAATAAAGGATTGTTTACAAATTTTATTCAAATTTTTTAAGTGCATTCTATTCGAATTAGTTAATTGTAAACAATACTTTGTCAGTGACCAAATTTCCACCTGCTCTAGAATCGAAATAAACAATCGATCTGTTGCGTACCTACTACTGTTTTAAATTTTTTTGTATTCACAGACTGTGGGGTACTAAAGACCTCATATTTAATTTGCCGTGACTACAGATATACAATTTAGATAGGACGTGCTTTTATTATATTGTTTTTGTTCGCAACATGGTAGGAGAGACCTTAAATTAGTCCGATTAATTTTAGATACCTACCTGTAATGATAGACGCCCCGCGATCGTAATCCAGAATCTAAAATCAGAAATACAAACCGTCTATAGGTTTCGCAGTAAAATCCATACTATTATTATAAATGCGAAAGTGTGTCTGGTTGTCTGTCTGCTACGATGCTTTGACGAAATTTGGTTGCATTCCGGGGAAGGGCATAGTCTAAAAATCCTGGAAAATTAAGGATTTCCCGCGGAAATAAAAAATAACTTAATCGCGTGAGATAATTATGCGGGAGGTCCCTGGCAGAATAAATTTGGGAATTTATTATTTCTGAATTTTCTGTGGGCGAACTTGTAGCGGATTAAAAAAAATACGGGTCACAAGTTATGGATAAAACATTTGGGTAGACACAATAGACCTCAAGATATCAATACCCCAACGATGTACCATTTTCTAAAAGTACCTCCCCCATACATAAGGTGACACTTTCGAACCTTTTCAACCCGCGTCTATTGCCATTGAATTTCGCGGCTACCCCAATATTGTGGGGTATAATAGACCCAATCTGCTGTTAGGGCTGGTCTTGTAAAGAACGTGTATTGAATACAAAATATAGGTTAAGCCGGAAATTTTTAGTGCGTGAAGAATTCCCACCAAAAGTTGATAAAATCTCTCAGTGAAAGGTGGTCAAAATAATCAAATATAGGATAGAAGCACGCGTAACTTTGTGGTGGTCCATGATAATGAAAGAACTGTAAGTTTAATTTGCTATAATCTGCCACAATAGGTAAATCTATGTGGTACAGTGTGTATCTTGCGATGTTCACCACACCACAGAATTCTTCCAAATAATTCTCAACGCACGTTTCACTCCGACACCGGAGCGTCTTCAGAAGATATTGATTCTACAATGCACGATTATACGATGGAATTAAACTTCCAATTCTTTCATTTTAAAATAATCAATCACGACGTTGTTTATAGAATACTAGCATTTGCCGGCGACTTCGTCCAGGTAGACTACACAAATTTTACCCCCTTTGGGGTTGGATTTTTAAAAATCCTTCCTAAGCGATTGCTTATTCTTAATAGCTATCTGCATTCCAAATTTCAGCCCGATTTTAGTGGTTTGAGCCGTGCGTCATATCAAAATGTACCAGAAGGTCAATTTTTTAAAGGTACTGATGTATGAAATCATAATGCCGCCTTGTTTCATAGGGCCAACGTTTACGATAACAGCAAAATTTTGGGGTGTAATGGACCCCATTTATCGCAGACGTATATGTAGTTTAGCTTACCGGTTAGGTACGCAGGACCTTCATACTTTTTTATACGCTTGTAAAATTCAGTGTACGATAACTACGAATGTATGAAATTATATTTCTGCAGCACCGCAAATTGCGTCTTTTGAACTAATATGTAACACTAGCTGATGCCCGCGACTCCGTCCGCGTAGTTTAAGTTTTTTGATTCCCGCGGGAACTCCTTAATTTTCCGGGATAAAAAGCCTATGTCACTCTCAAGGTCCTCAACTATACCCATGCCAAAAATCACGTCGATCCGTTGCTCAGTTGCGTTGTGATTGAAGGACAAACCAACAAACAAACACACTTTCGCATTTATAATATTAGTATGATAAGTATGATTATCCGGTATATTAGACCCCAATTCATCTAAGCTTCTTTGTTGTCATATTGACATATTATGCCACTTTTTATCCGGGACAATCAGATACTTCCCACGGAATTTTTAAAAGCGGAATCCAGGCGGCCGAAGTCGCGGGCATCGTTTTGTTATAGAAGACCCGTCAGGCCACAAATAACGGAAACAACAAGTCAGCCCGTTTCAAATATAGAATACAAAAACACGAGTAAACGTTGGTAAAACTCTTTATTGTAACCCTACGGATGCATGAAATCACATACACCGCCGGAACTTGGGGGCATACTTGAATCAGTATTATTAACCGACTTCAAAAAAAGAAGGAGGTTATCAATTCGGCTGTATATTTTTGTATGTTTGTTACGCGATTACTAAGTTAATTATTAATCAATTTTGATGATTCTTTTTTTTTGTCATTTTTATGTGACGTACCTCTCTCTCTTATTAATTCATTGCCGGCTCACTGCTGAACTTGCTTGAAGGATACCTCATGATGTTTTCCTTCACCGTTTGTAGCAAGTGATATTTAAAATAATTTCTTAAAACGCACATACTTAGAAATGTTGGAGGTGAGTGCCCGGGATCGATTTCGTCGTACGTACCTCATACGTCCCTAATATAAGGATTATAATTCTGACACAAGAGTATATGTAACAATAGTTTAATAATTTATTCATTTATTGCATGATTTTAAGTTACATATAAAGATGGTACATGTCACAATCCGCCAAATAATGGCGTGCAAAATTTATAGTACGTAAAGGTACAAGAAATATTCATAACTATGCCCGCGACTTCTTCCGCGTGGATTGAGGCTTTTTGGTTCCCGCGGGAACTCTTTAATTTTCCAGGATAAAAAGTAGCCTATGTGTGTGTAGTAGTATTACAGGCTGTAAGTCTGTGCAAAATTTGATCCAGATCCGTTCAGCCGTTCTGGCGTGATTGAGTAACAAACATCCATCCATACATCCATATTGGAACTTTCACATTTATAATAGGTATTAGTAAAAGATATCATTAGATAATTATTTACTACTGGAAAAAATAATAGATATAATTTTTTTAAAATAATATTAAAATAATACTGCTTTAGGCGATGATGGTATGGCCCCTGCGTCCATTGGCCTACAATTCCGCCGAGACGGTTACAATGTGGGGTATAATAGACCCAATCTATCGTATCCGCAAGCCGTGCGGAGTGTGTGTTGAATATGAATCCGATATTTGTATTCAACACACAGACAACGCAGATGTCTGTGTTATTGTTTTTGTTTTACAATACATCCTCAGACTAGTCTTAACATGTCTAGGAAATAACTTTTTAAAATTATCCCTGAAAAATACTTTTTTTAGGGATCTTTAATATATTTAAGTAACCCAGGGACGTATGAAAGGACTAGTGATCGCCCGCGGCTTCAATCTTGACGGCGCTTGACATTTCCATACAAATCGCAGATAACGATGTCGCGATCGAATTGTAAGAAAATCGCCTTCTAGGCCACACAGGTGTTCCATTAGACATGTGGAGCGTAACAAGCTCACAAATTTTTACAATTTCTATTATTATTTTTGAATTCTGTGATAGAAGCCCTTTTAGACATCGATATTATAAGAGCCGATATAGCCGTACCTTTTCAACCCACGTCCCCGGGTTTTGAATTTTGCCGAGACTGTAACGTACTTGGGCACAATAGATCATAGCTGTCATTCATATTAGCCTCGTGTGGAACCTGTGTCAAGAAATATGAATCGCTAATATTTTGAATTGTTTTTTTTCTGCTTAGCTTGCGTCTGAACCCCAACATATTATGGCCTGAAAAAAAAGCTTTCATATTTTTATTTTTTTTATTTTTTTACGTGCGTCACTCTGCGGGCCTAGTGGGACATTTTTTACCTATACCTGTCGCACTGGCCTTGCTGTATGGAATTGTCAGCTAGATGACAGATGCCAGACGGCGCGCGCTTGGATAGATTCCTTGGGTAAATCGCAGAAAGCGATCGAATAGGTAGGAATCTCCCACTAGGCCCGCCACCCCATAAAATATGTTATTAAGGTTGCGAAAGTGTATTTGTTTGTTGGTTTGACCTTCAATCACGCCACAGCACAACTACTATTAAAAAACTATATCCGAGTGAAGATGCGGGGCTTTTCTATAAGTAAGTAGGTAAGTATAAGCGAGCATATTATTATTATAGAAAGTTTATATTTTATCTAGAAACTCTAAACCGGACACTGCAAATTGCAGGGCAAACAGATGCAAGAGTTCAGCAAACTATTCGGACAACTTGCGAGTTGCGAGTAGTTTAAAGTTTAGCATTCGACAAGTTCCGCCGGAGGCAGATGAAAATTGAGATTGAAATACGAACAACTTTATACATCAATTTCATTAGCAAGATGCAAGTACATTTCAAGTACATGATAACTTGGGAGCAAATGGCATTATTAAAGTTTGACGCAGAATTAAAACTTCAGTATGTATTTGTGAGTCCCATACCTGTGCTTTCGCGTATCTTTTCCGATGTGAAACTTTGTACAGTTATTGTTTATACTGCGTCTGGTTTGAGTTGAGGAGAGTTTGAGGGGTCTGATTTTATTATGAAAGGTTTATACTTTCTTCTTAAGAACTAACACACGAACATAGTACTAAATAGAGTGTTTTATATATAAAAATAGTTTCTCGGATAACGGGTATTTTCTATCCCGGAAAATCAACGAGTTCCAGAATTTCCTAAAATTTAATCCATGCGAAGTAGTATCTACTATAACTTGAAACCTCGTTTATAACTCGAAACATTGTCTTTAAAATAAAATGGATTCGCCTGGTGGGAGGCTTCGGCCGTGGCTAGTTACCACCCTACCCGCAAATACGTACCGCCAAGTAATTTAGCTACGACACGATGCCGTGTAGAAACCGATAGTGATATTGGTTTAATACATTATAACTGCCGTATCCCTAACAGGTTAGCCCGCTACCATCTTAGAATGCATCATCACTTACCATCAGGTGAGATCACAGTCAAGGGCTAACGTGTAGTGGAATAAAGAAAAACATTCATATTACTCAGATAAATAAACATAAATTACTGAGTAAGTGAGTGAGTGAGAGAGTGAGTGAGCATGATATGTTATTATATTTTAGTATAATAGGCTTGTCATTTTTATTTTGCTTAGCTATATGTATCTTAGTTAGGTATACTCTCTCTGGTGAAAGTAAGCATATTACAATATTCATAAGAGCGAAATTAAAAATAGTGCTGCAGTTTACAACAGAATACGTAATATTATTTTTTCTGAATTTTATAGATTTAAATATTCGTAATAAAGAAGAACTTTTATTTTGTTATTACAGATATACTAACAAGATATGCATGTATAACTCATCAATTATATATTATATAATTAAAAACATAACTATTTTGTATTTTAGATTTATTACAGTTACTATTATACATTTAAATATAGATATTATGATTCGATTGCCTGTATAGACTTTTTTGCAAACATTTTTATTAGAATATACAAGTATAACGCCTTAATTATTATAAAGGTATTGTTTAATTAAAAGAAATCAAATTGTGTGTTACTTTTATTCCTATTCAAAATTTATTACACATTATTACTATATTATACTAAATTACAGATATTAATTTATTATTATTAATATTTTTTGTTACTGTGACGTCACCCGGGTTACAGCTGAAAACCAGCGCCCTGCTTTGTATGCAATTTATTGGCATACAATGCAGGGCTTAATGCTGAGCTGTACACCCATTCTGGGTGGTGTCACAGACAGAATTTTTTTTTACTGTAATCTTTGTTTTGTCTGTGACACCATTGTCGAATAAACTGTTTTTCTTTCTTTCTTTCTTTCTTGATACGTTACTATGACACTGAATAAAAGTTGTAGAATAAAACAGATGCGCCAGCGAACTATTCGGCGAACTTGAAAGTAGTTTACGCTGTGAATTCGGCAACTTTGGCCGATGGGAGCTCCGGGACAGCGTCACTACGAATTAAAGTAGGTTGAGATAATAACTTGAGATAAGTTTAGACTGCATCATAACAAGTTAGTCTTTCGAGTTTTGACGATTCTTGTATAGTGGTATGAACTTATATTCTCACAGGCATATGGCTTAGAGTAAATCCTTTCGTAGGCATGGCAGAATATAATGTTATGTAGATATATTTTATGTTATCTTTTGATAAGAGGCTAACAGTTAAGTTAGTTTTAAACGATATTTTGTACAAAAATAATTAAAGAAAATAATAAAAAAATAACAGCCCCAACATAACCTGAGTGACTCACCTATTGGTAGCGTTACACTACTGTACAAACTATTTCTAATGCATTGTATATAACTTAGTATAGTTTTTAATTTTAATTTATTCATTCATTGATTTTCACACAAACTTTCAACCCCTATTTAACCACTATGGGGGTGGAATTTTTAAAAGTTGTGACACACGTCCTTCTTTATTTTTTACCGAAAGACAAAACCTGTGCGTTGATGTATAAGTCAGTCAGTCAGTCAGTCAGAACTTTGAATTTTATATATATACAGATAAACAGTTCGAATTATAAGACAACTGACCGATTTCCTGATGCATCGCATTTGAGAATGACGGGACAAATGCGGGACAACGGATCAATGTGATTACAATACAATAGGACAATATTTATTTCGAAAATCAAAAAGTTCCCACGGAATTTTAAAACCTCAATCCACGCGGATAAAGTCGCGGCCACCATCTTGTTTTCAATAACAGTTGAAACAGCGTGAAAATATCCAAGTTCTCGCTGTTACAGCAGTTTAGCGAGAATTGTGTGATTTCCTGCGACCAAATGGTTTCACGAACATTTCTATGTTATGTGACTTTTACGCCACCGAAGTCGAGCAGCTTTATAACAAAGTATTATTATAATATATTATGCCCGCGACTATGTCCACGTGGATTCAGTTTTTTCCATGGGAACTTTTTAATTTTTCGGGATAAAAAGTAGCCTTGTGTCCTTCCCCGGGATGCAACCTATCTTATACAAAATTTCATCAAAATCAGAAAACAAACAGACAGACAGACACACTTTTGAACACACACACACACACACTCAATATAACTTGGGGCTCGGTGTTGAGAGACAGTGGCCCTTGCGTGAGGCAGTTCACAATATCAGCCCTTACAATCGTGCATTGTCGAGTTAACATCTTCTGCGGATGCTCCGTTGTCTGAGAAGATTTGTGTGGCGAATTTCTGGCTTATTGGGCGGTGAATATCGCAAGCTACACGCTGTACCGCATACCTTGATTTGTCTGCTATGGCGGATTATAGCGAACTAGATGATTCGTCCGCTTGGATTAAGTTTTTTACATTCCCGTGGACACTCCTTTATTTTCCCGGATAAAAAGTAGCCTATGTCCTTCCCCGGGATACAACCTATACCTGTACTAAATTTTATCAAAATCGGTTGAGCGGTTTGGCCGTGAAACGTAGCAGACACACAGACAGACACACTTTCGCATTTATAATATTAATATGGATTAAGTTTTTTGTTCCATGAATATAGTTTCATTCACTAAAACCATATAGCCTACTAGGTGATAGGGAGAGCGCTTATTTTTAATCAATTGCAAAAAGATTTGACCCAAGTCCTACGGTAACTAGAAAAACTGAAATAAAGCAATAATTTTATTAAATGATCAATCGACAGGGACTGGGAAGATATTAAGGATCCCTTTGACACTGCATTCGTAAAAAAAACACACACTTTTACAACACTTAATTGAGGAAAATCCTGTCTCCAAATCCCCAGCCTTCTTAGCAAGTAAATTAGACATCAAACGCTTCTCGCGAATTGGTAGCTGTTCGAAGCCGACAGCTGTTCGCTCCGATAATTTTTTCCCTCTTCTATTTACTTAGTGCTTCTTTAAGCGTGATCGTAAATCTGTGAGCAAAGAGGGCCGTAAGGGCGTTAAAGGCCGCAAAAGATAAATGATTTATTTATTTCACGTAGGACAACTTGTGCCACTTATGACTCTTAAGTCAAGACTCTTCCGGTTCAGAAAGAAAGCAAAGCAGACATAACATTTTCTTTTTATGAAAAGAGCAACCACTGAGTTTCTTGCTGGTTCTTTTCGTAGGAATGGCATTCCGAACAGTGGTACATTAACTCGACGATTCAAAAGCATATGTACATCTTTATTTGAATAAAAACATTTGGGTTTGAATTTGATTATATTAATCGCTACGATTATAATGCGAAGGTGTGTCTGTCTATCTGTCCGTCTGTCTGTCTGTCTGTCTGTCTGCTACGCTTTCACGACCCACCTGTTCAGCCGATAATGATGAAATTTGGCATAGGGATAGGTTGTATCCTGGGGAAGGACATGGTCTACTTTTTATCCCAGAAAATTGAGGAGTTCCCGCGGGAATCGAAAAAACTTAGCCAAACAAATTCGCGAGCGTCATCTAGTTATGAATATGTTTGTCTCTTTTTGGTGTCGCTGTTTCGTTTCATCGAATTTTTAAATCACAACGATTCTAAAGAAGTTTCACTTCAAAAAAGGACCCATAAATGGCAAAAAATTTCATATAGCCTTATTACGGCTTTTGCGTCTTGAGGCTGTTGCGGCCGTGTGCGATCACCATTATCATAATGTTGGCCTTATTAATTCACTTTGAGAAGGGTCTGAACGTTGATTGTCTCCTAGATATTAATTAAATATTAGGACTCGAGGCGGTCTGGAAAATACGATACCGTATAAATAAACAATTTATTAAATACCTATTTTGTTTCGCATGTGCTGTTTTTGAGATCGAATTACAAATGAGGACATCTGTAGGACAACCAGAATAACCGATTTATCTCTAAGATGATAAAATTACTTAAGTATGTGTTGAGCGCTGTTGCCTTAATGTTCGATTCCAAGCACGGTCAATTTGGGAATTCATAATTTCTGAATTTTCTATGGTCTGGTCAGGTGGGAGGCTTCGGCATAGGCTAGTTACCACTCTACCGACAAAGTCGTACCGCCAAGCGATTTAGAAACCTGTAGATGCCTTGTAGATACCAACTAGAGGTATAACTGCTATACCCCTAACAAGTTAGCCCGCTACCATCTTAGATTGCATCATCACTTACCTTCAGGTGAGATCGCAGTCAAGGTAGCCCTTGACTTGTAGTGGAATAAAAAAAAATGTCTCAAATATCTACAGCTTCATCGCCAAGAACTTGGCTTTTTTATATATATAGCGAGCAAAAGAGCAGGCGACCTGATGTTAAGTGATTACCGCCGCCCATGAACCGCCTATGCGTTGCCGGCTTTGAAGAGCCCCATATTATAATCATGAGGAAACACAGAAGATGGAAGCTGGTTCCACAATTTACAGGTACGCGGCAGAAATGACTGAATGAAATGACTTAAATACCACATTTGTGTAAAGTAGGTAGTAGTAGGAAGATAGGTAGGTAATATATTGAGACTTTTAAGGTAGCTTCAAACTGGCGAGGCGAGGCGAAGCTATATTCGGGACGATGTCAAAATTTCATTTCCCGTCCCGCCCATCTTTTGTGTGGAAGGTTTGGATACGCGAGGATGTGCTAGGCGAGACTTGAAATATTTATTGATACAACATGAAACCACGATATTGCTGCATTAAATACTATATTTAATACTTTATGTATTTAATACTTTGTAAACCTCGTACACTACTCTCGCACGGCCAGCTTAATCGGAGACTCCTCCATCTCTTTCCGTCGTTCGCTAACTAGCACTACAGTGTACTATTATACCTATTCTGTGCTAGCACTTTCAAATATCTTCTTCCCATTCACTTCCCGTTTCGCCTGGCTGGTGTGAATAGTCCAGGGCGGTTACTATCAACATTTAGAAAACCATTATGATACAGGAACATCTTGTTTCAATCTCTTTGTAATATTACTGAGAAAGCTACCATGACATCACAAAGTTATCATAGTTTTACTCTTTTAGACATGATGGCAAGAACGAATGATACTCTACCATTGTCTATTCATTGCTTTCAGAGTAAGCGAGATGTAGCTATATTTTTTCTATAGCGCTATCTCAATTGCATCGCGTTTCATTTCATGCTTATATAACACAGTGTTGATATATTTTAAATTAAATATTATAACTTTACATAGTGATTATACCTTTATAAAGTGCAATAAATGAACAAAATGTTTTTTAATGTTATCTTAAACTAAATAATAATTGTTTGTTTGCTCTTTTTCTGTTAGGTTAAAAATTAACTCAAAAATCTTAACTTACCATGGTGTAAAACGAAACGGTTGTTTTAAATGTCAAACAAGGCGCGATAGTAGTTTGAATTTGAAAATTTGATTATGTCAAATACCTAAACAAATTCGTTTGAAACTTTTTAAATAAAAAACTAATAAATAATAAATAAATTACTTATTATTAATATGTCGGGCCTCGAGTAAGTATAATAATTGTGTGTTAATTGCTCTCATGGATAAAACAAAAAAATACTGGTGAAATTGTGGCGCTAGGCGGTATGTTCGGATAGGTTTTGTGGTGCAGCAGCAGTGCAGTTAATGGTTCCTGCATTTCAAGTGGTTTGTGTGTACTTTTTTTTTTTTTTTTACTTTTTTTTATAACCGGGACCGACGGCTTAACGTGCTCTCCGAGCCACGGGAGTGAAACACCGCCAACTTCCTAACTCCGGGCTATGAGAATTTCTAGTCAGAAAACCCAATAAGTACTTAATTATGGCCCGACCCAGGACTCGAACCCGGTACCTCGTCGGCTGCAGTTGAGTTTCTTTTTTACCTTTCATAGTTATCAGCAGCTAACCCCATAATAATAATAACCTAACTTAATAAAAATACATTTTGGAAAATTAAATAACTCTCTTTTTTATTAGATATCTCAATTCTCAACTTACCGTAATCCAATATTCACTTAAGTAAGTATATTATAAATCCCCACAATTTCCTATTTATTTGTTTATAAAGTTAATTCGTTGTTGATCCGTCGCAAGAAAGTAACTTTTTTATGATTGCTAAATTTGACGTAAATCCTACGTAATACAATAATGCTAGCTCTCAAAAAACACTTCATGGTACGAATTGAGTGAATGATTTGCGTAATGACGTCACAAAACTGTTTAGGAAAACAATGTTCTAACAAGCTTACTTTAGGGGCGTCATGGTAGGATTTGTCGAAACAATATCAAAATAATAGTGCTTTAAGCAGTGATAGTAACCCCCCTGTACGCTTACTCTGAGTTTTTACATTGCAAATACGGTTGATCGACGTGAGAACTCACCTCACCAAGTGTAAGCGAACGGTCAAAGTAAAATGGACCCAAAAGCTCTTGCTTTAAAGTCACTAATTCAGCGTTTGGAGCGCTGGCTGTGAATAAATACACGAAATGATGAAATGAGCTCTAAATCAATGCTGTTAAGGTTCATTTTACTTTAAAGTTTGTGAGGTGAGCTCTCACGGCGATCAATCGTATTTGCAATGTAAAAACTCGGAGTAAGCGTACTGCGCTCTTTCAAATCCCGCACAGCGCATCCACGCCTTACTCGCCGGTCTGAAAAGCATTGAAAATATTTGAAAGTGCGAGAGAGAGGTAAATATGGGTTTCTTCGCTGTCTAGTACAAAAGTACTAATTTTTAAGTAGTAAGTACTTGTGTATTCCTTCCAATATTCCTTTCCACAGCCGGCATCTGAATACCAGTTAGGTCACAAAGCACTTATGTTGAAATTTAACCTTATTGGGTATCTTGAATGTATGTATGTATGTATGTATGTATATACTTTATTGTACACCACAAATTTACAAAAACAACATGTTACAAATAAGAAAACAACAATAAGTAGGTACAATAAGGCGGTCTTATCGCTAAGCAGCGATCTCTTCCAGACAACCTTAACGTTAAGGAGAAAATGAATAAGAAGATAAAGGGAGGTGGTGCAAAAATAATAATAAACATAAATACTAATAGCTAAACAAACTAACCAATACCATATATTATGATAAACTAATATATACAAAATAATAATAATAGACATACATAAACTAAATAGACATACCAATAAATACATAAATAAGTATAAGAAAGAAAACAATAAAATAATATGTCGTTTCTAATGATAACAAAGAGATAAGTAATAATTTTTAACGTCAATTTTAAACTTATTAAGGGTTTTAGCACGATGAATATGTGAGGGAAGTTCATTCCATAGACTAGTGAATCCTGATTTATCGGACTCGATGTGAACCTCGATCGTCTTTTGTCGCGTGATCTGGTTTAGGGCAAAAACACGCAACAGACATGATACGAAAAAAACGTCCGATTGATACGCCCGCGTTTTATAGGAAACACGTTTCATCGTGCTACACAAGTGCACGCGCGGATGTTTTGTCGCTCGACAAAACTTTACTGTCCGTGATGTGCTTTCGGCCTTACCGGAGTCGATCTGTCTACCAACGCTTAGAGCAGCAGGGTGACCGCGTATCTTCTGCATCAATCATTGTTACAGTATCAATTGTTGTGATTGGCTGAATTTATGGTATACTTGCTGCGTCAATGGATTTTGTCCAATAGTGGAAGAGTGTTATCCAATCAGAGGTGATTGCGATGTATCAATGATTGATGCAAAAGATACGCGGTCGTCCTGTTGTATTGCTTCAAAATGACAGTTTGATGTCAGGTACGGGACGGGGTAAAACACGAACGTCAACAATATTAAAACAATGGTAGTATCCCCTTTGAACCTGGTCGTCTGTCGTGCCTTCTGTTTTAGGGCGAAAACACATTACGCGCAGAATAGGACAAATCTTCCACGTGAAAGGCCCGCTTCGTATAGGAAACACGACGTTTTGCCGTATGTTGCCTCCTACTTATACTATGCGCGCGGAGATTTTTTTACTCTACTATACAACTTACAAGTTAGTCCTTCACTGCAATCTAATCTTTATTTATTTTTTATTTATCTAGTGAGCAAAGGAGCATGCAGGTCACCTGATGTTTTAAGTGATTACCGCCGCCCATGAACATTTTCAGCAACAGAGGAACCGCCAATGCATTGCCGGCTTTTGAGAAATTTGTTTATACTATATTATATTGTAATCATGAGGGAACACAGAAGATGGAAGCTGTATGGTAAGTGAAGCAATGACAGAAGATGCAACTTGCAAGCTACGGTATGGCATGGTATTGTATGGTATGGTATGGTATGGTATAGGTATGGCATGCATGGTATGGTACGCGAAGCGATGTTCTGGGCAGACAAAATTGTTTGCCCCTAGTGCGCTTTCGCCCATATCGCAGTCTATGTGAACGTCGTCGTTTGTCGCGCTTTCTTTCTTACGGAAAAAATCACTAGGAAATTTGATTCTGCACCGCCTGTATGCCCTAGATCGTCCGGTCTCTGCTCTTTTATTTGCGTTCAGAGAATTGGCTTTATTTTGTAATTCTTACTGGGTTAATATAATCGCTGCCTGACAATTTTCTATAGAGACTGTGAACTCTGCCGATGAACTGGAAAAAAATTTCTTTATTATGGCCTAAGTAGGTACGATAAAAGTCTAGCGGTTAGCATGGTGAACTGCGGATCACGAGGTCCTGGGTTCAATTTCCGGTCGGGAATAAAAATTGTTAGGGTTTTTCAGTTAGGAAATTCTCGGTGCCAGCCCGGAGTTGAAAGTTGGCGGTGTTTCACCCCCGTGCCTCGAAGAGCACGTTAAGCCGTCGGTCCCGGCTGTTATCACTAACATGATAATAGTCGTTAAAGCCCGCCAACCCGCATTGGAGCAGCGTGGTGGGTCTAAGCTCTTATTCCCTCTCTCCTACGAGGCCTGTTACAGGAGTAACCAAAACAGCCAAATTTGGCCGTTTGGAATGAACGTAAATTAACCTGAATTAACACGTAGGTTACATTTTATCCCAGAAAATTATAGATAGTTCACGCGGGAATCAAAGAACCTTAACCCACGCGATTTTTTTGGAAAGAATTTTTATTTTTAACTATTTAGTGTCAGTGTTGAGGATTTGGAGTCAGAATTTTTTATGGGACCACCTCGAGAGCTTCCTCTAAAGACTGATAGAAAAAAAATCAATCGTGGTTCAGAAACCACGGAGATATGCACCGACATACATTAAAAAAAAAACGCGCCGAATTGAGAACCTCTTCCTTTTTTGGAAGTCGGTTAAAAAGGACTCTAAACTGTAATAACAGTGCTATCACAGTTAGTGCGTTTTCCGTAGAATTTGTCGGGGAGAATTTCATCGACCTGGGGGTTACTATCACTGCTTAAAGCACTATTATTTTGATATTGTTTCGACAAATCCTACCATGACGCCCCTAAAGTAAGCTTGTTAGAACATTGTTTTCCTAAACAGTTTTGTGACGTCATTACGCAAATCATTCACTCAATTCGTACCATGAAGTGTTTTTTGAGAGCTAGCATTATTGTATTACGTAGGATTTACGTCAAATTTAGCAATCATAAAAAAGTTACTTTCTTGCGACGGATCAACAACGAATTAACTTTATAAACAAATAAATAGGAAATTGTGGGGATTTATAATATACCCCGAAACTCTTCGACTTCTGACGCTGCAAAAAAGTACACACAAACCACTTGAAATGCAGGAACCATTAACTGCACTGCTGCTGCACCACAAAACCTATCCGAACATACCGCCTAGCGCCACAATTTCACCAGTATTTTTTTGTTTTATCCATGAGAGCAATTAACACACAATTATTATACTTACTCGAGGCCCGACATATTAATAATAAGTAATTTATTTATTATTTATTAGTTTTTTATTTAAAAAGTTTCAAACGAATTTGTTTAGGTATTTGACATAATCAAATTTTCAAATTCAAACTACTATCGCGCCTTGTTTGACATTTAAAACAACCGTTTCGTTTTACACCATGGTAAGTTAAGATTTTTGAGTTAATTTTTAACCTAACAGAAAAAGAGCAAACAAACAATTATTATTTAGTTTAAGATAACATTAAAAAACATTTTGTTCATTTATTGCACTTTATAAAGGTATAATCACTATGTAAAGTTATAATATTTAATTTAAAATATATCAACACTGTGTTATATAAGCATGAAATGAAACGCGATGCAATTGAGATAGCGCTATAGAAAAAATATAGCTACATCTCGCTTACTCTGAAAGCAATGAATAGACAATGGTAGAGTATCATTCGTTCTTGCCATCATGTCTAAAAGAGTAAAACTATGATCTTTGTGATGTCATGGTAGCTTTCTCAGTAATATTACAAAGAGATTGAAACAAGATGTTCCTGTATCATAATGGTTTTCTAAATGTTGATAGTAACCGCCCTGTCTCAATTACCGAACTGGCTTTATCGTAATTTAATTAATGCAGTTAGAGTTTGGCTTTCCCATTTCAAATGATGACTTTGTAATAAAAACCGACCTACTAGTCCCTTTGGTCTCTTTACATCTCGTTTAGCCAAGTTACTTTGTAGATCATACTAAACAGCCAAATGCTTCAACATGAATCTATACTAATATTATAAATGCGAAAGTTTGGATGGATGGATGGATGTATGGATGGTTGGATGTTTGGATGTTTGTTACTCAATCACGCCAGAACGGCTGAACGGATCTGGATGAAATTTGGCACAGAGATATATTATAGTCTAATAACACATAGGCTACTTTTTATATCGGAAAATGAAAGAGTTCCCGCGAGAACCAAAAAAAACCTCTATTCACGCGGACGAAGTCGCGGGAATCGGCTAGTATCAACAATAATAATTAAAATATTTACAAATACTAACGTACTACAAAAAAACTATAATTTATATTTACAAAAAATATACACGACGACCTCCGTGGCGCAGTGTGTAGCGCTGTTGCCTTAACGTGCGGAGGTCCCGGGTTCGATCCCCGGCAGGGTCAATTTGGAAATTTATAATTTCTGGATTTTCCCTGGGCTGACCTGGCGGGAGGCTTCTGCCGTGGCTAGTTACCACCCTACAGGCTAAGACGTGCCGCCAAGCGATTTAGTGTTCCGGTACGATGCCGTGTAGAAACCGAAGGGGTATGGGTTTAATATAACTGCCATGCCCCTAGCAGGTTAGCCCGTTACCATCTTAGACTGCATCATCACTTACCATCAGGTGAGATCGCAGTCAAGGGCTAGCTTGTAGTGGATTAAAAAAAAAACACCGTCCAAATGATTGTAAAGAGGGTAAATGATAAATGATTTATTTATTTCATGTCGGACAACTTGTGACTTATGATACGTCAATACTCTACCACCGGTTTGGAAAGCTGTTCTACTGAGAAGAGCCGGCAAGAAACTCAGCAGTTGCTCTTTTCTCAAAAAAGAAAAAGTTTACAATAAGTAACTATACAACACATACGAGTACATTACGTTACAAGTATTACACTGACTTGTGGGTCACTGGATGCGAGGCCGGTTACTTCCTAGTTCCATGCAACTTTGTCATTCAGAAAATCATCGATAGTGTAATAACCTCGACTTAACAAATGCCGTTTAACACAGTCTTTAAATTTAGGTATGATACTCAAGCCCTACAAGCGCTATTGCCTCTCTGAATTGCCTGCAGATGAATGCGCTTTATGGTTGTTATGAATTTCATACCCTGCACTTTAAACTTGTGCTGGAAGCATCAAAGGATTTACATCAGAACTCTGCTAACGATGGAAATTCTAATCCTAATTTCTATTCAGGATCTTGAAGTCGACCTCCAAGTCGACATTTCTTTGACAAAGTTCCTGAATTCCGAACTCCTAACTATACTGTCGAGTTTGCAGAATAGTTGCAAACTATTTCTGCTTCAATTTCTCTATTCGTCATACCATGCATTTTAGTATGTCGACTACCACTACTTGGCGGATCTAAGAGCTCGCTTAAGAGAACCGAATACATAATATGAGTTCGGAACAACTTCAAACTGTCGATGTTGATTTGTAATCAATACGATTTATTTAAATATTATTTGTGAATTAAATAATTGCAAATTCACTCAAGTAGACCCAGAAATATCGAAGAAAAATCTAAAATAGGTAATACTTTAAAGTTCTTTTTTTTTATCCACTACAATAGCCCTTGACTTCGATCTCACCTGATGGTAAGTGATGATGCAGTCTAAGATGGTAGCGGGCTAACCTGTTAGGGGCATGGCAGTTATATTAAACCAATACCCCTATTCGGTTTCTACACGGCATCGTACCGGAACGCTAAATCGCTTGGCGGCACGTCTTTGCCGTTAGGGTGATAACTAGCCACGGCTGAAGCCTCCCACCAGGCAAATACGCATTATGTTTACGTTACGGCAAATAGGGATTACGTTTTGTATATTTTTAGGTAGAAATAATAAATGTCACAGAGCTATAATCTAAAACGAATTGCTTTTCTTTTATCTAAGCTTTCATTGATGTAGAATTTTAGTTTAGTAAGCTTTAGTTCATTATTAGTATATTCTGATGACAGATATTCTCTGATATATTCCCTTTGGTCAATTTCTATGCGCTGATATTAATACATCCATCGTCTAATGATTTGCATTTCAATATTTATCGAAAAGAAAAATAATGTCATGGGACATAACATCAATTCATTTTGCTTAGCTGTAACTGCCGATATCCCAATAATACCTTTTAAACACCCTTAGATCTCTTCAACTAGTTTTATGTTCATTGCTGATTTATTGTGTTTTGTTCTAAGCGATTCTACTCCTGTCGTCAATGTATGTCATATCCTTATTTTAAATAGAACTTAGTATTTTTTTCGTTTTTTAATATCTCCTCAGAGGCTATGAAGAGCCGTCTATCTAATTGCTCAAAGTTTTCGTCGCAAGCGAACTCCTATTTCTCCATTTCTCGTAATTTCATGATGTCAGTTCTGTAATTTTGAGATCGGCAGTTTTGTTTTTAATATAAACGAAATATGTAGAGCTTGTTTTTAATCTGTGTAATTTTAATTAAATACTGCTCTTGTGTTTTATGGAATCCTAGAGTAATGTAACCTTTTAAGCAGATGGACGATGCACTCTTATGAGGAAACGCGAAGGTTTTTGAAAACTACCGTAGCAACTCGTTGATTTTCTTTCTATTATATTGAACTGGTAAAATCGTAGCAGATAGACAGCCAAAGTGGCTGTCTATCATATGTCTATGTCACATCCAAACTAATATTATAAATGCTTAAATGTCTGTCTGTCCGTCTATCTATCTAACTGCTACGCTTTAACGGCCCATCTTTTCAACCGATTTTGATGAAATTTGGTACATGGCTAGGGTTGCATTCCGGGGAAAGACATAGGCTATATTGCTAGGTTCCCGCGGGAATAAAAAAAAATTCAACGCTAACAAAAACGCTGGTATCATCTAGTTCATAATAATTTTAAGTATGTGAAAAAAAAAACTTCAATTTAAACAAAATTGAAGTGTTTTTTTTCTAACCCAATTTATAGAAATATTCCACAAGCATACTTGAACAGAATCCGTTAGTATCAAATCCCCAAACACGTTAAGAAGTCCTTGTTAAAGCGATTTAGTAATAAAGGAGCATTGTAAAGCCTGATAAATATGCATGAGGAAACTTATTATACCCACCTGTAAAAATGGCTTACTCCTTTATGAGGCGACTGAGTTTTAGGAGTTTTTGTGAGAATGTAAGTGGATTGGAGCGGTGGAAGCTGAATACTAATTTTGTAATCGTGCTTATGAAGGGTGATCGTCTAGTCTAGTGGTATTTGAAGCGTTCGGCCTTCTGGTTGGGGGTTTGAGCCTTGGTCACGCACTTTTTACTTTTCTAAAGTCTAGCCCCCCACACACATGCTCGGCGCGGCGCGGCGCAGCACGTAGCGACAAATTTTCTTTGTATGAGTTTTATATCCCGCCCGCCAACCCGCATTGGAGCAGCGTGGTTCCCTCAGGAATACAATAAAATATATGATAAAGTATCATGAGTTAAACGTACTTATTTTATAGTAGATGGTGCCCGTGACAGACAGATAGACAGACAGGCAGACAGACACACTTTCGCATTTATAATATTATTATGGACTATGCAGAAAGGAAGTACCTAAGGTATTTTTATACTATACCATGAAGGTATAATTATCGCGTAGTTTAGGCACAGAATAGGTAATACTATATTTAAGTTTAGGTTTGATAATAACATCGGTCTAAATATCGATGTTCTCTACGTTTATTTCTTTTGATATTTTGGATTTGTGTAAATTTATTAATCAAAAAAATATTCCGTCGAAAATATGAAGTTTTAGGTACCTAACTTCTGCATGATGTTTTTTATAAGTTTTGGTTCATACCGTACTACAACCCTTCCAAGTTTCAACGAATGAGGATTTAATGCAGGGTTCTCCACTCTCCATACAACAAAACGCCCCGTTTTCTGGTCTGTAAAAAAATCGCTCGCGGCTTGTTGTTTACAAAAGTGAATCTTTGCAAAATTTCAGCTTCTGGGCGTCGATGAGTCATATTTTGGTGAGTGAGTGAGTATTTTTCAACTTTTCTTTTTAAGTTTTATAATTTGCCCGAAACTTTTTAGAATATTAGGGAAAACTTTTGGGCAAGTTAATGAAGCTTTTTCTGTCTTTATTTTTTTTTGTCAGCCATATTATTTAGTATGTTATAAAGCCATAAACATAGAATCATTCTATGCCTTAATAACGTGCGGAAAATTTATTATTCTTCTTTTATATAATTTCATATAGATAGAGACGGCAGAGCGTCGCCACAGTTAAACTAAACCGAGCTAACAAATCTATACAGCAATATGAAATATGTTTCTAAACGGGACGACGGCCAAATTGTCCACATCAAATGAACTATATGAAATAGAACTGTAGGACTAGTATAAGATTACATCTCTCTAACGTTGATAGAATTCGAGCATCGAAACACTTGAACGTTGCCATTCATAGTACCGACCTACAACAGCTTCCGATCGCCATGTCGGAGGAAAAAAGGAAGGAACACACAGCTGGTTAAAACCAAATGAATCGTAACCGACTAATAATGGAGCTTTAGTTTAGCTTAAAGCGAAAGCCTGAAGATATAAATTTATCATGAATAATTGGATAAGACACTAGGTGGCTCTATCGCCGGGCCTTTCCCTGAATTCACATCTAGCAACCTTCGAAAGCACTACAAAACATTTGCTTTATTAAAAATTGTTGCCCAAAAGCCCTGGCCAAAATATTTACTCTAAATTAATTTTATTTCAGCTTTCGAATTCTATCAACGTTAGTGAGTTGTGAAATTTCACACTAACAATACAGAAATTTATTCGCTGGCGTATAAAATATTTACATACATGGCAAATATTGAACTGGCAAGACCGTTCTAGTGAAGCTGTGTTTGAATTTGATTGCAAATATTCATAGACAGGGTTCCGTTTCCATTTGTGATGTTATACTAGGTATATTTTGTGAAGGTATTATACGTTATTTATTGCATAAGTATAGTTGAGGAACTGGAGAGTGACTTAAGCTACTTTTTGTACCGTAAAATTGAGGAGTGCCCGTGGGAATTAAAAAAAACTTAAACCACGCGGACGAAGTCGCGGGCATCAGCTAGTTCACAAAGAATATTAAAACCAATCGTATTAATTATATTAGACATTTTGAAATTGTTCCGCTTATGCTCATATTATGTATTCGGAGCTATTATAAATTCGAAATGTATGGATGGATGTTTGTTACTCAATCACGTCAGAACAGATGAACGGATCTAGATGAACTTTGAAACAGAGATAGATTATATGTAGTCTGAAATAGATTCATAAATAGATATGCAATTGACATCTAATTCGGTATGACAACCAAAAGTTAACCAAGTAAAGCCAACGCCGCATTAACTCGCGGTATAATTAATCTCAGCTAAGTAATTTGTCTTCGCTTGATTAAATCCAATTGAGTTAACTAACCGCTTACCGTATATAAACAGCTTGTGCATTGTTTGTTGGTGTATCAAGAGTATCTGTCCCATCGGTCGTTCCTTCATTACTGAAGATCGTGGTACTGCCTAGATAACCTAACTAGCTTAATACGAATGAAGCGGCTTTTGTGAACTCGCTCAGTGAGCAGCAGAACAGGTCATTATGTTCAGCCTCTGCGTTGAGCGTGCGAGTCGCGGACTCTAGAGGCGCTTAGAGTATCTTAGATTGCATCATCATTTTCCAACAGGTGAGATCGCAGTCAAGGGCTAATTTGAGTTGGAAAAAAAAAGATTCTGTCCACCATTTGCTTTGTCTATGGTTGTAGCACAGGCATTGTCTCTAATTACTCAAATACTTTTACTAAACTAAACTTAAAATGACAGCTCTATCTATATTGCTATTCCTTTTATTATATTCCCTGAGGAAAGGGGCAGCACTAGTTTAGTTTAGAGATTGTGTTAGACAGAATTATTGGTCACTGTCTCTAATTACTTAAAATACTTTTCTATATTCTAGCCTATGCAAGGTCGTCGACCCCGAGGGTGGTGAGGGGCAATTAGTACTGTTGACTCTACCGAGTGAGCTAGGGCCTACGTAAACAGGACACGTCTGGGAATCCGACACTAAGCACTTTTCTCAATATTTAAACACTCATAATTAATAGTTCGTAGCTTTTAGGGAGATTATTATTGCTTGAGATTCCGAATTTATAGAATAACTAGCGGACGCCCGCGACTTCGTACGCGTGGATCGAGGTTTTGCGGTTCCCGCGGGAACTCTTTAATTTTCCGGGATAAAAAGTAGCCTATGTGTTATTCCAGACTATAATCTATCTCTGTGCCAAATTTCATCCAGATCTGTTCAGCCGTTGGGGCGTGATTGAGTAACAAACATCCATCCATACATCCAGACATCCATACATCCAAACTTTCGCATTTATAATATTAGTAAGAAGTAAGATAAGACTAGCTAATGCCCGCGACTTTTTCCACGTGGATAAAAAGTAGCCTATGTATTATTTCAGATTATAAACTTATCTCTGTGCTAAATTTCATCCAGATCCGTTCAGCCGTTGGGGCGTGATTGAGTAACAAACATCCATCCAAACTTTGTAATTTATAATATTAGTAAGATAGTAAGATTTGTTTGACTAGATGATGCCTACAACTTCAATTAATTCGATTCGATTCGATGGATTTAGGTTTTTGCTAATAAAACCCATGGGAGTTCTGTCTTCCGGGATAAATGTATTTCTACCCTACAATACGGATGAGCTGACGTGAAAAAGTTACAAATACTAGATAGACAGACCTAAAGAGCATGCTCTTGTATCAATTGAGGTATCAATACCTATATATTTCTCACAAGCGCATGGCAAAATGGAGCAATTAGTCTTTATTTTGAGTTTAGCGAATTAGACTCGTATGATTTGCGCTTGCGTTCATATAAGCTTTTATCACTCAGGGACAGACGTAAAATGCTGGACATGGTCTTCTTTTATAAAATTATCAACGGCTATATTGATTCGCCGGAGATATTAGAGCGCCTAAAGTTCTCCGTGCCTCGGTCTCGTAGTCGCCTGCAACATCGCAAGCCGTTTCATTTGCCATCATGTCGTACCAATGCAGGCCAACATGCGCCTGTCTACCGCATTTGCAATTTTATTAATGCTCACAGAAATAGTTGCGACATATTTACTAGTTCTTTGACCTCATTTAAAAAACAGCTAAAATATTAATATGTTCAAGTAATTTGTTTTTTTTTCTTCTTTTCCAATGTATTTTAAATTTTCGTACTGCAGTTACTATTAAGCTACTATATTGATGTTTATTTATGTTTTGTTTGTTATTAGTCTGTTAGTATAGCGACAGCTTAATTTTGCATGTTGTGGTCATATCTAGAAGGTGCAATCTCATTCTATACCTAAGCCTAATTATAAGTTAAGACATGATTGTTACCAGTTTTATGGCCCAAATAAAAAAAATAAAAAAAATTAGCTAAATACTCGTAGCTCGAGTTAAGCGGTACAGTCGTCATCACAGGCCCGCAAAATAGATTACTCGTCTGAATTACTACCTTGCCTTCATCACTTGAAATGCACGCTTTATTTATAATCTGGTCCTTAATAAGATTTGAGTCTTTAGCTTCGGGATATTATGTTATCAATATATATTCTGGCAAGTACATGGCAGCACAGAGCAATTAATCTTGTTTATTTTAGCTACTTATCTAATTAACTAAAGTAAGACGAAATTGTCGCTAATAGCAGCCCGAAAAATAGATTTCTCTGAATTTAAAAATGAAATCATTTATTTCGCGTAGGACAACTTGTGCCACTTATAAAGTCGTAAGAATCTACCACCGGTTCGGAAAATGATTCTACTGAGAAGAACGATATTAAAAACTTGCCTAGGCTCATTTAAAACCACCACCGCTCCAACTCATTAAACAAATAAAACCTTTTTTAGAGTTTTTAGAGTGGAAATAATTAACTGTTAATTTTTATGGTCATGTTAGTGTAATTTTATCTGTAAATATTTAGTAAGTAAACATTTTTTTTTTCTGTAAAGATTTAGTTATGTAATTTGCTATATATATTATTATTATGTTTAATTTGTAATAGTTGTAGTTTTAGGTAATTATGTAGCCAGGGAAGACGAATTGGGCAACTGTAAAGTCTTCCCTGGCATGTTTTTATAATAATAAAGAATAAAATTCCTAGTTATATTATAGTCTAGTACTTAAAAAATTGAGTTGGTAGCTTCATAGTAATAAATTATCAAAATATTCTGGCACGCGGAAGGAAAAATTCTAAATCTTGTTGATTTTAGCCAGTTGGCTAAGTAACTCAAGTAATGCGGTACTATCTCCTACAATGGCCCGCCTGTAAAGATTTTTCTCTGAATTACTAGTTTGTCTTCATCATTAAATAACCTACTAAAGTCGGTTAGTAGGATTTAAGTCTTTAACCTCGTATATTATAAATATATTCTCGCAAGCGCATGGCAGCACGGAACAATTAGTCTTGTTAACTTTAGCAAGTTAGCTAAGTAACTCAAGTAAGAGGCTTGTGATACTGTCGCCGACAGCGGCTCGTTAAATGGATAGCTTATATTACTTACCTACTTGATTTCATTAGTATCACTTACTTGATATTTCATTATGTAATGTATTGTACCAATTGAAGCCTTACATGGTAGCGGGATAATCTGTTACGAGTATGGCAGTCTAATCGGTTTATACACGTTATCGTACCAGAACGCCTAATCGCTTCGCAGCACGTCTATGCCGGTAGGGTCGTAACTTACTAAGAAATTATAAATTCCTATATTGATCCTGCCTGTGATCGAACCCGAGACCTCCCGCTTACAAGACACACAAAACAGCGTTCATCATTGCGTCAGGGAGGTCGTCAACAGCGCCTCAACACACAGTACATCGCACAGTAGATTTTAGACGTCAAAAATGTGACATACCTACTCGCACATAATCGATAAGTTTTTATTGAAAACGTTAAATAAAACTTTTAAGTAGCTAGCTACCTTTGCACAAAAAATTAGTCAACCCTTCTGTCCACACATACCCTATAATTTATAATGAGCGTCCACTCAGACTGTCTGCAGGCCGTCGGTAGGTATTTGAGAGAATTTCATCACTTAACTTATAACATCGAAAGTGTCTTTTCACGGTCCATCGGTTAAACCAATTTTGACAAAATTTGGTAGGTATAGCTTTAATCCCGAAGACGGCCATGAACCACTTTGCGTCCCGGAAAATCGAAAGATTCCTTGGGAACGTATTCCCAGGCGAATGAAGTCGCGAGCATCGTCGAATTTTCAACCCAGGTATATTTTACTCAATTATGTTTTTCATATTTAATTTTTCTAAAGTAAGCCTCAGGCCTTTTGCACATTATAAGAATTTTTTTATTTTTTTATTATTTTTGTACAAAAATATTGTCTTAAAACTAATAGAAAAAAAGTGGACAAAGGTTTAGCTTATAAGGTTAAAGGTTAAGCTTTAGCTTATCTCTTCTTCTAAATTTCTTGTCTTATGAGTAATGTCTTATAAGAAATTCAGTCGCAATGATTGTTGTATGAGACCATATTATATATTACAAGATAATATATTATTTTCTTGTGTCGAATCATACACGCGCATACAAAAGGAATACGCGCAGAATTGAGAACCTCGTCCATTTTTGGAAGTTGGTTAAAAATATAAGGAATTACTAAGACAAGACATTTTCACATTTTCTTATATGCGCCTTAGAACTCAATCTGACCTTACATAAACGAAAGTTAAAAAGGTAGTAGTTGCAGCATAAATAAATTGCAACGGTAATTGCTGCGGCTATTTTGTATACAGCGATATTTTAGATTTACTGCAATAATAATGTCCGGCATCGCTAACTTCACTGAAGCTCGTAAATAAAGTTTTTATGATACTCCATTAACTTAGTGGGACAAAATAGATAGCTACTCGTGATTTCACGCTTGGAAAAATCTAGGAGCGTAGTTCAGCAGTTTTGTTTTAAAAGCTTGTATAAACTGAATAAAACAAAATAGTAAGCACTCAGAAATGGGAATCTGCTTAGTAGTCGTAAGTATGATTTCATACAGTGGGTCAGTGCCCATATACAGAGAAAATTTCCTACAATTTATGTGCCAACGTTTTTTTTGTAGGATCAATAGTTTCAGCGAACGAGAGCCGCAAACCAAAACCTAAATTCAACTTCCACAGTTAAAATAAATTTGTATTGTGTTTTTTACAAGATATTTAAACTAAATTAGCCGTGTCAATCTTAAAGATCTTGTGAAACACACTCCAATGACACTATTGATTGACACACTGAAACTATTGATTTTACAAAAAAAGTTTATTACGTAAATTGTAGGGAATTTTCTCTAGTTTATTTCATTACAAATCTATTTTCACCGTAAAATGAGTTGGAAATAAATTGTTGCCAAAAAACTGTTTTTGGGCGCCACTTTTCCAAAAGTTATCCTTTGTACCTACTGTATTCTTTTTTTTTTTTTTTTTATGTGTATCCGCTTTTTGTCCTCCGACATGATGATCGGAGACCTTTTATAGCTGACATGGCTTGCTTTTTTTTTTTCTTTTTTTTTTCTTTTGTTGCCTTGCTCTGTTGGACGAGAATGAGCAGCTAATGTACTTTTTTTTTTTTTGTTACCTTTCATTCATTATTAATGCTATATATTTTTTATGTATATTATTACATTATCTTACATAATATAATTATACATTATTTCATACATCTACGAATTCTTATATTTATACATAGATTTCTTATATGCTAATTACATTCTTTATTCTTCTTAACATAATACTCTTTTAGGTGTTTATGACCTATTGTAGTATTAATCTATTCTAGTGTTGTTTCGACCTACTGTATTCACAAATAAATAAATGAAGTGAAATGAAAAAGTAATATAATTACTGTATTATACGAAAGCGAATCCGGGGCGTGCTAGGATTCTTTTCGATTTGTTTAAAAAAAACACTGTAAATTGCAATCAAGCAGATTAATATTGTCAATAGAGATTCGACGGCGAACTCGACGACGACCACGATCTCGCTTCTATCGGTGTTTTGTTCAGAGGCCCAATAACTAAGCAATTCGTAATGTAATGACAGCTTTAAACGTATTACTCGAACTGTTTAAGGAGTTTATACTTGCTTTTTGTCGTGCAGGCATCTACGAACTCCTTAAACAGGTCGAATAAACAGTTTGACAAACGATTACGATTACGATTTCCTTACACAATCGGGGGGCAGGATTTTCATAAAGTTAATTTTTCCGATTCCGGTTTTCAGTGGAAGTTTGTTCCGTTTGTTTTATTCCGCGGCTGAACGCGAGCGGGGGTCACACAATGCATACTAATGTGGCTGAATTACTTTATTCCATTACCGCTCATAAATATATAATTTTTCTCTTGTGTATTATTGAAGTAATTTACCGGCTCATGCGGGGCGAGTTCATGAACAGATTTTAAATTAAAAAAATATAATAATATAGTTACTGTAAATCTATTTTCAATAACAATTTATACTGGCTGATGACAAACTGTGTAGAACTTGACAAATTTTTCGGATATACAGTGCTTATTTCAGTGGCATCTACTCAAAATTACAGTTTGATGTGACCTTACGACGACGTTAAGGCTGATAATTCTAAAAACAATAATGAAACAATATGGTTTTAAGCGTTGGCAGTATTCCCCCCTGAAATGGTAAGCGCTTAGTATTAAAAACGATAGAATTGGGTAACCTACTATATATGGATGACCAAATTCGAAGGCCTTTTAGTTTTTGGCATCTGCATCTGATATCGAAAAAAATCTAGGAGTCCTAAGAGTACTTCGTCGTCGTCGTCAACCGATAAACGTCCACTGCTGGGCATAGGTCTCCTGTAAGGTCGTCCATAAGCCACGTTCTTGCGCCGCTTGGATCCAGCGACTTCCTGCGACTCGCTTGATTTCGTCCGTCCACCGTGTGGGGGGGTCTGCCGACGCTACGCCTTTCAGTGCGGGGTCACCATTCTAGCACCTTGGGACCCTTGGGATCTCTTCTTTTCTGATTTCATTTCTGATGATCACTACCTAGTACCTAAGAGTACTTAGTCGAGCCATATGCTGAAGGGCCTTGAACACACCGCATTATTATGCAAAGAAAATCCGTAATTATGTGATACTAAGTAATTGCTGTGCTTCGACAATGTTCACTGTAGGTAGGCTGCACGGTTTCTGAGCATAGATCCGGAATAGGATCGCAAATACTTGGCGGATCTACTTACAAAGCGAGAATTCTATTGTAAAAGCCTGTATGCAGACACACGTAGGGTACCTACTTACTGAAAGCATTGGTCCCAAATTCATATGAGAAATCCTGGAGTGTGTTACTATTTATGTAGGTTAACCCACATATGTTTTGTTTAATTTGTAAATGCATATTGGAATATTTCTGGTCAATTATTTTTTATTTTTGAACGAAAGTTCCATAAAGGACGAAGCGGAGGGGTAAAAAACGTCAGTAACGAAAATGCGTAAGATGCAAAAAATACCATAACGAAAATGCGTAAGATTTGGATGTGAAAACATGCTCGCGTTGTTATGAAGACAAAATTAAACTTTAATGCCTAACTGTAAAGGTTTATATTTTAATATTTATTTTTTATAAAAAAAAGATTAAATTAAATATTCGTTTTCGAAATTAATATTTGTGTAATAAGGAACTTCGTTCCTAACTGGTGTCCCACGACACCACACTTTTTTTTATAAGGTGGAATGCGATGCAGAGAGATAGCTTACACTAACACAGCTATAAATCTTACATATTATTATAAATGCGAAAGTGTGTTTGTTTGTCGTTTTGTCCTTCAATCACGCCACAACGGAGCAACAAATCGACGTGATTTTTGGCATAGGTATAGTTGAAAACCTGGAGAATGACATAGGCTAAAATTTTATCCCGGAAAATTAAGGAGTTCCCGCGGGAATCAAAAAATACCTAAACCAGGCGGGGCATCATCTAGTAATAATTAATTTATCGTGTTCTGAATGTCAAGCATGAATGTGAGTTATCGCTGGTCCCAAATTACGAATTTACTGAGCCAGCTGCCTAGCGACATGAGTTCTGTAACAGTTCACGCTCTAAATCCTAATGCTGAGCCGTAACTAGATAACGCGTCGTCTTAGAATTTATGTCTCTATGCAAGTCTGCGCTATTCCCAATTATCTCGCATCTTCAGGAATTGTGCCAAGAATCGCCCGAAGGACTAACGCTGACGCCGCTTGTTATATTTCATAATTAAAAAAATTTAATACGAAAGTTTGTCTGTCTATCTGTGTCTGTCCATTTGTTTGTGGAATGCATCCGATATCAGTCAGGTAGAGACCGATTGATTGAGAAAAAATTTTGTTCTTTGTGATAGTTGTAACTTAGGGTATGATAAGGCTAGGGTACAGAAAAGTGAAGGCCTTTAAATATTAGATTAAAGAATAATAATCTACTTACGTGTCTGTCCTTTAGTTATCTGTTGACGGATCAACCTGCACTGAACAAATGTAAGTACGGGTTACTACTATTTAGTCCTAGCAGGTTAGCTCGCTACCATCTTAGACTGCATCATCCTTTGCCATCAGGTGAGATCTCAGTCAAGGGCTAACTTGTAGTGGATTAAAAAAAAATTACAGCAGACATAACTGGCATCTTAGAGATTTTTTTTTTTAAATCAAAAAGTCCTCGCTGGATTTTTAAAAATTCTTGCTTGGTTTGGTCTAGTTGGAGGCTTTGGCGATTGTTATTTACCACCCTACCGACAAAGACGCGCCTTTAAGCGGTAAAGTGCTCCGTTCAAATGTTAGCTAAGTTTTTTTACTTACAAAATAAAAATTGAAACAGTTTTGGGGCTACCACTGTGAAAAACCACATAGATTTGAAAAAAACACGTAGGTAAGTATTTGATAAACGTAACTTAGTATATAGTCCCACAAAGTAGCTTGTACTTATTAACCTTAAAACATCGTGTATGTACCATATTTTACCAAATAAATATTACACTTTACTTTACAAACTTATCTGGGTGGCAAAAATTGGAGCAAATTTTTATACCTGTATAGTTTTTATTTTATTTATACATATACTTGCAACGCTGTCACCGGGTCAGTTATCGGGGTCGGGGATTTTGACGACCTCCGTGGCGCAGTGTGTAGCACTGTTGCCTTAACGTGCGGAGGTCCCGAGTTCGATCCCCGGCATGGTCAATTTGGAAATTTGTAATTTCTGAATTTTCCCTGGTCTGGTCTGGTGGGAGGCTTCGGCCGTGGCTAGTTACCACCCTGCCGGCAAAGACGTGCCGCCAAGCGATTTAGCGTTCCGGTACGATGCCGTGTAGAAACCGAAGGGGTATGGGTTTAATATAACAGCCATGCCCCTAACAGGTTAGCCCGCTACAATCTTAGACTGCATCATCACTTACCATCAGTTGAGATCGCAGTCAAGGGCTAGCTTGTAGTGGATAAAAAAAGAAAAAAAAAGTTATGTTTGTCGGACTGTAACTATGATTTTCTTACATAATCGCACTACAAGAACGTACCACCTTCAGGCGTGTCGTACCCGTATACTACAGATTAAATACATAGACTAGTTGATGCCTGCGACTACGTCTGCGTGGATTGAGGTTTTTTGGTTCCCCTGAGAACTCTTTAACTTTCCGGGATAAAAAGTAGCCTATGTCATTAATCTATACCTATGTGTTATTCCAGACTATAATCTATCTCTGTGCCAAATTTGATCCAGATCCGTTCACCCGTTTGGACGTGATTGATTAACAAACATCCATCCATCCATGAATCCATCCATCCATCCAAACTTTCGCATTTATAATATTAGTTAGTATATAGATATTGTTAACTATTTATTTCGGCCGTTAGAAACGTGCAAATCTTTTGTCGACAAAAGGTAAATTTGTTTCCTTTGATGCTAAAATCTCTTCCGAAAACGGTATTTTGTGAATTTAATTGTTACAATAAATTCTGGGTCGTTTGGTGCTGAGCATTATTTTGAATTTATTGCAGCAACACTTGCTTGGCCTCGTAAATAAAGCTGTACCTACCTTGGGTGTTAAGAAAATTTTTACGACGCAGTATTAACCTACTTAGGCTGAGATTGTACTTTTTGCTATCTATACATATTATGTCCTCCCGATCGAATTTCGACCACGGTGGCCAATCTCCACAGAGATTAGCCATCTGCGCGGGAGATTATATAGTGCACAAGTGTGTGCGCATACACAAGTGCACTCTCTGTTCCTTTGCTCTCATAGCCCGATGGGACGGAAGATCCGACACGACCGGAGAGAGATCAGGCGCAGGACCGACGGCTTAACGTGCTCTCCGAGGCACGGGGGTGAAACACCGCCAACTTCGCAACTCCGGCCTAGTACTGAGAATTTCTTGTCAGAAGAACCCAATACTTGTTATGGCCCGACCCGGGACTCGAACCCAGGACCTCATCGGCCGCAGTCGAACATGCTAACCACTAGACCAACAAGGCAGTCAAAACTCAACAAAATCTATACTTATAATAAAACTGTGTCCGGGACCGGGTGCTGTGTAATTGTCCGGGACAAAAAGTAACCTATTGTCACTCTCCAGGTCCTCAACTATACCCATAGCAAAAATCACGTCGATCCGTTAATATATTTTACTAGCTGATGTTCGCGACTTCGTCCGCGTGGTGTAAGTTTTTAGATTCCCGCGGGAACTCCTTCATTTTCCGGGATAAAAAGTAACCTATTGTCACTCACTCTCCAGGTTCTCAACTCAAAAATCACGTCGATCCGTTGTCCCGTGACGGCGTGATTGAAGGACAAACCAACAAACAAACACGCTTTCACATTTATAATATTAGTATGATTGGGTGTAAGTGATGGTCCGTGAAGTCTTGGCCCTTGGACCCCTCCTGAAAATCAGCGTTTTGATATGTTCAAAAAAAATAAATAATTCGAAATGATTTTTATTCAAATAAACTTTTACAAGTACTTTTGAATCGTCAAGTGAATCTACCACTGGTTCGGAATGAGATTCCTACCGAGAAGAACCAGCAAGAAATTCGGCGGTTGCTCTTTTGAAAAAAAAAATAACAATTTCATTAATTTGTAAAATAAATAAGTAATAGCTGTCCTTAGCATTGCTGGAGCGAGTCAAATCCATGCTCCTTGTCATTTACGTAATCTTCAACAGTATAATAAGCCTTTTTCAGGAGCATACTTTTAATGGACTTCTTAAACTTGTGTAAAGGCAAGTGTTGGGCTACCTACCTCTCATGCTGTGGCCACAGTATTGGTATATTCAATTCAATTCAATTTATTTCAAACATGTAGGACAAACAGGTGTATCTTATGCTACTTCATGTTTTCACTCTACCACCGGTTCGGAAAACAGTTCGTATAGATAGATAGATACCAATACTGTGCTGTGGCACTGGCTGAGGAGGTGGTTCATTGACCACATGTAGTAAAAGCACACATGTACTGTATATTACATTTATGTACCTTACTTAAGTAATTAGTTAATTTGTAGATATAACTTTAATTTGTGCAAACTAAGTGTAATTTACTTGTGTATAAATAATAATTTAATTGCCAAACTTTTATTTATTCATTTATTTATCCGTTGCTCCGTTGCGGCGTGATTGAAGGACAAACCTTAAAATATTAGTACGATTTTTAAAGTGTTACGTAAAACATAGAATACTATTTTTTTATCAATGCGCCAGGAGTGTTCTTTATATTTTTTTTTAATTTGATTTCCAATTTGTTGAAGGTATACAGAATGTTAAATGGCTTAGACACCCGGTACCTACACACGCAATTCAATTTTACAGGTCATCTACATCATGCAAATAAGAAAAGTCGTACATAAATTAACACAAGTTTACATTGGGAAATTACTAACAAATTAAGATAAAACATTTTACAAACCAAATATATTCCTCCGTTTTATTTGACGTGTACTATTTGGCCGTTGTCCCGCTCAGGAACATATTTCATGTATATGTTTACTATTGGGAATGCTCTATAACTGGGGCGACGCTCTGTCTTGCCTCTGTACTCCCTCCTAAAGGTGACTCCCCATGGGTCGGTAATCCACGAATAGATAACAGAGGCAATGGATTCGTTCGAGCTCACTCAAGAGCGATTATAGATAACTATATTATAGTTTAGAACACTCACTGAATATACATATTTTCCACTTTCTTTTATTCACTTCTAAAAGTAGTCTTGAGTCTTGACGTATCATAAGTGTCACAAGTTGTCCTACGTGAAATAAATACTGAAATCATTTATCATTTTATCATGTCACTCATATTGATTAAACTCATTAATTAATTTATTTATATCGGTTTGTATTGGATACCCATACCCTCTTCATTGGATTTCATACCTCGTCGGCCGCAGTCGAACATGTTAACCACTAAACCAACAAGGCAGTTCTATAAAGAGTGGTGTTTGTTAAATAAACTAAATAAATAAAATAAAATTGCTTTTATTGTTCCTCACAGTTACAGTTTTTTTTAGGTTTTGACCGCTGAGCAATTTAGGTTTAGCATACCTAATATGGAATACAATTCCTTGATGTAACCATTTAGCAATTCAACGGACAATTAACAAGATTTATTCAGTAAATTTCTGTTACTTACATCATACTTACTTACTTACTAATATTATAAATGCAAAAGTGTGTTTGTTGGTTTATTGGTTTGTCCTTCGATCACGCCGCAACGGAGCAACGGATTGACGTGATTTTTGGCATGGGTATAGTTATGGACCTGGAGAGAGACATAGGCTACTTTTTATCCCGCAAAATTAAGGAGTTCCCGCGGGAATCAAACAAAATGGCAGTCATTAGGCCTACCAAAAACGCGGCTAAAGAAGTTTTCACTTCAAAAATAAACCACGCGGACGAAGTCGCGGGCATCAGCTAGCTACATTGAACAAAAGTGGTGTTTGTTACTAATAATCAAAATCGAAGCAAGTTTGTGTAATCACGAGCCGTGTGTAAAAACCCTTAGCTACAAATATTTATTTAGGATAGAAATATCAATTTAGCTTTGTATATCATATTAATGCTACAGCAAAATTAGTATGTATTTTATTAACCGACTTCCAAAAAAGGAGGTTCTTAATTCAGTACTTGCAGTAATAGCCTAGTAGTCCCGAAGTCGGGCATCTTCATTTCCCATCGTATGCACCTCTAATTTTCAGTTATTGCGTTTTTTTACTGTGCTTAATTAAATAGGCATCACTTTATGGACCAATAAATACATGTGTGAACGAACCAGAAGTTGAATTCTCTATAACCCGCGACAACAGGAAAATCTATGCGGTAGGTACAGTGTTTTTTTTTTTACCACACCACGGAAATCCCTAGAAAACTACCCTCAACGTACGTGCAACGTCCCTCCACAATTCACTGTGGAGGCAACATCTCCTGAAGTTGCTCCGGTATCAGAGTGAAACCGAATCCGGTATCTGTGTGGTAATCTTCATGCCATAGATGATCTTAATTATGTCCGACCAGCGTGATGGACCAAACCAAACCAGCCTACCCCTTTTTAAACTCACGCTTACAAGTGAGTAGTGGGTTGAAATGAGTCAAAAGTTTATGCTACATTTCTGGGACCACACTACGTTAAATATCAAAGAATTATACCAACAGCCCCAGGGCTTTTACATTAAAAAAAATATCTTTCTCGAAAAAATTGAATGGCCCCATAAAATCATGTTTTTACGAGTTACATAGATGACATTGCTAGCAATGCATTCGGAATAGTAATTTATATATTATATGAGTATTGTCCGTAGAAGATCTGGAATCCAGCCAACTTAGTGTTAAGGTCATACACCCACAATTAATAATTAATAGTAAAGCCTTTTGGCGTTAAAGTACCTAACTTACAGAGGTCATACAATGTTTAGAGTCATTTTATAAACGAAGTGATAAAAATTCTTGTGCGACATATTTTCATCTCATTTGGTAACAGAAGGGCTGGCTCATTTATTGCGCAAAGGATCGGCCTGGCTGTCCAGCATGGAAACGCAGCCATGATTTGTTAATAGTAATAAGGTTAATATCAAGATTTAATGTTTGGATACACTGTACACTTTTGAACGACAATAAGTTAAAAGGTAGCTTTTGGATTAACATAATGTTTTCAGTAATAAAGATTTATAATTTTAAAAGCTATTATAACTTGAGATGTACGTGTGGCTTTAATCATGCAATTACAAAACATTATGTTAATCAAAATGTGACTTGGTAAATGCAGCTAACCTAGCTTTTAAACCTAACTCTTAGATGTATTTAAAACCCTAAATCCACGCGGATGAATGTATAATAATATTATTAACTTTATTAAAATAACAGAAAGAGCGTAGTATGTATAAGCCTTAAGTCATAATGAAACTTAAAACCTCTGGGAATTAATCGTGTGAATTGTGACACGAGTTAAGGTCTAGCCCTACTTTAGATGCGCACATACCTACATAATGACGTAAACATGACGTGGCCACGTTAGCCAATCACCTACACGATGACGTAAACATGACGCGGCCACGTGCCGCCGCCTGAATCACGATAACAAAGTTCTTTCGGAATTGTACTACATATATATTGTTAGCATAATTCCAGAAGGGGGGGGGGCAAATAATTAAAATTACTTTAAAAATATGTTTGTACTCTCTTCAAAACGTGCACGAATAAATGGTTAAACGTGTAGCGGTTTCACGAGAGATTTAATGTAAACAGTTAATTATAAAAACTTGGCCAAAGCATCACAACAACGATAAATTAATCATTTGATCAGGCTGCAGTTGCTACTGCTGAGCTCTAAAACAAATTGCGATCTAAACACAAAAGTATTCAATAATCGCTGAGTCTGCAGGCAACAGACTAACCCAACAAAGTCAAAATAATCGTATTTATGCAAATTATACCAATATGGCGTATCCCCGCCAACAAACTGACCGAGTGAATTACTATTATCAAAAGTCAAATAAAAAATTAAAAGTCAAATATCAACTTAATTAAACCTTCGTCAATAAACAAATACACAATCTTTTATATTTTCTAAAAATTCTATTCAATTTTAAACACAAAGCTGACAATATATAACCCACAATAGTTGGCCCAGCTGGGATCCCCGAGCATGACACCGGCTCGGAGGAAGATCTTCCTATTGTATCGGTCGAGCATACCATACGCTCACGATATTGGTGACCCCCGACAAGCATCACCAAAAACGAGTCAAATTCATGGATGGAGTCAACAGTCAAAATCAAAGTCAGGAACAAGAAAACAACTGTAGTAACACATGCATAGTGCAACATGACTCCTGACGCCTAGTCAGCAGTCGGACATCACGGCTGCAGCTGTGTCTCTCGGTATCTTGTACTATAATATATCTACACGCGGAAATAAATATCAGTGAACACAACCCTTAATTAATAGGAGATACTAGTAGCACCTTCTGGTATCCACATCCCAATCTCCTAAAGATGTACGATGCGGCGCGGCACGTAGCGGCAAATATTATTTGTATGTTTAGATGCATACTTCAAATTACGGCACTGACGGGTAAGTGAACCGTGGCCTAGTGGTCAAAGGCGCTCAGAGCGCGATTCCCAGAGAGACACAGGTTCAAACCCTACCGGTTCCACAATTTTTGATATGTATTTAAGTAAGTTTAACTTTCCTAGTGTGAGAAGCACTTTAATAAAAATTACAAAAAATATTTTTACGAGTTTGTATGAGTCCGCGTCGCGTCTCTTATCTCTGCTCAGTCCCTGCTCAATCCGTAAAAACTCATACAAATAATATTTACTGTTACGTGCCGATTGCCGCGCCGCTCCGTGCACATAAAATGGGGCTAGACCTTTAGTGATTCATACGAATAGATACAGCGTTATGACTCTCTGACTCTGTGGCCCACAAATGCTTTAGTGGCTCAATGGAATTATCGCCGAGATTTCACCAGGGCATGTGAAATGAACTGTATTTCTTGAGAATAAAAGTTTACTTTTCACTGAGTTTCACTAATTTATCACTGATTATGCTGGAGTTATGTTTTTACTTTTTTTAATGATGTTAGTTATTGAATCTCTAAACACTAAGATGGATGATAGATACATAGTTTAAAATTTCAATGATGCATCCCGGTGCCGTACATAATAAGCAACTTTTAATTTCGGAACTGCCTCGCTGGTTTAGTGGTTAGCATGTTCTACTGCGGCTGACGAGGTCCTGGGTTCGATTTCTGGGTCGGATCATTTTTATCGGGTAATTCAGATTAGGATAGGATAGGTGTTACGGAAAACCATCAGTTCTGCGCCTTGTCTCTCTTCGGTCGTGTCAGATTTTCCGTCCCATCTGGCTATGAGAGTAGGGAATAGAGAGAGATATATCTCGCGCAGACGACTATAAGCCTCTGTGGCTAATATACAGTCAAGAGGACTTTATTCCGGGAAAATAAACAATTTCTACGATTTAAAAACCGAATTCCATCCGTAGGTAAAAAGTCTTATAAAAATTTGTAAAAAAATTGGTTTACACAAAATAACCGTTCAAAAATTGGTAGCAATTTGTGTAACTCACTTAAGATCGTCGCGACGAGCGATAAAAGGACGTATTTTGATAAAAACGCTTTCCAAACCGATGGGGGAGGGGAGCTTCGGCTCGGAATACAAATGAGGCTCATCTGCACAGGGGTAATCAAATTGTTAAAACCAACACCGTTTAAGGTTAAGTCGGGATTTAGACGAGAAATTCGGTTAAAGTTAGTATGGAGTTTATGTAGGTAGGTACACTGATATTTTATGAAGTAAGTTTTTAAATTCTTTTTTTATTTAAGTTTTTATTTTATTTATTTTTTACTCTACTAAGTACATTCACGTTTGCCCTTGACCCATTGAAGTAGGCTAACCTGTTAGGGGTATGGCAGTTATATTAAATCCATACCTCCAATTGGTTTCTACTCGACATCGTACCCGAACGCTAAACTTCTTGGCGGCACGACTTTGCCGGCAGGGTGATAACTAGCCACGGCCGAAAAATATATTTTCTGAGTAAGAAAATAATATAGGCCGGTTGAACTCACGTTTTATATGTCGGAACTCGGAATATGCCCGACTAGTTTCGAAACCATCCGGGGTCCTACATCATGAGTCTGTTTACCTAAACAACGTGATGTAACGCATCACAGGCAACTTGTCGGGCATACTCCGACATGAAACGTGAGTTCAACCGATTTAAAATACTTCATGTTTAGAATGAATATCACTAAGGACAGTTCAGAAGCTGTATTTAATGGTACCTATAGATATAATTATTATTTTATTTCCTCTTAATAAAAACACTTAAAACATAATATATAATTATTGAATCAGTCCTTAAGTAAGTAGGTTTCATTAGACTTCAATTCCTTTAAACCTTTAATTTATCTATTAAATATGATGTACTATATGATGCCCGCGACTTCTTCCGCGTGGAGGAAGATTTTGTATTCCCGCGGGAACTCCTTAATTTTTCGGCATAAAAAGTAGCCTATATCCTTCCACGGGATGCAACCTATCTCTATACCACATTTCATCAAAATCGGTTTAAAAGATGGGCCGATAAAGCATAGCAGACAGACACACAGACGGGCAGACACACTTTCGCATTTATAATATTAGTATGGATTCAATAACATTATTAAGCGTAATAATTCATAACTTACTCAGAATTTTAAGACTAATTCTGGCTTTGTGTAATAAATAATGAATCAGCTGGTAGGTACTACCTTCCCAAAATGTAATCTCAGCGAACTCCAAAACTTAATAAGCCAGCTTATTAAATTACGTGTTATCACAGAGAACACCTTTAGCCTTCAGTGAAAAGGCTACACAATTTTGCGTCTAGAATTCGGTATATTATCTAGGTACAAAGCTACTTTCAAGTACCTGAATTGAAAGTCAAATGTTTAAAATAAAACTGAAATAGTATATGCAGGCCAAGTGGGAGATTGTACGTATTCGATCGCGACATCGTTAGCTGCGATTTATATGGAAATAGCTGATGCCCGCGACTTCGTCCGCGTGGTTTCATTTTTTTTTCCCGCGAGAATCCTAAATTTTCCGGGATAAAAAGTAGTAAAAACTCTCCAGGGACTCTATTATATTCATGTCAAAAATCACGTCGATCCGTTTCTCCGTTGCGGCGTGATTGAAGGACAAACCAACAAACAAACACACTTTCACATTTTTAATATTAGGACGATTGATCAAGCGCCAACTGTGAAGCGCTTTTCAATTCCATAAAAATCGTAGCTTCAACGAATGCGAATAAACTCTCCCACTAGGCACACTGCAGGCCCAGTGGGAGCTTTTACGTATTCGATCGCTACAACGTTAACTATCCATACTTTAATATTATAAATGCGAAAGTGTGTCTGTCTGTCTGCTACGCTTTCACAGCCCATCCGTTCAACCGATTTAAATGAAAGGTATAGTTTGTAACCCGGGGAAGGACAGGCTACTTTTTATCCTGGAAAATGAAATAGCTCCCGCGATAATAAAACCCTTAATACACGCAGATGAAGTCGCGGGCGTCATCTAGTCATTTATATTGATTTGATCGAGCGCTAGCTGTCAAACTCTAATATGAGTCATCAAAGGTGAATTTCCAAGAAAGCTTTAATAAGGCTACACCTTATGAAACCTTTGTGAACTCACGCGAAAGGCGAAAGCAACAAATTTGTGTCAAAAATTTACCTAACAAAGGCAGTAAGCTTCCGTTAGGTATAGGCAGGAAGAGCTTATGAATATTCATCAGGCGACGATCGTGTTTTGTTACAACCACGCCTATTCAATTTGTTCATATTTTGAGCGTGGGATTATGAGGTGTTAGGTGTAATATCTTCACTAAATAATCGAGTCAAATTTATATTGTGTAACAGACGACGCCTGTGTTGACTTAAATATTTAAAAATTTCATTAAATAATTTTCGAAATTTGTTTGATGGTGATATTAAAAAAAAAGTCGGCTGATTGGTCTCTTTTCAGACCAGGGCGCGTTTGGAACCCTCGTAGTTTTAGTTTTATGATACCGTAGTCGGCTTTTTGTTAGAAGTTTGGGCACTTCTCGATTGGCCTGAAAACTCACTTGGTAAAAGCTGAAGTTTTAGCTTTAGACCAAGCGCTTTGACCATTTCTGAGGTTTGCCTAGGCCAATCGCGATGCGCCCGCACATCGGTTTTGGACTATAACATATGCATTTACAGACAGCGCTTTAAACGCTGCGATCAAAAATAGTAGTATTTTTGATCGCAGTTTAAACGGAATCGTTTCGAAATATAAATCAGTTGTACTGAATTTGTGACTTTAAATCAAGGGCTATTGGGTCCCTTTTACTTTGACACCAATGTGGTCGAACGCTCGAATACGATTAATCGAGAGTGCAATATTAATCTGGAACTAAGCGTACTGTAGGTACCGTATCGGAGAATACAGGCCTCGGCGGTGAGCCGGCCTAATGACGTCACTTCCGGCTATTGGCTGCAATTTGCTTTAATAAATCAAGTTGCTCGACGCGAGCGATTGGTTTATGATATGATTAAGTATCACGTGGCCTGACATGTACGATAAATTAGACGGTTTTTAGGGTTCCGTACCAAAATGGTAAAATGGAACCCTTATAGTGCGACTTTCTCCGTCTGTCTGTCCGTCTGTCCATTTGTCCGTCTGTCCGTCCGTCACACTCGATTATTTCAGTAACTACCGAAGCTATCGACATGAAATTTGGAATAGTTGTGTATATTAGTGGCCCAAAGACACTGGAATTAAAAAAAATTGGAAATTATTTTTGTTCTTATTTAAAAAGGGGGGAAAATCGGAGGGTAGAAATTTAAAAGTGAGATAACTGTACTGTGTGGGGTATCATATGAAAGGGTTTACTTTGTACATTCTAAAACAGATTTTTAATTATTTTTAGTTATGATAGTTTTTGATTTATCGGGGAAAATGTCTAAAAAAAATACCGTTCTCCGGAGTTTACCAATTTGAAATAATTATGGTCAATAGGAATTTACGTATATTTTTCAGGAAAACTATAGCCAATGCTCTAACTAGCATAGTTTTTTTGATATTAACAATAAACCTCTACAAACAAAGTTAGTCTTGCGGTTCATTAACAAAGGTAATTATTTATTAATAATGGTACGGAACCCTTCGTGCGCGAGTCCGACTCGCACTTGCCCGGTTTTTTATTTAAGACCTTTTATTGAATAGAACTTAAAGAAATGATGGCAAAAATGCTGGTTGCATTTCTGCGCAGGATAGCCAGGCTGATCATTTGCGCAAAAATGTGCCAGACCTACAACTGTTACTAATTATATATTTGTAAAATAGATTATTTAAAAAAATATATATATTATACTAATTTTGACGAAAGGTACTTAGATAGGGTGCATCCTGGGGACTGGCATAGGTTTTTATCCTGGAAAATTATCCCGAAAAATCAAGGAGTTGCCAACCTAGATCCGCTTGGACAAAGCTACGGTCAAAATCTACTGGATTACCATAATTCATACTTTAGTGGTGTCTTTCAGTCATTGAATAGATTAAAATTAGTAGTAAAACAGTCTACCATAGTGTCTCTGCGTTCGTATTCCTCATTTCTGAGGGTCGTGACCCATTTCATTATATATTAATTATTATTATACCTCCCTAATAGGGTAGCTTGAGATAAATGCGGTGGGTCCTTCCGTATACGACACGACGAAGAGTTTTTCAACTACTAGATTTGTAGCAATCATATTATCAGAGACTAGCCGATGCCCGCGACTTCGTAGACGCGAATTAAGTTTTTTAAATTCCCAAGGGAACTCCCTTTTTTTCTGGATAATATATGACACTCACAATTATTGGGGCTTTCTATTGGTACCAGAGTTTTCAAAATCGGTTCAGTAGATCCAGAGATTACCCCCAAAAACGTCACAAACTCACAAACTTTACCTCTTTATAATATTAGTTAGATTACCGTACCGATACCGTAAGTTTTATAAGTAATTTTTAACGACAACAAGTGTATTTTTTTTTTTTTTTTTAATCACTACAAGCTAGCCCTTGACTACGATCTCACCTGATGGTAAGTGATGATGCAGTCTAAGATGGTAGCGGGCTAACCTGTAAGGGGCATGGCAGTAATATTAAACCCATACCCCTTCGGTTTCTACACGGCATCGTACCGGAACGCTAAATCGCTTGGCGGAACGTCTTTGCCGGTAGGGTGGTAACTAGCCACGGCCGAAGCCTCCCACCAGGCCAGACCAGGGAAAATTCAGAAATTATAAATTCCCAAATTGACCCTACCGGGGATCGAACCCAGGACCTCCGCACGTTAAGGCAACAGCGCTACACACTGCGCCACGGAGGTCGTCAAAACACACAAAAAACGTCGGAGGTGTAGTTTACAGTGTACCTCTATGGAATAAAATGATTTGATTTGATTAGTGATAATAACCGGGACCAACGACTCAACGTGCTCTCCCAGGCACGGAGCTTTCAAAGAGTAACCCCACCCCACCTATAAAAACGATGTTCCCTATCAATAAATTTGAATTTAAATCTGCATTTACAACTGCCCCATATCCGTAGCGCTCCCCGTTTTCAGGCCGCCGTGGCACGCCTAGATTATACCATCGCTTCCGTATGTGCTACAATTTTGCTGAATAAGTCAGCAGGAATTCGTTTATGCTATCATTTAGTTGATGGTCACATTGCAGGGAAAGTTATATTGGTAAGGCCAACTAACAACTTCAATTGATATAACTATACGAGGAGGAGGTCTTGCGTCTGGTGGACTACCACCCTATTGACAAACTGGCCACCAAGTGTTCCGGTACGATGCCGTGTAGAACTTGCCTGCAATCAGACCTGCCTGCAGTGATGATGATGCAGGTGAAGCGCGCTTGTCTAGAAGATGCCTATTCACTCTAGATTTGAAGTTACCCCATAAAAGTGAAAGTGAAAACGTGAACAGAAAAGGCATACCATATTCTCCATTTCCAATTATAAACAAGGTACAAATTATCTTCCATAGAATATTCACAGAATACCTAATAGTACCTTTGTATAATCCTACGAGTATCCATAAGCACGTTGTTACCTATTAATAAATTTGAATTTAAATCAGCATTTACAACTGCCCCATATCCGTAGCGCTCTCCGTTTTCAGGCCGCCGTGGCACGCCTAGATTATGCCATCGCTTCCGTATTCGCTGCAATTTTGCTGAATATATCAGCGGGAACTTATTTATGGTATCATTTAGCTGATGGTCAGATTGTGAGACCAGATTTTATGGGAGTTACATGCATATGAATGAGTGTAAAATGAGTCATATTTTTTAGCCCCTTTTACGTAGGGTTCTGTAGTCAACATGAAACCCTTATAGTTTTGCCATGTCTGTTCGTCCGCGACATATAGCTCAGAGATTATTAGTGTAAGTGTTAATACTGTTATATATGTCACCGTAAGATTATAAAATCCGTTAGATTATAATCTAACAGTTTCTATCCCGCTAGATTATAAACTGTCGAAAGATTGTGAACCGTTCAATGTTCTGAGTATTAATTTATGAAATATTTATTGTTTTTACGTTTTCTTGTCTCTTTCTTGTACAGTTCGCGCGCGAGTTGAATGCAGAGTAAATGTAAGTGTCACCATACATTTACTCTGCATTCAACTCGCGCGCGAACTATAGGTTAGGTTAGGGTTTGACATGAATATTCAGGTAGTGCACTTAGGTTCTATCGGGTTAATATATTACAATTTACCGAAAAATAACGCGTTAAATTGTAAGCAGTATGTTACGGTTCACAATCTGTCGAAAGTTTATAATCTATCGAGATAAAAAACGTTATATTATAATCTAACGGTTTTTACAATCTTACGGTGACATATATAAGAAAGCTGTACTTTGGGAAAAATTTGGCAGTTTTTGAAAAAAAAAATCGTAAGTACCTACTCTACACGTAAATCGGAGTTTTTTTTTCTCGTCTATCCTGTATAGTCTAGTCTATCCTATGGTGTGGGATTTAGTTGGATAAGTCGTGCAAAAATATTGCTGGTGTAGGAAAACCATTTTTCTATTCAGGGATCCGTTAGCGAAAAATTAAGCTTTAAATTTTTTCCTAAAGCGCATGTGTCCTACCAGCTAAGTGGCTGATTTTGGATATGTGAAAAAATTCACTAAAGTAAAAAGGTAAAAGGAAAACTATCACAGCTTAGTAGACTTTACAAGTTTACGAGTAATAGTCGACCAACGTATAAATGTAATGCTAGCTGTAAGTTGAGAAAAAAAAAATTGTATGCATCATAATATTATTATGACTGGCAACTACGGAACCCTACTCTGCGTGTGGCCCGACACGCGCTTGGCTGTTTTTTTTTACTTATAATTAAACATGCTTAAGAATTACCACCAGAGCTCATAAAGTAAAAAAAATATTATGGCAGAAGTGAAACTTCAGAAAAGTAGGCAACTTTTCGGAAGTTTCACTTCTGCCTGCCGAGAAAATGAGATAAATATAAATTGTATTCTATCTCATTCTCTCGCAGGCTAAATTCTATATTCTTTTGGTGTCGCTCTTTCTTTTCATTTTTTCGTTTCGTTCAATTATCAAATCACAACGATTCTAAAGATTCTAAAGAAGTTTCACTTCAAAAATTACAGGTTTTTAAAACCTTTATACTCATTTTGAAAAATTCCAATGGCCTACAAAAATACTTGCTCACATCCATGCAAACAAAGTCACAGAAATAAGCTGCTCTATCCAGAAAAATAGATGTTATCCCTAGAACAAAACAAGGCCCGTTTCGTCTGGAAGACAAATAAGCAAACGAATAGGTATTGACTGCGGCTCCCCAGGGCGCTGTTTGATTCACTCTACTTATCCGCTCAGCCGATCGACTGATTGGAGATTCCTGAGGGGAACCAGAGATAATCGATTGCCCGATAGGTATACACAAGAAGTAAGTAAGTAAGTTAAAACACTTTATTAAATAAATCAAATCTCTATTTGGAATCTAAAATACACCGAAAACAGACCGATGGGCCGTGAAAGCGTAGCAGGCAGACAGACACACTTTTATTGCACACGAGTACGCGTTACGGTAATTTTACGAAATTCAAAGTAATTATCAAGCAAGCACATGTCAAATGTTACCTACTTGTTAAAAAGTAGTTCGTATTAGTAGAGTGGTTCAAAAATTGTAAACGATATTGTTGCGGGTTGCGTGTAGATCGTTGTGAGTTGGAGCAGAATTGATACACACAGACTTGGTGTGAAAATGGCATATATTTACAGATTTATGTTAACCTTATATACTAAGAAATTTGGATCATTGGAGTGGGGAAAACCTTGTAATGATTGCTAACTAAAATAGTGCTTATTTATGCTACGTGACAAAGTGTGAACTAAATATAATTAAATTGTAATAAATACATTTGTAACCTAGATATCTATGGTCACGTATTGCTTAGTGCCATAGATATCTACTCCCACACCCATCAAAAGTATTTAGATTTCCTAAAACTCTGTATTGAAAACAAATTAAACTAAAACATACTCGTAGGTAGCTAAACTAACCTAATTTCTATACAACTCATGTTCGCGGGGAATGGTGGCAAGAAAACTGGCTGCATTTCTGCGCTGTACCTACAGCCACGCTGATCCTTTGCGTGATTTCCTAAATATTTTTAATTTAGTTAACTTCGTTTTAGGGCTTTCAGCTCCTGTGACTTTTTTGACGACTTAAACGATTGGTATAACAAGTAAAGTACTTAACAAAAAATAATGTAAACTGAGGCAAATAAATGATTTGATTTGATTCGATTTAGTAAATTAAGGCAAACGTCATCTGTAGAAACTTTACGCACAGCTTATTATGGCTACGTATACTCAATTTTAAAATACGGACTTATAATATGGGGCAAGTCGACTAATATACAAAGAGCATTTATTGCTCAAAAAAAGTGCATACGTGCGATGTGCGGTAAAAGACCATATGAATCATGTAGGCCTCTATTCAAACAATTAGGAATCCTAACACTTCCTTGTATGTATATATTTGAGCTCGCTACATTTGTGAAGTTGAATCCACACTTTTTTAAAAAAGCTTATGAAGTATTCCCACGAGGCACAAGAAATAAAAACAGATTAGTTTTTCAAAAACCCCCAAGGACAGCTCTGTACCTAAAGAATTGTGGTGCCATGTGTGTAAAAATATTTAATGCACTGCCAAAAGATATTAAAGAGCTGACAGTAAAAAAATTTCAAATAAAATTAAAGAAGTGGCTCTTACAGAAAACCTTTTACTCGGTCCACGAACTCATGAACCATTAAAAAAAAAAAAAACAACCGTGATACTATCTAATATTATGATTATTTATAATTTTTGCATGCCTATTAAGGCGAAACATTGTCTCCGTCATTCTGTTTACCACCTTTTGTATATAACATGTTTCTGCAAATTAACGAATTTGAATTTGAATTTGAATAAAATCTATTTTCCGAATCAATGGTAGAGTCATGAGGATCTAAAAAATAAAACACGAAATAGTTGTATATTTTATATATTCAATTCTATTTCTTCAATACAAAGTCCCTACACTCTACACATAATTTAACACCGTGCAAATATCAACTGTTTTGCATTCAAATAAGGTTGGAATCTGAATATGAGGCACACAATACACATGTGGTACAGTCAATGACAGAGTTATAAACAAGCCTCGTACACATTCGGAGGCTCTTGGCTTCGCGGGCTTTTTATGGCATGTCGGAAATAAAGCCGCGGGATATTTCCTCGACGATAGTATTGGGTGTGGGACAAACATTGTTTGAAAGTTAATACAACGACTTCTGCGATCTTTTGATTTTTATAAGAAAATATCCAGAATATTAGCTATTAGTATGCCAAATAAGATTAAATTCTCCCTTCTAACTTCAACGTAATACGTGTACAAACAGACAAACTTTTAAAATGTTGGACTCTAAGCTGATGGTAATATTTTTCTCCTTCCAATTACCATTTTTTTTAAAATGTAACTACAGACATCGTCCACGTACTACATGGTGCATCTTAAGAGGCCGGTTCGCGCCGCTCGCAACTTCTATTCGAACCGCAAATATAAATTTGCCGGTATATTGCTATCTCTATTTGGCTGATGACACATGATCGCGTGCAAGCGAGATAGCAATATGAGCGTAGCAGAATTTGTTATACATTTAGTCTTGTTCCGTGAATACCAAAAATGATGAATGAAAAATTGTTGTGTTTTTAACTTCGTGTTGTTATTCCGTAGCTTGACAATATAGGCTATGTTCCTGATCAATTAGTACGTGAGATATCGTTGGTTTTAATATGAAACAAATAAGGAGAAAACATGTCATTTATGTCATAAAAACATGCAAAACGCAATGTGCTTACATTTAATTTTGGGAAAGTATTTTGAAAAAATAATTATCCAGGGACCTAGATAAATACAAGTTCAATCTTAATAATCGCATAATATGGTGGAAATATTCTCGAATTACAAATTATTTTGGTATTACGTTTGTATGGGCAATTCCCCCTCCGCTGGGACCTTAAAGAAAAAAAAATGCCAGTCATATACACTGCCGATAGAAATGAAACGAATTTTTTTTCTTCCATTATTTTAATTTTGTTTTAATTAAAAAAATATATATATACACCTTAAAACTAAGGCAATAAAGTTTAATTACAAATGTAGTATATTTACATTTGAGACCTTTTGTCTTCGTAACTACGCGATCATGTCGGTGACGGTGACGTGAATCCACAAGTTTACCCCCTACCTAAAAGTGTTCAACGCGGCTAAAGAAGTTTTCACTATAAAAATCGTTTGTATTTCATCGCTTGTACCAACACAAAAAAAGCTTAAGATCTGCCATCGAAATCACGTTGTTTCCATATCTACGACAAAAGCCGTGATTGTTTGCCGAAAGCCCGAGCATCGGCCTTTGAAAATTTATGGTAGGTACCTATTTTGTTGTAAAATATAAAATCCTCATCATATTTTGCGAAAGATATTTCCTATCTTAGACTGTCATGTATGGAATTGAGAATCTCTGAGGTAAGACTGTGTAAGAAAATCGTAACTTTTTGAGAGTTTATAAATTCGATTTTTATTCGTTTAAAAACTTGGTATAGTTAGGTTTATGAAACGGCTAATAATTCGTCTAGAGTTACATACCTATTTTAAGTACTCGCGAATCATAGGTTTGACAAACATAACTGATAAAGATTTTCTTAAACAGTCGTGCTACTTGTGAAAAAAATACTTAATAGTACAAGTATTTTTTTTATTAGTCCACAAAACCGACAGCATTTAAAAAACAACAAAAAAATAGAATTACAAAATTCACTGAGGTATTTATAATTGCGCCTTCTCGATGTGGACATGGCATGCATAATATTTGCGTACTAATTATTAAAAACTAAAAACTTAATAAGCGTAAGTTACGTTACAAAAAAAAGATTAATAATTATTAACAAAATAATAAAGAATCAAAGCTAAAAGCAGTTTTATTTTAATACTGTTGAGTCTCTTGTTACAGACATAAATAATAGGTCTTTACGTATGAAATTGCCTTTCTTCAGTACTGGTCATTTCAAATAAAAAAAGTTTGTAATGGCTCTGTATTCTACATTCAAATACTTATTTTTTTTTGAAAACCATGACATTCTTTTTACAAACTCAGTCTTTTGTTTTTTGATTAGCGTTGTATTTTCATTACATTTCAACATTTTTCGTCATAATGGATACTTTAAAAATTCGTGTAATTATGGAATATGAGTTCCGTCGTGGCACCTACGCGACACAAACGGCACGTAACATCAAAAACGTTTATGGAAAGAACTTTACAAACGAACGCACAACCCGTTATTGGTTTTCCCGGTTCCGTTCTGGAAATTTTGACTTGAAAAATGAAGCTCGTGGTCGTCCGGAGACTTTGGTCAATAATGAATTATAGGTGATTGTGGAAGCTGACGAAACTCAATCTACAGCTGAGCTAGCAGCAGCTTTTAATGTAAGCATCAAAACAATATTGATCCATTTGCGACAAATTGGCAAGGTAAAAAAGGTTGATAGATGGGTGCCCCACGACCTTAACGATCGCCAGCGCAACGTACGCGTCGAGACCTGCCTTGCGCTGCTCAACAGGCAAAGAAATTAAGAAATTTTGAAACGAATTGTTACGTGCGACGAAAAATGGATTCTGTTCGACAATCGAAAGCGCTCAGCAAGTTGGTTAGATCCTGGTTCAGCACCAAAGCAATGCCCTAAACCAAAAATGACCCCTAATAACGTGATGGTCACTGTTTGGTGGTCTAGTGCGGGTGTGATTCACCACAGCTTTTTACAAAACGGCATGAGCATTACTGCAGATGTGTACTGTGAAGAACTGGAGAGAATGATGGAGAAGCTTGCACGTCTGCAACCAGCTTTGGTCAATCGGTCGTCCCCACTGCTCCTTCACGACAACGCGCGACCCCATACTGCGCAACAGACAGTCTCCAAGCTGCAAGAGCTGGGGTTGGAAGCTCTCCCTATTCCGCCATACTCACCAGACCTTGCACCTACCGACTATTACTTTTTCCAAAATTTAGACAACTTTTTAGTGGGTAAAAAATTCAATTCCCGAGAGGCAGTACAAAATGCCTTTGAAGAGTTTGTTGCCTCCAGTCCAGCTGATTTTTACAAGAAGGGCATCAATAAACTGTAAATGCGTTGGCAAAGATGCGTCGATTGCATGGGTGATTACTTCGAATAACAGAAATAAAAAAGTTTGAAAAAATAAGTACCTACTTTCACTTATTCCATACAAAACGGCAATTTCATAGGTAAAGACCTAATAATCCTTATTTAAGGGACGTCAAAGTACGTCATAAAAATCTGACAACAAAAACAATACTTTTTACTGAAATTTAAAAACAATACTTTTGTATGCCCCCTGGCCTTATTCGCCGATTTTGACAATCGACTCTAAACAGTAGGAGAAGTCAATCAAATTATGAATGTAATAAAAATGTATGGTACATTTTACGTCTTAGTAATTTTGCACGCCTTGCATGGTAGTTCTCTACGTCTACTTCTATACGTAAGAGTAATATAACATTACTTAGCTACCGAAATGTTATTTCTTATCAGATCCTCACACCGAACTCTAAATCTGTGGTAACTAATTACTCTAAGATACGTACTCTACGATCAAAGGAATTCAGATAAAAGTAAATAATGAAAAGATAACAAAGCCTCAAAAGAGATAAAAGATGGGTAATTGTGTGTTTTAATTGTTATTTTGTAAGGGATAATTAATTATTGTGAGTCTTTTGTGAGCTAAGTGACTTTTAGTAACTATGATTTCACAGTAATATTTTATTCAGAATAGTATAATAATACTTGTAAGTATTTCGTCCAATGGACGAAGTTGCGGGTAGTATTTTGTAGTAAATAGGAGGCTTAAGAAACAAATGAGTAAACATCCAACTGTTTAAGAACAAAATTGAAAAATTATCTTTCCGAAAAAGAGCTTTTATACGCGACGAAAAGTAAATAGGTAATAGTTTCTTGTAAGCGTGAACAGAATGTATCTTTACCATCTATAAAGTAAAAAACCCAAACGCAAAGAAAGCAGCCGTATATAAAGTGCCGAAGACCAATTTTTTAAAAGCTTTTTCGACCGTACAATCCGGAGTTTACGATGTACCTAAAAATTGTGAAAAACGCGCCCGGATTTGGCGCAGCAACACTTGGCAAAAGAAAGGCCCGACACACTTTATGTTATAATGAAAGTACATTTGGATGGGTGCCTAATTTTATTAGCGAAAGGCTTTCACGGTCGGCTCGGAGGTTTTCAGTTGACAACATAACTGTTTCGTATAATATGTCTGAACTGTCTTAGAACGATACACGGACTCTTTTGTGGGTACAGTCGCGGTCAGAATATGTTTACCACCATAAGGTTCAGAATTGTATAGATCCATTTGTGTCACAAGGTCGTTATGGTGTTTGATTGGTCGTAGGTCATACATTTTTTAACTTTTTCAGTAGATGACGACTAGATAGGATAGATGTAGAAAACCTCTTTCAATATTTTTGATTTATTGTATATAAATATTTTATGTTATAATATTCTTTATCTACTCCAGCATCGAAAAGTTCCAATTTCGAATTTGACAACTATATCGAATTGAACCCTCTTTCGTGTTTGCTTCTCATAACGATACAGTTCGTTGTATGGGAGCTGTATCGTTATGAGTCGTAGCTGTATCGATATGGTTATCTTCATAAATAGGATACCTATAGCTTAGCGGCTCTGGGTTCTGGCACTTTCCCAACCAGTCAGTTGATTTGACTTTTTTATTAATTTACAAAGTAAAAAATTATAAAGACGTCCTTGTCGTAGATAAAATCTTGTATGCAACTGTACGTAATTAGTCATTTTAATTCTCGTACTATCCTATTTTGATACTCGGCAAGCCTCGTATCAAAAAACAGCACTCGAATTAAAATGACCCTCATTACGATACAGTTGCATAAATAGCTATTATGAAACAATAAATATCTTATGGCACAATATTTTCACTTTAACAAATGCTATGATGCTAATGTGTCAAACTTGAAATTAGTCAAAGTTGAATTCGATGTTTAAAAACTTTTGATAAGTTTGAAATGTAATACATTTACGTTTTAGTGTTTTAAAGAATATAATTTGAAAACTGGTAAACATTTTCAGACCACGACCGTACACTCTCGCACAATGTTGGTGTTTATTTTTTATTTTTAAACCACTACGTTTCTTGTAAATTGATTTATTTTAGCCTTTATTAACTTGAGGTGAAGCTACAAGCCCTTGGCAGCAATCACGCTTGATTGTACTCGTAAGTGTACCTACAAGCGGTAAGGTGATGAGATTTTTCATTAGATGCCTTTTCAGTCGTGGTTCAAAGGCACCTTTATTGCGCGAGAAGCTGGCGAAAGAACGGAAGCCGGAAGGATATCATATCTAAGGGGTGCAAATCAGAAACATGGAAGCATATCTCTTCCTACGTGTCTGTATAGAACTACGTAGTGGTGCCAACTTTGAAACCATCTTGTCACACCTTTGACAAAACAAATATAAAATACTCTTAGGTAGAAATAGTCGTTTGGAAGAAAAAAAAATCGTACGTGGGGTGGCATTAGGTCATAGAAAAAAGTTGGGCGTCCGACTTTTAGAGCGCGCTCCTCACCTGTATAGCCCTGTCCTTGTCCCTGTCATATCGCTGTCCCGCTTTTCAGACTAGATGACGTTAGTAAATTAGGTCCACATTCTTTGTTTGACAGGGCCCGTCGATGTAAATTGAGGTCGTTGGGTAATAAAGATATATATTTTTTTACTGATATTATTTTATAGAGGGACTTACACGCAGGGCACAAAAAATCCTTTATCCACGCGGACGAAGCCGCGGGCATCAGCTTGTTTTTAAATAGATTAGGTATAAGAGGCTAAAACTAAGCTTTGTATCCACTAATATTATAAATGCGAAAGTGTGTCTGTCTGTTCGTCTGTCTGCTAGGCTTTGACGGCCCACTTGTTCAACCGATTTTGATGAAATTTGGTACAGGGATAGGTTGTATCCCGGGGAAGCACATAGCCTTTTTATCCCGGAAAATTAAGGAGTTTCCGAGGGAATCGAAAAAGCTTAGTCATAATGGTAGAGCATAGAGATGTTACAAGTTATTACTCGTATTACTTTATTTTATGAGAAGTATTCACGTAACAGATACCAGATTGTTAGGGTCATAAAATAAAACATGTTATAACGTCACATCACAGAACTTTGACCCTGACGAGACGATGTCCTTTAAGCAGCTAGATTTATCGTTCGACTCGGGTTCTACAATCATATTGATATTGTAACCTTTGGTGTATTATTCATAACATTGGATTGAGTGTTATTGGAATATATTATATTCATTGAAATAGCGCAAATAGATTCAGAATCAGATACTTTATTCGCATAATATGTGTCCATAATATAAAATGGTTAATTTATTTACATAGTCCCAAATTAGCCGAAACGGCGTACAAATATTATTTAAATTATGATAAGTGAAATACAGTGCGACCTTTGACGTTAAAAGGTAAGCCGTCTTTATAATCGTAGCACCTGTAGTCAAGTTTTCTCCAGGATATAAAAAAGATTCTTAAATCTCATAAACTTAGCGAAACGCGTAAGCAACGCGCTTTGCTCAGCGCTTAAGATGTTCTTCAGTACTCGGTAGCAACGTTCCGCCAACCGTGTGAAGCGCGTCTCCTATGCGTTCCAAAGCTACTTGTAAAGAACTAGCCGCACTAAACAGGCGCGGCGCGGCGCGGCACGTAGCGGCAAGTATTCTTTGTATGAGGTTGTATGGAGCTGGGCCCATGAATATTACAAGAGGACTTGAAAGTTTGGAAAGCGGCGTCCAAGCGGTGCCCGCGCCTCGCCGCTTGGACGCCGCTCTGTATACCTGGCGCCCCGCCGCTTGCAAACATTTTGTATGAAATATGATAGAGCCCCGTACAAACTCATACAAATCATATTTGCCGCTACGTGCCTCTCAAGCACCTTAGCTTAACCATTTCTTCTAGTTAAAACAAAAACTAAAAAGCAAAAAATAATTGGATATATTTACATATTATTATTTCTACCCACTATGTTGAAGTCGGGCGGGTATAACAAGGATAAGCAAAGTTGCGCAAGGCCGCCCGACTTCTACATAGTTTTTTTAGAAGGCGGTTTTTTTTTATTTAAAAATAATTTTATTGTTTGCTTTTTAGTGCTGTAAATATAAAAAAAAAGAAAAAGAAAAATAGGTTCTCGAAAGGTAGACAGACCTGTACCTAATAACTATCTGGGTTCGTGTCCTAATAAAATTTAAGTTCCTTTGATTTCCCCAGGATTCCATCATCAGACCTAATGACCATGGGACCACCTGGAAAGTATACCCTTTCAAAAAAAAAAGAATTTTCCAAATCGGTCCAGGCGTTTTCGAGTAATCGGGGAACATCTGTCTTCGAAGATCTTCATCAGATCTTCACCAAATTTATATGGGACCACCTTTGAAGTATACCCTTTCAAACAATAAAAGAATTTTCAAAATCGGGGAACACACATAAAAAAAAAAAAGATTCCGACGAATTGAGAAACTCCTCCTTTTTTGAAGTCGGTTAATAACAGAACAATTACGTACATTACCACAATAATTCAAGTTTTTTTAACCGACTTCCATAAAAGGAGGAGGTTCTCAATTTGGCGCGTATTTTTTTTTAAAATTGTATGTCGGTGGATATCTCCGTGGTTTCTGAACCGATTTGATTTTTTTTTCTATTAGTCTTTAGTGGAAGCTCTCGAGGTGGTCCCATAAAAAATTCTGACTCCAAATCCTCAACCCTGACACTAAAAAGTTAAAAATAAAAATTCTTTCCAAAAAACCGACTTCCAACGCCACTGTAAAGTAATAAAATAATTTAATTTCTACCCACTATGTTGAAGTCTGGCGGGTATAACAAGGATAGGCAAAGTTGACGCATCAGGCTCGAGCGACTTCAACATAGTGGGTATAAATAAAAATTATTTATTACTTTAAAGTGGCGTTAGAAGTCGGTTTTTTTGGAAAGAATTTTTTCTGCTATCTATTGTTGATCGGTATACGGTCGGTATAACTCCTCCCCCGTCTTGCCCCTCTCAACCCGCTGAATTGCTCTAGACGTCTCTGTTGATAGACTTGAATAACTTTTACACTGTTACGCTCTAGAATAATTCAGCTGGCCTCGACTGATATGATTGGCACTGTCCCATAAACTTAGCTGACCCGGTGACAGCGTCGCCATTAATGATAAAAATTAAATAAAAACAAAAACTAAACGGGCATAAAGTTTTGTTCCAATTTTGGCCACCAAACCAGTCAAGTTAAGTAAAGTTGGCGGGATTAAGTTGTAGTTTTAAAAATTTTGCTGTGCAACGATTCCACGTAAGCGTTCAACTCTGAGGTCCGACTCTTTATGATACACGGATAATGGAATAAAAATTGAAAATAAAAAGTCCTTTGGTATGAGTTACCTACTTTTAAATTGAAAATGTTTTACTCGAACGCGTCGAGCTTTTTATTGAAAAGTTGTATTGAAAAAATGGGTACAAGTCAAAAAACGGCATTTCGGGCACCAAAAGATAAAACTTTTTCGAATAATACTTTTATGTTCATTTTACTGATTTTATCGCAACGCCTTTTTGCCAATTCCTTTTTTGGTGTCCGCAATTTTATGCCTTGACATTTTTAATATTTGCAAACACGTAGAAATGCTCTATAGTCAAGTAGGTATGTAAATGACTTTTTTAAATAAATATTTTTATCTCAAGGGCAGCTTCTCTGTATAACTTTTATTCTATTAGATACACTTTTTTAGATTTCATGTCATTTTTAACTGTGTATTTCATAATATTCAGCTTTTATTTTTATTTAATAAAAATTAAAATTTAAATTTAAAAAAGTATTATTAAGCATAGGTATATGCTGTAAACTGCTAGGTAATTGCAGGCCTTATATGGTAGAACACCGATTCCAAAAATAATGTAAGAACATGAGTTCTTACCTTTTCTGTGATATTACCACAGAATAGATAATAAATAGTACGTTAACTTATTACGTATAGCAGTTACTCGTAGCGTAGGCATGTTATTTTAAGAGGTTCTGTATATTAGTTTTAAATTGGTCTATATATTATCCATAACCCAACAATCCGAAACCCTAACACCGAGTCAGATTCAATTACTCACGTTCATGAGAATTTCCTTCTTCCAGTAACATACCATTTTATTTCTACCTAGAATCGGAGCGAATACATACAAACACAGATAGCATCCAATTACATTCTACAATTTTAGAGATAATTTCTTCCAATTAGATTACCTACCGTATTTATATTTGTTAATAATATAAAACTAACTGATGCCCGCGACTTCGTCCGCGTGGATTAAATTTTTTGATACCCGAGGGAACTTCATAATTTTCCGGGACAAAAAGTAGCCGATGTCCTTCCCCGGGACCTACCTTCCATAGTTAACCTTATTTTTGTACCAAATGTTTGTGCGAAAGTTTGGATGTATGGATATGTATGGATGGATGTTTGTTAATAAATCACGCCCCAACGGCTGAACGGATCTGGATGAAATTTGGCACAGAGATAGATTATAGTCTGGAATAGCACATAGGCTATCCCGGAAAATAAGGAGTTCCCGCGGGAGCCAAAAAACCTTAATCCACGCAGACGGAGTCGCGGGCATCAGCTATAGTATTTTTATAAGTTTGTCGATCGTTTGATCGATGTGATTTTTTGCATGGTATTTTTTACCCCGGAAAATTAAGAAGTTCCCATGGGAATTAAACGTAAAAAACGTATTCCATCCGAATGACGTCGCTAACATCAGCTAGTCTAGTATACAATTCGAATACAAATACAAATAGGATTAATTCAAACGGCCCTTATCATCCTGCAGTGTCACCATTAATCACGGATGTACGGCTAGATGTAAATTTTATTTATCTACCCAATGTTCGGACGTGATCATACATTAGGACCTTTAAAATGGAAATTAGCACGTTTTCCAACGTTTTCGCTGAAGGATTCGCTGAATTTAACTCGGTTTTGGGGTTTACCTGAAACGGCATCGGTATGAATTTTTCTATACAATTAAATGATGTATTTAAAAAAAATCTACTACAAGTTGGCCTTTGATTGCGATTTCACCTGATGGTTAGTGATGATGCAGTCTAAGTTGGTAGCAGGCTAGCCTGTTAGGGACATGGCAGTTATATTAAACCCCTAACCGGTTTTTACACGACATCGTACCAGAACGCTAAATCTATTGGCGGCGTGATTGAAGGACAAACCAACAAAGAGACACTTTTTCGCATTTATAATTAATATTATTATAGTAGGTATTTATATTCTATCAGTGATTATGTATCAGTTAATATTTGCACGCCTAATTATGGCCAAACATGTTTGGTATTTCAAAATATAATGATTATAACGTACTCAAATAAATGAATTTGTTATTATTAGTATTTGTTGGAATCTACGATTCATTAATTATTGTTGGAACTAGCTGATGCCTGCACTTCGTTCGCGTGGATTGAGTTTTTTGGTTCCCACGGGAACTCTTTAATTTTCCGGGACAAAAAGTAGCCTATGCGCTATTCTAGACTATAATCTATCTCTGTGCCAAATTTCAGCCAGATCCGTTCAGCCGTTAGGGCGTGATTGAGTAACAAACATCCATACGTCCATATATCCATCCAAACTTTCGCATTTATAATATTAAATTAGTAAGATAAGATTATTTTTTTGACAGTTTTATTGTAGGCTATACTATACCATCGCGTTTGTTATAAAATTACCTATATTGTTGTATATTATAACTCCAGCAGTTGCCTATGGACTATGGTAACTGTGTAACTGTGTAACTTACCGTGGTCCATATAGGTAACTTCACGGATCGGAACCGCTTGAGTTGAGTTGATATATTATATAGTAGTGTTAAAATATTATATAACACCTGTATATCTTCAATCTGAGCAAAAACACAAATGAAAAAAACCAAATAGCCTTCGTCTGTCTCTCTGCATCTAGAAGGAGAGAGACTGCCTTTTCTCTCAGGTACACTTTTCCTAGCCCAGGGCCCTGCGATTTATCCTGTAAGAGTTTACGTTCTAAGTATTTGAATAAAAAATACTGTACTTAAGTGTAGCGAGTGTGCAAAGTACATTAGGATTTTTCCAGCTTTTGCTCACACGAAAGAGAATAAGTACATTTTAATGAAGTGACCTGTTGAGGTTGCTAAAACGGACATGTTTATGTAACGTGTACAGTCGCAGTCTGAAAATGTTTACCAGCTTAAGGTTCAAAATTGCATGCACATATCTGTGTCAACTGTCAGAAGGTCGATATGTGACTTGATAAGGCATAGATTTTTTAACATGTATCAGTCACTGCTACCGCACAACTAATTGGATAGATGTAGAAAACTTTTTTTTTATTTTTTGATGGGAAAACTTCTTTAGGCGCGTTGACCACTTTTTGGTAGGGGGTAAAAATGTAGATTTGCGTGACCGTGACCGACATGCTCGCGTGGCCGACATGCTCGCGAACACCGACATGCTCACGTGGTTACGAAGACAAAGGTCTTAAATTTAAATATACTACATTCGAAATTAAACTTTAATGCCTTAGTGTTAACGTTTATATTTTAATAATTTTAATTTAAATTAAAAAAAATCGTTTTCATTTCTATCGGGAGTCCCTATGACTGCTAATTTTTTTTTAAAACAAAAAGTCACTTTTTCAAATACGATGATGCTAATGTAGCAAACTTCAAATAAGGAACTCTTTTTGTTGAGTTCGATGCTTGAAATCTTATAACTTTGAAACTTAATAAATACCTTGCTAATGTATTTTAGTCCTTAATGCACGCAGTGTTACAAATAATCTAATTTGAAAACTGGCAAACATTTTCGGGGGTTTTTAAACCGAGGATGAAATTTATTATTACGTTTACGTTGAGAGCATACATTATATTTGTACACGACTGTCCAAAAAAGGAGTGTTACGTGTTTAATTAAAATTTAGTGAAATAATGTTTAATTTCTTAAAGTTAGAGTAAAATCGGAATAGGTAGGAATCATGTTTTATGGCCCATTAAATTGGATCTTAGCGTAAGTATCACCCACTGTACATGTATTCATGCAAATAAAGTATATTGATTGATTAACTACTAGTTTATCACCGCTTTAGTTATTACTAGCTGACGCCCGCAACTACGTCCATGGTTTAAGATTTTTCTTATACTCGTTAATTTTGCGGGTTGAAAAGTAACAAAGAAACTCATATTCGTATTTGTAATATTAATAAAGATACTCTTAAAATATACGAGTATTTAATAATGTGTTAACGCTTAAGTGGAGAGAGAGAGACATACAATTACTGTGAAATTAGATCTGTCGGCCGGTGCGCTCCGTAGCGGGACCATTCGCTTAGATGGATTTATTTACCAGGGGCCTTACTGCCAACGCTTAAAGCAATACTTAAGCAATATTACTCAAAATGATATTTTGATGTCATGTACCTTTATGTTAATAAAATAAGGATTATAATTCTAAAATACGAAAGTCAATTATAATGAAACAATATGGCTTTAAATGTTTTGGCAGTATGGCCCCAGAACTCCTCACGTACGGAGTTTATAAGTGCTTAATTGTTCAAACTTACTTCCAATTATATGAGGTAGATTTAATTGTTTAGGATTCCGTTGTAAAATAAAAAACCCTTAGGCCCGCTTGTAGAAACCCTTTAACCTAGAGTTAGCTGCTATTTTGACTGATTCATATAAAATTTCTGTTAAAATATCAAATCTATTCCTGGGTTAAACGTAACCCGGTATCTTTGCAAACGGGCCTTACATCGAAATAAATAGTGACGTTTATATGTATTAACTCAGTTTTTAGTTTTTTACAAGGAAAAAAGTATTTTTTTAACTGCTGATTGGCCGTTAAGGCGTAGCAGACAGACACACTCAGTGGTAATTGAGCTATATATATAGTATAAAGGAAAAGGTGACTGACTGACTGATCTATCAACGCACAGCTCATATCACTAGACGGGTCCGGCTGAAATTTGGCGTACAGTACCTACGCTTACTCTGAGTTTTTACATTGCAAATACGATTGATCGACTTGAGAGCTCACCTCGCCAAGTGTAAGCGAACGTCAAAGTAAAATGGATCCAAAGGCCATTCATTCAAGGCCTGTCATTTCTAGTCAGAAATTCAGTAGGTATGTGAATAAATACACGAAATGATGAAATGAGCTCTAATTCATTTTACTTTAACGTTCGCTTACACTTGGCGTGGTAGCTTCACGTCGATCAATCGTATTTGCAATGTAAAAACTCAGAGTAAGCGTACAGATAGCTTTTATGACGTAGGCATCCGCTAAGAAACGATTTTTGAAAATTCAGCCCCTAAATTAAAATAGGGGTTTGGTATTTTTATGAAAATCTAACCTAACGTAAGCTAAGCTGCGGACAAAAGCTAGTTTTTAATATTATTATATCTCATTGGTCTAGTGATTTGCATAATCAGTTGCGGCCGACGAGGTCCCGGGTTCGAGTCCCAGGTCGGGCCATTTTTGAGTATTGGGTTTTTCTGTCTAGAAATGACAGGAAATAGATAGGTCTAGGAAGTTAGCGGTGTTACACCGTGCCTCGGAGAGCACGTTAAGCAGTCGGTCCCGGTTATCATCACTAACATGATAATAGTCGTTAAAGCCCGCCAACCCGCATTGGAGCAGCGTGGTGGGTCTAAGCTCTAATTCCCTCTCGCCTATGAGAGTGGAGGCCTATGCCCAGCAGGGGGACGTTAATGGGCTGTAGTGGAATATTATTATTAGTATATGTAGGAGCTACCTTCTACCTCCCTGCACGTGTCCCCTGGGTGGTGCTAAACGAGCGACGAACTTGCACGCGAAATAAGCGTTCTTTTTATAAAAACGCTTATTATGTACCAAACGTCATACGATTAAACAAATTATTAGTATGGAAGTATGGATTATTTTTCTCTTTATTATCATAGACTTCCGAAAAGTAACGCCTGCTTCTATCCAACATTTACTTTGGCATGACAACGGTGAATCAAAGCATGCCCTTTGGCTCTCCTCCGTGCTCTGTTTTTTACGCCAATTTCAACTTTATAACAAAGTAAATAAAGCCGAGTTTCAAATGTTTAAACACTAATTTCGTTTATTTGGAATAAACTTTCTCAAAGACAACCCTGGTTTACAGGAAGCCAGCTGACACTTTCAATTTAAGGAGAATTGAATTTTAAAGATTGTCATAAAGTTTTGTTAAAGTCTAAACAAGCATTTTAATATCTGAACGACTTTAGAGATCACCAGTGTGTTAAAAAGAATTTTGTCAATAACAGTATAAGTTTTTTAAAATATATACTGTTGAAGATTACGTTAATGACAAAGGAGCATTGATTTCACTCGCTCCAGAAATGCTAAAGACAGCGGTTACATAAGTATATCTACAAATTAATGAAATTGTAAATTATTTTTTCAAAAGAGCAACCGCCGATTTTCTTGCTGGTTCTTCTCGGTAGGAACGGCATTCCGAACCAGTGGTAGATTCATTCGACTATTCATAAGCACTTGTAAAAAGTCTATCTGAATAAAAAACTTTTGAATTTAGAATTTTTTTGAGTTAAATAAAGCGAGTAAACGAGCAGGCGGGTTACCTGATGTTAAGTGATTACCGCCGCCCATGAACCGCCAATGCGTTGCCGGCTTTTGAGAAATTTGTTTATCCGCCCTTTGAAGAGCCCCATATTATAATCATGGGGGAACACAGAAGATGGAAGCTGGTTCCATAAGTTGCAGGTACGTGGCAGTAATGAAGATAACATTCCTTCATTCCTTATTCGCATGGCTAGGGTCTGGAACACTCTACCAAAAACTGTGTTTCCAACCAATTACAATCCGGTTATCTTTAAATAAAGAGTGAATAGGCATCTAGGCACACGAGTGATCTAGGCAAGCGCATCCCATCTTAGGCCACATAATCACTTCCCATCAGGTGTGATCGTGGTCAAGCGTAAGCCTATAGTGAATTAAAAAAAAATTAAAAAAAATAACATAATATTACACTAGATGATGCCCGCAACTTCGTCCGCGTTGATTTCGAGTTTTTTAATTCATCTTTAGAACTCTCTCATTTTTCTGGATAAAAAGTACCTATGTATATTTCATCCAACTCCGTATCGCATCAAAATCGGATAAACAGTTCAAGATAATAGACAAACATACAAACAGACGCAATTTCGCATTTTGTAATATTACTAATATATACTTATTATATAATAATACTTACTTGCGGTAACTACAGAAGATTTAATACTTTTTGAATTTGTTACTGTACCGCGAAGGTTCTATTACGTTATTCTAGCGTTATTTTACACGACTTTCCAAAAAAGAAGTATTGTTTTCAGGGTTCAAGTATGTATGTATGTGAGTTTATTCCACTATAACTTCTAACAGATCTATTAGTCCGAGATTCGAATCAATCCGAACTCACGCGGTTCCGATCCGTGTAGTTACCTACGGACTATGGTAACTTACCAACTTACCATAGTCCATAGGTAACTTCACGGATCTGTTAACCGCTTGAGATATATCAAAATATAGGTAATTGTATAACAAACGCGATGGTATAGCATTGGCTATAATAAACTTGTCAAAAAAAAATTAATTAATTTTAAAATAGCCTGGACCGGATTTTGATAGGCTACCTATTTTAGGCGAATTTATATAGTATTAAATAGAAATAAAAAGTAGGTTTCATCTGATAAACAGATGGGTGAAGGTCATTGTATATCCGGATCTAACACCATATGGTTTATCGTTAGATTCCATCAAGACAAAAAGCTCAAAATCGCGTGTCATTCACCTAAATATGCCGCATCCACACAGTTCTGAACTTGTGAACACTTGTGAAGACATGACGGTACGGGCACCCTCTGTGAGACTTACTTACATTCTTCCGAATGACACGGGCTATATTTTTCTTAAAATTCAATATGACAGGGCAGTAGACTTTTCAATTCTTTTTAATTATCTATGTTCACTTGATTTCTAATAATGATAATGATTGAATCTACCAGAGGTAGATTTACTTGACCTTTGTCTTTGACTTTAACTGTGTTGTTCAACTACTAGGCCACATAATCCCCAGCAGTTAACAAATCAAACTTTAAAATGTACGAAGATAGCTGTAAACGGCTCTGATATTTTCATACTTCCTCTTCCTCGTTGGGAAACTTTGCCAAAACAAAAACGGGCCATTAGGGTTACACAATATAATTCAGAGTCCGCAACTTGGGGTATAAATAACACAAAGTAATAATAAATCTATTTCACGCCCCACCCCAGCCTCGTTACACGAATATTTTAAACGAAAATTTACTTTTTTCGGTTCTTAAGGTTCCCTATCTAATAATGAAAAAATAAAATACAAAATGTACTGTCCGTGTATCATTGACCTTGTTAACCGACTAAGAACCTATATGCACACGACGCATTCACAAAGCAGATTGTAACATTTGTATCGATATAAACGCGCCCATAACGCTCACTGACAGCGCGTCGTACGCGCGTTTTAATGGCCACACAAGCTTATACGAATATCAGGGTTTCAGCTGAAAATCAGCGCTCCTGATCCCTGGGCCTCTTCGTTGTTTTTTAAATTCTAGATCTTGTTTAGATCGTTGAGGTGCAGGGGTGATCTATCTCTTCAGGTACGCTTGTTTATGTGTGACACAATTTGGAAAAAATGTTTTTCATTCTTTCTATATTAATGGAACAAACGCGCGTCCACCGCGCGTCAATCTTATCTGACCCGGTGACAGCGTCGCTAGTAGATATATTTAAAATAAAATAAAAACAAAAACATAACCGGCATGAAAATAAGTTCCAATTTTGGCCACCGGGTCAAATATGTTTGACCGACTGGTTTTTGGCTGCTTTTTTTTTATCCTCTACAAGCTAGCCCTTAACTGCGATCTCACCTGATGGTAGGTGATGATGCCGTCTAAGATGGTAGCGGGCTAACCTGTTAGGGGCATAGGGGCAGTTATATTAAACCCATACCCCTTCGGTTTCTACACGGCATCGCACCGGAACGCTAAATCGCTTGGCAGCACGTCTTTGCCGGTAGGGTTGTAACTAGCCACGGCCGAAGCCTCCCACCAGGCCAGACCAGGGAAAATTCAGAAATAATGAATTCCCAAATTGGTCCTGCCGGGGATCGAACCCGGGACCTCCGCACGTTAAGGCAACAGCGCTACACACTGCGCCACGGAGGTCGTCAAGACCTCGTATGGCTTGCGCTTGTGTCGTCGTCTGCGTGTGGAAAATACGCCATGTGGCGAGGAGGTTCTAAATTTAGCGCATGTGTTTTTTTAATACTTTCTGCAAGACATAATATTATTTCAAATTGAAAGTTCAAATTCGACGTCACAATCCGATATATACGTCCACGGCTGGATGAATATCCTTAGAGTTTTGGTATATTGATAATTATTATCTAATCAAATTCTTGTTTGAAGTTACGGAATCCTCTCAGAGCACGAGTCCCACTCGCACTTAACCGCAGTTTTTTTTTGTGAACCGAAGCGTGTCAAATTCTGAAAGGAACTTATGGAAGTTTTTAACGAAAGAAAGGAGAAAATTAACCCGAGACGCTTTTATAATAATTTGTCGGTTATTTTATCACGGTGTAAACTTTTTTGCGTAGAATTTTATCAACACCTCCAGGCTTAGTACTAATTACGTTATAAAACCAGTAAGGTGCTATTATATTAGGTATTCTGTGACAAAACTTTATATAATCTTACTAATATTATAAATGCAAAAGTTTGGATGGATGTATGGATGTTTGTTACTCAATCACGCCCCAACGGCTGAACGGATCTGGCTGCAATTTAACACAGAGATAGATTATAGTCTGGAATAGCACATAGGCTTTTTATCCCGGAAAACTAAGGTGTTCCCGCGGGAACCAAAAAACCTCAATCCATGGGAACTAAGTCGCGGGCATTAGCTAGTAAAGAAATAAAATACTATCGCCTAGCTATATACTGCGATTTGGGTTAAGAGGTTTACAATAATCTCATCAATCCTTGTGTAAGGGACAATCCAGAAGTAGGTATTAAAAAAAAACACTTTTAATATATTTGTCCTCTCATTTGAAACTTGCACGAGTAAATGGTTAAACGTGTAGAGGTTCCACGAGAGATTTTTAGTAATTAGATAAAAGTTGGCTATACTTATGCGATGTAAACACAAAAGTATTCAATAATCGCTGAGTCTGCCGGAAGGAGACTGAATTAGCATCGTCAAAACACTCGTATTTATACTAACTATTTTCAATATGGCGTCCGTATCCGCAGATTCTCGTAAATCGAATGTCACAAAACGAGTCAAATTGACAGATATTATACTTCCTGTTTTATGAGATATAATGAGAAACAGTAATAATGTACGTGTTATAATGACATCTTTCTTGTTGATTATTAAATAATTAACATATTGTGAGGTGGTACGGAACCCTTTGTTTGTGGTTTTTAATAATGATTTCAAAATCAAAGCTGTCCTTTTGAATTATCTGTAAAAATACGTTTGGAATTCTGCAGTTTAAAGGTCAAATTCAAAGGCATTTTTACTCAAAGTGGCTACGCACTAGTACATCTCGTATATCATTGATGATTTAGTCAAAAAGAATTAAACACAAAGTACCAAGGTTATTCTTGAGTCAATGAAAGGGTAACCATTGATACAAACAAATCTTCAGTAGTATTCGAAACTTTCTTGGTTTCACTAGATCAAGTTTTACCCATCTTATGTTCGGACTTGCGCGCTCCCCATACCGGCGTAGCAGTCACACGATCTACGCCGGCCGCTACGCACGCTATGTACCGCTACGGATGCTACGAACTGTCTACGGTCGAACTTTGTCATAATCATAATTCCAGTGAGTGATTGTTACAGTGAATATTGTGTAAAAAATTCTGAGTGGTGAAATATTATGTGCGAGTGCTACAATGTTGGTTATGATGTTTTGCTGTCGTAAAATTCGCCGCAGCCGGCGATGACCTTTACATTTTACAGGTTAGTTGTGTATTTTTAATTAGGATGCTGAGTTTGGGTGTTAATTTTTTTTTGTGTGCGGTTGAAGTCAATATTTTTATCTTTTAGCTACAGGGAGAATGGACGGCGAATCATATGACTACTTTTAAATAACTAGTATTTGAAATATGACGATGTTTTTCCACTAAAAATGATATTTTATCGCACCGTAGGAGCGATTTTTAACACACAGGCTCCAAAAAATACTATTTTGCTATTTAATTAAGCACCTAGAATATATAATATGATTATATTTGATTTATTTTATGTTAAAAATTTATTGTCACCTGATATTTACGCTCGTTTAATTAAATTATGTCATAAATAAAATTATTTTTCTTTTAAGTTTTTGTTAATGAAGTCGGTTTTTTTAATATATTTAGCACTACAAATATATACATAAAAAAGCCTGTAACAGTCGTTTTATCAATAATTCATTAGAAACCAGACCAAAAGAGCTAATAAAAACATTTTTAATAGAAATCCAAACGTATTTCAGAGTTGAAAGCAAATCCTCAACTTAATTGACAGCCGCTAAAAGTCCTATCCATTTCTTATGAAACTAGGCATACTTTTAGACCTGTCAGTTAAGATTAGGATATCTTTCCATCTGCATTAGCATAAAGTTCATAAAATAAAAAGAAAAGTCCTGACTTAAAACCTTGGAGCTAGCTGAAACTTGGCCCAGAGGTTCCATTTATAATGTAGAGCAGAAATAAGGCCTGAATTTTCGAAATTCCCTCGGGAGTGAAACCGCAGGCGTTCGCTAGTTTATAAAATATAAATGTAGGGCATTCCCTATTCACAAAATTCAAATACTTTTTATTCAAATAAATATTTAAAAGTGATTTTGAATAGTCGAGTGAATCTACCACTGTTGGTTCAAAATACCGGTCCTACAGAGAAGAACCAGCAAGAATCTCGGTGGTTCCTCTTTAGAAAAAGTTAATTTAAAATTACATCAATTTTCATCATCATTTAATAAATATTATCTGAAAAGATAAACGATTCCTTTCAATATGTAACTTATGTTTTTCTTCCTCAATAATTTTTCTTTTTCTTACAACTAAATGTAAAGAACTAAGCTAAACTAAACTAAATTTCTTGAGGCAATATTTTTTTTCATTCATTCTTTGATTTATTTTATTATAATAAGGTCAACCCTATTATAATAAAATGAATTAAAGTAACCTATAATAAGAATAATATTCTTGAAATAAGATAAAAATAGCGTTTCCTCCATTGATAAGGTCATTTCTACGGGAAAGTCCTAGTAAAGTATGCTTCCTTTCACTGAAGTAATGACTGAAAAATTATTCCTATAATTATTTACCTAAAACAATAGGTAGCTATAATTATGTAGTACTAGCAGATGCCCTCGAATTTGTCCGCGTGGATTGCGGTTTTCAGCTTCCCGTGGAATGTCTTTAATTTTCCGGGATAAAAAGTTGCCTATGTGTTATTCCAAACTATAATCTATCTCTGTGCCAAATTTCATCCAGATCCGTTGAGCTAATCTGGCGTGACTTAGAACCGAATATCCTTCCATCCTACCAAAAAATCCGCATTTATAATATTAAGTGTAGATATCCTTAAAAAACTGAAAACAAACTGATATCATTGGATACAGAAGGCATGTTCTAGTGTTATTTTGGTATCCGGCTTGAAATCCAGGGTTCGATTCTGGGTTAATTTAATTATTTTTAATGATGTGCGTTCATTGTAATTAAATACCACTCGCTTTAATGGTGAAAGTGAATAATGCGTGGAAACCTGTATTGATGAGAGTAGGTACTTTATAAAATTCTTTAAGGTGTGTGAATTATTTTTCACCTCTCATGTTCTAAAAAGGTGTCATTATAGCTTAACGTAGGCGGACTGAAGTTAGCATTTAGGGTCTAGGGATTAAAGTAATTTTTGCCGTACTATCCTCATATCGGTATGCGTGATATCCAAAATGTTTAGTCTATGGTTACTATCAACAGCCAAAAAATTTATGTCACTTAGTTGAATGTCAATGTTACCCATCGTATCCTACCATTATCCTACAGATCTAAGTCTATGGTACTACTGTATTTTTAAAAAATCCTTCTTGATAATGATACGGAGAAAAAGAAAGTTGGTATTGCGGTTTGCCGCGTAATCATAGATTTTTTTTGTTTTAATTATTACATTTATTTAAATGGATGACGTTTTTATGGATGATAATTAATCCATTTCAAATTTAGATGCACAATACGTAATACAAGGTGAAGGCAGATAAAGTAAATGATCATCAAGTAAAATAAAGAACTCCTTTAATATGAAAATGTAACAGAAAGGCAAAATTAAAAATCGTTTTTTATTTTATTTTCTCGCAATCGCAAAGTGAAAAGTAGAGTGCCACGGGACTAAAAGCCATTCTACTCGATTCTATAGCATACCTCGCTACGCTCGGTAAGCTAAACATCTCGTATGCAATGGCTCATTTTAGTCCCTTGATGAACAATCTACTATTAATTCACACTTGGCTAGCGTGGTAGACTATGACCTCAAACTTCTCATTTTTACAGGAGACCCGTGCTCTGTATTGTGCTGACGCAGTGATAGGTTGAAGTGATGATAATGATGATGAAGACAGAATCTATACTTCTATACCCATATTATAAATGTGAAAGTTTGGACGGACGGACGGATGGATGGATGTATGTTTACTACTCAATCACACGGATATACTCAAAAGATCTGGATGAAATTTATCACAGAGACAGATTATAGTCTGAAATAACACATGGACTACTTTTTATCCCGGAAAATTAAACAGTTAAAAACCAAAAAACTTCAATTCAACGCGTTCGCGGCCACCAGGTAGTAAGTCAATATGATGTTAACATCATCATCCAACATTGGATTGAGGACATCCTTTGTTCTTGAAGTCGGTTAAAATAATACTGCCAGCAAGAATATAGGTACAGAAAGATAAAAATAACTTTTGTTTCAGCCATACGGTTAATGTAAAAACTTTCCGTTTCTAAGTTTTACTCTGCGCTTCTTTTATTTTTTAGTATTGGACTTTTTCCAACGTTCTTCGTAGTTACATTGTTCGTGTCATTTTCTTGAAAGCTAAACCGATTTAGAAAAATATTACTTAGCTAAGGGTATTGAAGGCGTAAAAATATAGAAAAATAGGATTTATGGGCTTAGGAGGTTTTTATTTCGCTAGAATAACGGGACATACCTAATAATTTTTGCTGTATCATTCTTCGTGTCAGCCCTAAATTTTGACCATTTAAATCACGTTTTGAGGAATTTTTTCATGAACATTTTTTCATGAACGTCTTATAATGGGACGAAGCCAAAAACCATACGTACTCACTGCTATTGTGTTCCATACCACTACAGCTCATTAACGTCCCACTGCTGGGCGCAAGCCTCCACTCTCATAGCAGAGAGGGAATTAGAGCCACCACGCTGCTCCAATGCGGGTTGGTCATGTTAGTGATAACCGGGACAGACGGCTTAACGTGCTCTCCGAGGCACGGGGGTGAAACACCGCCAACTTCCTTCATCTAGGCTAGTACTGAGAATTTCTAGTCAGTGAAATTTTGAAAGTGAAATTTTGTATATTGATAGTTTGTATCCAGGGACAGGACATAGGCTACTCTTTATCCCGGAAAATTAAAGAGTTCAAGCGGGAATCAAAAAAATCTTAATCCTCGCGGACGAAGTCGCGATTCATAATGTAATTATTCGCGTCGAATAATTACATTATGAATTGTATAAGTAGGTACTAGATGATACTCGCGACTTCGTTTGCGTGGATAAAGCTTTTTAATTCCCGAGAGAACTGCTTAATTTTCCCGGATAAAAAGCCTATGTCCTTCCCAGGGATATAACCTACCTCTATACCATTTATCAAAATTGGTTGTAAAGATGGGCCGTTAAAACTTAGCAGACAGACAAACAGACAATTAGACAGCCAGACACACTTTCGCATTTATATTATTTGTATGGAAGTATGGATTAGTGGATGTCCATGACTTTGACCGAGTTCTTTTAAAAACCCCAGGGATATCTTTGATTTCCTAGTTTAAATAGGTCCATGTCGGTCCCCGGGGTGCAATACATCTCTGAAACAAATAATGAATTAATGACTAAGCCGGATAGTGTGATTAGGTAAGAGAAGTATATAAAAACAAACAGACAGACACTTTTGAATATGTAAAACTAGTATTATACTATATAAAACTATACAAAACCGACCATAAAAGTCGATGGTAAAACTTGTATATTGAAGACTTCCGTGACGCAGTATTGAGCGCTGTTGTCTTAACGTGTAAAGGTCCCGGGTTCAATCCCCGGCAGGGTCAATTTGGGAATTTGTAATTTCTGAATTTTCCCTGGTCTGGCCTGGTGGGAGGTTTCGGCTGTAACTATTTAGTTACCATCCTACCGACAAAGACGTGCCGTAAAGCGATTAAGCGTTCCGGTACGATGCCGTCTCGAAACCTAGTAGGGGTATGGGTTTAATATAACTGCTATGCTCCTAACTGCCTCATTGGTCTAGTGGTTAGCATGTTTGACTGCGGCTGACGAGGTCCCGGGTTCAAGTCCCGGGTCGGGCCATATTAAGTATTGGGTTTTTCTGACTAGAAATTCTCAGTACTAGCCCGGAGTTAGGAAGTTGGCGGTGTTTCGCCCCCGTGCCTCGGAGAGCACGTTAAGCCGTCGGTCCCGGTTATTATCACTAACATGATAATAGTCGTTAAAGCCCGCCAACCCGCATTGGAGCAGCGTGGTGGGTCTAAGTTCTAATTCCCGCTCTCCTATGAGAGTGGAGGCCTGTGCCCAGCTGTGGGACGTTAATGGGCTGTAGTGGTGGTGGTGGCTCCTAACAGGTTAGCCCGCTACCATCTTAGACTGCATCATCACTTACCATCGGGTGAGATCACAGTCAAATTCTAACTTGTAGTGGATAAAAATAAAATGGATTGAACATTTATACAATCTCATTGAAAAAATATTTGTTTACTAATACAATGTTTTTTTATTTTATTTAGGTACTAGTTTCTATCAATCTATCATTCATTATGATTTCCGAAGAATAACCTTTTATATTGACGTTTGTGTATTTAGGACAACGTTATTCTTATATTTATTACATTGTCATTTCGCTGGACAAATAATTTGTTGACTCTATAAATAATATTGGGGTACAAAATTGTATTACCGAGTTTCTTGCTGGTTCTTCTCGGTAGGAATGGCATTCCGAACCAGTGGTAGATTCACTTGACGATTCAAAAGTACTTGTAAAAGTTTATTTGAATAAAAAATATTTGATTTGATTTGATTTGATTAATGATTGTTTTATTCCTAACTAGCTGATCCCCGCGACTTCGTTCGCGTGAAACGAGTTTTTTAAATTCCCTCGGGAACTCTCTAATTTTTCAGGTTTACATAGCATATGACACCCACAAATAATGGCTTTCTATTGGTACCAGAATTTTCAAAATCGGTTCAGTAACACCGGTTCACAAACTTTTTACAATATTATAGTATAGATATATTTATTTATATGATTTATATTTTCGCCTTTCTAAATCAGCGACTTCAAATTTAGCACCTTCAAGATTTTTCGAAATTACCACAGGATAGAGAACAAATACAAAGATTGTATTTGGCCGTGGCTATAGTTATACCTACCACCCTACCGGCAAAGACGTACCGCCACGGATTAAGAGTTCTGGTACGATGCCGTGTAGAAACCAACTGGGGGTATGGGTTTTATATAACTGCAATACCCCTTACAGGCTAGCCCGCTACCATCTTAGACCGCATCATCACTTAACATCAGATGAGATCGTAATCAAGGACTAACTTGTAGTGGAATAAAAAAATCTACTAACTTGCAGGTCTTTTGCCAAAAAAAATCTAAAAATATATAGTATATATATATAATTTCTGTAAATAGCTCTTTTATGTACGGAAAAATGCTTCAGGGTTTCCTTTACCAGCTCTTTATAGGATAATGCCTGCAGGCTGCGGCTTTAACGTTCCAAATGTGACATAGTATGAGATGGAATGTAGGTCACATTCTTGTAAACAAGAATATAAGGGCACATTCACATTACAACAGCAAGACCGCTTCTTTAAAGAGATCTTTAGCATTGTAAAGTGCTAGTTAATTTAATAGAACTACCATGCCTATTCCTTACAAGTTAGCCCTATCATCTTAGACTTCATCATCGCTTACCATCAGACGACATTTGCAGTCAAGGGCTTATTTATTTATTTATTTATTTCACAAGTAAAAAATACATATTTTATGGTTTCTTCGTGCTCGTAAGCGCTTGACGGCTTGTCTTACTTGTAGTGGAATAAAAAATAAAAATAAAAACAAAGACAATTTAGAAGTTGTTCACGGGACCGAAACCGCGGGCGTTCGCTACTTATACTATAAATCCGATTTTACTTCTAAAATAAAGGCCATATTTTTACCTAACCCGTATCAAACTCAACTTTTTACAAAAACAATTTCTTAAGAAAGCAAAAAGCACTTAGCTCACACATCCGTACCTAAAAGGTATTAGGATAACTTTTTACAAACAAAAGAAGTTGTAGAGGACAAATTTCACAATTCCCAGGTGATTCCTCTTTTGAAAATAAGTTACGATATACGAGTACACTGGCACTAGTAGGCATAACAATAAGAAAAAATATTTCGCACCCTTAGAATGAAAGTGACCTAACTCTAAATTCCTTTAAATTAGTTAAATAATCCCTAAAACCCTGTGGTAAAAAAGAGCCCGAATTATGAGTAAAAAAAGGGACAGATCGGTCACTTTAGTTGATTGTTATGTAAAGAAGACAGAATTGCAGCGTGTAACATCGACGTATCTCAAATTGCGCAAATGAAAAGGTAATATAAATTATATCGCTTTTTGAGAAAATCAACCAAAAATAAAATATACCCAGATAATGTTTTTTACTGGTACTTATTTAAAGGTAATAGGTATAGCTTTAAAGTCGGTTTTTGTTTTAGATGAAAGCGAATAATTATATTTTGACATGCCAACAATAAACTTAATCACCGCGGACAAATTCGCGGACATCATCTGGTATCTCTATAAAATAAAATAAATATCCCTGCCAGTAATTGAACCTAAGAGATCTTCATAGCGCTCCTGCGCTATTGAAGTCATCAAAGATAATATGCAATTAACTTTAAGATTCATTAACTAGCAGTATAGGATTCAATTTGGTCGTATTATACGACACTCATTAATTGAATGGAACTTAGTTCATGCTAAGGAGCTTTAGCTCGCTAATTAATTCGTTAATTATAATTACTTAACCTTTAACTAATTGTTAGGTAAACTCTACTTACGTTAATATATAAATAATGTATTTCGAATCGGATTAACCGAAATTTATTTATTTATTTATTTATTTATTTATTTAGATATCTTTATTGCACACAAAATATACAGTATACAGCTTAAAACTAGTAAGACTACATAGAAATGTGCAAAGGCGGTCTTATTGCTAGAGCAATCTCTTACAGACAACCTTTGGTGAAAGGATAAATAAACTGGAGCGCGGGATGGTGCTGTATTTAAAAAAAAAAAAAAATAATAATAATAATAATAATAATAATAAGTAATGCATACAAGATACAGTACATAAATAGACCAATAAATATATATACGTACATATACAAGTATACCTATATAAATAAATATATATCTATAATATATACTCATTAATAAAATAAAATATACACTAATAATTACAAAGAGATAAATAATGATTATACAAGCGACTTTTGAAAATTGAGAGCGATTTGGAATGGCGGATTTCAGAAGGCAGACTATTCCACAGTATTACAGACTTGCACGTAAAGGAGTTGCCATAATACCGCGTATGATGGGCGGGAATATGCAAGCGGTTATCCTTGCACGACCGCAGATGTTGGCGCTCAATGTTCGAGCCAAGGTAGGAAAAGCGCTGCTTTAAGTAGGAAGGAGTTTGTGGATTGTAGAGAATGGAGTAGAGAAGAGAAAGCAGGTGTAGATTACGGCGGAGTCTTATTGGTAGCCACTTCAAACGGGCTCTGTATTCTGACACATGGTCATACTTACGAAGCCCGAAGATAAATCTTATGAACAGATTCTGGAGACGCTCGAGCTTATTGAGTTGTTCCTCAGTTAAGTCAGGATAGGAAGAGTCAGCATAGTCTAAGATTGGAAAGAGAATAGAATGGGCCAAAGAGATTTTAGTTTTGATGGGAAGAAAATATTTCCAGCGTCTCAGACAGCCAACTGACGCAAAAACTTTCCGGCTTATCTCAGTCATTTGAGGTACCCAGGACAAGGAACTGTCAATGTATATGCCAAGGTTTTTAACAGGGGAGCTGAGGTCTAAAGTTGCTGCGCCAAGCCGGACCGGGGGTAATTCTTCTAGAACGATCCTATTGAGTTGCTTTGTCCCACCTACCAGAGTAACTTGGGTCTTTTTCGGATTCACATGCAACCCATAAGATTCACTCCAGGAGTTTATGCGAAATTTACTTGAAGAAAATTATCTTCTATTAAATATTTCTGAAAATTTCTGCGCTCGATTACGAAATAAGTGCCTTTTGACCATTAAGCGGGCGCGGATCGAGCGCGGCCGGGTCGGGTGCGTGGCGGGTTGAATTCCTTACTGTATTTATATGGACGACATTACACAGAACGCGGCCGGCGGGCGCGTGGCGGGTGACGCTGTCGGGAGCACCCGACCCGGCCGCCGCCCGACCCGCGCCCGTTCCCTGTGTGTTTTACCCTTTACTTGTTACGATTAGACCTCCTATCCTATATTATATCCTCCTCCTCCTACCTAGATAAAAAATCAAGCGCTCTTATTAGTGGACTGGCTTTTGAACCCTCTTAAGGGTTGAATTTTCAAAAATCCTTTCTTAGCGGATGCCTACGTCATTATAGCTATTTAAATGCCAAATTTAAGCCCGATCCGCCCAGTGGTTTGAGCTGTGCGTTGATAGATCAGTCGGTCAGTCACATTTTTCTTTCATATATTTAGACTAGCGGATGCCTGCGACTTCGTTCGCGTGACATAAGTTTTTTAATTCCCACAGGCACTCCTTAATTTTCCGGGATAAAAAGTAGCCTATGTCACTCTTCAAGTACTGAACTATACCCATGCAAAAAACACGTCGATACGTTGTTCTGTTGCGGCGTGATTGAAAGACAGACTCTCTATTTGACGTTCTTGGAGATAAAAATTTCAAGAACTGTGAAATCCGTATTTCTTCGTTTTAAATCCGTGGCCCAAATACCAAGTTTCATTGCAATAGCTTGAAAAACGACTTTCTTCCAAACTTTCAACCCCTATTTAACCCTTTTGAGGGTGGAATTTTTTAAAATTGTGACACACATCAATTTTTTACTGAAAGCCAAAATACCAAGTTTCCTTTAATTTTACTTGAAAAATGCGAGAAAATTCATATTAATAAATGCGAAAGTGTTCCTTTCTGTTTGTCTGCTACGATTTCACGGTACATCTTTTCAACAGGTTAGCCCGCTACCATCTTAGACTGCATCATCACTTACCATCAGGTGAGATCGCCGTCAAGGGCTAGCTTGTAGTGGATAAAAAAAAACGATTTTGTTTTTTTTTTACCTAAATAGGCGCCCTGGACATGTGATTTTTGTCCCGAAAAATGAATTCCCGTGGGAATTAAAAAAAAAAACTTAATCAACTCAGAGGAAGTTGCGGGAATCATCCAGTATCATTGTTATTGTAACCGATATAAGGTACCCAAGATATAAATAAAATAAATCCGTCATTTATTTTATTTCTTTCCCTGTTCAATAAATATACAGTTGTTTACTTTGAACCTTGATGTTATCCCAAGAACAGAAACTTATTTTTTTTTAAATAAATAAAGATATTATAAGAATCATTTCAAGAAAGAAAAAAAGAGATAAAAAAATATTGTGCTAAAGTTTTCCAGAGCGTAAGACGCTTAGAAGCAATTATTTTTAACTATTTTTAACCTGTGACTTTGTCTGCGTGGATTGTTGTTTTTGATTCCAGCTGGAAGTATTTATTCTTCCGGGAATGCCTATGTCCTTCCCCGGAATACCAGTTACATCTTTACCAAATTTCATCAAAATCGGTTGAAAAGATGGGTAAGGAAACCGCCGTAGCAGACAGACAGATAGACAGACAGACAGGCACACTTTCGCATTTATAATAATATTAGTATGGATAATAATGCCTACGTGCTGTCCCGAACAGTTTTCCATTTTAATTGACGACGACTTAACTTAAACAACCGACTTTTGTTAGACTAGGTTTTTCAAAATGACTGATTATAACCAGACAGGCCAACTTTTGTATTAAAAAAATACTTATTCCATCCTATCCGTACTATTATTATAAACTAGCCGATGCCCGCGAGGGAATAAAAAAAAACTGTCTCTTCACCCGATTTTGATGAAATTTGGTACAGGGGTAGATGGTTTCGCGGGGAAGGACATAGGCTACTTTTTATCCCGGAAAATTAAAGATTTCCCGCGGGAATCAAAAATCTTAATCCACGCGGACGAAGTCGCGGGAATCATCTAGTTTATAATATTAGTATGATGCGAAAGTGCGTTTGTCTGTCCGCTACGCTTTCACAGCTCATATATGCTTAACTGATTTTGATGAAATTCGGTACAGGGATAGGTTATTTTCCGGAGAAGGATATAGGTTACTTTTTCTAGAAGGCTAAATGCAATTGCATGCAAAGAGTTCCCACGGGAATGAAAAAAATTTAATCACCTAATTAAGGCGAAGTCGCGGGCATCATCTAGTATGATATGACTAGATATCCTAAAACATACTTCCGCACTAACATTTCGCATTGAATAGATGTTCATCCGATTTTTCGGTTTCAACAGAGATAGTTATTATTCCGGAGAAAGATACAGGCTACTTTTATTCCCAAAAGTTACACGCATACTGCACGAACTTGGTCAGCGTGGTGGACTATGGCCAAATCCTTCTCATTTCGAGAGGCCACTCGTGCTTTGTGAGCCGGTAATGGGTGGATAAGAGATACGCTTCGTTAGGCAACTTTAGCCCGTACTCATGTTCACTCATGAACTCGTGTTGAAACACATTTGTCTCGGCTCATTACGTTAGTATCAATATTTTATAGCCTTGGCTCCACGGGTAGCCTTAAAATATTATTATTACACTGGATGATGCCCGCGTAATAACCGCCTCGTTGGTCTAGTGGTTAGCAAGTACGACTGCAGCCGACGAGTTCCCGGGTTCGAGTCCCGGGTCGGGCCATTGTTAAGTATTGGATTTTCGTGACTAGAAATTCTCCCGAATGCCGTTCCTTCCGAGAAGAACCAGCAAGAAACTCGGTAGCTTTTTGTTAGCCCTTGTGCTAACTCGGTAACTTTTTGTTAGATCTTGTGCTAACAAAAAGTTACCCTCAAATCAAAAAGTGCATTTAAGTATAGCCATACAAAACAAATACTTAGCAAATTTATAACAAAAACTAAAAATATAATAAAATTCAAGAAGACATATGCTAAACACATTACATTAAGGAAGGAACGGTCAGTATAGGACAAAGACCTATTCATTAGCGCCAACGTGCGCTATCTTTGGCTTTTCGCATCCACAATCGATACCGAGCGTCGCGTCGATTTCCATGGGATTTTAAATAAAACTTAATCCTTCGACGACCTCCGAGGCACAGTGTTGAGTGTGAGTCTTAACGTGCGGAGGTCCCGGGTTCAATCCCCGACAGGGTCAATTTAGGAATTTATAATTTCTGAATTTTCCCCGGTCTGGCCTGGTGGGAGACTTCGGCCGTGGCTATAGTTACCACCCTACCGGCAAAGACGTGCCGCCAAGCGATTTAGCGTTCCGGTACAATGCCGTGTAGAAACCGAAAAGGTATATTTTAATATAACTGCCATGCCCCTAACAGGTTAGCCCGGTACCATTTTAGACTGCATCATCACTTACCATCAGATGAGATTGCAGTCAAGGGCTAACTTGTAGTGGCTAAAAAAAACGCAGACAAAGTGGCAGCCTCTAGTTAATTATAGAATGAGCCCACAGTTTCCATTTAGAGCTTACTTCTGCCGTCGTAGTGTTACATAATGCAGAGTAGCGTAGAATCAATTTGAATGAGATTTATTGGGTGAGCACAATATTGGCTAAGTGATCGATTCGTTTCGGACGGCAGGTTGAGTGGTCGGTTTTGAAATTCAGCGGACTTTGTCCTATATATTATAACATTATATTTTGCTTTAAAAGTTTTATATAAGCATGGTTAACGATAGAATTTAAATACAAACACTAGCTGATGCCCGCGACTTCACTCGCGTGATTTGAGTTTTTTGATTCCCGCTGGAACTCCTTAATTTTGCCGAGATAAGAAGTAGCTGTGTTATTCCAGACTATAATAATTTATCTCTGTGCGAAATTTCATCTAGACCCATGCATCCATACAAACTTTCCCATTTATGATATTAGTATAGATAGATAATATTGGGGCTGATTCTGTAGTGCACAATCTCTAAACTAAACTAAAATTAGAGCATTACAAAATTGCTAACCCTTTCATAATACTTCTTACGGAAAGGGACAGAACTAGATTTAAAGCTGCTATTTTAGTTTAGTTTAGTTTAGAGATTGTGTTATACAGAATCAACCCCATTGTCACTCGAAAAAGGTGGTGATGGCCTAGCGGTTTATTCGCCCAGCTGCAGGTCGGACGTTTGATGCCCGGGCAAGTGCGTAATGTGAAATTAAATATCACTTGCTTTAGCGGGAAAGAAAAACAATGCGAGGAATCCTGCATGGTAACTGGATGGGTGACCGAATTTGGAGGTTCAAATTTGGCCTTTTCGTTTCATTCATGTCTCTCTTAAGCTGTCGGTCACTAACATCGAATAATATAATCGTTACAAATACTTAAGAGTTTAATACTCTTGGTCGAGTCTTATGCGAAAGGACGTGGGAGCCCACCACATTATTATCCCAAGAAACCCCCTGCCATTATGCGATTAATGGAATGGGGTCACGATCCTCAGCAATGAGGAATACGACGCAGAGAGAGAAGTAAGTACATGGAACAGGCCCGGGCCCACAAAGGGCTATAGCGCCGATAATCCTGTTGAATCTGTTGATCCTGTTGATCCTGCTGAATCTGTTGATCCTGTTGATCCTGTTGATCCTGCTGAATCTGTTGATCCTGTTGAAGCGCCGATGGAGAGAGGGAGCGAGGGGGGAGGGATAGGGGAACTCGAAAAACATACTGAAATTAAGATTAAACAAAGTACATGAAACAGGCCCAGGCCCACAAAGAGTTGTAGCGCCGATGATGAAGTTCATGAAACAATTACGTAAGCAAATGAAAGTGAATGTAAAATTAGCCACAATTTCCTTTAAAGCGTACAGAGTCGCGGAAAAGTGACGGAATCAGTTTAAATTATGAATAAGCCGGGCTCACTTTGAATACCGTTTAATATTTAATGGTATGAATAACTCTCTTGCCTGCACCAAAGTTTGAATCCGTGCAATGTGTGTGGAATTAATTATTTTGGGAACCAGTGTTTGGAATCCGTAATAGAGCTTCTGGAATACCAAACGTGTCGGCCATGATTCTTTTATTGTTCGACTGGTTAATCCCCGAATCTTCTAAAGGTAACCTTACCTTACCCCCAAGCCTTTAGACTAAAGTATTAAACGAACATACCTGGTATTCTTTTCTTGATATTTTTGATCTTTTAGTTGATTAAAGAATGATTTATGATTATAAAATGCCACTGTTTACACAAGTAAAATTGGATAAAGCAGCGAAATAGGAATCGTTTGTCAAACGGATAATTCGACCTGTTTAAGGAGTTCGTAGCTGCCTGCACGTCAAAAAGCATGTATGAACTCCTAAAACAGTTCAAGTAATACGTTTTAAGCTGTCAAATGATAACGATTTGCTTAGACACTTGGGCCTTTGGTTCGTTAAACTAATGCGTGTGCAGACTACAGGCATTGAACACACTAAAGTAAGTACTCAGTATCGGTAAATGTTTGGCCACATTACTCGCGCAGTTATACAAATGTTCACGTAGACGGCCAGGGGCACGTAACAGTTGGCTATCGGGAAGTTCCCAGACCACCTCGTTAAGCTAATGCGTGCAGTGGATTGCCAAATGTTTGTCTCCCTGAACATAACCTGTGCGGTTTGTTACGGCTACTCGATTTAACTTTATTCGAGGTACTAGTTCGGTTGTCTAGTTATTAATGCTTTAGTAGGAGTATTACACGAATGAGTATTTATTTGCTTTACACAGTGTTTCAGTTTATTATTTAACAAGGTTTTGAAGACCTCCCTGGCGCAGTGTTGAGCGCTGTTGTCTTAATGTGGGAGGACCCTGTTTTGATTCTCGGCAGGGTTAAATTGGGAATTTATTATTTCTGGTCTGGTCTGGTGGCAGGCTTCGGCCGTGACTAGTTACCACCCTACCGGCAAAGACGTACCGCCAAGCGATTTGGCGTTCCGGTTCGATGTGTAGAAGCCGACTAGGGGTATGGTTTAATATAACTGCCTACTCTGCTGGGCACAGGCCACCACTCTCATAGGAGAGAGGGAATTAGAGCTCAGACCCACCACGCTGCTCCAATGCGGATTGGCGGGCTTTAACGACTATTATCATGTTAGTGATAACCCAAGCAGCATTGCAAACTTTATATGAGCTGTACTGTATTGAATTTCAAATTCAAATTTCAAATTATTTAGTTGTGGAATACGGCACAAAGATGTTCTTAAAAATAGAGGAATCCTAGTTTTCTACCCATTGATGTAGAATTTTAGTATCTACCAGATGTAATATCCTACAATAGCTAACATAACTATAAACTGAGTCAACTGCGATCATTTCAAAGAAATAGGGTCCCCCTTTCAGAAGTGATAGTGAAGTTCGTTTTTATACTAGAGGCTGTATTTCCTGGCTGTATTTAAAGCGCTTATACATTTCCTATAAGTAACTGGGACCGATAGCTTAACGTGCGCTCCAAGGCACGGGGGTGAAACACCATCCACTTCCTAACTCCGGGCTAGTACTGAGAATTCAGAACCCAATACTCAATTATGGCCCGACCCGAGACTCGTTCGTTACCTTGTCGGCCGCAGTCGAAAATGCTAACCACTAGACCAACGAGGCAGTTAATACCACACAAACTAAACTAAAACCAGCTTGCTATATTCTCGTACGTGTATCATGTTCGAAGTAAATTACCCGTCGCATTGAATTAAATTCTAACTTAGTTTCAGCAGTATAACATTTTCTACAAGTGCCCACTTCGCCGCACTCCATAAATATTCCAGACAATCTACATTTTAAAGTGATATGACAGTAAAAGCAGTTTGGACTGGGACACTTTAGAGTTTTGCACGTTCGCAAGTTTAGTGTTTCAGGTTTACGGGTGTGAAAGTTTTACTGTTTAAAGTTTAAAAGGACTGAACATATGTTTAGTGTCCTATCTATTTAAGTAATTGTATCTTTGCGTCGCATCATACTTACTTAATATAATAAATGCGATAGTGTGTTTGTTTGTTGGTTTGTCTTTCTATCACGTCACAATAGAGCAAGGGATCAACGTGATTTTGCATGGGTAGAGTTGAAAATCTGAGAGTGACATAGGCTACTTTTTATCTCGGAATATTAAGGAATTCCTATGGGAATTAAAAGAATTCATTCTACGTGGACGAAGTCGTGGGCAACAGCTAGGATCCTTTTGAAACCCGGGCGCAAACAATGGGAATTATATTACAGAATAGTTAATAGTAAGTTGTAGCTATGTTAAGTTCCTTTAATGGAATACAATCTATCTCTGTACCAAATTTCATCAAAATGAACAGATGTGTCATTAAAGTGTAGCAGACAGACAGACACACTTTCGCATTTATAATATTAGTATGGAGTATGAAAAAGGTGACGCGCGTACCTATTTGTAGGAATAACAATATAATACGTGGGAACTCTCTTTTTCTGGGATAAAATAAAAATAAAGTTTGTCTCCGGGATGCAACCTATATTTTTTTTTATCCTCTACAAGCTAGCCCTTGACTGCGATCTCACCTTCTGTACCAAATCTATTAATCTGAAAAGTGTAAATTTAATATACTTAGTGAATTTTTAAATTTCAATAGCTGATGTATAGCAAGCTATTGCTATAAAAAACTGCGCCGTGAAAAGATAATACATACGTTGAACAGAACTAGTGGTACCATAACGGCCTGTCCAGATGATGGACTTATGACAGAGGACAAAAATCAGTCAACAATTACTAAAAATTTCTTGTCCTTAGTACTATAAGTCCGTCGTGTATAGACAATAGTCAGTCGTCTGCGCAGGACCCATACTGCCATACTGTTTCATTATTGTTGACATTCTTGTTTTAGCATTATAATCCTTATTTTAGGAACGTTAAGGTACGTGACCTCAAACTGACATTTTGAGTAATGTTTCATAAGTATTGCTTTATGCGTTAGCAGTATGCCCCCAGGTCTTAAAGTCCCCCAAAATAATATTTAGCTGACCAAATAACAACATATGCCCATACCAAGAATGTTCCCGTACAATCATTAACTAACACATTCTAGTTAACAATAACTAAGTTACTAGCTTGTATGTGCTTAGGAAACAATGTATTCGAAGTTTAGGGTCAAGTTTAAGTTAAGTTAGTTCATTAATGTAATTTGATTCTATTGTATCTAAGTACTACTTTGTAACTATGGACTAAGTTAAACCGTACTATAATTATTACATTGTAATATTAGGTGAACAGAAATCAAAAAGGTCGTAGGTAGGTTTTGACGAACTCCCTGGCACAGTGGTGAGCCGTGTGGTCTTATCGTAGGTCCCGGGTTCGGTTCCCGGCTGGGTCCATATGGGGATTTATAATTTCTGAATTTTCTCTGGTCTGGTCCCGTGGGAGGCTTCGGCCTTAGCTAGTTACATACCACGCTACTGGCAAAGACGTATCGCCACATGATTTAGCGTTCCGATGCGATGCCATATAGAAACCGATTAGCATTTAACAAATTAGCCCGCTACCTTCTTAGACTGCATCATCAATTACCACCAGGTGAGATCGCAGTTAAGGTCTGATACTTGTACTTGTAGCTTGTAGTGGAATAAAATAAACGGCGAATTAAACTCAAACACATTAATATTTTGTACTAGCCATCACTTTAAATAAGACGTACCTATGTAAGTAAAAGCTTTATATAGTAAAAGTTTTTATTAAAGGCATTAAAACCCGGTTGTATATAATATATTAACGCAATATAATATTGTAACGTTGTAAATATGAACGGAATAATTACACAATTTAAAATTGAAATAATAAAAAGCTCTTGGGTGTTATTATTAAACATCAGTATCTATATATTTTGTCATCTTACTTTCTATTACTTTCTATCAATGTATCCAATAACTAATGGTCAAAAAATGGACGGTAAATAAATCTATAATTAAACTTTTACAAGAATAAACGTAATGAACACCAACCACTTGACTTAATTGAGATTGTAGATGTAATACACTAGAAATAATTTCAGAAACTCCATCCAAGAGAAGACGTAAAACAGTATCGTTTAATTAACTTTTTAATCTCGTACAAGATTGTGTTTTTTTTGTGTAATAAGTGAAGATATTCTTAACCTACTAAGACACTTATTCCAGCAACTTGAAAGTGTAGGTGGCACTAAAAAGTCGTTTAGACTTGGACACTTTAAAGTTACAAACGTTTGCGGTGCTTTATACTTCGGGCTTAGAACTTTTATCTCACGTTAGACTAACTTTAATGGAGGAGCAAAATTACCGCCTTGAATACAAATTATTTTGAAAAATCTGCGGGTTATATTTAGCACCCTGTTTAAGGCAAAGCTTTTTTATTATTACGACCTAAAAGTCTCTGAGTAATAATTGACTCAAAGTTAGGTTAATTAAGTTTAGGTTTAACTGTTTAACGACCTGTCTAGCGCGCAGTGGTGAGCGCTGTTATTTAGTGGGAGGTCCCGGGTTCGATTCCCAAATTGATCATTTGGGAATTCATAATTTCTTAATTCTCTGGTCTTCTCTGGTGGGAGGCTTTGGCTGTGGCTAGTTACCGCCCTCGGTAAAAGATACCTACCGCCAAGCGATTTAGCGCCTAAGTACCAGGTATTATAGAGAAAGAAAAAAATTGGTAATTTGAATAAGGGGCATATTTCTCAATGTCCGAGCATCGTTTATCTGCAACGAATGTTTCGACTGAAGTTCACAGAACACTTATACCTACTTCCTAGTTCCGAAATATATATTAAAATTCTACATCAATGCCTACTTCTCATATTATTATGATGTTGTACAAGGTTATAGGTTGATAAGAATCCTATCAAAATTTATTTTATCAGTCAAGAGTTTTATTCTGTCAAAGCTTTGCTTTGCGATTGTGAAATAGGCACTAGGCTTTGGCTAAGCCCTTAATTTTTGAGCTAGCTAATTTTACTTTTTGTGTGTGCTTGGTTGTGTGTCTAGCGTTGTATTAATGCATTATTTTAACAATGAAAAATTTCTGATGCAATTAACAAAATGATTTGCAAAAGTTTTTGAAAAAAAAAAACAGCAATTGCTGAGTAAAGCAGCTAAAGCAGATTCTGCCGGCTCTTCTCAGCAGAATCTGCTTTTCGAACCGGTGGTAGAGTCAAAACATGACGTTGCATAAGAGACACCTGTATGTCCTACATGTTTTAAATAAATTGAGTTTATTAAGTTTGGACGACAATTTTACGTTTCACTTTTATCATGGAGATATGCATACAGCAATTAGGCACAAAACTTTAACCATATAATATAACTTAACTTTAAAAGCCTATTAACTGGGCCTTAATTTAAATAATTTTACATAGGCTAGAGTACGTGTCCATCGCAGGAAAATTACAGCCAGAATAGGGAAATTTGAAAAATACATAAAATTCACGCCGATGTTTTTTATAGCAGTTTTGAATAGAGTATTTTACATTTTAAAATTGAATCAACGATTTCAAACGATGAATAACATTTTTTAAAATGTCAGTATTGGAATTTAACTAAATCCGTCCATATTGGTTTAATGTCGCTGACGAATATACAATGCTATTTTTCTAATAAAAAAAGCCAAAACACGTATGAAATATTATATTCAAATAATCAGTACATTTTTTTGAAAAATACGTAATGAAATATGACACGTTTTAGGCATTTTTTGATATTTGAATCAATATCAATTCAGGATGATAAAAATAGGTTTACTTCTTTTCCTCTTATGATAATAGTCACTCGAGAGAAAAGGCTATCCTTTTCTCTCAAGTGCCATCCTAATAGAATCGAAGCTGATGTCGGTTTATTAATACGGGCCTTAAGGTCTAGTCCCCATCGATATATATATAGGTACCTACTAAATGGGTCTTCCATGGAAAAAAATTGGGCGTCCGACTTGTAGAGCGCACTCCACACCTGCATAAGCCTGTCCTTGTCCCCGCTATAGTGCTGTCCCGCTTTTCAGGCTAGATGGCGTTAGTAAAATAGGTCAACATTCTTTGTTTGACAGGGCCCGTCTATGTAAATTGAGGTCGTTGCTAGTCCCAAAGAAAAGAAGAAGAAGTATTCTTTGTATGAGGTTGTATGGAGCTAGGGCACTCAGATGCACTGCGTGACTCGGCCTCGTATAAACTTCATACAAATAATATTTGCCGCTACGCTACGTGTCCTAACAGGTTAGCCCGCTACCATCATAGACTGCATCATCACTTACCACCAGGTGAGATCGCAGTCGAGGGCTAGCTTGTAGTGGATTAAAAAAAAACTCCAGTGGGGGTAGACCTTAAGACTTGGGAGTTTCTGATAGCATCAGCTCTCTTCTATCTTCTATCAAGTGTTACTACCTAGCAATGTATCTAAGACAATTTAGTTCTATTTTAAGTCGTAATTTGATTCCTAAGTTCTATCCCTAAAGTGCCTTCTGGGCATCTAGTTCTAAATCGTGCGTATTAATAAGTTTCCGAATTGATGAGCCAAGTTTGCGAAATTGATTAAATATCTCGCTTCTGTTCCTAACGTTTGAATAGCCCATAGTTAGGGCTTAAAAGGATCGTTTAGGGGTATCTATTGTTATTTGATTTATGTTGATTGTTGGACTATCTCTTTAATTATCTTTACTTTATCTTGAACATTAGGATTCGGAAGCTATATCACTTCAGTGTATATTGTTAGGCGTAAATCTCATCATAAACCTACTTAATATAGTCGTCGCTACGACCTAGTCGACCAACAAAATGCGAAGCGCATGATAAGGATAGATCTATTCACTGCAGTGTACCGGGAAAGAGATGGCAACAATTTTTTTTTATCCACTACAAGCTAGCCCTTGACTACGATCTCACCTGATGGTAAGTGATGATGCAATCTAAGATGGTAGCGGGCTAACCTGTTAGGGGCATGGCAGTTATATTACACGCATACTCCTTCGGTTTCTACACGGCATCGTACCGGAACGCTAAATCGCTTGGCGGCACGTCTTTGCCGGTAGAGTGGTAACCCACTCTACCGGCAAAGACGTGCCTCCTACCAGGCCAGACCAGGGAAAATTCAGAAATTATAAATTCCCAAATTGACCCTGCCGGGGATCGAACCCGGGACCTCCGCACGTTAAGCCAATAGCGCTACACACTGCGCCACGGAGGTCGTCAAAGCAAACAAAGTGACAAAATTTGCTTCGAGGAATGGATGGTATGGCCCGTGCCCGTTTGCACGCCTTGGCGGGAGCACCGCCGTGGCCCGTGCCCCCCGAAACTAATAAAATAAATAATAGTGAATATATGAACATTATTTTCAATGAAGATGAAGAACAATATTTTTTCAATTTAAAACTAAAAAAAACTAAGCATTGAAAAAATCATCTAAACCGCTGCAATGAGGCAATGTGGCCAGAGCGCTGGCTGCGTTACCCCGCTGAATAGCCAAACTTATAATATGTTGGCCAGCAATAATATAATATAATATAATATGTTGGCCTCATTCCTGTAATATAGATAATATAATATCTTCTCTAGATTGTGAGGTGCAGTGGTGATCTACCTCTTTAGGTATCCTATTTATGTGTGGCACAATTGTGGAAATAAATGTTTTTCTTTCTTTCTTCTTTTCTTTCTTTCAATAACTAACCGACTAATAGTAAACTATTACTAAAGTATTTAAACAAAATATTCGCATAAGTAATACTTTTTGTCAATTTCCAATATTTCATTAGGATAACATAATTCAAAAAAAAAGCCAGAAAAGCTTTAAATTTAAGCTAGCTGAAACTGACTAAATTAAAATTTTGTGGATCGAGATATTATTTTTTATTTTGTATCGAAAAAATTGAAGTCTACATAGTAGGGGGGGTCCCTTTCTTTCCTCTTTATCCCAGAAAATCAATGCGTGTTATAAAAAAATCAACGTGGACCAAATCGCGGGCACTTAATATTACAAGTAATCTTTGAACAATAATTCCAGACGTGCGTGGCCAGGAAAATGAAAATTTTGCTCGATCATCTGAAGTAAGATACTCGAAGCCACGAATATTCTACTAATTGATGGTCAAAGTTTACCCGTTCAGATAAATATCTCATTTCTGTGTCTGACATTTTGAACAAATTTTCGTTTGCTCGTATTAATTGGTCGACCTCAGGCTGTGAAGTCCGACTAAGTATAAATTGAAACTAAATTTATGTAATCGATCAGGGACTGGATTGGATGAAAATATAAGAGTAGATTAATTAATCCTAGTCTGTATTTCATAATGCTAGTATCGTACCCAATTTGTAAAATTCAAAATTAATTTTTTTTTATTCAAGTTAACTTTTACAAGTGCTTTTGAATCGTCGAGTGAATCTACCACTGTTTCGGAATGACATTCCTACCGAAGTAAGTAAAGATAGCGTCGTAGTTTCGACGTCTTTTAATTTTTTATCCACTATAAGTTAGCCCTTGACTGCAATCTCACCAGATGGTAAGTACTGATGCATTCTAAGATGGTAGCGGGCTGACCTAACCACTGTAATCGGTTTCTACACGGCATCATACTGGAACACTAAATCGCTTGGCGGCCCTTTGCTGGTAGGATGGTAACTAGCCGCGGCCGAAGCCTCCCACCAAGCTAGACCAGAGAAAAAATAATAATTTAATTCTTTAACTAATCCTGCTGGGGATCGAACCCGGGACCTCCCACGTTAAGACAACAGCGCTCACCAATGCGCCAGGGATGTCGTAAACATTCAGGTGGAGTTGAATCCTCATGCACGCACTTGTGACTATTCAGCAATTTTAGTATATCGCTTGCTTGTATGGTCAAAGAAAATATCTTAAACAGTCCACCACGCTGGCAAAGTGCAGATTGGCAGACTTCACATACCTTCGAGAGCATTATGATGAACGTTTGAAGCAAATGACATTTAATTTCTTAAAACGCACATTACTTCGAAAAGTTCGATCGAACCTGCGATCCCTTACAGGAGGTCGGGTGTCTTAACCACTAGGCTATCACCGCTTCCATACATTTATACGCATAGTGAAATCTCTGAAATCTTTTCCTTGTAAAATAATACGACGTCGAAGTAGTTTTAGCTGTGAGCGTCCAACCTATACACGACAGTTCAATATACAGTTAGCTCGGCCCCAAATCTCCGGCTCAAGGCAAAGCCTGGCTCGACCATTGCGCTGAACCCGGTTGCGGTAAAACTCTTTTACTCGCACCGACCTCGCTAGAGCCGTATTGATATTGAAGTTGATTGGACGTATATTGTGGTCAATTCTGTGTAAAACAATCTCCAAACTTAACATAAATGACAGCTTCTGTCCCTGTCCGCAATTACAATTATGAAATGTATTGGATAGAAGCAGGCGTTAATTTTCGGTAGTCATGATATAAATGCCACGGTCATTTCTGCCATGTAGGTACCTGCAAATTGTGGAACCAGCTTCCATCTTCTGTGTTCCCTCATGATTATAATATGGGGCTCTTCAAAGGACGGATAAAAAAATGAAATGAAATGAAATGATTTATTTATTTCACATAGGGCAACTTATGTGTCACTAATGATACGTCAAGACTCTACCACCGGTTCGGAAAGCTGTTTCTACTGAGAAGAGCCGGCAAGAAACTCAGCAGTTGCTCTTTTCTCAAAAAAGAAATAGGTTACAATATTAATACATACGTAATATTACAAGTATTACACTGAATTGTGGGTCACTGGATGAGAGGCCGGTTGCTTCCATGCAACTTTGTCGTTAATAAAATCGTCGATAGTATAATAACCTCGACTTAACAAAAGCTGTTTGACACAGTCTTTAAATTTATGTAATGGCAAATCTAGAAGCTCTTTTGGAACCACGTTATAAAAACGTACACTGGACCCCACAAAGGATTTCTGCACCTTGCGCACACGATATGACGCTGTTACTAGCTTATGGCGGTTTCTAGTACATAGATTATGAGTATCACCTATTTGCTTATAATGATGAATGTTCTGCCTAACAAAGATTATATTAATGTATATGTATTGTGAAGGCACTGTAAGAACACCAATCTCTTTAAATTTTTCACGAAGTGAATCGCGTGATCCGAGTTTATAAATAGAACGAATGGCTCTTTTCTGCAATATAAAGATTGGATATCAGCTGCTCTGCCCCACAATAAAATGCCGTACGACATAACACTGTGGAAGTAAGCAAATTAGACAAGCCTAGCCGTTTCAATATCGGTAAACTGTCTAATTTTCCTGACAGGAAAAGCAGCCGAGCTAAGTTTACCCGCTAGTGTCTCTATATGAGCGCCCCATTGAAGCTTATTGTCCAAGGTCACCCCCAAAAATACTGTGGACTTCTCCATTTTTAGTGTATCAAATATCTCAAAAGCCAGCAACGCATTGGTGGTTCCTCTGGTGCCGCAAATGTTCATGGGCGGCGGTAATCACTTACCATCAGGTGACCCGCCTGCTCGTTGGCCGCTATATATATTTTTAAAAAAATGAAGGAATTAAGTTTAATTCGCTATAAACTGCGACAATACGTAAAACTATGTGGTATAAGGGCGGGAAACACATTGTACCATGACGTGTGGTGAATATCGTACATAGATTAGCTTACTGTGGCGGATTAATGTTCTACATATTTCATTAAAAATGTATTTATTTAATCGCGAACACTGATGAAACAAAAAATAAAAAAGTTTTTTACTCATGTACAATTGAGAGAAGTGGATGCAGCCGATACGAATAAAAAAAATAACTATAGCGTATAATTATAATAATATTATTATATGTATTACTGTGAGTACGTGCATCCACATAATCGAGTGCGGGTTGAGTGCTACGAGTCTACGTGACTGGACGAGTGTATCGAAACGCTTCATCAGGTTGAGTAGCTTCAGTTAAATTTTATAAAACTGTATCGTATTGAATTTTTTTTTTTTTTTTTTTTTTTAATTTATTTAGTACCAAAAAGTTATAAAAAAAACGAAGAAAAACAGATACATAGTGGACAAGGAAGCACTTATCTCTATAAGAGATCTCTACCAGTGACCCTTGGCACTTTTTTTCTACAAACTAGAGAGAGTTTTCGCTGGCAATGTGAACATTCAGCAGTCAACTATTAGTATCAACGACCTCAATTTACATAGACGCCTACTAACGCCATCTAGTCTGAAAAGCGAGACAGCGCTATTGCGGGGACAAGGACAGGGTTATACAGGTGAGGGGCATACCCTACAAGTCGGATGCCCAACTTTTTTCTATGAAAAGGTCTAGTACCTACCTATATATCGATGATTAGTATACTTATATAATCTCTTTTATTGACACAGGATCTTCTTTACGTTTCTTGAGCGTGAAGATAGTATATATATAGTGAGCAAACGAGCAGGCAGCAGGGTTACCTGATGGTAAGTGATTACCGCCGCCCATGAACATTTGCAGCACCAGAGGAACCGCCAATGCGTAGCTGGCTTTTATGAAATTTGTTTATCCGCCCTTTGAAGAGCCCCATATTATAGTCATTAGGGAACACAGAAGATGGAAGCTGGAAGGTGGATTATGACTCAAGCTTTTTTCGTTCTGAGAGAAAACCCGTGGTAGAGTCATAGAATTGATGAATTGAGAAAGGGTATTTGAATTATGATAATATAAGGTACCTATGAAGTAGAGCAATTATTCAGTAGCAATACACCCATTACCCTATTCTATGTAGGTGTACCTAATAACAGAATAAATAATACTTCGCTTCGTTCCCTTTGCGGCGGGTTTCAAAAAAATCTTGCTCCTAGTTCAGATAAAAACTGGCTTCAGACAAATAAATCTTTCAACAATGTTACTCGCGATAAATTGCGAACAGGACTTCAAAAATAGTTTTTAGGCGGTAGTGAACCTTGGCTTATGAATACCGCGTCGAACAGCATAGCTAAGAGTAGACACAGCACATCCTTAGAAGTGTGTTTAATAAAAAATCTATATAAATAAAAATGAATGTTGCTAAGCGCAAAACTCTAGAACGACGGAACCGAATCTGATGGAATTTTTTATGCGTGTTCAACTGGTCGTCAAAGGATCTTCTCCGTTTGGCCAAGCGGGGGTACGGGCCTCGAGGCTGGGCCTCCTTCCCCGGGCAGGGCGCGGGGCAACTCTGTGCCCCGGTGAATATCTTGAAGCCGAGTGAAACCGGCTAGGGCCTGACTTGTAGGCTACGGGCCCCTAGGTCGGGTGTTCGACTGCGTCTCGAGATGGTTTATATTCACAATTGGACCCGGTAGATGGCGCTGCAATCGGGTTCTAGGTTCAGGGCAGGACAACGTCTGCCGGGGCCACTAGTTAAAACTAAAAACAACAAATAAGTAATCGTCTTACTGTGTGGTGCATTTCCTTAGGTTCTAAAACTAATAATTTTAATACGCATCTTCTGGGCAAGCGCGTCCCATCTTAGGCCACATCATCACTTCCCATCAGGTGTGATTGCGATCAAGCGTAAGCCTATTATTGAATTAAAAAACAAATATTATAAAGATTGAGTTTTGTGCATTAAGGTATACTTCACCCTCCATTACCTCCTTTTCAACTTTTTATTCAACGATTTTTGTGAACGATTTTACAAAGATAAACTAATAGCTTTATGCCACGTTCTACTAATTATATGCCGAAAAATTAAAAAGTTCTCGCGGAATTAAGAAAAACCTACATTCACGTGGACGAAGTCCCGGGCATCGTCTAGTACCTAATCTAATATTATCGAGTAAAAAGACAGACTAACTAACATAACAAATGACATGTAAAACTCAAATTGCTGCATGCAGAAACCGGGGATTTTACACTTGTTCTCTGTATGACAAAAAAATGGTAGTCATAGGGGGACTGTCGATAGAAGTGAAAACGAATTTTTTTTTCTAATTAAAAAAAAAAAGAAAATAATAATAATAATAAAAATATTTCAAATATAAACCTTAAAACTAAGGCATTAAAGTTTAATTACGAATGTACTTTGTTAATATTTAAGACCTTTTGTCTTCGTAACAACGCGAGGTGTCGCCCGCGGTTACACAGCACTTATTAATATAAACCTTAAAACAAAGTTATTAAAGTTTAATTACGAATGTATTATATTATTATACTTAAGACCTTTTGTCTTAAGAAGAATTGGCTATTTGACAGTTTTCGGAAAAATACTTAAAAATGTACGTAGGTTCATTTTATACCTCTTACAATTAACTTTTTCTCAAAAAAAGCGTTATTTATTAGAAAAAAATACATTTTTAATACATTAATTTTAAATTCGCGCGAAAACAGCCGGTCACGTGACATTTGCTAGCTGTGACGTCACAGCTCAGCTCAAAATAAAACAAAGTTAACTATACGACGCTCCAAGTTTCATTTAATTTTAAGTGGAAAGTTTACAGCTTCTTTAATGCAATTGTGGAAATTACAAGCTACAAGACGTGTGTAGAACAATACAATACAATAAATAATAAGTAATTAATATCCTGACAAATTGTATAAACACATTCCTATATACTATATTACCTATGTCATAATTTAAACGTCGAAAGCAGTGGTTAGAGTTAATCTGCCGAGAGCCGGAATTTAAATCGGATAAATATCTGCGGTATTACTTTGTGAAGACCACTTTGATGTTCGTGTTTTGAAGAAATCAACTTAAAACTCTGATCTACCAAAAATGAATTAACCTAACCTGACATTTTCTTCATAAAACATGACAAAATTAAAATAAATTATATTTCTGTCACTTTACAGCAGCACTTTCTTAGGTCTTAAACACGAGACCTAAGTACTATTACTTACTTTGTTTATTTCGGTACTTACATGGAAGTTATAATACATTACGAAATTCGGCAGTGCAAAAGTTTACACGCAAATAAATTTGCAACCATAAATGAATCGACTTTAGGCAGATTTGTACTATCAGCTGTAAAGCATATATAATCCCATTTCATTTAACCGCTCACAATCACAAATCGAAGTATATTACTGTTAATTTTCTCAACAATACGCAAACGTTAGTACACACGACGTTTTTTTTTTTGAAATGTGACGTCACACGGGGCTCTATCATGACCGCCCGCGTTTTGCTTCTTGTAATCCACAGATAAAAAATCTCAAATTTGTTTTGCAAAAATAAAATATTTACAATTTATTTTAATGCAAAATACATATTGTATAATTATTGTTAACCCACAAGCTACCAAATCTAACATATTTCATATTTTATAGTTACAGCTGTCAAGTAGCCAATTGTGTCGATCTCGCGTATTCATATTTTACCCCCTACCAAAAACTGCTCAACGCGCCTAAGAAGTTTATATTTCTAAAATAATTGAAGTCATCCTACACATTTTGCTCTTACACTTGTCCTAGTACCCAGTACATTGGACCCAGTAGTCCGATTCGTTGGAAAATGGTAAAGTATCGTATAGCTCCTCCCCTCATGAGGTGGGGAGATATCTTCTTGCAAAGAATCAGCGGTATTTCACATGCCAGCTTTGTCGGGGTGAATATAAACTTCTTTCCAAACTCGGGTATAGGACTCCTGCGGGAGTTAAAACTGTTTCTTTAGGCCGTGTCGCAAAAAATTGTTGTCATAATATTTTAGCTTTTTACGTTTTGTTAGGGATATTTTATTTTTGTTTGGGCGTAGGGAAATCTTAAACAAAAAGATAAACGGAAAAACTGTTTCCCTTTTTTGCCTTGTGATGCCTTTTGCTATTTAGAAAACAAAGTCCCTGCGCGTCACATTCATCATTGTAGAGATTCTCACTACCACTTTGAAAACTCTGAAATAAAAGGAAATGATTTAAATTTGTTTCACGTAGGATATAAAATTATTTAAATTTGTTTCACGTAGGGCAAACTTGTGCAACTTATGATAAATCAAAACTCTACCACCGGTTCGGATACCTGATTTTTCTATTTCTTTCTTTTCAAGTAAGTAATTTCTTGCCTGTGATGCCACTTGCTGGTGAGTGATGATATGATTTGAGATGGAGGTGTGTTAATTAGAATTGGACATGGCAGTTTTAATTATATCCATACCCTCATTTGTTTCCACGCAACCGGGTGGCGTTTCAAAGCGCGTTTATTTTCATTGTATGCACTTTTTTCTTTAATCTATGGTTAAAAATGATGTCAACTTAAAACTAACCGAGGATGTGAATTTTAGGTATTTTGGAGTACCCTCCAATTAAAATAATCAGTAAGAAATCATTTATTTTTGATACAGGCAACATTCCTATAATTTTCGTGTTTGAAAAATCTTTATAGTTGTTCACCCAAACTTAGGCTCAGATAACATAATAAGGCATAACGTCAGGTTCATTGCTATTCAAGTCTCCACTCGAAACAAATTCAAGGAGAGTTGAGTTGTGGTCCTTAAAGTAATCTTTATAACAGCGTATCCACAAAGCCGTGGTTTATCCTGACTACGTGACTTGGTACCATTTTTGTATGAAATATATGAATGGGTATCTGATATATTTAAATTTAACGGTTTTGACGACCTCCCTGGCGCAGTGTTGAGCGCTGTTGTCTTAACGCGGGAGGTCCAGGGTTCGATTCCCAGCAGGGTCAATTTGGGAATTTATAATTTCTGAATTTTCTCTGGTCTGATCTGGTGGGAGGCTTCGGCTGTGGCTACTTACCACCCTACCGGCAAAGACGTACCGCCAAGCGATTTAACGTTCCAATACGATGCCGTGTAAAAACCGACAAGGGGTATGGGTTTAATATAACTGCCGTAGCCCTAACAGGTTAGCCCGCTACCATCTTAGACTGCATCTTCACTTACCATCAGGTGAGATCGCAGTCAAGGGCTTACTTGTAGTGGAATATTAAAATAAAAAAATCACATGAATCCTTTATTCATCTATCGGTTCTTCAAACGAAGTGCTCTGTAATAGGGATGATATCAAAATGCCTATATCAAAAATAAATTAATTCTAACTGATTATTACATAGAGGGTCTTCCAAAATACACATTTAAAATATAGATTAAACTGTGAATTTCACACAACTTCCACACTAGAAGTGCGTTTTTAAGTTTGATAAAGAGTTGCTGATTTGATTGAGTTGTCTTCATCAGTATTGTTAGTAGCAGTGAAGCGTTGCATCATATTCTGTACTAGATGATGCCCGCGACTTCGTCCGCGTGGATTAAGGTTTCGATTCCCGCGGGAACTCTGGAATTTTCTGGGATAAAAAGTAAGTTATGTCCTTCCCTGGGATACAACCTATCCCTGTACCAAATTTCATCAAAATCGGTTGAACAGATGGGCCGTGAAAGCGTAGCAGACAGACACACTTTCGCATTTATAATATTAGTCTAAGGATTATATTCAAACATATTTGGATTTTTTATCATTACTGTGACGCGTACAAAGTGTCAAACCCCAAATAATATTTTCCTTCCAGAATTTTCCTTCTGGTTTAATAAGATCCCTCCTTATGCAATTTGAAAGAAGACGTAGATCTTATTTTAACGGCTGCGTGTGACAGGCTTTCAGAAAATAAATATTTTACGCCACAGAATAAAAATAAAGCATAAAACACGCGATTCGAGTCCACACAGTTTATACCAGTAAACGAGTAGGCACTCTGAAAGAACGCAATAAAAATATTAATGAAAAACGTTCGCGCCGCATTCGCGAGTGACCTTGGCTCGTTCGCTCAACGAAAAGTCTGTTTATTTTCACGTTGACTCCAACACTCGAATGAAATATTCTTTATTGTACACCAAAACAGAAATCATCACAAACAATAAAACTAAAACTAAAACTTGTCTCCGTTATAAAACTAAATCAAGTTTTAATTTTTTAGCGTTCAGCGTTGATTTCTTTCCTATATGATATCCTCGTAGCTTTTGTTTTAGGATACCGTAGCCGATTATCACAGTCATGTTTTATATGTTTTTGGATATCAATAATTATAATACAGTGTACCTAATTTGCTTCGCTTGTCAAGTGGTTGGCATGTTCGACTGCGGCCGACGAGGTCCCGGGATCGAGTCTTGGGTCGGGCCGAAATTGAGTATTGGGTTTTTTTGTTGGGGTTCCATAACGAAAAATAGAAAAATATATACTAATAATAAAAATGCGAAAGTTTGGTTGGATATGGAAGGATGGATGTCTCCGTCACGCCAGAACGGCTGAACGGATCTGGATGAAATTTGCCACAGAGATAGACTATATCCTGGAATAACACATAGGCTACTTTTATTCCGGAAAATTAAAGAGAAAAAAAAACTCAATCCACGCGGACGAAGACGCGGGCATCAGCTAGTAAAAAAATCTAAATAAATTACCTAATGTTTAATGATTCTATAAGTAACTTGGAAAGTCATTAAATGACCGTTATCGCTTCAAAAACAAATCCTTTTAACCCGCTAAAGTTTGGCGGTCCTAAATAATATAGGATTTGATGATGATTGATGATGATCATGATGGTGATTTCTAAATACTGTAGTATGACATACAGACAGACGGACAGACATTTATAAATCTCTAAAGAACATTATATATTGTGAGGCCCATTGATGATAATAAACGTATTTTCTCGTATTTCTTTCATAGAGAATATAGTGGCCAAACATGGACCACGATAAAAAATCCGCCATCTATTTCGTGTGATAAATTTTGCGGAATCAACGCGCGGAAACTTGTGTAACGTCCGCATAGATATTATGATACATCCCTAATATTTCAATATGGTATATTGTAGCGGATGTCCGTTTGCTGATTTCCGCGCTCGATTTTCCGCTACATTTGACCCCGGTCTAACATAAACAATTTTATCCCTCGTCGATATTCTATCCATCTAGACCCGAACATAGATATTAAATTATTACTAAGAAGGTTCTTTGAAATTGGCGCACACGCTTATACATTGAGGGAAAACCTCTGTGTTTTTTTTAACGTATACTAAACTATGTATGTTTTGCAAAATTTGTGCATTGAAAAATAAATATTTAAAAAAAAAACTTTTGCTAATTACTTTCAAAACTGATGTCCGAGTTGATAAACAGTAACATTCCAATAAAACCACCAGTCGAATTGAATATTTATTATATCCAAAATATAATTATACTTAAATGAGAAACTGTGTCTGTCTATGAAAAACAAAAATAAAATTTACATAATTAACATGTGATAATATCACTTTATATATATTATTTATTTATTCATTTAAAACAAAATTACAAGATATAAAAAAAAAACTTATAGACAAACGTTAATCTAAAATCCTTATATACCTACTAACAAAAATAAAAATAAAACCCTAATCAAAAAGACAAAATCTTTATATATATTATATCAGTTTATATTATAAACATCATTGCACCAAAATGATGTCCAAAAAAAATGTAACACGTTATTCGACATGACTGTATACTTATGCTAATTGCTTTCAAAACTGATGTCCGAGCAAATAAACAGCAACATTTCGATAAAAGAACCAGCTGAAATGAATATTTATTATACGTAGTGTTCAAATAAAATAAATATATTACTAATTAATGACTCGGCCGATAATTCGACAGCGGTTTATCGTATGGCGCTTTAATCAAAATCGCGATATTAAACTGGTTGAACATTATTTGGATAATGTAATGTTGGTGTAAACTAATTTATTATATTATTACTAGACCATGCCCGCGACTTCGTCCGCGTGGATTGTGTTTTTTAATTCCCGCGGGAACTCTACAATTTTCCGGAATAAAAAGAAGCATATGTAAACTATCTCTGTACCAAATTTCATCAAAATCGGTTGAGTAGATGGGCCGTGAAAGCGTAGCAGACAGACAGACAGACACACTTTCGCATTTATTATATTAGTATGGGTTATCAGGGAATCCATAGGTTTCCTAGAAGAGATGTTGCTGATTACACCAGCTGATTTAACTAAGTTTACAAAATTTGGAGAAGATTTTCAAAAGCTGATTTTAATTTAACTTTTATACTATGATTAAAGAAGAATTTATATTTAGATATTGCACCTAATGCAGAAAATGCTACACGTCGTAATTTCACATAAGTACTTACAAAATTTTATCGTGATAATAATTATTTGGATCGTGATCCACAGGTGATATCGTGATAAATTATATCGTTTGACGAGCTCCCTGGCACCCGTGTTGAGTGCTGTTGTCTTAACGTGGGAGGTTGGACTTCCCACGTTAAGGCAAATGATTGATGATGCAGTCTAAGATGGTAGCGGGCTAACTTGATAGGGACACGGCAGTCATATTGAACCTAATCGATTTCTACCCGGTATCATACCTGAACGCTTAATCGCTTGGCGATAGATACGTCTTTGCCGGTAGGGCCGGCAACTAGCTACGGCCGAAGCCTCCAGACCAGACCAGACTAGATATTGTAAACTCCCACATTGACCCTTTAAGTAAATTACGCCGACTTTTCGCGCGAACGTTTTATCCTGTCCGGTCCATAGTGTGTTTTCACCCAACTCGAAAAAGTAGGTAGGGATATGGGTTGCATATAGCTGCCATGCCCCTAACAGGTTAGCCCGCTACTATCTTAGACTGCATCACCACTTAAGAAAAAGGTACCGAAGGCAGAAATCGTAATATGGATAATCCCATCCGACGTCACCGATAAATTAAGAGATGTCGACTAGATTAACGAGAGGAAAAGTGGCATGAATAGACAAGTTTTCTGCCCCGTTTTCGCTTATTCATCGCTTGACTTGAGACTTCGGAAGTTCGGGAGCAGACCTGGAGTTGAGCGATGGGATAATTACGGTTTTACGTGCAGTCATCTACGTGAAGCGATTAGTGGAATTGAAGTATGATCCATAATAATATTTAAAATGCGAAAGTGTGTCTGTCAGTCCGTGTGTCTGTCTTTATTTTTGCCTGTTATCGTTTTCCGGCTCATCTTTAACCGATTTTAATGAAATTTAGTACATTATTGTGTACAAAAATAGCGTGCGTGGAATGGACATATTCTAATCTTAATCCCGAAATATCGAAAGTTACGGTATTGTCACAAAACCTAAACTTTTAAATTAAATTAAGTTCAAATTAAACTGGTGGCACGATACAAAAATAACTTATAGGTTGTATTGAAGAGATCACTCGTAGTGAAGGCTGCCAATTTAAACCGTAACAAGTTGTAAATGTCACGATTCGTGTTACCTCCTCGTACTGCCTCGTTGGTCTAGTGGTTAGTATGTTTGACTGCGGCCAATGAGGTCACGGGTTCGAGTCCCGGGTCGGGCCATTATAAAATGTTGGGTTTTTTTGACTACAAATTCTCAGTATTAGCCCGGAGTTAGGAAGTTGGCGATGTTTCACCCCCGTGCCTCGGAGAGCACATTAAGCCGTCGGTCCCGGTTATTATCAGTAACAAGATAATATTCGTTAAAGCCCGCCAACCCGCGATGGAACAGCGTGGTGGGTCTAAGCTCTAGTTCCCTCTCTCCTATGGAGTGGAGGCCTGTGCCGAGCAGTGGATGGTTAATGGGCTGTAGTGGTGGTGGTGTTACCTCTGTTTTGTTATTTGTTTGTGTGTAATACGTAGACTATACTAAGTGTTTTTAGTTACTTACTCAATTGTATATATTGGTAACGAATAAAATCACAAAAGAACACTAGTAAAGATATAGATAAGTAACAAGGGGAAGTGCCCCTTCGTTCCGTATGACAGGATTTGTGAATAAGTGATGAAATGAGCGACGTACATTGCCGTATCGATCCGACTGTCGAGCGAGCGTCGCTGCGGGAGATATCAAGAGTTAGTCTACTGCGACAGTGGGTTTACGTTATGTTCAACTACTAGAAATATAGAATAGAGTCGTATCCATACTCTTATTATAAATGTGAAATGTGTGTGTGTGTGTGTTTTTCTTTTTTTACGATATACGCTTGCGCTTGACGACAATGCTTAGTGCAAAGCAATGATGAGGTACAGGTTGGAACGCCCTAGAAGATGCTTCACTCTTGTCTTGAAGTTACTTAAGTTATACAAGGCAGGAAACACGTTCGCTGGGAGGGTATTCGACACCCTAGCGGTTCGTATCAGAAACTTCGAGCAAAATCGCTTCGTGCGAGCAAGTAAGCAAGCGGAGTTTTCTCTCCGTTGGTCTGTCTTTTCAACTGATCTTGACGAAATTTTCAACAAAACGCCGGCACTAACGGAGTAAAATCAGGCGCAGGATTGACGAAATGGTTTTACTCTCCGAGGCACGAGGAACGTTCTAAAAAAACTGTTTACTGTTTATGGCCCGACTTGGGAATCAACCTCAGGCTGGCCTTCACATCCGCAGCTAAACATACTATAACCACAAGAGAAACGAGGCGGTCAGAATGTTAATAATAAAGATAACGGTACTTGCCTTTTTAACGGTTAAAACAGCTTAACAGTGGCGGACTAAGCCTGGCATCGAAGGGGCGGGCCGCCTAAGGTGGTGAAACCGTGAAAAATCCTTAGAAGTCAAGTCCCAAATTAGGTCAAAATATTTTTAGAAAGTAAAACCCACTTCAAATATGATTGGGTTATAGTTTCTATTAAATTGCAGACAAACCTTGAATTAACTTATTGGTTTGCTTGCTAATTTTCTATTTGCTTTTGTTATTGCGCCAAATCCTTGCCTCCCGAAAAAAAAATAACAAACAACTAACATGAAAGAAATCACTAGCCAATTATTCCCATTCCGAAAACAAAGCCATTCCAAGAATCAGCCAATTAGAGTTCATTGTGATCGTGACACTGTAACAATCATTGTACAGTTAAAGGGCCCCAGGGGCCTTTTTGGTGATGCCACTCCGGGTCTCTCACGGTCTTAGTCCGCCACTGAAACTTCACATTTTACGTGAGTTAATAACCATTTTGACCCTCAACACAGCATTCTGTATGAAATGGAATTTTTAATTAAAAATTTTTGCCGTCGCAATTGCTTTGTCAACTTCTGCATGTTTATTTTGACGCAAAGACCTTGAACGAGGTCATTTTTACGTTATTTTTGCCTCTATAGAGGGGGAAGTCAGGAATAAAAACTGCCATAATCACAGTCCTGGCTGAGATACGGAGTCATGCTGTGGGGAAATAGCGACAATTCAGAACTATTTATCATGCAAAAAAAATGTATTAGAGTAATTTTTAACCTCGGCAACCGGGATTGCTGTCGACCACTTTTTATAAAATATAAAAATTTGACCTTACCTAGCCTAAACATACTAGAAGTTTGTTTATTCGTGAGGAAACATCTAAACTATTATTCACAAAAAACATATAAATAGACACGACATAAATCGAAACTAAATTCCCGATAGGATTAAAAACACTGAAAACCTAGTTTGACATAATAGTTTATTTTACTTGACATAATTGCATTTATTTAACATTTAATAATTTAATTTTGACATAATATTGTAGGTACTTAGTTGACATAAATTTATTTAATGAAATGTGATTTTTATGTTTTAATTTTAATTTTATTAAAAATGTAATAATTAAGTTGAGTTAACCTTAATGTAATGTATTTTAATTTCAATTTTTGTAATGTTATTTAATGTAACTATGTACTTGCTGTGCCCTAACAGGGTTTAAAATGCAAATAAATGAATATGAATATGAATATTAATATGAATATAAATATGAATATGAATATGAATATGAATATGAACATGAATATGAATATGAATATGAATATGAATATGAATATGAATATGAATATGAATATGAATATGAATATGAATATGAATATGAATATAAATATGAATATGAAATATTATACACGCAATGGACTAGGAAGATCTGCCGGTCCTTGGCCGGGGACGTGGTAATAATTAGTAGGTCATAACTGAACTTGATTTTGACCGCCTTGTTGTTCATTAAGTTACTAAGGCCCGCTTGCAGCACGCCGGGTCACGTTTAATCCAGGAATAAATTTGAAAATTTCGACAGAAGTTTTACACGAATTCTGTAAAAATAGCAGCTAACTCTGGGTTAAAATGATAACCCGGCGTTTCTGCAAGCATGCCTAAGAGTATCGAGAGCTTGGGTTCGTTTCCGGGTCAGTCCAAAAATTATTCTCGTACTAGTTGATTCATGAATTAAATGAACTGTACAAAGATAAAAAGTTGAAAATAATCGAATTAGCTGGCTTAGAAACGGACAGTAGTATATTTTTATTATTCATAAAATATCCCTCAAGTTCTTGGAAAACGTGAAATTCCCCACGCAAGACCTTGACACGTGACACTCGCTTCGCTCGGTGGAATTTACACGAGGGACACATGAGCTCGATCTATTTCGCACTGTCTCACAGCTCTCGACGGTGAAATAAATCTCCTCTTAAACAATTCGTACATTATACATACCTACACATTTTCGCCTGCTTTACTGAAATATTTACCTAGAGTATCTAGATGTTACCTAGAAGACTCTGTGTAGTTATGCATATTGCGGTAGTTCCCACAAGTACAACTGATTAGTTCAACGGTTGAACTAGTAGATTTTTTCCTATTAATTAAACTTCACATAAAGTGTGGTAAAAATTCTCATTACTCTTTGATAGTGAGTAAAAGTTTGTTAGTTATCTGGCGGATAAAAACCGTCATTTACTCTTGTATGGAGCGCGCACACTCTTGCGACTGGACAAGACGTCGGTTTCTGCAGGGAATTCCACTGGAACGATGAATCACTTAACATCAGGTGAGATCGCAATCAAGGGCTAACTTGTAGTGGAATAAAAAAAACTACATAGGTACTTGTCAAGTAGGTTTGTTGCCAAAAAATATATGATTTCTGTAAATAGCTCTTTTATGTACGGAAAAATGCTTCAGGGTCTCCTTTACCAGTTCTTTATAGGATAATGCCTGCAGGCTGCGGCTTTAACGTTCCAAATGTGACATAGTATGAGATGGAATGTAGGTCACATTCTTGTAAACAAGAATATAAGGGCACATTCACATTACAAAAACGAGACCGCTTCTTTAAAGAGATCTTTAGCATTGAAAAGTGCCTGGTATTCATATCAAATAAGGAGACCATTAGAAAAGTAGATGTTGTAAATGGACACTGAGTTCATGCACACTACTGAGCGCAAATCTGCTCTCTGCAAGAGAATGGCTCGGACATAGCCCACCACGCTGGCCAATGGATTGGCAGACTTCACACACATTCATTACAAAATGATTTATTTATTTCACGTAGGACAAATTGTGCCACTCATGAAATATGAAGACTATTACTATTCTAACTTAGGATCTCCAGGATCAAACTTCGACCACCCGTATATGCCTATGTCTAAAATATTTTTTTTTTGGTTTTTTTTTAAATTATTCATTAAATATTATTTTAAAATTATAATTAAAAAAGGTTATTTTTAAACCATTTTAAACTATATATTAAAGAAAACAGTGCGTTGAAATTTAATAACGTCACAACTACAAACTTTCGTACTAGAAGCGCGTTTTTAAGTTTGACAAAGAGTTGTTGATTTAATTAAGTTGTCATCCCTATTCAAAGTAGTACGTCTATAATACACTTGACTCAAACACTCTAGACTATCTATCACTGCCATCCCCACGAGAATAAGGACTGAAAACCTTTTTATGTATCCAAACTTCTGAGTGAACTAATATCACACTTCAGTGAATTCTTCCCACAAGGGAGTATCATAAAAGGATTTTAAGGCTATGTCAGTTGCCTAGATAACGTTCTTCAAAGACATGAAAGCGTGCAAGGGACGGCTGTGTGAACTTAGTAATAAACAGATTCCTTTTACTGGATACTGATAACAAGTTTGTGACAAGATATTTAGAGGGTTTTACTTACATTTTATTCACTATTACACTATTTAAATATATGCTATATTATAGCATACTGCATAATAAATAGCATACTGGCTTCACGGAATCAGCATTATATCCTAACAGATATAGCACATGCTGAGTGAAGGCCATTTTTAATGTGGGATCAAGTCACATTTTGCGATTTTGTTCTTTATAAAGTCTCATTTTATTATTAGTTATTTCTTGTACTTGTATCCTCGAATAAAGATTTATTTCTTTCTAAATACACTTAGGGTCAAAACATACCTCCCTGACGCAGTCGTAGACGCAGACGCAGACGCAGGTAGTGGTGTTTTTATAAGTGCAAGTGGTTCCGGGTTCGATCCCAGACAGTGTCAAGTGGTCTGGTCTAGTGGTAGAGAATAGAATATTTCGGTTGAAGTACACGTTTGACGTTACGCAGCTGTTACTGTTGTACTGTATCCTGATTTCTGTTACATACAGTGTATTGTATGTAGTGTGTAACACTGTAATGTAAAAATACATTAAAACTTCTTAATGACATACAGAAATGTAAAAACCTTTAAATAAAAAACTTCTTAGGCGGAGATTTTGTTCGTAATACTGAACAACTTTTATTAGAGCTAGAGTGTACAGTAAAAAGCATTAAAAATAAAAGTAAATTTTAAAATCCCCCCGACACAAAAATGAACTCTAAGAACTAACAAATAATATTTTAAACCTATTATAATTATTATCGTCACATATGAAGAAAGAAAGAAAATCTATTTATTCTCACCATTGTGCCACACAGTACAATGGTGCCTCCAGTACCCGAGCATTAAACTCATGGTCAAGTCCTAGAGGCACCCTGACAAAACACTTGTTGTGTGTGGCACAACCTGAAAGAAGGCGTCAGCTCAGCATGGTGCAGAATGCCTTGCAATGCTTAATTTATTACAAGAGCATTCTGCGCTGATTTTCAACAGGAGCCTTACTCCAGGTGACGCTACGGCTTGGTAACTATATCTACTAATTATTACTATACATAATTATTACATAATATCATATGTAACTTCAAATATTTTTATTTTCCAAGCGTCGTCGCGTCGGGGGACCGCTAAGTGAGAAAAACATGTGTAGTCGCAGATTGCAACAAAATAATTTACTCCGAAAGATTCGCTAAATTGACATTTGGACCAACAAGGCAGTTTCAACGAGGTAAATATTATAACGAGATAATAGAAGGCCCGCCGACCCCCGGCCTCATCAATTTATCAGCATTATATGGCTGTCGATATACATTTACAAGAGGGCCAGTTAATCAATTAATTGATCGATCCCATATATTATCACTTTAAATATTATTAATTAAATTATCATCTACTAGCTGATGCCCGTGACTTCCTCCGCGTGGTTTAAGTTTTTTGAATTCCCGCGGGAACTCCTCAATTTTCCGGGAAGGCGTAGCAGACAGACAGATGGACAGACAGACAGAAACACTTTCGCATTTATCCATACTATATTACTATATTTACTATATAATATTATAAATGCCTATGTCATTCTCCAGGACCTCAACTATACCCATGCCAAGAATCACGTCCATCCGTTGCTCTGTTGAGGCGTGATTGAAGGACAAACCAACAAACAAACTTTCGCATTTATAATATTAATAATAATTTTAAAACAAAATAAAATATTTTTCATACTTTTATTCTTTAATCGTTTATATCTATGTTTTTGTTATTTTATGTCAAGTTTAATTATCGCTAGTATTAGTTTGTAACGCTGTTGATTACTAATAATAAATAAATAAAATAAAAATAAAATAAAAGTGTAACTGGACGATTTCTGTACATCCATACTTACTAATATTATAAATACGGAAATATGTTTGTTACGAATTCATGGCCCATCTTTTCTAACGATTTTGACGAAATTTACTTATTAAGGTTCAGAGATAGGTTGCATCCCGAGCAAGGACATAGGCTACATTATTCTATCGCACAATTAAAGATTTCCCGTGGGAATCAAACATCCATAATCCTTGCTGACGAAATGGCAGACATCATCTTAAAAGTCAAAGTCAAAGTCAAAGTCAAAGAACGTTTATTCAATTTAGGTAGGTACACTACCCTTATTGATGTCCGGTTATTTAGTTAAGTAAGTATTTATGTAAGTTAAATTTTTAACCATAAACAATACAGTAACCGAGGCCGTCAGATAGTAATATAATGGGAAACCTTACCAAAAGCACGAAATACAATGATGATAGTTTGCCACAACAATATTATGACATTTAGAACTACTTAGACCAATTCACTACCACGTTTCTGATAGTTTAATTCAGTAGAAAGTGTAAATACTACCAATTTGTTGCTGCAAGTTTATATAACGAGTCATGATTAAGCTTCCACGCTAAAGTAACAAGATCTGAGATACCTAATACAGATAGCATTTCAAAGGAAATTAGGACGCTACGCTAGGGAATATTCACACCTTTGCTTGGTCGTCCAAACGGCCTAATTGCATTACGGCTAGCCACGAAGTCCTGAATCAATGCAGGGGACGATCTTTCAGTAATATTCTTGTTTGACGTTGAACTGTCTCTTACAAAACGGCGGCTTAATCTGTAAGTACGCGAAGCTCTGAATCAATGCAACGTTCGTTCAGCAGTATTTTTAATCTGTGGTGTAAATAATGAACTTAGGTTGTCTATGTTTACATCGTACTTCTATGTAAATCAATAAATCGATTCATTACTTTACCAACCGCCAATGTGTTAACGAATTTTCAATAAATACATTATTTCGTTCAATTGTAACCACGCTTTTATAAAAATCTCCATAATCCAAGTTAGTGTCACAGAATAAGTAATAGTAGGTACTACTCGGTAGTATGCAAATTGTTTGTGACGCCTACTCTGTTAACAGGGGCTTTTGCGGTTGAATATTTTAGAAACAACCAGGTGTTATGCGTTACTTAGATATTAATAATTAATTTTGTGTCAAAGCAATATTTATTCAGCCTGGAACACATACAATGCGTGAAAGCTCGTTCTAACTCGACCGTTCTAACCACGGGTTCTAACCGATACGAACTTATACGCGCAAAAAAGTATGCTAGTCTGAAACCGCCCTAAGACCTAGAATTTCCACTAAAAGGGCACGGCAATTACAGAGACATCGAACGTTAGTCTCACGTAACGATTCGGGGTAAGCGGCACTCCGGAATCAAATGGCCAATCTCCAAATTGGCCGAGCTGCCTCTAGACTTGCCATTTGTGTGCAATTTCGGCCAAATTATTTACGCACGATGTATCTGAATTAGCAAGTGAAGACTTTTCTTTTGTGAACTAGCTGAAGCCCGCGTCTGTGTAGATTTTTTTTATACCCGCGAGAATTCAAGAAACTCTTTAATTTTACGAGATAAAAAGCCTCCAGGAAACAACCAATGTTTATAACAAATTTCATTCAGATTGGATAAAAAGATGGGCGGTGAAAGCGTAAACAACATAATATACAAACAAACACACAAACAAAGAAATGTGAGTTTGTTATAATATTATGTTAGGATAGTAAATTATACATAAGGTATTTGTGTCTCAAACGGAATGAAAAAAGTCGGAATTAAAGGTTCGTACGATGACTGGCCAAATGTACTTAGGCGGCCATCATAATTTGTTAGGGTGGATTGGGGTTTGATTTTATACACTTTGTTAACTACGCTATTGCGATGTAATTTTGAAGATTAGATTCTACAGAACCTTTTTTTTAAATTTATAGACTAGCGTTTGGCTTGGTGGCAAGTGGTGACGCAGGCAAAGGTGGAGCACGCTTGCCTAGAAGGTGCCAATTCAATCTTGAACTGAAGATAATATTATGCATTGAGGTTAAAATTTGTAAAATTTTGGCTCTTGCGTTAAGGGAGGGGACTTGGTATTTTTTTTAAACTCCCCAAACCTCATACATAGCCTGGAGGCTTCGGCCGTAGATAGCAAACTCCCTACCGGCAAAGAAATGCCGCCAAGCGATGTACGTAGTGTTCCGGTACAATGCCGTTAAGAAACTGATTAGGAGTATGGGTTATATATGTATAATTACCTCTCAAACTCAAACTGAAATGTTTTTTATTCAAATAAACTTAGTGCTTTTGAATTGTGGAGTGAATTTGTAGCAGGTGAGACCACTACCATCTTAGTCTCCATCATCATTTACCGTCAGATGAGATCGCAGTCTCAGGCTAACTTGTAGTGGAATAAAAGAAAGGTTCCGTCAGCCGATGACTAGTCATTCTGGCGGCAATCACAATTTTCGCAGAACGGTCCGAAATGGGGCGGTTTGATTTAAGATACCCTTTATACTCTTTAGTAACTGACCCATTTCGATGTAATTTACAAGATTAGGTTCTGCAGAGCCTAGGGGGTAAAAGTTGAGAAAGTTTTACTCGAGCATTACTTTTGCCAGCAAAAGATTTTTGATTTTTTGATCGACAGAAAAGCATATAGCCATGGTTTGTTTAATTTAGGATGAATAATTTGGCAGATGCCGTTTGCATAGTACCTACTGCTTCAGTCTGTCTCACTCTTGTCCTTCAATATTGCTATACACCTCTCATCATCTATCTGATTTACAAGTATATTAACTTATTGTGTAGAAGTATATTAATTTATTGTTTGTAGGTATAATATTTGTTTTGTTTGTGTAGGTATTACTAGAGTTTAATATAAGTGGATGGGTGGAATACGTACTGAATGTCGACGGTGGCGGCGACGCTTGGTGTGCGGTAAAACTTGTAAAGTTTGTGTTCACACCATCTTATTTGTGACACAATTATTGTTGTTGTAATAAATAAATAAATAAATAAATAAAATAAATCTGTCAAAATGATCATCCTAAATTAGACAACACAAATATATTATCTGGCCAAAATTGGAACAAATTTTTAAGCCTGTGTAGTTTTTGTTTTTATTTTATTTTTCATAGATATACTAGCGACGCTCTCATAGGTTCAGATAAGGTTTTCGGACTATAACTGGCCCGATCTGGAAATCAAGTCCATGACTTTGTCATCTGCAGACGATCAGTCTAACCACTAGACCACAGAGATACATATATTTTTAACTAGTTGATGCCCGCGACTTAGGCCGCGTGGTTTAATTCTTTTCGATTCCCGCGGTAAGTCCCTAATTTTACGGGATAAAAAGAAGCCTATGTCACTCTCCAGGTCCTTAATTATACCCATGTCAAAAATCACGACGATCCGTTGCTCCGTTGCGGCGTGATTGAAGGACAAACCAACAAACCAATAAACAAACACACTTTCGCATTTATAATATCGATGGCAGCAAAGTATATACGGACATCTACATTTTTGCAAAAATTTTTTTTTTACAAAAATGAGCTTATATTAACCCTATCTACAAGTCTGCATTAAAATTATTTTAAAATTCAAAATAATGAAGAAAATCTGGCACGTAAATGAAGTCATCTACACTCGATTGAAAAAAAACATCGCAGTAGAAACGGACATTTGAATTTGTCCGCCTTTACTTCGGAGCATTGACAAATGATTGAAACGTAGACAAAGCCATCAGTCACTTGTCACATTCTTGTGTGTATTGGTTATGATAGTATATTTACAGTTGAAATATTAGTACTAGTAATGAAATCTTAGCCTGAGCAATAACATTTATTTTGAGGTAACGGTCCGACGTAAATACGGACGTCTGCCACTTGTCCGTTTATACGTCGTACTTTTTTCGTTTGTCTTAATCTATGAATATATTACTATAATAAAGACATCTACAAAATTTGGCAAACAAATAGGGATTATAGTTTGTATGATGCTTAGATTTTCTTTAAATATCCTTAAAAGTATGACTGGAGAGTATTATCTTAGTTTATTAGATATTTTAGATGCAATGGGCGCTTTATTATCACAACGCATAAACGGATATCAGGCAGACGTCTTCTTCTACGTCGAAGTTTTTTCAGAGTAAATAAAGACATCTACACTATTTCATTAAAACAACGATAGATATATCGATTCAACCTGTCATACAACCAATAAAGAAGATTATTTTAATGCGTCATAGAAAATTTCATGCTAATCGGTCCATAACTCTCAAAATGGCTACTAATTTTTACTAAATGCGCTCTCCTGTAAAATTGCGATTTTGTAGATGTCCGTATCTACTTTGCTGCCATCGATATTAAGTAAGAAAGTATGATGTTAAACACATAGATTTAGGATTGACCAATGCTAAATCTATTGTTAAACATTGTAAAATACTAGAAGTAGAGTTACGAGTGAGATAATAACTAATAGTAGGTACCTATAGTTAAGCTACGAGTAAATTAATTACGGTAGTCGCTTCAATAAATATTAGTTGTAACTAGTAGATAAATAAACCAGTCACACGTAAAGTCTCCCGCTGGAACAATGCACCTGAGCCAATTTGGAAAACGATTGGTTCCTAGTTTAATGTTTTGTTTTAAAAGACTCATTAATTAGGTCTTCTGTGACCTATTAAACTTGTTTTTATTGAAGCTTGTTGATTTTTATCCGACTACGGTAAGGTTTGTGATTTTAACAGTCCATGTATGTGTGTATTTGTATTAATGTATGTTCCATGTTAGCGCCTAAACTAGTGAATCGATAACTGAGATGTCAATCCTTTTCTCATTATGTGACATAGGCTACATTTTACACGAACAAAATCGATATGATGGATGTTACAGACAAACATTTCAGAGAACTTTTTCGGAGTTTTTAATTAATTCTTAAAGTGACATGGAGATCATGTTTAACCAATCAGAAATATGTTATGATAATAATAAGAGTACAGTAACACAAAATATATAGGATGTCTGAGTTTTGTTTAGTGCTCTTCTCAGGCCATGCGCGTTTAAAACCCTCGTAGCTTTAGTTTAAACTTTAGATTTAGGTTAAATCCTATGGAAATTAAAAGAATAAAAATAAGAGGGAAGATGTGATTTTTGGCATGTTTAAGTAGACCCGCTCAAAAAAACGCGTGAATCCATTACACTGTTGCGGCGTGATTGAAGCACGAAATCGAACAGACAAACAAACACATTGTATGGGTCCAGCGGGATACGTATCCACAAATAGAGATTTTATTTCATGTCATAAAAACTGTAGTTCGCGTCTGTTACCTTGAACTCGTAAAAGTTATGAAGAAGTGTGTATGAAAGATGACGGAATTAAGTTATGATACTGGTTCCGACAACTTATGATCTCTTTGAAGGTGAGTTTGAATAACTTTTCCTGACTAGAGCACAAACTTTTTAAGTTCATTAAAACTTGATGACTTTCCTGGTGCAGTGTTGAGCGCTGTTGTCCTAGCGTGCAGAGGTGTCGGGTTCGATCCCCGGCAGGGTCGATTTGGGTATATATAATTTCTGAATTTTTCCTGGCCTGGCCTGGCGAGTGGCTTCAGAGGTGGATAGTTACCACCCTGCCGGCAAAGACGTGCTGCAAAGTGATTTAACGTTCCGGTACGATACCGTGTAGAAACCGCGTAGGGGTATGGGTGTAATATATAACTGCCAATACCCCAAGTTAGCCCGCTACCATCTCAGACTGCTGACGCGGATTTTTTGCCTACCAAACATTGCCTACCAAAATAATTATTACTTAGTACACCCACTTAGTAAAGCCACTGACATATATTTTTTATCCATTGAAGGTTAGCTACGTAAATGTTATTTTTATTTCATAGCAAACCTTCAATGGATAAAAAAATATATGTCAGTAGCTTTCATTCGTAGCCATTGAGATAGAGAATAGCCCTAGCAAGCAGGCCCTGCAGGCTTAGCATGCGCACAATGAGATATCTCGCGACGAGAGAGATGTTGTTTTCGTTTACCTTACAAATGCGGTATATTACAAGAAAACAATAGTCAGCATGTAAGGGTTCGTAGAGAAAAATACCACAGATTTATGTTTTATCTCTATTTTTGACGTAACGAGACTAGTAACTATGTTAGCTTCGGTAGACAAATAGAGATAACGAGTAGACATAATTTTAGTCGCTGTGCGCATGCTAATCGGTAGCATCGCAAATAAATTAATTGTCTACTTGTCAACATTCGTATGTATAGCTATTTAATAGCTAGTAATACACAGTAAATTTGGCAACGACACTATTCCGGTTGCACTTAACACTTTCATATCTGGTACAGATTCATTTCTGTTACAGAAATATAAGTGATTTGGGTTAACAGATTTAAAAACACATTCAAAAGGGTTACAGCTTCGATTCTGTTATCAATTCATACTGTAACACTTACGGTTCTGAAACTTTTATGAATCTGCTTTTCAGCCCCTGATGGTAGCCCTACTGGCTAGCGCGGCTCTTTCTTAAGGTCACAGCCTTGACAATGTAGTAATAACATAGTTTATTCACGTCGTAAGCTATCGGATAACTTTAGTGAGCGCTCCTCAGCTGTGTCCTGTGAGATACGAGTAGTTACGCAACATTGTTCGCGTATAATGTTTGACGTTCATTCATTATTAAAGACGGCAATAGCTTTGCTGGAGTGCTGTGACATAAGGTGAGTCCTTACAGAGGTAAAACGGCAATCTAACGAATCTTTTGCGCTGTTATCGGACGTCTACCGCGCATATTATATTCGTGGATATATAGACATAGTCTTCAAATTCTTTCTAGGTTGCGGCAGAACTGTAGGTATCCTGCAAACGACGCGTTGCTGTCGCTCATGCAGTTGCCGCTCTATGTTTGGACACTTTTAGCTGGCATTTGGCATTAATAATGTCATCCCGACCGAATTTAGGCCACAGCTGCTAATCTACAAAGAAATTAGTCATTTGCATGTGAAAATATATTATAGTGCAAAAGTTTGTGCGACAATCCAGATGCATACAACTCTATTCCCTTACGCTCATAGCTCGATAACGCAAGCCAAAACGTGCTCTCCGAGACAGGGAGGTGAGGCACCACAAACTTCTACTTCGGACTAGTACTGAGATTTTCTTGTCAGAAATACCCAATAATAATTTACCTATCGACCGACCCGGGAATTGAACTTGGGACCTAGTTAACTATATCAATCACTTGATCAACGAGGCAGCTCGCAATAAACATAATATTTTAATTCTTGAAAGCATTTAACATTTTGTAGAATTACTAATAAAATCTATACTTCTATACTAATAATATAAATGTGAAAGTTTGAATGGATGGATGGATGTTTGTTACTCAATCACGTCAGAGCGGCTGAACGGATCTGGATGTGGCACAGAGACAGATTATTGCCTGGAATAACACATAGGCTACTTTTTATCTCGGAAAATCAAGGAGTTCCCGCGGGAACCAAAAAACCTCAAAAAGCGGACGAAGTCGCATGCATTACCTAGTATAATCTAAATAAAAAAATCTCTATGCATGTCAAGTATTTTCCTTACAAATCGTACTTTTTAAGTTGCAATTGCAATGTTGCATTGATTTTCCCACTTTCACGTATTCTCTCTTTGATCGCTACCTTCGTGCGAATGTCGCTGAAAAGTTACGCCGTTCTGACGTCGCATAAAACATAATTACAACACAAAAACACTTAACATTGAGCTTGCACAGCCATACAATTGGAGTGACGCCACTTAAAAAACAAAACATTTTCCATTCAAGCTCGAAAACCTACTTATTGTTTTGCGCGCGGAACTGTGCACTTTTCACAATGGCACACGTTAATACAACTGTGTTGGGTAGACATCTGTAGTTGTACCTGTTACCATTACTTTATAATGTGTTTTGTGGTGCAAGCCATAGGCGGTTACGACTACCGGAAAAGTAACCCCGTTTTAACCTCGCATGAAACGGAATTACAACACTAAAACGCTTAACATTGAGCTTGCACGGTCAGACAATTGGAGTAACACCACTTAAAAAACAAAAAAAATGTTCATGCTCGAAATCCTAGTTTTTGTTTTGCGCGCGGAACTGTGCACTTTTCACAATAGCACACTTTAATACAACTGCGTTGGGTAGGCATCTGTAGTTGTACCTGTACCATTACTTTATAATGTTTTTTGTGGTACAAGCGATAGGCGGTTACGACCAGCGGAAAGGTAACGCCGTTTTATCCTCGCATTAAATGGAATTTAATTGGAAAAACACTTAATGCACAGCCATACAATTGGAGTGTTATATTCAGTTGTAAAATTGAAATAAAAAGTGGTTGTTGTTCTTGTTTAAAACTATTCGTTGACAGTGATCTCCGTTATTATGTAGTATAATTATGACAAGATTTATTATCCCAGCAACTCAAAGAGTTCCCATGGTATTTTTAAAAAACCTAAGTCCATGCAGATCAAGGTGCGGGCATCATGTATTCAGTAAGTAATATTATAAAGCATTTTTGTCGCTGTACTCTCATCACTTGTACCACACATTTCCGTCCCCATTTGCTTATCTACCCTACGCTCGCGAGCGCTACATTGAACGGCATTTGAGCACCATACGTCACCGTTGAGACTTCATTACGGCTCATAAGGCAAAACGTAGAACTTGATGTTTCGTTTGATGTCTAATTGTGTTGACATGGACATCTCTGGGAGACATTTCGAGCTCGGGCTTTGGAGGTGTTTTGAGAGGGAATTTACCCTTGAAATGCGTGGCTTTGTCTTGCTTTGAGTCGGTTTCATTGTAAATACTAAAAGACTTTTCGTTCCGGCTGTACTTGTGTCCTTACAAATGTGTGATTTGAAGGATCACAGCCAAAGTGCGTTTGGCAGACTTGCTTTTGCAAAAATGCTATAGAACGCTACACATACAAATACAAATACATATCTACAATTACAAATACATTGAATATTCTCCTTTTTTCCTTTGTTCCTCTTTTCTCCTCTTTCCTCCGTGGACCCATGGTTTGGACCAATTAATTTTCTATAATATTTGACTACCTTTACCTAATTTGTGTTAACATATCGTGAGCTTTGAAAAAGTAAATTACACTGATTTTCCTTATAGAAGCAATCTCATTCGTGCGCCCTATCTATTTTGCGCTGTCGTGGCCTTTTCAAAGTGGGTGATGTATCCGGATAACATTATTACTACATTTATTGTAACATTGTTATAAAAAGAAGCGTCACTATATTTCCATACTTCATTAATAAGTATATCATGAGTCCTAAAAGGGTTATTGGTAAATCTTTGATAGGTACTAATTTTAGTGAGCCTGAGAATACTGATTTTCCATATGGAAGTAATCAGCAGAAATAAAAAGTAAGTGACTGCCTCGTTGGTCTAGTGGTCAGCATGTTCGACCGCAACTGACGAGGTCCGAGGTTCGAGTCCCGGGTCGGGCTATAACGGTCGGGAGGACATTATTGAAGTAGGTAAAATCATTATTTACTGTTTCGTGCTCCCTGTCAATTTCGCACTGTCGCGGCCCTTTCAATCTAAGTGGGCGATCTACCGGTTCCCTTACACGATATGTAACATTGCTGTACTAAGACATCACTAACTCAATAAATTCATTTATGACATGTAGGACAGTAACTTTTATATTACGTCATGTCTTGACTCTACCATCGGTTCGGAAATCGGTTCTACTGAGAAGAGCGGGCAAGAAACTCAGCAGTTGCTCTTTTAAAAAAACAAGATATTACAATACGTACGTATATAAATTAAATACAGTAAGTTATTATACTAACCTATTTTGCGCCATTGTGCCATGAGCCCTAAAAAGGTTATTGGTAAACCTGCGATATTTTATAGTTTGTATAACACAGGTTTTACAAACTATGAAATTATTTATAGGTTTTGCTTACAGAAGCAATATCATTATTTTACCGTTTCGTGTTCCCTATCAATTTCGCGCTGTCGCGGCCCTTTCAATCTAAGTGGACGATCTATCAGTGCCCTTACACGATATGTAACACTGATGTACATATTGTGGTAAGAAGATTAATGCGGATTTTATTTTGTATTTTGATTTATTACACATTTTAAAACTAGCCGATTCGTACTGGCTACGCTTGCATGAGCTTACGCCTGTCTGTCTGTCTGTATGCTACGTTTACACTGTAGGTATCTGTTTGGCAAGTTTGGTAAAATCTGCTACAAAGTCAAAGTCAAAGAACGTTTATTCAATTTAGGTAGGTATACTACACTTATTGACGTTCGGTTATTTATAACATATACGAGTAACAATATAATGGTGATAACGACAGTACGACATCTTAAACTAAAGCTACGAGGGTTCCAAACGCGCCCTGGTCTGAGAAGAGCCCACAACAAACTCAGCCGGGTTTTTTTTTTCATTATCACCATTTCACAATCATCTTAACTAAGGAATCATCAGGGCCATTAGAGAAAATCATTGCCAAGCTTCCTTGTCATTTAAATAATCCTTTACATGGTAATAAGATTTTTTAATGAGTTTACGTTTTACATTAACTTTGAACTTATTCAGAGACATCTTCAACATGTCTTCTGGGAGCTTATTGTAGAAGCGGACACTGTTTCCAACAAATGAATTGCTAATTTTACTAAGCCTAGAAGCAGGCATTACAAGCTTATTTTTATTTCTAGTATTGACATTATGACAATCACTTTTCTTCTTGAATTTATCAATGTGTTTATGCACGTATACAAAATTTTCAAATATAATATATTGATTGTGCACTGTCATAATATTAATTTCTTCATTTCAAAGATTCATTGCATCCCAGTGGCTTTCATTACATACATAGGCTGTCCTGGGAACCAATATTGTCAAAAGTACTTTTTCTTCTGTTAAAAAAATCAAAAGAAGTGAACAATTAGGTATAGCAAATTAAGTTTTTGGTTCCTTGATTATTATGGACTTCCGCAAAGTAAAGCCTGTATGCAATAGATGAAAATGATTTTAGGAACTGCCACTCTGCGTTCCCAATTACTTGACTAAGGAATAAATGCACGGAGTTTCATAGCCTATTATAACTTGCAACACTGGGGTCCCATGTGGTTCACTCGCACGTACCTAATACACAGCCGGCATTGGGAAGTTAGCTTTAATACATGCCGAATTAATGCCGCTCCAGATTTCGGCGATAGTTTACGAAATTGGTAGGAACTAAGTTCATTCGTTCCATAGAATAACCAGTACAGTTGTTTGTTGGTTTGTTGGTTTGTCCTTCAATCACGCTGCAACGGAGCAACGGATCGACGTGATTTTTGGCATAGTTGAGGACCTGAAGAGTGACAGGCTACTTTTATCCCGGAAAATTGAGGAGTTCCCGCGGGAATCCAACAAACCTTATACCACGCGGACGAAGTCGCGGGCATCAACTAGTTTATTAATAACTTAGGCGGTACGCGGTGATAGCCTAGAGATTAAGGTCAAAACAGGTTTACTCGGCTATTGTGAAACAGACCCTTAATAATTATACTTAAGGTTTGATTTATTGGTGAGTGTCAAAATATGCGGCATAAACGGCCGCATTTTTTTTTGCGTTGACTTAGAAGCTTGTTTTTTTAACAGTTCAAAGGGACCATGATATAAATTTCAACGTGAGAAAAAGGTGGTTGATAGACAGACATACGGACAACGAAGCGATTCTATAAAGGTTATTTTTTCCTCTTGAGGTACTGAATCCTAAAAACAATAGAACTTTAGCCATTCATATTATTTCATGGCAGGCTTTTAAACGCCTTTTCCGCCAGACAATGGCCATAACTCAATTTATAGAGCAATAAAGCGATAAGGCCGCCTATCAACCAATAATAATGCCAACCCATTATTACTCTACTGAGAAAAATCATTGAAGTTTAATGAACCGTTTATTAAACAAACACCATGTTGACAGGTTTATATTTATGGTTTTTAAAATTAAATGATCGTAATATTTATAGGATGACTAGCTGATGCCCGCGACTCCGTCCGATAAAAAGTAGCCTATGTGCTATTCCAGACTATAATCTATCTCTGTGCCAAATTTCATCCAGATCCGTTCAGCCGTTGGGGCGTGATTGAGTAACAAACATCCATCCATACATCCATAGAATATAGATAATACTAGCTGATGATGCAACTTCGTCCGCGTGGTTTAAGTTTTTTTGATTAAGTTTTTTTGATTCCCGCGAGAACTCTTTAATTTTCCGGGATAAAAAGTAGCCTATGTCCTTTCCCGGGATATAACCTATCCCTTTACCAAATATCATCAAAATCGGTTGAACAGATGGGCAATGAAAGCGTAACAGATAGACAGACAGACAGACACACTTTCGCATTTATATTATTGACCGAGCGAAGCGAAGATCTCCGAGTCTACTTGAGTGAATTTGCACTTGTCCGTCCGTCCGTCCGTCCGTCCGTCCGTCTGTCAGAGCCTTATAACTTCTGAATTACTGAACGTACTTACTTCAAATTTAAATATAATATGTAAACCGATGGCCTCCCGCCGAATATGGCTTAAAAAGTTATAAAAATCTTTATTTCAGGGGGGCTCTGATAGAAGCGAATGCGAAGTAAAATATTTTTTATAGCGTTACATAGGGTTGTGGTATATCATTTTAAAGATAATTAGCAACAGAGTACAAAATTTTTTTTTTAATTTTCCCTCTTAAATTGACGAAATGGGGGGCTTTCAAAGTGGAGATTTTCTAACGTCCAAAGTTGACCTCAGAACTCTCAATTTTCTGAAAGGCTGAGCCTGAAACTTGATAAATTATTTGAATTATGCCCTGTACTTGAACAACAAATACTAAAATTAGATAAATATTATAAGGAAACAAAATTATTTAATTTTTAATGAGCCTCAATATTTTTAACAGAACTTCACAATAATGTCAATAGATGGCGCTAATGTTAAAAGTTAAATATTACAAAATGGATACCGCGAGGTCTCAGTTCGGGGCGAACCACTAGTAATATTAGTATGGATATGGATTATGACATAGCCTAGCTTCAGACCAGTGCTCTAATACTAGAGATTTGTCTACTTCCGGCGCAGTGGTGGTGGGATCTGATCCCCGTTAAGAGCAATTTGGGAATTTTAAATTTCAAAATGGTCTCTTATATCTGGTCTGAAATGATGCTTCGGCAGAGGCTAGTTTCCTACATATCCAACAAAGCCGTACCGCCAAGCGATTTAGAAATTGGGTGGGTATTTACGGTGCCACGAGGAAATCTTTGCATGTGGCAAGTCTTTATTAATTAACTAGCTGATGCCCGCGACTCCGTCCGCGTGGATTAAGGTTTTTTGGTTCCCGTGGGAACTCCTTAATTTTCCGGGATAAACAGCCTATGTGCTATTCCAGACTATAATCTATCTCTGTGCCAAATTTCATCCAGATCCGTTCAGCCGTTGGGGAGTGATTGAGTAACAAACATCCATCCATACATCCATACATCCAAACTTTCGCATTTATAATATTAGTAAGTATAAGTATAGATTCTATTCTCGATTAATTCAATTTATCGGTATAAAAAGTAAACTTGTTATTTCTTAACTCACACACGTATTCACTAGCATCATTAACACAAATAAACTTTCATTTTTTCCCTCTAACCATAAACGAAATAAATCCATACATAACCGTATCATGGGGCGGGCCATTTTTTCGTGCGTGGAGTCGATCAGAATCACCTGATTTATGGCCATCGTAAAGGCGGTGCCAGGTTGGAAGGGACCCGAATGGCCTGGATATGAGGGGCAATCAATATCGTAACTTTTGTGCCTTTTGCGTTGTTTGTGAACGTGCCCTTAGGCGCAAGATCGGATCAAATCAAATAGGTATATATTTTTTACTTTACGATGCCCGCGTGGATGAAGGATTTTTGACTCCCGCGGGAACTCTTTCCGGGACAAAAATTATGCCTATGCACTTCCCCGGGATGCAACCTATCTCAGTACCATAATGAGAAGCAGACTACACACCATTAAATAATTAATATTTTATATTATTAACGAAAAAAAAACTTAATCAAAAATACCACCCCTGGTTGCCGTGGACCTGGGCCATAGGTGCCCGTCAAGTTTGCAGCATTGCCACTCTGAAGGACGATGGACACCCTTTGGACCACCCTTTGGAGGTGCGTGCCCGAGGATCGAACCTTGGACTGCCAACTTGGAGGCCGAAATATTTACCACTAGCTGATGACCGCGACTTGATCTACGTATCTAGATTTAGGTTTAAAAATTCCAGAGGAACTCTTTGATTTTCCGGGATGAAAAGTTCCCTGTCAGTCCTGTCACTGTCTAGGTTCTTAACTGTACCCAACTAAAATCAGGTTGTTCCGTTGCTCTGTTGCGGCTTGATTGAAGAAAACCAACAAACAAACACACTTTTGCATTTATAACATTAGAATGATTAGGTTATGACGGCTACCTATAATAATACCAATCCATTTTCGTAAATAAATCGAAAAAAGAACAATAATAAAACAGCAATTCCGTAAACGCAATGAATACGTATCATAATATAAAACGTATCGTGCTACATTTTTTGTGCGTGAGCCTATCACAACATCCGGATTTACGAGAATCGTAAAGACGGTGCCAGGCTGGCATGGACACGGGCGTAGCCTATAATATGCTCAGCACTCAGCAGCCCTATTCTCTTATAGTGGCTATGAAAAAATGAGAGCCACTTGAAACCATTGAAGGTTTGCTGTGAAATAAAAACAACATTTTCATAGCAAACCTTCAGTGGATTAAAATAAAATATGTCAGTGGATTTCATTTTTTCATAGCCACTGAGTTAATTCGGATTTGCTAGAGTCGTAAAGATGGTGCCAGGCTGGCATGGACACGGGCGTAGTCTGTATGCTCAGCAGCCCTATTCTCTAACTTAGTGGCTATCAAATATTATAGCAAACCAGTCAGTGGATTTCGTTTTTTAACCAACTTCCAAAAAAGGAGGAGGTTCTCAATTCAGAATAGGGAGATTGTACCATAGAGGCTAGAACACAGAACTCTGAACAAGTGATAGAAATGGCTGATTTTATTAGAAACTCGCCCATAAAAATTGTCTGAAAACTGAAATAAAAGTATTTTCGTGGATTCTTTGTAATATGTATGTGAAATCCATACTAATATTATAAATGCGAAAGTGTGTATGTCTGTTTGTCTGTCTGCTATGCTTTAACGGCCCAGCTGTTCAACCGATTTTGATCAAATTTGGTACAGGGATAGGTAGAATCCCGGGGAAGAACATAGGCTACTTTTTATCCCAGAAAACTAAGAAGTTTACGCGGGAATCGAAAAAACGCGGGCATCATTTGGTTCATATTATAAAAAGCGTTCACGGCCTATCCGTTCCTCAAACTTAGTACCGAGACCGCTTGGACGGATACTAGTTGAGTTTAGAGATTGTGCACCAAAGAATTAGCCCCATATGCTGCTTATCCTTAAACCTATATTAAGCTTTTTTATACCTTAAACCACGTGAATGAAGTCCAAACATTTTCTAGTTTCGGATAATTCTAACGCATTGAAATTGGCAAGAATTTCTGAAATTGGCATTACGGATTTCCTTAAGAAATGACTAAGCGACTCTTAGTGCGGCAGTAAAGTATGTCTGATCTCGAGAATGCAACCTATCTTCAGACAAAAAATATCGAGTGAAAAGTTAACAGATAGCAGACACACTTTCGCATTCATAATCCATACTGATATTATAGATGCGAGTGTGTCTGTTTGTCTGTCTGCTATGATTTCACGGCCCATATATTCAACTGATTTTGATGAAATTTGGTAAAGGGATAGTTTTTATCCCGGGGAAGGATATAAGCTACTTTTCATCCCGGAAAATTGAGTTCTCACATGATCCACGCAGACGAAGTCGTGGGCATCATCTAGTAATTAGTATGGATTACTCTGTTCATGAACCAGCTTTATCACAATAATGGGAGCTAAATTATAAGTACCTACCTAGTACAAAACAATAGACACAAGCTAGATAGCATAAACTGTGGAGTGTTAATAGAAATAGTACCACCATCTTGTGAATAAATAAACATCTTTGCGAACATTCTTAATGAGATATCGATTTTATTTACTAGGCCGACGATGATTTTGGTATTTTAATTTTAACTTTACAAATCCTATACTTTTTTTTTAAAATAGCTAAACTAAAACTAGATACTATAACTAACTACGCTATATTAAACTAGATGATGCCCACGACTTCTTCCACATGGATTAAGTTTTTCCGATTCCCGCGAGATCTCCTTAGTTTTCCGGGATAAAATGTAGCCTATGTCCTTCCCCGGGATACAACCTATCCCTGTACCAAATTTCAGCAAAATCAATCAATCAATCAATCAAATCAATCAAAAGTGAAAGTGTAGAGACTGTAAGACACACAGATAGACACACTTTCGCATGTATAATATCAGTATGGATTGACTTTACCCGTGTGCATTACACCTTACAAGAGATACTCCATAAACAAGATAGTTAAACTAAAAAAAATACTTCCTACTTAAAATACTTTTTATTTAATTTTTAGCTTTGGGCAATTGTCACAAATTAATTGCGTTCTTCAACTCTGATGTTGTGGACGGATGGACGGAATACGTGCAAATTCGCCCAAGTAGACTCATGTCCGTTTTCAACAATACAATTTTACATTATCCTCAATCTCAAGTTTAAGAAATCCATTAAAATTATGCTCCTGAAAAATGCTTATTATACTGAAGGTTATATACAAACGATAAAAGAGCATTTATTTGACTCGCTCCAGCAATGCTTAGGACTGCGGTTACTTATGCATCTTCTCATTAATGTAGCGGTTAGAAGCGACACCCTTGACCTCATACCACGTCATCCCTTACCTCGCGACCTCCGCCCGAACCGTACGTCGTCAAGTTTGTTTGGGTCGGCCACGCTTTCTTTTTTCCTGAAGATTACAATCGAGAGAAAGTCATCTTTTTCAAAACTATGATCCATAACTGCTCGTATTTCCAGTGGATTTCCTCGAATTAACGATCAGCGGTAAAGTTTTACGGTCTAGATGGCGTATAAAGACATTCATAAGGATGTTCTACTACCCTTACAGCACTTTATGAACCGCCGTAACGAGGCCATTAAACTCGTTACTTTTTTAGGGTTCCGCTGTAAAACATGGATATAGTTTCATCCAGCCAGTTAGCCCATCTATCCGTCTGTGTATTACAGCCATTTTTAATATGACTCATCAAAGCCCAGACCAGACCTTTTCATGCTGAGGCTCCCCATATTAATGTAGGTGGAAAATAGGGTATAAATCGCGCCCTGTAAGTTGACCCAAAATGGCGGTTGTCAGCGCAGGTACCATTTGCGCGCGAATTGAATGCAGGAGTCACCATACATTTACACTGCATTCAACTCGCGCGCGAACTATATTGTACTTCAGGTCCGGGCGGAGTAGGCGTGAGGGGTAACGCGCGGCCCCTCGCGGCGCACTTCATACCGCACTTTGTTTGACACCCGAAATGTATTTCTGCGCATAGTTCAATTTACGCCACGGCTATTATAGGATTTTTTTAATGCATTTGGGCAGTGATGTTTTATTAGTACTCCAATGGCATTCGGGAGCAAAGCCACGAACGGTGGGTAGTAAATAAAACATTGCACGTGAGCAACGTGAGATATGACTCCATAGAAAATGACAAACTTATTTAGGTTATATGCACATCGTAGACCATGCGAGGGGTCAGCTTCTGCTTGAAACTGTCGTTATAATGAACCGCGTTGTCGCGTTTGTCCCTTCATAAGGACATGGCTTTACGAAATAATGACCGTTAAAGTTGTAAGTAAATACGGAACCCCGCCTTAAACTTTCTGATACGCACTTTACCAGTTATTACTAAGAAGAACCGTTACGTACTGGGTTCTTAGTGGTTCATAAGGGTTGGAGCGATGTTTTATTGGTCCATCAAATGTTACGAGTTTAATAGTGTTTATGAAAGCATTAAAGTATAAAGATTATTGGAGCCTAGTGTATTGTACAGTAACATAAAAATCCTCCTTCAGACTTGGAAACTTAAAGCTTCAGTTGCTAAGGTTTTCTTCACCTTTCTTTATAAATAACTAGCTGATGCCCGCGACTTCGTCCGCGTGGAATTAGTTTTTTAAGGGAACTCCTTTATTTGCCGAGATAATAAGTAGCCTATGTCACTATCCAGATTCTCTACTATACCCATGCAAAAAATCGCGTTGATATATTACTTTATTGCAGCGTGATTGAAGGACAAACAAACACACTTTCGAAATTATAATATTAGTATGAAGTATAATGAATCCGCTTCCACCGGCTGCCGTCCCTCAAAACTACGTACACTATGAAGTTACAAGGGTCGGGTAAACAAATTCGATTCCGTGCCGCTAAGCCGACCTCCCTGGCTACGCAGTGGTGAGGCGGTGGTTTTATAAGTGGGCGGTCCCGGGTTTGATATTCGATAAATTACTAAAATAAGAATAAGAATTTGTAATTTTTTATGAACATTAATATTTATATTCAAATATTATATAAATAAGCCGCCCATAAGCTAGTAACAGCGTCGTATCGTGTGCGCAAGGTGCAGAAATCCTTTGTGGGGTCGAGTGTACGCTTTTATAACATGGTTCCCAAAGAGTTTCTGGATTTGCCATTACGTAAATTTAAAGAATGTGTTAAACAGCATTTGTTACATCGAGGTTTTTACACTATCGATGATTTTCTGAATGACAAAGTCGCATGGAAGCAACCGGCCTCGCATCCAGTGACCCACAAGTCAGTATAATACCTACTTGTAACATAATGTACCTATGTGTTGTATTGTTTTCTTATTGTAACCTTTTTCTTTTTTGAGAAAAGAACAACTGCTGAGTTTCTTGCCGGCTCTTCTCAGTAGAAGCAGCTTTCCGAACCGGTGGTAGAAAATCTTAACGTATCATAAGTGGCACAAGTTGTCCTACATGAAATAAATAAATCATTTATCATTTATCATTCATTTAATTTTCTCTGATCTGGTCTGGTGGGAGGCTTCGGCAAAGACGTACTGCCAAGCGATTCAGAGTTCTGGTACGATGCCGTGTAGAAACCGACTAGGGTATGGGTCTAATATAACTGCCACACCCCTAACATTAGTTATGCCGCTCCCATCTTAGACTGCATCACTTACCATCAGTTGAGATCGCAGTCAAGGACTAACTTGTAGTGTAATAAAAAAAACATCCATCCAGCCAAACTTTCACATTTATAATATTAAGTACCTATAGATAATCTAAGCATCATGTGAAACCATATACCTATTCATAACAAAAAGTATTCGTACAAGATTTATAGCTGTTGTAATGAAAATTTACAACAATATGCAGTTTTGTAGCGAGCCAATATTCAAAGCAAAATAAAGAATATCATCTTTCAGAACAGCGAATGAAACATAAAATATCCATGCTATTATTCATAGAGTCCGACTCGTGTGTCGACTTTTAAATTACATAGCAGAATCCAGTTGAATTCTGCTACAGTTTTAAGAAAAAAAAATCTTTTTCTGCATATAAGAGCGTCTAATTTTACCAAATCTCATTTAGAGATAATAACAAAGTCAAAAATAAACAGTCAATAAAATAGTAGAGTTTAGGGCACCCTTTAGTATTAAAAAAAATTGTCAGTCATAGGGCACTGCCGATAGAAGTGAAAAATATATAAACTTTAAAACTAATAAAATAAATAAATAAAATAGCCTTTTATTACAGAGATTTTTCACACTTTTAGTTTTTGCAGATTAATATTAATAAATAAAGTCTCCTGCCTGGTCTTTTGCCTGGTGGGAGGCTTCGGCCGTGGCTAGTTACCACCCTACCGGCAAAGACGTGCCGCTAAGCGATTTAGCGTTCCGGTACGATGCCGTGTAGAAACCGAAGGGGTGTGGGTTTAATATAACTGTCATGCCCCTAACAGGTTATCCCGCTACCATCTTAGACTGCATCATCACTTACCATCAGGTGTGATCGCAGTCAAGGGCTAGCTTGTCGTGGATTAAAAAAAAAAAAAACCTAGTTCCGTGTGCCTCGCGGCAAAGTCCTCCTCCAGCTCTCTCCGGTGTTTGCGATTTAGTGCCACCCCTCTCCAGAATGGACCAGCTGTCAGCGTCAGTTCGTCCTCCCAACGTCTTTGCTGCTGGCCCTTGTTTCTTTTCCCATCCCACTGTGTTATCAGGTAAGGCACTAAGGTAAGTATATTAAAGTTTAATTACGAATGTAGCGCTCCGCGCATCTGCAACCGCTCTGGTGGAGACGATACGCATATCTTCATTTAGCTCGCGGCCACGAACAGAACGAGCTCCTCTTTGTGTTCGCCCAAAAACCGCCACCGATTGGAGCGCGCACCGTTGCACGCTCCAGGAGCGCGAACGTATCCACTTATGGAGCAGTTGCAGGAGCGCGGAGCGCAAGAGGTTCGCGAACGTACTGGATACCCATCATAAGACCTTTTGTCTTCGTAACAACGCGAACATGTTGGCACGAGCATGTCGGCACGGAGCATGTCGGTGACGCGAATCCACAAGTTTACCCCCTACCAAAAAGAGCTCAATGCGGCTAAAGCGGCTAATATGATTGGCACAGAGATAGATTATTGTCTGGAAAAACACACTTCTTTTTATCCCGGAAAATTAAAGAGCTCCCGCGAAAACCGACACCCTTAATCCACGCGAACGAAGTCGCGGGTATCACCTAGTGCAAAATAAAGGATGTCTTTAGCGTATGAAGCATCAACTATCCATACCATTATTCAGTCTTAGACTCGCCTGTCGAATTTTAAGTTACATAGTAATATTCCTCTGCAGATATAACATACCTACAATACGACATTCTATTATCCGTCTCCACACAGCCTCAATATCACAACATACCTATTCATGTATGCATTATTTATTTAATTTAAACTAGATGATGCCCGCGACTTCGTCAGCGTGGATTAAGATTTTTTGATTCCCGCGGGAACTCTTTAATTTTCCGGGATAAAAGTAGCCCATGTCCTCCCTCGGGATACAAACTATCCCCATACCAAATTTCATCAAAATTAGTTGAACAGATGGGCCATGAAAGCGTAGCAGACAGACAGACAGACTGACGGACAGACAGACAGACACACTTCGCATTTATAATATTAGTATGGATGCAGCACCATCCCGCGCTCCGGTTTATTAATACTTTCACCAAAGGTTGTCTCTAAGAGATTGCTTTATACCGTCTTTGCACGTTTCTATATATTCTTATTACTTCTTTTTAACTGTATCCATATCTAAGTGTGTCTGTCTGCTACGCTTTCACAGCCCAACCGTTCAACCGATTTTGATGAAATTTGGTACAGGGGTAGGTTGTATCCTGGGGAAGGACATAGGCTACTTTTTATCCCGGAAAATTTATGAGTTCCCGCGGGAAACAAAAAACATTAATCCACGCGGTCGATGTCGCGGGCATCTAGGACTGTATAAATTTTGTGTGTGCAATAAAGATATTATTTTAATAAAATAAATAAATACTTACTCAGAGAGGAGTATTATTTTCGTAAGATTTCTATTCATTTCAGGACTTCGGGTTGATTGGGATTCTTTTTTTATTTTACTACAAGTTAGCCCTTGACTGCGATCTCACCTGATGGTAAGTGATGATGCAGTCTAAGATGGTAGCGTACTGACCTGTTGGGGGTATGGCAGTTATATTTAACCCATACCCCTAGTCGATTCCTACACGACATATTACCGTAACGTTAAATCGCGGTACGTCTTCGCCGGTAGGGTCGTCACGGCTGAAGTCTGAAGAAGAAGACCAGACAAGACCAAAGAAGGAAGGAAGAATCCTAACAGGTAAGCTCGGTACCATCTTAGACTGCGTCATCACTTACGATCAGGTGAGATCGCAAGTCAAGAGTTTACTTGTGGTGAAATAAATGAAATATCTTTTCAGTAGAATCTTCTTTCTGAACTGGTGATAGAGTCAAAACATGACGTAACATAAGAGACACATAATATGTCCTACATGTAATAAATAAATTGGGTATTGAGTATTGAAGTATTAATCACAATGCTATCAGTAATTGAAATGCAAATAAATGAATAAAATAAAATAAATGAATAATTCACAGTGTTATATAATAAGGTTGAAACTGAATCCAAAATCGAGCAAGATTTTGGTTTCCATGTCGTTTGGGATATTCGAGTGATTACAATGTCAGTCAACTCGGAATTCCCGATTTAAGACATTATTCAAATAGCTGAATATATTTAGTGGTTAGGGAGATAGCACACTTGTTCGCATTTACAACTTATTTTAATTAACAATAGATGGGTGACCTACTTCGGAGGTTTGTAAGGAGTTTTTGCATTCGTCTCTTCCGGCTTAATAATATCTTAAAGTGATCGGTAAACCCAAAAGTCGAAATCATCCGTATACTTACGTTGTATCGTCAGAATGGAAGTCCACCGCATAATTTGCTCTTAAACCTGTATTAATTTTAGAGCTTTTATAGAACGAACGTCACGAATAAGAGAAATAAGAAGAGAAATGACTGAGAAATTAATCTATATATTTATTAACTAATAACTCTCAAATAATCACAATACAATAAAAAAACTTAAATATAATATAATAACTAAAATATATTATTAAAAGGAGTCCTTTTAGGCAAGGTTCCGAAGAAACTGGCAGCGTTCCCCCTTTGAATAGCTAGACTAATTCTTTGTCCGAGGTAGCTGCCAGCTCTTCGGTCTCCTGTGATGTCGACTAACCTTTTTGCTATTTCCTTAAAAAGCCTTATAGCGCTAGGACCCCACGGACCAAGGGGTCTCGACACCGAATGGGACTATGGATAATAAGAATACATATCATAGCAAAAAGAAGAATATTTTGCGATGAGCTTACCTACTTCAGGAATCCGGAGAACTTTAATGAGACGACAGCCTCAGAACAATTGTAGCTTGTCCCTTTTAAAGAATGAAAATCACATCAGCATTTCACTATCCCGCATTTGGGAGCTGAACAGTCGCCTTGGATGCTAAGATAGTGAAATTTAAATAGATTAAGTCCTCGCCTTGCCTAATTTACAACAGACATAACTCGGTGGGCTTGCTGATAGGCAGCCATTTTCTTTTGCTTTGATAAACAATTTTGTAAGGTAATTTCTGGGTAAGACTTTAATAGAAAAAATTAAAGAAGATTATATTTTAAATTAGTTAATCCACTTGCGTTCTCTTTAAATTTACTTTTATAATATTTATGTGTTAAAATGTCTAGACGCCATGTTATGGTTTCGCTATTGCATCGACAGGTTTCGCTTACATATGCGGGAGTTTTGCTTAAGAATCCTATCCGTTTTATAATCTTGGAACCTAGCTGGCGATTTTGATAGAAAACCGAAAGTACAGTTCGCGCGCGAGTTGAATGCAGAGTAAATGTATGTGTCACCATACATTTACTCTGCATTCAACTCGCGCGCGTACTATACGTACACTTTAAAAGAAAACAGAAAGCATTTTTTTAACTGTGAGATAGGCTTGCGCTTGACGACAATCATGCTTAGTGCATGCCTACGATTTTATAATCAATTTCGCCGACAAAACAATAAAAGGTAAACCGGTAATAAATAATTTCCCCGGAGTTCGCAAACAAAATTAATCAATCGCGACTAGGGAAATCATCCGGAATAATAACAGTGACACAACAGCCTTCAAGTGGGAAAAGTGGGGAAATAGATTCAAAGGTGAACGGAACAATAAACTATAAATCACGGCATTGTACCTGCTAATGACTTTTGCGCCAATTGTTTGCCACACCTGGCTCTTATTGTACTGGATTATATTACTTGGAAAATCGTTGTCTTTCCAGTGAACCTTTTTGTTATAATAATAAATTGTTTCGTATTTTTGATGATGGAAAGTGATGACTTTCAATCAGGTGAGATTGCAGTCAAAGGCTAACTTGTAGTTGCGTAAAAAACGCAACTTTTCTGAAGTTTCACTTCTGCCGTGTGTGAATTGCACACACACACACACACACACACACACTTTTTTTAAATTAAATATTGTGATGGTAAACAACAACCAGTTTTTTAAGGCACGTAGTAAGTAGTAAGTAACATCTTGAAACTATTCACTGAACTTAATTTTCTTTAATGAAAATGAAAAATCAGTATTTGCTGAGACAATATCGTAAAAGCTTTATATAGCTATGTGTTTGCCAAATCGTTCGAATGATTTTAGCATAGTGTACGGTTTCGTTAAAATTGAGCCAAGGCAGTTTTAATAAAATTGATTCATTCGTCGTCAAGCTTTGGTTTAATAAGCTAATAAAAATATCACTTTATTTAAGGAACGAACTTGAATGCACGAGAGTTCTCAAAGGTGGATGTGAGTTCTCAAATCTGGAAAGTGTCGCTTACACGGAAAAAAAAAGAAATACTTCCAATTTCAATTTTAGCAAAACTCGCAACAAAAAGGTATCTTTAATTAAATGATAATATGGGTGCGGAACAAAAAAAAAAAGGTGGAGTATGCCAATCCAAATTTGACCAGCTTGGTGGATAGTGAGCCCAATGAGTAGGTTGTTATTAATGAGTGAGGCCTTAATTTGAGACGAACCAGTGCAGTGGGCCGGCTATAGGTTGAGTTATATGAGATAACCTAAAAAATCAAACAAAAAGTAGCTTTAAAAGAAAACTCTTTTTTTGGTACCCAAGACAAGGTATGTCAAGTTCTTTATCTGAGTTTTTTAACAATTCATTGACTTTTTTTTATCCACTACAAGCTAGCCCTTGACTGCGATCACACCTGATGGTAAGTGATGATGCAGTCCAAGATGGTAGCGCGCTAACCTGTTGGGGGCATGGCAGGTATATTAAAACCATACCCCTTCGGTTTCTACACGACATCGTACCGAAACGCTAAATCGCTTGGCGGCACGTCTTTTCCGGTAGGGTGGTAACAAGCCACGGCCGAAGCCTCCTACCAAGCCAGAACAGGGAAAATGCAGAAATTATAAATTCCCAAATTGACCCTGCCGGGGATCGAACGAAGGACCTCCGCACGTTAAGGCAACAGCGCTACACCACGGAGGTCGTCAAAGAGTTCGTGACATATTATTTACTAGCTGCCCGCGACTTCATTCGCGTGAATTGAGGTTTCTTGGTTCCTATGGCTGGCTATAATCTATCTCTGTGCCAAATTTCATCCAGAGTCTAGATCCGTTCTGCCGTGGTTCTGCCGTTATGGCGTGATTGAGTAACAAACATTTATCCATCCATACAAACTTTCGCATTTATAATATAATAGTATAAATTTTAAATGACAAGATATTATTTTATATATGGATTTTATTTTATTCTGGACTTTTTTGTGTTCATAATATATTCAGCAAATAAATTAATTTAATTTAATTTCAATAATGTTTAATAACTTCAAATATTTGTGTTAAAGTTGTGATACGACGCAGAGAGAGAGAATAAATTGCCGTATTTTGCATACCTTGAATGTATACTAAGAAACATCACACGTAATAACTTCACAGGAGTGGTATTGGTTGTGTACAAACTACCCGTATCCCCTCAAGACCCTAAAATATATTCTTATTCAAAATACGTGTTTTATCTACCATCATTCCTAATTCACGGGTCGTATGACGGGGCCCTGGAGCTTAGCAAATTGGATATAAATTTACCAAACATTACATAGGTACGTAATGTGATATAACGCTGGCCTTATCCCGATAAATGGCGCTCGGGATTACTAGTGTGGAACCGGCCTATTTGTCAGTCATATATTCAGAAACAATAATTTATTGGCTGCTTTGGCTATTCGAATTATTCAGTAGCCCAAATGTATAAAACTTTTTCGGACTTGGGCAAGAGGCTATAGGCTATAGAGGCTGACCCATAGTCTAAGTAGACAAAATAGTAGAAAAACCATAATTCCCGTCAAACGCTGATAATATTGCGCAGACGCTCTTTCTTTCTTTAATTTCTAGTATGTTTCGCTCTTATCCCGATAAAGTCGGGAGTAGGCCTATTTATCAGTCATATATTCAGAAACAGTAATTGATTGGCTGCTTTACCTATTTTGAAGTTATATTTCTTTTGACGCGTTAGGGAAAAAATATCAGAGCGAATTTTTACGATGCGCGCGCACACCGACATCCAACCAACTAACTTGTAAGTCATGCAAAAAAAAGGCCTACCAACAAAATAAAAATAAATACATTTACTGTGTTGGGTGAGATCTGATAACTATATTCAAGATATTATTTATTATTTGTCAAAAAGTATAACTTCTTGCGTGCGTACATAAGGTACACACTATACACCTGTATGTATTGCCTGGTGGGAGGCTTCGGCCGTGGCTAGTTACCGCCCTACCGGCAAAGACGTGCCGCCAAGCGATTTAGCGTTCCCGTACGATGCCGTGCTAGAGACCGAAGGGGTATGGGTTTAATATAACTGCCATGCCCCTAACAGGTTAGCCCGCTACCATCTTAGACTGCATCATCACTTACCATCAGGTGAGATCGCAGTCAAGGGCTAGCTTGAAGTGGATAAAAAAAAAACAGGTTTTTCAAATTATTCAGTTGCCGAAATGTATAAAACTTTTTCAAACTTGGGAAGGCTTATAAAGGCTGACCAATAAACTTTGACGAACTGTGGCTAGTTACCAACCTACCGGCAAAGACGTACCGCCAAGCTATTTAGCATTCTGGTACGATGCCGATTAGGGGTATGGGTTTTATTTAACTGCTATTTCCCTAACAGGTTAGCCTGCTACCTTACCTACCTTTAGGCGATGGTAGTATGCCCGCTGTACAGGATAGTCTGTTTTGAAGACCTCCGTGGCGCAGTGTGTAGCGCTGTTGTCTTAACGTGCGGAGGTCCCGGGTTCGATCCCCGGCAGGGTAAAATTAGGAATTTTTTATTTCTGAATTTTCCCTGGTCTGGTCTGGTGGGAGGCTTCGGCCGTGGCTAGTTACCACCCTACCGGCAAAGACGTGCCGCCAAGCGATTTAGCGCTCCGGTACGATGCCGTGCTAGAAACCGAAGGGGTATGGGTTTAATATAACTGCCATGCCCCTAACAGGTTAGCCCGCTACCATCTTAGACTGCATCATCACTTACCATCAGCTGAGATCGCAGTCAAGGGCTAGCTTGTAGTGGATTAAATTTTTTTTAATTCTAAATATATAAAATATGAACCTCAGAAATAAGGCATTAAAGTTTAATTCCTTGTTCGCTGTTTGCGAGCATGTCGGAGCGAGGTGTCGGTGACGCGAATCCACGAGTTTACCCCCTAAGAAAGAGTGCTCAACGCGGCTAAAGAAGTTTTCACTTCAAAAGCATACAGTCGAATTGAGAACCTCCTCCTTTTTGAAGTCGAAAAGACTCCTACTTTAGAGCTGTCTCTATCTGTAAAGATATAAATGAGCGGAGCACATGCTAGCGACAACTGGGATCGGCCATTTTTTAGCCAGGGGTGTGGAACAGTTGAAATTAGAAAATACTTCACTTCTGTAATTAATTACGACGAACGTTTTAAATTACTGAACAGAGTTTTGTAACATTTTAAACGAAAACTTGTCACTTGAGTTACACCAATTTATTTACATTCGAATTTACAGGCTTTTAGAATCTCGGTTTTGCTGTATAAAATATATATCTTATTATATAGAATTTTAGTGAAATCAAGTGTCTTTATTTGTGGAGGAAAATATAGCCAACTAAATACCCGCAACTTCTGATTACCGCGGAAACTCCTTAAATTATCCAGAATAGCCTATGTCCTTCCCCGAGATGCAACCTATCTCTATAGATATAGTAGGATATTAATATGTTACAATCTTATAACGAAACCAATTAATGTATTGTATATCATTCATAATAACCTTATAATGGAAATTGTATCGATGGCTTATGAAAATAATTTCGTGGCTTTATTTAGTCATTCTTATTACAGATGCGAATAAAACAAAGAAAGACGTTTACAAGGTACATATTGTTATTTTAATAATAACCCTCTCACTTGGAATAGGCAATATCTAATAATAGGGAAAAGTAAATATACAATATAATAACTGTTGTTTTTGGTGTATTTGGCGTGTGCTCCGTTTTCCCTTCCACGTTTATGATATTTATCTTCAAATCAAGAGTAGATGAGCATTTCTAAGAATGCTTTCTGTATCTGTTATTAAGATAGAGTCTGTATTTTGATAGACGAGAGTTCATTATTCAATGTTCTAAAATACTGCCAACACTGTGGCCATACAATATTGAAGTGAAAACTTCTTCAGCGGCGTTGATCACTTTTTGGTAGGGGGTAAACTTGTGGATTCGCGTTACCGACACCTCGGTCCGACATGCTCGCGAACACCGACATGCTCGCGTTGTTACAAAGTCAAAAGGGCTTAAATAAAAATATACTACATTCGTAATTAAACTTCTAAGTTAAGCTAAGTTTTAAGGTTTATTTTTTAATTATTTTAAATGTATTTAAATTTAAAAAAACGAATATGTAAAATAATTTAAAAAAATACTTTAAATATTAGTTTTCACTTCTATCAGCAGTCCCTATGACAGTATTTTTTTTTTAATTTCCCTCCAATTTGAATTCTTAGTTTCCACTGAACGAACTAATTATAAATTAATTAGTCCTTGGAAACAGACAGCTGAATTGAAGGTCATCTTATATTAAATTCTTAATAGTTCAAAAGAGGCTGGCGCGTGACTAGTTTGCTTATGTCAGTCCCAACTCTCAAGTGTAACATCTGCTTTGCATAAAGTTCTGTCACTTTTCATCTTTATTGCAATGTCATGAAGGCTCAAACTCATTAAATGGAAATTAACCCCTGAATGTCAATATCCATAGTCCACACTTTAGGCACTATAAGATAGGTTTATTTCAAATTAGCTGATGCTGATGTGGAATAGGTTTTTTTAATTCCTACGGGAACTCCTAGCCTACCTAACGGGAAGTAACGTACAGATAGACAAACAGGCAGACCGACAGACATACTTTCGCCTTTATAATATTAGTATAGATTATATTGTTTAGCTCCCCTGACTAAGATGGCTGTGCAAAGATGTTGTCGTAAACATAATATACTTACTCATCTCTCTGCGAGCATTATATTATTTTTATAAATATTAACAGGGTTATCTAACAGTCAATATATGGGTTCAAACCCGACTCACAAATTCGTATTTTTTTTAATAGAACAACGAAAGTAACTGTCTTCATACGATGTGTCCAATGACACATGATGAAAATCGAACAGTATCTGCAATTTTTAAAACCTAAATCTATGCGGCCATTCATGTGGGCGCCATCTAGATGCTTCCAGAAACTCTCGAATAGGTGAACAGCAAGGATTTTTTCGTATATAAATTGGTGAAAAAATTCTATCTTCACAAAGATGACAAGATAATCCCCGAGCATATTCAATAGACACTCCATTTTAAGAGCTGTCATTATCTATGAAGATGATAATAAATGAGAGACGCGCCTGTTTGTGACAACACTGGGCAGACATTTTGGATGCAGGGGTGCGTTACATTTTAATATGTTTATGAATTTCATCAAAATAGGTTGAAAAGACGAACCTTTGTTGCGTAGCAGCCAGACTGACGGACACACTATCGCATAAATAATATTATAAGTTAGGACTGTACCACCGGTTCGGAAAACAGATTCTACTGAGAGGAGCTGGCATGAAACTCTACAGTTTAAATTTTCAAAAGGCAAAATAGCGCTATATCAGTTTTACAAAAATTTCTAAAGTAAGCTTAAATTAAATGGTCTATAGTAGTTCTATCCGTCTTGGTATATTGTGAAAAAGAGTAACTAGTTTGTATCTCAAATATTTCAGCGAAACAGCAATCAAAATTTTGTCTTCAAAACTGAGCACCACTTTGAGCTCACAAAATCCTTTCCAATATGCTGCAGATACACCTGATAATAGTTCTGAATAGCGAAATCTGATAAAGATTTCCAAAGATCCTGATTTAAAACTGATCATCTTCTGAAAAGGTACGATAAAACATCGATCGTGGTTAAAACGGAAATTTGCTTCGCTTGTACTTTTCAGGAATTGGAAAACATCGTGAGGAAAGTTGCACGCCAGAGAGTTTTACATAATGTTATCAAAGGTGTGTGAACTCTGCCAATCCGCACTATAGCCAAACCCTTCTCATTTGGACAGGAGACTCACGCTCAATAGTGAGCCGGCAATGGATTGATAAGAGAGAGAGAGAACTGTAATTGTATGTGCGGACTAGTAGCGCTAACAGTAACACATACCTATACGTGTAAGTCTTGGTGTACATATAGATCTACTGCGCTGGTTAAGTGGATTCAAGTTGTACCAGAATTGATTTGAAGATCTAAATTTGGCCTTCCCGTTTATACTTGTCTCAGACAGTTTTGATCGTCGTCTATCCTGATTAATATCAATAGCACCATCTCATACTAATAATAATTTTGTTTTGAGATTTACCTTAGAACTGACCTTATTATAACCTGAAATGGAATAGTTGTTACTTGTTTTGTGTACCAATAAAACAATTATATAAATAAATAAAATTTATTCGTGTCGAAAACAATTGGGGCTTGAAATATCGAAACACCTATCTGGGAGCCCAAGTAAGGGCATTACGTTATTAATGGAAAATGGTAACGACCCACAAGCACTGAGTAATACAAATCATATCTAGAGGGACATATAATATATGAGCCAAAAATATCCACGTCACTTAAATCCATCTCACTTTACTACAATCGTTTTCAAAAATTTTAGATTCGTCCCAGCACGATCACGAGTAGCTGGCATGATAAATTCTGCCCCCAACGTCTATGAATAACAAATATTGCCGCGGTCGACGTTCAGAATTTTAAATTCACTCCACTTACATCTAGTTATCCCATCGGAGTACCGTCAGAGTGGTACCATCTTGTAAATCTTGTTCCGTAATCGTGGGTGGTCTTGTTTGAACTGGGATATACTTTTGCTACAGCGTAAGTACACAGCGTGAAATTTTAATGGCTAAAGATTAGAGTATCGAGAAGTAGAGTTAAACTTAAAATAGAGTATTTGATTTGAAAAAAATTAACTCCAAAGCATTTTTTTAAATATATAGGCTAGCGCTTGGCTGCAATCCCACTTGCTTACAAGTGGTGATACAGCCTAAGGTGGAGCGCGCTTGCCTAGAAGATGCCTATTCACTTTTTATTTGAAGATATATTAAAAGAGGAGGGGAAAACGGAAGCCGGAAGACCGGAAGCATGAGAAATAATAGTTATTCACCAGACGTAACCACAGAATGGTTCAACGTACACGTAACCACAGAATAGGTAATAGATGCAACAAGTTCTACCTACATAAATCGCGATTAAGTAAAGGGTGATTCATTCAATTGACAAATTTTTATCTCGAAAAATTAAGGAATTAAAAAAACGTATTCCACGCGGATGGAGTCGCGGGCATCAGCTTGTAAGTTCTAAGTTACAAATAAATATCTGAAATATTTGAAAGCGCAAATAGACAGACTTCCATACAAAATTTCACCCTCTTAATAGGAGTTGAATTTTCAGAAATCCTTTCTTAGCGGATGCCTACGTCGTATAAGCTATCTGTCTGCCAAATTTCAGCCCAACCCGTTCATTTGAGCTGTGCTTTGATACATCAGTCAGTTAGTCAGTCACCTTTCCTTTAATTTAATTAGAAGATGTCTCCAACTTTTCTCTTTATACTGTACGGACTGCAGTGATTTCTACCCTGTCCCCACAACCAAAGGTTAACTGGAAGAGAATACCCCTAGGTATTAAGTTCGCCTTTGTGCATTCTACTTATGTGCAATAAAGAATTTAAAACAAACAAAAGATTTATACCTATTAATTAACAAAATTTAATTAATTAAGACAAGACGTAAAAAATTTACATGGGTGTAAAAAGGCCGTAAAAATTGTAATATTAATTTTAATGCTAAATTAATGACATGGTGTAAATATTAATTACACTTTCCATTAAATTACGTATTTAATAAGGAAAGTTAGATCGCGATGCCTCGGTTGTAAAATATAACATGTCTTTAATAGATTAACATAATTTTTTCTGTCTCAGTAAAAATGGAGTAATTATAGACTTTTTTGGTGCCTTTTTAATTACAGTTTTGAAAAACGTTTAACTCTCAAAAATTTTATGTTGTACTTTGGAATTTATGCGTTTTATTGTTCAGTTGCGAGTTTCAGACTAACATAATAAAATAAAATAAAAACCATCTACTTAAACAACGTAACATACAATACTTCATCAGGTTAATTACATAATATTTACTTTTTATTACATTTATTTACTTTTGCATTCATAATATTGAGCATGGATTTTATATTTCAGGGATTACGCAATAATAGTAAAGTTTAAAATAAAGACCATTTTTGTTACTATCCTGTGATCAAAAACGACGTTCAATTTAGGCAAGCACGAAATCCACAGTCTTGCGAATAATGATGTGTTTCACAAAGGACACGTTTTATTGTTATTTCGTTTGGAGCAATTCGAATTACTTGAATGAGAGTTGTTGTATGACAACAATTTAATTGTGATACCGAGAGAAATTGATAATAATATATTCATCAAAACGTAAACGTGTACAAAGGACACGTTTTATTGTTAAATAAGAGTCAATAGTTTAATGAAATAAATAAATTTTCATTTTCATTTCTTTTTTCATTGAAAACAAGTTGAAGATCCCTTTTTCCACCTTTTTACTGTAAATTAACTTTATGAATCTTATAATAAGTGGAACGGAACATTTAATAATTGTGTTACACTACATTATTAATGTGTACAATGATTTCAGAAAATATAATAAAAAAATAAAAAAACTTTATTTCACATATTTTTGGCGATCACGAGCTATAATAAAATTGAAGACCCTGTTGAGACCTTTTTATTACTTAGCTATTACGCCGATCGTTTTGAAAACGAGGTTAAAATTCGGCCAGTGTGAACTCCATTTTGATGTCTTCAGAATAATGATGTATTTACAAAGAACACGTTTTATTGTTAGATCTACGCTTCATTCAGAGCAGCGGCAGAATTAAGTCCCGTTGTCAAGTCGAATTGCTGTTATACGAAAACAATTTACTTGTGTACGCGTAAATTGATAAATTACGTTTGTTTATTAAGTTAATGGCTATGAGATTATTTTGTTTTATGACGTTGTTGTTTATTTATTTCTGCGTTTTTATTCATTGATTTATTCATTTATTTAATCGTTTGACTGTTAGATAGGTACATAGTTTAAGATCTTAAAATAATTTTACATAGTAGGAACAGTCTATATCTAACAGGCATACGATATTAAAGTCTTAATTAATATTAAATTGATTACATTTGATTAGATTATTCATAATTGGTACAAATTATTTATTGGTATTAGCAGATTGGTTATTATTACATATGTCAAAATTACATAGCCAAGTTAATTTTTAAATTTGTTAAGTCCTTAGTTTTGTCACGATTGAAAAGTCATTTAAGCTATAAAATTTTATGTTATAATGAGCCATAATTTAAGGATTCTTCTAAATTCATTAGAGTTTTTATTCCCAAAGGTAGATATTAAATATTCAGATATTATTATATGTAAACTATTCTTAAATATATATAAAAGATTGCGGAATTTTGATATGTATTTAATAATATGTAGTTTAAAAACTTCCCTCAGTGTGGGTAAACACTATAGTAAAAATTACGAAATTAATAATGAGTTTGTAATTAGTCCTAAATTAAATTATTATTATAACGATGTCAAGAAGCAGATGGAAGCGGGCTTTCCTGGAAAATTTGATAAATTTAATCAAATTTATTTTGAATGAAACTACACTAAATTAACTTACACTAAATTAAATTTCGTCGACCTACTCGTACCTCCCTAGCGTGGTAAGCGTTGAAATAAAAAACATGTTTTTCTACAATAATCTTTTACGTGCCAATTTTGCCAACCAATAAAAATACTAGATTATGAGCGTGACTCCGTCCGTCTGGATTAACGTTTTTTGAACTCTCCTATTGTGAGCTAATGTCTTTCCTCGGGATGCCACCTATCTATGCACCGAAATTTATCAAAATCGTTTGAAAAGATGGACCGTGAAAGCATAGCAGACAGACAGACACATTTTTGCATTTGTTTTTGCATATATAACATAGTAGGATTATACAGTTAAGATGTATCCATACATAGAGCGGTAAGTACGCTTTAGGAACGCGGGGTGTTTGCAGGACACAAATTATTTTGCCTCGTCCTAATAAGGACTTGATGACTATACCCACGAATATAACTAATACGCGCGGCAGATGACCAATAACTGCCAACGCTTAAAAAGCAATACGCAATATTACTCAAAATTACAGTTTGATGTCACGTACTTTGTCGTTCCTAGAATAAGGATGAATTCTAAAACACGAAAGTCACGAAGTAATGAAACAATATGACTTTGGGCGGCTCCAGCATGGCGTTGGGCGCGCGGCAGTCGCGCATGACTGGCACTTTATATTTAGACACACCTTTATAGATTCGCATGAAATGTTTTGACCTATCGTTAAGTTTCTTCAATACATTGAGACCAAATAGAAATCACGACGAAAGTAAAGCCAAAACAAGTTTTAAAATTCAACGAGCGTCAACAGACTCAATTTGATGTGCAGAATTAATGACCTCTTCCACGAATCACATTTTTATTGTTATGTCTCGTTTAACGCTTTCACCGAATTCCTTTTTCACAACAAAAACTATTTTTCTATGCTTACCTTATTTTTAATTCTCGTTGTTAATTCAATATCTAGTATTTAAGTATTTACCAAAAATAAACTTTAGTAAATCCTATGATATTTAATAATATAAAAAAATAGAAGTTTATTTCGAATAACAAAGACTCATATATACCAAACTAACTGCATAAACTAGATTAGGTAATGATTTCATTAATTTTGCTATTTTATGTTCATTTCACAATAAGTTTACGTAACACTACAAGTTTACATAATCTAATTTAGTTGTATCTACATGATTTTTTTAACAACATCAATTTCTATTATAGAAACAGTAATAAATTCATCAATTTTTATTAAAACCAAGTCGATAAGTCTCGTATCAATTATTGACGGAAGGCATGTTATATGTTTGTCAGTCTATTTATTACCAATTTAAGCAATTGCGGAGGATGTAACCGAATTTCGACCAGTCGTTTTATCCTAATGGACGCCCGAATAGCTGTAATAGCAGTACGGTACGTGTTCCAAATAGAAAAACAAGTCTTTACTTTGTTAATAAATAGAACTGCCTCGATGGTCTAGTCACTAGTGGATAACTTGATCAGCTGTGAATTATGAGGTCCTGGGGTAGAATTCTGAGTCCCTAAAAATGGTATTGGGGTTTTGTGATTAATAATTCTTGGTAGAATTGGGAAGCTTTGTTTGTTTTTTTTATTCCACTCTAAGTTAGCCCTTGACTGCGATCTCACCTGATGGTAAGTGGTGATGCAGTCTAACATGGTAGCGGGTTACCCTGTTAGGGGTTACGGCAGTTATATATTATGATAATAACCGGGACCGACGGCTTAACGTGCTCTCTGGGGCACGGAGGAAACGAAAAGGTTATATTAAACCCCTAGTCGGTTTCTACACGGCGTCATACCGGAACGCTAAATCGCTTGGCGGTACGTCTTTGCCTGTAGGGTGGTAACTAGCCACGGCCGAAGCCTCCCACCAGACCAGACCAGAGAAAATTCAGAAATTATAAATTCCCAAATTCAACCTGCCGGGAATCGAATCCGGGACCTCCGTGCCTTAACGTGTTACGGCAACAGCGTTCAACACTGCGCCACGGAGGTCCTCTAGAGAATTGAGAGGCTTTATTGGTTTTCCTCACGTCTACAATCTTTTGTTTTTCTTTGTAAATGTGACTTTAAATAAATCTGTTTAACATCTAATGTAAAAAATATGTTCCTGCTAATGAATTATAATTAGCCTGCAAAACCATTACCACAGTATAAAGAGATCGTTCTTTCCTGCCAGTCGTTCGACGGAGGCGTCTAGAGAGAGCAACGCTGATGGACGACAGGGACATGATGGAAGTAGCTGGAAGAACTTTCAATAAAAAATTCGGCACTCTTAATTTCAAAATTGTGTGCAGTTTCCTACCTCCTTACCTTAGGTGAGAGTACCGCACCTATAGGTGCTGCCACAGAATAGGTAATAGTAGTAATGCTACAATGAATATAATTATGTTGTAATCTAACTAAAATAACGGCAAGAAATATATTGCTAACTCTTTCATAACACTCTGCGGAAAGGGACAGAATCAGATTTACAGATCTCATTTTAGTTTAGCTCAGAGTTAGAATGTTGTACAAAAAGGGTCATAATGTCGTCTGTCATTTGTATGGGTTTATGAATATACGACCCACTATAAGATTATAATTTAAAGTGGGTTGATTTATTATAATCATCAACGATTTGTGGGTGTAGAAATCCTGCCATACTGTTGCCGTCACTTGTCGTGTCTGTCCAAGCTTCAACTCTAACCAAAATCTTGTGGGTGTAGAAATCCTTCCATACTGTTACCGTCACTCGTCGTATCTGTCCAAGCCTCAACTCTAACCAACGATTTGCGGGTGTAGAAATCCTGCCATACTATTACCGTCACTCGTCGTGTCTGTCCAAGCCTCAACTCTAACCACCGATGTGTGGGTATGAGCCAGGAAGGCATACTAATCCCGCGATAGCCCTTTGAGAGCTGTAGAAGGTTTATTGAGAACGTAGGCAGTATATTGTTTTATTGCTCGCCATCGAAGACTGGTAGTATAATAAATTTGCTAGAATGTTCGAATGTTACGTTTTCTGTAAGCGTATGGAATTCTAAGTAAGTTTTCTATTTAATGACATCTATATTAAATCGCCGGCCAACATGAGACCCCTTTCAGAACGGTAAGGAGCGAGACCATAGTCCACCATGCTAGCCAAATGAAAATTGGCAGAATTTACACAACTTTGGGAATATTATAGGGAACTCTCAAGCGCAGATTTTCTCTGCATATTTTTCTCTATCTTTGTATTTTAGCCGTAACAGTTCAAGTTGTTTTTGTTTTAGTCCATGCTGTGTTGACTAATAAGTAACTTAAATACATAAGTGATCACTTCACTTAGTTTGTATCTACATGATGGTTTTTATTTTAATTAATGTCTAAGTGATTGTTAGTAAACATAATTAATAAAATAAAATAAAATTTACTCATAAAGCAATGTAATAATCTATTAATTTTACTAAAAAACACACACACATCCTGAAAAGTTCCTGAAGAGGTTCGCAATTCGTTCCTAGATTCGAGCCTCAGTCCCAGATAGGTATTAAGCCCCTATAACCACTACGATCTAGTAGGACCACTAAGAAGCTCTATTCCCACCAATTTCTAGGAAAATTAGTATATAGGACCACAAGGAAACGCCCGTCTTTATATCTAGGCTAATTTATGATATAGTACGGAGATAGGTCATCCAGGCGAAGAAATAAGTCAAAACCAAAACCTAAATCCACGCAGACGGAGTCGCGGGCATAAATTTGTAACCTATGACGTCATATTGCGGAAAATAATTTTGCCACAACCCACCAATAATAATGTAATTTTCGTTACACGTACAGAAGTTAGTGGGCCGGTTGCTAAAGGGAAAATCTTACACAGAAAATATCCAGCACTAAATTATTACGTGAGTTGATAACACAATTTGTGTATTCCACGAGGGTGTATTCAATTGGGCACATCGAACTAAGTTAGCGTTGATTAGTGACGGGATACCGCCCAAAACATTTAGGGATTTAGGAAGAAAAATCACTGCTAAGCAGTATAATTTGTATGATTAACTAGCTGATGCCCGCGACTTCATTCGCGTGGATTGAGGTTTTTTGGTTCCCGCGGGAACTCTTTAATAAACAACATAACCTCTATCTGTACCTACTAAATTTCACCAAAAACTGTAAAAAGATGGGCCATGAAAGCGTAATAAACAAACTATTAAATACTCGATGATACCCGCGTGGATTAAGTTTTTTTGACTCTTCAATTTTCCGCCATAAAAAGCCTATCTCCTTCCCCGGGTTATAACCTGTCCCTGTACCAAATTTCATCAAAATCGGTTGAACAGATGGGCTGTGAAAGCGTAGCAGACAGTCAGGTAGACAGACAGACACAATTTCGCATCTATAATATTAGTATGGATATTAGCAACTATTAAATATTATGTGTTATTGGATGTTTTTCTTAATTTTCACCTTTATTAAGCAGGTATTCTGTTGTACCTCAGCCTTATCTTTAGGAACATTCATATCCAGTACCTATTTCTAAATTGCAACGTTGGTAATGTTCATTTGATGGAATGAAACGAGCGCCTCGCGTGATCGCAAACGAGATGCAATCTCCTTCTAAATCTCTCCTTGCTTTTAGCTTCACAAAGTTATCGCTGCGTTTTTAAAGTTGAGGCATGTTATTTCTGGTTTTTTTTTGTTTTTTTTTTGATTTTGTTATATAATAATATTGTTATAATTATTGATATAAGATGTATGATTTAACGAGTTTAATATAGCATGTATTATTATAAATACAACAAAATTATTATAATAATTATATATTTTTTGTGAATATTTTAATATTGTAAGCGACGCAACTATTAATGTAGGTAATTATATTTATTCAAATTACATAATTCTACTTATGAAAATATGACCTTAATCAAAATTAAAATCGCAATAATAAAGTAGGTTAAGCGCCATAATACGTATAATAATACGTAGGGTAGGTTAAGAAAAATCCAGAACAAAAATTAAGGAAGTTTTTTAACCTAGTCGTAAGGAGAAAATTATGTTTAAATTTAATTTCTATGTTTTATCTACAAAGCCTAGAATTAGATTCAGCGTTTTGGCATGATATCATATCGTGTTTCCATTCGACTGCAAAGTCACAAACTAAGTATCAGATGAAATCTCTCAAAGAATCCGAAACAAAATAAATTCAGCAGACGCTATCCCTAGCGTCTGCTGAATTTATTTGGTTTCGGTAAAAGCTTGTCCAAAATTAGCTTTATACTCTAACTATTTTGTAACTCTAAAGAAGAAAACACACTACGGACAGTTCAGGACAGAATGTCCTAGCGAAACGCCTGCGTCGTGATAATATTTGAGAAACACGTTTCCACGTGTCGTCTCGTCTGTTCAGCTCCAAATAAAATTGTGCTTACAACCTATATCCAGCTCAATACTGAGCACAAGTCTCCTTTCAGAATGTGAAATGTTTTGGCCACAGTTCACCACGCCGACCAAGTGCGTAATGGCAGACTGCACGTACTATTGAGAACATTATAAAAATGATCTCCTTTATACCGTTAAAGCAAGTGATATTTCATTTAATTCTTATACCTAACCCCGAAAATTATATGTGCGTGGTCGGGGATCGAGCTCCCGACTACCCAAACAGCAAGCTGGGCGTCTTAACCACTATAGGCCGACTGTTTGACTCGCGTATCGCCTGCGCGGTAAGAAGGGAGCGGGGAGAGATGTTAGCGGTGTTAAAAAAGATACTTATTATTTTATTCTTTACCAACAATGTCTATCTCGAGATAAATCTTTGGATTATTGACTCCGTGTGTAGCGTTACCCGTCCCCGCTCCCTTCTTACCGCGCAGGCGATACGCGAGTTAAACGGTCGGCCTATAGACTATAACCGCCCTACTTTTTGTCGTCCAGTAATTTTTTTGTCCCTCTTCTGTTTTCACCCTAAAGTTGGGGACATTGTTTCAAAGTCTGAAAAGTTTTGCGCCCTACGCAGAGAATTTTGGTGACTTTGTTTTCAAGGTTGCTTTTGATAGGTTATTCCACAAAGGGTTCCCGTTAGTACAAGGACCTTTATTTATTCAAGAGTCATTACGGAGGCGTAATTTAACTTTTTCTTTCACTTTTTACAATAACGACGCGATTACTTTCTTTGGACACCAAAAATACGCTAACAAAAAAGTATCGGCCAAGTGTGAGCCAGGCTTTGAGCCATACCTAGACCTACAATACGGGATCAAGAGAGTCCCTAAGAATTAAAAAAAGAAGTTAAAATTATGACAGTCCACAACCACCACCATCACCACCACTACAGCCCATTAACATGCCACTGCTGGGCACAGGCCTCCACTCTCATAGGAGAGAGGGAATTAGAGCTCAGACCCACCACGCTGCTCTAATGCGGATTGGTGACCGACGCACACGAGTATATATCACCGACGGCTTAACGTGCTTTCTGAGGCACGGTGCTGAAACACCGCCAACTTTCTTAAAGCTTAAAGCTAGTTCTGAGAATTTCTTACGTTCTTAATGCTGATTTATGGCCCAACCCGGGACTGATAATTGACTGAAAAACTGGTAGAATTTGTTGTGGGCTCTTCTCAGACCAGGGCGGGTTAGGAACCCTCGTAGTTTTAGTTTTAATACACCCTAATAAATTATCATCATCACGTAAGATATACTTTGTATCATTGATCTTCAAAAAGTGTATACTGTATACCTACTGTGTAGGTTTCAATTTTGATACCTACTTTGAGGGTTTTATAGACCCATCAAAGTAGAAAGTCGAAATAAAACTCTTAACATACAAAAAATAAGTTATTTGTAATGAAATCCCTTTTCTTTTGTCGTTTCTACTTTTCCGGGATAAAAAGTACTATGTCCTTCCCCACAACGCAACCCGTCTCTATATCGAATTTCATCAAAATCGGTTTAAAAGTTGGACCGTTAAAGCGTAGCAGACAGACAGACAGACACACTTTCACATTTATAATATTAGTATGGATTTGTCTGGTGGGAGGCTTCGGCCGTGGCTAGTTACCACTCTACCGGCAAAGACGTGCCGCCAAGCGATTTAGCGTTCCGGTACGATGCCGTGTAGAAACCGAATAGGGGTATGGGTTTAAAAAAACTGCCATGCCCCTAACAGGTTAGCCCGCTACCATCTTAGACTACATCATCCCTTACCATCAAGGTGAGATCGCAGTCAAGGGCTAATTTGTAGTTGATAAGAAATAAAAATAAAATGGATATGGATAGCATGGATTTTATTTCTTATTAAGATTTCTTCTATCTCCCATTCTTCAATCATTTATTTTTCTTTTTAATGGAATAAAAACTTCAACGACGTAATATATAGAAAGTTCTGAAAGAATACAATTAAAGCACCAAGGGCTATCCACTTTCAATGCGCATATGAATAGAATAGGCCAATAGAACATTACGAACCAACACTTCAAATACCAATAAGACTTGTGGAACTCTCGAAAAGGCCTCCACAAAATTAATATTGGCCGCATATAATAAGGTATTGACCTTTTTTCTTGGGCCCAGAAGGGTCGTCAAGTACCACACAAAAGCCTTACATTATTATGGTTTGCTCAATATAAAGTTATTTACTAAGTGTGGACTTTAATCGCGAATCTATGAACTATCATAGTGATAATGGTTTTTATTGACTTTTTTTTAAGTGGATTTTTTTGGAAATTTATAATTTCTGAATTTTCTTAGGACTTAGGGTGATCCCTACCGACAAAGACCTATTAATTATTGTAATAATTTTAATTATTGTATTTACCGAGACTTGGCTGAATTCTAGTGTCTTCGATAATGAATTATTTGATCCGCGTTACATAGTATATCGAAGAGATCGTATATGTTCGAGCCAATCTAAACGTGATGGAGGAGGCGTTCTTATTGCTGTTTCAAGAGAGATTCCTTCTTTTCGGGTTATTAACTGGGAACAAAACGACAGTGAGAGCATATGGATAATGCTGGAAACTAACAATAAACAAATAAAAAAAAGGATTGCGCTTTGTGTGGTTTATATGTCTCCCCCAGTCAAACCGGAGTATCTCAGCAAGTTCTTAGAAAACGTGGACAATGTAACTAACCATGTTGACGATTTAGTAATACTAGGTGATTTTAATTTGGGTTTTATTAAATGGTGCGCTAACGAAAATTGCTCCTATATGACTCCGCGTGATTACAACAATGCTCTCGGACACTCGTTGATTGATTTTATGTCTATTAACAGGCTGTATCAATTTAATTGTAAAGGTAACTGTGACGATAGACATTTAGACTTGGTATTAAGTAATATAACTAACATTACAGTTGCTGAACCTCCTGACCTACTCAGTAAATTAGATTCATACCATCCAAACCTGCTTATAACAATTGACTTCGCACAGGTACCCTCCCTAAGCTCTAAAAGTCATATCGAGTACAATTACTATAAAGCAGATTATGATGCTATTGTAAAAGAGATAAAGAATATAGATTGGTTGCAAAAATTCTCTGATTGTGATAATGTCGATGCCATGGTTGATTTATTTTACAATTATATCCGCACTATGACTGAAAAATTTGTTCCTAAACGAAAGTCAAAGTCAGCAAAATACCCTGCTTGGTTCAATTCAAAATTAATTAAATTACTATCAGAAAAAGATAAGCTTCATAGAAAGTTCGGTACATACAATAATCCCCGGGATTATTTGGAATTTCAAATTATTAGAAATCGCTGCCGTAAGCTCTACGATACTTGTCACAATAATTATGAACATAATGCTGAGTCAAACATTTACAAAAATCCAAGATGTTTCTGGAATTATTTTAAACAAAAAAAGAAAAGTGAGTCATCATTGCCCGCATCAATGAAACTAGATAACATAGTTGTTAATTCCGGTACTGACATCGCTAATCTTTTCGCCAAACACTTTTCCTCAATTTACACTCAAACAGTTAGTCAAAATCAAAATACTAACCTTCACCAAAATTGCAACATGCCGCAGCTATCCAAGTTAAAATTTCTAGAAGCTGATGTAATAAAGAAAATTAAAACATTAGATGTACATAAGGGGGCAGGTCCTGATGGTCTCCCGCCCATTTTTGTAAAACGTTGCGGTACAGTAATTGCTTTCCCTCTGACATTGATCTTCAATCGTTCCCTTGAAGAAGGTGTCTTCCCTGAAGAGTGGAAAAAGGCTCGCATCGTACCAGTCTTCAAAAAAGGTGATAGAATGGAAGTTAAGAACTACCGTCCTATATCAATTCTCTCATGTTTTTCAAAACTTTTTGAAAGTCTTATACAGCCAATACTTGCCAAACACTTGGACAATATCCTAAAAAGTACTCAACATGGTTTCAGAAGCGGGTTATCAGTGCAGACTAATTTGTCAAATTTTACTTCGGATCTTCTGGTGGAGGTAGATAAAGGGCAGCAGATCGATGCTATCTATACCGACTTTAGTAGCGCATTTGATAAAGTCGACCACCAAATCCTGACAAATAAGCTCTCTCAATACGGTATCGGTTCCTCCATAAATAAATGGTTTCATTCTTATCTAAGCCAGAGACCTCAGATAGTTTCCATTAATGGATATGAATCTGAGAGATACATTGCTCGTTCTGGAGTGCCACAGGGATCCCACTTAGGGCCTTTATTGTTTCTTGCTTTCATAAATGATGTCACCGGTGAGATAAAGCATTGCAAGTGCTCACTTTTTGCCGATGACTTAAAAATATATAATATTATTAAATCTGATGACGACGCTAAATTATTACAAAATGACCTTGATAGAATCACTAACTGGTGCGACGTCAATAGTATGACTCTTAATGCTAGCAAATGTTTTCATGTAAAATTTACTAGAAAGAAAAAACCACTTGTCACTAGATATTCGATTGGTAATGCGGTATTGCAAGAGTTGCCTGAAATCAGGGACTTAGGAGTTACTATTGACACAAAGTTAACTTTTACTTCGCATATAAATAATATTGTAAAAAAAGCTGCACAGTTCGTCGGATTCATCAGACGCAACACAAAAGGATTTACTCATAAAACTAAAGTTATTCTATTTAACGTCTTTGTGAGAAGTTGCCTCGAGTTTGCCAGTACCATCTGGAACCCTACATATTATGTACACTCCCAACGCATTGAAAGCATACAACGCACTTTTACTAGGCATCTTGCATTTCATGCCACTGGTATCTCTCATAGACAACCCTACAATCAAAGATTGGCAAAATTTAAAATGTTGTCTCTTCGAAGCAGGCGGGAATTACTTGACCTGTGTTTTTTGCATAAAATCATCCACTATAAAGTTAGGTGCAGTGAACTACTGGGTCGGATATCTTTATCAGTGCCACGTAAATATCCCCGCCTTCGTAGATCTCACCAAACATTCCATATACCTTTCACTAGAACACGTCTTGGAAACCAAGCACCAATTGCTCGAATATGTGCAAAATATAATGAAATATCTCAAGTTATACCTGGCATCGATATTTTCCACAATTCTTATGGAGTATTTAAAAAAAAACTTACCGATCACTTATCGGTGAGTCCTAATTAACAATAGGTAATTTTATATAGGTAACTTAATATTTTCTTGATAGTTTGCATGCGCTAATTTTGTAAATGCTGTGTACACTTTTAATTGATATACATATCAGTGAATGTGTCACTTTCTTATGTTATAATTTGTGTGTTGTATATGTATATTGTAAGTGCACCTATTAAAATAAATAAATAAAAAAATAAATAAAGACAATGTACCGCCAAGTGATTCAGCGTACCAGTACGACGCCGTGTAGAAACCGATTAGGCTGTTACAATCTTAGACTGCATCATCACTTACCCCTGAGGTTTAAGGCAAGAAAGACCTGTTGCTAGAACGTAGTTATTATAATTTACTCTTTGCTTATATCTGAGAGGCACTACCTACCTTTTGCTCTTTTAATTGATAATAGTACATTATGGTACAAGTGTGTAATGTTGGTGATTACCACTGGGACGCCATTGTGACCCGAGCCGTCAGGTGAGGGTCTTAAAATAGCCGAGGACGGTAATCATCTTTACACACGTGTATCATCGACGTTTTTCAACACACTTGAGAAGCAAAAAAAAACCCAAAATATAATTTTATTTAGTCGATAACATAAAATAAAAAACTATAACTCACTTGTGAATAATAATAATACTAAAAAATAATTTTATTTGGTAGATAAAATTAAATAAAAACTCGATAACTCACTTGTGAATAATAGTAATTAAAAAGTCACAGTTTGATTATAGGTGTCGTTATGTGCCTAATTGCGGTGAAATTAGAGCCACTTTATGAGCAAGTGTGTTGAAAAAACTGTTATTACATTCGTGCGTAATTTCACGTGGACAATGTCACGGGTTACTTCAAGTTCAGTATTTAAGCTCCTAAAAGTATTTCAACTGGGCTGAGGTATTATTTTCTGGTGAAACATCGACTGAAAGTCATAAAGACAACAATGTTCTTCCTTCCTTTGGCAAAGTTTGTTCGAGCTTTGTTCTAAATGAAGACGGTAAATTATTTCACTTGAGGCTGGCTGTTAATTATTAGAGAATTTATAAATAAATAACTCATTTCAAAGGAGTTAAGTATATTTAAGGAGGAGTTTATTTTAACTCTGACCGTTTAGAATATAAACGGTATATTAAAGTAAACGGTTTATATATGTCACCGTAAGATTGTAAAAACCGTTAGATTATAATATAACGTTTTTTATCTCGATAGATTATAAACTTTCGACAGATTGTGAACCGTAACATACTGCTTACAATTTAACGCGTTATTTTTCGGTAAATTGTAATATATTAGGTATATTAACCCGACAGAACCTAAGTGCCTGAATATTCATGTCAAGCCCTAACCTAACCTATAGTTCGCGCGCGAGTTGAATGCAGAGTAAATGTATGGTGACACTTACATTTACTCTGCATTCAACTCGCGCGCTAACTGTACAAGAAAGAGACAAGAAAACGTAATAACAATAAATATTTCATGAATTAATACTCAGAACATTGAACGGTTCACAATCTTTCGACAGTTTATAATCTAGCGGGATAGAAACCGTTAGATTATAATCTAACGGATTTTACAATCTTACGGTGACATATAGACCGTTAGTTCTTTATTGCAGGATAAAGATCTAGCCCCACTTGAGATACACGGAGCGGCGCGGCACGTAGCGGCAAACATTATTTAGAAGTTTAATTCGCTATAATCCGCCACAGCAGACAAATATAATGTGGTGCAAGATACATAATGTACCTACCTCATATATTTGAGGTCCGCAAAGTAGCGCCTGCTTATTCCGATAAGAATACTAACCGCTACGTGCAGCGCAGCGCCGCTCTTCTTTAGTGAGGCTAGACCTTCAAACGCGGTGCGCTGTGCTGAAAAAATCGTAGGTGACGAAAAAGCATTAATTTATGTCTCTCTTCCTCTAGTACGGGAACTCTTAAGTTTCCCGGGATAAAAAATTGTCTATGTCCTTCCCCTGTACAAACAACACAGTGTGGATACAACCTTACCCTGTACTAAATTTCATCAAAATCGGTTGAATAGATAAACCGTGAAAGCGTAGCAGACAGACAGACACACTTTCGCATTTATAATATTAGTATGGATTTTAGTTAGTGTTAATCATTTTGAGAACATCCAAGTAATAAAATATATTAAATACAAAGAGTTAAAACATTTGTAGCACAATTGCAATGGGCCAGTTATTCGTATAATCCAGACGAATCATCGAGATCGAAAATTTAAAATATTTAAGCGGATTTAAAACGGCCATCAAATAGTCGTTATTTCGCTGAGTACCTACTGTAATTTATTGAATTCGCTTTTTCAAGCAACAAATAAAAATTAAATTTATCTGAAACTAGATGATGCCCGCGACTTTGTCCGCGTGGATTAAGGTTTTTGATACCCGCGGGAACACTTTAATTTTCCGGTATAAAAATTACCCTATGTCCTTCACCGAGTATCAAACTATTCCTATACCAAATTTCATCAAAATCGCTTGAACAGATGAGCCGTGAAAGCGTAGCAGACAGATAAACAGACACACTTTCGCATTTTGACGACCTCCGTGGCGCAGTCTGTAGCGCTGTTGCCTTAATTTGCGGAGGTCCCGGGTTCGATCCCCGGCAGGGTCAATTTAGGAATTCATAATTTCTGAATTTTCCCTGGTCTGGCCTGGTGGGAGGCTTCGGCCGTGGCTAGTTACCACCCTACCGGCAAAAACGTGCCGCCAAGCGATTTAGCGTTCCGGTACCATGCCGTGTAGAAACCGAAGGGGTATGGGTTTAATATAACTGCCATGTCCCTAACAGGTTAGCCCGCTACCATCTTAGACTGCATCATCACTTACCATCAGGTGAGATCGCAGTCAAGGGCTAGCTTGTAGTGGATTAAAAATAAAAAATAAATATAATATTAGTATGGATTGAATTGATTCAGAGGCCCAATTGTAGAAGCAAATCATAATCATTTGACTGCTTAGAAAGTATTACTCGGAACTGTTTAAGGAGTTCATGCATGCATTTGACGTGTAACCATCTATGAACTCCTTAAGGCCCTGTGTAGCGTAAAAGGGGGTTTTTAAAAGCAGTGTATGCTTGTAAAAATAATGTGCTGTTTTCAAGACCTTTGAGCAGCCATTGACGCATCTCAAAACACAATTTAAAAAAATCTCTACATTGAAATTTATTTTAAACATACCTCTTAATTTACCTTTTAAAGCAATTTTTCTGCTTATTGAAACCAATAATTAGCTCTAGAAATATAAGATAAAATTCATATTTATAAATAAAACACATTGTCGGATTCATTCATTAACATTCGCTTGCTCGATTTCACCCCGCGCACCTGTGTTTTTCATCTCGTGAGCTCACAGCGCCTTAAACAGGTCGATCTACCTATTTGACAAAAGATTACGATTTCCTCGCAACTGGGGGAACGGTTTCCTAATAGTTTAGCCGCCAGGGATCGAACCCGGGACCTCCCACTATTAGGCCTGGACTCCATCAGAGCGGAGATGTCTAAAGCGGAGACGAGAAGAGATGTTTTTCAGATAGGGTACGTATCCACCGAAGCTGTGCGGAGATGCGTACTGGCTAGACTGGAGCGGAGATGTGTGCTGGCTAGAGCAGGACTGAGCTGCGTGCGGTGAACATTGGATGTTGAGATGAACGCACAGGAGGCGCCGCTAACACGAGATGTGAAAATAACGAAATTCTATTGGTTGTTTAAATCACTTCCTTCTCCTCTCGTCTCGTCTCCGCTCTGGTGGAGTCCAGGCCTTAAGACCACAACTGCACCCAGTGCGCCAGAGAGGTTGACAAAAATCTTGACGTAAACATAGTGTTTAATTGTACAAGCTTGCTTCCTATTAAATTAAATTAAATTCAATCGTTTATTTGCTGCAAACCTTTGTACAATTATGATGACAATCCAAAAACCGTCCAAACATTTTTCGTCTTTGGACAGCCCAAACATGTTTCGTCTTTGGACAGGCCAAATATGTTTCGTCTTCGTAAATGGGCTGAGGATACATTTTTACCCCAAATTTATAAAGAGTTTTGACGGTTTTTTTTTAAACTTTCGCAACCGTAAGTCGCAGGCATCAGTTAGTCGGGTAATAAAAAGAAAAATTTGGGCAAAACTTTTTAAAAATAAACTTCTATTTTAATATAACCCCGAGGGTCTCTTGTATAAACAATTCATAGAATAGCGTAGCACGAGAGCTGTCAACGAATATAATTCTTTCAAGAGTGCATTTTCGGAGTTTTTATTTTAATTTCTACACGCCGTTGAGCGCCGAGCACAATGAAAACACGGCAAGAACAAAAGCATCTTATGTTTTCATCTTATTTTCAAGGTCTTAGATTTTTGTGTTTTTTTTTTAATCTTAAATAACGAATTTGATCTGCTAAGATTAATGCATTTTTTAAGTTCTGGCGTGAGTGATCCAAACTTTCGCATTTATAATATTATTATAGAGACTATACTAATTGTCTTTTAAAAAAAATTCATGCAAAATCTCAAGTTTCCAATCCCAGCTATTTGAGTTGAACAACAATGATAAGTCAGTTCCTTTTTTTATAAAAAACGATGCACGAAACCATCGAGTGCATTAGACTAATTAAAAAAGAAATTAAAAAGAGCAATTTTATACTTAATTCCAATATTTCGATGCATTTTTGAGGTTTAAAAAATTTTCAAAAAAAAAATAAAAACCGACTTCAAAAACCACAAACACTAAAAAGTAAAAAATAATTTAATTTATTATGTATACAAGAGTTAATGTAGTTCTATAATAACATTTTTTGGAGTCGGTACCAATTAGCCGCATGAACCGTCTACCTACTCTTCATTATTGTTGACGTGACTCCACATTGGCACCGACTCCAAAAAATGTTATTATAGAACTACATTAACTCTTGTATACATAATAAATTAAATTATTTTTTACTTTTTAGTGTTTGTGGTTTTTGAAGTCGGTTTTTATTTTTTTTTTGAAAATTTTTTATTTCACTATTTTTAGTGGCCCCAATGTTTTAAAATACAGGATGTAACCAGAACGCTAGTAAAAATATCGTCGTTTAATCGTTATTACTCGTCGACTTGTCTAACTTAGACAAGTCAAGTACAAAGTCCTTTCATATGATACCCCACTTGGTATAGTTATCCTACTTTGAAATTTCAAACCCCTGATTTTCCCCACTTTTTAATTAAACTAAAAATAATTTTCAATTTTTTTGATTTCCATGATATTGGGCCACTATTATATACAACTATTCCAAATTTCATGTCAATAGTTAATAGTTACTGAAATAATCGACTGTGACAGACGGAAAGAGAAAGTAATAAGGGTTCCATTTTTACCATTTTGGTACGGAACCCTAAAAAAAAAAAGATATGCTATGCATGGTTAAAACATACTGTTTACAAAACTATCACACTGATCGCGAGCAATTTACTCTTATCCATTGAGGAGTTCCGTTCTCCATCTCCGGAGATATTCATCAGATCTTCACCAAATTAAAATGGGACCACCTCTGAAGTATGACCTACCAAACAAAAAAAGAATTATCAAAATCGGTTCATAATTGGCGGAGAAATCGCGTAACAAACGGTAGTAACAAAACGGTAACAAAAGTAGGTAGACGGTTCATGCGGCTAATTGGTACCGACTCCAAAAAATGTTATTATAGAACTACATTAACTCTTGTATACATAATAAATTAAATTATTTTTTACTTTTTAGTGTTTGTGGTTTTTGAAGTCGGTTTTTATTTTTTTTTTGAAAATTTTTTATTTCACTATTTTTAGTGGCCCCAATGTTTTAAAATACAGGATGTAACCAGAACGCTAGTAAAAATAACGTCGTTTAATCGTTATTACTCGTCGACTTGTCTAACTTAGACAAGTCAAGTACAAAGTCCTTTCATATGATACCCCACTTGGTATAGTTATCCTACTTTGAAATTTCAAACCCCTGATTTTCCCCACTTTTTAATTAAACTAAAAATAATTTTCAATTTTTTTGATTTCCATGATATTGGGCCACTATTATATACAACTATTCCAAATTTCATGTCAATAGTTAATAGTTACTGAAATAATCGACTGTGACAGACGGAAAGAGAAAGTAATAAGGGTTCCATTTTTACCATTTTGGTACGGAACCCTAAAAAAAAAAAGATATGCTATGCATGGTTAAAACATACTGTTTACAAAACTATCACACTGATCGCGAGCAATTTACTCTTATCCATTGAGGAGTTCCGTTCTCCATCTCCGGAGATATTCATCAGATCTTCACCAAATTAAAATGGGACCACCTCTGAAGTATGACCTACCAAACAAAAAAAGAATTATCAAAATCGGTTCATAATTGGCGGAGAAATCGCGTAACAAACATACAAAAAAAAAAAAAAAGAAAACATACGCGCCGAATTGAGAACCTCCTCCTTTTTTGGAAGTCGGTTAAAAAGGCAGATAAAAGTAACATATTGTGTAATATACTCGTATATTGGGATGTAGACCACTTCGTTTCGGATCTTTTATGCAGTCGATATAATTGGACCGGTTGTTCGTTCCATTTTTATTTTCCGCCAACGCTCCGTGTGCTCAAAGCCGCAACGACGTCCGTATCACTCGAATGAGTCTGTTGGAAAGTATTCCAATTTTGAAATTAAAAATTTCGGTACACATCGTGTAGAACCGAACTATATTGACTATTAAAGCCCTGAATGGGGGCTACTACCATCGCTTAAAGCAGTTTTATTTCATTTAGTTTTATGTCACGTACCTTGACATCCCTAAAATAAGGATTACAATTCAAAAACACGAACGTCTCCGCGTCTCGTTTTGCTGCAAGAATGGATTTCAGGCAAAAGTTAAACCATGTTGATAAACCGGGGAAGACGAGATGCGATTCTCATTTCATCATTTGTCGAGGCAGTACGAAGTATTTAATGGCATAATTATATTATTATTCTTTTGTTGGGAGTAATTTTTATAACTATATACTTCTAAATTTAAACATAACAACCAATCAAATGGCTTAGGCCTCACCCGAGCTTCTTTTTTGTTACATTCTATTACATCTTACACACAGAACTTTGATACTGGTACAAAGTACGATCGAATCTGTTTCAGCTACCATAAATTTAAAGACCAATGATTCGCTTGTCGCTTACAAATTAGCGCTTAGAAGGTCAATAGGTATAGCAATGTCACGATTTCCGTTTGGTGCTTAAACCGAGAGGTAATCGACAGTAATCAGCGGTAATTAACGGTAATCAACGGTAATCAGAGGTAATCCGCAACGCGACACTCGTGTTCCACGAGATAATTCCAGGCCCGCCTCTTAACCTTTGATGACGGCGCCGTGAAAAGTGTCGAGGTTGGAATAAATTTGCATAAATACCCTATATAAATACATGCATAATTATTCTAATGTTAAGTACTGGTTTATTTTCAAAAATAAAATAACGAAACACTCTCCGGTCTCACATATATGATTTATTTTAGGAAATGCTTTGAAGAGCTTTGGTTTGCAAGGTCCTTTAATTTTAAAATCTCCTGTTAGTAAAAATGGTGAAACCTCTTTGTGCCGAATTTTGTCTAAATCAATGAAACAGACAAACCAAAAAATAGGGATGATGCCTGTGTCAAAAATAATCTATTTCTTACTGATGTTTAAATTGAGGGTCTTCCAAAAGACCTAAAATTCACATCCTGTTACTTAATTGACGACCTCCGTGGCGCAGTGTTGAGCGCTGTTGTCTTAACGTGTGAAGGTGCCGGGATCGATCAATGCCGGCAGGGTCAATTTGGGAATTTATAATTTCTGAATTTTCCCTGGTCTGGCCTGGTGGGAGGCTTCGGCCGTGTACGCTTCGTTCCGGTACGATGCCGTGTAGAAACCGAATGGGTATGGGTTTAATGTCACGCCCCTAACAGGTTAGTCCACAACCATCTGATTTGATTGCGATGTTGTACCAACATCTTTAACACCACCTATTTCAACAAACTTCTGATTTTGAATCAGACAGACAGACATAGCATTCGCGTTTACAATATAAGTAGGTATGGATAACAAAATGGTAAATTAAATTCTAAGAAAATTAAAAATCTTTCACACAGTGTATAATATAGGGCTCCGCGAATGAAAAATTCGATATAAGAGCTGGTTATGGTTTAAATTTAATTTCAGACTTGGCGTGACTATTCCCAGGGGATTTTCCAGACTCGCGAAGAAGCTTTACTACGTAAATATTTTTCAATTTTTTATCGTGGCTACAGGGCTTATGCTAGAAATATTTTGGAAACACATTTTAATTTATTTTAGAGCAAAAACACATTACTGACAATAATAAAAATAAACTTCACTTTTGTGTGGAGCATAATACATTAACGCGACAAAACAACATCTTCCCCTCCGATATTTTCTTCAGTCTAGTCCATAATAATATTATAGAGGGGTTTTTTTTTGTTCTAAAAGTCGAACGGCCAAACGGAATAATAGTTATATTATTACTAGATTATGCCCGCGACATCGTCCGTTTGGTTTGATGTTTTTTTTATTCCCGCGGGAAATCTTCAATTTTCCGGGATAAAAAGTAGCCTATGTCCTTCCCCGGGATATAAACTGTCTCTGTATCAAATTTCATCAAAATCGGCTGAGTAGTTGGGCCGTGAAAGCGTAGCAGACAGACAGACAGACAGATAAACAGACAGACGGACACACTTTCGCATTTATTATATTAGTATGGATTACTAGCCGAGCCCGCGACTTGGTCCGCTCAGATTTAAAAAGTAGCATAATATTATGTGTTATTCCAGGAGTCTGGAATAATACATAATAATCTGGCAAATAGATAGACTCTGTGCCAGATTTCATCCAGATCCGTTCCGCCGTTCTGGCGTCATTGATTAACAAACATCCATTTAATAAATGATTTTTCTTTCTTTCTTTCTTTCATTTGCGATTCTTCATTCCAGCAGAAACTCTACTTTTTCGGGATAAAATTAAAGAAGCCTATGTGTTATTCCAGACTGTTATCTATCTCTGTGCCAAATTTCATCCAGATCCGTTCAGCCGTTCAGCTGGCGTGATTGAGTAACATACATCCTTCCATCCATCCATACATCCAGCTATCCATAAATTTATCCATCTATCCAAACATTCGCATTTATGATAGGTATTAGTATAGAAGATTTTTTCATCTTATAGTCAGTAATACACAATTTAATATCCTTGTTATGAATTAAATGAAATACGTGGAAAAAGGGATAGCTCATAAATAATTTTTCACAAAGAGTTCCACCTAAGAGTTTCTAACTGCCTCCGAAATTATCATACAAGTAATTCTTCAACTAACTATTTGTATATCAACACTAACACCACAGTGAAAAGTTAGTTCCAAACAAAATGAATAACTATTTTTATCTCACAATAATAATAATATTATCTTCATTTCATCCCGGCACAAAAAGTTAGTTTTATACGATAGACGTGATGTTTGTTTCAGTTTCCTCTGCCCCGCGGCCGGGCACCTGTCTCTAATGTGTTTTGTGTAGAAATAGTATCGTTTTTGAAGTGAAAACTTCTTTAGCCGCGTTGAGCACTTTTTGGTATGGGGTAAACTTGTGGATACGCGTCACCGACACTGCGTCACCGACACCGCATCACCGCTCGCGTTGTTACGAAGAAAAAAGGTCTTAAAATATAAATATACTACTTTCTTAATTAAACTATAATGCCTTAGTTTTAAGAAATATAAATATATTTTTTTAAAATATTCATTTTCACTTCTATCGGCAGTCCCTATGACTGCCAATTTTTTTAATTTAAATTCACTTCAAGTTTGCGCTATTACTACGATCTCAGCTAGTACTTAAGTGATGATGCAAACAACAACACCACAGGCCCAATTGTCTAAGCAAATCGACATAGACAGCTCAAAACGTATTACTCGAACTGTTTATGGAGTTCATACATGCTTTTTGACATGCAGGCATTTATGAACTCCTCAAACAGTGTGCTTACGCTAAGTTTTTGTTCGATTGATCGTATAAGAATTCGATGACATTAGCGTCAAATTAAAATGAACCTTAGACGCGTCGAGATAGAGCTCAATTTCGTTTATGCGTTCATATACGTATAAGAATACGATACGATCCCAAATTAAAATCCTGAAAAGTACTGAGTTTGTGACTTTAATTCAATGCTGTTAAGGTTCATTTTACTTTGACACAGGTCGAATTATCCGTTTGACAAACGATTATGATTACGTTATCCTTGCACAATTGGGGGGCAGACCGGACCTGACTTATTATAATTTTTCGAATTGCCCCTGCACGAAATTGAGCCTTCATTTTTAACCGACTTCCATAAAAGGAGAAGGTTCTCAATTCGGCGCGATTTTTTTTTTAAATGTATGTCGGTGCATATCTTCGTGGTTCTATCAGGCTTTAGAGGAAGCTCTCGAGGTGGTCCCATATAAAATTCTGACTCCAAATCCTTAACCCTGATATTAAAAAGTTAAATGAAAATTATTTCCAAAAAAACCGACTTCCAACGCCACTGTAAAGTAATAAATAATTTTGATTTCTACCCACTATGTTGAAGTCCGGCGGGTATAACAAGGATAAGCAAAGGTGACGCATCAGGCTCGCCCGACTTCAACAGTCTGTTTGTTACATATGGTTTTAAAGTTACCCTTTACTATGCATTTTTTATCTGTCCTTCCTTGGTATTTTTTCATTCTCACCCTCCAAAAGTTACGTCCTATTATGTTACTTGTCTCTGATTCTGCACAACAGCCCATTTATTAAAACATACAACGAACTTCTTTTGTGTGCCGGCCAGCTTGTGTTTTGTGCATTTTAAGTGTTGTGTGAACACTCAGCTAGATTGGAGACCCGAATCCCTTGGTATTTGGTAAGTTTATGTAATTTACTGGCTGATTGAGGTTTTTTTTGGCTTCAATTTTCCGAGATAAAAAGTAGCTTAAGTGTCATTTCAGACTATAATCTATCTCTGTGCCAAATTTCATCCAGATCCGTTCAGCCGTTCTAACGTGATTGAGTAACGAACATCCATCCAAACTTTCGCATTTATAATATTCGAATCGAAATCGAATTAGTTATGTAAAAACTTAGACTAAGCGTACAAATGCTAATTTTAGTTCTGTATATTGTGCCGCTCACGGGTATAAAATGTTTTGTGTTGAAATAGTGTATTTGCAAATATATGAAACCTTTATTTGAACAGTAAAAGCCGTTTTTATGTATTTGCCGTTTTTATTAGAGCTGTATTCGGCGTTTTGAATTTTGTTGCAATTTTTGAATGCTTGTTGTTTTAAAACCCTAAATGCGTAGCCATAACGCACATATCTTAAATAAAGCTTTTCAGTTTAAATTAAGATACAATAAATTAAATTAAGAAATGATAAATTAAGAAAAAACTATTACCAATTATATATGTACAAAAAATACATGGTGCCCAAAACATTTACCTCGCTACTACCTTATTGAATGGCAAGACTATTTTAAGCCGTTGGGCCAAATAAGTGGGCTCTTTGGTCACCAGAGGATGGATCAGTTTTTGGGATACGACATTTAAAAAGTTTTTCGTGTCCGATGACCTAAATTATTTATGTGACAGAAACACGAATTCATCAATACAATTTTTTTTCCATAGAATACTTTAAATTTCTTTTTGAATTCGTGAACGACCGAAGCGTCCCACCAGGCCAGACTAGGGAAAATTCAGGAATTATAAATTCCTGAATTGACCCTGCCTGGGATCGAAGCCGGGACCTTCCACTATAAGACCACAGCGCTTACCACTGCGCCAGGGAGGTGGTCAATAATACTAACTCTACTAATAATGTCCTCCTGACCGAAGTTCGGCCGCGGTGGCCAATCTTCAGATTACCCATCTGCAAGTGTGAGCGTACACTGGTGCTTTATCTGTTCCTTTACTCTCATAACCCGGTAGGACGGAAAATCCAACACGACCGGAGAGAAATCAGGCGGAGGACCGACGGTTTTACGTGCTCTCCGAGGCACAGGGTTAAACACCGCCAACTTCCTAAATCCGAGGTAGTAAATAGTACACTAGTACTTAGAATTTCTTGTAAGAAATACCATTTAATTATGACCCGACCTGGGACTTGAACCTGAGACCTCGTCAGCCGCAGTCGAATATGCTAACGACTAGACCAACGAGGCAATTTAACACTATTATATAATCGGAGCACGTACCTATTCCGAATGAGGCCTTTATTTCAATTAATACTAACTCTCCGTGTAAGTAAGTAATTGAAATTGTCGGATCCCATCTTTAATCGTGTTAGCAACTCACGAAACTAACAACTTCGAATGTAATCAATTGAGATGAAAGTTTTGTGTGTGTGAACTTGGTGTCTGTTGAAATGATCTAATCAAATTTTGAATACATCTATGGAATTGAAAAATGAATGAAATTTATTGATAAAAATATTCGTCGTTTCACAATTTTGTCAGGAACGCTGAAGTAAGTTTGAAAAAACCTGTATCTCTGGGTCCCCGCTATTCCTCCTCGGTATTCAAACAAATAGTCTATACTCTATTGTTAGCGTTTATGAATATAAGAGCTCATTTGACTTTAAATTGGATTCAAGAAATATAATGTCATGACAAAAACGTCATCATACAAATGTGTCTTCTATAAATAAGATCGTTTGGCGGTATTTGAGTCATTCTTTATCTGTTAGTGAAACTGTAATCATTAGTATCGCCAGTAATTGGGATCGGTATTCCGGGTTAACTTGAATCGCGTTACAAGTATTATACGCATAAAATAAGTGAACATGGAATTATACAACACGAAGCATCCTCTGTGTATATTATTTCTACGAGTATCCTGACTGCCTGTAACACTATAGTAATAGTAACCTTACTTAATATTATATGATTTACAACAATTTTAACAGTGAACCAATAAACCAACCAAAGCCATGGTTATTTCAAAAAGTCCGGAAAGTCCTTTCCACCTGAAATTAAAAGATCAGTGCATCGACGTGGTCCCGAAGGTTAAGTACTTAGGTAGATATTTCACTTCCGACCTAGATCACCTTCAAGAAATAAAATGCCGTATCAGCCAGGCAAAAGTTGTATTTCACAGGATGTCCAAGACCCTATGCAATCCTAAATTACAGCTCGAGCTAAGATGCCGCCTTGTGAGATGTTACGTCTGGTCCACTCTCTTGTATGGTTGCGAAACATGGGTTCTCAAAAAGGAAGCAATTAACCGAGTACAAGCTTTCTAAATGTGAATATACAGGAAAATGCTTAAGATCACCTGGAACAGCTTTACACCGAACACTAAGGTACTGGAACTAGTCCACAAAAACAGAGAACTCATGTCCACCATTATGCGGAGAAAACTGGCTTTCTTCGGACATCTACGAAGAGGAGCCCAATTCTCACTTCCAAAATTAGTTTTGAAAGGAAGAATTGCAGGCAAGAGAGCTCCGGGTCGCCAAAGGCGCAAATGGTTGGACGATATAAGGGAGTGGACAGCTGGGCTTAGCTATCCAAAGCTCAAACATGTGGCTCAAAATAGAGAAGCTTTTCGGATGATGACCGCCAAACTTCATTTTGAAGAAGGCACACGATGATGATGAATAAACCAATGATTTATCGATGGTTAATTAATCCATCTTTTTTAGTTACGTGGAGGAAAAAAATAAGTGCGACCCCAAAGCAAAGAGTGACTGACCAACTTGTTTGACGTGATAAGTGATAACGTCTTATAAATCGATGAACACCGGCTGCACGCACGAAAAAGTGTCACGTTCCGCCTGAGCCTGAGCGTGCGAGCGAGAGCGCGGAACAAGCGATAGAGAGTCACGATCGGCCAAAGCGTTGGCTTATCACATTTCTCTTCTCGCGTGACGTCAGAGCCAGCAGTTCGAATAGTTCTGCTACTGGAACGCCGCCACGCGAGCGCGTGAGATTACTTCTAGTTATCACGAAAAACTATCGTCCGTAAACCGAATTTACAGACAACCGTAATTTAACATAGTTAAATAAAACAATTTAAAAAAAAATGCATGACACCTTAAAAATCATAGTCCAAATAGATCCAATATAAAAGCGGTAAAATATCTAATAGTCTTTTCGTGTAGTGTCTAGTGATCCGCCGTCAGTAAAAGCTTCAGCTCTTCAACAAAACTGCATATTTCACAGACGACGAGGGAGCGACGATTTAAAAAGCCAACTTATCTCAATTATTTTACTTCTATCTTAAATCATCTTACAGATGTTTTCAGACAGAATTTGCTCTGACAGGTTTGATTAAAAAATTATATACCTAGAATAGAATAGAATAGAATAGAATAGAATATAATTTATTTGTCTGAATATGTGTTACAATGACGGTTACAGTATGAAAAGTAGTATAACCTCTTAAGGGTGTACCTACATAATATCTCCCAAACGATAAATTTCTATGAGTTTTAGAAATGCTGATGAAATAAATTAATATTTATGCAATATATCAAATAGTTTTAATTGTTGTATATCAAATAAGCTTTAACAACTACTTTTCAATCGTCAAGTGAATCTACTACTGGTTCGGTATATTTCTTGGCAGCTCTAAGACTGCATTACTGTATGCGACACGCGGTCGGCACGGAGGAGACAGGTTTTCATAGACCACTTAATGAATTACCTAGATATTACCATTACTCTAGTAGGTAAATTAACTCGCTGTGATCTCAAGGTCAACAGACGAAGCGGTGAGTCTTATGATAACGCGCTTAAAACTCAGCTTTATGTACATTGACAATCGGTCCAAATTGGTTTACTCAAAAAGAATGCACGAATCGCTCGGACAGGCTTTAGTGAGTGTTTGTTATACTTAGTAAATAAAGCTAAGTTTAAAATATTATGCCGAAAAATGCCGCGACTCAGCTTCAATCTACTGTGTCGTGTGCTTTGCGCTTTACAATCGTCACAATTAGCCTGAAATCGCAGTCAAGTGAGCCTTGCCGTTATAAATAGAAAAAAGCAAAAGTTTCAACACTTGAACAAAACTGCATATTCCGGAGCGTCGGTTTAAAAGGCGGACCAATCTCCATTACACTTTCATGTCCAGTGGAAGTAAATTCTATGAAACTGAAGCGGTCGGTGTTTTTTTTATCTTCTCTTTGCATTCCCGCTTTCTTTTGCAACGGGAATTCGTGTGTGTACCCGGTATTGAGTACTTTGAAACGTTTAAAAAAGACCTTGTTGGGGGAATGACACCACTGTTTTTTAATTACACTTGAGATCACACTTGTAATGTGAAGCGTGAGAAACCACTTTCTAGTGAGTACCTAACCTACCTACTGGAGTTTTATTTTCAAGTTCCTCCTTTTCCGTTCTACCACAGAACAGCGAGAAACCGTCAGCGTTGGCATCCTTATGTGGTTGACGTCCAATCTGCTCGCACGAAACGTTTTTGCTCGACGTTTCGTGCGAGTTCGTACAGGAATCTTCTATGCAAGCGCATTCCAACCTGGACCTCATCGTTGCTTTGCACTAAACATGATTGTCGTCAAGCGCAACTCTATCTCACAATAAAAAAAGTTTTCTATGTATTGTATATCTCAAATGTATTGAAAAATGTTGTGTGATACACGGGCGTTAAGGTTTTAACAAACTCGTAAATTCGTGACGATGGTCAGCCCTTGACTGGCGGCATCGGGCTGACATTAGTTAACTCGTAAGTAAAAACCTACTTACCGCTCATGAATTCGCCACTACAGCCCATTAACGTCTCACTGCTGGGCACAGGCCTCCACTATCATAGGAGAGAGCGAACATCACGTTGCTCCAATGCAAGTTGGCGGACTTTAACGACTATTATCGTAATAACCGGGACAGACGGCTTAACGTGCTCTCCGAGGCACGGGGGTGAAACACTGGGTGAAACTTCCTTACTCCGGGCTAGTATCTACTGAGAATTTCTAGATGGAAAAACCCAATACTTAATTCACAAACTCTTATATCACAACAGTACGCTTACTCTGAGTTTTTACATTGCAAATACGATTGATCGACGTGAGAGTTCACCACGCCAAGTGTAAGCGAACGTTAAAGTAAAATGAACTTCAGCTGCATTGGTGTAGAGCTCATTTCCTTAACTGCATTGGTTTTTCATATTTCATAATGTCGTGTATTAATTCACAGCCAGCGCTCCAAATGCTGATTTTGTGACTTTAAAGCAAGAGCTTTTGGGTCCATTTTACTTTGACGTTCGCTTACACTTGGCGTGGTGAGCTCTCACGTCGATCATCGTTTCTTGCTGGTTCTTCTCGGTAGGAATGGCATTCCGAACCAGTGGTAGATTCACTTGACGATTCAAAAGTACTTGTAAAAGTTTATTTGAATAAAAAAGATTTGATTTGATTTGATTTGATTTGACTTCATGCGTGTCTCGTTTGTTGCAGATTATGAAGGGCCGGGGCGGGCGCGGCCTCGTAGCGGCGCTATGTGGAGTGTGGGCGTTTTCCTTCTCACCCAGATAGCCGTTTGCCAATTCACCACAGGTACCACTGTTTTGGTTTTTTTTTAATCCACTACAAGCTAGCCCTTGACTGCGATCTCACCTGATGGTAAGTGATGATGCAGTCTAAGATGGTAGCGGGCTAACCTGCTAGGGGCATGGCATTAAACCCATACCCCTTCGGTTTCTACACGGCATCGTACCGGAACGCTAAATCGCTTGGCGGCACATCTTTGCCGGTAGGGTGGTAACTAGCCACGGCCAAAGCCTCCCACCAGGCCAGACCAGGGAAAATGCAGAAATTATAAATTCCCCGGGGATCGAACCCGGGACCTCCGCACGTTAAGGCAACAGCGCTACACACTGCGCCACGGAGGTCGTCAATACTATACCACATACAGGTCATCGCACATTACACAGGCTACACAGGCTAGATGCCGAGTGACTCAATTCTTTTTTTTTTATCCACTACAAGTCAGCCCTTGACTGCGATCTCACCTGATGGTAAGTGATGATGCAGTCTTATAACTCATAGTAAAGCATGAAAATGTGAGCTTTATAACGTGTACCTTACGGTGGAATTTTCAACAGAGTGAATGCGATGTACGCGTCGTACCACGGTTAAAATGTAAAAAAAATCCACCGTAAGGAACACGATTTATAGTACATCTTCATGCTTTAATGCGAATTGGGTCGGAGTGGGATCGGTGTTGAGTCGGTCGGGATTATGTGCGTATCATAAGTCTGTTTAACTGTGAAATTAGTAATGTTAATAATTTAAGCGCCTAAATCGTATAAATCTAGTAATTTATAAAATGAAAAATAAATAAATTACATAATATTAATATTAGAGCTACTCGTAACTCAACAACTCGTATGTTCTATACATCTCACACTGTATCACCAGTAATAAATCGAAAAAAAAAAACAATATACCTAACTACAGTCCATCAAATGTATCTGGCCCGGTGGTCTAAATCGAAACATACTGTATCTATGAACTCCTTAAATATACGTTTGACAAGATTTTCTTACACAATCGGAGTGCTGAATTGAAATTAATTTTTATGCTTGTTCAAATAAGTTTGAAGGGCTATAATCGAATATTCGTTTTACAGACAACCTAACATCGACCACAGAAGAGGACCAAACAGTAACCCCCTACTACGCCCTCAGCACAGGGGTCGCTCCAGCCCCCGTGATGCTTCGGCTGGGAAACTCCACGATTGACAGTACCAAGTCGTTCAAAGTGCCACAGATGCCACGGCCGTCGACAGAACCGGAAACCAGCACGTTAACCGTTCAACCAAATCGACACAAGCAAGTTGATGTTAACCTTGACATGGTATGTCAGATTATTGTTATTAAATTACAACTACAATTGATTTCGTACATTTTTTCCAATAGCTTAAAAATCTGATATTTCGTTCCAAAGGTACAACCAATAGTAAATAATTCTCTATGTTAATATTATGAATATTTCTTGTACCTATAACCTGCTGTTAATTATGCACGCCATTATTTGGCAGCTTGTGATAATTATGAACCATCTTTATTATCTCAATTATTATTTACAATCATGCAATAAATCATTTAACTAACCTAAATACAGTCAAAACCTCTTATATCGACATACTTTATAACAACATATCGGTGGTAATGACCAAAAACATGTGCCAGTTTTGATGTTACTTATAGAAATAGCACCAGTTATGTAAACAAATCGACTTTTGCGACCTAATTATAAAGGCCCCTTCGATGAACGTTAGATATAACAGATTTTAACTTGGCCAAACTGATCAGATTTTTAGAAGTAAAATATACTTACCTAAGGGTTTATTTAGTGAATTCTATCAAACCAAACCCATCCATCCATTATTGTAAATGCGAATGTGTGTTCTGATAGCGACCTACTTGCGTATGGTGAGGGATAGGGCTTTTAAAATGCAAACTAATAATATGTAACACAAATACTAGGTACATTTATTTAGGAAGCAACATAAGAACACATTATTAAATTAATTGCAATGTAACAATATAACAACCATATAGATCCATAACCACTCGCAACCAAGGTAAAGATAGGTCTACTTTCTTGACACGTGCTACTCAAGGCAAATCTGAGTATCGAATGGCTAGAGAACACTGAAATTGTTATAATATAACCTCGCGTAACGACTGCATTGCCGCCTCACACCTCAGCTCCATCTGTAGACATCGAGCGGCGCTAACAGTTCTACCTACGTCAACTGATTTGAATGAAATTTGATAGGCACAGAGTAGTTATGATTTTACCAACGACACTACATCACTTCGAAATAATTTCTGGAATGCTATCCACAGGTGCCGCACGTCATTTCAGTCAAGAACACGTACTTCGACCACGACAGACGATATGGTCCAACGTTTGAGGATACGCCTGATGGGAACATTACTAAGATAACTGTACAGTTAGGTGAGGACGCGCAATTGAATTGCCGGATAAGCCTTCTACAAGATAAGACGGTAAGTTTTCTTATAATTATTTAACAAAAAATTGTACGTAACAAAGCGTTATTCCTTGTCTCTCTCCTTCATGGTGTTGAAAATTTTGACTAGTTCCAAGAAGATCTCAGTAGATTAGCAAGAAAATAGGCGGTTTAAAACCTACCCAAGGCATAATATTTGTATTTTTTATAGAATAAGCGAATAATTATGATCTCATACGTTGTCCCGCGACAACACTCGCCTTGTTGTATAATGCTGTAAGTTATATTATAATTACCCACACCCACACCCCTAATCGGTTGCATAGTTCTTCGAAAGTTCTTCATAATGTTCTCAGACGTGTCTGCCAATCCGCTAAAGGAGAACATCATTATGATGTTCTCAATGATGCTTGCAGTCTGCCATTCCGCAGTTGATCAGCGTGGTGGACTATGGCTAAATCCTCCTCATTCTGAGAGGAGACTCTTGCTCAGTAGTGAAATGGCAAGGGATTTAATACACCATCTGCAAAGACTATCACCTAATCTAAATATGAAAAATGGAAAAGGTGACTGACTGATCGCGGCTGATCTATCAACGTAAAGGGTAAACCACTTGACGACTGAAATTTTGCATATAGATTACCGCTAAGAAAGGATTTTTGAAAATTTAACCCGTAAGGGTTAGATACCCTCTTAGGGATTAATAGAGCTTTTAAATTTGTATGAAAATCGAACTTAGCGTGAGCGATGCCGCAGGCAAAAGCTACTATAAGTAAATAAGTAAGAAAACTAAGTCAAGGAATATTCATTCTATAGACATCTTACTTGGTCTGAAGTTTATGGAAATTGCAGCCCAACTAAGTTATACGCGGTCAAGTATCACTACACAACAATAGAAGTTCAGGATAATAGTTACAACAGTACAAAGTTCACAACTTGCCGCAGTATAAAAGTGTTCTAAAACATCCCAAGTCGTTATGGAATCTAAATCGTCAAGTATTACTAAGTCTAGCGAACTTAATTGCAAAACTTTTCCCAAGAGTTGTAGATTTTAATCCTAACTACACGATGATAGTAGAATATTTCCGAGGTTTACAAATCAACTCGGATATATCTATGCAAGGAATCTACAGACTTGGTTCTTTCATGGAGCTGAAAATACCCTGAAGTAGTATCCTGAAGTAGCTGAACTAATGTAGTACCTTGTTATATTTAACGATCCATTACCTGGGATCTTTTTTTTTTTTTTTTTATCCACTACAAGCTAGCCCTTGACTGCGATCTCGCCTGATGGTAAGTGATGATGCAGTCTAAGATGGTAGCGGGCTAACCTGTTAGGGGCATGGCAGTTATATTAAACCCACGCCCCTTCGGTTTCTACACGGCATCGTACCGGAACGCTAAATCGCTTAGCGGTACGTCTTTGCCAGTAGGGTGGTAACTAGCCACGGCTGAAGCCTCCCACCAGGCCATTCTTACCTGCATTTTACATTTTTTCAACCTGCAATTTTTTAACCCAATGGTATCCAATCCTTTTAAAATCTTAGCTTACTTAGAATTCTACCCAAAAAAAAATCTGATCGCATATAACTTAATCCATATAATCCAACCATACTAATATTATAAATGCGAAAAAGTGTCTGTCTGTCTGTCCGTCTGTCTGTATGTCTGTGTGACTTATGACCTAAGGTGATATTGATTATTCATCTTGTATTTTTTTAACCTATTTTAGTTGCTGCTTTTGTTTTACTCCATGCTGTATTTACCTATAAGTAATCACTTCACTTGGCTTGTATTTATCTCGTATGATGGTTTTTATTTTTATTAATGTGTAAGATGTAAATGAATGCAAGACAAATTAATAAAAAGACAGGATCTTGTCAAAACCCTGATCCATGCAGGAGTAGATCCAGAAGTAAGAGAGAGAAAATATCTCTCTTTCTCTCTGCTCCATATTCCTCAATGGATCACGACTGTCAGAGTCGTGATCCTTTTCCATCAATCTAAATAGTGTTATTTTTATAAGGCGGATCCCCAGATCTTGAAACTCCAACTTGCATCTGCATCTCTAAGACTTTTTTTTATGTAAGAAGATGAAGCAAAGATAAAAATGCTTCCGAGCCGGTAGTAGTACTAAGTGAGCAAATCCCACATTTTTTTTATCCACTACAAGCTAGCCCTTGACTGCGATCTCACCTGATGGTAAGTGATGATGCAGTCTAAGATGGTAGCGGGCTAATCTGTTAGGGGTATGGCAGTTATATTAAACCCATAACCCTTCGGTTTTTACACGGCATCGTATCCGAACGCTAAATAGCTTGGCGGCACGTCTTTGCCGGTATGGTAGTAACTAGCCACGGCCGAAGCCTCCCACCAGGCCAGACCAGGGAAAATTCAGAAATTGACCCTGCCGCGGAGATCGAACCCAGGACCTCCGCACGTTAAGGCAACAGCGCTACACACTGCGCGTCGTCAACGGAGGTCGTAAAACTTACCACTTACACTTGACCGGTTTCCTTTGTCTCCAATAAACTCGCGCTGCGGTTTCTCCATTTATCAAATCAAATCAAATCAAATATTCTTTATTCAAATAAACTTTTACAAGTACTTTTGAATCGTCAAGTGAATCTACCACTGGTTCGGAATGCCATTCCTACCGAGAAGAACCAGCAAGAAACTCGGTGGTTGCTTTTTTTAAATAATTCATTTACAATTACTATATCAATGTGTACATAAGTAACCGCTGTCCCCAGCATTGCTGGAGCGATCAAATCCATGCTCCTCTATCATTTACATAATCTTCAACAGTATAATAAGCTTTTTTCAGGAGCATACTTTTAATGGATTTCTTAAATTTGTTTATTCAATTCATGTCAAAGACGGGCAGACAGAAAGTAGCCCCATTCCCGCCGGTGGCACCCGTTCACGAGCATGACGCATGATCCAGCCATTGCTTCGCTCGACCATATTTGATGTTATATTAAGTAACTACAACGTTTACTTTAATCTTGTTTCCTTTCGTTTATTCTTTTGTTGCTTGACTCCATATTTCTTATTAAGGGTCGTTAAACTTAAAGCACTTTGCGTTTACAGTAACGTTTAATATTTTTATCTCTGTGTAACTTTTAAGTTATTGACCGCTAAATACTGTACGTATTGGTTTTCAATGATTCGGTCTTATTTTGTGTTATAGGTATTCAAATTTCCAGTTTTTTTATCTTAATAACATTATGTCCTACATTCTCACACCACCCTTGCGTCATACTTATATACCAACTAGTTACTAGATGATGCCCGCGACTTCGTCCGCGTGGATCAAGGTTTTTTGATTCCACAGACACACTTTTGCATTTGTATAATTAGTATGGATTTACTATAATGATTCATATAGTAAAATCATACTAATATTATAAATGCGAAAGTGTGTTTGTTTATTGATTTGTACTTCAATCACGCCGCAACAGACCAACGGATCGACGTGAATTTTCGCATGGGTATAGTTGAGTACCTGGAGAGTGTTAAATGTTACTTTTTATTCCAGAAAACCTTGCATAATCATTATCGTTAGTAAAATCTAATCTAAAGGTATTTCGAAACAGTCAGAGTCTTATACTTAGTGATATTTTGACGTTTTCTTTTTGTTTCATCAAAACTTATTGAAATCTTATTATATTTTTAACCGACTTCCAAAAGGAGGAGGTTCTCAATTCGGCGCGTATGTTTTTTTTTTAAATGTATGTCGGTGCATATCTCCGTGGTTTCTGAACCGATTTGAAAAAAAACTTTTCAATGGTTAGAAGAAGCTCCTGAGGTGGTCCCATAAAAAAACTCCAAATCCTCAATCCTGATGCTGTAGGTGTACCGTACTACATGAAATCCTCAAAACTAGGGAGTTAGGAAATTTTGATGGTGAATTCATATAGTAGGTATCAAGTCACGTATGTACGATTCAACTCTGAGTCCCAAATCCTCAACCCTGATGCTGCAGGGTACAGAACTCCTTAAAAATAGCGATTTAGGATTTTTTTGCGGTGAAGTCATAATATAGGTGTCAAGTAACGACTTCATACTTAAACTCAAGTCCCAACTCCTCAACTCTGATACTGCAGGGTACAGGGCATTCTTAAGCTGTGGGGATTTAGAGTACACTAAAAAGTTAAAAATAAAAATTCTTTCCAAAAAACCGACTGTAAAGCCACTGTAAAGTAAAAAATAATTTTGATTTCTACACACTATGTTAGAGTCGGGCGAGCCTTACACGTCAACTTTGCCTATCTTTGTATACTCGTCCGACTTTGGAAGTCGGTTTTTGGACAGAATTTTGTGTAATATTATTATTGTAATTGTAACTAAGATGAATTATTTTATCTCAATTGCCTGTTATAATATTTGTACGCCGGATAATGCGCTGAACTCTGTTTTATAACCTAACATCTTATGTACATACACACATTATACAAATAAAGAATATTCTATTCTATTCTAAAGTGTTTTGATGCTTATTTGATTTACAAAAAACCTGCTACAAAAAATCTATACTAGTAAAATTTATATTTACAAAAAAAATATTCTCCGTCCAAATGGGCATGGTACACACAAGACACTGGCGCCATTGCCTCTTTGAATTAATTAATTTGATTTTATAATTAACTCAAATTAACTCCAAAAACAAGAAAGGCTTAATGTAAGCTTCTCTCTCCAATTACAATGTCATTATAAATTAAGGCAGTGTCTCACAAAACATATGCCTAATATTTACGTAACTTAATATGCGAAGAGCAATAATGCCGAGCAATTGTTAGGCTGTGTGTACATTGAGGCATTGCTTTGAAAAACAAAGACTAAAGGGAAGTCCAACATAAAACCGAATAGAAAAAATGACCGCCTTTCCAGGAACACTTTTCATACCTTGTTTTTTTTAATTATTAAAGGCTGGATGTATCGTTGATCATCAACTTATCACCACTGTTAAACACGGGTCTCCTTTCAGAATGAGAAGAGTTAGGGTCATAGTCCACCACGCTTTCTATGTGAAGATCGATAGATTTACATGCTTTTGAGTGCATTATGGAAAATTCTCAGGAACGCAGGTTTCTTTACGTGGTTTTCCTTCACAGTTTATAGCAAGAGATATTTAATTTTGTTTTGTTTTTTTAAACCACTAAGGGCAAAATGTTGAGTTTAAAATATTTTGCTTTGCTCAGCTCCTCTCCTTAACAATATAGGAACGTAGCCTTAGGTATTATTCCCTGATTTATGACTTATTAAATTCATAAATACTATTGAGATTATTCTTGTCTTCTTTCACCCATTATTAATGTTCTCAACCACAACCCAAATTAAAATCTCGGAAGATGAAAATATGTAAATTAGGACCTTAGAACATGTTTATTAAAACTTTTTGTCGTGTCCATAAGGTTCATTTTGCTGTCGTCAAGCGTAAATCTACTCTGTATTTTTAATAATATACTTACTTATTTCATAAATGTGAAAGTTTGGATGGGTGCATGTATGGATGAATGGATGTTTGTAACTCAATCACGGATCTAGATGAGATTGGGCACAGAGATAGATTATAGTCAGGAATAACACTTAGGCTACTTTTTATCCCAAAAAATTAAAGAGAGAGGAACCGAAAAACGTCAATCCACGCGAACGAAGTCACGGGCATCAGCTAGTAGAAAATATATTTTATAATAATATGCGAAACAATAAACTGTGCCTTTGCCAACAATATTTGAAAGATAGATAGATAACGTGACAGAAAAAATATGGAAAAACATAAATAAAAGTTCATGTAACGATACTAGGTAATACACAAGCTCAGAAATACGCTTGAGCTGTTAAAGACAAAAGTACTCAAATCACAAAGTTTTTATGCAAAAAGTTAGTAAACTCGAATCTCTATAAATCCTGACACAAGTCCATCCACATGGGATTACTGCAGAGTGCATCCCATTAATGTATTGAAGCAGAAAATCCGGTTGTTGTGTCTAGCTCACAAATAAAACCGAAGGTCGACAATTTGAATGCATGTAACGTTTAAGCGAAAACACACGAGAGACAAAAAAAAACATTTTTAAAATTAAATCATAGCTTACGCTTGGCCACAATCATACCTACCGTACAGTGCAAAATATAATGGAACCAGCTTCCATCTTCTGTCTTCCCTCATGATTATAATATGGGGCTCTTCAAAGGGCAGATCTCAAAAGCTCAAAAGCCGGCAACGCACTGACGGTTTGCAGCAAATATGTATGGGCGGCGGTAATCAATCAAAAGCAATAGTCGATAATTATAAAATATAAAAAATAAAATAAAATTTGTTTATTTCGGACACTTATTTTTGTGTACTCGCTTTCGATGCGATTTGAATTGAAGTTTTGTTTTTGTTTTTATCCACTACAAGTAAGCCCTTGACGATCTCTTGCGATCTCACCTGATAGGAAGTGATGATGCAGTCTAAGATGGTAGCGGGCTAACCTGTTAGGGGTATGGCAGTTATATGAATTAAACCCCTAGTCGGTTTCTACACGGCATCGTACCGGAACGCTAAATAATGGGCGGTACGTCTTAGTAATCAAGAATATCATTTGAAATACGATACCTGCCGCAAAATAGCTTGATCAGTATCATTGGATTGTTGTAGACCTATACTGAAAGGTTCGTTCATAAAGGCTCAGCCATTTATGAGAAAAGGCCTTCTTGGTCATTTATTCTTTAGGACATTCATTTCGTCCAATCATGTTTTCCTTTGATCCGATACTTGAAAATAGAATGAATTATAGTATAAGTTAGCTGATGCCCGCGACTTGGTCCGCGTGTAATATGTTTTTTTGGATTCCCGCGAGAACTCCTTAATTTTCCGGAATAAAAAGTAGCCTATGTCACTCTCCAGGTCCACAACTATACCCATGCCAAAAATCACGTAAATCCGTTGCTCCGTTGCAGCGTGATTGAAGGACAAACCAACAAACAAACTGACTTTCGCATTTATAATATTAGTATGATATGATATGATATTATTTTCATATTTTTTGATCCACGCTTTACAAACATAGATGGATTTTAGAATCGCCGAAAACGGAGAACGCTCCATTAACATCAGATGACCCGCCTGCTCGTTTGCTCGCTATATATATTTTATAAAAAACCTGCAGCCTGCTATTCTGTAACTCAGTGGCTATAAAAAAATGAAAGCCATTGACAAGTATTTTTATCCATTGAAGGTTCGCTTTTAAATAAAAATAACATTTTCATGGTCATTTTTATTTCCTGTGGAGTCGTACCGCGTCACGTTGCGTCTAGTTGGGTCACTTTCTTCGCTCACCTAGAACATCGGATTCGTTACTATTTAAAGCTCTTTCCGCGTAACTTCAACCTCATAACAGCGCGTAACATACTCTCTCGCAGTGTAGCTGCTATCACTAATTTCAGTTTTGTAACCCAACTACGGCGAAGCTAAACGGAGAGTTATGCTTTTTTCCGGTGTGTATGTATGTTCATCTGTTCCCTCATAACTTCTAAACTACTTATCATAATTAGACTTATGAGGTATCGTTGGAAACGTCTTGATTGCCCGTTAGTTATAGACTGTGTGACGTCACATTAAAAATAATATGGCGCTCTCTAGAGGACATAAATTATTACAGTCATGAGAATTATCGATTATCGAGAATTTATGGAGAGTAAAATCAAACTGTCTCTGTTACGTTATTTACTTTGTTTCCATGGTAACACTTGTTTATGTTTCCACGGTAACCCTTTTCATTCGTAAGGATTAAACTCCAATCGGGCGTCGGAGCTGGCTGAGCCTAAATTGTCCAATTTCAAAAATGTTAAAAATAAGTAATTTTTACATCGTGTTTTCTTTTGCAACCCTATTAATTTTGGATTAGGCATTATATAAATCCGCCGCAAAACCGTATTGTAATAGAATTAAATCTTTTTCTTATCTCAACAAGAGCAAAAGAGAATAAATTACGTGAATCCTCTTGTAATTAGCCTTTCGGGAGTTTTAGCCAATTTTACACGAGACTCGGAACGATTTCAGTAATTATCCGCAAGGATCTTAATGAAAGAATGAATCCTTCTGCCCTTTGTTTTGTCATTATTACGGAAGTTTCATTGTCACACCTTACTAAAGTACCAAAGTAACTCCGATAATTAATTAAAATTAATGATTTTTAGCATATAATTAATAGTTTTGAAAAGCTAACGAATGAAGCATCCATTTTAGTACATAGCTGGCGCCAATCAAATAGTCGCGTCTGAAGATGACCGCAAGACGCGTCGCAATAGCATAAGTTTTTGCGCTACCTATGTTTTTTTTTATCCACTACAAGTAAGCTCTTGACTGCGATCTCACCTGATGGTAAGTGATGATGCAGTCTAAGATGATATCGGGCTAACCTGTTTTTTTTTTTTTTTTTTTTTTTTTTTTTTTTTTATTTAAGAAAATCTTTTCCCCCGATATTGTGGTCGGAGACCGTGTCAGCTTTTTGTATGTTATACATTTTATTTTTACAAATAGTCTATAAGTTGAGCTTTTATTTATTTAATTATATTTCTAGTCTGCGTTGATAATTGGAATCAAAGCACAGGGCTAACCTGTTAGGGGCATGGCAGTTATATTAAACCCATACCCCTATTCGGTTTCTACACGGCATCGTACCGTACATGTGTGTTGACTTCGACAACTTGTATGAGAGCTGCGCAAACAAGCGCTCGCACCTTAGCTCAGAGACGACTAGGTATTTTTTAGGGACTAACTACACTTAACTATCATTAATTTAAACCCATCTGGATGAGATCACTTTTAGTGATAAGACCGCCCTTGCGCACTTTGTTTTCTATACTTTGTGTTTACTTTATATGTTAATGTTGGGGTAGCAATTAAGAATTTATCTATCTAAACCAATATTATAAAGAGGAATGATTTGTTTGTTTGTAATATATAAACTCAAAAACTACTCAACTGATTTTAAAAATTATTTCTTCTATAGAAAGCTACATTATAAGTGAGTAACATTTTATTTTCAAAAAAATTAGAGGTCCTTAAGAAAATTGCAGTTATGTGAACTGAGTCGGAAAAAAACATTTCTTCTGAGAGCTTACGTGGCGTGCGCTGCGTTAATAGTTAAAGTTACACGAAAGAATGTTTGGTGGAATTGTTCCTCTCAAAAGTTCTAAATAAAGTCCGCGATAGCATATCTATCTTTTAAGGTTGACTCACCATTGTCATTTTTATGATTTGGTCTAAACCAATGCTTTACTTGCGAAGGTGTTTTTACCGATATAGTATTAATTCTTATAAAAATAAATACGTTTGTCATCTCAAGTATTTCATTAAGATAATAATTGTCCTTTGCACCATTTAATTTAGATGAATATCTTATGAGATATCATAGAAATAATGTAACGTGCAAGGGAAAAAGCGCGACTGCAGTCGGCGCTCAGATTAAATACCTATGATCTGAGGGCTGGTGGCAGTGGCAGGTATAGTGAGGACGGGGCGTACTCCTGCAATGTAATATAAAACCTGCGCACTGCCCACTGCCCACTGGCTATATTGTGTAAAGACTATTACGATTATTATTGCTACCCGTGCGAAGCCGCGGCGGATAGCTAGTTATAACATAAAATTTCAAATCTAATTTATCTCGAGGCAAGTCAAATGTGAATATGTAGTTATTCTTTAGTTGGATAACAAAAACAGTTGTCGTCGTCGCTGTTTTATTTTACTTCTTGGAGCTAGTAAATTAAACTTTGTCTTAATAAGTTAAATACAACAACAGTTTTAGTGTCCAACTGAGAAACTTAACTTTTCTTTGTATTTACTATAGGAGACTGTGTATTCACTAACATAAATGCCAAATACCTTGTTTTATGTTAGGTATGTCTGTTTTGTTTGTAGTTCTTAGTAAAGAAGATACTTAATAACTTGTTTAACGACTGTTTTTGATTGTTCCGGACATTTTTTTTTTAAATTATTAATTATTTTACTTGGTTCTTTTTTATTTCACTACAATTATTGATTGCGATCTTTTCGATGGTAAGTGGTGGTGATAACGGCAAAATTCAAAAAATTCAAATTCAAATGTTTTTTATTCAAATAGACTTTTTACAACTTGGGCAGTTATATACCAACACATTACATACCAACCCTTAATCTTATGTCTTTAACGGTAGAGTGGTAACTAGTTGCGGCCGAAGCCTTCCACCAGACAAATAAAAAATATTTTGTCACATAACTGAGTTGGTACATTACGATTAATAACTCCATAAAATCTACAAAATTATCCACTAAGATATAGATTAAAAAAGATAGGCTTAATGTTGGTTTGTATTCACCCATTCAACATTTCAGGTATCCTGGGTCCGCCGTAGAGGTAAAGAAGAAATGCCAGAGCTACTGACAGTCGGAGCTGTGACGTACGCAGCTGACAACAGAGTGTCTGTAGCGAAGAGGTACCCTGGGAACTGGAGGCTACTGCTCAGGGAAGTGAAGCCAGATGACGAAGGAGTATACGAGTGCCAGATATCAACACATCCCCCTAGAGTTAGCAGAACTTATCTACACGTAAACAGTAAGCTGCATTTTCAATGCTTCTTTTTTCACTTCTGCGAGGGATTAATAGCCTAGTTCGCGCTGGTTAAACGTAATCGACCTGCGATGTATGCTCAGTACGCTTAGTCTAAGTTTTTACATTGTAAATTCGATTGATCGTATTGCGCGTCAAATCACAATATGCAAATTACATTAGCGTCACAGTAAAATAAACCTTAACCGCTCTAGAGACAGGTGTAGAGTTCACCGAACGCATTAACAGAATATATAAATATGTATTAATAAGGATAAAGTTGGAAATATCTTCTTAGTATACCTATTCTACATCTTGAAATAACCCGGGCTTGACATGTTCCACATATTAAAGTTAGAAAATAGACGAGCTCAACTGAATTGGAACAAAATGTAATCCGATAAAAAAAAACTAGAACTGCCCTATAAATATGCTGCTCTATCCTAATTATAGTATTTAATCGATTTATGTATTTCTAGCGCCACAAGTATGGGTGGTGGACGAGGCCGGCGGGCCGCTACAAGAGAAGTACTACGAAGCGGAGTCAACCCTAGCGCTGATGTGCAGGGCACGACACGTGGAGACTCCCGCAGTGCTTACTTGGCTGCATGAGGGGAGAGCGTTGAATGCTGATACCACTAGAGGAGGTATCAGGTAAGAACACTCATACACAGGTTGGAACAGTCATGACTGATCGAAAATGATGAAGTGATGGAAGCGGAGTCAACCCTAGCCCTGATGTGTAGGGCACGCCACGTGGAGACTCCCGCAAAGCTTACTTGACTGCATGAGGGGAGAGCGTTGAATGCTGATACCACTAGAGGAGGTATCAGGTTAGAACACTCATACAAGGACAGGTTGGAACAAATACTCAATACTCAATTAATATTATTTTTCTTTTTTATCCACTACAAGTGGTATGGATGAAGCAGTCTAAGATGGCAGCGGGCTAACCTTTTAGGGGCATGGCAGTTATATTAAACCCATACCCCTAATCGGTTTCTACACGGCAAAGTACCGGAATGCTTAATCGCTTGGCGGTACGTTTTTGCCGGTAGGGTGCTAACACAGCCGAAGCCTCCCACCAGGCCAGACCAGGGAAAATTCAGACATTATGAATTCTCAAATTGACCCTGCCGGTAGTTTGCAATACTTACATAGTTTTCACTCTCATAGCCAGATGAGACGGGAAATCTGACACGACCGGAGAGAGATCAGGTGCAGGACCAACGGCTTTACGTGCTCTCCGAGGCACGGGGGTGATACACCGCCAACTTCCTAACTCCTGGCTAATACTGAGAATTTCTTGTCAGAAAAACCCAATACTTAATTAAGGCCCGACCCGGGGTTAGAAACCGGGACCTCGTCAGCCGCAGTCGAACGTGCTAATTATTAGACCAACGAGGCATGTTAATTCTTTTTTTAATTAAATAATTTTAAGTTTAATATTTTTTTAATATTATTTACAGAGAATATGGCTGACAGTTAACACAATATTATTTACATATTATACACGCATTAATCTGTTAATCTAAACACGTTGCCTTTCTGGTTCAATGTGTTCCAACGTTGATAGATGATCCATATTCACCGCGAAAGGAGCTGAAATACATTTTCATATACCCGCCAGGTATTTTGAAACCCGATACGACAGTGTCACACCGCTAAACCTTTTTGTGCGTGTACGGAATATAATATTATAAATAAATAATGACTTCGGGGCGTAAACCGTTCGTAAATTAGTTTCATAATACCTAGGTATATCGCTAATCGGTTCTCCTATCACTATTGTAAAATCTTCAAATTATTATCCATTTTCTTTACCTCGACCAACATATAAGTTTGACTGTTCATACGGGTAACGCAGCCAGCGTTCTGGGCATATTGCCTCATTGCAGCGGCTTAGATGATACTTTTAATGTTTAGTTTTTAATTAAGAATTCAATGCATTTCATAGTTTTAATTGGATATTTTTGTTATTAGTATTTAATTAATCGTATTTTATAATCCGAAATAAATCCATACTAATTTTCTTTATCCTCAGTTTTCTTTATTCAGGCATATTATTATTGTAATTTTATCACTAGTACGGTAATGAAATGATTATCAAGCTAAAATGTAAATAGAATATAACGTGGAATAAGCAAATAGTCATTTTATTTAAGTAGTTAGGTATACATAAAACCAAGTAGGTACTTAATACATTCATTATTATAGAAGTGGGAATTCAGTAATCCTTACACGTTGTGTTTCTGGTTCAACGTGTTCCAAAGTTGATAGATGTTTTCTTAACTAAATTAATACTCGTACATATAATAATAATAAATAATAATAATAAAATGTTTTATTTCAGGCCAAGTACCCATATCGTAAATACAAAAAAATACAAAATGCAAAAATATTGTAAACTATAAAACTACAAAATACAAAATTTAAATACTTAAATCCTAAATACGAATACAAAATAAAATAAAATACGAACAATAAGATATTGTTCCATTTGTATGCTTATTTCCGATTCGCACTGCGATGCTGCGTCAACCAATGCCGGAAGATGGCGACATCCAAGTGGTCACACATTGTTCGGAGAATCTCATTATTCGAGTGACGTAATCGCTCCCAAAAAGAAGCGATTCTCGAGCGTAGTACAGCAAAGAAGTCGGGCATTCTTGCCGATGCAAACATGTTCGACGCACTACAGAATCGCGGTAGTTTCATCAGGATGCGGTAAGCATCATTGTACTGCACCCTGATGGCACCATACGAGCGTCTTGTGTAGTTAAACCACAACTGACACGTATATAGGTTTTGACAAAACGCTCTAAAAAGAGTGTTCTTGACCTGTTCGTTGCAGCGGAAGAATCTACGGGCGATCATGTTGCATCTTACGGCAAGGGCCCTCCTCTCGCGCTCAATGTCGTTGTCGTCATTGAGGTTCTCCGTCAACATGTGCCCTAAATACTTGAAAACCCCCACTCTCCGGATCTCCACACCATTCATAAACAGCGGAGGGACACTGTCCGGACCCCTTCCACACTTAAAAACCATCATTTCGGATTTGGAAGCGTTATACTTAAGTCCATGACTTAAAGCGTATTTCTCACAAATACCCAACAACTTCCGCAGTCCCCTGATAGAGGGGCTGAGAAGCACCATATCATCAGCGTAACTTAGATTGTTGACACAAACTCCACCGATATGACAACCGATTTTGGTGCTCCTCAGCTCCTCTATCAGGCCGTTTACATAAATGTTAAAAAGGTCCGGCGATGTCAATCCACCCTGGCGTACACCACATTCTAACCTATAGTCGTTAGAAAGTGTGTCACCCCATTTCACCTTGTTGCTCTGGTTCTCATACCAATATCTCAAGAGATTTATAACATCAGCTGATACTTTTTGTTTATTGAGTTTTGACCATAGTAAGTTGTAATTTACCAGATCAAAAGCTCGACTTAAGTCTAAAAAACAGGCATATATACTAGTGTCTCTGTTCGTGTAGTATTTAACTGTGTTTTTCAAACTGAAAATAGCAGAATCTGTTGAGACATTGGCACGAAAACCGAACTGCGCGTCATCTATACTGACGTTTTTCATAAGAAACGGATGTAAGAGTCGTTCAAATATTTTACCAATGATAGTACCCAGTGAAATGGGCCTATAATTATTCAATTTTGACAAATCTCCAGTTTTGTTTTTGGGGATGGGAACCACCACGGTTTTCATTAGATTCTTAGGTAAATACTTAAACCTAATACATAAATTGAAAAGTCTACATAAAACTTTACTAATATCTTCGCTAGCATAGAGTATATGTTCGACACTCAATCCATCGTGACCCGCAGATTTCCCACGCGTCATTTTTCTTATCACTTCAACCACATCGTTATATGAGAATTGCAGGTTCTCAATCTGCGGGTCCGACGGAGAAGTGTCGTAGGTTGCATGCTCCACCCCTTCAACGGTTAGTGGTTTGACCTTAAAATGACTAGCAAAAAGTTCGGAAATATCTTTCTTATCAACTATGTTCTCAACGCTATGTGGTAAGCGGGGTTTATTTTGCAGCCGCTTAGTGGCTTGCCAAAATTTTGGGAAGTTTTTATTTGCTCTGTACGCAGCTAAAATATTCATTCTAATCTGGTCTTGGTTATTCTGACACCATTTAAGTTTGCTTTTGAAATGTCTACGACTTATCACCATATCATTGTAGACTGGACCAGCTGTTGGTCTACCAGCCACCAACCAGGATGAGTAATGAAGCCGAGATATTTTATGACTTTGACTTACGTGGTAGTTCCAACCCACCACCGGCTTCCGTTTCCTATTCGCATCGCAGTGTGAATCGAAACTAATAACAGCCGCTTTTCTTAAAATACCTACAATTTTATCATAAAAACTATCTATTAAAAATAAATGTTCCGTACAAGTAAAATTATCACAGCTTAAACATTGACTAGAAAACATAACATTCTTAAGATTATCACAGCAATATTTATTATAAATACTAATCTGATGAGGCTTTCGTTGTCCCCATTTAACTTTATTAACTAAACTATTTTCACTGATAATTTTACTTACTACTACGTCGAAATTACATGTAATTACGAGTGGATAATGGTCAGACCAACCCACGTCATAATCTACGCTTACAGCTGTGACTGTTTTCCGCGCCGCACTTGTCCCGAGGCAATGGTCTAGCCACCGCGTCGAGCCGCTAGCGTCACTGACATATGTGAACGTAGATGAGTTCTTGCCTAAGATGTCATAGTCCACGCACTCCAGGGAATGCTCCGCACAAAATAATGAGAGCTCATCACCAAATCTGGAGATGCAATGGGCATTAAAATCTCCTAAAGCAAAGGCAGTTTCAGTTTCGTTGTCGTCAATAATAGCCATTATATTTGCAAGATTAGCAGTAAATTCGGTCAAGTTTTCTTCCGCATCAGTTGGCATGTAAACGTTAATGACGAGCAACTGCCGATGATTGCCCAGCTCTAGCCGCACCGCTGCCAACCTGTCCGTAGGGCACTCCACTATGGAAGCGCTAGGAAAAACAGATTTTCGCCATAGCAGAGCTAAGCCGCCATACGGTCGCCCCCGCAGCACGCCAGCCGCAGTGTCGACTGACGATTTCCCACACGAACCAAAATTGTCGTCGATTTGCTGTATAAAGTCAAGGTCGTGTGGGAGGAGCCACGTCTCCTGGAGGGCTATGATGTCTGCCTGTTGACACAATGAACGAACACGTTCTACAGATCGTTTAATTGAGCGACAGTTAAACGAGACTATTTTTATATTGGCTAAATTTGGTGACATTCTATTATTATTAATATTCGTTCGGTGCACTATCATTGACTGGTGTGTTTAGTGGCGGTATTCATGAATCGCTCCTTATATCGTCTAAACACCAACCCAGCAGGCCAAAACTTTTCATCCAAAAAGGTTCCCAATCTACTGGTAGGTATAGTAACTTTAAACGAATTAAACGACGTCTCTTTATTCTGTTTGAGTTGCTCGACATTGACGCATTGTTCCCCTCTTTCCGAAATATGTTCCAAGATGTTATTTACAGTAACTGATTTTTTCGCTCGCGATACATATATGGAGCACTGGGAGTCAGCTACCTGTATTTTGCACTCAGTGTCAGAGGTGCCCCGCATATTTTTCGGCTTTCGTTTTTTATTTGTGACAACAGTAAACGCATTCATATCCTCCGGAGGTAGTTCACTCGATGCGCTGCTCACCGCCGCTGACTTAGTTGTTAGTGCTACGCCAGATTGACCCGAACGCACGGTTTGCATACGTGCGCTCCTCGCTTGGCGCGGCTGACCCGACTTGAACACTATGTCCCGGTAAGTCGGTGTAAACATTGATTCCGTGACGCTCGCCTGTGTGCGAGTAGGGGATGGTACTGCCACAGGCTGAAGCGTTTTAGATGGTGATGGCAATTTCGTAGGTGTCACCGCTCTGCGAGGAGTATCACTATAACGCTCTTGACACGAAGTGCGAATTTCCTTCAGTTCGGTTATGAATTGCGTTTTCAGTTCCATGAGCTCAGTTTTCATAATCGTCATATCTTTCAGCAATCGAGTGACGTCAACATAGTCGAACGATACAGGAGGGAGACGACTTAGATCCCGTGCTACAAAGTTGGGTAAACTATTTGGGTCCACTTCCTTCAACAGTTTGATCACATCCTTGATACATTTCTTCTTTTTGTCATCACCTTTACGATGTATGTTTCTTAGCTCGTGGGTACATACACTATATAGGGTACTTTTGCCTGTTTCCACTTCTACATCGGTGTAGTTAGAAGCACAGATTTGTATAATACTAAGTTCGTCCAACACATCTATTTTATTCTGCACGAAACACAGAAACTCGTCAATTATTATTTGACCCGCCATCGCTTATGGATTGGGTCATACGTCAAAAACACATTTTTATCGGGTGTAGTGCGTATTGCATATATGCACTGCGCTTTGAACAAGATCACGACCGATTGTCACCAATTGCGACGAGCAAATGATGTAAGGTACAATAAGGTACGATACAATAATGTAAGGATCAGTCGTAGCAGTTTAATAACTCTACAATATTTTCGGATAATTAAGTTATTCGCGCACAATTAAGTTTTCAATAATGTGCTTCTAAAAATGTTTTATAAAAAAATCATTTAGAACACCAGTTCATAATTTCAAATCTTTTCATGCCGGTATTCGATGTGACCCAAGGTCGTCTCGCCTCTATAACCTACGTCCTCCACACTCAAGTAAAAGAAAGCGGTATACTAAATTAATTTTAATAATACACTTTGAAATACGATAAGACTCGGTCATGTTATGATGTTCGGGAACCTTTTTGTACGTGTCCGAAGGAAGAAGATTACATGTGAATTATTTATATGTTCTTAATAAATAATATGGAATTGTGTAAAATTTTGATCTCTACGTTGGGTAAGATTCAATAAAAATATATTTTTAGATATCGATCAGGGGCAACGCATCGCTTAAAGCAATTACCTGTTGTTGACTTTCATGTTTTAACGTGACATCTGTCATTTTGAGTAATACTGCTTAAGTATTGCTTTAAGCGTTGGCACTTGGCAGTATGGCCCCTTACTACCATAGCTTAGAGCAGTATTATTTCAAAATAATAGATTTAATGTCTCGTGCCATAACATCCCTAAAATAAGAATTACCTACTATTCTTAAACATGAACGTCAACTTATGATTACATTTTTAAAAGGCCAGGTAAATTAAGAGGTATGTTTAAAATAGATTTCAATGCAGAGATTTTTTTTAAATTGTGTTTTAAGATGCGTCAATGGCTGCTCAAAGGTCTTGAAAACAGCACATTATTTTTACAAGCAAACATTATGTCACCGTTTGATGAATACACTACTTTTAAAAACCCCCTTTTACGCTACACAAGGCCTTAAGCCCCAAAATTTAAATTGCATGAATCTTAAAATAGCATTTCCAGCTTAAACCAATAATACATAAACGAAATCCAATTCGACAGTTGATCCATTTGGAAAGAGCAAAATCTGTTTACGTCGTATTTCTGGTTCAACACGTTCCAACGTTGATGGATGAGCCAAATTCACTTCAAAGGAAACTAAAAATGAATTTTCATGCTTTACAAGGTGCTTTTAAAATTCAATATGACGGTATGGGGTCCCTTAACCTTTTTGAACTCGTTCGAGTAGACATTATAAATAAATAGCGATTTTGTGATCCTTACGTGATTTGGCATTTTTTTACAATATCTATTTATATTATATATAATATATATAAATATACATATATATGTATTTGAATATTTGCTATTATAATTTTTTACCTCCCACCAGGCAATATTTACCTACCTATAACTTTTTACCGTAAAGAGGTTGCGATGCGAGGCTTGACATCTAATTATATTTTCCCTTCTCATGCTCTAAAAAGATGTCATTATAGCTTAGCATAGGCTGACTAAAGTTAGCATTTAGCCTCTAGGGATGAAAGTTTCTTTTTTTTGCCGTAGGTACTGTCCTTATATCGGTATGCGTGATATTCTCATTCGGTTATCCAAAATTTGTAATGTAGGGTTACTATCAACAGCTAAAAAATTTATGTCACTTAATTGAATGTCAATGTTACCCATCGTATCCTACCATTATACTACAGATCTATGCCTATGGTACTACTGTACTTTTTAAAATTTGTCCTTGACAACGATACAGAGAAAAATAAAGTTGGTATTGCGGTTTGCCGCGAAATCAAAGATTTTTTTGCTGTAGTTATTACAATTTTTTAATTACTGGCTTTAAGTTGAAATATTTTCGATTGGATTTGTTCACAGCGGATTTTAGTACTTGCCCACTTTTTTAGGCTTTTCGAAGCGATGCGAGCGTAATTTTGAACGAAAAAACTTCAAAATTTTATACATATATGTCTGGTTCAATGTTGATTTTCTGAAAAAAGTCAAAATTCTATGATGTTTTATTCTTGAACAAGCTGATGCCCGCGAATTCATCCGTGTGGATTGAAGTTTTTTGATTCCCGCGGGAACTCTTTAATTTTCCGTGATAAAAAGTGAAACTATATGTGTTATTTCAGACTTTAATCTATCTCTGTGCCAAATTTCATGCAAATCCGTTCTGGCGTGATTAACAAACGTTTTAGTAATAAACATTCATCCATCCAAACTTTCGCATTTATCTCGAGAGAACTCTTTTATTTTCCGGGATAAAAAGAAGTCCTTCCCCGGGACGTAACCTACCCTGGGACGTAACCTACCCTTATTCCAAATTTCATTAAAATCGGTTGAAAAGAAGAAAAGAAAAGACCGTTGAAGCGTAGCAGAGACAAACAGATAGATATACGAGTACAGACGCTTCGATCTCCCAACCGTTACGTCAAATTATAAATGTAGAGGCTTCAAAATTTCACGAGTCGTATATTTTGAAGAGTTAATTTCGTCGTTACTCTGGCTGGATCAGCCAAGATTACACGTTTGCGGTTATTACCTAATTTATGAGTGTGTACCGTGTGTTCATTTATAATCTCATTCACCTTACAAAATGGTTGATTGTAGTGCCTACTATACTAGGAGGGAACCGTGACTTCTGCTACGTGGATTTAGGTTCTTTGAAAATCCTTTAGGAACTCTGTAATTTTTAAAGTCAAAATATATGTGTCCTTTGTCTAGTCAGTCAATCAGTGAGTCAATCAAGACAATTCAATCTATACTAAAAATAATACTCAGAATCACAATCAGAATCAGAAATCATTTATTGCATTATACACAAATATTATAAAGGTGGTATAAAAGACAAAAAAGTCAAGTGTATTACCATTAATTGGCTTGCAATACTTAAAAATAATCCTAATTAAAGTTAATAGTATTCAGTTAATTATTGTAAAAATAATTAATATAATATGTCAATTTTTTAAAATAAAATAACCAAAAAAAAAAGAATTGTTTGAGATTGATAATATTGAGATATGTCATAGGTACATTTAGATTTTTCCATAAACGCAGCATATAATTCAGCCAACCGTCATTCAAAAAATTCTTCTAGGCTGTAGTAGGCTTTGCTAATCAACCAATTCTTTAAGACTCTCTTGAATTATAATACTTAATACTTATATTACATAAGCGAAAGTTTAGATGGATGTATGTTTGTTATTTAATCACGCCAAAACGGCTGAACGGATCTGGATGAAATTTGGCATAGAGCAGTGGCGATTCAACAAAACTGCGAAAAAGCAAAGCAAAAGCGAAGCCAATAAAACTGATTCAAGTGATTTCATTCAAATAATATAAAGTGAATAGGCATCTTCTAGGCAAGCGCGCTCCAACCTAGACCTCATCATTGCTTTGCACTAAGCATGATTGTCGTCAAGCGCAAGCCTATCAAGCCTTTAAAAAAATTGAATTCATTTATATCAAGCAACGACTTAGTGTCCCAACTTCTCCTGAAATCCTGATCTGAAATCATGATGCAGCAGAGTATTCATTCCTTAGCCGTGGGGAGGTTATTCAACCAAATTATTATATTATGACGCAAAGGAAATATCTACGTAAACTGTACCTGCGCTTACCAAGCTTAAAAACTTTTTTGTTACAGTGTTAAAACGGAGCAAGTCCCCGGCGGTGCTGACAGCGTGCTCCGGTTAGCACGCGTGAACAGCAGCGACGCTGGCAACTACACGTGCGCTGTGCGCGGAGCACGGCCCCACACCGTGTCCGTTCATGTGCTCAATGGTAATGTCTTTATTACTGTTTACTTCTGACTGTGTACAACAGAGCAAGTATCTGGTGACACTGACAGCGTGCTCTGGTTAGCACGTGTGAACAGCAGCGACGCGGGCAACTACACGTGCGCTTTGCGCGGAGCACGGCTCTACACCGTGTCCGTTCATGTGCTCAACGGTAATGCGTTTATTACTGTTTACTACTGACTGTGTACACCAGAGCAAGTATCTGGTGATGCTGACAGCGTCCTCTGGTTAGCACTATGAAATGCAGCGACTCGGGTAACATCACGTGCGCTGTGCGCAGAGCATACCTATCTCCACACCGTGTCTGTTCATGTGCTCAACAGTAATTGTTTTTATTACCTACTCTTTACTATAGGTACTCCGTGTATAACAGAGCAAGTATCTGGCGATGCTGACAGATTGCTCCGGTTAGCACGTGAGAAAAGTAATTACACAGGAAACTGAACCTTCAATATCTGAGATGTGACACGTCATGCTTTCATCCGTGCTGTAATAAACAGTAGGTAGCTTTGTAAAACAAAGCAAGTATTTCTGTTCACGTGCTCAGTGGGAATGTTTTTATTACAGTAAATAGTAATATACTTAGTACCTTTTATTATAGGTGCAGACAATATGAATAACGCATTACGTAATACTAGGTATACATGAGGACTATTTTTTAGGTTCTTGTTCAAATTAAAAAAATATATTAATTACTTGAGAATTGAGCAATAACTACTATTTGATAATCAGTAGGTAAACAAACCTCCATACCTTAATAATTAAAGGTAAGATTATTTTTCAAAAGTTGTTAAAGTGCGCCGGCAAATATAAGATAAAAAAAAAAAAAAAAATCACAAAAGAAAATTGTGAAAGTGCCCCGGCTAATGAAAGCTAAAAAAATAAGAAAGATAGAAAATATAAAATAAAGAAAAGAGAGAAAGAGTAAGCCTACCGCACAAAAAGAAATAAGCAAAGAGTAGCCTCGAAATTCTACCAACGACTTGTGTTCCCGAGACTAACCGGGTTTCATTGTGTTTGCTTCATTTTGTGGATAGAATTCAACCTAAAGTAAAAAGTTGGGGAATTGACTTAAAGAATTTGCTGTAGAGATAGTTCTGTCCTTGGTTACAGACTTGATTTCAAGTTCATTAAGTTACCTCAATGACTTGATTTCAAGACTATACTTTTTCATCGCGTAGGAAATATGGATGCGTATAGGGCTACAGTAACTCATTTTAACAGTAATTTCTATTTTAATACTATATAGGACTTTGTCCGCTTGGTTTGAGTTTTTTTTTAAATCCCTGGGGAAAGATTTGATTTTCCGGGATAGAAATAGACTATGTCTCCAGATCTTCAATTATATCCATGCAAAAAATCACGTCGATCCATTGTTCTTTGCCGCGTGATTGAAGGACAAACCAACAAACTTCACCATTACTAGTATGAATTGTGAATTATGACCTCGACTTCGTTTGCGTTTATAATAACCTAGCGTAAGTCTTTATCACTTAGGGAAAACCTTTTCAACCTGTCCTTCTTCTTATTTTGTTTTATGGCCTTTATTAGTGCCAAACCAGCCTGTCCTTTGCCCTGTCCTTTTACCTTTTACCCTGTCCTTCCCCGGGATGCAACGAATCTGTAACAAATTTCATCAAATGGTTGAACTATTGGGTCTTTTATTTCGTCCTCCACCACCACCACTACAGCCCATCGATGTCCCACTGCTGGGCAAAGACCTCCACTCAAGGGTAATAAGAGAGAGGGAATTAGAGCTGAGACCCAGCTTAGAGCTTTTTTTCGTCCGCGTCGTTTAAATTTTTTTATCCCGCGGAAAATCCTTTTTTTATTTTATAATTTTAGTAGCTAATGCCCGCGACTCCGTCCGTGTGGAGGTATCAAAAATAGTGTACTTCCTACCGAATATACCTACACAAAAAAATCATAAGAATCGGTCAAGCCGTGACACGAGAATTTTATACTAGTGGTTCGCCCCGAACTGAGACCTCGCGGCGCCATCTATTGACATAAATGTGAAGTTCTGTTAAAAATACTGACGCTCATTAAAAATTAAATAATTTCGTTTCCTTACAATATTTATCTAATTTTAGTATTTGTTGTTCAAGTACAGGATATAATTGAAATAATTGATCAAGTTTCAGGCTCATCCTTTCAGAAAATTTAGAGTTCTGAGGTCATCTTTGGACGTTAGAAAATCACCACTTTGAAAGCCCCCCATTGCGTCAATTTTGGGGGAAAAATTAAAAGAAAAATATTTTCCGACTCTATTCCTAATTATCTTTAAAATGATATACCGCAACCCTATGTAACTTTATAAAAAATATTTTACTTCGCATTCGCTTCTATGAGAGCCCCCCTGAAATAAAGATTTTTATTATTTTTTAAGCCATATTCGGCGGGAGGCCATTGGTTATATATATTATATTTAAAGCTGAAGTAATTGCGTTCAGTAATTTAGAAGTTATAATGCTCTGACAGACGGACGGACGGACGGACGGACGGACGGACAAGTGCCAATTCACCCAAGTAGACTCAGAGACCTTCGCTTCGCTCGGTCAATAATAGAAATTTACACTAGTAAAGTGAGTAGTTAATTATCAGTACAGTAGTAAAGTAAGTTTAGAATCCTTTATTTTCCAGGATAAAAAGTAGCCTGTTTCCTTTCGCACGGACGAAGTTTAAAAACGAAAAAAATTTAGCACACAATAAATATAAGGGATTATAATATGATATACCGGAAAGGAAATAAGCTACCCTTTTTATTGCCTGGAAATTCAAAGAGTTCCCATCGGAAATGACGTCTATAAAGCTTAATCCGCGCGCACGAAGTCGCGGGCACCTTTTCATTTTAAAAAAACGGGCACCATTTAGCACACAATAAAATAAAAGGGATAATTTTAATACATATGTAATGTCAACTCAACCGAGTTTATGTAAAAGACGGAGTGCCACCAGCCGCCAAATACATGTAACCGCAAATTTGCGAAAAATGCGGATTTTATTCCGGATTCCGACTTCGCGTTCGCTTCACCGTTCGAAAGTCACGTATATGCTCTTTACAAGTGATATGAAGTTGTATATCCATTTTTCGACTGGCTTTCAAATTTATTTTTCGTCGAGCATTCAGAATGGAATTTCTGAATTGACAGGTACAAATGTATGGAATACTTTTGATTTGTGAATGCGCCTTTTGCAAAGCAACCAAAGAGGAAAATATTCCTTTCCTATACTCTGGCATCAAATGAAATATGAAATCCCAGTTTATTCCACTGTAAGTAAGCCCTTGACTGCGATCTCACTTTGTGGTGAGTTATGATGCAGTCTAAGATTGTAGCGGGCTAACCAGTTAGGGGACTTGTAGATTAATAAAAAATAAAAGCGTCTAGAGTCAATAAGATAAGGGCTTACCACCATCGCTGAAGTAGTATTATTTTATAATTATTGTCGCTCTTGTGTCATATAAAACGTTAATTTCAAAATAATACTGTTTTAAGCGATGGTAGAAAGCCCACAGGACTTAACTCTGCATTAAGATTTTTAATTGTAAAAAAGACTTGACGACAATGATGCTTAGTGCAAAACAATACCTGAGGTCTAGATTGGAACGCCTTTGTCTAGAAGATGTCAATGCATTCACTGTAGACATAAACATGAACCTACAATTACGAATAAGTTATAGTTATCCATAGTAATTTCGTAACTGAAATATTGAATTCGTGATTGTGACAATCTATATATATTATCTATAATTTGGATGGATGTATGGATGGATGGATATTTGTTAATCAATCACGCCAGAATAGCTTAACGGTTCTGGATGACATTTGGCACAGAGCTAGATTATAGTCTGGAATAACAGATATAGGTTCATAGGCTACTTTTTATCCCCAAAAAAGCACAATCCACGCGGACGGAGTCGCGGGCATCAGCTAGTATATTATAAGCTAATATGTTACCTATATTATTAGGTATAGGTAACATACAAATTCACATAGTATCGCAAGCTACACTTCCATTATGACGTCATCTGCTGCGAACGCTCATAATGACGCTCATACACACAGCGGAAAAGGCTTTTGACTGCAATATCCGGGGAATTTCAGAATATTGTTCAGTGCAAAGTACCCTATTAAACTATTACATTGTTACCGCAAACTAATAGCTGCTGAAGTTCGAAATTAACACAGAACTTCCTAGTATAATAATAATTACTTAACACAACATCATAATATTATAACTATAGTAGAGTCTGTTCAATAAGTCAGTTAACTTAAGTATTTTAGAAAAAAACGCATTCTAATGACACCATTATTTGCTGTTAAGTAATTTTGAAGAGTTTGACTGTTTCTCTTTTCTATTTTGTTCTCTATTTTTTTCTTGTCTAGTTTCTATTTTGATGTGTTTGATTGATCGATGATCCTTTTTCAGTGTTGCTATAAATTATTTTTCAATTACCGTGTAATTTACCCAAGTAAACTGACATATTGAACAGACTTTACCTAGTTATATCTATTTAATTTCTTTACTTAAGTTACTATCCAGGGGATCCACGAATAATTTCTGTATTTCCCAGTGGTCAAATTGGTTACATTAGTTTTATTAATGGTAATTAATATTCCCAGTCAGTGGTCAGATCCAATACAATAATATAACGAAGTAGCTATTATTTCATCTGTTGTTTAATAGTTTTGTGCAAAAAGGTCATGATTTATTTAACTTCCGCTTGACGACAATCTTGCTTAATTAGTGCAAAGCAATGATGAGGTCTAGGTTGGAACGCGCTTGCCTAGAAGATGCTTCAATCTTGCCTTGAAGGTACTTAAGTTGTATGTGTTTTAGTTTGAGTCTTTTAATATGAGCTGGGTGCATTGTCTGCCTCCATGGCGCAGTGGGGTGGTTGGTGGTGAGAGGTTCTACATTCGATTACTGATAGGGGAAATTTGGGAATACAGTAGTACTGAATCGTCTCTGGTCGGTGTAAGTGGGGTAGTTAAAAAAACATGAATTTGCATATTCTGAAAGGCAAAGATGTTATCGCACTATTTTTAGGGTTCCGTAACTCAAAAGGAAAACACGGAACCCTTACAGGATCACTTTGTTGTCCGTCCGTCTGTCTGTCAAGACCCTTCTTATCAGGAACGCATGGAGGTATCAAGCTGATATTCATATCAAATACTCAGGTCTACTGCCATTTGGAACTGTGAAAAAATCAAACTTCTAAGCCAACGCAATCAAAAAATACAGCCGTTTATGCTGCAAATTTTTGACTCTCGCAAGGGAATCAAAACCTACAGGGTACTTCCCGTGAACTCAGAATCTTGAAATTTGGTACGAACCAACGTCATAAAGTACAGATAAAGGAAAAATTGCGAAAAGCATAAATTTTTAGTTACATCATAATATAATAAAAATATATATAATAATTTTAAACTTACTAATGTTATGGATATTATATACCTTATATACCTACAGGTTTGTACGGAACCCTCGGTGCACGAGTCCGACTCGCACTTGGCCGGTTTTTTTTATACGACTGCCTGAAAAAAGGAGTATATTGTTTTCAGGGTTCATGTATGTATTTAAGTATGTGAGTTTGTATATTCCACCATAACTTCTATACGCCTGAACCGATTTTGATAAATGAGGTATCTTTAGAATTCCTAGCTTATTCCGGGTGACATAGGCTAGTAAAATTCTAAAAAAAATTGATGGGGTGACCATGGTATCCATCATCTAGTAAATGATGAGTAGGTTCCAAAAATATATAACAATATAGTTCAATATCCAGTGATTCACAAAAAATATCATTTAATAAAAATGTGAATAAGCTTCCGAAGGTCTAGAATTATTAAAAAAAAAGTTCCGAAAGTTTAGAATTATTAAAAAATACGACTGCTCTGCCATAGCAGAGCAGTCGTATTTTTTAATAATTTTAAATATATTTACTTGTTATATCAAGGCAATCGTTCCAAATTACCACTTTACTAAAACAATGCCGTCATCCTAAAGCTCCAATACTGTGGCCTAGCATTGCAACTAGGCTACAATACCTACAAATTATAATCCTAGAACTCTTTATTACTTTTAAACGACATCGCAACTCAAAAGTATCCCGCTTTATACCGCAAAGAAACCACTACAATAGAGTAATAATTTAACCCACTAATGCCTTCCATTTGTTACAGCAGAAAGCCTCGCCGAGCTACACGCCGGGGCAAAATCAGTTCACCCATCGTTAAGAACTATTGTAACGTTATTTGTTATAACGTTATCCGTTTCACAACCGTTATTATCATCCGCGATAACGTTCGCGCGTCTAGCACGTAGTACTAGGGCCCAAGGTCAAATAACAGAACATTTTAACTGTAACGTTATGTTGTTACCTACGTGATAACGTGTAAATATTTTAAAGAGATACTATTAAATATTATCATAATATTATAATTATAATATAGTTACTTGGAAATAAAATTTCATTATATAATATTGGGGTTTGTTATTTTATTTTAATTAAGTCTTAAGTCCTTAGCTTTATCACAAAAGTTAGTATTTTACGGCTTATTATTTTATCCTTCATTTCGTTATCGTCTATTACGTGCTCTCCCAGGCACGGGGGTGACGCACCGCCAACTTCCAACTCCGGGCTGGCACTGAGAATTTCTTGACAGAAAAACCCAGTACCTAACAATTTTTATGCCCGACCGGGAATCGAACCCAGGACCTCGTGATCCGCAGTCGACTATTGTAAGCGCTAGACCAAAGAGGCAGTTCCATATATTACTAACATACAAACGAATAAAACATTTGGGCGGTGGGCGGCTGTATTTAGTTACGACCCTACCGGGAAAGATGTACTGCCAAGCAATTTAACGGTACGGTAGAAACCGATTAGTGGTATGGGCTTAATACAACTGCTCTACCCCTAAACAGGTTAGCCCGCTACCATCTTAGACTGCATCGTCACTTACCATCAGGTGGATCGCAGTCAAGGGCTAACTTGTAGTGGATAAAAAAACATTCTATTCGTACATTCTTCTCGAAGGGCGTTACATAAAAGTTTATTTTGTACTGCACAGTACAATTCGCGATTCGGGAACCATTCAAGCGAATGACATTAGCCCTGGCCGGGTTTTTGTGCAGTTTACCCGGCTCGATGACGTCATAACACGGCTGTATAGCCTAAATACATTCGGCGACAAAGCTTTGACTAGCGCTGTTTTTGCAAGCTTTGTTACTGCATTTGGAACGTGTAATCAGCAGTTTTTGGATTCTGAATAAGTTAAAAAGTGTAAGGTTAGACTTCGTCGCACTTTTGCAGCTGATGTCAGTAATCATCACTTAGTATATTTATTATTCCATGTATATATTAAACAGTAAGTATCATACTTCATACTAATATTATAAACTAGCTGATGCCTGCGACTTCGTCCGCGTGGAATAAGTTTTTTTATTCCCACGGGAACTCCTTAATTTTCCGGGATAAAAAGTAGCCTATGTCACTCTCCAGGTCCTCAACTATACACATGCCAAAAATCACGTCGATCCGTTGCTCCGTTGCAGCGTGATTGAAGGACAAACCAACAAACCAACAAACCAACAAACACACTTTCGCATTTATAATATTAGTATGAAGTATGATGCGAAAGTGTGTTTGTTGTGTGGGAAATATCAATGGTTACATGTATATGTCACCGTAAGATTGTAAAAACCGTTAGATTGTAATCTAACTAGCGATATTGTAAACTGTCTACAGATTGTGAACCGTTCAATGTTCTGAGTGACAATTTTTTAAATATTTATTGTATTTACGTTTCTTTGTATCTTTCTTGTATAGGTTAGGTTAGGGTTCGACACAAATGGGGCATAGGGGCACTTAGGTTTTATCAGGTTAATATACCTAACAGATTACAATCTACCGAAAAATAATGCGTTAAATTGTAATCTGTCGACAGTTTACAATATCGCTAGTTAGATTACAATCTAACGGTTTTTATAATCTTACGGTGACATATATAATGGAGCATGAGATTAGTCAACGTTCAAATGCGAACGCAGTTCAAGTCACAGGCATCATCAACTATTTAGTTGAAAATTATAAGTAGAATGAAATAAATAAGTAGCCTTTATTATAGAACATCGTCCGCGAGTGTCAAAAATACTTAATCCACGCAAACAAAGTCGCGGGTATCATCTAGTAGAATAATAATTACACTAAGGACCGTCTGCTGCCTTGTGATTACCTACTGAAAAATCCGGCTTAATTCCTTATCTACATTATAACGGGAACCCTTGTGAAAAAGTTCAACTTTACAGGTCCAACTCCAAAGGTTTAAGCTGACTGTTGACAGAGCGAGCGAGCTGATGAGTCAGACAGTGATTGAGTGAGTCTGAATTTTTCTCAGTAAGACTATTTAAGCTCATTAGGATCTGCAGCCCTATTCTCTAACTCGGTGGCTATCTAAAAATAAAGAAAGAAAGCCATGTGACATTTTTTTTTATCCATTGAAGGTTTGCTGTGTAAATAAAAATAACATTTCATAGCAAACCTTCAATGGATAAAAAATATATTAGGTATGCCACTAAGGGCAGTTCTCAGAATCCGCGGTTGAGTAAGCATGACGTAGACCGTAGTCTAAGCGCCACCAGTTGGCCTAAAATAAATAAAACTTAAATTAGTTAAATACGGACATTAAAGTGATAAAATATTGTTCTGTCATCACAGAAAATTAAATAAAAATTCACAAGAAAGATCGCTTCGAAACAATAAAGCAGCATTTTCAGGTTCCGTTCAGGAAAGTTTTAATCCACGCCGTGATTTCATACTTGTAGAAATTATATAAAATTGAGAACAATGCGCCGGAACTACGCAAACAATGAGCGGAGCGGGGAAGCAATCCGTTTGTGCTTGTATGATGGTTTAATTTAGAAACTTAAGCGAATTTTTAAGCTAAGATCGGGGATATTGAAGTAATGTGGCTTTTGGTTCGTATTAAATGATGGAGACTGTTGGTGAAGACGTCTTTATTCTGTGGTGTTTTAATGTCTACTCTTTAATAACTAACAGAACGAATAACGAAACCTTACTTGCTATTTTTATATTAATATTTCCTAATCTAACCTACTTACATTTTCAACCTTTCCTTGCACCTTTCTTCCAAATCGATGAATATACAACCTACATCGATTTATTGAGGAGTTGCATCTTTGTATTGAACTGAGTACTTGAATTACAATATCGCATCGAGGATTTAACCCTTTCCCTATCACCATCTACATAATTATATTAAAGGCAAAGCTGAGATATTAATGTACATTTGAAATAGTTGGCTCTTGAAATTTGCAATATTGTCTAAGTTATAGGCGTAGACACGAAGAAAGGAATTTGTGAAATTCCAACTGAACAAAGCAGTGCAAAGTACAGTTTGGCAATGTTTTTTCCAGGATAAAAATCCGTATCTTTCAAAAAATCTGGTTTTTGTAGAGATCGGTTGCGCTGTTGCGCTGTATAATGGTAACTGATAAACAGACACAAATACCTTGTCATTAGTAATTTTAAATATTGATATTGAACTTGAAATACTCCTCCTCCCTTTCTCTAGACACCTAAGATTGTGTAGGAATGCCTTGGCAAGGTCATTGCAGGTAATTCATCAAATCATACAAAATCTGAGATAGTTAAATCGCTATCGCTTCTAACTTAGACCGCTGTGAAGGGCGGGTACACTTTGTTAAATACAGAGCATATTTTAAGCTAAATATACACAACATGTAACTCACTGTAAAGTGTAAGCATAACTTATGAGCTGAAACGTCTTAATGATTTCGTGGCTCACTGAGAAAGCAATAAATGGAGGCGTGCCACGCGATATTAACATAAGCTCGGAGACATTTATTAGTTACTAGCTTAGGCCCGCGGCTTCGCCCGCGTTGATTAAGTTTTTTTAGTCCCGCGGGAACTCCTTAATTTTCCGGGATAAAAAGTAGCCTATGTCCTTCCCCGGGATACAATTTACCCCTGTATATCGGAACGCTTAATCGCTTTCGATACATCTTAGCCGTAACCTTACATCTTAGCGTACATTTGTAGCCATTTTGAATTTTATCTAGCCTGTTTTGATACCAGACTAGACCAAATTCAAAAAAGATCCAAATTTACCCTGCCGGAACCCGTGACACAATTTACATATTAGACACTAGCTGATGCCAACGACTCCGTCCGCGTTGTTAATTTTTTTTTTATTCCCGCGGGAACTCCGTAATTTTCCGGGATAAAAAGTAGCCTATGTCACTCTCCAGATCCTCCACTATGCCCGTACCAAAAATCACGTCGATCCGTTTCTCCGTTGCGACGTGATTGAAGGACAACCCAACAAACCAATAAACCAACAAACCAACAAACAAACACACTTTCGCATTTATAATATTAGTATGATGATATGAAGTATGATAACACGAAAACTTACATATTATTACACTTTCGGATATGTAAATCAAATCAATCAATCCCTAATGACGTTTTTACATCAATGGCTTTCCTGCTAAGCTTTTAATATATTACCTACGTCTTAATAGTACCTACGTTGTTTATGATATCTCATTTGCTGGCAAACAGCAAAGAAGTTAAGCGCAAATCTTTAGCACTGTAAACAGCTACATTTTGTACTTGTAATCAAATCATTCATAATTAATGCATTAAACCTTAAGCCCATGAATATAAGGGTTAAAATCCCATGGCAAAGAGCATAGCATAGTAGTTACGTTATTACAATCTGGAAATACTTACAAACACAGAGTTACGTTGATTGCTGCGTCGACGTATTTTATAACTTGGAACGTAGTGAAAGTTCTAAGTAATATCAAGAAATAAACATTGCAATAGTTTCCTTTTACTAACTTTCCTAACAATTACGCGTTATATTAACTTCACAAAAAAAAATAGTAGTAGTGTGCCTTTAACGTAAGTTAACTCGTTACTTATAACAACTTAATTATTATTATTATGCCCATAACGTTATACCTTTTTTAGACTTTTATTTTTGAAGAGAAACTTCTTTAGAATCCTTGTGGTTCAAAATTCAATAAAACGAAAAAATGAAATGAAAAAGTGACACCAACAATACACAAACATAATATACAGGATATGCGTGCGAGAGAATGAGATAGAATACAAGTTATATTTATCTCATTCTCTCGTAGGCTTCTTTTCTGAAGTTTCACTTCTACTGTGTGTGAATTGCACACACACACTTTTTAATCATGGTCGAGGACCTGGAGAATGACAGATGCTACATTTTATCCCGGAAAATTAAGGAGTTCCCGTGGGATAAAAAATACGTATTCCGCACGTACGAAGTCGCGGGCATCAGACAGTACTATGATATTTTAATATGCATGCTAAACCCTAAATTCAGTGAATGACATCAATGAGATTGTAGCAATGATGAAGGCAGTTTTCGTAATAGACCTAGATATTATTAAATCGATATGGAGGAAGCAATATTATGTAGGTTAGGTGAATCAATATTCGATGGCTGACACGTTTCACATAAAATCATCCCTTGTGTCAACTTCGTAACAGTTTGATGGGTTTGATAAATTGATTCACGTGCTTTATCTCGGTGGCGCGGTGAATTTGTATTCAGGGGAAAATGGCAACATGTGCCTTAGTCTAAGTTTTTACATTGCGAACTCGATAAAATCTTTTGATCAGTCGATTTGAGTGTTCGATCAGAAATTAGCCTTTCATTTGCCGTGGCGATCCGAAGGCTAATAAACGGAAGGCTCAGCGTTAGACTCCACGGACCCAGGACCGTGGAGTGCTAATTCTGAGATATAAAGAGCGTACTTTGACTTTGCTCAGGCTTTACTTAGAAATAAAACGGGATGGACTTATGTGAGTTTCTTAAATTTGTCTCGTTTTAACTCTACCTTCAGTCAGAGCTAAATCAAAGTGCGCCATATTTGAAAGAATTTGTGCCAAAAATGATTTGCGAGATATTTCACCGCGGTTAAATGCCACATCTATCTGGTGACAGAAATACTGGCTCATTTTTTGTGCAAAAGGTCAGCTTGGCTGTTCAGCGCGGAAATGCTGCCAGCATTCTTGCCACCATTCTACGCTGGTGTTATGGTCATTAAATTAGGCTAGCTAGCTTTGTAAAGTAAAGTAAAATGAACCTTATTTAACCTGATTTAAGATCGTCGATTGAATTTCGTGAATGCATTCACAGCCAGCACTCCAAACGGAAATTTTATGAAATTTAAATAGATTGAAATGAATTTGTGACTACTCTTCAAATATTCTTGTTTTAAACAAGAGTGTTTGGGTCCATTTTATTTTAACGATAATGTGATCGAACGCTCGATAACGATCAATCGAATTTTCAATGTAAAAACTTGGACTAAGCGTACTTAATAAAACGTGCTATGTGGATAAGTGTCTTTTTAGACGACCGTTCTGGCGCAGTGGTGAGGGATATGGTCTTACAGGGAAGTCCTGGGTTTGATCCCGGCAGGGTCAATTTTGGGAATTTATAATTTCAAAATTTTACTTGGTCTGGTCTGGTGGCAGGCTTCGGCTTTAGCTAGATACCACCCTACCGGCAAAGACGTGCCGCCAAGTGTTAATTTCCTTCTACATTACGCTTTGTTAGGGGCATGGTAGTTATATTAAACCCATACCCCGGTATCTACACGGCATCGTATCGTAACGCTAAATCGCGCGTCTCATTTATCATAAGTCATAACTTACCATCTGGTGACATCAAAAGCAGGCAAGGGATAACTTTTACTTAGTGGAAAAAAAAACAGAGAAACGTAATATAGAACTTTCGATAAATGGCAATTTTCCTACATGGCCGTTTCTCTAATAAAACATACCTAATGCATATTGCTCGTTAGACTTTTCATATTATAGTTAGACGTTTTTCTGGTCAGACATTTAGGGGCCTTACTACCTTTGCTTAAAGCAGTATTATTACAAAATGTCAGTCTTATATCACGTACCTCGACATCCCAAAAATAGGGAATATAATTCTAAAACACGATCGTTCAATATTAAAACAATACGGGTTTAAGAGGTGGCCGTATGCACTCGATCGGGAAGGTAAAATTACATTTCTTTTTCTCCTTTTTCTGCTACGATAGAAGCTACAAATTAATTATACCTCCTTAAACCCAGTGTCCTTTTGGCGACAAATCTCTCAATTAGAGAAAACGTGAAAGGGTCGTGACTCGTGTCAGAAAGGTTTTATTAAGGGCTTCGTGTGATTTTCACAGACTAAAGGAAGAGCACGAGGAAAACCTTTTTTTTGGTACCCGACTATGGCAAAGCCAAAAGAAAGGGTTATGTTGTCTTTTATTCCACTACAAGTAAGCCCTTGACTGCGATCTCACCTGATGGTAAGTGATGATGCGGTCTAAGATGGTAGCGGGCTAACCTGTTAGGGGTATGGCAGTTATATTAAACTACCTAGTCGGTTATTTACCGGAACGCTAAATCGCCTGGCGGTACGTATTTGCTGGTAGGGTGGTAATTAGCCACAGCCGAAGCCTCCTACTAGACCACGTTAAGGCAACAGCACTCAACACTGCGCCAGGCAGGTCAGGTCGATTTTAGCAGTCTATTTAAGTATTTATGTACGTTCCACTGTAGCGCCTATACTAGGTACTGACCTCATTTTAATGAATGAGATGTCAATCGATTCGTAATTATGGTCCTGGTGACAAAGGCTACATTTTACACGAACAAAATCGATATGACGGATGTGACATCCAAAAAAATGGGGGTGTCTGAAGTTATTTCCGTTGTTGGTAACAGTTTTTTAATTAATACTTAATGCTTGTTTTAGTACAGGATAGGCTTGCTCTTAACGACATTCATGCCTATAGAAATGAATAATGAGAAATAATGAGGTCTAGGTTGGAGCGGGCTTGTCTAGAACAAACCTACCTATTCAGTCTCGCCTTCAATGTACTTATATAAATTATACTTGACAAGAAACACGGACGCCGGACGGGCGTTCCATTCCAAAAGCGGTCCGAAAAGAATGCCGGTTTAAAAAGTAAACACAGCATGGACTAAAACAAAATCAACAACTATTAAGGCTTTGTAAGACTGTAATCTAGTTAGTAGTTAGACTGATTTCAAATATTTATATAAATTGATGTTCCTAACTACCAAAGCTAACTTGCTGAACCTATCCTATTAGTCGAAATTTGCATATCTTTTGATATCTTTGCTTTAATTCTACTAAGTTAGCCATGCATAATATTCTCATAGGTGTGTGAAAGCTGCTTATCCACTCTTTAGCAATGTGGCCAAGACCTAAACCCCTCTCATTCAAAGAAGACCTGCAGGGCGACCGCGTAACTTCTGCATCAATCATTGTTACAGTATCAATCGTTGTGATTGGCTGAATTTATGGTATTCTTGCCGCGTCAATGGATTTTGTCCAATAGTGGAAGAGTGTTATCCAATCAGAGGTGATTGCGATGTATCAATGACTGATGCAAAAGATACGCGGTCGCCCTGCTGTACACTTTAGGGAGTCTGTAATTTGATGAGATGAACATAATATGCCATGTAGAAGCCGACTCGACGTCTACCACTGGATGAGATCGCAGTCAAGGACTAACTTGTCTTCATATATAAAAAATCGGGGTTTTTTCGAACGGCTGGACCGATTTTCATGGTTTTTGATTTGTTATATATCCGTCCCGAATAGCGGAATGATTATTAACATTGGAAAATTGAGGAAAATAAATAAATAAAAAAAAACATTTTCCCTTTATTTTCCCGCATACAAAATGTTCATGGGTTTCGTAACGTGATTTTTGGCATTGGTATAGTTGAGGACCTGGAGAGTGACATAGGCTACTTTTTATCCCGGAAAATTAAGGAGTTTCCGCTGGAATCAAAAATACTTTTCCCACGCGGACTAAGTCGCGGGCATCAGCTATTATTTTATCAAAAAAAACCTTTACCTGATTTAGGTGTCTCGACGAAAGCTCTGCCTTACTTTTTCCATAAGTCTGTGACTTAAACTTATGAGCATGTTGCATTAATGGATAAAAAATGTCTACGTCATTTTCGGATCCCGGTTTTGATGAGTTTCACTGGAAATTTAATACCCGCATGTTAACAAAATACTCGTACCTTGCAAATTTATCTTACATTTTTGATTAAATTTTTGTAATGAAATTCTTGAATTAGGAACAAATTTGTGGAACCACTTTGTTGAGTATTGTGGGTTGGGAATTTAATACAGGTTTATATAGATTCTTTTTTTCTTTTTGGTTACAAAATTCTACGAAGCCAATATAAATGGTTCCTACCCTACATAATCAAAGAGTGTTTAAATTACCGGCACAGGTGTGTCGCCGGCTGTACTCTACTGAAGTGAAGCAGAGCGGAGCGGAGATGTGTTGGATTGGATTCCCGATAAAATTATCTTTTTATCTGTTATAGGAATCTGATTGGTCTGCTTGACACATCTCACCACTCCATTCCACTCCACTATGCACCGCTCCGCTTCAGTGGACAGTCAGCCTTAAGCACCTCAAATATACAGAAATTAGGTGTCATCTTAATTGTATAATGTTTCCAGCAAGTAAACGATTTATTTATTTGCTAGACCGAATCTTCATACAAAGAATATTTGCCGCTACGTGCAACGCTGCGCCGTGCATCAGTGCAGTGGGGCTAGACCTTCAGTCCTAATTATCTTAAGTATCTATCACAAATTGTCTCTTACATGAAATCATATGAAATAAAGCATTTGGTTTCTATCTTTGGCATGATTTTGTCAAGTTTTGTTCTAATTTTGTTGAAAACTAATTTCATCAAAACTTGTTTGTCGGTGTACACAAACACGGCGTTAGACTCACCTACGTATAGTTTTACAATAACGTGACAAAATTTCGCGACAAAGCTTGCCGGAGCTACAAAGCGGGTACAAAAGCGTATGAGTGAAGTTTACTTTAGCACATTCCTTTCACATGCACGCGCCGTGAATACACACGGCCGCATATTATGGGCGTGACAGTAACGAATTAATTTCACCTCAATAAGAAGATGTAATCATTTTCATTCTGAGAAAAGACTCTTACTCAATGAGAGTGAGCTACTTAGAGACTTAGAGTGAGCTATTTTATTTTATTTTTATGCACTACAAGTTAGCCCTTGACTGTGATCTCACTTGATGGTTAGTGAGCTAGCAATATTGAATTGATAATGATGATGATAAATTATGAACATGATAATTTTAAGAAAATACTCTACAAAGGATTTTTTCTCATTGAGATAAAAATTAAAATTTATTTATAATCTATAATGGTGTATAGTAGATTAAGTAGTAAAACTTGCTTATCTAAGCCTCTGGTGTTTGAATGTTTTTAGTTTCAAATCTAATTAGAAAGTATTTTAGGATATCCGAAATACAACTAAACTTTAAAATATGATATAGCGAACAAAATATTTTTTGGGAAAATTTAATACACTGCAAAAATATACTCAAATGGTAAGATAAATAAATATTATTTATTATAGGTATGTTACTATTTTAACAACGTTTATTACAAAATTTATCCAGGATCCAGCTTCATTAAAATTCTCTGCCATACCCTTTCTATAATATTTCTAATTTTTTAACTAAACGTGCGCGCTCGCACACATAATTTCACCGTGTATTTTCCAAATATGGAACGTTTGGCGTGCCTGCCATGAATACTCAGGTCTATTGAAGTAGCACAATATCGTACTTAAATCCCACTCCGCGACATATGAAAGCCGTGACATGCCGTACCCGCGAGATATGCCGCGACGTAATTGCTTGCCAATATCTTTATTGCAGGTATTTACTGGCTCTTAGCTCACTACATCTTTGATGTTTTACCATTGAAAATGGTTATCAGATGCTAATCGCCTGAGACGTATTTTTGGCCATAGCTCCGAGGATTTTGGAATTTCGGAAGTATGGAAATGGAAATAGTACCAAGAGTTGAGGAATTTATCGAAACACGTGTGAGCGTTTGAATTTTGAAAATCGGCTGGTAACTTTTTTTGGAATTTAGAAAAATGTAAAAAAAGTCGGGATTTTTGGGGGTGTTTAATAGGTACTATTGAATAATGTTTATTACTATTGAATGCAAACACTGATTGTCATCTATATATATATAGAAATGAAACCCGTTTTCCTTGGTCACGGCATCACGCGTGAATGGCTGGACCGATTTCACTAATTCTTTTTTTGTTGTATTTGTTATTATTAGGAGAAGGTTCTTACGGAAAAAAATATTAAGAAAATCTCTCAGAAATATTGAAAAATATACATTTAATTTTGCATACTAAGGCGGTACGAAGTTCGCCGGGTCAGCTAGTTTAATATACTTTAATTCAGCAATTTACTCACAGACACCGTAAAGCCATTTTGACATTAGGCACCGATCTCCCGCCAAGCGCTGTCACTGTCAAGAGCCGTAGAAGTAGTAATTTAGTAAAACCATAGAATGGGGGCTATCGCGCGTGAATTTGCCACTAGAGGCGCTGGTGTCGCGTGAGGTCCAATAACATTCACTTTTCACTGGTTTTGGCGGGCTTCGTGACATAATTTATAATTTGTTTAATTTACCTGTTGAAAAGTGATCTCCTTCGTGAAATTATCGCAAATATGGATTATTTAGCGATTAATGTGAACGTTTTGAAGGCGGAATTAAGAAAAAGAGGCGCATAAATAAGCGCAAAAATTTCTTTTTTTGACGTTGTTGAGCTCTTTCTGCACGTTTTCTTTTAATTTCCTTTCTCTCTTCTCTCTTGACTAGGTAGGTACAACTTTTGGCTTTAATTTAGGAGTTGAATAAGAAAGATAATTACTTACGATTTTCTGTACTTATATGATCTTTGGGTAACATATAATCCTCGGGGTTAAAATGTTTTTTACAAACACGAGAATTTTTTGTCGGGTATAGTTATTCCTGCAAGTCGCCACTAGCCACTGTTTTAGAACAGTTTTATCTTTTGGAAACATGTGTTGTCCTCTTTTTTCCGATTAAAACGGAACTGCACAACATTGCGGCATAGCTACTCGATATGATGATAGATAGTTAACTATTTAAACTAAACTAATACCTATTATAAAGAGGAAAGATTTGTTTGTTTGTTTGTAATGGATAAACTCAAAAACTACTAAACCGATTTTAAAAATTCTTTCACCTATAGAAAGCTACATTATCAGCAAGTAACATAGGCTATATTTTATTTTCAAAAAAATTAGAGATCCTTACGCAAATTGCAATAATGTGAACTAAGTCGGAAAAAATCGTCTCTTCTGAGAGCTTACGCGGCGTGCACTGCGTAAATAGTTAAAGTTACATGAAAACAATGTATGGTGAAATTGTTCCTCTTAAAAAGTTCAAAAAAATAGTCCGCAATAGCATATATCTACCTATCTTTTAAGGTTGACTCACAATAACCATTTTTATGATTTTCAAATTTGGTCTAAACCAATGCTTTACTTGCGAAGGTGTTTTTGCCCACATTGTATTAATCCTTATCAAAATAAATATATTAATCATCTCAAGTATTTAACTAAGATAAAAATTGTCCTTTACACCATTTAATTTAGATGAATAGCCTAGGAGATATCATAGAAATAATGAGGACGGGGCGTACTCTTACAATGTTATATTAAAATGTAACCTGCCCACTGCCCACTGGCTATATTGGGTAGGTATATATTAGGATTATTAGTGCTACCCGTGCGAAGCCGGGGCGGATCGCTAGTAATTAATAAACTTAATGAGATTCAAGATTTAAAACTTTGTTTAGGCGCCAATCTTATAAAGTCGCCTTTGACAGCTATGCCTCTGGACCTTAGTCAACAGTGGCGCCAACTGGTGAGCAAAGAAACGATAGTCCCCATTGACATATCAATGTTCAGTCTAACAATACCTTGCAAAAATAAAAACCTTATAAACATTAACACTAAGGCATTAAGTTTAATTTTGATTGTAGTATATTTATATGTTCGCGAGCATGTCAGTCACGCGAGCATGTCAGTCACGCGAGCATGTCGGTCACGGTCACGCGAGTCTACATTTTTACCCCTACCAAAAACTTCTCAACGCACCTAAAGAAGCTTTCACTTTAAAAAGCTGCAAAAAAGGAAACAATCCCTCTTTTTACATGTTTTCCGGAGGATCGTTCAAATTGAGGTCGTAATCTCCACACAATTCAATTTGTTGCCGCACCAACACTGAGTGGCAAAAATGTTAAAAGCGTCAATTTAATAAATTGGTTGTGACTTCTTCCCTTTTATCGTTATACTCACCTCAATATAAAAGATTGGTTTAAATGTACCGTCTTAGCTGCATAGCTTCCAACTCAATTCCTAATCTAATTCTAGTATAGGCTTATATTATTATAAATGCGAAAGTTTGGATGGATGTATGGATGGATGGATGTTTGTTACTCAATCTCCCCAAAACGGCTTAACGAATCTGGATTAAATTTGGCACAGAGATATAATATAATCTGGAATAACACAAAGGCTACTTTTTATGCCGGAAAATTAAAGAGTTTCCTCGGGAACTAAACATTCCCAATCCACGCGGATGAAGTCGCGGGCATCAGCTAGTTAATAAGCGATTTACCGTTCCGGTACTATGTTTCTTTGTTTTAAAACGCACTTAACTCAGAAAAGTGAGTGTAAATAGTAATTGACGTTAAAAAATAATAAAATGTAGAATTTACCAATTTTTAATAAACATCTTTTGACTTTGACTTTGACTAAGAAGTGCGTGATTCGAAGCCCGGATCCGCCTATTAGACGGCCGAAGTCTCACTAGTAAAATTAATAACGCAAGACCCAATTACGTAACTATACTACGTACTCAATCTGTTTACTTAGACTCCTCAATTTCATTTCTCCATCCAGGAATAGAAAAATACCAAAAATAACAAGTTATCACAATTCACGTCAATAATACTTTTAACAACAGTGCTTAAGTATAATATTATTATTACGGAAACAACGTATCATCATCATGCAAAAGAAACAAAATAAAAATGTCAGATGAAAAGAAAAATATTATTATCATATGCGATATGAACGTAACTTCTCTTCCCCTCGCAGTGTTTGACAAAAACAGGCAAAGCAATCCTCAGCCGTGATACAGTTAGCTATCGACGAGATAAATCTAAAATAGAGAGGCTCTAAATCTAATCTAAATAATTCCACCAAAATCGTGTGCAGCACATATTTTGTGCGCGAATATTTTATCTCTACTGCGCTCTGGAAAAACACTGCGAACATATTTGCTTATTTGAGTCTGCCGAGAGAAAAATAATATGCACACGATGCAAGACAGTGCCACACACTCGTGGAATTGGGTATATGACAACTAGTCAAAACAGTAACTTTTTCAAACGTCACAACGCACGCTTAGTATGGGATTTTGTATAAAATACTGAATTGTGACGTCATCAAAGTTCAACCTAAAATATCTGTATAAAATTGAGTTGATTTGATGTCAACCACAATAGTCCATTACTGCCTAGGCCGGAAATAAATCATTTCACGGCTGAGATTACAATAGAAGGACGAGGTGTTAGCCAAGGCCTTTTTAAGTAAAACGAGGGCATGAATTGCTATTTCGGTCGAGACTTGTATAGTAGGTACTTTTCTCTAATTTGCGAGAAAGAAGATTTTTTTACATTGCTGATATTATATAGCGTTGATATATCTTAACTCACGCTAAAATCTTGTGATGTAGGGGTAATGATATGATTTCCTCCTTGAATGTCAGAGGCCTGAACACCTAATTTACGTATTGTTTTTTTTGTATATGCATAATAAAGAAGTAATTTCGTAGCAAGTAGGAGAAAAGACTACAGTAACGGTTATAATATAATTGGCAGTTCTGTAGGTAGTAAAAAAGTGAAGGAAGATCAAGTTTGTGAAACTAAAGAATACAAACCTTAGTAGGTAGACAGTCTGTTTTATCCTATCTATCACTCATATGACATATCTTAGGCATGAAACGGAAATATGAAGTAGGACATTAACATCACGGCGGCTTTATTTCAACAGATAAAAAAAGTGTTTTGCCAAATGGTAGCGAGATTTTTGTTGAAAGGGAATTTGTTTCGCGTTATACAACAAAGGAAAAGATTTCGGTAATTACATCTATATGGAATGAAATGTGTTTTCAAGGTCCCAGTTTAATTTTTGTTCAATTAGTGTTTTAAAGCATCAGTGTGTGATTTGACTGCGTTATTACTTAAGAATATTTTCAGACGTACCACAATCATAACCACAGACAGACGGACGAAAATTCAAACAAAATCGATAATAAAACTTCCTCATATTAAATTTTTCCTATAATATTCAATGTACATACTTACAGAAATCGTCCAGTTACAATTTTATTATAAGTATAGATTGTAAAAAAACGAAGTGATAGGTACTCGTGACATCGTTCGTGTGGATATAGATTTTTTGACACCCACGGGAACTCTATATCCTTCCCCGGCATGCAACCTACCTCTATACCGAATTTCGTCAAAATCGGTTGAAAAGTTGGACCGTGAAAGCGTACTCAGCCAGACATAGTCTCGTATTTATAAAATTAGTATGGATTTTATTAGAAACTAGCTTTTGCCCGCGACTTCGTCCTTGTGGACAACACAACCCCTTATTTTACCAACTTAGGCGCTGAATTATCAAAAACCATTTCTTAACGGCTGTCTACGTCATAATAGCTAGGTATCTGCATGCCAAATTCAGCCCGATTCGTCCAGTGGTTGGAGCTGTGCACTGATAGATCGGTCTGTCAGTCAACTTTGCCTTTTATATATTTAGATTCTGTAATTACAGAGCAAAAAAAGTCAGGACCGGATAGTTGACGGGAATTAGACAAAAATGTGATTAATGGTTGCGTCAAATTACGGTAGCCCCTTCCAGGCATCTCGCCCTCCGCCCACGCAGCCATTACGGGCCGAAATTGCGAAAAGCCCAGCGTTTATTCTTATTTATTTTTTCCACTCTAATCCACTTTAATTATTAAAAAGATATACTTTACACTACCAGTTAGCTGCAATCTCACCTGGTGGTGGATGATACAGTCTAAGGTGATAACAGGCTAACCGGTTTTCTGTTAGCTCTATCATTTGCAGTAGCTGAAAAAGCTTGATTTGTCGCTTGAAGGAGACATACAATGGACGATATTTCAGTAGTTTAGTTGTTTAGAAAATCTTACCTACCTCGACTCTCCCTAGGGGACATAGATAGAAAGATAAATTCGTTATTGCCACACAAACATAAAGAGATGACCTCCCTGACGTAGTGTTGAGCGCTGTTGTCTTAACGTGGGAGGTCCCGGATTCAATCCCCGGCCGAGTCAATTTGGGAATTTATAATTTCTTAATTTTTTCTGGTCCCTCAAAACAATGGCCGCAAGGCTCGCGTATAACATGGCTACTATATTATAGGTTTTTAGGCCACTTTTATGACTGCAGGGGTATGGGTTTAGTATAACTGCCATGCCCCTAACAGCTTAGCCCGCTACCATCTTAGACTGCATCATCACTTACCATCAGGTGAGATCGCAGTCAAGGGCTAGCTTGTAGGATGTGTGTGTGTGGATTAAAAAAAAAAATCATGTACTTATTCATTTCATATTATCATAACAATTATTATTATGAGAAAATCCATCCATACTTATATTCTAAATGCGAAAGTGTGTCCGTCTGTCAGTCTATCTGTCCGTCTGCCTGTCTGTCTGTCTGCTACACTTTCACGGCCCATCTGTTCAACCGATTTTGATGAAATTTGGTACAGGGGAAGGACGTATCCTTCCCCGAGACCGTAGCCGAGACCGGCTACTTTTAAACCCAGAAAACTATGTCCTTTGATTAAAATCAAAGGACATCTGTCTGTTCTGTTATTTGTTTGTGTCTACTAAAGTGTTTTACTTACTTACTCTTCGCTTACTAAGCTGTGGCACTGCTTTGTTTACATTTGTATTTGTAAACGGAAAGTGGGTCCAATAAATTGGATTGTCGACCGCTCATTCCCCAAACAGGCATAGTGGAGCGCGCAGCGTTCCCTCATATGTAGTTTATGTTCGGGATAGGAAATAAATCGTCGGCGGCATGTGAGCTTAGCTGTCAGAATACTTAGACAAGGGAGGAAGGAAACTTGGAAACCAATCTTTGAGCTGACACTTTTGAGTTTTGTGTGAATTAAAGTTTGTATGCTTCTTACTTTTGTTTTATTCGATTTGATTCAAATTCGAACAAAAAATTTTACTCATATCAACTTTTACAAGTGCTATTGAATCGTCGAGTGAATCTACCACTGGTTTGAAATGCCATCGAGAAAAACCAGTCAGGAAGTTGTTTGTTGATTTATTATTTTAAAATAATAATTTTCTATTTGTAGGCCTATTCAAACAAAAATATAAAATTATACAAGAAATCGAATAAACTTATTTATAGAGTTCTGCATTGTGTGAATCTATTGTTGTGTGTGATATTGGATTGTTGTGGGCTTGTACCTACCTAATACTAGGGTTCACGGGCGACCGGCCGGCTGCGTTATTCGATATGAAAATATGTTGACTCACACTCACAAAGCTTAGAATACAAAAAAAAACTTAGGGAAAACTGAATTATTTTAGTGTACCTACTGTAAACTTCGTTCCAGAAGAAAATCTAGACTAATATTATAAATGCGAAAGTTTAAATGGATGAATGGATTTTTCTTATGGATGGCTTACGGCTGAACGGATCTGGATGAAATTTGACACAGAGATAAATATATCTCATCTTTAATTTTCCGGGATTAAAAGTAGCCTAGACTAAAATTAAAGAGTTCCCGCGGGAAACCAAAAAAACCCAATCCACGCGGATGAAGTCGCGGGTTTAAAGGTTTTTTGAGAGACCCTCACTTTAATTGACGTTTGTTAACAGGTTCACAAATCTAGGTTAACTCACTTCCATTTAGGACTGCATCGTTGCACCAGTAAGTGCACCCAAGAACTAACTACATAGAGTAAATTTTAAAAATATCTCCAGTTCTCTTAATCGAACATACTCTAGCTCTATTGACTATTACTCTATCGTACCTGCTGTAGATTAGAACAATAAAGGAAGATTTATAAGTAGAGGTATCCTTGAAAACCTGCTAGTCACGTATTTTCTTGGCTTCCTATTTTCTTGATACCGACAGTCAGTAAGTTGAGTAGGTACCTACTACCTACATCGCACCAGACTCCCCTCGATGGTTAAAAGAACAAACGAAAGGATTTAGACTGCACGACTTATCTGAGAAATCTTGTCGTGACAATAGACGACTTTTAATTGCCGAACGAGAGGGTGTCGCACATACACAGGTCTCTGATTTTTTTGAAGTGAAAACTTCTTAAGCCGCGGTGAGTCCTTTTTGGTAGGGGGTAAACTTGTGGATTCACGTCACCGACACCACGTTGTTACGGTCTTAAATATAAATATAATACATTCCGTTTTACAATATTCGTTTTCACTTCTATCGGTCTATGACAGCCAATTTTTCTTAATTATATTATGTCGCCGGTTAGCTTGTTTTTACTCCAGACGGATCTGTAAGAAAGTCCTTTGCATAGTTAAAAATCTTCAAGTATATTATTATTCACATCTATAGATTTTAACTATACAATAAATAAATATCACTCACGATAGTTTAATCGTTAAAACACATCTATAGACTTAACGACTCTTGGGCTCACAAACTAGAACACCTACTGTACACTTGCAATCCCTGAAATACATAGAAATTAATTAAAACCCAGTAAATATTATAGAATTTTTTTTTGAGTTTTTTCGAAATTGTGGATATTTTGCTATTAACATAAATATCGTAGTCGTGTCGTCACAATTAAAGCTATTTTCATAACAGCACCCACGAGTACCTTGCTAAACAAGCTAGGTATCTCAGAATATCTCCTCTCGGTACTCATTCACACGTTTTCAGGCCATTTCAAACTCTATTATCAATGTGTCAAAGTTGTCGTTACTTTAAAAGTCTGCTTTGCGTCGTATTCTATCTAGTAGGTAGTTCATAAATACCTAAGATCTCGTAGATACCTTATGTTTAATATTGTTCGCGTTGGATCTCTTTTTTTTTGTTTTTGGTGTAGATCGTGTCAATCAGTTATTGATTTTTGAAAAATCTTGTATGAAATCTGTTTTTTATACATATTTGGCGACTATGCCAGCAACTATGCCTGTTACTTCTGTAGTACTAATATCATAAATGAGAAATTACTGCTACGCTTTCATGGCCCATCTATAGTTGTAAAGCGGTTGCGGAGACTTTTGTTTTCTTTCTTTTTTTAGTAAAAAATTTGAGAGGATCTTTGAATATCTGTGAGAATATGCCAGAACCTTATAAACTCAATATCCATACTGATATTATAAATGCAAAAGTATGTCTGTCTGTTTGAGTGACATTAGCTGAGTTTGATTTTAAATCCACCCAGAAGCATTAATAAACACCCAATGTAATAAAAGAAGAATGACAATGTGGTTCAATGTAACACAATGTCTAAACTAAAATGACAGTTCTCAATCTAGTGATGCCCCATTCCGCAGGGAGCATTATGAAAGAGATGGCAGTATAATTAGAGATGTCATTATAGTTTAAAGATAGATTAGTTAGTTGTGCAACAGAACTTGCCACATCCACACGCGTGGTTAAAATTTTTCAATTCCCGCGGGAACTCTTTAATTTTCCGGGATAAAAAGAAGCCTATGTGTTATTCCAGTTGTCCTTCCCCGGGACGTAATTTACCTCTATACCAAGTTTCAGCAAAATCGGTCGAAAGATGGGCCGGGAAAGCGTAGCAGACACAGACAGACACACTTTCCCATTTATAATATTAGTATGGATTTAATACCGAGACTTCACGTAATTTTTAAAAACCCATATCCACGGATATCATCGTAGCACATGAAGCGACTTAGGCTTAGTCCCAATTTGGCTACCTAGATCTACAAACATGAGCACTATTGGTCTTGGCAGGTACGGTCGGACAGTAACATAGATTCAGATACGATTTAATCCCTTGACAGTAGCATAAACCCTAGACAGTAGATGTGCAGTGTTCTACAATGTTCCAAAGGCATTCCTTTTGTATGATAATACACGCTGATGCCCGCGACTACGTCCGCGTGGATTGAGGCTTTTTGGTTGCCGCGGGAACTAATTAGCATTCCGGAATAAAAAGTAGCCTATGTGTTATTCCACACTATAATCTATCTCTGTGCCAAATTTCATCGCGATCCGTTCAGCCGTTCGGGCGTGATTGAGATTATTATGTATGTAGTTAATTAATACTACGAACTTTACAACTTTTTTTTGCGATCTCACCTGGTGGTAAGTGATGACGCAGTGAAGATAGTAGCGGGCTAACTTGGTAGGGTATAATGACAGTCATACTAAACCCATACCCCTAATTCGCCCATAGCCCTCTCATAAAAAAAATGCTCATATAATAAGAGTACTTGCTGCTTATTTAAAACATTCACTTTTTTGTTTTAATTAATAATTTTTGTTACTGTGACGTCACCCGGGTCACAGCTGAAAACCAGCGCCTTGCTTTGTATGCATTTATGGGCATTTTGACAACCTCCGTGGCGCAGTGTTGAGCGCTGTTGTCTTAACGTGCGGAGGTCCCGGGTTCGATCCCCGGCAGGATCAATTTGGGAATTTCTAATTTCTGAAGTTTCCCTGGTCTGGCCTGGTGGGAGGCTTCGGGCGTGGCTAGTTACCACCCTACCGGCAAAGACGTGCCGCCAAGCGATTTAGCGTTCCGGTACGATGCCGTGTAGAAATCGAATAGGAGTATGGGTTTAATATAATTGCCATGCCCCTAACAGGTTAGCCCGCTACCATCTTAGACTTCATCATCACTTACCATCAGGTGTGGTCGTAGTCAGGGGTTAACTTGTAGTGGATAGAAAAAGGGGCATAAGATGAAGCAGTTCAAAACGCTGGGCTGTAAAGGAGCTGTACACCTTTTCTGGGTGGTGTCACGGACGAAAGTGTTACATCCATACATCTGGTAATCCATGTTTTGTCTGTGACACCATTGGCGACTCAATTGTTTTTCTTTCTTTCTTATAATTCGTGATTAAAATTCTTTCAGTAATAATACCTTGTTTAAGTAATTTAAGAGCTTATTAAAAATTAAAGAATTGTATAGCAAACCCACGCGAAATCACGAAATTACAAGTCACGGGTCAAAAGAAAAGAATTTTCCTCAAACGAAATCTCAAACGTAATTACTATGATTAAATAAAAGGATATTGTTTCGACCTTATTAAGGGTCTTATTAAGGTTGGTTGACTTTATTAAGGGTTGATAAAACTCCCCGACTGTTATTTTATGAAGCAGTACCTTTTAGGGTTCAGTCACCAAATCTTCTTTTTAACTGACTTCCAAAAAGGAGCAAGAGGTTATTTTAACTGGGCGAATTATTTTAGAACATCTGTACTTCTACACTGTATAATATTATTAATGAGAATGTTTGGATGGATTGATGGATGGATAAATGGATGGATGTTTGAACCTCAATCACGCCAAAACGGCTGAACGGATCTGGATGGAATGTGGCACAGATGTAGATCATAGTCTGGAATAATACATAGGCTACTTATTATCCCGGAAAATGAAAGAGTTCCCGCGGGATCCAAAAACCTGAATCCACGCGGAAGAAGTTGCGGGCATCAGCCAGTTGACGTATAATTTTAGTAGGTAACAATTTTTAGACCATGTTCTTTGCTGGCATCGGTCTATCACAACAGACCTTAGTGATCTGTTATGTGATAATGTGTGTAATCTTATGAGTTGGTACTTGGTAGAGCCAGGGGAAAACATACAACCGAAAAAAATTACCTTTTATTAGGTATACGAAGTGCTCACTCTAGGCGACAAGACATATCTACCTTCCAAGTTTATAATAGGTAGTGGAATTTTGTTAAAGAATAGAATGCTCATTTCCACGAACGACCTTCGGACTTCTACACGGCATCGTACAGGAACGCTAAATCGCTTGGCTGCACGTCATTGCCGGTAGGGTGGTAACTAGCCACGGCCGAAGCCTCCCACTAGGTCAGACCAGGGAAAATTCAGAAATTATAAATTCCCAAATTGACCCTGCCGGGGATCGAACCCAGGACCTCCACACGTTAAGGTGCCAGCGGAGAATGAATTGCCCATACAAACGTAATACCAAAATAATTAATAATTCGAGAACATTTCCACCAAAATGAGAGTTTATTTGGATTCAAATTGTATTTATCTAGTCCCCTGGATTTATATGTTTTTAAAATACTTTCCTAAAATGAAATGTAAATGAATTGCGTTTTGCATATTTTTACGACAAGATGGACATGTTTCCCTCTTATTTGTTTCATATTAAACCCAACGATATCTTACGTATTAATTGGTCAGCAGCATAGCCTATATTGTCAAGTTACAGAATAACAATACGAAGTAAAAAGCACGATAAGTTTTCATTCATCATTTTTGGTATTCACAGAACAAGACTAAATGTATAACAAATTCTGTAAGCTCATATTGCTATCTCGCTTGAACGCGATCATGTGTCATCAGTGAAATAGAGATAGCAATATACCGGCAAATTTATATTTGCGGTTCGAATAGAAGTTGCGAGCGGCGCGAACCGGCCTCTTAAGGCAACAGCGCTACACACTGCGCCACGGAGGTTGTCAAAATGCCCATAAATGCATACAAAGCAAGGCGCTGGTTTTCAGCTGTGACCCGGGTGACGTCACTGTAACAAAAATTATTAATTAAAACAAAAAAAGTGAATGTTTTAAATAAGCAGCAAGTACTCTTATTATATGAGCATTTTTTTATGAGAGATTTTCAAATCAAATCAAATAAGTAAATATTATAAATACTAACCTAACCTAACCTTTCATGAAATGAAAACAAACATTAAGCAATTCACTTCGCTGCTCAAGAGGCCAATTTCTTGGATCATCATCAATACAGCCCATTAACGTTCCACTGAGGGCACAGGCCTCCACTCTCGTAGGAGAGGGAATTAGAGCATAGACCCACTACGCTCCACCAATGCGGGTTGGCGGGCTTTGACGACTATTATCATGTTAGTATAACCGAGACCGACGGCTTAACGTGCTCTCCGAGGCACGGGGGTGGAACACCACCAACTTCCTAACTCCGGGTTAGTACTGATAATATCAAATCAAATAATGTTTATTCAATATAGGTAGGTAAACTACACTTATTGACGTCTAGTTATTTATAAAATATAATGGTGATAATAATCAGTAACGGTATCTTAAAACTAAAGCTACGAGGGTTCCAAACGCGCCCTGGTCTGAGAAGGTTTCACAAATCATCTTAACTAAGGAACTATCAGAGCCATTAGAACAAATCATTGCGAAGCTTCCTTGTCTTTTAAATTTAAGTTTTCTAGTCAGAAAAACCCAATACTTAATTATGTTACGTTCTACTTGTTACGTTCCCTCAAATATGGTCGAGCGAAGCAATGGCTGGATCATGCGTCATGCCCGTGAACGGGTGCCACCGGCGGGAATGGGGCTACTTTCTGTCTGCCCGTCTTTGACATGAATTGAATAAACAAATTTAAGAAATCCATTAAAAGTATGCTCCTGAAAAAAGCTTATTATACTGTTGAAGATTATGTAAATGATAGAGGAGCATGGATTTGATCGCTCCAGCAATGCTGGGGACAGCGGTTACTTATGTACACATTGATATAGTAATTGTAAATGAATTATTTAAAAAGAGCAACCACCGAGTTTCTTGCTGGTTCTTCTCGGTAGGAATGGCATTCCGAACCAGTGGTAGATTCACTTGACGATTCAAAAGTACTTGTAAAAGTTTATTTGAATAAAAAATATTTGATTTGATTTGATTTGATTTGATTTGATATGGCCCGACCCGGGACTCAAACCCGCGACTCGTCGGCCGCAGTCGAACATGCTAACCACTAAACCAACGAGGCAGTTCTTCTTAGATGCTTCCATGCAATTTTGTCACTATAATAACATAATTACCTCAACTTAACAAAAATACTGTTTAAGTTGCTCAAACGCTTAAGCGCTGTAAATACTCAGTCATTTAGGGCCCATGGTCATCGGACACCATACATGTTCAATATTGTTTCCCTGAAGTTTGTCCACGCTACAGGTGACCCCGGAGCTGGCGCTTATTTAGTCCAACGGCTTAGCGCCATTTGGACAGTGTATATTTTTTGTAAATATAAATATTATACATTTTTGTAGTAAGTTATTTTTTTGTAAAAATTCATGGTGATTCTTAAACTATTTAAAAAAATAGTTTTTGATGATGAAAGCGCCACATTTTCGCGGAAAAAATGCCAAAGAGGAAATACTTAATCTTTTTTTTTTTTTTTTTATTGCGTGATAGGCTTGCGCTTGACGACAATCATGCTTAGTGCAAAGCAATGATGAGGTCTAGGTTGGAACGCGCTTGCCTAGAAGATGCCTATTCACTCTTGCCTTGAAGGTACTTAAGTTATAAGTGTCAGGAAACACGTGCGCTGGGAGGGTGTTCCACACCCTAGCGGTTCGTATCAGAAACGTGGAGCAAAAACGCTTCGTGCGAGCAAATTGGACGTCAACCACATAAGGGTGCCAACGCTCACGGTTTCTCGCTGTTCTGTGGTAGAACGGAGAAGGAGGAACAAGGTTATGAATCTCTATAATCTCTAATTGAATGAATATAATCTCTAATTTTCGGCTATATTTGTCTTTTAATTATACAGAACCATTGTTTCATTATTGAAATCTTACAGTACCTTCAGTTGATATTTCTATCCAATTACCTTAGTATTGTTTTTTGTTACTTTATAATAATCAAACGACATAAAACATGTACCTTAATTAACTGGAAAAAAGAAATATGGCTTTGGTTGTAAACCCGTGGACGAGGAAAATTTTACAATCTGTTTTATTGTTTCCCCGGTATTTAATCACGTTCTGCTTAAATTATTTTAACCCTGAAACAAAATTTGTTAGGTAAATACTCGTAAAGCCACCAAAAAATAAATAATACCTATATATTTTATTTTGTTGGTAAGTAGGTAATCTTAACATTTTTATTAATTTTCAAAGTTATAATAACTCGCAAAGGCCATCAGAATGGTCATATATTTTAATTCAAAATATTAAGTGTAAATTAAACTAATTTAATCAAAGACTTGTAGTAAAATTAGTTTATGGTCTAGTCACCACTGAAATTAGGTACTTATCTTGCCATAAAATTACCCTAAAGCTTTAAGAAACGACTTTAAGAAATTCCTACGGAATCCTGAACAAGCAGTGATATTAATTAAAAGGCTGGAACCAGACTACTGAAAAAAATTCAAAGGCGCCCACTTTTTAGATGTAAAATCGAGGTAAAATCCGTCATATCGATTTTGTTCGTGTAAAACGTAGCCTATGTCACCCGGACCATAATAACGAATCGATTGAGACCTCGTTCATCAGAATCGGTTCAGTACTTTAGGCGCTACGGAATATACATATACATAGGTACATAAAAATTAGATAAATAATACATACATACATACATACATACATAGGCTGCTAAAATCATAACCCTTCTTTTATGTATGTATCGTTTATGGCTTTCTTGTAGTCGGGTAAACACGATGTTTTTTATTGCGAACTAGCTTATACCCGCAACTTCGTCCGCGTGGATTGAGTGTTTTTTGGTTTCCGCGCGTACTCTTTAATTTTCTGGAATAAAAGGTAGCCTATATTATGTTATTCCAGACTATCTATCTCTTTGCCAAATTTCATCTAAATCCTTTCAGCCGTTCTGGTATGATTCAGTAACAAACATCCATCCATCCATACGTCCATCCTTCCAACCAAACTTTCGCATTTATAATATTAGTATAGATTAGGCTTAGATGAGGTTGAGGATTATGGGGTTGGAGCGCGTTTGCTAAGAAGATGCCAAATCACTCTAGCCTTAAAGGTACTTAAGTAACCCCGACAAAAGGCTAGTTTCTATACTAACTAGGCCGTGTGCGTGCAACCTTATGCACAGTGTGATTCTTTACACGTCCGGCAAAGCAAATGGTAGCTTGTTAAACAAATCGCTTTGAGCTCTGATTAATTCCGCACGTAATTTGAAACACGGCTAGCGTTCAAAACTCACCACAGATAAATGACGGTTAAAGCGACCCATTTGCGGGTGTAATGGGCTGGAAACATACTTGAATTAGTTTTTTTTTTAATTTCCTACAAACAGTTTAAGGTGGCAGCGGCCGGCTAACCTGATAACGGTTTATCATTTTTACCCGTATTCCTAGATGACGCGACGCGACGCGATACACCATAGAAAATGAGACACCATCTACGTGTTAGCATTATTACTGTTTGTCATTATATCTCATGAAACAGGAAGTATAATATTTGTCAATTTGATTCGTTTCATGTCGTTCGATCTAATCTGCGGATACGGACGCCATATTGAAAATAGTATAAATACGAGTATTTGAATTATGGTAGCCTAGTCTCCTGCCGGCAGACTCAGCGATTATTGATTACTTTTGTGTTTAGATCGCATTTTGATTTAGAGCTTAAGGCGCTGTGAGCTCACGAGATGAAAAACACAGGCGCGCGGGGGTGAAATCGAGCAAGCGCATGCCGCAAAAATGCATAAAATAATTTGTAAAAAAAATAATATTTATTTTTCAATACAAATGAATCCGACAATGTTTTTGATTAATTTAAGATAACTAACTAAAACTAAGAATTAAAATAATTATCAAAATTTTGTGCCAGTAAGGTGCCCAACACGCAGGCAGCATTCCCGCGCTGAATAGCTATAGAAATTTATTATCTTAATTTAATTGCATTTATTGTATTCTTGGTTGACTATGTATTGTTAGTCATAATTTAATATTTGTTTTTATGTTACTTTGAGCATTAAAGTATCCTATATGCTAAAATAAATGTGTTTGATTTAGAAATATGAATTTTATCTATTTCTAGAGCTAATTATTGGTTTCAATATGGAGAAAAATTGCTTTAAAAGGTAAATCAAGAGGTAAGTAAATGAGGTAGGTAAATAAGTTTCAATGCAGAGATTTTTTTAAAATTGTGTTTTGAGATGCGTCAATCGCTGCTCAAAGGTCTTGAAAACAACGCATTATTTTTACAAGCATACATTATGTCACTGTTTGATGGATACACTGCTTTTAAAAACCCCCTTTTACGCTACACAGGGCCTTAACGATAGCAATCGTAGCCGGATCAAATGAATATTATCTTTAAGTTTAGTCAACTTTTATCTAATACATTAAATCTCGCGTGGAACCTCTACACGTTTAACCATTTACTCGTGCAAGTTACAAATGAGAGTACAAATATAATATTAAAAGTGTCTCATAAATACCTACTTCTGGATTGTCAACGTAACACAACGTATGCCATGTGAAGGGTCAGCTACTGTTTGATACTGGTTTCCGCGTTGGTCGCTCACCTAGGGCTATATTCCTAATCTACGCGGTTACTACGACGGTAGGGTGATAGAGACTGGGTCACGCAGCACGCTCCCCTACAAATCAGAAAATAATCAATTTAGAAACTATAAAATCTCTGATTGCCCCTCCCAGGGATCGAACCCAGGGCCTCCCGCTTACACAATATACAAGACCATATGACTGCGTCAGGTATTTTAACGACCCTGCCCTGACGCAGTTGAATTAAATTATCAAATTATATTTCTTTGACCAGGAAAGTAACAGTAATAGTCTTGTATGGACTGTGATAATCGGCCTCGCATTATTAGCGCAGCTGGTTTCGGGATATGATTCCCGGACTCTCAAAATAAAATAATTTATGTGCGTTTTAATTTTTAAGCAGGCCATACTAATATCATAAATGCGTTCAAGTGTTTCTTTCTGTCTACTCAACCGCTCAAAATATTTTCAAACGGTTTTGATAAAATTTAGAATAGAGATGTTGCATGATGCATCCCGGGGAAGGACATAGAGCTTCGTGAAGAAACTTGCATGCATAATGTTCCGTAATGTGGTAATATTCTCAAATGTGTATAAGGTTGCCAATCTGCAATTAGTTTCTTCTTTCAATAATTGCTGTTGTACTAAAAAAAACCTTGGCAAAATATTCACAGCAGTTGGTTAATAAGCTTCTTACAATTCACAAAAAATATCATTTACTTTTACATAGAATCATTTATTTCCTTACAGATTCTTGGAAATACCGAAGAACGAACCTCGGTAGAATGTTCACTAGTTGAACAAAAACCCTTACCAAAAATATCATTTCTTTTTCTCTGAGAGTTAGGTGAATTAACATTTTAATTTCGTTAAGAAATTTTCGAAATTTCCCAAGAGGTTAAACTAATTAAAACTTGCATAATACACGGCAGCGGGAAGTCATTAAACCTCTTTTAAATTTTTGTGTGCAGAGCTTCAATTTGCCACCTCCGCGAACACTTTAAGATGGATGAAGTTGGTCAAAAAGACTTCATTGGGGTAATTTGGAATGTTTTTTTTATTCCACTACAAGTAAGCCCTTCACTGCGATCTTATGTGATGGTAAGTCATGATGTGGTCTAAGATGGTAGCGGGCTTGTTAGGGTTACGGCAGTTATATTATCCGGCACGTCATCGCTAAACTAATTCGCTTGGCGGCACGTCTATGCCGGTAAGGTGGTAAATAGCCATGGTTGAAGTCTTCCAACAGAACAGACCATAGAAAATTAAAAAATTCCCAAATTGACCTGACTGAAAATAGAATCCACGACCTTCAAAAATAGGACAGCACTCACTTATGCGCCAGTAAAACTATCGAATAATTCATAAGTAAAGACGACTAACTGATGCCTGCGACTTGGTCCGCGTGGATTGAGGTTTTGTGGGATCTCTTTCATTTTCCGGAATAAAAAGTAGCCTATTTCATTCCAGACTATAATTTATCCCTGTACCAAATTTCATCCAGATCCGTTGAGCCGTTCTGGCGTAATTAGGTACTTTGGCATTTACAATAATATTTATAACGAAATTTGTAATTTAAATACGACTTTTCCCCCAGTGCATAATATGAAAAAGCTGTGTAAAAGTTGTACGAAAGAGACGTGGGAAAACGTAGGAAGGCGCTGGCGCGGCTGATCTTCTGACGTGTTCTGTAGGTATCTCAATTTAGTTCGTGAGCACAGCCGAGGTCGCGTGCCGGAATGTCGTTACATTGCTGAGGTGTGGAGCATATTAGTAGCTAACAAGCGGAAAACTCTAAACTTCTTAGTGGATTTCAATACTTTTTCACATCATGATATAGGTACCTAAATTCCCTCTCTTCTTGTTCCTCCCTCAGCTACTACTATACTACGATAGTTTGTATCCCGGGGAAGGCTACTTTTTATCCCGGAAAATTAAAGAGTTCCCGCGGGAACCGAAAAACCTCAATCCACGCGGATGAAGTCGCGGGCATTCCCTAGTAGAGGAATAAAGAAACTCACATGTACATAGACACACATGAACCCAACATTATACTCCACTACAACATTATACTTTTTTGTGCAGTTGTGTAAAAATTATAATAGTCACACGCGTTCGCCTACCATGTGACATGCAGTTTAAAATAGTTGATCTCCAAAGCGTTATGGCTAACTTTAAAGCAACTTTTCGTTGACGGAGGTTTATTGCGAATGGCTTTATGAATTTTTATGCTTACGCCTCATGCATAGGTACGGATTTGCTAAAGTTTCTTTAAAATCTTGTGAGCTAGCGAATAATGTTTCATCCTAGAAATCGCTAAAGAAGAAATTACTAGCGTATATATCCGACTTAGGGTAAAACCGGGATAGATGCCGCAGCAGGATAGATGCCTCATATTCTAAAAACCTAACTTCCCGAACTCGCGACTAAGAATTAATTTTATAAGTAGGAGCCGCAGTCACCCCGTACCATAATTACCCACAAACAGTCGTGCGATGAGGATGCGTTTTGCTCGTACGTGTAATTATCTCCGCAGCGATATTCCCGAACACGTCAAAGATTTAAAGGTTAGTATGTTGCGTTGTATAACTTTATAATTAGTAATAAATTCAGTTATATTTTTTATTACGTCAATATACTGGTTCATTGAGTCTGCATCTAGGTGTAAATAGATGCTATTTTGTTTATAATTTATTAAAAAAATACTTGGGCATCTATCCCTATCGAAAAGGATAGTTGCCCTGATTTTTCGAGGGATAGGTGCCCCTAAGGGCACCCTTAGGGGCACCTATCCCTGCATACACTGCCATATATGATTACCTACAGCACCACGAAAATATAAAAGAAAAGAAGGAGTGCGAGGTCGAGTATGTTCTTGGACTACAGAAAACCTACAGTCGGCTTTGGATGAAATGGACAAAAACCATGGGAATACAACAATTAAGAAATTATATTTTTTTTAATAAATGCTTGTAAAATTTTATTTAACAAACAATATGGTTATGCATGTTGAAACTTAAGAATTTATATTTTAGTTAAACAAACGCTTTAAAAATTTAATTACCTATGTCATTTGTGTGATATTAGAATAATATCTTCTAATGATAACAATTAAAAGATTTAAAAAATACAAAATGTTTTTCATTATTATGACCCTTGGACTTCTACCTAACTAATAAAGGGCATCCATCCTGCACTGCAGGCATCTATCCTTCTCAGTTTTTTCATGGTGGGGCAACTATCCATACAGGTAGGCATCTATCCTCAAAAAACATGTTCCACGAAAAGCTAATTTCTGCAAAATCTGTATTTGATGGGTTAAAAAATAATAATAATAATTCAACATTAAGGATTGAGCTAGCAACATTAATAGAAATTATTCGTTTATAATTAATATTTTTAAAATTAGGTGTCCTTTTCAAAAAGTGGGGCATCTATCCCGGTTTTACCCTATATAATAAACTAGCTGATGCCTGTGGTTTCGTGAACTGAGGATTTTTGGTTCCCGTGGAGTCCCGTGGAAGATTAAAGTAAAAAATGCGTCGAACTTTGATGACGTCACCATTCATCATATCTCATACAAAATCCCATACTAAGCACTAAGCACGTTTAGGCCTTTGAAAATAGTCGCTGATTTGACTAGTTGTTAAATACACAATTGTAAACACTTTACAATTATTTTACATTGTTAAGTTGCTTGATGAAATGACCTGAGTCTGGTTCTGAAATTTTGCCAGATGGAAAATCAATTACTCAAAACGAGAGGTAGTCAAAAATAGTAACGTCTGGTATGAAGAGCTTTCTGCAATCGGTCCATACGATACAGCAATATCAGGCAGAGTGAAGCGAGAATGTCAAGGACTTGCCGACTCGCTATTTTATTTTACTCGTGTCAGAATTAACGACTGTACTCGCGTTTCATCACAGAATACCTTTCAGGTTTCGTGTACGAGTATCTGCCTCGCTGGTCCAGTGGTTAGCATGTTCATTTGCGGAAAACGGGGTCCCGGCTTTAATTTGAAAATGAAAATGAAAATGATTTATTTCCATATACAATATTAACAAGTTATTGTGGCTGAGGCCTTCTGTTATAAGCATAAGAATACCTGTGTCAGAAGGCCTAGCTCTTCCAATTTTAAGAATAATTACATTAAATAAATATTGGTACAATTTTGATACAGGTTATAATCATGCAGGCATGCAAGTATGTATGTGTTGTGTGTGTGTGTGTGTTGTGTGTGTGTGTGTGTGTGTGTGTGAGAGAGAGAGAGAGTATATGAGTGTATTGTATGAGTGTGCGATTCCCTAGGACATGTCCCTAAAAAAATCTAGGACAAGCAGTTTCTAAGTAGCTGTTTATGACATCAGCTGTCATAAATAACTATGCTATGCCCACGACTTCGTCCGCGTGAATTTAGTTTTTATTTCCACGGGAACTCCTTAATTTTCTTGAATGAAACGTAGTCTATAGTAGTGTAAGTCCTCCACGGGATGCAACCTATCACTATACCAAATTTCACCGAAATGGGCCGTTAAAGCCTAGCAGACAGACAAATAGACGCATAGACACTTTTGCATTTTATCATAAGTATGGGTGGCATAGGTGATGTGGAATAAAAAAAACAACTATTCGGAAACGTCGCGCAATTAATAGCTGCCAAAAATGTCAAAACAATGTGCGTAAGAAATCATTTTCTAGTGAGTACCTAACCTAACCTAACTACTCGAGTTTTATTTTCAAGTTTTGTCACAAATGTATTGAAAAACTTTGTGCTTTTCACGGGCGTTAAGGTTTTTACAAACTCTTGACGATGGTCAGCCCTCGCCTAGCGACATTGGGCTGACATGAGTCAACTCGTTTGTAAGAACCTACTTACCGCCCATGTATCACAAACTACTATTGTTTGGCGGAAAATACAGTCTGCATCATGCGCACATTACGCGACCAAACATTGTTCTGTCCTGCCCGGTCCCTAGTGTGTACACGCTCTATTGGTAGCGCCAATGCTAAACTGAACTTAATTAAACTTCAGATTTATTGCCAACAGAAGTTATGATATCTGAAACGGTAGTCATTTAATTTGTTCCCCGAAATTCGATATAAGCTTCTTGAAAGTTAATTTAGTAGAAATCGCCTCATCTCTGACTCGTTAGAGTATGATTTCTGAAAAACTTAGGCATCCACCATCCAGTTTTTCCACTACAAGCTAGACTTTGACTGCAATTTCACCTGGTAGTAAGAGATGTAAAGAGTAAGAGTAAAGCGTAGAGTAAGAGATGAGAGAGAGCATCTGAGATGGTAGCGGGCCAATATTGGCGATATAGCATACTCCTAACGCTACGTTCGCAGTGCGAATAATATATTTGAATATTTGAATTATACTTTCGTGATTTATTTTCCGCGTACAGATTTCACCTACTCTTAACACCTCCATATAATTTCTTGTGTTACAGAAGTGCGATCGTAGCCTAATCGGTTTCTACATGGCATCGTATCGGAATGCTATATCGCGCTCGCTTGGTGGCCTTTGCCAGTAGGTTGGTAACTTGCTGCGACCTACTCCTCCAACAGACCAAGATCTTTAATACTCTTATATATAGTACACAAAGGTGCTACACTATAAATAGTAGCAGAAAAAAAAAAAAACTGACCAAGATCAATACTAATATTATAGTTAATTCAAAATTGTGCCTGTCTGTGATGCTTTCACGGTCAATCTCTTTAACAAATTTTGTCAAAACTTGGTACAGTGATATGTTGCACCGGTTTTTCGACTACCTACATAAAACGCGGATGGAATACCCGGGCATCGTCTAGACAAAATATCACTTTAAAGTAAGGAAAATTTTTATAATAATTATTGTAGGATGATGCTCTAAACTCCCCGCTCTTCTGCTCTAAAATTCCCAGTAAATAGATTCACTAAAGAGATTTTATGAAACTAAATCCACGCGGTCAAGTCGCAAAGTAGATTCTATGAATTACATGTATGTAAAATATACACCACTACAAGTTAGCCCTTGACTGCAATCTCACCTGATGATAAATTATGATACAATCTAAGATGGTAGCGGGCTAAACTGTTAGGGATATGGCAGTTATATTAAACTCATACCCCTTTCGGTTCCTATCCCTAATCGGTACATACCTTTGTATTTAAATGAAATCCTTTCCTTACTCCATATAAACCATGTGTCTCAGTAAAGGTAGTGAGTAAATAAGTAAAAGTAAAGAAATCCCCCATTTTACACGTGACTGCTATTTAACGGGCTCCGGGGCTTGACGAGGGTACAGAAATAAAGAGCTTTACACGGACCTACGAGAACATTTCTTGTTATACATATAAGTACCCATTTAACTTTTTATACTGAGGATATAATATGAATGTATTTATAAATTACGATATGATTTTTCCGACTTAACTCACATTATTGCAATTTTCGTAAAGATCTCTAATTATTGAAAATAAAAAATAGCCTGTTACTCGCTGATAATAATGTAGCTTTCTTTATGTGAAAGAATTTTTAAAATCGGTTGAGTAGTTTTTGAGTTTATCCATTGCAAACAATCAAACAATCAAATCTTTCGTCTTTATAATGTTAGTTTAGATTTAGATACACGACCATGTTAAAAATGTTGTTCCACTATTTTATTTATTACTTAAACTTCAGACGAAGCCCACAACTTCATCCTGTCAACAGTGACAGCAAATAAATTACATACTAATTTTATAACTGCGAAAGTGTGTTTGTTTGTTGGTGTATTGGTTTGTCCTTCAATCACGCCTCAACAGAGCAACAGATTGACGTGATTTTTGGCATGGGTATAGTTGAAGACCTGGAGAGTGATATAGGCTATATTTTTTTAGCCCGGCAAATTATGGAGCGGAAATCAAAAAAACTTAAAACTCGCGGACGAAGTCGCGATCATCAGCTAGTAGCTAAAATATAATTAAAATTATTAAAAAATAGGACGATAGAAATAGCCCATATTGAATTACATTTAGAACCTTATTCACATTTTTATTAAATGATAGTGTTATATATTTTTGAAATCTACTCATCATTTTCTAGATGATGATTATATAGTTAATCTTATTTTCGATTTGTTTTTTTCAACTTTAGTCTTTAATGCGGGACCATGGTCACCCCATCATATTTTTTTAAATTTTATTAGCCTATGTCACCCGGAATAAGCTATGGATTCTAACGATACCTCATTTATCAAAATTGGTTCAGGCGTATAGAAGTTATGGGGGAATATACAAACTCACATACATACATACATGAACCCTGAAAACAATATACTCCTTTTTTCAGGCAGTCGTATAATAAAAGATAGATTTCCAACCATATTGTATGATCCACAAGTAAGGTTAAGGCATTCCGAGGGATTCAAAATTGGAACCATATTCCGATGTACAACGAAAAACTGCGTTTTCAACGGATTACCAAGATCTCTTTTACTGCAAGATAACTTGACCAAGTGATAGTTTATCGCTCCGTGGTTATATGAGTGAAAGGGTAGGTTAGTGCTTTAGTAGTTCGTACCTCGTAGATTTAGTTTTAAGATACCGTAACCGATTATCACCATCATGTTTTTTTTATCCACTACAAGCTAGCCATTGACTGCGATCTCACCTGATGGTAAGTGATGATGCAGTCTAAGACGGTAGCGGGTTAGCCTGCTAGGGGCATGGCAGTTATATTAAACCCATACCCCTTCGGTTTCTACACGGCATCGTACCGGAACGCTAAATCGCTTGGTGGCACGTCATTAACGGTAGGGTGGTAACTAGCCACGGCCGAAGCCTCCCACCAGGCCAGAACAGGGAAAATTCAGAAATTACATTAATTAATTAATTAATGTTTTATATGTAAGTAATTTTTTACGTGAATTAGTGTACCTACAGTGTACCTATACCTATTGAAAAAATGGTTTGATTAATTGATTGATTGATTGAGTATATAATCCAACCATCCATAATTAAATCAACAAAAATTAAGTTAGTACCTATTAAATGCATTATTAAAAGAAAAAAGCCGCAAATATCACAAAGCAGTCCATTGTAGGCGTGTTGACTATGGAAGCACCACTTTACGCCTTGCTCACAAGCTTTTACACTAAACAATAGAGCCATAGACACACTTTGCCTTATGAACATGCATTAAACGACCTACGGGACAATTTATAAGAGATGTATTCTTCAAACTGGAGGACCTCGTCTATTTTTTACCCTCAACGCAGAGATATATACTCTTATATAGTTTACAAGACGTGTATCTGTGTAGGTATACTGTAGCATTTACCCACCATATCTATACCTAATTAAAATATTCTATGATAAACGCTACCATAGGTCTTGGGTCTTTGGTGTCAGGCGGCTGCTAAGATGTCGACTAAAGAAAGATGTTTTTGATTCTGTTAGTTATTACCTTTGATTTCTCCTATATATAAAATCAAAGGTTGTTACTTAATTGTGAAGTGTAAACCTTTGTAAGAAAGAAAGAAGAAAAGAAAGAAATACTATTTATTCTCACATTGTGCCACACAGTACAATACCTTAAGATAAATGTTACCATGGCGCCTCCAGTACTTGAGCATTAAACTCATGCCTAGAGGCACCATGACAACACTTGTCGTGTGTGGCACAACCTGAAAGAAGGCATCAGCTCAGCATAATGCAGAATGCCTTGCAATAAATCACAAGAGCATTCTGCGCTGATTTGACTGCGATCTCACCTGATGGTAAGTGATGATGCAGTCTAAGATGGTAGCGGGCTAACCTGTTTGGGGTATGGCAGTTATATTAAACCCATACCCCTTCGGTTTCTACACGGCATCGTACCGGAACGCTAAATCGCTTAGCGGCACGTCTTTGCCAGTATGATATGATTTCTAAAAACTTTCCGTACTGTGACGCAACAGTTTCTTTACTCATGTGGCAACAGAGTGTAACCGCAGAATACTAACTACGTATAACATCCCCAATGGTTACGCAACGATCCACTTTATCCAATAGGGAGGAAAGTGATTAATCATTGAATTTTTGAGATGAATCTTCCGGCGTACGCAGGTGTCGCAAAACATTGGCGCTTCGCGTTGGCGTTGAAGTGTCTAAATATTAATTTATGTACTTACTAAAATGTTCAGATATTTACCCACCATTTCTTCCGAAGTTTATCAAAAATAAATGAAAATTAAAGAGTTCCCGCGGGAATAAAAAATCTTAATCCACGCGGACAAAGTCGCGGGCATCATCTAGTAGCTAATATGTCGTAGGCAACAGTAAGAAAGGATTTTAAAAAATTCAACCTCTTCCTTCAAAGGGTAGTAAAATAAGGGTTTGAAATTTTCTTATCGTCAGCGAACCCGCGGGCAAAAGCTATTTAAGTTAAGATGAACTTTTTAATGACCACCCTGGAAAAGGGATTTGGTATTTAAATGTGGAAATTCTCGTGTTCGATACCCACCCGGGACAATTTGGAAAATAATGTTTTATTATCAATTCCCTCTACTTTCAAAATTATTTGAAACTAGATGATGCGCATTACTTATCCAGTCCAGTCCAAGTACCAGCACCAAATGTACAAAGTTTCAACTCAATTGGATCATAATGATATTACAGTCAGTATGAGATTTTAACCTAACTATGACCTTTTGCGCGATCAAATCAGAAATGAGGAGATCCGCAGAAGAACTAAAGTAACCGACATTGCTCGACGTGTTGCGAAGCTGAAGTGGCAATGGGCGGGGCACGTAGTTAGAAGAACCGATAGACGCTGGGGTCCCAAAGTGCTGGAGTGGCGACCACGCACGGGAAAGCGCAGCGTTGGTAGACCCCCTACTCGCTGGACAGACGACATCAGGCGAGTCGCAGGGAGCCGCTGGTTCCAGGCGGCGCAAGACCGAGGCGTGTGGAAATCCATGCAAGAGGCCTATGTCCAGCAATGGACGTCTATCGGTTGATGATGATGATGATGATGATGATGACCTTTTGGGTTGTTTTAATCAGCCCATTATACCGTTACTACCAACTGCTATTAAAGCAGTAATAACAAACCATTTAAGAGCATAAAGCAACCTCTGGTTATTTAAAACCGACCAAAAAAGCTTTCCAAAAGTATTGTACCGTCAATTAGCATATAAAAGAGAATATTTCAATTCAATAACTTTCGCTAGCTTTTAGACTGCTTTTATCAATAAGGGCTGAAACAAACAGAACTTTCGGCGACAGCACGGCTGGATGGCAACAGCTTTATAAGAGTACTCAAACTAAAGCAAGAAACTCAACAATTGCTGTACCAAAATAGTCATGGTCAATACCGTATCAAAATGGTGAAAAGGGAATCCTTAGATCTACCACGCGGACACGCGAATGCGGTTATGGAGTTACCAGCAATGTTAGTCACTTTGTTACGTCACACGTTAAAATACAGAGTCTGAGGCTTGTTTCGCTACAGAGCAAACCCTTCTAAGAACGTGACGTGATGCATCTCGAGACGCCCACATCACTGCGTCTTCGTAAAAGAGCCCAAGTGCGACCAAATAACTATGTTTTTTAACTTTAATAATATATTCAAACGTTATTCGAAGCGAAGAATATAAGATTTATTCATTTATTTATTATTTTCCACGATGCTGGTGAAGAAAAAGTATACTTGCAAAGTATACACACATATTATTAGCTAAACGCATTTTACGCAACAGCACTTTTACACGCCACCAACATAGTATAGTACTTATAGAAACCGCGTCATTCAACTGAAGACACGCGTTGTATTTGTCTCAAGCTTTACTGGATATACTCGAGTGAATGCCGAATATGTCAAGTGTCCGAAAGGGTAGGGGGTTCAATGCGGACCATTGTCGGATGACTCTATTGTGTTTGATAAATTTTATTCGTCCATTTTATGCTTCGTCGAACAAACCGGCTGTTTTGTTTGACGAAAAATTTTTGGGACCCTTTTCTAGTCTATTCTATTAGAATACTAATTCAATACGATGGATACCTACTACAACTTTTTTATGTTACCTATATTTTTTCTACAGCTATGTGCTCATTACTAATACAATAAATTGATAGTTAGTAATACAATCAATTGGTATATTAAAATAAAATGAATTATTCTAGCATTTAACAGCATTAGAATAGTTATATAAGTGAAAATAAGATAAAAAGTAGGTAATTATAACCAAAAATAAAAACTACGCAAGGGTTATACAACTAATGTTTTTTTATGATGCGATGCTACGAGCCCGACATTAATTCATAACGGAGGTCGGCCCGCTATATCCAATTAATCCTAATTGGGTACAGCGAGGCAAAGTATATACAAATAAATAATAATATTAATGAGTTGGAGCTCATACTTCGAAGATGTTCTTGGGACCCCAACTCCTATTAGATCTTCCGAAGAACTAATAGGCGTTGGGGTCCCACGGTGCTCAAAATGGCCACCTCGCACTCTCTACTGTATGTACTCGAATTTTTAATTAAACAAAACGTTTTGACATTACTAGCTGATGCCCGCGACTTCGTGGTTAATTATTAAGGGCACCCCTTAATTTTCCGGGATAAAAATTACACACACTTTCGTTATTAGTATGATCCCCTAGTACATTGTGGATAGATCTTTTCCAAGTAATTTTAAGTTAATTACCTCATGTCTAGTACCTCTGGATTCTAAAAAATAAAATGAACTCTTAGTATATATTCAAAGCCTAATATTCTTAAAAGATAATAATGAATGGCACTTAATTCAATTAAAACCAAATTACAACAAAGCTCAGGGGTAAATAATTTTGTTCAAACGAAATCTTAAACGTGGCACTCCAATTAAAGAGCTACTAAGAATTTATTAACTAAAATGTGAGTTACAATTTCATGGTAATTTTGCGAAATTCATCGGAAAACGGTTCTAATGAAATCTAAAATATATAAAGACGGGATCTAATATTATAAATGCGAAAGTGTGTTTGTTTGCTGGTTTGTCCTTAAATGACGTGACAAGTCGCAAGAGTTGAAAAATCACTTTGATCCGTTTTCAACGTGATTTTTTGCATGGGCATAGTTGAGGACCTGGAGAGTGACACAGGCTACTTTATATCCCGAAATATGAAGGAGTTTTCGTAAGAATTAAAAATACTCATTCCACCCGGTAAAAGTCGCGGGCCAGCTCGTAATATGTGTCTGTCAGTTGAAACTCTTTGTCTTCTTTCACGAACCATCCATTTAACATATTTTGTTGAAACTTGTTATAAAGATAGCTTGTATCATGGAGACATGTACATAAATGTACTCGTTGTTTAGGAAAGTCAAAAGAGTAGCTCAAGATTTAAAAAAACTCAAAAAAATCCATTACAAAACGAGTGTAACAAATAATCTCATAATTACTTTTTTTTTTATCCACTACAAGTTAGCCCTTGACTGCGATCTCACCTGATGGTAAGTGATGATGCAGTCTAAGGTGGTAGGGGGCTAACCTGAGTGTTAGGGGCATGGCAGTTATATTAAATCCATATATTCGATTTCGGTACCGGAACGCTAAATCGCTTGGCGGTACCAGGCCAGACCAGAGAAAATGCAGAAATTATAAATTTGATTGACCCTGCCGGGGACCGAACCCGGGACCTCCGCAAATTAAGGTGGATGACAAGGGTCTGCCCGCGAAATTCAAATTTAATTTGGTTTTTCACAATTTGTAAACTAATACGACAAAGTAGGCTTATTGCATTCAAATTGCGAGCCTAGGAATATCATCTTCTTTTTAAGAAATTAGTCAAAATAATGACTAATTTGTGAGTAACTCACGTCAAACTCATTATTTTGACTAATTTCTTACACTGGACACTTTCGAGTAAAGATTTTTATATAAACCTGTGAAGATGATATTCCTAGGCTCGCAATTTGAATGCCATAAGCCTACTTTGTCGTATTAGTTTACAAATTGTGAAAAACCAAATTAAATTTGAATTTCGCGGGCAGACCCTTGTCATCCACCTTAAGACAACAGCGCTCAACAGTGCGCACCACGGAGGTCATCAAAATTAACACTTAAACTTAGCACTTTAATATTATGTTTTGCCTTTGTCACGTCTCTGTTTCTACGAAACCAGTGTCGAGTAATATATACGTGCGCAATGTAGCGAGTAATTGTCCGCGGGAATTGAACGAAGGTCCTCGCCGATCGACAAGAGGGTGTTAGCAATGAGATGAGGGACATGACAATGGCGCGGCATTGGTACACAATCGAGCGTCGTCCATCAAACCTATCCGTCTTGTTCTAAATCCACCTGGACGAATTCGTGCAGCAAGTATTTACCACAATTACAAAACGAGTATAGGAAATAACTCATAAAGTCTATATTTATAGTGTGACTAATTATATTTTGCCTTTGTCACGTCTCTGTTTCTATGAAACCAGTGTCTGATATTATAGCTAGTAGGTACGTGCGCAATGTAGCGAGGAATTGTCCGCGGGAATTGAACGAAGGTCCTCGCCGATCGACAAGAGGGTGTTAGCAATGAGATGAGGGACATGACAATGGCGCGGCATTGTTACACAATCGAGCGTCGTCCATCAAACCTGTCCGTCTTGTTCTAAATCCACCTGGACGAATTCGTGCAGCAAGTATCTACCACAATTACAAAACGAGTATAGGAAATAACTCATAAAGTCTATATTTATAGTGTGACTAATTATATTTTGCCTTTGTCACGTCTCTGTTTCTATGAAACCAGTGTCTGATATTATAGCTAGTAGGTACGTGCGCAATGTAGCGAGGAATTGTCCGCGGGAATTGAACGAAGGTCCTCGCCGATCGACAAGAGGGTGTTAGCAATGAGATGAGGGACATGACAATGGCGCGGCATTGGTACACAATCGAGCGTCGTCCATCAAACCTGTCCGTCTTGTTCTAAATCCACCTGGACGAATTCGTGCAGCAAGTATCTACCACAATTACAAAACGAGTATAGGAAATAACTCATAAAGTCTATATTTATAGTGTGACTAATTATATTTTGCCTTTGTCACGTCTCTGTTTCTATGAAACCAGTGTCTGATATTATAGCTAGTAGGTACGTGCGCAATGTAGCGAGGAATTGTCCGCGGGAATTGAACGAAGGTCCTCGCCGATCGACAAGAGGGTGTTAGCAATGATAGATGAGGGACGGGACAATGGCGCGGCATTGGTATACAATCGCGCGTCGTTCATCAAACCCGTCCGTCTTGTTCTCATTCCATTCTGATTGCGGTCTAGTTTGTCACTGTCTGGGCCCTTAGTTAAAATAATAGACTTTAATAATTGATAAGTTTTAGTACTTAGCTGAAGCTGAAGCTTGACGACCTCCGTGGCGCAGTGTGTAGCGCTGTTGTCTTAACGTGCGGAGGTCCCGGGTTCGATCCCCGGCACGGTCAATTTAGGAATTTATAATTTCTGAATTTTCCCTGGTCTGGCCTGGTGGGAGGCTTCGGCCGTGGCTAGTTACCACCCTACCGGCAAAGACGTGCCGCCAAGCGATTTAGCGTTCCGGTACGATGCCGTGTAGAAACCGAAGGGGTGTGGGTTTAATATAACTGCCATGCCCCTAACAGGTTAGCCCGCTACCATCTTAGACTGCATCATCACTTATCATCAGGTGAGATCGCAGTCAAGGGCTAGCTTGTAGTGGATAAAAAAAAAAAAAAAAAAAAAAGCGGTGTTAACCAGCTTAAATGATAAATGATTTATTTATTTCACGCAGGACAACTTGTGCCACTTATGGTAAGTCTACCACCGGCTCGGAAAATAATTATACTGAGAAGAGCCGGCCAAAAAATACTCAGCAGTTGATCTTTTCAAATGTTACAATATGTAACTAATATAAAATATGTACCTACATACGTTACGTAACAAGTATTACACTGATTTTTACTCACTTTACTTTACTGTGTAACTCTCTAGGTCCTCAATTATGCCAATGCAAAAAATCACATCGATCCTTTGCTCTGTTGCAGCGTGATTGAAGGAAAAACTAAATAACCAATAAACAAACACACTTTTACATTTCGTCGTCGTCGTCTCAACCTATAGACGTCCACAGCTGGACGAAGGTCTCCTGCATGGATCGCCGCAGAGCACGATTTTGTGCCGCTTGTTTCCAGCGGCTCTCAGTACACGCTTGAGATCGTCCGTCCACCTAGTGGGGCGTTGTCCAACGCTGCGCTTCCCGGGATGCCTGGCCGCTATCCAAGCGAACAGAGACAAAGCTTCTAAGGAGCGAGCAAAATGTATACCTATTTTGGTAGGGTTGGCACAGGAGGATACAATTTAATTATTAAATTTTGGTAACAGTTTCCTGTTTTGTGATCCCAGGGAGCCCTAAATATCGATTTTTTATATTAATAATATTATATAATTTATATTCATCAAAATACATTACAATGTCATGGAAACATAAAAAATAATTATTTTCTACAATAAAATTTTGAAAAGTGCTCTGGCAGCTGGGCAAGAAAAGTTGGGCATGAACCGTAACGGAGAAAGATTGATTTTAATATAATTCACGCGCACAGAAAATACAAACTAAATAGCTTAAGCGAGCTTCGACGCGAGTTTGCCGACGCTACGGCTGGCCGGCGAACCGCGCGTCTATCTGTTATTCGAATTAGATGGATGTGGTTACAGAATATCACAATAACATCTAATATGTATGACGTATCTATCTACCCTACACATTAATAAAAAATATTTCCAAAAAACCGACTTCCAAAGCCACTGTAAAGTAAAAATTATTTTGATTTCTACACATTATGTTGAAGTCGGACGAGCCTGACGCGTCAACTTGGCCTATCTTTGTTACACTCGCCCGACTTCAAAATAGTGTGCAGAAATCAAATTTATTTTTTAATTTACAGTGGCTTTGGAAGTCGTTTTTGGAAAGAATTTTTATTTTTAACTTTTTAGTGTACTCTTAATCCACACGGCTTAGGAGTGCAGTACCCTGCAGCATCAGAGTTAAGGACTTGGGACTTGGGTTTAAGTATGAAGTCGTTGCTTGACACATAATATGAATTCACAACAAAAAAATCCTAAATCACAAAAAGGAGTTCTGTATCCTGCTGCATCAGGTTTGAAGAGTTGGGACTCAGAGTTGAATCGTATACACGTGAATTGATACCTACTATATGAATTCACCATCAAAATTTCCTAACTCTCTTAGTTTTGAGGATTTCATGTAGTAGGTACAGCATCAGGATTGAGGATTTGGAGTCAGAATTTTTTATGAGACCACCTCGCGAGCTTCCGCTAACCACTGAAAAAAAATTATCAAATCGGTTTAGAAACCACGGAGATATCTTACTTATATAATATTATAAATGCGAATGTTTGGATGTATGGATGTCGGTATGGATGTCGGTATGGATGTTTGTTACTCAATCACGCCCCAACGGCTGAACGGATCTGGATGAACTTTGGCACAGAGATAGATTATAGTCTGGAATAACACATAGGCTACTTTTTATCCCGGAAAATTAAAGAATTCCCGCGGGAACCACAAAACCTCGATCCACGCGTACGAAGTCGCGGGCGTCAGCTAGTGAAGTAATATACCTAGAAAAAAACATACGCGCCGAATTGAGCACCTCCTCTTTTTTTGGAAGTCGGTTAAAAATAATAAATTATAATCAAGTTAGTTAATTACCTAGTAGAGTCTTTGGGATAGCTAAAAAATTATGTGTTTTTATTCTTTCGATTATTGTTCATACATACTGTACAGTAAACCATGTTTACACTATTATATTAAAACACATACTACCTACTGTAAAATTACATTAAAACACTGTTTAAATTATTAAATGAAAACACGACGTGCGACGTGTACTGCAGCCCCTGAGCATGAGCACTGGCCGAGCCGGTATAAACCGATTTCTCTCCGTACGCGACGTAGCGCCAGTGCTCACGCACACACGCGCCTTAAGCTTGTAGTAGTGTACCTATCGTAGCGCGCTTGTATGAAGCTTTGTCTCTGTTCCGTTTCTTTACTCATGTGCTTTGGGACCCCAACGCCTATCGGTTCTACGAACTATGTGCCCCGCCCATTGCCACTTAAGCTTGGCGACTAGTTTTTGAGCTATGTCGGTTACTTTCACATTTGCAACATTAATATTGTAGAAGGATATCAAGTTTGCTCGCTGAACTTAACTGTTCTGAATCTACTCGGAATATCATAAATAATATACCTTGTACTTGAATTTAATTATAATATGCCGATCCTGTTCCTTCTTATAAAATGAAATATACAAGCGCTCTTGTTTATTTAGGTAATTATGTTTCCTCTTTGCTTAGTCCTTAGCCCTCGGACCTCAGGCTTAGGGTTGGTTTCCACTGACACGGAGAATATCAATGAGCCATATCCATAAAAAACAGCTAAGTGCGAATCGGACTTGCGCACTCGAACGGTTCCGTATCATCGTACAACAATTTTAAAACTATGTGTCTACCTACACACTAACTGTATATTTTCGTAAAGGAAACAAGAGAGGCGCTTAAAAATCACTTTTCTCGTATATTATAATATAAATGCGAAAATGTGGATGAATGGATGGATGTATGGATGGATGTTTGTTACTCAATCACGACACAACAGCTGAACGGATCTGGATGAAATTTGGCACAGAGATAGTCTGGAATAGCAAACAGGCTCCTTTTTTATTTTATAAGAGTTCCGGCGAGAACCAAAAAGCTAGTTTTTACTATATTTTGTTATTATACCGGCAATATAAATACACACTGAAAATTTCAACTGTATGTCTACTACAGTTCATGAGATACAGCCCACTGATAGACGGACGAACGGACAGCGGAGCCTTAGAAATAAAGTCCCGTTGGCACCCCTTGGGTACGGAACCCTAACAATCTGATTAGGTACAAAAGGACAACGCTAGATTTGGAGCTGTTATTTTAGCTTATTTAGAGATTGTGTACAACAGAATAAGACACACCGACACACGTTTTTTTTTGATTCGCAACAATGGAAACTAACTCTTACAAATTATTTCAATAATTTGAGAGGACCTATTCATTTTACAACATAACCTTTTTAATAGAATTTTTTCAATTAATTTGGTTCTCAAAAGTAATAGGTATTTATGACCCTGAATTCAGGTACCTGATATAAACTTTATTGGCATGCTGTTATCATCATTTTTTTTTATTATTCCACTACAAGTTAGCCCTTGACTTGATCTCACCTAATGGTAAGTGATGATGCAGTCTAAAATAGTAGCGGGCTAGCCTGTTATAGGGGCATGGCAGTTATACTAAACCCATACCTACCCCTATACGATTTTTACACGGCATCGTACCGGAACGCTAAATCGCTTGGCGGCACGTCTTTGCCGGTAGGGTCAGCCACGGCCGAACTTCCCACCAGCGTCATTATCATCCTCAGCCGATAGACATCCACTGATGGACATATTATAGGTTTCCTGCATCGACTCCCACACACCGCGATCTTGCGCCGCCTGGATCCAGCGGCTCCCTGCGACTCGCCTGATGTCGTCCTTCCACCGAAGGAGGGTCTGCCAACGCTGCGCTTTCCAAAGTATGCTAATTAATTATTTTTTCATATTGAAACAATACCTATATTATTATATTTAGGGTTCCGTACCTCAAAAGGAAAAAGCGGAACCCTTATAGGATCACTTTGTTGTCCGTCCGTCCGTCTGTCAAGACCCTTCTTCTCAGGAACGCATGGAGGTATCAAACTGAAAGGACATTGACCAGCGCCCATACAAAGTTCGCCTAAGAACCAACAGTCATAAAACATACATTATCGGATTCAAAAAAACACATAAATACTAATGTAATTAGATTTGAACAACGGACACTTAAGAGAATTTATTTATTAACAAAAAATATTTTCAATTTTGAGGTTATTTCAACTCAATCTGCTTGAAAAATAAATATCATCGTCAACAAGTTTCGTCGTAGTTCACCAAAAACATTACAGATGGCGTTATAAATATTAATTTATTGTACTTTCAATTTGACGACCTCTGTGGCGCAGTGTGTAGCGCTGTTGCCTTTACGTGCGGAGGTCCCGGGTTCGATCCCCGGCAGGGTCAATTTAGGAATTTATAATTTCTAAATTTTCCCTGGTCTGGCCTGGTGGGAGGCTTCGGCCGTGGCTAGTTACCACCCTACCGGCAAAGACGTGCCGCCAAGCGATTTAGCGTTCCAGTACGATGCCGTGTAGAAACTGAAGGGGTGTGGGTTTAATATAACTGCCATGCCTCTAACAGGTTAGCCCGCTACCATCTTAGACTGCATCATCACTGCGATCTCACCATCAGGTGAGATCGCAGTCAAGGGCTAGCTTGTAGTGGATTAAAAAAAATATATATATGGCGTCGCGAGATTTGGAACACTAGCGCACTCAGCGCTTCAAGCTACTTTTATCTTATTTCTTAAGTTACTGAACCAGCGCACAAGCGGTGGTATTGTATATTATTTTAACCTGTAAGTTACAAGAGGGAATAGAATGGTAATGAATGAATGAATGAATGAATGAATATGCTTTTATTGTACACCACAAAGGAAAATATACAGTAGTAAACTTAACAGTACAGTAGTAATCAATTTAATACCCATTTATTTATTTTTTAATTAATTTGAAGTGTCCGTTAAAATCTAATATTTGGAATAAAGGTTAAAAAATAAACTAAGAATTATTGTATATTTCAAAAGTATGTTTATTCCTAGGCGAATTTGGACAATGTCCTTTATATCAAATACTCAGGTGACAGGTCTACTGTCCCTTGGAGCTGTGAAAAAATCAAACTTCTAAGCCAACGCAATCAAAAGATACAGCCGTTTATGCTGCAAATTTTCGACACTCGCAAGGGAATCAAAGCCTACAGGGTACTTCCCGTGAACTCGGAATCTTGAAATTTGGTACGAAGCAACGTCTCATAGCACAGATAAAGGAAAAATTGCGAAAAACATAAATTTATAGTTACATCATATAATAAAAATGTTTCTAATAATTTTAAACTTACTAATATTATAGATTTAATTTAGCAATAAAAATACCGTAAGTTTTACTTATATACCTACAGGTTACGTACATGTACGGAACACTCGGTGCGCGAGCCCGACTCACAATTGGCCGGTTTTTTTATATATTATTAAAATTGTTAAACGAGGGACTAAAACGAGCCCTTTCATACGAGATGTGCGCCATGTGATGTGGCATGGAGCCACGCGTAGTCCTAGTAGGCCCCTGGGAGGTTATTACCGTCGCTTAAAGCAGTATTATTTCGTAATGACAGTTTTGTGTCACGGACCTTGACGTCCCTAAAATAAAGATTATAATTCTATAACACGAACGTAACCAATATTAAAACAATACGGCTTTAAGCGATAGTAGTAGGCCCCCAGATGGATAATTAATTATTCGAAATTCGAATTTCATTTACTGACGCCGTGATTGGTAAAAACGGCGAGCATTCAATTATATTCTCAAATTATATTTTCAAAATTCACGTAGTTTATCGTCACAAATAATTCATTATCATTCTATATTCGTGTAGGTAACATAGTTATTTATATGAAACAATACTTATCCTTAATATGTATGAAATGCAGTTTCAACTTGCGGATTAAGCGTTTGCTTAGAAAAAGCAGAAAAATCTCGAAATGAGGGTAATATTTCGAGAATTTTCTGCACCAACTCACAGACTAGAAGAAATAGGTTAAAAGAAAGAAAATACACAAGACAAAACGACAAGGCGACACATTCGCGTTCGATGGAATTGGAGGGTATCGACATTTTGTCCTGTCGCTAATGGCACGCTCTACCTATACCTGCCTAAAAGTGTATGAAATAGTTGTTAGCGCTTTTGTCTTTGTTTATAACCTCCCACTGGGCGCTTTGTAATTATTTTTTTTTCATTAATGAATTATGATTTAAAAAAATCATAATTTCGATTAATTCATTATTACAGAAATTTCGTGCTCAATTTTGTTTTAATTACAACAACTTATACCTATTGGACAGTGTATCACAAAGGAATATTTGTGCGAGAAATAACAATTATGAAATTCTTTCGTCGTTTATTACTAAAGGCAATTTACCATTATTATATTCTGTGCTAGAACTGGGTAATTCTAATTACGCCCTGTAATTTTGATATTGAGGTTTTTCAGTGCAATTTTCATTGAATAGAATTATGTACAAACTAGCTAATGCCCGCGACTTCGTCCGCGTGGATTGAGGTTTTTCGGTATCCGCGAGAACTCTTTAATTTTCCGGGATAAAAAGTAGCCTATGTGTGATTCCAGACTATAATCTATCTCTGTGCCAAATTTCAGCCAAATCCGTTCAATCGTTGGGGCGTGATTGAGTAACAAACATCCATCCATACATCCATACATACAAACTTTCGCATTTGTAATATTAAGTAAGTATAGATGTAAGTAAAAGTTCAATACGATAAAATATTATATTCCAAACATGGAAAAAATGTATTACACAAGAAATATCCATAATTCCATACTAACATTTGAAATTGAGTCCGTCTTGATATCAGCCGAAATTGTGTCTGTCTGTCTGCTACGTTTTTACGGCCCATCTGCTCTACCGATTTTGACGAAATTTGATACAGTTTTTTTTTTAATCCACTACAAGCTAGCCCTTGACTGCGATCTCACCTGATGGTAAGTGATGATGCAGTCTAAGATGGTAGCGGGCTAACCTGTTATGGGCATGGCCCCTTCGGTTTCTACACGGCATCGTACCGGAACGCTAAATCGCTTGGCGGCACGTCTTTGCTGGTAGGGTGGTAACTAGCCACGGCCGAAGCCTCCCACCAGACCAGACCAGGGAAAATTCAGAAATTATAAATTCCCAAATTGACCCTGCCGGGGATCGAACCCAGGACCTCCGCACGTTAATGCAACAGCGCTACACACTGCGCCACGGAGGTCGTTAAAACGATACGTCTATGGCATAATAAAATCTATGGTAGTAGACTTTAATCTGTTACAGATAGTCGTGCATACACCTATTCGGCTTCTACACAGTATGTAAATCGGAAGCTCCTGAAAAAAGTTAATTATACTGTTGAAGATATTCGGTGGGGGCGGCGGCCACTAATGCAGAAAGAGCCAAGAGGGGCAAATATGAAATTATAGAAAATAATTTCATTTTTGCATTTTTGTGCCTTTTGGAGTTAAAACCATAGACTTAGAATGTACCGTAGCGAAAAAATCCTATGTCTATGGTTAAAACCATGGGGTCGTGCTAGATCCTTTTTTAAGGATTTATCTTCTCGTCTCACAGAGTCCACAGGTGACCGGTGGGCTGGCAGTTACCTCGGCCAACATATTATAAGTCTGGCGGGGTAACGCAGCTAGCGTTCTGAGCACATTGCCTCATTGCAGCGTATGCCGCTATATTTTTAATGTTATTTTAATTTTATAATATTATTATTATTATTATTAAATCTTTATTGCACACAAAATTACGAAAAAATAAAAAAGACATTAAAACTACGAACTTTAGTTTTAGAACAGTAGTTTAGTTTTTAATTTAGATTTTAATTTGATACATATAAATTATACTGTTGAAGATTATAATAAAAGAGCATAGATTTGACTCGCTCCAGCAATGCTTATAGGTTACTCATGGATCTACACATTAATGTAATTGTATTTTTTTTTAAAGAGTAAAAGAGAGAGTTTCACTCGACTATTCAAAAACACTTGTAAAAAGTCTACTTAAATAAAAAATATTTGATTTGATTTGCATGTAAGCGGAACGCTAAATCACCTAGCGGCACGTCTTTGCTGGTAGGATGGTAACTAGCCACGGCTGAAGCTTCCCAGTCCTGACTAGATAAAATCTGAAATTATAAGTTCCCAAATTGACCCTGCCGGAGATTGACCCGGGCCTTAAGACAGTGCTAACCATTTCACCAGAGAGATCGTCTAAATCTTAAATTTATTGAAATCTTAAACATGAAGAGACTAAAGGAATTGAAGAACATATTTCTACATATCTTATAACTTTCTGGTACATAAGTACGTAAACAACAACAGAACTTATAAAATCACTGAATGATAATAATCCTCGATGGGTCAAGACAAATTTTAAGTAAGTATAGTAGTAATTAGACTATGATTTCGACTCGGGAAGTTTCATCCAAAAATGTCATCCACAAAAAAGCGCATTATACTTTGATAAACCACGTACAGTAGACGAAAAAAAAAACACCGACTTTCATTCCCGAGCTGGGAACAAAACACACCCTCATTGCGCCCTACTTCTGAGGTCAACACGTGTGATACACCTATTGCAGTCTAGATTATACCTAAGCACAAAGGAAATACGACTCTAAAATTTGAAACATAAAGTTCATAATTACTTCAGCCTTTCGGAGTATCGTTTACAACTACCCTCAATCGAAAATCAACTGTGATGTAGTAAGATTAAGGTTTTATTAGGTTTGAAAGGTGAAAAATTAGTGCGGCGAAGCGGTGACCGTGAACACCTTGTATGTAAATATTAGCTTGATTATTTCAGTTTTTGTTTTAAAAAGCTTTGAGTTTTTATTTCCTTTCTTATTATTTGGTGACTTCGTCACGTCGCTTTTCCGGTATTTTTATAGTGGTTTATTGTTTTAAGGGCAGTTCCACCAAGTTATTATGTTAATACGTAAATTTTATATGTAAATTACACAATAATATTTAATACGTCACATTAACATAGTGAACACTAAGTAGGTATATTATTAACTAAGGACACTTATTGGAAAGTAAATTAGATTTATTGGAAAGTATTTATATTAGATGTAGAAATTACTCATAAGTAGAAGTTCAAGTTAATACGTAATATTACTTACTAGATGATGCCCGCGACTTCGTCCGCGTGGATTACGGTTTTTTTATTCCCGGAGGAACGCTTTAAGTTTTCAGAATAAAAAGTAGCCTTCCCCGGAATACAAACTATCCATATACCAAATTTCATCAAAATCGGTTGAACAGATGGGCCGTGAAAGCGTAGCAGGCAGACAAACAGACATACAGACACACTTTCGCGTTTATAATATTAGTATGGATTAGCCCATAGGCTTGATCGTAGCATAATAGAACCTAGAGGTACTAGAAATAGATTAAAGTCTGGAATAACATAAGCTACATTTTATCCCAGAAAATGAAATAGTTCCCGCGGTTACCAAAAAACCTCAATCCACGCGGACGTAGTTGCAGGCATCAGCTAGTGCAGCATAAATAAATAATATTGAAACCCTTTAGCTTTTAACATAAATCTAAAAGCTAAAATGATTTTTTAGGTTAAAAAAACGTAAAAGCTACTCGTATTTGTTCGTGCCGATATTTATTGTTCGTTTTTGCGAAATCGCAGTGATTGATGAGCGCCGAATTTTGGAAATGAATTTCGGTTGATTTTAAGCGTCATTTTTCGAAACTGGGTCGCTTCTAAGGATTTATGGCATGACAGACAGATAGACAGACAAACAAGCAGACAAACACGTAGCCTATGGATCAGCCCTCTCTATATGGAAACCAGTTGCCAAGCTGGCCAAAAGCTGCGTGTAGAATAAGATTGAAACGAGACTTCTTGTGTAATAAGTCTCATTTCCTACAGAGAAACACACTTATAATATTAAATAGTATGGATAAAAATTATATACTTATTTGTTTTTTTTTCTGTCATTCATTTATTGAAAATAATACAATGGAACTTAATGCTAGCTAGTAACGTAATTACTATGTAAATCATGCCCGCGTGGAACGGTGGCAAGAATGCTGGCTGCATTTCCGCGCTGAACAGCCAGGCTGATTCTTTGCGCATTTTTACATATATTATTTGTTTTGTATGAATTGCACAGCAAACTAGAGTACAGTCCCAAAAACTTATCTGACCCGGTGGCCGTAATTGGAACATATTTTTATGCCTGTTTAGTTGTTTTATTTTATGTTTCATATATGCTAGCTGAAGAGATCCGTAGGAGAACCAGAGTCACCGATATAGCTCGAAGAGTTGCGAAGCTGAAGTGGCAATGGGCGGGGCACATAGTTCTGAGAACGGATGAACATTGGGGTCCCAAGGTGCTGGAATGCCGCACTTGGAGGCGTAGCGTCGGCAGACCCCCCAGAGTTTTAAAAGGTTCCATATGTACTTGTAAATAACATACATAATTAAAAGTGTATTCATAATAATTTTTCAAACCTCAACGAACAAACATTCTCCAGCAAATTATCAATTACAATTAAAAAGGATTAATTATTATATAGGTCAGAGTGAAAGCCAAGCCAACTGGAAATGTTTTAATATAAAAGCTTTAAAAACGTAACTTATTACTTACGTACGTGGGTGTTTGTATACCTATTTATCGAATACCAACTTTTTAAAAACGTGTAACTTTATTATATATATATATACTTTATTACTCTCGACTCTTCTGGGTAAGAATGGCGTTCCGAACCAGTGGTAGATTCACTCGACGATTCAATAGCACTTGTAATAGTAGATTGTTACACAAGGGACGTAAGTAAACTATTACAGAACAAGATCCAATTTGGCGCCAGTGCGAGCGCAGCTCGCATAGGGCGCTAATGGATCGCGTGCACCCGAGATATTTAGTCACACGAGCGAGCGCAGCGAGCGAGGGTGAATATAGTTCGAGGGTGTAATAGCTACTTGCAACCGAGGTAAGCATTCTACTTTATATCATTCTTGCGAGGTAAATAAAACATTGGTAATGCAAAATGAAATTTTAATTAGAATAATTAGCAAATTTAGAGAAAAAATAGAAAAAAATGGTTACTTATTATAATTAATTATAGTAATATTGCTGCAATTATGAAAATGCTGTGATACTGGTTGACTAGGCAAGTGCACTGTTTGAATTAAGTTTTCCATTTTTTTTTTTACGGCTCTGAGTTCCAAGGAGTTTTGCATAGTTTGAAATGTATGGAAATTAAATGCCGCCATGTTCAGTGTTTTTTTTTCAGTAAAAAGTTTTCTTACCATTTTATAAGAAAAGAGATTATTTACCAAGGAGTTTTACATAGCTTGAACTGTAATGTGAACATTACAATTCAAGCATAGTGCGACGTAATGTTGCCTTGAATTGCAAACACCAACTTACAAGGAGACTTTCCACCATAGTAATCCCTAGTTACTGAGCAAGTATGATATAAATAAAATTTAATTAAATACATTACATTACATTTCGAGTTTGAGTAGGTATAGTAAAAAGAGCGATAACGATTGCCTGATGGCAATCGTTATCGCTCTTTTGGCTAACTAGACTTATCTACTTATTGGCTAACTAGACTATGCCCGCGACTTCGCTCGCGTGGATTAGGCCGCGGGAACTTTAATTTTCTGGTATAAAACATACCCGGAATACAACCTACCCCACTACCAAATTTCATCAAAATCGGACAAACAGATGGAGCGCGGAAGCGTAGCAGACAAACAGACAGACAGACACTTTCGCACTTATAATATTAGTACCTATGGAAGTATGGATTATCAAAATCCCAACAATTGAGATTGAAACAGTGATTGATACAGCTTTTCCATAATCGGGAGACAGAAATAAGTTAGGTAAGTTTCAATGGTTTCAGGCTTGTTTCAGGCAAATCTTTATACCCAGAAAATCTGAGAGAGTCAAATAAAACACCTAAATAATATTCCCGGACAATCGCAAGCATCATCTTATTAATACACTTCGGATAACTAATGTACTTACCTATTTTCACAGCCGGGAGATATGTTCTGTCTACAGTCGTTCGACGGAGGTGACTAGAACCAACGCTGCGGGGTGACAGGTGCGTGACGGAGGAAACCGGCAGATCTTACAAACTCTTTTACATTAAAGTCAAATTTGTATGCAGTTTCTTAAATGGATGTATATGTCACCGTAAGATTGCAAAAACCCTTAGATTGTAATCTAACTAGCGAAATTATAAACTGTCGACAGATTGTGAACCGTTCAATGTTCTGAGTGTCAATTTTTGATAATTAATATAAATCTGGAATTAATATAATAATGGATCTTGTGTCTTTAAAATATTGCTTGTTTTGTCGATAGTTGCCTGTCAATAATTATGACACTTCATAGACGTGCTTTTGTCAAAAGTAAAATAAATGGACATCGAATTGAACAATATAGGTGCTACGACTGTCACTAGGTAGCCGAGTCTGTTATTTGTAATGACCCACTGTATAATTTATATTATACCCACGCTGTGGTATTATGATGAATAGTGTGTGATAGTAATAGGACTATTCATAAGAGATCGCCTGATAATGTAATCGATTGCTCACTAGGGAGTAAACTTTCTTCTTTTTCATACAATATAAATTGGAGCGATTCTATTTTATTAAGTAAGGCAATATTATTAATTTATCTTGTTATTGTACTGATAGGTTGGTTTTGTTTATGAGTTAGACCGATGGCCGTGACATCGTCTGCGTAGATATTATTATTGTTATTTAAGCCTACCTCTAAAACTATTTTTTTTTGCAAAATACATGTAAAAGAATAGTTTTAGAGGTAGGCTCTTCTTTATTTTTTTTCATTTTGTATACTTTTAAATAATATATTTTGTAAATGCATCCTTCTTTTATTGAATATTTTTTATAAAATAATATAAACTATGACGGTTAGAAAATTTGAAAAACGCTTCGAGAAAAGGTAGGTATTGCCCCTTTCCTTTGGTTCGTCTTGGATCAGATTTTATAGGATTTTTGGTTCCCGCGGGAAAAAAGTAGCATAAGTGCTATTCCAGACTATAATCTATCTCTGTGCCAAATTTCATCCAAATCCGTTCAGCCGTTGGGGCGTAATTGAGTAACAAACATCCATCCATACATCCATACATCCAAACTTTCGCTATATAGACTAGATGATACCCGCGACTTCTTCCGCGTGGATAAAATTTTTTGATTCCCGCGGGAACTCTTTAATTTATCGCGATAAAAATAGCCTATCAAACTCCTTCCCCGGGATTCAAGCTATTCGAAAACATACCAAATTTGAACAAAATCGGTTGAACACATGAGCTGTGAAAGCGTAACAGACAGACAGACACACTTACGCATTTATTATATTAGTATGGATAAATTTATTATAAATAAAAAAATATGACTATTACTACTCACAAAGTATAACCAAACACTGTATCCCATTTCAGAGTCCGCCTTTGTAATCTTGATCCAGCAAACCTGTGTAAACAGAACAAAGTTGCCGTGTACCGGCGGTTACACTGCAAAACCCACTAACTGGTTTATTTTAGTTACAACTAGACAACTTTCTTCAAACGTTTCATTGTATAGGACATAGGTACACCTGAGACCTACTTCTGCCTAGTTAAATCTGTGTTACTTTGACAAACATCTTCCAATAATGTTCTCAATTCGGCGCGTATGTAGTCGAAAAATAGGATTATAGGTATATTTGATCTAATGTCTTGAATATTGCTTTTGAATACGTACACCTTAACCTCTGCAAAATACCGTAGATAATTTCTATCTTTAGTAATAGTATGGTAGATCATCATTGTGTTTTTTAACAAAATATGACTATTACAATATACAAAGTATATCCAAACGTAGGTACTGTGTATTATTTCAGAGACCGCCTTTGTAATCTTTGATCCGGCAAACCTGTGCAAACAGAACAAAGTTGCCGTGTACCGGCGGCTACGCTGCAAAAGCCACTAACTGGTTTAATTTAGTTACAGACAACTTTCTTCAAACATTTTCACCGAGTACACCGTAGAGTTTGAAACCAACTTTTGCATAGTTAACTCATTGTTACTTTGTTGCTGTTGTTGAATGCTTTGAATTTTAAAATATCTCTTGTTCTAATAAAAGCACAAAAAGTTTTTTTAGTGCATATAAAGTGAACTTTAAAAAAATTGTCACCATGTTACTGCGGGACGTTTTGTTACCACTGCAATGCAATAGTATATTGTGTGCTTAGAGGTGAAACAAGACGATTTCAGTCGAGGGTGAAGTTGCCTGCCTGAGCGAAGTAAGGGCTTCACCCGAGATCTGAAATCGTGTTTCATCCCGTGTCGCATACACTATTTTTCACATAATCTGCATTAAAAGTGCGAGTTTTATTAAAATTGTATTTCTTATTTATTTTAGTTACTAAGTTGTTGTTTATAAATATCATATATCTCATTGATTCTAAATTCAAACACTATTTTTTACCCTCTGAGTGATCAAAAATGTGATTTCTTCACTGGTTTTAAGCAATAAAGGTGCTCTTATTAAGCTAATGTACTTTATATACAAGTTTTAAACTTAGCCGAATAAAAACAGTGGCATATACCAAGAAATATATGCACTGTTTCATTTATAGTGTCACCAATACCGGTATCCCGGTATTAGACATTTCAATACCGGTATTGAAAACGGACGAAAAAAGTCCGGGATCACGGTATTAGCCAATACCGGGATCCCGGTATTGGAAGCCCTAAGTGAAACCATGGCGTAGACCACTTCTATCACTGACTTAGCATGATCGAAAGGCGATTTTAAAATTCAAGTCACTATATGACGACCTCCGTGGCGCAGTGTTGAACGCCGTAGTGTTAACGTGCGGAGGTCCCGCAGGGTCAATTTAGCAATTTATATTTTCTGAATTTTCCCTGGTCTGACCTTGTGGGAGGCTTCGACGTGCCGCCAAGCGATGTAGCGTTCCGGTACGATGTCGTGTAGAAACCGAATAGGGGTATGGGTTTTTAAAATAACTGCCATAACAGGTTAGCCCGCTACCATCTTAAACTGAAACATCACTTACTATCAGGGGAGATCGCAGTCAAGCGCTGACTTGTAGTGGATAAAGAATAATAATAAACATGACTTAGTACCTACTATGGTAGCAGGTATAACAAAAACAACTTGCTGGAGTCCATTGAGCGAGCTTAGTAAAAGCTTATCGCGTTCGGGCTGCGCCAACTTTGTTAAACTTTGTTAATATTCACGGTTTTAAATGGCGGTTCGACTTCGACTATCCTCCTTCTTTGTATACTTACCTTGGTATCGGGATCACAAAGTTAATAAGCGGTTAGTGAAGCGAGTTTATACAAAGCAGTCTATCTGAGGTTCTTCTCAGTAGAATCAGTTTTCCGAACCGGTGGTAGTCTTCACTTATCAAAAGTGGCACAAGTTGTCCTACGTGAAATAAATAAATCATTTGTCGTATTTTATCAGTAAAAGCTTCGATCAAAAGGTACATTCCACTTTGACCACCTCGAATATATCGATATCACCCATGATGAAAGTGGAATTTAAATTAGCCCACTATCATCTTAGACTTCATCATCACTTACCATGAGATGAGATCACAGTCAGGGGCTAACTTCAAGTGGAATTTAAAAAATCTGTACCGAAAGACACTTATATATAGGTCTATAATATTAGTATGGATTACTAATTACTTATTCCAATCTATACTAATATTATAAATCCGAAAGTTTGGATGTATGGATGAACAAACAAACATCCATGTTTGTTACTTAATCACACCAGAGCGGCTAAACGGATCTGCAGCCCTATTCTCTAACTCAGTGGCTATCAAAAAATGAAAATCACTGACATTAATTTTTATCCATTGAAGGTTTGCTATGAAATAAAAATTAAGTTTTCATAGCAAACCTTCAATGGATAAAAAATATATGTCAGTGGCTTTCACTCTTTAATTGCCACTGAGTTACAGAATAAGGGGGCTGGATGAAATTCGGCACCGAGATAGAGTTGTCTCGCGAACCAAACCACCTCAATCCGCACGGATGAAGTCGCGGGCATCAACTAGTGTATGTTAAGAAAACTTACTCGAAATATTATAATAATATAACGGTCATAATAATGATTTGGTCTTTACTGCCCAAGAGATGTCATCCTACGAGTAAAAGTATGTTGGGCTTTGTTCAACAGTAATGGACGAAGTTCTCAAGTGATAAGTGGTTAGTACTTTATTGGATCAAATAATTTATCATGACGACAGGACCTAGTTATTTTGTAGAATGAAGGAGGTCTTTGGACGTACATCCACACTAATATTATAAACTAGCCCGCGACTTCGTCTGCGTGGTTTAAGTTTTTTTATTCCCGCGGGAACTCCTTAATTTTCCGGGATATATAGTAGCCTACGTCACTCTCCGTCCTCGACTATACCCATGCGACAAATCACGTCGATCCGTTGCTCCGTTGCGGCGTGATTGAAGGACAAACCAACAAACAAACACTTTCGCATTTATAATATTAGAATGATGTGAAATTGTGTCTATCTGTCTGCTACGCTGTCACGGCCCATTTTCTTCAACCCTTTTGATGGAATTTGGTATTGAGATAGTTCGCATCCCGGGTAAAGACATACGCTACATTTTATCCTGGAAAATCAATGATTTTGCACGGGGAGTTCCTAACTCAACGCGGACCAAGTCGCGGGCATCAGATAATCATACTAATATGTAAATGCGAAAGTGTGTTTGTTTGTTAGTTTATTGGTTTATTGGTTTGTCCTTCAATCACGCCGCAACAAAGCAACGGATCGACGTGATTATTTTCAATGGGTATAGTTGAGGACCTAAGGTGCAATCATGTAAGGACTTCGAGTATCCATTCTCATATATTGAGCTCTTATTCAATACTGTTAGGTATGGTTTATTTTACTTTGAAGCCGAACTTTAACGATTTGTTCGGCAATCCTTACATAATTGCACCTCTGGAGAGTGACATGGGCTACTTTTTATCCCGGAAAATTAAGGTATTCTCGTGGGAATTAAAAAACATATAGTACCACGCGGACGAAGACGCGGTCATCAGCTAGTGATTTAATAAATTAAAGAACGTATCTCTAAAGATCTTAAATTTCTGTACAAAAAGTAAATGAGTATTCCAGCTAACTTTAAACATTAATAATATCTAAACTTCTAAGACTGTTCGAGAGGAACTTGTTTCGTGAAGTTACTACAAGACGTATGGGCAATACATTTATCAACATGCTTTCACTGCGTTTAGCACCAGCTGCGCTTCAGAAAATATGTTCAAATTTTATAAAATACTATTCTATTTTCCGGTATCAAGCACTAATTATTAGAGGAGATTAATCATTTCATTTCCGACATCCCACATCCTATACGAGGTCGCCGGTTTGATCGCCGGGCACGCGCACCTCCAACTTTTCGAAGTTTTGTGCGTTTTATTTTATTTTAATTTAATTATCAAGGAAAACCAACAGCTTATTATTATGAATAGTCTTAAAATGAGTAACTTATAACTAATAACAGGTTTTCACAACTAGGCACTAAAAAAAAACCTAGGTGGCGCACCGACCTTCGTGGCGCAGTGATGAGCGCTGTTGTCTTAACGTGCGGAGGTCTCGGGTTCGATCCCCGGCAGGGTCAATTTGAGACTTTATAATTTCTGAATTTTAGGAGCAACGGATCGACGTGGTTTTTGGCATGGGTGTAGTTGAGTGACATAGAATACTTTTTATCCCGGAAAATTAAGGAGTTCCCGCGGGAATAAAAAAACTTAAAAAACGTGGACGAAGTCGCGGACATCAGCTAGTTTAGAAATAATATGGTGTTAAATGGATGTTAATTATAATAAACAACACTAAAGTTAAGTGCCGCGAACATGAGCCTATTAACAAAATTGGCGTTCCTTGATAAGATATCGCCTACTCGTTTTGGGCGCAGGTGAGCACTTAAGTTGAAAGACATTTTGTGAAGATCCATAAAGATGCCGAGTTCGTCTTTAAAGTTGAGTGAGCTAACAAATTACATCTTTTTTAGGGTTCCGTACCTCAAAAGGAAAAAACGGAACCCTTATAGGATCACTTTGTTGTCAGTCCGTCTGTGTGTCAAGACCCTTTTTCTCAGGAACTCATGGAGGTATCAAGCTGAAATTCATATCAAATACTCAAGTCTACTGTCCCTTGGAGCTGTGAAAACATCAAACTTCTAAGCCAACGCAATCAAAAGATACAGCCGTTTGTGCTGCAAATTTTCGACACTCGCAAGGGAATCAAAACCTACAGGGTACTTCCCGTGAACTCAGAATTTTGAAATTTGGTACGAAGCAACGCCATAAAGCACAGATATAGGAATAATTACGAAAAACATAAATTTTTAGTTACTTCCATCATTTTATAAAAATAGTAATATTTTAGTTACATTCGGTTTCCACGGGAACTCTTTAATTTTCCAGTATAAAAAGTAGCCTATGTGTTATTCCAGACTATAATAGTCTATCTCTGTACCAAAATTCGTCCAGATCCCTTCAGCCGTTATAGCGTAATTGAGTAACAAACATCCATCCATACATCCATCCATCCATTCATCCATCCATCCATCCAATCCATCCAAACTTTCGCATTTATAATATTATTAGTATAAATTATTGCTAACAAGTTTCAGCCCCATCGGCCTTAGCAAATCTAGAAAAGCTAATCTAGAAAGGGCGCTAAAACTAAGCCAATTTTTTTTTTGCGCAACGGGCAACTACGGAATACGGAAGCCTACGCCCTACAACGCGTGGCCCAACACGCCTTTAGCCAGTTTTTTTAAAAGTAAAATCGAAGACCGAACTACTTTTAATTTGTATCAAAAAAGAAAATAATTAATTATGTGCACTTCAGAGCTGTGGGCTTAATGAATGGCGTCATTTCACTTTCAGCTCTAGTTTAATAAATAGCGTATTTATGCTGCGGTGTTTTCCATTTCACTCCAGCTTCAATAGATTGCCTTTCGTGATTATAGATACTAGGTATTTATTTAGTCGTTTTACTAGGAAAACATAGTTTATGGTAGTGTAGGTTTTAATCAACTCCTAAAAGATTACTTCGTAATTATTTGAATTATCTTACTTATCACTTATATTATTTTTGGGATGTTTATATTTTATGTTTTAAAGATTGTATGTTTGGATGGTTGTAATGCCTATCTATTACCTTTTCACTCCCGTTCGCTAAACTGATTTTGACGAAAATTTGTACAGAAATTACTTAAAGCCCGCGGAGACGTACAAGACAAGGGCTGTTTAAGCCTATCTATCTGTACATAAGTTAGGTTTTTGTCCCGGGAACTCTGGCGACCTCCTTGGACGTTCAGAAACCTGTGTTATAATGGTCAATAAAAAATATTTCCAAAAATGCCACTGTAAAGTAAAAAATAATTTTGATTTCTACACCTATGTTTAAGCCGGGCGAGCGAGCGACATACATTAAAAAAAAAGAAAAAATACGCGCATTGAGAACCTCCTTCTTATTTGGAAGTAAAAAATGTTGCATAATTAAAAATTCTACTAAAGTTCACTGTAGGCAGAGCCCAGTTATACTTGCTAACCTTTTTGGAAAATCTTCACATTTTTTATCTTTTCGAATGAGAAAATTAAAAAAACGTTCAAAAGCGTTGAGATTGGAAGGGCTCATTATTGTCAATATACTCGTAAATATCATTCCGACCCGGTGCTAGTCTATTGTCTATAGACATTCGCTAATTCGAACGGACCCTCGTAAAGTCTATTTGAATAATGTTCCTAAAGAATAGCTACTATTCGATGTACATTCCATTGAGAAACTGGCTTATGGATCCACTATAATACCACAGTCTCGTTGGTCTAGTGGTTAGCATGTTCAACTGTGGCTGTTGAACATGCTAACCATTGTTTTTCTAAATAGAAATTCTCAGTTAGGAAGTTGGCGTTGGCCCGCCGTTAGGAAGTTGGCGGTATTTCACCCCCGTGCCCCGGAGAGCACGTAAAGCAGTTGATCGTATACCTGCGGTCCTATCTACTCAAAACTTTTGACGACCTCCCTGGCGTAGTGATGAGCGCTGTTGTCTTAACGTGGGAGGTCTCGGGTTCGATGCCCGGCAGAATCAATTTGGGAATTTATAATTTCTGAATTTTAACTAATACTAAGATTCTACAAATCTAGATCTAGTACTACTGGAGGTAGTATCTTGTACTAGATAGATAGATAGGTAGGTAGGAGGATCTAAGCCGGAATATTTCAGACTGCGAACCGTAAAATCTTAGCCAGGTGGGAGGCTTCGGCCGTGGCTAGTTACCACCCTACCGGCAAAGACGTGCCGCCAAGTGATTTAGCATTCCGGTACGATGCCGTGTAGAAACCGAAGGGGTATGGGTTTAATATAACTGCCATGCCCCTAACAGGCTAGCCCGCTACCATCTTAGACTGCATCATCACTTACCATCAGGTGAGATCGCAGTCAATAGATAGGTAGGTAGGAGGATCTAAGCCGGAATATGTCAGAATGCGAACCGTAAAATCAAATCTTCAGCTTAGAGAGGTGTACCGGCATAACTTGAAGTAAATTGTCGAGTAGACTGTTGTATTCGATGTCTTATCTTGTTTGAATTAAGACGGATTAGGGGTTCTCGTTAATGAAATTCAGAGTTATCCAAACCAAGATTACCAGCCGCCCGAAAATTGGAAGGCTATTAAAGGTCTTAATTTGAAGGCGTGAATAATTAAGATGGAACTTTAGAGGAGACAGTTACTAAAACTTATTCTTTACATCCCTACGAATTATATCCATACAAGCTGATGCCCGCGACTTCGTCCGCGTGGTTCGAGATTTTTTGGTAGAATGAATGAATGAATGAATGAATGTAGGATTTATTTATTTCATGTAGGACAACTTGTGTCACTTACGAGTATGATACGTTAAGACTCTACCACTGGTTCGGAAAACTGATTCTACTGAGAAGAGCCGGCAAGAAACTCAGCAGTTGCTCTTTTCAGTTCCCGCTGGAACTCTTTAATTTTCCAGGATAAAAAGTAGCCAATGTGTTATTCCAGACTATATCGGTCTCTGTGCCAAATTTCGTCCAGATCCGTTCAGCCCTTCTGACGTAATTGAGTAAGAAACATCCATCCATCTATCCATACAAACATCCACCCATCCAACTTTCGAATTCCATACTTAATCCATGCTTAATATAAGTGTGCCTGTCTGTATGTCTATCTGTCTGCTACGCTTTCACGGCCCATCTATTCAACCGATTTTGATGAAATTTGGTACACGGATAGGTTGTATCCCGGAGAGGGACATAGACTACTTTTTATCCTGGAAAATTAAGGAGTTCCCGCGGGAATTGAAAAAACTTAATCCAGGCGGACGAAGTCGCGGGCATCATCTAGTTTTTTCATAAGTATCATTTCATTTATAAAAAAAAAACCTTGCGGCTGTTTTCGTAATATCTTTTTTCGGACATGTTTCAAAGTAGAATAAATCAAAGGATTCGCCCCGCCTTCTACGCCCTTACATCCCAAAAAACCTGGAAAAGAAAATGAGTATCTATGGAACGGCGGAGAAAATACACCATGAGAAAAATCCTTTCAACGATATGTCCCCCAAGGACTGAGATAAAATTTCAATTTGCTGACTCGGTCAACGGATTTATTACAGGAGTCGAGTCTAACATATCGTTTCCGGATCGAATCTATATCATTTCTGGACAAGAGGGACGTAGTTCCCGACATGGATTTCATGCTTTGCTAGCATATTTCCGGTACTTTAGAGATTCTTCTCTCTCCACTCTAATATCGCAGTTTCACGGCCGAAATTAATCTATGTCTAATCTTTCAATAAGTTACTTGGCAACATTGTTATTTTTCAAAAGTTTTTTTTAATAATGTTTATTGAAAACAAACAACAGAACTTAAAGCTAGTTTATCTATACTAATATTATAAATGCGAAAGTGTGTCTGTCTGTCTGCTACGCTTTCACGGCCCATCTATTCAACCGATTCTGATGAAATTTTGTATATCGGTAGCTTATTATTTTTTTTATTTATCCACTACAAGCTAGCCCTTGACTGCGATCTCACCTGATGGTAAGTGATGATGCAGTCTAAGATGGTAGCGGGCTAACCTGTTAGGGGCATGGCAGTTATATTAAACCCATACCCCTTAAGTTTCTACACGGCATCGTACCGGAACGCTAAATCGCTTGGCGGCACGTCTTTGCCGGTAGGGTGGTAACTAGCCACGGCCGAAGCCTCCCACCAGGCCAGACCAGGGAAAATTCAGAAATTATAAATTTCCAAATTGACCCTGCCGGGATCGAACCCGGGGCCTCCGCACGTTAAGGCAACAGCGCTACACACTGCGCCACGGAGGTCGACAAACTTACATTACGGAGCTTACATCCCGGGGAAGGACATAGGCTACTTTTTATCTCGGAAAATTATGGAATGGAAAATTATGTAAATCAAAAAAAAATCTGCATTTCCGCGTTGGACAGCCAGGCTCATCCTTTGCGCAAAAACTGAGCCAGCCCTTCTGTCACCAGATGTTCTTTTTAATTTTTTGTTTTTTTTAAATTGTAGGTACTTATTGTTCTTTTTGTCAAATAACAACGTTTCTAAGCAAGTTATCGACAATTACAGATAGATTGACTATTACTTTTTGCCGTAAGGAGATACGTTTTTTCTGTTCTCCTACAAGTTAGCCTTTAACGGAAATAACCCGGATAGTGAATTATAGTTTATACAGTCCCAAATGGTTGTTTTGGTTCCAGCAGTTATATTAAACCCATACCCATGGAGATATAATATAACCTATAATATTATCTCTATACCCCATACCCCTAAACGGTTTCTACACGGCGTCGTACCAGAATTCTAAGTCGCTTGGCGGCATGTTTTTGTTGGTAGTGTGGTAACTAGCCACGGCCGAAGCCTTCCACCAGGCCAGACCAGGGAAAATTCAGAAATTATAAATTCCCAAATTGACCCTGCCGGGGATCGAACCCGGGACCTCCGCACATTATACCGTAGGCATCCGCTAAGAAAGGATTTTTGAAAATTTGGTCAATTTTGAAAGCGCCAATTCACCTAATAGGTATCTACTCGTAGTCTATTGTAGCGTGTATGAGATCAATCAAGTGGCATCGGCTCAATCAATCATGCCGCCAAGTGCACCCGCTTCATTAATGCCCTGCTCCACGCCACTAATAAATTGCTTGTGACATACTGTGGTCAGTGTATGCTACCGCTTACTTGCTTAACTAATCATGTTCCAATATTCTTTTTTAAATGGCTTTAATAAGTATGTGCCAAGAACGCTGGCTGCGAGAGCCTGCTGAATAGCCAATTTTATTTAAAAAAAAGTCTATCATAGTTAAAAGTCTAGCTAACTTATTTAACTATTCATCATTTAGCGCCCGCGTTCTTTCCGTTCCTTTCTTCAAAGTATAATTAACTTAGACAAGCTGACAGGTATGAAAGTGCAAGAAACTGTACTAAGTGATATAGTGCCTTTTTATTATCACGCTTTTATCACGTTTTTGCTTTTAAAAAGAAGAAAATTACTTTAAACAAACTACTTTTTCTGCGTCGTATTCTTCATTGTTAAATTTCGGGACCCATTTTTAAGGTTCCATACCTCAAAAGGAAAAAACGGTACCCTTATAGGATCACTTTGTTTTCCGTCCGTTTTTCTTTCGAAGACCCTTTTTCTCAGGAACATGGATGCGTTCCTGAAAAAAAAGGATTTCTGAGAGGAGACTTGTTCTCAGAATTAGACGGGCAATGGATTGAAATTATGATTCTCTGGTAATCGTTTGACCAAGAATTTGCACCCGCGGCTAGAACTTCTATAATTCAAATAAAGCTCCACTACCTCTCTTCATAATTACAATAGTCTTTCACTCGGCATGTGCCTTTTCAGCAGCTTACCAATTAATTACACCTTTATTCAACATCAAAGAAGACACGACAGAGAAATGAGGTTTTACATTCGTTCCTATTTTAAAAAGAGCGCCAAGCTCCATTCCTTTTGCTCTTTTGCAGTTTAATTAGTTTTTACACTTGAGTGTTTTCTTTCAGTTCAGTTCAGTTTAAATTAATTTGCAAGGATTTAAATTAATTATTTATTAAGCACATCTACGTTTTACCACGTTCTATTTTATTGTCCTTGTCTGTCTTTCGTATCCATTGTATCCATATAGAGCACGATTTTCTTCGCCAGGGTCTTACCAGGACTTCATACAATTGAAGATGTTCGGAGTCTATTCACTTTACAAAGGGGTAATTGGATTAAATTTTTGTTACGCTGCCTTGGAGAAATATATTTTAACTTACTTTTCCTAATTAATTAATTTAGCTGGTGTATTCATTATGTAAGCAGTATGTCCTGTACTTAAAGGGACTTTTGGTAGGAGGAATATAAAAAGCTCATACTCGAGTGGGATGTTTTCATACACACTTTAATATTCAATATTCAAAATAAAATAACACAGGTGGGTTGGCGTATAAACTAAAAGTTAGTTAGTGTATCTACTTTTTTTAAATCGTACATTTTTAAAATATAATTACTTACTGGGTCTACTATTTCTATTTTCTATCCTTTAACGGATAAATGACACCAAAAATATACAAATATTAACTCAGCTAAGTATTCTTTAAACTTCATACGATTTAAAGGTCATGCCTTTTTGCATAATTCATAACTTATAAGTTAAGAAAGCTGAGAAATTAATAGTCTCTGAAATTGTTAAGTTACATTGTTCTGTTTCCAAATCCATTCTAATATGGATTTGGAAACAGAACAATTAATGCGAAAATAGTAATACAATTCATGGTTCATCCGTTCATCCGAAATTTTATAAGATAGCTAGTTTTGTACAGGTTATTTACCTATTCTGTGGTATTACGTAATATTTGTAATAGTACAATGTATACATTGTACTATTATTACCTATTCAGTGGTATTACGGAGACGGACATATTTTTTTGTCCCGGAAAGTCAAAAAGTTTCTAAAAACCTAAATGCACCCTAACGAGTTCACGGGCATCATCTAGTAAAATAATAACCACTAGCGAATGCCCGCGACTTTGTCCGCGTGGATTGAGATTTTTCGGTTCCCGCGGGAACTCTTTAATTTTCCGGGATAAAAAGTAACCTATGTGTTATTCCAGACTATAATCTATCTCTGTGCCAAATTTCATCCAGATCCGTTCAGCCGTTGGAGCGTGATTGAGTAACAAACATACATCCATACGTCCATAAATCCATACATCCAAACTTTCGCATTTATAATTTATTTTTTATCCACTACAATCTAGCCCTTGACTGCGATCTCACCTGATGGTAAGTGATGATGCAGTCTAAGATGTTAGCGGGCTAACCTGTTAGGGGCATGGCCTTCGGTTTCTACACGGCATCGTACCGGAACGCTAAATCGCTTGGCGGCACGAAGCCTCCTACCAGACCAGACCAGGGAAAATTCAGAAATTATAAATTCCCAAATTGACCCTGCCGGGGTTCGAACCTGGGACCTCCACACGTTAAGGCAACAGCGCTACACACTGTGCCACGGAGGTCGTCGATTAATAGTATAGATTTGATTATTCCATACTAATATTAAAAATAAGAAAGTGTGTCTGTCTTTCTGCTACGCTTTCGCGGCCCATCTGTTCAACCGATTGTAATGGCTACTTTTTATCCCAGAAAATTAAAGCGAAACAAAACTTTCCGCGACAAACGAAATCGCGGGCATCATCTAGTCTTATAATAATTTAAACAATCATAATAGCTTTGTAATAAAATCACATAAAATTAAAGACACCCCATTGTGAACGCTTTCGTGGCATCAAACAATTAAAATAATACAACGACATGCTTTGTTTTTGGACAGATCAAAGAGCCCCTATCATTTCACCTTTTATACAAAATCAACAATTGAAAGCGTTGGTGTTAAACACAGAAATATCCAAGTACGAATTGCGGTGACTACGGTTGTTTACGGGCGAATAAATTTTGGGAACACGACGAGCGAACGAAGATCAATGACGTAGCCTAAAATATAAAGCATCGTTTGGAAAACCGCAACTGGTACACTGTATGACGTGTCTCTTAACTCTTTAGTTCCTTGAAAGCCCCACTATAGATGCACGGCGTGGTACGTAGCGGTAAATATACTTTGTATGAGTTTGTATAGAGCTGAGATCACATAAGCGACGCGGCATGGAGATGCACTGCGACATAATAGGCATGATGACTGATTTTGAAAAATGGTCAGATTATGTTCGGAAGTATCTACTATTTCGAAAAAATATCTTATTTCAGCAGAAAAATAAGGTTTGGTAGATAATATTGGCATTTGAAATTTAAATTTTAAAATTCACGCCAAAACGCTCCCCGGTGTCATGGCGTCGTTTGTGACGTCACTATTATTTTTACCAATGTACTCTGTGCGGTGTGCAGTAAGCATAGAAATAGTATGTATATTCATACAATGTTGGTTATATTTGTTGTTGTTACTATTTCTATGGCAGTAAGCAAGTGTGATTGTCAAAGCTCGAAAACAAACCATTGTGACGTCATTCGCTTCTTGGTGTTTTAACCAATATGGCGGATTGCTGTATTTTATAATTTTATTTTATCAAAATAAATAGCAATCTCACTCGAAATAGAAAAATAAATAAGGTTTTTATAATCCATGAATCCGATTTCATTAGATAAATTCATAATTTCATTGATTCTTGGCATGCCTATTGTAGACATATTGACCTTTAGAGCACAAAGCCAATAGAGAAGGATAGATTTATGCCTACATGTGTACCTACCGGGAAAGAGATGATACTAAAGCAATATTTGCTGTAATGGAAGGAAAAAAGTAAGTAAGTACTATAATAGAGTTTTAAAAATAAACTATATAGCTTATTATGAAATAAGACATTCGCTTTATATATTTGACAATTTAAATTATCTAAATTTAAGTAAAACAATGACATAAAACCTCCTTGCCGCTTCCAAATAATTCTTTCTAACCACACTGGCCTAAACCAAAATAAAAATAGAATTGCGTAGTCACAGTTAGTATTCTGTGGCATTGGGCAGGGTATACTTGTCGTAGTAGTGACATTACAGTTAAAAACACAATTACACTTACTCTGAGATTTTACATTGCAAATACGATTGATCGATGTGAGAGCTCATCACGCCAAGTGTAAGCGAACGTTAAAGTAAAATGAACCTTGGATTGAACTGCATTGGATGATATCGTGTATTCATTCACAGCCAACACTTGGCGTGGTGAGCTCTCACATCGATCAATCGCATTTGCAATGTAAAAACTCAGAGTAAGCGTAAATATCTTGTAGTAAAGACTGAACAAGGAAGCGTAGCATAGGGCATCCTCAAAACAACGAAGAGTGGCTTCAAGTTAGTATGATAGCAGGTGGGAGGCATCGACCGTGGCTAGCTACTATACCTATAGAAAAAATAAACTAACACCCTACCGGCAAAGACGTGCCGCCTAGCGATTTAGCGTTTCGGTACGACGCCGCGTAGAAACCAAATATCGGTATGGGTTTAATATAACCTCCATGCCCCTAACAGGTTAACCCGCTACTATCTTAGATTGCATATCAGGTGAGCTCGCAGCCCAGGGCTAACTTGTAGCGGATAAAAAAAAACAATCTTAAGGCGCTGTGAGCTCACGAGATCAAAATACAGGCGCGCGGGGGTGAAGTCGAGCAAGCGCATGTCGCAAAAAATGCAAGAAATCATTTGTAAAAAAAAAAATATTTACATTAAACCGACAATTGTTTGATTTAGAAATGTAAATTTTATCTTATATTTCTAGAGCAAATTATTAGTTTCAATGAGGAGAAAAATTGCTTTAAAAGGTAAATTAAGAGGTATATTTAAAATAAATTTCAATGCAGAGATTTTTTTAAATTGTGTTTTGAGATGCGTCAATGGCTGCTTAAAGGTCTTGAAAATAGCAAATTATTTTTACAAGCATACATTATGTCACCGTTTGATGGATACACTGCTTTTAAAACCCCCCTTTTACGCTACACAGGGCCCTAAGTAATGAAGAACCAACGATGAAAAGGGAGAGAAAAAACTAAATTGTTATGCAAAAAAACACTTTATATTCAGATGAAATCTAATCTTACATTTGATATTATACTTGTACAACATGGCTGCCATTCTAAAGCGTTCATACTCATAAAACACAAAGATAAGTAGGATAAGCCCTGTGAACCGTGACGGATAGTATGTTACGCCCAAGTTTCCGCCCTGATCTTATTATACACGCTCCCACTACTTGCGGCGAAAGACAAATCCCTGAATAACAAAAGGATTTTTCCAAACGTTACATGAATAGATATATTTTTTTAGCGTCCGACAGAGGGAGTCAATTTTACATTATGAAAATGTCCACCGACGCATGACAATGGACGTAACCGGTTATGTAGATTGTAGAAGCTAGGATCTCGCTAAGACTACGATGTTCAGTACTATAGAAAAGACGTAAGGAAGGGAAAAAAGACGTCAACTTTTAAGTAAAAAACCACTTTATATTCAGATGAAACCTAATCTTTCATTTTATATTACACTTATATAACACAGCTGTCATTCTAAAGTGTTCATACCAAGTTCATACTCATAAAACACAAAGATAAGTAGGTAAGCCCTGAAGGAGTATATTACGCCCAAGTTCTCACCCTGATCTTATTAGACACGTTCCCACTACTTGCGGCGAAAGACATATCCCTGAATAATAAAGGGATTGTTCCAAACGTTATGTATGACTCTTTATACAAAAATAATGGATATTTATTTTGTAGCCTCCAGTGCAAAATTTATGGGTACAAAAGTTGTGATGGCAAAATATCTTGTGGTGCCTATTCTTTATTAAAATGAAGTCGTGAAATATATTTAGGTTTTTGAAACTAGGCACGGGGATAAAACACCGCCAACTTCGTAATTCCGGGTTTATACTGAGAACTTCTTGTTAGAAACCCAATACTTATTATAGCCCGACCCGGATCTCGAACCCGGGACCTCATCAGCAGCAATGGAACATGCTAGCCACTATAGACCAACTAGAGCCATCAGTTAAACCTTTAACCAAAAAACAAACAAACAAATTGAATAAACAAATTTAAGAAATCCATTAAAAGTATGCTCCTGAAAAAAGCTTATTATACTGTTGAAGATTATGTAAATGATAGAGGAGCATGGATTTGATCGCTCCAGCAATGCTGGGGACAGCGGTTACTTATGTACACATTGATATAGTAATTGTAAATGAATTATTTAAAAAAAGCAACCACCGAGTTTCTTGCTGGTTCTTCTCGGTATAGGAATGGCATTCCGAACCAGTGGTAGATTCACTTGACGATTCAAAAGTACTTGTAAAAGTTTATTTGAATAAAGAATATTTGATTTGATTTGATTTGATTTGATTTGAACCGTACATACCACCACCACCACTACAGCCCGTTAACTACCTACTGCTGGGCACAGGCCTCCACTCTCATAGGAGAGGGAATTAGAGCTTAGACCCACCACGCTGCTCCAATGCGGATCGGCAGGCTTTAACGACTATTATCATATTAGTGACTAGCAGTACCCGCGACTTCGTCCGCGTGAAATAAGTTTTTTTTTAATTCCAGAGATTACCTACCCCTACAACCTCACAAACATGTTTAATATTAGTATAGATATTAATCGCACATAGGGTAATACATAATACAACCCCTAGTAGAAATAACAGTGATGTCTAAAATCGAAGTCAATCGAACCGCAAAATGCGTTCATACTTTATAGAGCATTACAGTCACGTATCTGATACCGGAGCAAAACAATAATTTCCGTTAATGGCACATAAATACTCTCACGCAGGCGTAAATTTCCCGCCAAACGGCACGCGTGCCGAATTTTCACTAATTCACCTACTCGTATACGCACAGCAATCCAAGTTCAGATTGGCAGACATCCCCCACCACTTTCTCATGTTAAGCGTCATATGTCACTCTCCAGGTCCTCAACTATACCCAAGCCAAAAATCACGTCGATCCGTTGCTTCGTTGCGGCGTGATTGAAGGACAAACCAACAAATCAATAAACCAACAAACAAACACTTTCGCATTTATAATATTAGTATGAAGTATGATGCAAGACTTTGATGCGGTTCCTTTTGATGCGGTTCCTTTTCAAAATATCTTTTCAAAACGAAGAACTCTCCATAATTTTTGAAGAAAAAAATATACTTATGGAGAGCGATGATGATCGAGGGTTTGAAAGATGGGTTAGGAGCACGGCCAAAATTTCATAGGTGTCTATTTCAGAATGTATACTAGATGGAAGAGTGGAAGTAGGACATATGCATGACTTTGATATGGTTTTTTTATCTAGGACATGATACGTTATATCACAGGTACATAATACTATAGAGCTTACATTATATAATCCACTAGCGTGGTGCACTATGGCCTAACCCTTCTCATGCTGAAAGGAGACTCGTGCTCGGTAGTAAGCCGGCAATGTGTTGAAGTGTGATGTTGAGTCTACTATAGAATAAAATAGAAACGAAATGGCGGCTGATAAAGAATCTTTTAGGTCGATAGAGCGGAAAATGGGTCACATGCGGGCCAGTTCAATTCTATTCAATTTTCTGCAGGAAATTATACGGTGAAGGTATACTAAGGTATCCTGCTAAGTATTTGTACTAATAGTCACAAAGGTCAAAATATATTTCTAAGCTTATCTATACTTTTACACTAATTTTATAAATGCCAAAGTTAAAATGGATGGGTGTTTATTATTCAATCACGCTAGAACAGCTGAACGGATCTGAATAAAATTTGGCACAGAGATAGATTATAGTCTTGAATAACACATAGGCTACTTTTTATTCGAGAAACTTAAACAGATCCCGCGGGAACCAAAAAAGCTCAATCCACGGGGACGCAGTCGCGGGCATCAGCTGGTAAAAAAATAAAATAAAAATTCATTTAGCGAGACCACAAAGTATGACGCAAGTGTAAATTAGGGTTGTAACGGCGGCGTTCTTAGCGGAAGCAGAAGCGGATGCGGAGGTGAAGGGGTTTAGCTCCGCGGATGCGGAGGTTAACGGAGACGGAGGCGGGAGGTGAATTTCTCCGATCACATCCTCCATTTTCTGTGCTTTAGGATGCGATGAATCCTACATTTGATTTTTTTTAGGTTTCTTCTAAAGACAGTTGCCTTTTTGCTTGTTGTAATGGTTTAACTGACGTCACTTGCTACGGTTTGTACCTCTCGCATTGTAAGTCAACGTAAATATACCTCCGTTACAACTCCTCAAAAAAATGGCGGAGGCGGATGCGGAGGTACGATTTCTTGCGGAAATTCCGCACTTACGGAGGCGGAGGCGAGGTTCCATTACACCCCTAGTGTAAATGACTAGGATTAGATGAATGAATAGCATACATCGGCACAAGCTCGGAGTCGGAAGGGATATCAGAGTAGCGGAGAAAGGCATTAATCTGCTATTAAGTGGGCCCTTGTTTGACTTCCGGTGCGCGGAGCATTTTCCGGACAGGAGCCGTGATTAATTGGATTAAGTTTGTACTTTAAATAATTGATATTAATTTAAATTCAGCTGCGTAAAATTAGTACATTTTTCATAAAGGTTGCCTGGAGTGATAAGGCCGTCTTTACACTGTAACAAGTTGTAAATTTTGTCACGATTCGCGTTACTTATCTCTGTTCTGTTTACTTGTTTGTGTGTAATAAAGTGTTTTAACTTACTTACTTCGCATACATTTAGTTCTTACTATTTCAATTTGTGTGCAATAAAGATTTATAAATAAATTAAATGATAATGATAGATGATTTATTTATTTCTCGCAGGACTACTTGTGCCACTTATGATACGTCAAGACTGAAAACTCTACCATCGGTAGTTTACCATAGTAAATTATTAATTTTTAATGAAAAGAAAATTTTTCAAATCGGTTCAGAAACCACGGAGATATGCACCGACATACATTAAAAAAAAAAAAAAAATACGCGCCGAATTGAGAACCTCCTCCTTTTTTGGAAGTCGGTTAAAAAATGGCGAAACCTTTGAGACAATAGGTACTGTCGAAGTCTCGGATATTACAGGTTCTTCACGATGTTTTCTTTCACGTTTATAGCAAGTGATATTTATTTGCTTTAAACGCGACGACCTCCCTTGGGGCAGTGGCGACTTGGCGAGTGCTGTGCAGTTATAAGTAGAAGTCCCTGGTTTCGATCCCCAGCAGGGCCAATTTGGGAATTTATAATTTCTGAATTTTCTCTGTTCTGGCTTGAGGGGAGGCCACGGCAGGGGCTAGTTAGTAGTTACCTCCCTACCGACAAAGACGTCTCGCCAAGCGATTTAGTGTTCCTGCTTTATCACTTACCATCAGATAAGATTGAAATCAAGGGCTAACTCGTCGTGGAGATAATAAAATGCACTTGACTCAAAATGCGTCACCGAGGATCGAGTCCCCTACCACCCGAACAAAAGGCCGAACGTCTAAACCATTTAACTTGACTATCACCGCCGCGCTGGTATTTATATCATACCAGTATAGATGTCTTCTGTGATAGCATCAAAACAATCAAAAATAATTCTTCTTTGTTTAATTTATTTGCTGTTTAATTTAGCTTTTTTTGTAACGTAACTTACGCTGTAGTTATTAAGTTTTTAGTTTTTAATAATTAGTACCCAAATAATATGCATGCCATATCCACATCGAGAAGACGCAATTTTAAATACCTCAGTGAATTTTGTTAATTTTTTTAAGGTTGATTTTGTAATTGCTGTTGGTTTTGTGGACTAATAAAAAAATACCAGCGGTGATTTAAGTTTTTCTTAAATAAAACTACAATATCACAAACACACAGCTCACACCACCGCAATAGTTGCAAACTTCGTGAAGTCTCGAAGGAAATTATGAAAAACGTTCCATGGACAGTACCTACATCCGATTGGGGCGAATCAAACTTGTTCGGGAACTCACTTGGATTTGTTCGAGAGTTTAATCGACTGCCGCCACTCATTCCCACCTGGCCAATTATACTGCGCACTCAACTTGTGCTGTTGGTATTTTTTTTTTAATTAAACACAATTTTGCTTAAAACAATACACGCACACTGACACAGAAAGAAAGTAAGAAAAATCTTTCATTTACAGTGGCCATATAATGGTCAGGGTATATTATCCTGGCGCTTTGGCCAAAAGCAATGAGCTTGGCTTGGACACGACCATAAAACACGTAAAACATGACCGCTCTGACAAAAAAAAATTTTTTTTTTTTTTTTTCAAAAATTGTTTACCCTTTGTCACTGTATAAGTGTGTAGGATCATAGGATGTAAGGATAACGTAAGGATTCTAATAATCATACTAATAGGTATTATAAATGCGAAAGTGTGTCTCTGTGTCTGCAACGCTTTCAAGGCCCATCTATTAAACCGATTTTGACGAAATTTGGTATAGCGGTAGGTTATAATCCGGTTTCGATCCCCGGTAGGGTCAATTTGGGAATTTATAATTTCTGAATTTTCGGAGCAACGGAACGGAGTTGAAGACCTGGAGAGTGACATAGGATACTTTTTATACCGGAAAATTCAGTAGTTCCCGCGGGAATCAAAAATCTTAATAGTATATTATACTTATAATGCTAAGGTTATAAAGAAAATCAAAAGTTATTGGTAACTTTTGCATTGTTACTTAACGTGTTATGCAAATGAAGATGTTTACCTACTGTGGTTTTGTGCGAAGCGTATTTAAGGAATATAGGAACTCAGAACACAAATGTAAGGTACTAGGCTCACATAAATCATGCAGATCTACTCACATATTGAAACACATACGGATATACGCATTCCCCATCTATTTTAGTTATCAGACATGATTGTGTAGTTCTCCCAACCGACGGTAATATTTTATTCAGATTCTCCATGAAAGACGACCTCAGTAGCGCAGTGTTGAGCGCTGTCGTCCTAACGTAGGGAGGTCCCGGGTTCAATTCCCGGCTGGGTCAACTTGGGAATTCATAATTTCTGAATTTTCTCTGATCTGGTCTGGTGGAAGGCTGCGGCAATGGCTAGTTACCACCCGGAAAATACGTACCGCCAAGCCATTAAGCGTTCCGGTACGATGCCGTGTAGAAACCGACTACGGGGTATGAAATTAATAAAACTGTCACGCCCTTGGGTCTTGAGGTTATGTAAGCAGATTTCTTGCCTCTTTTAAAACCCTAAATCCATGGGACAAAACTACTTTAACTTACTGCTTTTATCTATTGCATAAATACTGTGATAAGCAGCATTTGTTGAGTCGACATTATTATACTATTGATGATTTTCTGCAACCGGCTTCGTGACAAGTTTCATGGAAGCAACCAGCTACGCATCCAGCAGTTCATAAGTCAGTGATTAACTTGTTACGCAACGTATATAATATTGTATATTATTTACATATTGTTGTAACGGTATTCTTTTCGGCTCTTCTTAGTAGAATTGCTTCCCGACCCGGTGGTAGAGTCTTAACCTACCATAAACGACACAACTATCCTACGTGAAATATCATTTAATTATCCGACTCTGTATGTAAACTACAATTTTTGGGAATACACCAGGTTTTGTAGAGCACTAACAAACAATATCTATGTTTATTTTATGTTGTATCATGATTGAATCCCTGTTTATGATACCAGGCTCCCATAAATTATGTAGATCCAGGTTTGTCCCGCAATACGCCGCATCTTTAGCACATACGGTATATATCTTTGCCGCAGACTAAAATAAAACGAAGACCGAAGCCAGAGCGTAGATGCAAGGATATTGCACATTTGAAGGAACGAAAGTTTTTTTTTATTTCCGGTACAATAAACAGAATAAAATAGAATTAAAGGAGATCAACCTCAAAACGATTAAAGAAAGAAAGTTGGAATAAAATCGCGTATTATGGATACATTATTGATTTCGTTGCTAAATAATTGATTCTTCTGTTCTTCTCTTCTTGAGAAAAAGAGTTCTTCATAATGTTCTCGAAGGTGTGTGAATTCTACCAATCCGCACTTGTCCAGCGTGATGGGATATGACTAAAATCCATCTCATTCCGAGAGAAGACTCGTGCTACGTTTGGAGTCATGCGCGAGTTTAAATAATGATGGTCTTTACCCCCGTTAAGAACATTATTTTGCACTATAGGTTTCAGAAAACAATGGTGTTATGAATGTGAATCATTTTATTTTAACATGTTCTGTCTATGTTTTTCGTTAGTCTATTCTAACACGTATATTCGGCTTCTATCTACTTCGTATACAATTTTATGGGGCCTTCGTTATACTGCATATTGGCGAAGTAAAACCGTCTGCTCTTACTTAATGGATTTCCTTTGTTTCGTTTAGACTAAAGAACGGTAAAATAGAGACTGGTTCGTTAAGTTAGTAATATTGTTGAGTAGGTGAAGTTCCTTTCCAAGTAATTTTCGTAATTTTGCACTCATAATATGCTTGTTTTCAGGTGGTAATTTCACAATTTCATGCATAGATTTTTTTGAGTGTAAGCAATATATAAACGGTAAAAAAGTGTTTGTAGAAAATAATCAGAAAGAGAGTTTACCTACTTAACTTTGGTTTTAAGTACACTAGTTTACTTCTTTTTCTTGTCCTTTTCCCACGCTATGTGGGGTCGGCACAACATGTTTTCTTCTTCCACTCACTTCTGTTATCCTTCAACCTTTTATTCACCCCTTTTATACGCATATCCTCTTTCACACAATCTTCAGACTTCATCCATCTTTTCTTTGGTCTCCCTCTACTCTTTTTTCCTTCTATATGCATATACTTGTCCGCGGGAATTCATAAAAAACTTAAGCGGAGCGGTTTCAAGGCATTTTTTATTCCCACGTGCCGCTCCAGCCTTACGGGGGGGTTGGGCCGAGCGCTAGGCGTCGCCAAGAAATTAGCCCTAGGGCTCGAAGACATCAGGGGAGTAACGTCTTCAAAAGGGCGTCTCCTATACAGCTGAATTTAAGGTTGTTATCAAAAACACTCGGCTTTGCTCCTCTCCGTGTTTCCGTCTGTATGCGCAGCCCCTAAACTCTTTTGTTGCTACCCCCGCGTGATTGGGTTCATGTTTATGATACGCGGGCCGCATAAATTATGTAGATCCAGCTTTGCGCCGCATGTCGCCACATTGTCTCGTACATGCTTCGAGAGTAGATACAGGCTTCTCTTACGCGTGTAATAAAGATGATGCCTGTGTCAAAAAAAGATATTTCTTACTGATTATTAAATAAAGTGTCTTCCAAAATTCACATTTTAAATTTATTTAAAACTAGCTGATGCCCGAGACTTTGTCAGCGTGGATTGAGGTTTTTTGGTACCCGCGGGAACTCTTTAATTTTAAAAAGTAGCCTATGTGTTATTCCAGTATATAATCTATCTCTGTGCCAAATTGCATCCAGATCCGTTCAGCTGTTCTGGCGTGATTGAGTAACAAACATCCATCCATCCATATTTCGCATTTATAATAAGTACTAGCTGATGCCCGCGACTACGTCCACACGGAGGGATTTTTGGTTCCCGAGGGAACTCTTTAATTTTCCGGGATAAAAAGTAGCCTATGTGTTATTCCACTATAATCTATCTCTGGGCCAAATTTCATCCAGATCATTTCAGCCGTTCTGACGTGATTGAGTAACAAACATCCATCAATCCATCCAAACTTTCGCATTTATAATATTAGTACAGATTAATAAGTATAGACTGATTAATTATAGAGTCTTCCTAAAGATCTAAAATTATTAACCTCTTCTGCTTGTTTTAAGTTTGAAATTCATTTAAAACTATTGATTAAAGAAAAAAAGGGCATTGAAATTTGATGACGTCACAACTATGTATTTCATACAAACTCCATAAGCGCGTTTAGAAGTTTGATAAAGAGTTGCTGATTTGATTGAGTTGTCATCATCACTATTATCTACAAAGATTTTTCGTTCTAATACTAAAAACCAAAACCCCTCGCGACGTTTGTCAGTATTTTCATTTGGTGTTCAGTGGTGAACGCCTTATACTGGGAGGTCACGGTTTCTATCCCCGGCACATCCATTTGGGAATTTATGACTTCTAAAAAATTTAGAATGTTGTGACCTAATTTCAATATCTAAATTATCTCATAGGAGGCTTCGGCTGTGACTAATTATTACTCAAGTTCCGCCAAGTGATTTAGCGTTCCGGTACGATGCCATGTAAAAACGATTACAGGTTGCAGTTACTTGTATAATCTCTTACCACCACTAACATTTGTGGGAAAAAAGTAGGTACTTTTTTTTTATTCCACATGGTAGGTACAAGTTAGCCCTTGACAGCGATCTCACCTGATGGTAAGTGACAATGCAGTCTAATATGGTAGCAGGCTAAAGGAGTGACAGTTATATTAAGCCCATACCCCCCTAGTCGGTTTCTACATGTCATCGTACCGGAACGCAAAATCACTTGGCGGTACGTCTTTGCCAGTAGGGTGGTGATTAGCCACCGCCGAAGCCTCCCTCCTGACCAGACCAGAGAAAATTCAGAAATTATAAATTCCCAAATTGAGCCTGCCGGGAATCGAACCCGGGACCTCCCACGTTAATAAAACAGCGCTCAATACTGCGCCAGGAGGTCGTCAAATAAAACTTAAAATTGGTAGAAAAGTATAAATACGGACCTTATCGAAGCTTTTAGACTGCGTTACCAACAAATAGATAAATCGAAAACAATAGATCCCTCACAAAGGCTCCGATTTCAAGGAAAGCTTTGTTTCCATATATTATACGCATTGGGCACCTCAGGGGGCATACTACGATCTCTTAAAGCCAATGTCAGTTTTGCATGACGTACCTTAACGCGTCTAAAATAAGGATTACAGTTCTGAAACAAGAGTATCAACGATATTAAAGTAATACGTTAAGTTATACTTTGTTGTATTTCGTCCAAATACTCTAAAGTAGAAAGGGATAATAATACTATTGTGGGGTCAAACCGCAGAGCGAAGCGTATTGAAAAACTATACCACTCAACTCTCTTTGATTGCAGACCAACGTTCGGATTAAATGATAAATGATTCTTTTATTTCACATAGGACAACTTGTGTCACTACATACGTCAAGACTCTACCACCGGTTCGGAAAGCTGATTCTACTGAGAAGAGCCGGCAAGAAACTCAGCAGTTGCTCTTTTCTCAAAAAAAGAAAGAGGTTACAATATTTTAAGCAATACAATACATACGTAACATAAAAAGTATTACACTGAATTGTGGGTCACTAGATGCGAGGCCGGTCGCTTACATGCAACTTTGTCGTTAATAAAATCGTCGATAGTATAATAACCTCGACTTAACAAATGTTATATTCTTTAAATTAATTATGAATTCAATCCCAAAATTACTTTCACGCTGGAGTCCCTGGAGCACCGAAGAGACGTTAGTTCTCTTTGTGTCTTCTATCGTCTCTACAATGGGGAATGCTCTGAGGAGCTATTTAATCTAATACCACCATCCGTGTTCTCCAGTCGCACTCTTCGTCGCAGAAACAAATTTCATCCTCACCACCTGGATGCCTGGTCTGCTTCCACCTCCCGTTATTCCAGGTCATTTCTGCCACTTACCTGCAAATTATGGAACCAGCTTCCATCTTCTGTGTTCCCTCATGATTATAATATGGGGCTCTTCAAACGGCAGATAAACAAATATCTCAAAAGCCAGCAACGCATTGGTGGTTCCTCTAGTGCTGCAAATGTTCATGGGCGGCGGTAATCACTTACCATCAGGTGACCCGCCTGCTCGTTTGCTCGCTATATTATATATAAAAAAAATATATATATTAGCATGGATATCAGCAAGTCTAACGTTGATTTTTGGAACGTATTTCAAAATTCCTCACGCTATATTTTTAGTAATCATTAACTCTACTAGTTGATGCCCCCGACTTTGTCCGCGTGAATTGAGGTTTTTTGGTTCCCGCAGGAACTCTTTAAAATTTTCCGGGATAAAAAGTAGCCTATGTGCTATTCCAGACTAATCTATCTCTGTGGCAAATTTAATCCAGATCCGTTCTGCCTAGCCTGTGTAGCCTTATTGAATAACAAACATCCATCCATACATCCATCCATCCAAGGTTTCGCATTTATAATATTAGTAAAGATGACAGCTTTTAATAGTCCCCTTACACAATAAAAACCCAAGAAAAATCCTATAAGGCCTTTCGTTTGCATAATTTGAGGAAAAGGGTGAAGAAAATGAAACTCGGAATCTTTCAATTGACTGTCGACTGCGCGACGAAAAGTTAATTGGCGGAGCTCTCCGAGTGTTTCGAGCCATTCGAAGTTAATTCGAGGATCAGGTTCAACAATTTAATTTACCAAGTTTTTGAATAATTACACCTGAAAATATTTAAAAAATAGGTACCTACTGTACCTACAAGTCCACAGTCCAACCGTACAATTTGCTCCATCAGAATTAAAACCTAGTTTTCATTACACGTTTAATCTAACAATAAATAAATAAATAAAATAAAAAGCCTCTTATTTCTACTACCGCTTATATATAAATTACATTACTTTTTTTTGTGCCTTATGCGTGGCAGAAGTTGCCTGCTCGACGTAGGCCTCCCCCAGTTGTCTCCACGCGTCCCTATCCCATGCCATTTTCATCCAGTTTGTACCGACTATTTGCTTGAAAATATCTCTCAATCTAGCAATAAATCAGTGCGCAAATCATCATCGCGACCAGCACGCGTGCCACTCATTTATACGCTGAGACCTTGTCCTAAGTCAGCGACAAACACGAGAACGCGACTCGATACGATACGACGCGATAGTATCAAACAGTAGCTGACCCTTCACGTGGCCTATATTGTCGCGTAGATACGTTCGTCATTTTCCATGACGCATATCTTATCGCGTCGCTTTCGTCGCTCACCTAGGACAACAGGTAAACAACGGGTGAGCGACGAACGCAACCCAATACATCATACTCCATAGAAAGTGATGAAATTATCTACGCGACAACGTATAGGCCATGTAAAAGGTCAGCTACTGTTTGAAACTGTCGCGTCGCGTTGCATCGAGTCGCGTTATCGTTTGCCGCTCTCTAGACAATACCTTAAGCAGGGTTTCCACTGCAAATGGCTGCGGGAAATGGCTGAGCGGCACAGACTCTGCAGACTAAATACAGGCTTACATTAAGTTACAATTCCAGTAACAAATAGTTTTAACGCCTCAAAGAGCGAGCTCATTTTGCTACTTTTGAAACGCTCGCTCTCTCAGTCCTTTCCACTAGCTCTTTGTTGGTGAAATTGCTTGTATGCAATTTCCCTCTGCGAGTTAAACGGAGTCCGCGATGGAAACCCCGCTTTAGTCACTATTGATTTAACGTCGGGCCACGCAAATAACGGGTGATAACTAATTTGTTTGAACAGTTGATTTAGCGTCGGCCATTCTGAAACATTTGTCGGTCACTCGTCAGTCGTCACCGAAGCTACACACAAGCTACAAAGCATCTATTGACCTCACAACCATTGTCACCAGTTTAGTGGACCCTCAAAATCTACCAATTACAGACAAGTGCGAGTGTGACTCGCGCACCGAGTGTTCCGTAAAAACTGATATGTAAGTTCACATTACTAATTACTGAAGTTCTTAAACTATGAAAGCACCGAACATACCATATAACAACCGCATAATATACATACCCAAACGAAAAGATAAGGTGGATTAAAAGGCCCTTAAAAATAGTTTTTTATAAGTGATATAACTAAAAATTACTGATTTTCAGATTTTTCCTTGTGCCATGGGAAACTGACGAGTGTCAAAATATACGGCACGTAAATGGCCATATATTTTTTGATTGCATTAATTTAGAAGTTCGATTTCGAAGTTTAGACCTTAGTATTTGTTATTAATTTCAACTATTACTACACTGATACTTGTATAATATATTATATGATACTTGTATTGCTGAGAATAAGGATCTTGATCGACGGACAGATGGACAACAAAGGGTTTCTTTTTCTTTCAATGCACGGAACCCTAATTTTTTTTTTAAATAAACTTTTACAAGTGCCCTTTTATGCGTAGCTGGTATGTTATTAAACATACACTAATTCCTTCCAGTCAGAACATTGAAAATTAAAACGAAATCTTATTTTGCCTTTAAAAGCAAGTGTAGTAGAGGGCGGACCTAATTCAAGTAATCTGCAGCCTAATGAAAAATAAATACTCTTAGTACAACCAGACTCATGGCTGCCGAAAGCTTTTGACTCGACACTTTAATTACTTAATGGATTTAAAAACATTTATCTTTCATTTCAGAAAGTTAACACTTGACCGTGCCACTTGAATAGATTAAGTTACAGTAAAAATAGGCATGTAGAGATTTGGACAGACATACCCGAATGTTCTTGTAGACTGCCTCGTTGGTCTAGTGGTTGGCATGTTTGACTGCGGCCGACGAGGTCCCGGGTTCGTGTCCCGGGTCGGACCATATTTGAGTAGGTATTGGGTTTTTCTGACTAGAAATTCTCAGTGCTAGCCCGGAGTTAGGAAGTTGGCGGTGTTTCACCCCCGTGCCTCGGAGAGCACGTTAAGCCGTCGGTCCCGGTTATTATCACTAACATGATAATAGTCGTTAAAGCTCGCCAACCCGCATTGGAGCAGCGTGGTGGGTCTAAGCTCTAATTCCCTCTCTCCTATGAGAGTCTCTCTATGAGAGGGAGTGAGCCTGTACCCAGCTGTGGGACGTTAATGGGCTGTAGTAGATGTGGGTTCTGTCCAATCAAACAACCCATTAAATTTGTAATTTGTATTTAATTAGTGCTATTCACACTAGGGAAGTTTCACAGGGTTTACATTAAAACTATGTACCTACCTATATTAGTGACCAAGTCGTCGGTTGAAACAACGAGAAAAAAACGGTTAGAAAAACTTTTTCTTTTCTAAGTAAAGTTTCACTTGACTTTGACTTGATTTTTTTTTTAATTTAACTGGTTTAACGGCTCTGGATTCAAATGTCACTGTCACTGTATAGACATAGAAGTATGTAGACTATGTCGCCACATAGTGTTTCCCAGAAAGGTACTTACCTATCATTAGTTTTCAGGGGTGTATAGAATTATTAATGAAGTCAACGGCCTATAACACAAAACGTTTACATTATCACAGCGACGACGGCGGGAATCCCAAGTGAGCGAGAGTTTATATCTGAGTCATTATGCGTATGTAATGACTCAAAATGTCGTCACGGGCGCGTCGTGTGTGAACATGATAACACTCACCTACCCACCTATGTGACATTTACCATAGACTTATAATATTTACAGTCCCACTAACTTATCTGGCCCGGTGGCCAAAATTGGAACTAATTTTTATGCCTCCTCCTTTAGTTTTTTTTTCATATATAATACTATCGTTTGTTTTTAACGTATCGTTCTGGTCACTGGGTCAGTTAAGTTTTTGGGACTATAGCGATGCTGTAATTGTTCGATAAGTTCATTGTATAGACTTTATATTATTTACTTAGTCATTGATCAAACTTTTAACACATATTAATATTATGTACGGTCTTGAGCAAGTGGGTCTTTAATGTCACCGCCAAACAGGTGCCGTTTTGTAAAACGGCTAGTCCGGGATAATAAGTAGCGGATACCCTTCCCTTGATACAATTTATTTCTGTACCTACCTGTCTACTCGGCTAAACAGATGGGTCGTGAAAGCATTGCATACAGACAGACACACATTTAGTTACAGTTTAGTTTATTTTAGTAAAGATGGTGGCGGCTGCAGAAGTGCAGATACATCTACCATCGACAAAGTGCTACTTTTATGTAACAACACTGACTTCTTGCTGTGCTTCTCAGTAGAAACTAATTCTGAACCGATGAGAATACCCAGTCGTAGTCGTCGTTTTCTCAACCTATAGACGTCCACTGCTGAACGAAGGTCTCCTGCATGGATTGCCATAGAGCACGGTCTTGTGCCGCTTGTTTCCAGCGGCTCCCAGCTGCACGCTTAAGATCATCCGTCCACCTAGTGGGAGGTCATCCAAGTTGCCGGTGCGAGGCCGCCACTCAAGCACTTTTGAGTGCTTGAGTGGCACTTTACTCTGGTTCGCCTACGGATCTCCTCAGTTCTGATTTGATCACGCAGGGATACTCCGAGCATAGCTCTCTCCATCGCCCGCTGAGTGACCCTGAGCCTTCTTATGAGGCCCATAGTTAACGACCATGTTTCGGAGCCGTAAGTCATCACTGGCAACACGCACTGTTCGAAAACTTTCGTCTTCAGGCACTGAGAGATTTTTGGACCAGAAAATGTCGCGGAGTTTCCCGAACACTGCCCATCCGAGCGAATACCCAGTGAGATGAGAGAAACTTGTATTTTTTTTATTCCTACAACCTGTTAGGGGCATGGCAGTTATATTAAACCCATACCCCTTCGGTTTCTACACGGCATCGTACCGGAATGCTAAATCGCTTGGCGGCACGTCTTTGCCGGTAGAGTGGTAACTAGCCACGGCCGAAGCCTCCCACCAGACCAGACCAGGGAAAATTCAGAAATTATAAATTCCCAAATTAATCCTGCCGGAGATCGAACCCGGGACCTCCGCACGTTAAGGCAACAGCGCTAGACACTGCGCCACGGAGGTCGTCAAAAACTCGACAACAAAATTCGAGACAACTTAATTAAATTAAAAGCAAAATCTGGTATAGGTTTACCTCTCGCATTACTCTATTATAAAGTTTAAGTTTAAATTTATACTGGAACCCAATTTCGTGAGAACAATTTAATGGAATAATTGAATTTTATACTTACTGGGAAATTTTAATATAACCGATCGATTGATTAAAATTTTGTGAACAATTTATAATTTTATTTACAACTAGCTGCAGGGAGAAGGGCTATGGGACGATAGCTGCATCTGTTTTTTCCCCCTTTTTTTTATAAATCGGTCTTATAATGGATTTCTTAAGGAGGTCTGGAAATACGCCATCAGTAAAAGATTGATTTACAAGCAAATATAGTGGCAGTGTTAGCTCTTTTGCACATTTTTTTATCAATGACGGTGAGATTTCGTCGATTCCGCAGCTTTTTATTTTTTAGCGAACGTATAATATCGTACATTTCGGTTTCGCTCTCCAGGTCCTCAACTATATACCCACCCCAAAACTCATGTCGATCTGTTGCTCCGTTGCGGCGTGATTGAAGGACAAACCAAAAAACCAATAAACCAACAAAGAAACACTTTCGCATTTGTAATATTTAGTATAATTTTATTTTTTTTAATTATTTATTTTACTACTAGGTAGGTAGTTGATGCCCGCGACTTCGTCCGCTTGTTTTGCACTTTCGTATTTATAATTTTAAGTATGATTCACCTCAATCTCAAATTTGTTTATTTAATATAGGGCATAAAGGTCTTTTTTATGATACGTCTTGCTTCGACTCTACCACCGGTCCAGAAAGTAGATTCTACTGAGAAGAGCCGGCAAGAAACTCAGCAGCTGCTTTTTTCAATAAGCAAAATGTTACATAAATTAGGTTTTCAGTAATATAAGTATTATACTATCCTACAATATACTACCACATAATTAATACTTCACTAGATGATGCCCGCGTCTTCGCCCGCATAGATTAAGGTTTTTCGATTCACGCGGAACTCCATAATAAGTAATTTTCGGGATAAAAAGCTTACGGGTATGCATCCTACCTCTGTGCCAAATTTCATCAAAATCGTTAAGAAGATGGCCGTTAAAGCGTAGCAGACAGACCGACAGACAGACACATTTATATAATATTAGTAAAGTCACTTAGCCGCAATTTAGTTTTTAATATTATACTTTAAAGATTGGTCGTAAAAGGTTATTTAGTTGTTTTAAGTACTTTATATTGAGATACTAAAAACTTTTGTTAAATAACTTTTTGAGATTAAGTTTTTAAACGTGGCCTTACATGAAACATTTTTACGGCTGAAACAAATTTTTAGGATATTTCAATACTTGACCACTTTCCAAGATAAAATAGAAGTTAGAATTTGTAGGTCAGTCGATATTACAAGTCTTCTTGAAAAATGAAAACTGGGGCCGATATACACTACATAATATTATATTATAATAAAAATAATAATAGTTTAAAAAAACTAAAAAACACGCTTTTGACGCAGACACTCCGGGTCTCAGGAAAACAAAAAATCGCTAATCCTGATTATCCTAGTAAGGATAACGGGTCAAACTGTTTAAAATATTTAATTGTCGTATGTATGCCAAATTTCGAGTTAATCCGACGTTTTGGCGGGGGTCAAAATCATGTTCTAAGATTCCGTTACATACTAACTACATACGTCTAACTACATACGTCTGAAGCTAATAAAAAGCGTGTAATAAAATTTCTTGCGAACCCTCCATGGCTAGTTTTAGGTCTTGTAAGTGGGAGGTGAAAGATTAAGAGTCCCAGTTCGGAGCCTATTTATAAATATAATAAAATTTTTAGTCCTCAAGAAATTCTTACCCGATATGTACTCATAAAATTCTTTTTTTTTTTTATAAAAAAATTACTAATAATTTCTAGTTGAAACAAATATAGTCCCACAAACTTATCTGACCCGGTGGCCAAAATTGGAACTTATTTTTATGCCTGACTAGCTAATGCCCGCGACTTTGTCCGCGTGATTTAAGACTTTTTGGGTCCCGCGGGATCTCTTTAATTTTCCGGGTTAACCTATGTGTTATTCCATACTATATATATATTCTATCTCTGTGCCAAATTTCATCCAGATCCGTTCAGCCGTTCTGGCGTGATTGAGTAACAAACATCCATCCATACATCCATACATCCATCCATCCAAACTTTCGCATTTACGAGTATAATATTTATTTGATTTGATTAGTTTTTATTTTTGACAGAGCGAAGCGAAGGTCTCTGAGTCTACTTGAGTGAATTTGCACTTGTCCGTCCGTCCGTCCGTCTGTCAGAGCATTATAATTTCTGAATTACAGAACGTAATTACTTCAGCTAATGGCCTCCAGCCGAATATGACTTAAAAAGTTATACAAACTTTATTTCAATTAATAAAAATTTTAATTTTGAAGTAAAATATTTTTTATAGCGTTACATAGGTTGCGGTATATTATTTTTAAGATAATTAGGAATAGTCCAAAAATTTTTTTTTTTTAATTTTTCCCCTAAAATTGACGAAATGGGGGGCTTTCAAAGTGGAGGTTTTCTGAAACTTCACAAATTATTTGAATTATACCATGTACCTACTTGAACATCAAATACTAAAATTAGATAAATATTGTAAGGAAACGAAATTATTTAATTTTTAATGAGCTTCAGTATTTTTAACAGAACTTCACATTGATGTCAATAGATGGCGCCGCGAGGTGTCAGTTCGGGGCGAACCACTATAGTACGGGACTAATAAACATTGACCCTAGCTATGTAGGGTTCCCATATAATATACTCGTAGCCTGAGCTAACTAGTTATTTTGAAGTGAAACTTCTTTAGAATCGTTGTGATTTGAAAATTCAACGAAACGAAAAAGTGACACCAAAAAGAGACAAATATATAGGACTGATGATGCCGCGACTACGTCCGCGTGGTTTTAGATTTTTTGATTCCCACGGGAATTCTTTAATTTTCCGGGATAAATGTAACATAAGTCCTTTCCCGGGATGTAACCTAATTAAATACCAAATTTCATCAAAATCTAATGTACAGGCCGTGAAAGCGTAGCAGACAAACAGACACACTTTCGCATTTATAATATTACTATGGAATTAGTATAGGAGTATGGATTTTAGGAACGTTGGTACATGACATCAAACTGTCATTTTGAGTAATATTGCTTATGTATTGCTTATTGTGGCCTCTGGTTCAATGAGAGGCATATGATACAATCCCATATATGTATATATATGTGTATACGTGTGTATATATATGGGTGTGTGTGTGTACGTGTATGTATGTGTGTGTGTACGTGTGTGCATGTGTGTATGGTGCCCTGGTAGCATGCTGCTTTGAATCATTTAGAGGTAAGATCATGACAGTGTAGGGAAACCAAACCAGTATCCATCGCAATCAAAGCCAAACTAATAAACTAGTGTCTAAAAATCCTTTGCAAACAGATTTTTAACTAAACATAACTTTTATTTTCTTCTTTTGTTGAACACCGACACCAAAAACCATAAAAAAAGTGTAGAAAAAGATTCTTCGTAACCACACAATTTTTTTATTTGTTCCATCGGACATGAATAGGATCTTTGATGCTTTTCTCGAATGAACACGAGTATTGATTCATTTCGGCTTCGGTTTTTTGTCACTGAGCTTCGATGTGCCTTTTGATCCTTTTTTCCATCTTTTTTCCGGATGACCCGTTGGATGTACAACCGTTGATTACTTTCCATTTGCACTATAGCATTTTCGTCTGTGGAATATGGCATGTGAGATTTAACTTTAGAAGGCGGAATGTCGGTTGGATCGTTCGTTACATTTTTCGTTTTCTTGCCACTCTAGTTTATTTGCGGCACAGTTAGTATTGAATGAATGAATGAATGAAATATTCTTTATTGTACACCAAAAAAAAAATACATTAAATAATAACAATAAAAATAATTAAAGAAAATCGGTACAAATGGCGGCCTTATCGCTTTGAAGCGATCTCTTCCAGGCAACCACGCTTTATAGGAATTAAGCCTAGTGAGTCGAGGGTGTACGTAAATTTAGGAGGAAATAATAATAATGTAATAATTTATACTAATATAATACTAATAATAATAATATATATATAATTATATAATACAAAATAAAATCAATACCTATATACAATCAAACATATACTAATATAAATAAATATCTATATACATATACTAAATGTTATGCCAAAAAGGGAGTAAAATAAAATAAAAGCCAGAAGACGCAAAGTAAATCATGGAGGAAGGAAGTGCGCTTTGATGAGCTTTTTAAAAGCTGCAAGAGATTGCGCACGCCTGATATGAAACGGTAAGGAGTTCCATAGCCTAGCAGCTTCAACGGAAAAGGATTTCGACGAAAAAGAGGTATTATGGGAAGGGATTTTTAAAATTAGGTTATCATTAGAGCGAAGAGAGCGACCATGAGTGTCACTCAGAAACTCAAACCGCTCTTTGAGATAAAAAGGAGTAGTGGGATTGAATAGAACACAGTATAAAAGAGAAAGAATGTGAGTATCCCTGCGAAGGCGGATCGGGAGCCACTTGAGTATTTTATTATTTCTCTTATTCCTAGCTTGTTATACTTAATAAAAAAGCTCGAGGTGCTTTATTCATGGTTTTAAGACCACTGCTGGAAAGACAAGCCCGCAAAAGAAGCCCGCAACTACGTCTGCCTGGATTCAAGTTTTTTAATTCAAAGGGCGGTGAAAGCGTAACAGATAGACAGACAGACACATTTTCCCATTTATAATATAGTACCTACTAGCCGATGCCTGCGACTTCGTCCGCGTGGATTGAGGTTTTTGTCTCCCGCGGGGACTTTATAATTTTCCGGAATAAAAAGTAGCCTATGTGTTATTCCAGACTATAATCTATGTCTGTACCTACCCAATTTCATCCAGATCCGTACAGCCGTTGTGGCGTGGTTGAGTAACTAACATCTATCCATCCATACATACATCCATCCATACTTTCGCGTTTATAATTATAGAATAGATTCATTAATTTTACTATGTACTTACGACGCACCTTAATGCTTTTTCTTCGTTCATTATTCTAACCAGGATGTAATCACGCGAAGTTTTCACATGGTGAGAATGCAATCTAACTTTAGCAAACACTATAAAACTAGTCTTATAAAAACTTGCTGCTGGCGGAACAAAGTAACAACTCGCATACACAATTACAAAGTTAAATATTTAGGTAAAATTTAGTTATTTACGTATTAATTAACCGACTTAAAAAAAAACGGAGGATGGGCATAAAAATATACGTAAAGTTAACGCGTCAAGCTTGCCCGACTTCAACATAAATCAAATCATTTATTTGCCCAGACTGCGTAGGTACATGGAAACTACCTAGAAACGTTCGAAACAGCTCACTCACACAAACGTGCGCATCGAACATGCGATGACGCGGCACTCACTACTGACGGCACTGCGACGAGCACTTGGGGTCTCGTCGATGCTATGCATTGCTATGCTATGAACTACAATCTGACGTGTAATAGCATGCAAAAATTATCTAATAATAATAAATACTTATTCTAAACATTATTTAAATCTTATTATCAATTATATTTATATATATATATATTATTATTCTATTCATAGTGTTGATAGTGTGTAGAAAATATCAAGATTATTTACAGTGGGTTTACAAAGTCGGTTTTTACTTTTTTTTAATAATTTTACTATCAAGCAGGATCCTATGTAGTCGCTAGATACCTACCCGCGACAACATCTATTTTCAAAACCCGTGGGAACTCTTTCATTTTCCGGGATAAAAAGTAGCCTATGTCCTACACCGGGATGCAACCTATCTCTGTAAAGAAAATCTCGGTTCTTTCTAAATCGGTTGAACTTGAAAATATTGGCCGTGAAAGCGTAGCGAACAGACAGACAGACCGACGGCTGACAGACCACAGACGGACGACAGATAATTCGCATTTTTAATATCAGTATGGATATAAATGAAGATCAATTGCCACAATATGTATGGCGGAGCAGCGGCACTTGATAATGGCTCGTCCTATTTGGCTGATCTTTTTTACTTTACTGAAAATAAAAAGTAGCCTATGTCCTATACCGGGATGCAACCTATCTCTGTAAAAAAAATCTCGGTTCTTTCTAAATCGGTTGAACTTGAAAATATTGGCCGTGAAAGCGTTAACAAACAAAGTTCCACAACCTATTTTGGACTTGCCAATAAATAAATTTAAGAAATCCATTAAAAGTATGCTCCTGAAAAAAGCTTATTATACTGTTGAAGATTATGTAAATGATAGAGGAGCATGGATTTGATTGCTCCAGCAATGCTGGGGACAGCGGTTACCTACTTATTATAAATTAGTGTTTGAATATTAGTATTCAATTCGATGCTTTGATACGGGTAGACTGAGTATGTCACGCTCTCTTTAAACATTTCTGTGGTGGTGTCGTGTGGTGCGGGTTGTTACGTTCCCTCAAATATGGTCGAGCGAAGCAATGGCTGGATCATGCGTCATGCTCGTGAACGGGTGCCACCGGCGGGAATGGGGCTACTTTCTGTCTACCCGTCTTTGACATGAATTGAATAAACAAATTTAAGAAATCCATTAAAAGTATGCTCCTGAAAAAAGCTTATTATACTGTTGAAGATTATGTAAATGATAGAGGAGCATGGATTTGATTGCTCCAGCAATGCTGGGGACAGCGGTTACTTATTATAAATTAGTGTTTGAATATTAGTATTCAATTCGATGCTTTGATACGGGTAGACTGAGTATGTCACGCTCTCTTTAAACATTTCTGTGGTGGTGTCGTGTGGTGCGGATTGTTACGTTCCCTCAAATATAGTCGAGCGAAGCAATGGCTGGATCATGCGTCATGCTCGTGAACGGGTGCCACCGGCGGGAATGGGGCTACTTTCTGTCTACCCGTCTTTGACATGAATTGAATAAACAAATTTAAGAAATCCATTAAAAGTATGCTCCTGAAAAAAGCTTATTATACTGTTGAAGATTATGTAAATGATAGAGGAGCATGGATTTGATCGCTCCAACAATGCTGGGGACAGCGGTTACTTATGTACACATTGATATAGTAATTGTAAATGAATTATTTAAAAAGAGCAACCAGCGAGTTTCTTGCTGGTTCTTCTCGGTAGGAATGGCATTCCGAACCAGTGGTAGATTCACTTGACGATTCAAAAGTACTTGTAAAAGTTTATTTGAATAAAAAATATTTGATTTGATTTGATTTGATTTGTAGCGAACAGACAGACAGACCGACGGCTGACAGACCACACACGGACGACAGATAATTCGCATTTTTAATATCAGTATGGATATAAATGAAGATCAATTGCCACAATATGTATGGCGGAGCAGCGGCACTTGATAATGGCTCGTCCTATTTGGCTGATCTTTTTTACTTTACTGAAAGAAAACTTTTGGAAAATCCACGAATGCCATGCGGACAAAGTGGCGTCTAGGGGCTGAAAAGCAGATTCATAAAGGTTACAGAAATATAAGTGTTACAGAATGAAAGTGTAACAGAAACGAATCTGTAACAGAAATGAAAGTGTTTTAATGTGTAACCCAAATAGCGACCTAAGGACTAGCACCGTTGGTTGCAATTGTTTTAAAAAAACACGGCCATGATGTGTCAGTATGTGTGAAGTCCGATGAAGTGAGAAGAACGCGTTGTCACACCGTGCAGTTTGTTAGGGCATGTACCTATTAGGGTTACAGATAAAAACACTTATTAACAGAAATAAACGGTTACATGTTGATTGGGTTACAGTATCGTTTCTGTTTCCGTTAGGTACAAGTGTTTCTGTTCTATAACAGTTTCAAAAAACAGTGTTATTTACCCCCCCCCCCCCCCCCCCCCCTTATTTCGGTTACTGTTTCAGTCCTTAGTGGCGTCACAGGCGTTGCCTTAGTTATATCTACCTAACTAGCTCGTGGCCGCATCAGCTTCGAACCTTTAGGGATTGAATTTTCAACAATCGTATCTTAGCGGAAGCCTAGGTAAGTCATTGGTTTGAGCTGTGCGTTGATAGATCAGTCAGTCAGTCAGTCACCTTTTCTATGAATACATTTAGATATTAATAATCATTCTAGAAATATCAATATTGTACACAAAAATCAAATAAGGCAGTTGTTTAGAGTACCTGAACGTTAAGAACATTAATTGAAGAGAAACATAGAGTATCTACTTCCGAATCAGTATTAGAGCCACAAAAAGCTATTAGTTTCCATCGCATTGGTAGAATTCCCAGAACAATCGACATCAAATTAAATCGCCTCTTTGCTGCACTCCAGACTTACATTTCAATTAGCACTTTGGCGCTCCTATTTTCTCGCCATGTATGTGTGTGTAGAATTAACGAGGAAAAATAAAATACTATCTCTATTAGCTTCGTTTTGAATGATGGTTACTGCAAACGGTACGTAAATGCGCTTATTTAGGTCAGTTTTGTGCAAAAGTAAGCATGACATATTGTTTACGCTTTTGTTTCAGAATTATAATCCTTATTTCAGGGACGTCAAGGTATGTCATATAAAACGTCAATTTTAAAATAATACTGCTGTAAACATTGAAATAGAATGAGTACTAGAAACAGGGTCACGAACAAAAAATATCGCAAAAATGTCCCAATTTGCACACACATAAACATGTGTATGCTGAGTGGGAAATGTAGAAAAAGGTATTATATTAGCAACAACTTCAGTTAATTATGCACCTTAAGTTTAACACATAAAGCTACATTACGATTAGAAAGTATTAATTTTTAAGACGTTCTGTCATCAGAGAAAAGGTAGGAATAACCTTTCAATCCAAAACAAAAAGTAATTTTTAAAATAAGTACAAAAATATTTATTATTAAAATAAAACTTAATATGTAAGCATTAAGGTACTTCATACGTTGCCAAATTGATACCTTTACACTATTTTGGAACAAGACGCAACTCTTGGCATCACATTGTCAATATCAACAACGTCAATTTATTATAAACCTTAAAACTTAGAATTTAAGTTGAATTACGAATGTAGTATGTTTATATTTAAGACCTTTTGTCTTTGTAAAAAGGAAAAAACAAAAAATTCAATGGAACGAAATTCAAATAGAACAATGGAGACATGGAGTTGCTGATTTTTTTAAAGTTGTATATCGTGGTGGTATGTGGTCGTGTATATTTATTACTAGCTTACGCGCCCCAGCAACTCACTTATGTGTTATACTTGTACAGTATGTTTTATTTATCAAAATAAATATTGATACAGTTTTGGTGGGTAGCACTGCGAAAAACCACGTAGGTTTAAATGGCGTACTCTCTCCTCTTCTATCAATATTTATAACTATACAATGTTATGATATGCATAAGTGTCTGTGTAAAAACATGAGGAAACTAAAACTAAACTACCTAACATTTGTTTAAGAAGTAAGATGTTAACTTAAAATTAAATTTTCCTTACTTAGTTTCATTTTAAAATTAATATCAAGGTTAGAAATCTACGTTTTATTGACGTATTACACGTAAACTTAAAAAGTACCAAGTAAACTTTATTCAGATTTAGCCTTTGCGGCTTTTATTATTTTTTACTACATTTTTTTATAAAATATTTATGTAAAGTATATAATATCTTTATGTACCCATGTATTTTATGTGTATTTATGTAACTAAGGTATGTGTGTTTCCAGTAATATCAATTTTATCAAAATGAATTTGAACATAATTAATGTTATCTGTATATTTTAGATGGCTTAAACAACTCTACTGCATAACGAAATGGATTACCAGGGAATCACTAATCAACAATACTTTTAAAACACCAACACTACTCCATGCATCCCGTCTATCCAGAACAGTCAATGTTTGTTACAATATTTGACGCATTGTCACAAACATTGGCCAAAGGATATTAGCACACTTTTTATATGAGCACTGCAGCATTTTGACGCGTCGTTATGTTGGCTAAGGTTGGCTCATACTAGTGGCAAATAAGAGCACTTTCGTATTTGTGCTGTAATTTGTCGGGGACATTTTTGAAGCGCTAATCCTACATCTAGTATAGGTACTAAAAAAATTCTACATCAATGGCTGTAAACGATGAAGATAAGTCCCCAAACTATGACCTCGAACTTGGATCAAAAACTGGAAATTATAGAACCAAAATCTTTGTTGCTTTATAGTCTTACAAACTGATCAGACCCGGTGACAGCGTCGCTAGCAGATATGAAAAATAAAATAAAAACAAAAACTAAACAGCCATAAAAATAAGTTCCAATTTTGGCCAACGGATCAGATAAGTTTTAAGGGACTTTTTTTTTGAGACCTTTTTTAAGGGACTTCAATTTTACAAATGGAAGTTACCACAGATAATTATATAATTTATTTATAGCATGACCTGAATTTCTCGGCAGAGATGCCAAGAGCAAAAAATAATATTCTCCGATTTTTCAACAACTATCTTAAAAGCTTTCATTTCACCAGTCCAGGGACAGAATGTTCAGTTCACAGACTATTTCTAGATTCGCTCGTTTATTCAATACTAGCTGATGCCCGCTACTTTATCGGCGTGGAATTAGTTTTTTTAATTAATACTCAATACTCTATTGCACGGCTCTACTCTACTACTCGATACTCTACTCTAAAGCGGGAATCAATTTATATTTTACATGAAGGACATACAGGTGTCTCTTATGTTTCGTCATGTTTTGACTCTACCACCGATTCGGAAAACAGTTTCTGCTGAGATGAGCCGGAAAAATATCAGCAGTTGCTCTTTTTAAAAATCAAGATAAATATTATAATAAGTAGGTATGTTAGCAGTGTAAGTTATTATACTATCCGGTTAATTCTGACGGGAATTTTCTGGAATAAAAAGTAGCTTATGTCCGAAGCAACTATTGAACCGAATTACAGCATCGCTAGTAGATATGAAAATTAAAAAAAAAAACCAAACAGGCATAAAAATTTGTTCCACTTTTAGCCACCGGGTCAAATTTGTTTGACGGACTATACTTTATGCAACCTTATTGCCGCCTATTCAATTTTTCATGCCACTGTACAGTATCGGTTAAATAATTGAATGCCTCATCGTCGACCCCAATGACGGCATCAAAGTGGTCGGTAATGGGACAATTTGCCGTTTCGGTAACAAAAGAAATCATTCCGGGAAATAAATAATACGGATAACATAATTTTTTAGGTCCTACCTCCTTTTAATGAATCGAATTTTATGTTGATGTTGTTATGTTCCCTTTTTTTACGGGATGACAATGTTACAAGGCTTATTAAAGAATTTTTTCCGTTTTTATTTTATTTTATTTGCGTACACCTAAATTAGGTCCTCCGCCCTCGTCAGACTTTTTGTAGATTCGATGCCGATCGGGCCGATTTTTATCACCAACTTTGTGACCGACTCAACGTCGACACCTTACATATTTCCTACCGACAATTGGATCGAGCGGGGTACATCCGATTTTAGTTTTGACCGATGTATTACAGCACGTGCGCGTCTCAAAATTACATATAAAAATTATATGTTTCATTATTCGCCAACAAAAAATCTGTCACCGATTGTCTGACGTGGGCGGAGCCCTTTTTAATGCAACATTTCCATTACACAACTAAGCCTCAAATATACTAGACAAGAGATCACAAACTTAGCTCCGTATTAATAAGCCGATATCATATAAGAACAAGTTCTCAAGTATTGGTTTAGATTGACCTTTACTTAAGAGAATGTTTTTGTTTTAGCATCATCATCATCAAACGATAGAAGCCCATTGCTGGACATAGGTCTCCTTGCATGGACTTCCACACACCGCGATCTTGAGCCGCCTTTATCCAGCGGCTCCCTGCGACTCGTCTGATGTCGTTCGTCCACCGAGTAGCGGGTCTTTTAGCTTATTGGCTTATTAATATTGGCCTAATTTACCTATTTTTCCAAACACGGCGTAAATCCTAATAACCCCAGGGATCTTTTTATAACAAGCTCCGTTATGTTTCGTAAAATATTCTCTTTTGTTATTAGAACAGCCAATTTTCCCGTTTGAGCAGGCTGGTGCGGTAATTGGGGGGAGTCGGTAAATAGGCAATTAATTTGCCGTCGACAGGCAGCTCCTAGAGACGATGGAACGTCCGACACAGAATTTTGTTAACTAATGCGGTAAAACTACAATCAGTCAGGATATGTCACTATATAGCCGATGCTCACAATTTTTTCCTCGTGTTTTTTTTAATCCACTACAAGTTAGCCCTTGACTGCGATCTCATCTGGTAAGTGACGATGCAGTCTAAGATGGTAACGGGCTAAACTGTTAGGGGCACGTCGTGTATTGAGGATTTTTTGTTCCCACGGGAGCTGTTGAATTTTCCGGGATAAAAAGTAGCCAGCGAAAATGTTATTACAGACATTATTATCTATATATGTGCTAAATTTCTTCCAGGTCCGTTCAGCCGTTATGGCGTGATTGAGTAATAAACAGCCATCCATCCATAACATCCATCCTTTAATCAATCATATGCCGATACTGAAAAACTGCTTGAAGTACTAGTTTAAAAAAAATATATTTTATTAGTCAATCGTCAACGTCAACGTACACGTTCATTGTTTACTCCGTATTTAAAAAAGTTTTTAGGTGTTTAAAGTACGTATAAGTATCTGAAAAAGTGATGTCTGTGTTAATTGTTAACAAATGGAGTGATTATTGATAAAGATTTGAGAATAATTAGCCGTAAAACTGTTAAAAATACTCAAGTGGAACTATTTAAGTCAGCGGTACCCTCACTTATTGTTGTTTGGTCAATGTTTGTTTATAAATACACACTGAACTTTTCTCACCATCAAGGACTAAAAAGTAGTGCAGTATCCTATATATTGGAGCCCATCATATGAATATTGTGCGGTCCTGGGTTCAATCTATCAAGTCCCTGATTATTCTTCATGCACACGGAAATTTTAATTTCTTAAAATGACAAATGATTGCAAAATTTGCAAAATTAGCGTACTAGTTACACAAAAAAGAATTAAATGCATCAAATGTCAATTGTTATATCACTTTGAGTGCATTGTACCATATGGAAATAAATCGCCTGTGGCCCGTGGTCAGTGGATTTGCCCAGACTGTCAAAGTAGTATGCCGGCGACTTCGTCTGAGAGTAATTTAAGCGATAAACTTACTGATTCTAACGATTGGTTATCGGATATAAAGGAACAGGTCCAGGAAGTCGTCTCTCAAACACTAAGTGTGGAATTAAAGAAAATTCGCGAGGAATTGAGTGGTCTACGAGACATCAAGTCATCCCTTGACTATTTGTCAAGTCTTTTTGATACTGTTAAGCAAGAGTTGGATGACGCGAAGAAGGAAATTTTAACATTAAGAAAAGATAATTGTGATCTTAGAGAGATTATTAACAGTCACACAAATACAATTAATATACTTGATAAGGAGGCAAGGGCGAGCAATATTGAGCTACATTGTATTCCGGAGTTTAGAGGCGAAAACTTAGTCAAGACTGTAGAACAAATAGGAAGAGTAATAAACATTCCAGTGGAGGAAGGAAGTGTAGTTAAGTGCACGCGTGTCGCTAAGCTAAACAAGGAATCACCCAGACCTCGATCTGTAATCGTGAAGTTTAGTTCTCCTCTGCTACGTGATAAGTTTTTGGCTGGTGTACTGAATTTTAATAAGACAAGCAAAGACGACAAGTTGAATACAGCCCACCTTGGAATTTCTGGAGAGAAGAAGCCGGTGTATATTTCGGAACACTTGTCTTCAACAGTTAAGGACATTTACGCCGCAGCACGTATTTTTGCTAAGAATAAGCAATACCGTTTTGTCTGGTCGCGTAACGGAAATATTTTCTTACGGAAAACTATATCAAGTGACATTATATTGGTGAAATCAAAAGAATATCTTGCCACATTAGCCTAAAGAACCTATTACTGTTTACTTTCCTAGTTTATACTATATTGTGAGGTGGCTATAACTTAGTTTTAATGGTAAAATATTTAAATGTCTTTTATCAAAATGTAAGAGGAATACGAACAAAGACCAATGATATATATCTTGCGATTCTTAATTCAGATTTCGATGTTTTAGTATTAAGTGAAACTTGGCTTAACGGTGGTATTTCGAACAATGAGTTCATTGACGACAGGTATAACGTATTTCGTAGAGATCGCGAGTCTTGCGAAACTAGGAAGTTGGATGGTGGAGGGGTTTTAATAGCGGTATCAAAAAAATATAAATGTTATAGAATAAACGCATGGGAAACGAAATACGAAGATCTTTGGGTTAACGTACAAGTAGGCTCAAAAACTATTTCCTTTTGTGCTGTTTATATTCCTTCGCCATTAAAATATGACACACTTCAGGAATTTACTCAGAATGTTGAACGGATAATAATTAACGAACAATTGCCAACTATAGTGATCGGCGATTTTAATATACCATCAATAAAATGGATTTGCGAAAATAAAAAAATTTCCAACAATATGCTTCCAAGTAATAACGGTCCTGCAGTAACTCTAATAAATGATTTTATGGCATTGACAAGTTTATCACAGTACAACGATATAAATAATGCTTATGGTAAAATCTTGGATCTAGTTTTCAGTACGTCTAACATTGTTAAAGTCAATGTTAGTGATTTTTCTGCTTGCCTTGTGGATAAATATCATCCTCCGCTAGAGATAAATATCGAAATAGCTTCTAAAGAGACTTTTTTAAACTCCAATACAATAATTAAATATAACTTTCTAAAGGCTGATTATAAAGTGATTAATGAAAACCTTGCCGAAATAAACTGGGAGACGATGTTTAGTAACTGTAATAATGTAAATGAAATGACTGATATATTTTATACAGAATTACGTACAATAATTGAAAAATGTATTCCAAAGAAAAAACTTCAATATAAATCTGTTTATCCGGTCTGGTATTCAAAAAATGTGATTAAGAGATTAGCAGAGAAAAATAAATACAGACTATTGTACAAAAAATATCGTAACCCATTGGATGAATTAGAATTTAAGCTGCTTAGAGATAGATGTGAAATAATTATTAATATGGACTACAAAAAATATTTAGACAGGGTAGAGTGCAATATAAAAGTTAATCCAAAATTTTTTCACTCATATTTAAAAAACATGCGTAGTAATAAATGTGACTACCCTGCTTTAATGACTTTTGAAGGCCGTTCATTCACTAATGGCTCGGATATATGTAACCAGTTTTCAATTCACTTTTCGAATATGTATAAATCACCCAAAATATTACAAGCACAAACTACTAAAATTAATAATACTCTCTACAATTCACAATTAAGTAAGATAAATTTAACTGAGAAAGATGTGATAAAACAACTGAAATGCCTTGATGTTAATAAAGGCCCGGGCCCTGATGACATACCACCAATTTTTATTAAAAATTGCGCTTTTTTGCTGGCAAAGCCCCTATTACGGATATACAACAAATCGCTGTCTGATGGTGAATTTCCAAGGGCATGGAAAAAGGCTAGGGTAGTCCCAGTTTTCAAAAGCGGGGATAGAAAAGATGTAACGAAGTATAGACCTATATGTATTTTGTCAACATTTTCAAAAGTTTTTGAATCCTTAATCTGTTCGATATTAACATGGTACATGAAACCTGCAATGATAGAGAACCAGCACGGCTTTATTAAGAAGAGGTCAACTATGTCTAATTTGGCACTTTTTGTTGATGATTTATCACAAGCTCTAGACAAAACAGATCAAGTAGATTGTGTTTATACTGACCTAGCCAAAGCGTTTGATGTAGTTGACCACAATATTTTGTTGGATAAACTTGCAAAATATGGTATTTGCGGAAGTTTAATAAATTGGTTGGAATCATATTTAATAAATCGCGATATGAATGTTGTCATAGGAGGGTATCAATCGAATCCATTTATTGCGACTTCAGGGGTACCACAGGGCTCCATTCTTGGCCCTACGTTATTTGGAATATTCATTAACGACATAGCCGAATGTTTTTTGTATTGTCAGTTCCATCTTTATGCGGATGATCTTAAATTGTATAGTAAAATTAATAATATTAACGATGCCATAAATATGCAACAGGATATAATTAGACTCTCTGCGTGGTGTGATCATAATAATTTAAAATTAAATCACTTAAAATGTTTTAGTATTACCTTTAGTAGAAAAGTAAATAATATTATCTTCAAGTATAATATAGATGGCAACATTTTAGAAAGCGTCAACCAAATAAATGACCTTGGAATCATATTAGATCGTAAATTGAGTTTTATACCACATACTGATACGGTTATTAAAAAATCGCTTCAATTATTAGGTTTTATAATTAGAAGTACGCGAGAATTTAAAAAGTCATCTACCAGATTAACGCTTTTTAACTCAATGGTACGAAGTAGACTGGAATACTGTTCTATTGTCTGGAATCCATATTACCAAGTGCATAAGGATAGGATAGAAAGAGTGCAAAAGAAATTTCTACGGCACGTAGCCTACAAAGACAATGAATTAAAGGACATGAATTGCTACAATGATTTCTTAAGACGTTATAAGACCCTTTCCTTATCCAACCGCAGAGAATTGATGGATCTTTGTTTCTTACACAAGATTATAAATGGGGATATTGACTGTCCAAATTTGTTAAATAGAGTAAGATTGGCAGTACCAAAGCAGAATGCCAGGTCTTTCATAAAGAACAAGCAAACCTTTAAGCCTAGAATCACGAAGAGTAACCTTGGCAGGGCTGCTCCCGTTAATAGAATAGTGATAGCATATAATAATATATTCAAAAAAGCTCATTTGGATATATTTAAAAATTCCCCATCGCTTTTTAAATCAAAAATTAAAAAACACCTAATAAATTAGTTACTTTTATTTTTAAAAATCATATTCGATTCATATAAATTTAATATCATATTATCTAAATTATTGTTTAAATACTTATTTAAAATCTTTTGGCCTGTTTATTTTGTCTGTTTAAAGTTTTTTTTTTTTTTTTGTGTAGTTGATCTAAGTACTTTTAACTTCTTTTGCATGTTGAGTTAGCCTGTAAGTGTGTAATCAATGGTAGTCATAAGATTATTTAACCATGTTGTAATAGAATAAGACAAATGATCATTGTATTACCGTTGGCTTCCTATTAAATAAAAAAAAAAAAAAAAAAAAAAAAAGTATTAACCTATATTTATTCATCCTATTCACACACACACACACATTCATATTTGATATCTTAACTTAGTAATTTAGATATATTTGTTCATACCTATTTACCTGCAGATTGCCTTTACGAGTATATTGTGTTTCAAATGCGTCATTTTTTTAAGGAAAGCACTGTCGCCTAAAACACAGGTTTATACCTTCCATAGGGACAGTTGGTTTTTCTGTATGTACCTATTCTGTTATATAAACATTTTATTTATATTATTATTATTAATCCATCCATCCATCAAAACTTTCGAATTAAATAATATTAGTATAGGTAAATGCTTAGGTGTATCTGTCTGTCCCTCTATTTGCTATGCTTTCACAGATCTTTTCAACCAATTTTGACGAAATTTGGTACAAGGATGGGTTGGGTCCCGGGGAAGGAACTACGCTATACATATACGTATATAAGCTGGGATGTTTACCCTGGGAAATTAAACAGTTCTCAAATCCACGCGGACGAAGCATCATCTAGTTTCCTAAATTTTTCGATATTTTATATTGGCACCTCAATTTTAATTTATATGAACCAATTAAAATTGAGGGATTATAATCATGGGATTGTCTATGGGATATCGACAACGATGATAGGTTCTAGACATTTTTTTTATCCACTACAATTATTTATCTCTTGACTGCAATATCACCTAATGGTAAGATGCAATCTTAAATGGTAGCTGGCTAAGCTGTTAGGGGAATGGCAGTTATACTATATAAAGCCCATGCCCCTAATCGGTTTCTACTCGATATCGTACCGGAACGCTAAATCGCTTGGGGCTGCGTCTTTGCCGGTAATTAGCCACGGCCAAAGTTGGCGGAAAATAGGCCAGATCAGAGAAATTCAGATATTATAACGAGAATATAAACTGGGACCTCCCACAATAAGACCACAACGCCCACTACTGCGCTAGGGAAGATAAAATAGCTTTAGTGCAAAATGCAAATGCAATATGCCAAAAAGTAACAGCAATAGCAAATTTATGTTACTTATATTATATATTATTTTGTTTATTTATGGTACTTACATCAGTTTAAATTTATTTAAATGGATTTGATTTAAATTTATTGTATAGTTTGTATAATATTTAGATTTTAGATTAACGTTTAGTCTATAAGTTTTATTATATCTTGTAATTTTGACCCATTAACATCAGTTTAAATGACCTTGCGCAAACAGCCCTAAATGAAGCTATCTATAAAATATTTACACAAGTTCATATGCAAACTGAGTAAATTGGAAGGCTTTTAAAACACGAGAGCTAGCTTCGCTCGCGGCGGCGCAGTGTTTGCGCAATCACACGAGCAAATATCCGCGGTATTTATGTCGGCGGCTATCCTACAGACAACTAGATTGAAATGTACCTGAGCTGACCGAGCAACCTGCTGTTATTTGCATAGCTTAACCATAGAAAATCATAAAGGTATACAAGTTAATGAAGGGTCAATTAAGCGCCTGGTGGTACAGGGTCATATGGAAGGGAAGCGAGCCTTAGGACGCTCACCTACTCGATGGACTCATAAAAACTGTGAACAGCGAGTCTGCCTTGGCATCCTTATGTGGTTGATGTCCAATCTGCCCGCACGAAACGTTTTTGCTCGACGTTTCTGGTCCGAACCGCTAGGGTGTGGAACACCCTCCCAGCGTACGTGTTTCCTGCCACGTATAACTTATGTACCTTCAAGGCAAGAGTGAATAAGCATCTTCTAGGCAAGCGCGTTCCAACCTAGACCTCATCATTGCTTTGCACCAAGCATGATTGTCACACTGAACATAAAAGAGACGAACTCAACGCCCGATTCCGAAACCTGCTTTGGTTGCTTGGCCGGCAATCTACGTTAAACCTAAACAACAAATTGTTAATTTATTGTGCAATCTTAAAACCCATTTGGCAAAGAGCCCAAAATAAAATACTAAGGACGATAACTAACACACCATGGTTCACACGCAACACAGAAATCCAGCAGTATCTGGAACTACCAACAGTCGAAGAAGAAATAATGAAATACTCCATAAAGCACAAAGATCGGCTCACCAAGCATCCAAATGTACTAGTCAACTCATTACTAACGGCCCCAAGAATCAACAGATTAAAACGAGCTAACGTGTTCGATATACTACGATAGACGCCCCTGAGTCTACGGCTGCAAGGGTCTGCAACAGCCAACTTCGCGGAACACATCCGATTATAGTCTCACGACTGATTGCGGGTTTAATAAATTAAAAAAAAAAGCATGATTGTCGTCAAGCGCAACCCTATATCACAATAAAAATAAAATAAACTGACCAATGCCAAGCGTGCCTGAATCATCCCAGTGCACGACTGAGACGGAGATACTAGGTACCTTTCATCCACAGAATAGATATTAGTACAGCTTCATCATTATCGACCATCATCATTCATCATTTGACGACCTCCCTGGCGCAGTAGTAAAGGTTCGATTCCCGGCAGGGTCAATTGGGGAAATTTTAATTTCTGAATTTTCTCTGGTCTGGTTCTTCTAGTTCTAGGTCTTCTAGTTACCACACTAGCGGCAAAGACGTACCGCCAAGCGATTTATTTATCTTTCCGTTACGATGCCGTGTATAGAAACCAACAGGTGTATGGGTTTAATATAACTGCTGTTCCCCTAAAAAGTTAGCCCGCTAACATGTTAGACTGTATCATCACTTACCATGCAAGTTAGATCGCAGTCAAGGTCAAAATTGTAGAAGAAATTAAAAAACGATAAATGGTTTTTCGAGAATGACGAGTAACAATGAAATTTTTACTTAAAATATCTCCCATTCACCGTTTGATCGAACAGTGATATTTGTTTTTATTCTGGACCCGTGTTTTAGCGGCCAAATTAAATTCATACATGACTGACCCGTGTGTATACAATTTCGCCTCATCATTTAGGTACATTAGTACCATTGTTATTATCCAAACAGTTTGCAGGGATTTAAATTACATTGGTTTTTTTATCCACTACAAGTTAGCAATTGACTGCGATCTCATCCGATGGTAAGTGATGATGCAGTCTAAGATGGTAGCGGGCTAACCTGTTAGGGGCATGGCAGTTATATTAAACCCATAACTATTCGGTTTCTACACGGCATCGTAACGGAACGCTAAATCGCTTGGCGGCACGTGTTTGCCGGTAGGGTGGTAACTAGCCACGGCCGAAGCCTCCCACCAGACCAGACCAGGGAAAATTCAGAAATTATAAATTCGTCGTCGGAGGTCGTCAAGTAGAATGTTTTGTGGTTCCCGCGGGAACTCTTTAATTATCCGGGATAAAAAGTAGGCTATGTGCTGTTCCAGACTATAATCTATCTCTGTGCCAAATTTCAGCCAGATCCACTCAGCCGTTGGGGCGGATTGAGTAACAAACATCCATCCATACATCCATACATACAATCTTTCGCATTTATAATATTATAAGTAGCAGTAAAGTATTTGAATATTGAATAAAACTTACATAAAAGTACGTGTAATTGGGGCCTTAAGGTTTTTTTTAGTATTACCAAGTTATTCGCTATTTGAGTCTTCGTAATTGCTTGCCATTTATTATTGGAGCAAATTAGACCACCAAATATATATGACTTTTCTACTGGAATCGGTATTTAACTTTTCATCAAAAGGAATATGATACTCTACACGTTCATACGAAACGTGCTTTTTATGTTTTTTTTTCATTGTTTTTTTTACAGAATATCAACTCAGTTGCGACTAATAAGTAATATTCAGCTAGCTAGCGTGTTTATTCACATAATTTTTTTTTCTGTTTGCTACAATTTTTGATTGGGAGTCTAGTTTTTATGATATCTTTTATAAAAACTAGGAAATATTGAATAGGCACTAGATGATGCCCGCGACTTCGTCCGCGTGGACTGAGGTTTTTTTGATTCCCGCGGGAACTCTTGAATTACAATAAAACTAAGCTATGGTACACTTATCCTAATCCTAAGGAACCCAAATAAAATGTCATAAAGTAAGAAGAAAAAGGTTAAATGCTTTTTAAAACGACTATACAATCATTTTAGAGTATTCGTTTGCCATGATCGTCTCAGTTAACGGCGGCATTTCCCGTAAAGTTCAAAGAGTAAATAGCTCGGATACAAATGGCAAAGGACTAAACCCATCGCCTGTTATCTGGTACTCGTTACAGCTCGAGCCAACAGCCACTCCACTCCACTCCGCTCAACGATATTATTCTTTTGACCCCGGTGCCACAGACTAACTCGGCGTTTAAAGTCGCTCTAAAAAGATTTTGTTAAATAAACATTGGAAATTTTTGGATAGAATCAGGCTTTACTTTGCGGATCATAGCAAAATAATTGTAATATTGGGGCTGATTCTGTAGTGTAGTGCACAATCTCTAAACTAAACTAAAATTAGAGCATTACAAATATTGCTAACCCTTTCATAATACTTCCTACGGAAAGGGACAGAACTAGATTTAAAGCTGCCATTTTAGTTTAGTTTAGAGATTGTGTTATACACTTCGTTCGCTAGTTATACAGAATCAGCCCCATTTTCTTGCTAAATTGGAATTTTTTGTTCAAATCCATACTTTTCCATGCTAATATTATAAATGCGTGAGTGTGTCTGTCTGCCACGCTTTAAAGGCTGATCTTTTTAACCAATTTTGATGAAATTTGGTACAGAGGTAGGTTACATCCCGGGCTGTCTGTTAACTTAGTCTGTTTTTTACCCAACTGCAAAACGCACAGGGTTATATCACAAGGTAAGGTTAGGTCGCGGGCATTATCTAGTCTATACTTCTATGCTAATATTATAAATGCAAAAGTTTGGATGGATGGATGGATGTTTGTTAATTAATCACGCCAGAGCGGCTGAACGAATTTTACCTCGGAAAATTAAAGAGTTCTCGCGGGAATAAAAAAACTTAATCCACGCGGACGAAGTGACGGGCATCATCTAGTTATAAATATATGACAATGCTTTTGCTTCATATACACACAGAACTAGCCTTTTTAGTTCTGCTTATCTAATCTGTAGAGTGTAGGTAAATGACGATATTTGCGTGTGGTGGCGAGCTGGTTCATAACGCCGGTCCGTCCGCGGGAGATCGCTTCGTAATGATACTCGGCGCCTTTGTGATCTTGCGCTATACACTTACTCCTATACTACAAAGTAAAAGCCATTTTTAAAGGACATAAAAAGTAGCTTTAGAATGTCCTTTTCAAAGAACAAAATTACTTTCCGCTAAACACCAATTTATATTCAACTATTCGGGTGTAATTTCTGAATAACCTTTCTTAGCAGGGGTCTACGGTTCAATACAGAAAACAAACATCAAACATAATATCAAGTTTCAATCAAGTTTGCTAGCTATAGCGTAGAATATAAAACTTGTTAGTTTCAAAATACAAATAACGTCTGAGGGGTAACTTCTGTACGTGAGACTGAACAATACTATATTGTGTGCCTAGGGGTGAAACAATATGATTCCGAAGATCACCCGAAGTCTGAAATCGTGTTTCATCCCGCGGCACACACTTATATTTTTTATATAATCTGCACAAGTGCGTGTTTTATTAAAATTGTATTTATTATTCATTTTAGTTGCTAGGTTGTTCTTTACAAATATGATATCGGTCAGTTTAGTTGATGGTTAAAATGACAATTATAAAGGTTTGAAATAAACAAAAGATACTCTGACAGGATTGAAAGGAGGGCTGCTACGTCATTCAGCGGGTAGAAAACCATCACTTTCTGCTCTAGGTCACCCGTTAACCGCTGAATGACGTATTCGTCTGAAATTATACTATAGTTTCGGGTGCCTCAACGGGCATTGAAACTCGCACTTTCAATGCAGGTTACCTATATGAAAAGTAATTAGGTTTCTACTATACCTATTATTGTTCTAAAACTATTAATATTTGTATTTTAAAAAAACATAAATAGTTATTGGTTGCTCTGACACGGCAATATTATATGCATTATTATATTTAATATTATAAATGCGAAAGTTTGGATGGGTGTATGGATGTTTGTTACTCTATCACGCCCCAACGGCTGAACGGATCTGGCTAAAATTTAGCATAGAGATAGATTACAGTCCGGAATAGCATATAGCATACATTAAAAAACCTCAATCCAATTTGAAGGTTCAACTTCGGCCTTTTCATTTCCTCTGTGCCTCGGAGAGCACGTTAAGCTATCGTTACTTATCTCTAATATTTGATTATAATAATCGTTAGAAACCTAAGAGTTGAAATAGTACTCTTAATCGTGTCGTATTCGAAGGGACCTGGGATCGCATGAATTATCCCAAGAAAACTCCTACCAACATGTCATTAATAAAAAGGGTCACAACCTACACCAATATTTTATTGTTTTAATCCACTACAACCTAGCCTTAATTAGGAATACGTCGCAGAGAGAGAGAGATCTAGATAATATAGCTGATTTCTACCTGTAGATATTTCTATTTGAACCAACGACTAATCGCATTTCAGGCAGATCTAAATTTAAGCTGCTCGTATTGAAAGGAATTTAATTAACTCGCTACCAAAACCTAGGAATAGTTTCGTAATTAAATCATATCCGAGTGGAATCATACCAAGAATGCTGAATGAATGAACTAGAGAGTCGCTCTAATAGGATATGGGTAATGGGGATATTCCTAGGGTTGCAACCCTAGGAATATCCCCATTACCCATATCCATTATCCATACTACCATCCATCCAGTTTCTAATAAATCCATTTATATCCATACTAATATTATAAATACGAAAGTAACTCTGTTTGTCTGTGTGTTACGCAATCACGCCTAAATTACTGAACCGATTTAACCGATTTATGGTACAAAGATAGTCTAGCGCCTGAGAAAGGACATAGGCTACTTCTTAATGCAAAAAAGCAATATTATAGAAAATACGTCATTTTTAAAGCAAGAAGCTTGAAACTTATTTTTTAAGCTTTTGATTAGATATAAATAAATACTGCATTCAAAGTTTTTGGATACAATAACACATTTGATACTTTTTATCCCGGAAATTAATTAATATTAAAATAAAGTAACGGCCGAAGATTTCTAAATAAAACTAGAAGAACTGTGAAAAACTAGATGATTCCCGCGATTTCGTCCATGTCGATTGACTAAATCCAACGCCGACGAAGAATCCGGGATAAAAATTTATATATCCTTGCTCGGTATCTTCTCGGGATGCAACCTATCTACCAAATTTTGTCAAAATCGGTTGAATAAATGGGACGGGAAAGCGTAGCAGATAGATTGACACACTTTCGCATTTATAATATTAGTAGGATTAGATTACCCAAGAGTTTAATTAAACTGCCACAATTCTACCATATATTATAACTCGCTTAGTCTATAGAATTAACCAAAACATTTACTTACTGAAAACTTGCAAATTCGTATGAGCCTACGTTAGATCACGGAATATACAGTAGTACCTATTATACGGATAAAGTTAGTTGCCGTAAAAGTAAAGACTAAATTTACATAATATTTGAATAGAGCTAGGCGCAGTAGATATCCTAAATTAAATAGCTGATGCCCGCGACTTCGTCCGCGTGGAGAAAAGTTACTTTAATTCCCACGGAAACTCCTTAATTTTCCGGGATAAACAGTAGGCTATGTCACTCTCCACTCTTCATTTTGAAACAGAAATGAATCTATACCAGAAATGAAAATAGCAGCGTATTCAAATTTAAACCTAAGGTGAAAGCACCGATGGTTGCAATTGTTTTAAGAAAAACATGGCCAATGTTGTGTCAGTGTGTGTTAAGTCCAATAAAGTCCGCCGCCGAAGAGAAGACCTTGTCACACCGTGCAATTTCTTAGCGCAACTACCTATTAAGATTACAGATAAAAACACTAATTAACAGGAATAAACGGTTACAGATTGATTGGGTTACAGTATCGTTTCTGTTTCTGTTATAAGTGTTTTTGTTCTTCAAGAGTTTCAAAAAACAGTGTCTAAAACACTTATTTCGGTTACTGTTTCAGTCCTTTATCCAGTTTCAGATTGTAAAAGAATATTTGTTGGAAGTAAGCAAAGCACTTTTTGAAGAAAAGAAGGATATTGCTGTTGCTATTCAAGGTATTCCACTATCGGCGAGAATCAATACTAGAAGAACAGAACTTTTTTTAACGAAAATAAAAGCGTCAAATGCAACCTGCTAGGCTTGCACTTGACTAAACTTGTGACATTGCTAATTTCGGTTTTGTGCGCCTATTCGACGATCAAAGTAGTGTTTATAGAAGAGTTACTAGCAATATTATGTTTTGTTTTGTTTGTTTGTTTATTTTGTACGATGGGGCTGACATGTCCAAAAGGACAAAAGCCTCAAAAAAATAAAAGATTAAAAAAAAAAAACTTCAAGGCTAGACTCGTGGCGAAGACTTGTTCCAGGCTTTTGATAACGTCATGACCTAATCAAATAATAATAATAATAAAAGCCAGCGATAATAGGCAAGGAAAAGTGGCTAGTAAAGATAATTAGTGAAAAAAAGGCTGGATTGCTGTCATATGATTACATAATTCACCAGACAACCCTTTGCAGTAAACTCAGTATTAAACTGAAGAACACGATGGATAATTTAGTCAAGTTAAATATTATCAGTTCTGAAATTGGTCGCCGTGGCCGAAATTTGGTCGGGACATTATTTTTTATTTCTAAACGACGTTTTGAGAGATGGTTAAAAGTCCCGGTCTTTCCAATAATAACTGCAGTGATCCAGCGGACGGCAGAACGGAAAGTTTTAACAAGGCTTGAAGATCGGAGCTTTGCCGCAGACCGCTGCATATTTATGCTGAGGACGTGTTTAGAATGTTTTCAAAGCAAAATGTGCAGATAATGTGGCCCTCTCATACTATACAGTCAGTATGCTATATCTCGATGCAGTCAGAGGAAAATGGGAAGGATTATGGTAATTTAATTACTTGTACAGTAGAATAAAGTGTCATCCCCACCACCGGGAGTCAAAGTTCTCGATTTCGACACGGCCATACAGCCAATACCTTAAGCAATACTTCAGCAATATTACTCAAACTAACAGTTTCATGTCACGTACCTTGACATACCTAAAATAAGGATTAAATTATTCTAGAACAATAATGATACAATGGTATGGTTATGGTTTTAAGCGTTGGCTTTATGGGCCCTGAAACCTCCTATCTATAAAATAGTCTTGGACGAATAGTAGTTTATACGTGTCAAAACCTGCACAGTGTCAGTAAAATCTGCTTTAAGTTTTCTAAGCCGATATTAATGGCAAACCTATCCAGCAGTTTGCAGTAAAGGAAGTTTTAACAAGGCTTGAAAGCTCGGAGTTTTGCTGCCAACCGCTGCATATTTATGTTGAGGATGTTTTTAGAATATTTTTCAAAGGATCAGGGTTTCTAAAACGCTGGAGAGGCAGATAGAAGTGAAAACGAAATTTTTATATTAAAATTATGTTTTTTTAATTAAAATTTTTAAAATATAAACCTTAACATAAGGCAAGTTTAATTTCGAATGTAGTATATTTATATGTTCGCGAGCATGTCGCTGTTCGCGAGCATGTCGGTCTCGGTCACGCGAATCTACATTTTTACCCCCTACCAAAAAGTCCTCAACATGCCTAGAGAAGTTTTCACTTCAATTAGATGATGCGGGATGCCCGCGACTTCGTCCTCGTGGTCTGAAGGGTTTCATTCACGCGGGAACTTTTTTATTTTGATAGAAAGTAGCTTAAGTGTGTCCATTACCAGGATGCAACCTATCTCTGTACCAAATTTCTTCAAAATCTCTTATATGGGTGGGCCGTAAAAGCATAGCAGACAGACACTTTCACATTTATAATATTAACTTATAAATTACGAAGAATTTGTACCGATTTTTACAAACGAATGATTAGGTGCCTATTCAAGAAATCCGTCAATATAATCAGAGTGAACGCTCTAATCGTCTACAAACAAAACACTTCTAACAGCCGATGGGTGATTTGTAAATGTTTCCAGAGTTTCCGAACGATTGCCTATACAGCCCGACTCATTTGAGATTCAGGACGATTTGCTGGGTCGTTTAGGTGATTACTGTCTGTAGGGTTAGTATGAAGTTTAGATAGATAAAAGTTTTATTTGTTTACGTAACGTTTACAATAGTAAATAATTATATCTATTTCCAATTCAAATGATTCGTGAACAAATAAGTCTAATCACGAAGTCGCAGAAAATTTCAATTATCATTAAAAAATAATATTGTAGTAAAACAGAAACGCAGGTTAAATTATTCCGGGAGGAGAATTTAGGAAAAGAAGAATTGTTACGTATGATTAACAAGCCCAAATGATTAACAAGCTGAAGTGGCAGTGGGCATCTGGTCATATCTGTCGCAGAAATGACGACCATGGGGCAGGGCTATGAGGAAGGCGGTGGAAAATGCAGGCTGATGAACGAAAAGTTCATAGAATTCGAGCGTCAAAACGAATATCAAATTGCTGCGATTTAAAGTATTTATTGCATTTGTAGTACCACCGATTTTTATTCGCTTAGGGTATAAGCTGTAAATGAATGGACGAACATGATCCATTTTACCTACTCTCACCTATTATTATTTTGTTTCTCGAAAGTTTCTCACGTTAGTGGTTGTAAAACTTTATGCTAACCCTATAGTTAGATAGCAGGTAAAGTCTGAAAGGGATTAAGCTTCGTGGTGTGACCTGAAAAGGTGACCTAATTTTTCCGGCTGTTGGTGGAGTCCTGCGTTATTATAAGTCACAAGTGGTTGGTTTCAAGAGAAAATCTGTAATTGGCCGTATTAATCCTGTTTTATAGTGTTTAAGTATGATTGTTTATTAGAATCGCTGTTGATTATCCTATGATAATAAAAAAAGTCAGCTTCGATTCGAAAACTATATAGATACTTCACTTTGATCTGTACCAAAATAATTAATAAATGAGAAAGCGTATTTGTTTGTCCATCAATCACGCCGTAAAAGGTTAACGTTTCAACGTGGTTTTTTCCATGAAATAGTTAAGGACCCGAAAGTGACATAGACTACTTTATATCCCGAAAATCAAAAGGGTTTAAAGGGGAAAAATTAAAATTTAATATCCTCCCGACTAAATTTCGGCCACGGCGGTCAATCTCACAGAAATACCGACATGACCGGAGAGAAATCAGGCGAAGGGTCGACAACTACTATTTGGTCCTGAGACACGAGGGTGAAACACCGCCAATTTCCTAACTCCGGGCTAGTACTGAGATATATCTTGTCGGAAAAACCCAATACTTAACTATGGCCCGACTCGAGAATCAAACCCGGGAACTCGTTATCCGCAGTCGAGCATGCTAACCACTGGACCAACGAAGCGGACAAAGAGGCGTACATCATCCAGTTATATGGGTACCTGTTAGGTATATCTCATTGTGGCCGAGGTCTCAATGACTTGAAAGGGCAAAGGCACGTCCCGTGAATGCTTCATTAAATATGGTCATTACTCAACGACCTTTGAAATGAACATCAATTACTGTTATCGTCACATTATGAGGGTAGATGTGTCCGTGACGATATTATGTGTGAGATATGATGATTATCCCCTAATGGCCTTAACATTAATGTATGAATTTAGATATTGCTTGTTTCGTTAGCTTGTTTGATTGCGGATGTTTTTAATTTATTTATTTTATGAAATGCACAAAAAATGCATTTTGTTACTCGATAAATGATAAATGATAAATGATGAATGATGAATGATAAATGATAAATGATAGATGATAGATTATAGATGATAGATGATAGATGATAGATGATAGATGATAGATGATAGATGATAGATGATAGATGATAGATGATAGATGATAGATGATAGATGATAGATGATAGATGATAGATGATAGATGATAGATGATAGATGATAGATGATAGATGATAGATGATAGATGATAGATGATAGATGATAGATGATAGATGATAGATGATAGATGATAGATGATAGATGATAGATGATAGATGATAGATGATAGATGATAGATGATAGATGATAGATTATTTATAGAGTATAGATTATAAATTACTAGATGATTCCCGCGACTCCGTCCGCGTGGATTAATGTTTTTGGTTCCCGCAGGAACTCCTTAATTTTCCGGGATAAAAAGTAGCCTATGTCCTTCCCCGGGATACCATCTACCCCTGTACCAAATTTCAGCAAAATCGGTTGAAAAGATGGGCCGGGAAAACGTAGCAGACAGACAGACAGACAGACAGACAGACAGACAGAAACACTTTCGCATTTATAATATTAGTATGGATCCTGTCTGTCTGTCTGTCTGCTACGCTTTCAAGGCCCAACCGCTCAACCGATTTTGATGAAATTTGGTACAGGGGTAAGTGGTGTCCCGGGGAAGGACATAGGCTACTTTTAATCCCGGAAAATTAAAGAGTTCCCGCGGGAAACTAAAAAATTATCTGTTCAACCAATTTTGACGAAATTTGGTACAGGGGTAGGTTGTATCTCGGGGAATGACATAGGCTACTTTTTATCCCGGAAAATTAAAGAGTTCCCGCGGAAATCAAAAAAACTTAATCCACGCGGACGAAGTCGCGGGCATCATCTTAGTAAATTATAAATTAATGATGGATTAAATTTTTTAATTCCCGCGGGACTCCTTAATTTTCCGGCATAAAAAGTAGCCTATGTCCTTCCCCGGATACAACCTATCCCTGTACCAAATTTCATCAAAATCGGTTGAACGGATGGGCCGTGAAAGCGTAGCAGACAGACAGATACACTTTCGCATTTATAATATTAAGTATGGATCTATTGAAGGTTTTCTATGAATTGTTATTTTTATAAATTCCTAACAAAACTTCAATTGATAGAAGAATTATGTCAGAGGCTTGTACTTTTTAGACAGCCACTGGGTTAGAGAATAGGGCTGAGTTATAATTGCCAGCTCTGTTTCGAGCATTTACGAACCACTTTCAACAGAACAGCCACCTTACTACAATATCTTAAAGCAGTAATATTTTAATATTGTTGATGCTCTTGTTTCAGAAATATAATCCTTATTTTAGGGTCATATAAAACTGAAATTTTAAAATAAAACTGATCCGATGGCAGTAAGCCCACAGGTCGCGTCGGTCTCAAGAGTCTTCAAGGGTGTCGGAGGATTACTCTCATGACGAAAGAGTCTTTGCCAAAAAACGTCGCTGTAACGTCGACGAGTGCGATATATGTCATTAAAAGAAGCCTCACTTGAGCCTCTGTCAAGCTCGAAAGCTCTCTTACGCTTTGACGTTCTTTTGGAGCAAGACCACTTAAATCTTACTAATCTGTTCTTATTTATTTTCTAAAAAATTCGAGAATTTGGATAGATGGATGGATGGATTTATGGATGGACTAGCTGATGCCCGCGACTTCGTCCACGTGGATTAAGGTGGATAATATTGGCTAATAATTTATTCCGGAAAATTAAGGAGTTCCCGTGGGAATTAAAAATAACTTATTCCGCACGGACGAATTCGGGGGCATCAGCTAGTAAAGTGATAAATAAAATGAACTTGTTAAAATTGGCAAAAAAAGGTTGTCTATTCTCAAAATTATCGTCGTCAACCACTACATAGCACTCGTCCAGAATGGTAAGGGTTTATGCCACACTGGCTAAAAGTAGATTGACACACTCCACACACCTTTGAGAATATTAATGTGGCTTTCTTCGCGATTTTTTGATTGCTTCCTGTCACCACATTCTGTCCCCACGTGGACAGACCCGAATTCGAATTTGGGGACAAACGGAAATTGAACTTCCTGTTTGTCCCCGAATTTAAATTTGACGACTGATCTAACTTAACGTTCCGGTCCCTTCACTGCTGCAGCAAATTATAACCCAGTATATTATAAAACTAACTTTTCTGGGTTATAAATAAATATTTATAACCCAGAAAAGTTAGTATTGTGTGCCCAAGGTTTGAAGCGCCCCGACAACCCGAATAGAAAGCTGACGTCTGAACCACTGATCTGTCACCATTTACTAGATTATTGCAAAGTACTATTCTCTGTGTATATCTATATCTATTCTGTGGTTATAGTATGGTTAAATTGTATATGATTCAAACAATTTCGGCAAACTATGATGGGCCAGTATTAATAAGTAAATCTTTTAAAATTAATAAACCGACATCAGCTACGTACATTAGGTAGAGTGGGAGTTAACGTATTCGATCGCGTCAAAGTTAACTACATACCATAGATCGAACGCCAGCTGTCAAGCGCTTGTGGCGTCGTGTTCATAGAGGCATAAAAACACTGCTTACCCAAATTGAAATTGCGTCAACGCTCATTATTCATCATGACAGTCAGTAAATAGGTATTCTGACTAACGCTTACCCTAGCTTCAAGCCCTGTGCACGCCACTGACAAACTCCGTTTAGGCCGGTGCAATGTTCAGAGTATTTTATTTTACTTTATTCTCATAATATTATAATGCTAACATTCGTAGGTAATGTAATGTAACATTTCATCGCTTGCCCAAATATTTTTCGCGCACTAAAAATAAGTAATACGGAATAACTCGCGCGCTGCGCTAATGAATTTGGGTAACAACGCGAAACGTTCCACGACGGGAATAAAAGGCTTTCAGGGGGCTTACTACCATCGCTTAGAGCAGTATTATTTTAATATTGTAAACGCTCTTGTTTCAGGATTATAACCCTTATTTTAAGGAAGTCAAGGTACGTCATACTAAACTAAAGTCTTAAAATATTCTCTACTTTAAGCGATGGTGGTCGTAAGCCCACAGGGTTTTTTATAATGCGGCTCTGGGCTCTAGGACAGCCTTTTTCATTGTTAAATTTGTTAAATTGGATGGGGTCAAAGATCTCTATATATACTGGTGCTTTTATTATTTTTTTAGTTTCCCTTCATATTGGAAAAATGGAGCCTTTATTAAATGGAGCCTATTAGGTCCAGTCTGTGTCTGGTATAGAGGTTTGCATCCCGGGGAAGGACATACTTTTATCCCTAAAAATTAGGAGTTCCCGCGGGAATTTAAAAAACTTAATCCACGCGGACGAAGTCGCGGGCATATGTAGTCTAGTACTCTATAGTACTAGACGACATCATGCCACAATGATGAAACAATAGTGTTTAACAGCATTATTATACCTACTAGCGGTCGCCCGCGACTTCGTCCGCGTACAATTTCTGATTTCCTATGAGATTATGAAATTTTCCCGCTGCAAAAAGTCTATCTAAAGAGGTCTATACAGCTTATGCAGGTTTTTATTATTTCAATCTTATAACCGAAATGCTGAATTTTCATGTCTCTTTCTACAAAAACATAGGACTTTCATACAAATTTTCAATCCCCATTTCACCCTTTGTGAGGTGGGTTTTCGTAAAATGGTTTATACAGGTTAGTTTTATTTAAAACATAACCTAAATCCCGATTTTTTAGTATCTAACTTCAAAAACATAGAACTTTCATACAAACTTCCAACCCCCATTTCACCCTCTTTGGGGTAGATTTTCGAAAAAGTACTTATACAGGTTATTATAATTTAAAACTGATAACCTAAATCCCGATTTTCTAGTCTGTAACTTCAAAAACTTAGAACCATCATGCAAACTTCCAACCCCCATTTAACCCTCTTTGGGGTAGATTTTCGGAAAAAAAATTATACAGATTTTTATTATTTTAAACTTATAACTTAAATGCTAATTTTCATGTGTGCAACTTCAAAAACAAAGGACTTTCATACAAAATTCCAACACCCATTTCAACCCCTTAGGGGTGAATTTTCCCAAAACCGTTTCTTAGCTGACGTTTAAACCATAGAAGGAACCTACCTTCCAAATTTCAAGTCTGTATGTTTTATAGTTCCTGAGATATCGTGATGATCAGTCAGTGACCTTTCGCTTTTATATATATAAATAGATAGATTATGAAAATATGAAATGAAACGAAATTATTTATTTCACGTAGGACAACTTGTGCCATTTATCGTATATATCGTATAGTCGTAATAATCTACCACCGTTGTTTTTCCATTATAAGCTTAATACTTGATCCATACTAATATTATAAATGCGAAAGTGCGTCTGTCTGTCTGCTACGCTTTCACAGCCCATCCGTTCAACCGATTTTGATGAAATTTGGTACAGGGATAGGTTGTATCCCGGGAAAAGACATAGGCTACTTTTTATCCCGGAATATTAAGGAATCAAACAATCTTAAACCATGGGAAGGAGTCGCGGGCATCCGCTAGTTATAACATAAACATCAGCATACCTGTCGAACATAATAAATAAAAATCACAAGATGGAATACCTAGTCGTTAACTTCCATAATTTCATCCATCAATTTGTATTGAGGTTAGTAACACCATAACGGTAACAGCCGAAGATATAAATTACGACAATACAAATGGAATCGCGAAAAGTTGTTGGGTTCAGGCTTCGCCATAATTAATGACGTGTCATTATTTTCACCCCCGATCCATCCCCTGTTTCTAATATCTACGGATTAAGTATATAAGTTTGCTTAGTCGACCCATTAATATGAAAACCAATGATACTCAATCTCTTAGAAATGTAGCACTTAGAGTTGATCCAACGTTTCTCAAAATAAATTTTAAAATACTTCGTCCGCGTGGTTAAATTATTTATTCAAGAAAAAAAAATATTTACGCAGAAGAAGTAGCGGGCATCATGTTATCAAAAGTCGTAAAGGAACACTTGTTGAGTCGAGGCATACAATTGACGAATTCCTTAATGACAAAGTTGTATGCAAGCAATAGACTTCAGCGCCCCACAGGATAGTATAATAACTTACAGTACTGTATTTAATTTATATGTAATATCTTGTTTTTAAAAAAAAAGAGCAACGGCCGAGTTTCTTGCCGGTTCTTCTCAGCAGAACTTCTTTCCGAACCGGTGGTAAAGTCAAAACATGACGTAACATAGGAGACATCTGTATCTCTGTCCTACATGTTTTAAATAAATGGAGTTTGCTTTGTCCTAAGTGAGTGACAGCCAACCTAAAGCCTTAACGGCTGAACGTATTCATAATGCCCGAGTATCGGAAGCATAAAAAAGTAAACATTAGTAATTCCGATGTAGCTACGTTACAAAGCAGATTCTTACCGTATTATCCCTGCGGACCACCTGCCTAAGTGCTTTAATCTTGGATTTTCTATATCAATGCCTGGTAGGCCTTAATTTATAGCTATTTATAGTGCTCAAAATCGCTCTTTACGATCGCTTTATCCTGATTATCTCTAATGGATTGCGGAAATGTTATTTGCAAGATTATTTATAAAAAATATTTCCCGTAACATTACCTACTAGCCCGCGACTTCATCCGCGTGGATTGAAGTAATTTGTTTCCCGAGGGAACTCTTTAATTTTCCGGGATAAAAGTAGCCTGTGTTATTCCAGACTATAATCCATTTCTGTAACAAATTTTCATCCAGATCCGTTCAGCGGTTCTGGCGTGATTGAGTAACAAACATCCATCCATCCATACATCCATCCAAATTTTCGCATTTATAATTATAGCTTAAAAAGGATTAATAATACATCAATGTTATGTATAATTTTAGTACCTCTAAAATCTAAATAATCCATTCTTCATAGAATTAGGAATATTTTGTCTTCTTGCTCACGTACTTTGCATGTAATAGAAGAATCATAGAAGGTCAAGGCACGTACATTCTAAAAAATAAATTAAGGGCTCGACATTTAAAAAAATATGTAAATTTAAAAAAAAATATCTAAAAATGGTCGTTAGATAAAATTGTAACGAGATATTAAAACTAAATTGAGGCAAATAAGTTTACAAGTTGAACCTATTTGTAAATATTAAAATTATACACAGCCATATTTCAGGGTATTTCAACCTTTTGTCTTGGCTCGAAACGTGGCGTGTTAAAACAAAATCAAATGAAACGGAACGAAATGAGCACTCGTTTATGGTTCGCGATTAAATTAACGATAACATCATCGCCTTCCTTTTAACGGTAGCAAATAACTGTATTAGAACACTGGATTGAAACTTCTGATGTAATAAATTGAATTTTCTTTGGGCGTTTCAGTTTTTTTCAATTGTATTTTATTTTCATTAGATCAAAATCGATGTGCAATTTAAAACTTTAAAATATATCCATACTAATTTTATAAATGCGAAAGTGTGTCTGTCTGTCTGTCTGTCTGTCTGCTACGCTTTCCCGGCCCATCTTTTCAACCGATTTTGCTGAAATTTGGTATAGAGGCAGGTTATATCCCGGGGAAGAACATAGGCTACTTTATCCCGGAAATTAAGGAGTTCCGCGGAAGTCAAAAACCTTGAACCACGCGAATGAAGTCGCGAGTATCATCTATTTTTTATAATAAAAATGACCCAATCCAAAAGTTGCCGAGTACCGAAAAAGAGATACTTAATTAAGCTACCATCTAATGAGTTAGATACAGATTGTAAAATTCCAAACTTTCCCAATTAGACTCGTGCCCGTGGTAGTCGAGAAATATACGAAAAATATTCTAAAAAAGTTGCTCTATAGCGAACCAAATTGTTCCGCGTGGGTTGCCCTCAATTAGGTTAGCTTTGTTTCTTTTCTCGAGCCTACGGGCGCGGGTATAAAGGGGCTTGTGTACGCCGCTCCTTAGAAACAAAATAATTGGCCCGCGCGAGACGTGAGTAAGTACATGAAATACTTAAGGTGTATCCAAACATAGAGCGGCAAGTGCGCGGCAGCAATTCGCGGCGCACTTGCCGCTCTATGTTTGGTTATGTTTAAGTCAAAAAAAGTCAGTAAAAGTCGGTACTTTTTATTTTTAACTTTTTATTATCAGAGTTGAGGATTTGGAGTTAGAGAATTTACGGGACCACCTCGAGAGCTTTCTCGAATGACTGAAAAAAAAAATTTTCAAGTCGGTTCGGAAACTACGGAGATATGCACCGACATACATTAAAAAAAAAACAAGAATCCGCGCCGAATTGTGAACCTCCTCCTTGACTGTATGTAGTAGACGGAATGTAATAACAGCGCGGCTTTCAGTTTGCGCTTTGCTAAGATTGCCGCTTTAGGTAGATATATTTGGACACACCTTAAAGAATGCCCGCGAATCATTTTGTTTATTTCGCTACAAGTCAGCCCTTGACTCCGATCTCACTATGGTGGTAAATGAAGATGTAGTTTAAGATGGTAGCAAGCTAGTTTGTTAGGGGTATAGCAGATAATATATCAAACCCTAATCGGTTTCTACACGTCGTTTTACGGGTCGTCGGGTTAGGGGTATAATTAGCCTCGGGTGAAGCATCCCACCAGACCAGACTAGAGCAAATTTAGGAATTCCCGAATTGATCTCGCCGGGGATGGAATCCGGGGCCTCCTAATTATAAAACCACTAGATAATCCACGCGACTTCGTCCGCATGGATTAAGATTTACGATTCCCGCGGGAACTCTTGAATTTTCCGGGATAAAAATCAGCCTATGTCCTTCCTCGGCATACAACCTATCCCTGTACCGAATTTCATCAAAATAGATTTAACAGATGGGCCGAGAAAGCGTAGCAGATTAAAGCGTCGCAGACAGACAGACAGACACACTTTAGCATTTAGGTAAAATATAAGTAATTAAGTATTAAATATGGATTGAGGAAGGGAGGGAGGTAGAAATCATTACCAAGATCAAAAAAGCTGACTCTGTGCTTTCACTAGACAGACCCTATAATATGTATAAAAAAATAAAGTGGAAAAGTGACAAACTTCTTAATACCAAACAGGAAGTTGGTGAAGAATTAATTGCTGAGGTGGACCGCGGAAACTTCCGACTAGTTAAGTTCGCCACCGCCCTTTTTCCGCCAGCTTGAATAAATTTCTTAGAATTTCTTGTTGAAGGATCTACTGAAAAGCTTGGAAGCGGTTTCTATGTTATGCATTTTCGTATACTGCTAACTTAATATGCTTTTTAACTTTGTGCAAGAGGAAATTATACGTATTTCAAAACGTACACCCGAAATTCGTTACCGAGGAAGAAAATCACAAATAAATATAAGTATATATATATACATATATACATATACATATATATACATATAATTTTGATTTCTTTTTATGTTTATATATTATGGTTGATGTATTAGTATGTAGCTAGGTAAATGTAGATATTGTATGATGACACACCACCTGCAATCATTTTTGCCTGGTAGAGATCGCTAGTAAGCTCTAAGGCCGCCTTTTGTATCGTCTGTGTTTTTTTTTTGTTTTTTTTGTTGCGTTGAAATATTGAAGCAGCTGGTATCCGAGCTGATGTTCGCCTCAAGTGGAGGCTTCAGGAAGTCCGGGGCTTATTACGTAAAAATGACAGCTACAGTGTTTCGATCGCAATCACCTCTTATTGGGTAATTCTTCCACTGTTGGCCAAAATCCGTTGACGCAGCATTGCAATGAATGCAAATTCAACCAATCACAACAATTGAAACTAACAATGATTGATAGGTATTAGTTTTATCAGCAGTATTACTTCAAAATGACAGTTTTATGTCACGTACCCGGTTTTATGACATCCCTAAAATAAGGATTATAATTCTAAAACACGAAGTCAACATTAAACAATACGGCTGACATAAGCAAAGTGGCCTACCAAATTGAAGCGTTATTAACATCAAAGTAGCTAACACAGTTGAACAAAATGTACGTGACTGCTTCCGTGGGACTTCCGAAAAACATCCAGCCATACTCCTTGTCTCATAGTCATAGTCATAGTCATAGTCATTTATTTATTAAATATAGGTACACTGTAGGTACACTTATTTTCGTCTAAAAATTACATAAGTAGGTACTTAAAAAGCATGATGGTGATAATGGGTAACGGTATCTTAAAACTAAAGCTACGAGGGTTCCAAACGCGCCTAGATATCTAAACGCCCAAAACCTTGCACCACGCATGCTGTCTAATAATGAGGAGTGGCAGAAGTACGCACAGATGCTGCGATAAATCATGATCAGAAGAGGAGAGAAATAGAGGAAAAGAAAAAGATGAATGAAAACGAGCGGTCGGCACTCGGCATGAAGAAATGCAAATGCGGTTCCATGATGATCGGGGAGAGTCGATGAGGAGAAAGCATCCAACTCGAAAAAAAACAAACTCCTTGTCCATACAAGTTATAAAGGGATTCTCTGTGAAAAATTTCAGCTTTCTAGGTCCAAGGATTTGGGCTTGGTGTTGATGAGTCACATGAGTGAGTGAGGACTTTTCTTTTTTATTGCATCAGATCAGGTATTATGTATTGATAAAATGCGGTTTGAGCCATTATTTTTAGACAACTCACGATCGAGTCTGCAAAATTGATTGGCCTACGCATTCGTAGCTGGGTCTATAGTAATATCACCTAGTTTTAGAATAATAAGTAAAATGTGGATAAAACATTATACCAGAGCTAGCAAAAATCTATAAACATACCTACCTATGTTCACACGAAATGATTAATGGAAAATGTTTGAAAGATAAAGTCATTCTGACTCACACTAATTTTAGCCTGTTTAGTTTAAAGCCGATTCCTTTTAGCCATATGTACCTAATGTATATATCTGTATTATGTTTAGATAATATTATGTTATGCTAAGCCATAGAGATGTCATATTACCTACTAGAGCATATAATTTTCCGCTACAACGCCGTGTGTACTCTGAACAACGACGCAAGTTGTTTGTTAATTATCTCTCAGTAAATCAAAGCTGTTTAACTATTAATTTTATTAATATAACGTTTATTATAACTGAACTTTACAGTAAAAGAGATAGATATAATCTAAATTTACATTATCAAATGTGCATTATGCTTTCGAATTCTGCGTCATATAAAATAAAGATTAAAGTCAAGAAAGAAATTTTAGGCCATTAATGGGTAATCAGAGTCAAATGCTAGACTATATTTTAAAATTCTAGTTTTCACTAGTCACCATTTTTATACAATCTGCACCTTCATGTAGCACGCCCAATGCAAAATAGTCTTAATAAAGAAGTTTTACTTAAAAAATAGTCTATTACTAGAATCTTGCAGCCTTATAATGTGGTGGCGCTTTTTGAACGTCTAATTTATAAGCTCTGTTACTCTAATGGGTATTCAACTCGATGTGCTCAACATATTATTCCGTGATAAAGAAGTTTCACTTAAAAAATAGTCAATTACTTCTAATCTTGCAGCTTTATAATGTGGCGGCGCTTTTTGAACGTCTAATTTATAAGGTCTGTTACTCTATTGGGTACTCAACTCGATGTGCTCAGCATAATATTCCGTGAAGTTAATACGAAGCTTAGAGCGCCAAAGCAGTTCCAACTTTGTTAATATTTGATGCTTAAAACAACAACTTCTGGCATAACACAGAGTAAACACGTTGCTTTCTAATGAGACTCCACTATATAACAGTGATATCACAATTTGATATATAGATTGCGTTTCTGGTTTGCTTAGTTTTATTCTTAGAAGGTTCTATCCCCGGGCTCTTACTTTTCAGAGTTATATGCTTGTTAAGTAATCAAAATTACTTGCTTAAACGGTGAAGAAAAGCATTCGTGAGGAACCCTACATGTCTAAGAGTTCTCCATTACGTTCTCATAGAAGTCTACCAATCCGCAGTTGACCAGCGTGGTGGACTGTGGCCTAAACATTCTGAGAGGGGTTTTTGCGCAACAGTGGCCGGCAATAGGTTGATGAATCATAGGCATAATAATAGGGATTTGAAAACCAATCAAAATCAGTATTAACGTGAGCGGAGCCGCGAGCAAAGTCTAGTTTTTTTTTTTTTTTAATTGGGTTGGTCTTTGTCTAATATCACAGTTCCACATTATAGCATAAAAAGATTATTAATACTATTTAAACCTTGTTTAAAGCGATAAATCAAGCTTACACTACGTCTGAAGGCTCATTACTCTTCTAGATTACATGTTTTTATACAAACATGGCGGATATTAACATTTTCTTTGTAAGTTTACACGTGTCTAAAGTCTAGACTGAAATGAGTAATGACTTGTTGTGAATGTTAAACACTCAGTATTTGAAAGTTTTAAAATGTCTAGAAGTTATCTTGAGAAATGAATGGACGGTGAATGGTCTTATTACAATAATATATTCAGTTCAATTTGCTTTTATCCATATAATCATCCTAACTTATTATATTATTTTGGCGCAGTGTTGAGCGCTGTTGTCTTAACTTGGGAGGTTCCGATTTCGATTCCCGGAAGGGTCAGTTTGGGAATTTATAATTTCTTAATTTTCTCTTCTAGTCTGGTCTGGTGGGAGGCTTCAGCCGAGGCTAGTTACCACCCTACCGGCAAAGACGTACCGCCAAGCTATTTAGTGCTTGGGTATACGATGCCGTGTAGAAACCGACTAGTGGTATGGGTTTAATATAACTGCCATACCCCTAACAGGTTATCCCGCAACCATCTTAGGCTGAATCGTCACCTACCATCAGGTGAGATCGCAGTCAAGGACTAAATTGTTGTGGAATAAAAAAATACGAATGCGAGTTTATTTGTTTGTTTGTTACGCTTTCAATGCCCATCTTTTCAACCGATTTTGATGAAATTTGGTAGGTACCTACAGAGGTAGGTTGCATCCTAGGGAATTAATTTTAATCCCTTTTAACCCCGGAAAAATAAAGGGATTCCTGCGGGAATCGAAAAATCTTACCTAATCCAGGCGGACGAAGTCGCGGGCATCATCTAGTGACATAAACAGCAATAGTTTTGTTAGAAAGTTATCCAAAGTTGAACATTGAACTCGGAAAACTGCATTTAAGATTTCCACAAAATAAAATGTTATTTTATTTCTTCTATAAACCTTCTTCGAGCAAATACACAATATAATCGAATCCAAGGCAAAAACAGCTGGCAAGAAACTTGGCATCCTCAACAAAGTCAAGCGGTACTTCACGCCGGAACAGCTCCTTATCCTGTACCAAGCACAAGTTCGATCGTGCATGGAGTACTGCAGCCATTTGTGGGACGGCTCTGCCAAGTACCAGCTTGATGCATTGGATTCGGTGGATCGTCGCGCCAGGAGACTCACTGGTAGCAAAGTGCTGGTCAGTTCGAAGCTGCAAAGCTTGGAACATCGGCGCAAAGTCGCCTGTCTGTCGGTATTCTACAGGATATATTTCGGAGAGTGTGCTCAAGAACTATTCGATCTTGTTCCTCCGTCACCTTTTTATTATCGTACCGCAAGGCATCGACAAGGTCTGCACCCCTACGCAGTCGAAATTCCGCGGGCTCGTACGAAGCGATTTGCTTCCTCGTTTCTAATTCGAACCGCTAGGATATGGAATGCCCTTCCGGCTTCCGTTTTCCCCTCCCGTTTTAATATAGGTACCTTCAAATCAAGAGTGAATAGGCATCTTCTAGGCAAGCGCGCTCCATCTTAGGCTGCATCACCACTTGCATGCAAGTCTGATTGCAGCCAAGCGCTAGCCTATATATTAAAAAAAAAAAAAAAAAAAAAATAAGGGACAAAAAATGTACGGCGGAAAATAAGTCCGCATAATTAGCTTTTGTTTGAAGCGCGCACACTAGCACGATTGTACAAAACTCTCCGATGCGGACCTTTGCTTGAATACTTTTTTTCTTTCAAAGTTAATACATCTTCCTAAACGTGGTGATACCGGATTTCACATCCCGAACTCTTGCTAACACTTCCCGAAGAATCTACAAACAAATAAATTATAGCCTAAGAGACAACCTCAAAGAATTCCACAAGCAGAAAATATTTAATAACAATACGGAATTGTGTCCAGCCCCTCTATTCCTTAACTCAGTGACTATCAAAAATGGAAGCCACTGAAACATATTTTTATCTATAGAAGGTTGGCTATGGAATGTTTTTTTTTTATTTAATTACATTAGCAAACCTCCATGTATAAAAATAAAAATTAGCAGTCATAGGAACTGCCGATAGAAGTGAAAACGAATATATATATTTTTTTAATACTTTTTTTTCTAATTTACCTTAAAACCTTAAAACTAAGGCTTAATGACTAAGTTTTAAGGTAAATTAAAGTTTAATTACGAATGTACTATATTTATATTTAAGACCTTTTGTCTTTGTCTTCGTAACAACGCAATGTGTCGGCCACCTTTACACAGCACTTATTAATATGTTAACCTTAAAACTAAGGCATTAAAGTTTAATTACTAATGTACTATATTACTATACTTAAGACCTTTTGTCTTAAGAAGAACGGTGTCGGTCTCGCAATTTTTACCCCCTATCAAAAAGTGCTCAACGCGCATAAAGAAGTTTTCACTTCAATAAATATACGTCAATGGCTTTCATTTTTTGATGGCCACTGAGTTTGAGAATAGAGCTGCTGATTTGGACCAAACATGTTATCGGGATTTCCAGTCAGGGAGTTCTCAATAGGTACAAGGTCAATAGGTATCGGGCATCGGTCCAATACCCGTTAGGCAAAGTACCGCGGAGTAAGTACCCAACATCAACCAATTCTTCGAACTATGCCCAGTGCCATTTTCTTTGCCAGCTTCGAATTTTTCACCTGTTATCCTGGTACATGCAAGGGTACGAAGGATAATAAAACAGTATAACAGCTAAATCATTCACCTTCTCTCGCACTATATCATTCTTTTCGTATAAAGACTCATACATTACGTTCGGAAAAATTGTCTTATTATTCGGAAATTTGTCCCCAGCCCCGAGGAAGGTAAACCAAGTTTAACAAGATCAGAACCATGTATCCCAAGAGAAGATACGTAGTACACTATTCACCGCAATTCACAAAACGGGTTATCTTTGTTTGTTCACTTATCGGTATAGTACACACTGTGGAGTCCTTTTTAACCGACTTCCAAAAAAGGAGGAAGTTCTCAAATCGGCGCGTATTTTTTTAGAATAGAATAGAACCGAATTTATTTATTAGCTGAACTAACACAACTTAAACACACGTCATACACAGAAAGTACTTCAAATCATATCATCATACTTAATAATATTATAAATGCGATAGTGTGTTTGTTTGTTTGTTGGTGTGTCCTTCAATCACGCCGCAATGGAGCAACGGATCAAAATGATTTTTGAGATGGTTGTAGGTGAGGACCTAGAGAGTGACATAGGTTTTTTCCCGGAAAATTAAGGAGTTCCCGCGGGAATCAAAAAACTTAAACCACGCGAACGAAGTCACGGGCAATAGCTAGTGTGACATAATTATTTGCGTCTAAAATGTGTCGTGCCAACGAAAGGTCTCAATCTCAGCTGAATATTGTAGGTATAAAATGGGGTTTTCCATTATTGAGTAACAAACGTCGTCTATCCATCCATCCAAACTTTCGCATTTATAATATTAGCATAGCTAGCTGATGCTCACGACTTTGCCCGCGTGGATGAAAGTTTCTTCTTTTCCGTGATAACGCAAACTTTTCGGGATAAAAAGTAGTCAGTTATGTATTTCCCCGGGATGCAACCTATCTCTGCACCAAATTTCGTTTACATCAATTGAAAAGTTGAGCCGTGAAAGCGTAGCAGACAGATAGAAACGACGACCTCCGTGGCGCAGTGTGTAGCGGTGTTGCCTTAACGTGCGGAGGTCCCGGGTTCGTTCCCCGGCAGGGTCAATTTTGGGAATTTATAATTTCTGAATTTTCCCTGGTCTGGCCTGGTGGGAGGCTTTGGCCGTGGCTAGTTACCACCCTACCGGTACGATGCCGTGTAGAAACCGAATAGGGGTATGGGTTTAATATAACTGCCATGCCCCTAACAGGTTAGCCCGCTACCATCTTAGACTGCATCATCACTTACCATCAGGTGAGATCGCAGTCAAGGGCTAACTTGTAGTGGTTAAAAAATAAAGACGCACTTTTGCATTTATAATACTAGACTAGATGATGTCCGTGTGGTTAGTGTTTTCGAAATTTTTCCCATGGTGACTCTCATTTATAATTTCTGAATTTCTCTGGTCTGGTCTCGCGGAAGGCTTCAGCTGGGGCTAGTCACCGCCCTACCGGCAAAGACGTACCTACCGCCAAGCGACTTAGCGTTCCATTACGATCCCGTGCAGAAAACTAATTATAGAGGTTGGTAGGTTTAATAGGTATAATTTCCATAACCCCAACAGGTTAGCCCGTTACCATCATCACTTACCATCAAGTAAAATCGCAGTCAAGGTTTAACTTGTAGTGACGTAAAAAAAATCCATGAATGTACACTCGGCTTAGTATTTGACCCCTCGGGCGGGCGACAAGACTTGTATATTGACCTTTTTTATCAATTTCCTCTTTGTGTGCCTTTGGTTTCCTCGATAGCGAATTTTGTAGACTGTGCTGTGTATTTCCTTCTAAAATATTTACCTAGTCTACATCTGCGGTCGGTACGGGCAGTTAGATTATTACCGGCAATATAAACTGCTTGATTCATCTTTAAACTAGCTAACCCGACTGGTTAACCCGCGTGGTTTAAGTTCCCGTGGGAACTCCATACTTTTCCGGGATAATAAGTAGCCTGTGTCACTCACGAGGTCCTCAACTGTACTCATGCAAAGAATCACGTCAATTTTAATTAAGTAACGTCGAAAAATTATAATGTTGTCCACTCAGTATAAAACGGTTACGGTATAACACTAGACCGGCGAGGCGTTATAATCACAAGAAACTAACAGTTGGGGAATTCGCTTGGCACACAAGCAAAATCTGGTAAGTCTATTGTCCAATAAAGTTGAGACAAACCAAGAACGAATAAGGTGTGGGTGTGACGCAATAAACAGTTCGCACCGTTTAAAAGTTAGATTGATATCCGCAAAGTTCCTACGCGTTCCCGTTTTGTGAGCGCCGAACAAAAGTAATTTGAACATGGTTTAGACGTGTACGAAGACATGTGAGGACTTGTGAAGACATGTTTATTAAGACACATTTCTTGGCCTGTCATAACAAATCAAGTCGGAAATAAGGAATATTTTTTCATAACTATATTATGTATATTATTATAATATACTTGTGTCTTTAAATGTGTCTTTTTTGGGTGGCCTTTTGAAGTGAAAACTTCGTTAGGCGCGTTGAGCACTTTTTGGTAGGGGGTAAAAATGTGGAATACGCGAGACCGACACCGTTCTTTTTAAAACCAAAGGTCTTAAGTATAATTAGTACATTCGTAATTAATAACTTTAATGCCTTAATTTTAAGGTTTATATTAATAAGTGCTGTGGAACTGAGACCGACACCTCGCGTTGTTATGAAGACGAAACGTTCTTTAATATAAATATAGTACATTCGTAATTAAACTTTAATGCCTTAGTTTTAAGGTTTATATTATTTTTTTTAATTAGAAAAAAAATATATATTCGTTTTCACTTCGATCGGCAGTCCCTATGACTGCTAATTTTTTTTATTTAATATATTATTTAATATATTATTTTATATATTATGTATTTTGTTATAGCTAGTGTAATCACTACGCAATGGAGGTTGTCGAAAACTACTAGGTAATCAGATAGAGCTGGTAAATGTACAACGAGGCTCTTCAAATATTTATGCGGACCTAAACGCTCACAAACTCTAGCAGGTTACACGTGTGAAAGTTTTCAAGACATTGACCCATTGAGTTAATTTATGTGGTAAAGGAGCTTACCTGTGCACTGAGGGCTAGGGTAACATCAGTTTGTATGGATGTACATAGGTACATCCACAGATCACGGAAACAAGGGAGATGTGCTAAGGGGGCGTGTTGCTTGCGAACTCATCAGGCACAAAATAGGCCTGATGGCCGTTTTTGTCTTTAGTCGCATGTCATTCAAAGATTGGTTCACTTCTCTCGGTTTTTAACAAAATGCCGCGTTGTTCAGTGGTTGTTTGTAAAAATTCAAGCTGCAAAGTGAATTACATGAAAGATGGCATCTCATTTCACACGTAAGTACAAATAAATTGTTGTAATTTTCCATTAAAATCAATAAAACATTATTTAGTGGTATCATAATGTAATAAAGTGAGAAGTCTATATCTCATTATGAACAAAAACCATTGCTTGCTTAGTAGAAATCTATCAATGAATCGGCCAGTCTTACGACGCAATGGTTAAGTGTTCTTTACCGATTCTTTCACTAGCACGATAGATCAAATTTCGTAGTTCGGCCGCTGTCGGCGTGCCGTGAACTAGAGATGTGACGATGCAGGTACGAGTACAATGCAGTTGTCGATATTTTAACGACCAAACGATGATCGTTTAATAATTAAATATTTAGTTATTGTTTAGATAGTTTTAAATAATTAATAGTACCTTAATTATAACTTAATAAACAATAATTGCTATTTTAACGTTTAAACTATCGTGAGTAAAATTCATTATAACTATATTTTTAGTCATAATTATTACTATTTTTTTTAATGTAAGTACTCGACTTACTTAGCTGACGAAACGTATAAAAAATATACTAGGTGAATTAATATAATGTCAATTTACGTAGATACTCATTACACATTTATTGATATATTTAATGTCACTCTTCCTTCACCTCGTCCTTTTTTCGGAAAGTCGGTTAAAAATAATCTAATATGAGATGATTTTTTACATCTTATTTTTGGTAGTCATTGTCAAAAACCCAAATATTAAGAAATTTAGCATCGATAGATCCATTTTAGTCAACCACTAATTGTATCATATTTGAATTTTGCACAGCACATCGACAACGTTTTACGTTTGTGTGAGTAAGATGCACGGTGATTGAAATTGAACCCTGTTTGGTAAACAATAAAGTGTATATTTGTTCGTGCCTCATGCACTGATCTATCGGTATGTGTGTGTGTGAGTGAGACTTCCTGTCTATTGTATTTATTTAGTTGCTTGTATTGGTAGCAGGTAGTAGGGATAGGTAGGGATAAACTGGAGACAGCAGGTTTCAAAACAATTTGATTCATAGGCATATCTCCCTTGTTTCCGTGATCTGTGGGTACATCCATACAAACTTTCGCATCTATAGAGATGGATGGATGTTTGTTACTCAATCACGCCAGAACAGAGAGCTGGATGTAGATTATAGTCTGGAATAACACAAAGGCTGCTTTTTATCCCGGAAAAGTAATGAGTTCCCGCGGGAACCAAAAAACCACAAACCACGCGAAGTCGCGGGCATCAGCTAGTTGAAACTATTTGGCGAGGCACTCGGCCTCTATAGTAGTCTGGCAACTCATTGTACCAACTTTAGTTTTGTAGGCAAGTGTAATGTGATCTTTAGTTCTCTTTGGGGTATTTTCAAGGTGAAAATATAGTACAACTTACAAGTGTGTTGTACCTAGTATGTTTAATTAAAGTGGTCGGTGTTGGTAATTTGGGCTTGTTGCAAGAAAATCACTTCTAAAGTTTGGTAAATGAAGTTGAAAACTTAATGAGTGAGTTTTTAAAAGACTGTTAGGAATTTAGCTGTGTTTTTTGTATAAAATATCTATTGACTATTCCCCCATAACACTAAAGCATTTTCGATTATTGAAAAAAAGATCTATTTGTGTTTAAGTTTTTTTTATTCCCGCTTGAATTCCTTAATTTTTCAGTATAAAAAGTAGCCTATGTCCACACTCCAGGTCCTCAACTCAGTCCACACTCCAGGATCAGGTCGATCTGTTTCCGTTGCAGTGTGATTGAAAGACGAACCAACAAACAAACACACTTTCGCATTTATAATATTAGTATGATACTTAATCTCTCTGGAGATAGACCGCCGTGGCCGAAATTCGGTCGGGAGGAGTGGAGGACATTATTTATTATTATATAGCTACGTAGTAAGTCACGTTCAACGTGAAATGACCTAAGGGCAGGGGCAGACATCGTATTTAGGGGGCGACCTAAATCCGAGTGTAGAGAAATCCTAATAAGTCAAATCGAATTATTTTTTTCAACTACACGATGCAAATACCTAGATGGTATACTTAGATGTTTTACTCGCGCGAGAACTCTTCAATTTTCCCAGCTTCTTCAGCTTGTGAACGACACAACTTTATAAAACTTTTGAAAATAGTGCTTTCATTAAGTATTCCATCGAAATAGCTACTAAAATTATACATCAATGAAATATTCGGATCTGAGCACAGACAAAGGAATCTGCTTATTATATTATTTCTGTGGGACTTGTTCGAAGTGCCTTCCTTCACTGTTTCTGAAAAACAACCATGGTGTGAAATTTTCAGGCAATAGGTAAGTTTTTCCTTAAACATAAGTTTCCTAACATGCGCGAGGCTTAAATTTCCACCACGTACTCAATTACTCGGCCTCCACGGGTTTTACGAATGGTTTTACGCCTTCAAATGAACATAAAAAAGGTCTTAAATGTATTGCAAGCGTCCCTCATAAAACCTAATCATTTAATGAAAAATGGAAAACCAATACATTCAGGAAGATAAAGTGACGTCTACCCATTGATGTAGAATTTTAGTACTTATCGCCTACCAAAAGAATCTCATTGTTCATTTTTTTAAACCCAATAAAACCTGTATCATTTTGCGTACTAACCACTAACTGATGCCCGCGACTTCGTCCGCGTGGATTGAGACTTTTTGAGTCCGTCGAAAACTCCTTAATTTTCCGAGATAAAAAGTAGCCTATGTCCTTCCCCCGGATGCAACCTACGTTTGTACCATATTTTATCAAACGCGGTTGAAAAGATGGTTCGTGAAAGCGTAGAAAACAGACAGACACACTTTCGCATTTATAATATTAGTGTGGACTAGATGATGCCCGCGACTTAGTCCACGTGAATTAAGTTTCTTCTTTTTCCCGCGGGAACTCTTTAATTTTCCGGGATAAAAAGTAGCCTATGTTCTTCCCCGGGATGCAACCAATTTCATAAATTCTATCCCTGTACCAAATTTCATAAGAATCGGTTAAACAGATGAGCCTTAAAGGCGTAACAGACAGACTTTCGCATATATAATATTAGTATGGATGGATGGATTATAGGGTTGTTTACATAATTTATCTTTAATCTCTCGTTTAACGATTTCATTCAACGATGTATTTTAAGTCTCTACTTTCCTCCTTTATAAACGCAGCCCGGAACTTCTGATTCGAAATGAATGTTTGATCATGATTACCCCGATTTTATCCCGTAACGTGAATATCCCACAGCCCCCAATGTTTTTATGTCTCTTTAATACATAATGCGAGGGAATTGGGCTAAAGTTCGACAGTTTTTACGACTATCCTAATATTTTTTTCATCATATAAACATTCTTGCGTTTTAAGCCCATTATTTTTTGAGGAAATCGTGGATTTAGGGTTTTTTATTGACAACCGCCCTAGCGCAGTAGTGAGCGCTGTGGTTTTAAAAGTGGGATGCCCCGGGTTCGAACCCCGGTTAAATCACTTTGGGAATATGTAATTTCAGAATTTTCTCTGGTCTGGTTTGGCCGTGTCGCCCAGAGATGTAGCGTTCTGGTACGATGCTGTGTAGAAACCAATTAGGGGTAAACCAGGTTAGCCCGCAACCTTAGACTGCAACATCACTTACCAGAGGGTGAGATAGTAGCCCAGAGGGAAATCTTTGATTTTGCGGGATAGAAACTCGAACCCATGAGCTCCCTCTAGTTTCAGACTACAGGAGCACTAAACTGACTTTATCATGCCATAAGGGTTTTATAGAGCCCTAAAAAATGAATATTGAGTTATTCATACTGAGGCAAGCAGTGCTTTTATGCCTCTATGATATGCACGCCACTGCTCATAACATAGAACGCTGCAGTGAACTCAAATTTCCTTTATTTTGGATTCATCCGAATCTACCTCAATGTAGTATTAGCTAAATCAACAATTTCCTATTTCCCGGAGAACTTCTCGAGACGAATCTCCCTTGAGACGCTCTAGACAAGAGTGGTCTTACACTGTGTGTTTTCTCACAAACATTGTCTTTCCGTCTTCCAATGTTTGAGTCTTTTTCAGGTTTTCACAGGATGATAAAAGTGATGAGTTTATTTTCAGCTTCAGCAGCAAAAGTTTTAAATGCAATGCTGAAAATCCATACTAATATTATAAATGCGAAAGTGTGTCTGTCTGTTTATCTGTCTGCTACACTTTAACGACCCATCATTTAAAACGATTTTGATGAAATTTTGTATATGTAGATGTTGCATCCCAGGGAAGGACATAACTAAACCCGAGAATAAAATATACTTAACAAACGCGGACGAAGTTGCGGGCATCTGCTAGCATATAATAAAATATTATATGAAGATATGAATTAATTTATTAATTAATAACTTAATTCATATCTTCATATGATATTTTTTGACTTAACTTTGATAAAAAGTTACTTTTTATCCCGGAAAATTAAGGGTTTCCCGCGGGAATCAAAACACTTAAACCATGCAGTCGAAGTCGCGGACATCAGCTAGTATTATGGTATAAATTCTATAAAACCAAGTAAGTAAGTAATTTTCCGTGTCGACCTCAGTACCTTGTTGGGACGAAGACTAATGGTGTCCCGTGGTGTGTGACGCCGACAACCTATCGAGGGGTGCATGAAAAATATACCACAGTGGCGTACTACAATGAGGTAGTCGGAGCTCGCACAATTTTTTAGTATGAAAAATTGGTAATCTAAGAGATTGAAAGTAAAACCGATTTCACACACTTAACAACTTGGAAATTACTGTACCGATTTTAATGAAACTTACACTGTTCCCTAAGCTGAATTAGATGTAAGCCAATAAAAAAAGAATGGTCACAATCAGATCAATGGTTTCTGAGGAATCCGCGGACAAACCTACATAGTACATACATACCTATATCTATTTGTATATTTGTTTGAAAGCCCATATAGATTTTATCATATGTGAATGTTTTGCAGTTCCAATAATATAACATGCATACGTGTATTATCCCGCGTCTATACACTAAATACACTTTAATATACACTAGTAGTATATTACAACACTGTATATTATGATATAAATATTTATACATATAAATCTACACTACACAGACGTGCACCTCGGACGCTGTCCGAGGTAAGACTTTCCAGTGTATTACTTTACTCTATGGGTAAGACTGAGCAGCTGTATACCTACAGAATGACGCCCATATTTATACACATTTTTTTGTAACCTACCCTCCAGTACACCACGATACGTGTCAAAAGTAAAACCTCAATTTTTAAAGTCGGTTAAAAATTCGACGACTGTCTAGACGCCTCCGTCAAACAATTGGTAGAAAAGCCTTACTGTGCAAACAGCTAGTTTCCAAACACCGAGGCTCAACCTGTTTCATGATAACATTTGAAAAATGAACTGTCATTTTTTCGCTCCGAAAAACCGTCTCGACGATTTGAAAACAAAAACGAAAAAAATTCAAACGAGAACCGCCTTTGGGGACTTTGAAAATACATCGCAAACACCTCTGGTTTATTACGCCACTAGATCGAGTTTCATAATTTACGAAAACGAATATCGCCGAGGTCTTCTATACAGAAGTCTCAACCTTAGTAAGCACATAATATTTAATGTAGAACTTTAAAACAAGACTATGACGAAACTCTTTTCATTCTGAGAGGAGACTTTGGCTCAGTACTTAGTGGGCCGATGATGAGAATTAAATAGCGGTATAATTTAAATTATAATTTAATTTTTTCAGGTCATACTTAAGTAGTTGACTATGAAGGTCGGATAATTTGCAGTCAAAATCTTTTGTATGACAGCAAAACTCAGTGTGCCTAGTGGGAGATTTCCCATTCGATCGCGAAAACGTTAACTAAGATTTGCGTGGAACTGTCAAGCGCTTTACAGCTGGCGGTATATCAATCCATATCCATACCAATATTATAAATGCGAAAGTGTGTCTGTCTGTCTGTCGGTCCGTCTGTTTGTCTGCTACGCTTTCACGGCTCCTTGAACCGATTTTAATGAAATTTGGTACAGGGGTAGGTTGTATCCCGGGGAAGGACATAAGTTACTTTTATCCCGGAAAATTAAAGAGTTCCCGCGGGAATCAAAAATCTTAATCCACGCGGGCATCATCTAGTTCCATATAAATGAATACGCTAAAAACTCCCACTCGGCTCTCTGAATTCGCCAGTTATATCAACCAACCTTTTCAATCTCTAGGCCTGGACATAATATTATAACACAAGATCTCAACACAATTTCATTGTACCTAATACCAATAATACTCTGAAAATAAAATAAAACTACACAATTATTATTTTTTTACTTTCGGCAGTGAGATCGACCAAAGTTTTCGAAATATATTCTCCAATAGGGCTATTGAAAATCTTTTTATGAAAATCCAACTTACGGCCTTCACTTCCAGTGAAAAGTGTGCCGGGATGTGCTCCGAAGGAATTTATTGGCGCGATACACCATTTGAATTTTGAGGACTTTTTTGCAGGTCGTCGAAAAATAGGCTAGTACTTTTTGATAATATCATTTTGGGAACGATAACTTTTTGACAATTTATAAACTTGTAAGAGGAAAAAACGGGATAGGGAAGAACTTTTCACAGAATAATAATTATACGGCTATGGCGGCCAATCTCCACAGAGATCATGCTAATTTTATAAATGCGAAAGTGTGTGTTGTTTGTTGGTTTGTCCTTCAATCACGCTGCAACAGAGCAACGGATCGACGTTTTATGCATGGGAATATTTGAGTACTTGGAGAGTGGAGAGCAACAAGAAATCTCAGTCACGAAACTCGGAGTTAGGAATCTTTTATATTTCCCGCGGGAATTCTTTAAGTTTCCGGGATTAAAAGTAGATTGTGTTGCTCCAGACTATAATCTATATCTTTGCCAAATTTCATCCAAATCCGTTCAGCCGTTCTGGCATGATTGAGTTACAAACATTCATCCATCCAAACATTTATAATCTTTGTATAGATTTGCAAACGACTACGATACGTGACTCATTTCGTAAGTTACTCATGAAAGCGACTCACGTGAGTAAAACTTATAAGTGTACTATCCAAAGTGTAAGTGACCTAAGCAGAAAATTGAAATGTTACCCTAATTAAGTTCGGATTTCGTAACACGTTCCGGAAAATAGAAAATAGAGTTTTCCCCGGAATAAATGAACGCAGATTAATTTGGGACGTTGCTTTTAATTGGAAAATAAAGATGCTTTTGATGCACGATTCATTAAGCGGTAGTCATCTGCGGTAAAATTTTTATTATATACAGTTTTATCACTTTCTTTGTATAAGTACGAGTATGATTTGTATTCTATCATACATGACCTCCCAGGCGCAGTGGCAGATGGATATGATCTTACATTTAAAGCCATGTTTCATTATTGTTGACTTTCGTGTGTTTGAATTATAATCCTTATTTTAGGAACGTCAAGGTACGCGAGGTAAAACTGTAATTTTGAGTAATATTGCTTAAGTATTGCTTTGAAGCAATACTTAAGCAATATTACTCCATTATATTATTTATTATTATTATATTATTTATTATTATTATATTAACGCTTAAGCGTTGGCAGTAAGGCCCCAGGAGTTAAAAGGAGCATTAATAAAAAGACTTGGCTAGACTATTCATATTTCTGGAGGCTTCGACCGAGGCTAGTTACCGACCTACCGCCAAAAACGTGCCGATTTAATATAACTGCCATACCTTTAGAACGTTAGCTCGCTACCATCTTTAACTGCACCATCACTTACCACCAGGTGGATCGCAGTCAAGGGATAGCTTTTAGTCGATAAAAAATACCAAGAATTTTGCTAAAACCACAGCTAAAGTAAGTTTAACGTTTTAACTATCGTGAGTGATATACATTATAACATTTCTACATTGACATTTACATTTATTTTTACATTATGATATAACACGTGAGTTTATCCGGGATTTATGTATAGTTATAATCATATTATTTGCTACCGACCGTTCATACACTTTCGTAACTCGATTTGGAGAAAATACCACTTTCACACTTACAGCGGTCCGATCTAATTCACTCGAGCGTAAAATGCATACCTATCTCCTTCACTTCACCCTTCTTTACGGTTAGTATGAGATTTCACATCTCACTAACGCAACTTTGATAGAAAACGAGCGTCACCAATAGGTACTCCAATATGTCAGAGTAAAAAAAGACTTAAAGACACTCGATTTAAAGTCAAAAATTCAGTGACACCACATTTACTTTTCTGCTTATTGCATTGGTTGCCGATGTAACTATCATATTGTGATATCTAATTAAAGAAATATTCTACTTTAACGCCTTAAATCTTATGCTAACCCTACGGGTGTCGGATGTTACGCTTTAAGAACACCATTAGTATGTGTCCGAAGATTCAGTGGTCTTTTCCATACTAAGATTAGGTAAGTTACATAACTATTTCACACAGTGATGCAAAACCTACCGATTTATCGGTATATCTACCGAATCTGGCGCCCGTTTACCGATATACCGATTTCGAATGAACGAATATCTCCCGATTTTTTGTAAGGTTATTAAAATTGTTTTATTTAAGGTTATTACATATTTACGGCAGCACTGCACCGTTGAACCCTAATTTCCTTTTGAAGAGGGTTTAGTAACAGCGCACTTGTAATTACCCCGGTGAGTTTAATTTATTCTGGGGTAGTACAACCCCAAAGTTTCAAAGAAACGGTTATTAATTTTGTACGCTTATGCTTTACGTTACGTTTAAGTGAGTAACTCTCCGAACTTCCCATATCACTTTTACTTCACTCACTATGTTTAAGACGATGATTAAAAAAAAATCATGCAGTATTAATAAAGATAAAATCCCATGGCGGCCAAAGTTTAAGTAAGACTACAAAAAGGTTGTATGATAATGGAGAACTTTTTTTATTTATTTATTGTTTAAATTAAATGGAATAAAACATTTTCTTACCTTTCAATTCATTTCACTTCCCTTCATGCCGTGTCCTATCACTAGTGTGTATCCGTCCTTACATAAAGTCCACTGAACTTCAGGGAGGTTACTAGTTTACTACCATCGCTGAAAGCAGCAATATTAATATAATTCCTACAATAAGGATTATAATTCTACAATACGAACGTAAACAACATTTAAAACAATACAGCTCGAAGCGATGGTAGTATACTAACTAGCCTAACGAGGCGTTACAATTTAAAAGCTTCTCAGTGCATACCGAACTTATTAAGATCTAATTTAGTTAACTAAAGCCCAAGACACAGATTGCATTTTCATTTCACTTTTAAAAAGCTTGTTATATCAGAGCTCCAACTGCTCGTAAAAAGTCGCCGAGTGCAAAGGACTTCAGTAAATTTGGGGTTAGGGCGAAAACTCACTATAGATACTAGACAAGACAGGAAGTCTGCACGACAGATTCACGTCACTCATGGAGCTGCACAGATCAGCATTACAGGAAATATCGTGTTTCTCCTCCGACATGGACGTTTCCTGCAGACATTCTGACAGGTCCACTATAATTTTATAATTGTGGTAGTGGCTCTGTCTCTCTATCTACCTGTCTATAGGTCTTTCTCTCAACAACTTTTCCCGGCCCATCTGTCCAACGGACGCATCCCGGGGACGGATAGAAGCTATTCTTTATCCCGGACCAATATATCAATCAATTCTTTCACTGGATTTTACAAAAACCTTAAATCACAATCTAAGATTCCACCTTTGACGACCTCGCTGGGCCCTGGCACATTGGTGAGCGCTGTGGTCTTATAAATGGAAGGACGCGTTCGATGCCCGGCAGGGTCAATTTGGGAATTCATAATCATTTTATTTCCTCTGGTCTGACATGGTGAGAACCTTCGATCGTGGCTAGTTACCACCCTACCCACAAAGACGTACCGCCAAGTGATTTAAGTCCATACTTCTTACAGGTCAGCTCGCTACCATCTCAGACTGCATCATCACTAATCACTTACTACCAGGTGAAAATGCAGTAAAAGGCGTTGTTGTAGAATAAGAAAAAGTGTGTTTTCGTCCTTAGCCACAGGTCAAAGACCTCAGATTCTCCGGAGTGTAACGCAAACGATATCGTTGTAATCAACAGGAAGGAATTTCCCTTCGGTCTTTTATTAAATTTCGCGGAAATTTGAGGCTCAATTTTATATTACTTGCTGTGGCATAGCTTTGTTGGAATTTGTAAGCATTTTGAAATCACAATAGCAGATTTAATTAAGTAACAATTATATATATATATTACTAGTTGATGACCGCGACTTCGTCCGCGTGGTTTAAGTTTTTTTTCCCAGGTCCTCAACTATATCCATGCCCAAAATCACGTCGATCCGTTGCTCCTTTGCGGCGTGAAAGGACAAATCAACAAACCAATAGACCAACAAACCAACAAACAAACACACTTTCGCATTTATAATATTAGTATGATTATGTAATCAATATTAATATTACGATTAATGAAAAGGTGTGTGTGCGAAATTTTGTACCTACGTCTATCACTCACATATTCTGATAATAATTGTTAAAAAAACCTAAGAGTTTAAAAACTCTTAGTCGAGTCGTATGCGAAAGGATCTAGGAACCACCACCGCATTATTATCCCTAGATAACTCCTACCGTTATTTGATTAATGGAAAGGTGTCACGACCCTCAGTTATGAGGAATACGACGCAGAGAGAGTATTTCCTTTTGCAATACATACTTTTAGCTCATAGTTTTGAGTTTAGTTGGTAGATGCATTGATGTATAATTTTAGGGTAGAAGGCTTGAACGATTGATGGATGGAACGCTCGGTATGGTGGTAACTAGCCACGGCCGAAGCCTCCTACCGATTTTCTTACACAATCTGGGGGCAGGACGGGTAAGCACAAAAAATATCTCTTTAGAATACTACCCCGTGTAGAGTCAATAGGATGAAAGGATAAAATCCTTGGAAAGGAAAAAGAAAGGATCCGTGGGAGAAAGGTTCTAATGGATAAAATGTTACAAAATTTTAAGCTTCTAATTTTAAATTTCTTTTGTATTCTCTTATACTCATATCTACTATACTCTCAAGCTAAGCTACGTGAGAACACTTTTAATTAAAGTTTTTAATTAAGAGAATGAGAATATTTTAAAAAAGTTTTAAGGAATCTAAAGAGTCAAAGACAATACTTTTCCGACATTTTTACATAATGAATATCCGTGATTAAAATGATCCTAGTAGTGCTAGTAGTTCGTTCTTGTCCAACAATAGCTTAAATAGTCAACGCTACATACGCGAAAATAAAGTTCAAAATTTAATAGCAAATCATCTGAGTACTAAGCCGTACAATGTTCCCTTACTTGCATGAATTCATTTGAATATAACATTCCAGAATTTAATTTGTCCAAGCAATTTTGACCTGATTTATAAGATGGACTTACTTTTATTTATGGTTATTAGTTAATCATTCATTCATTCACTGCAAACAATTGTCTACTGGCTCATTACGGAGCTACCCTCAGAATGACAAGAGTTTGGCTACAGTCCACCCCACTGGCCAAGTCCGTATTAGCAGACTTCACACACACATTTTCCTTCACCGTTAAAACATGTAATATTTAAAACTAGCTGACGCCCGCGACTTCGTACGCGTGGATCAAGGTTTTGTGGTTCCCGCGGGAACTCTTTAATTTTCCGGGATAAAAAGTAGCCTATGTGTTATTCCAGACTATAATCTATCTCTGTGCCAAATTTCATCCAGATCCGTTCAGCCGTTGGGGCGTGATTGAGTAACAAACATCCATCCATACATTCATACATCCATACCGACATCCATACATCCAAACTTTCGCATTTATAATATTAGTAAGATAAGAAGTAAGAAGTAAGAAGTAAGATTAGTAAGAAGTAAGAAGTAAGATAGGTACCTACTCACGTTACTTCGAAAAGTTTAAATACAGTGCTGAAAAGTGACCGGGTATCAACCAACCGAATTTACTATTGTTATTATCTATACTAATATTATAAATGCGAAAGTGTGTCTGTCTGTCTACTTCGCTTTCACAGCCCAACTACTCAACCGATTTTGATGAAATTCGGTACTGAGATAGTTTACATCCTGGGGAAGGGCAATTGTAGAGTGGGAGGGTGGCTCCCACCAGACCAGACCAGGGAAAATTCAGAAATTATAAATTCCCAAATTGACCCTGCCGGGGATCGAACCCGGTACCTCCGTTAAGACAATAGCGCTCAACACTGCGCCACAGAGGTCGTCCAAAGTACAATATTACCTACCATTCCGGAAGAGCAATATAATATGCAATTTTCGAAGAAACATTTAGTTACCGAAATAGCGTTGGCTTGTGTATTTTTTGGCAATTCGAGCTAACACCATTCACAGGAAAATTACACTTTATACCATTTCGTGCCAAACACTCTTACAGCATTCACAAAAAAAATAGCGCGCGCTCTCGTAAAAAGCTGCACTTTTCATAGATTAAACATAGGCAATCTCATCTAAAGGCATGCAATTTTTATCTAAATCTATATTAGTAGTGTGGTACAGCGATGAAAGTCTATTGGTTTTAAAGACTTAGGCCTCCAAGTACATCTATACTAATATTATAAATCTACCTATTACTTAATATTATAAATGCGAAACCTTGGATGTACGGATGGATGTTTGTTACTCAATCACGCCAGAACGGCTGAACGGATCTTGACGAGATTTGACACAGAAATCATACTATAATATTATAAATGCGAAAGTCAGTTTGTTTGTTGGTTTGTTGGTTTGTCCTTCAATCACGTTGCAACGGATAGATTTTTGGCATGGGTATATTTGAAAACCTCGAGAGTGACATAGGCTTTTTATCCCGGAAAATTGAGGAGTTCCAGCGGGAATCCAAAAAAACTTATTCCACGCAGACGAAGTCGCGGGCATCAGCTAGTAGATTATAGTCTGATTGTGGTCAAGCGTAAGTCTATAATGAATGAAAAAAAAAAGAATAACACATGCTAATCAGGATGATAGGAAAATCAGTCAATCAGAAGTCAGATAAGTTTATGGGATTTTGACAGGTACAGAATATGTACCTTGCATCATAACGAACATAGGCTCCTTTTTAAGCTATTACAGAACAAGATCCAATTTGGCGCCAGTGCGAGCGCAGCTCGCATAGGGCGCTAATGGATCGCGTGCACCCGAGATATTTAGTCACACGAGCGAGCGCAGCGAGCGAGGGTGAATATAGTTCGAGGGTGTAATAGCTACTTGCAACCGAGGTAAGCATTCTACTTTATATCATTCTTGCGATGTAAATAAAACATTGGTAATGCAAAATGAAATTTTAATTAGAATAATTAGCAAATTTAGAGAAAATGGACTTATCCGGCAAAAGGTTTTGCATCATTTGTTCTGCTTCAAGCAAACAAAAATCAGGCTCTCCTCCTTTTTCATCATCTGATGAAGTGCTTGACATTGTTGTAAATAACTTAAATCACTTTACGAACAAACTTCACAAACTTTCAGATCAAATGAAATGCCGCCATTTCCCTTTTTTTTTTGTAAATAGTTTCCATTTTTTTTTACGGCTCTGAGTTCCAAGGAGTTTTGCATCCTAGTTTGAAATGTATGGAAATTAAATGCCGCCATGTTCAGTGTTTTTTTTTCAGTAAAAAGTTTTCTTACCATTTTATAAGAAAAGAGATTGTTTACCAAGGAGTTTTGCATAGCTTGAACTGTAATGTGAACATTACAATTCAAGCATAGTGCGACGTAATGTTGCCTTGAATTGCAAACACCAACTTACAAGAAGACTTTCCACCATAGTAATCCCTAGTTACTGAGCAAGTATGATATAAATTTAATTTTGTTCTTCGTTTTTTCTGACATTAATAATTGTAATTTATGACATTAATTCTATGATTGTGAATGATAATGTTCCTAATGTCAATCTGTAATGGCTTATCATTGTAATCTAATTGTCTATCACGTCGATAATAATTATTATGATTATTTATTATTTTTGCATGCCTAATAAGGCGAAACATTGGGGCTGATTCTGTATAACACAATCTCTAAACTAAACTAAAATGGCAGCTTTAATTCTAGTTCTGTCCCTTTCCGTAGGAAGTATTATGAGAGGGTTAGCAATATTTGTAATGCTCTAATTTTAGTTTAGTTTAGAGATTGTGCACTACAGAATCAGCCCCAATGTGTCCGTCATTCTGTTTACCACCTTTTGTATAAAACATGTTTCCGCAAATAAACGAATTTGAATTTGAATGAGTCAATAGATACTTCTAAATTGAACAGCATAAAAAGTAATAGAGATGTTTTCTATACATTGGGAGGCATCCATTAATTAGATCCGTGAGAGAATTTTGGCGATTTTTTGACCCCCCCCTCCCCCCTTGATGAGATGTCGTGAGATTTTGCTCGACCCCTTCCCGCCTCCCCTAATCTCACGTGAGATTTTTTTTAAATGCGTATTTGTAATGTAAATGAGTTACTATGTGCTTATACGTACACATTATGCGTGTACATTAGATTTATTTAATAAAACAATTTATTATTTATTTATTTAAGACTAGTAAAGAGTTTTATTTGAGATTTTTAATGACGTAAAAAAAAACAACTATGCTAATATTTATATTATAAATGCGAAAGTTTGGATGGATGGATGAATGGATGTCTGGAATAAAATCGTACCAAAGTCCGCCACGGTTCACGAATTTGTATGATATCAGTTACCACATTAGCTAAGTATACGTCGTAAAGGTGAATGTTATCGCTTGTTCGCACATTCAGCCGACCCGACACGTTTTGCCGTCATTAGCCTTAATTGCCCGGATATTCGTTGGATAAAACATTTATATAATACTAAATGAAAACATTAATAGTTTACATTTTGGGTACAGCCTCTGCATTAGCGCGAACATCATGGTAAACAACATTAGCGTATTTGAACAACATATTCCATATCCTACATACTAAAATTATGAATGCGAAAGTGTGTCTGTCTGCTACGCTTTCACTTCCCACCCGGTTAGACCGATTTTGATAAAATTTGGTACAAGCATTGATGTAGAATTTTAGTACGGTACAAGGATAGGTCTCGGGGAAGTGCATAGGCTACTTTTTTCCCGGAAAGTTAAGAAGTTCCTGCGGGAATCGAAAAAATTTAATCGCGGTCATCATCTAGTATAAAATAAAATAATAGTTGCCTTTTGGGAGGCTTTGGCCGTGGCTAGTTACCACCCTACCGGCAAAGACGTGCCGCCAAGCGATTTAGCGTTCCGGTACGATGCCGTGTATAAAACGATGCCATGCCCCTAACAGGTTAGCCCGCTACCATCTTAGATTGCATCATCACTTACCATCAGGTAAGATCGCAGTCAAGGGCTAACTTGTAGAGGATTTAAAAAAAAGTTGTCGCGATCGAATACGTATAAAAAACTCCTACTCGGCCTGATAGTTAAGTATTCAGGCTAAAGTAGCCAGACGCTATCGATCTATGTAGATGTCTCAAATCGGCTGAAAACAAATTGCTTATCCATTCGCTTCATCACTTGATACAATTTATTGGCTGATCATTGTCAGCGGGCAGGCAACGCTGATAAGTCGATTGGATGTTGTTTTGGGACGGCTTTTCGGATTTACTTCCTAACCGAAGACATCCCTCCCCCTTCCCCCCTTCTGTGATTAATGGAAAGGTCACACTCGCAAACCTTAGCATTATAACGATACAGACTGACTGTCTTGTTTACTGACTAAATTAATATAGGTATCTGTATAAATCCGTAGATAATTTAGCAGCGTTTTTATTTGTCGAAATACAACTACCTATAGTACACGCGCGAGTTGAATGCAGAGCTAATGTGTGGTGACACAGACAAGAGCTCTGCATTCAACTCGTGCGCGTACCTACTATACATGTGAAAGTTAACAAACATTGTAACTACAAATAATTTCAGTTACAGAATTGAAATTAATTGGACGTCTACACCCAAAGTTGTCTACACCACTATGTGCCTAATCATTATCACCGTTAGGTATTTGTAATAATATTAGTAATAGAACATTTAAGACAACTTCTCACTATCATTTTAGAATCAGGCGATAACAACCCGCGCACCGGTGTGAACGAGAAACAATGAATGAAAATGATTACATTTCCCTGAAACAAGCGCTCTTAGAGAAATATTCCCTTCACGGTGTGGAGCTCAAATTGAACAAACGATTCCAGATTGTGAATAGGAATAATGCATAGATAAAGAGCGGAACGTTACCGTCCTTAGGGCGAGAACGCACTTCGGGTGAAAAATTTCAGTTTTTTTCCGGATTGTGTATAGCGTACAGTACGCTTACTCCGAGTTTTTACATTGCAAATACGATTGATCGACGTGAGAGCTCACCTCACCAAGTGTAAGCGAACGTTAAAGTAAAATGAACCTTAACTCCATTGGTTTAGAGCTCATTTCATCATTTCGTGTATTTATTCACAGCCAGCCCTCCATACGCTGAATTTGTGACTTTAAAGCAAGAGCTTTTGGGTCCATTTTACTTTGACCGTTCGCTTACACTTGGCGAGGTGAGTTCTCACGTCGATCAACCGTATTTGCAAAGTAAAAACTCAGAGTAAGCGTACCTACAGCGTCACCGAGCATCGCCGAGTTGGGTGTAATAAATAAATCTCCACCACCACCACTACAGCCCATTAACGTCCCACTGCTACCCAGAGAGGGAATTAGAGCTTAGACCCACCTGCTCCAATGCGGATTGGCGGGCTTCAACAACTATTATCATTTTATTTATTTATTTATTTAATACCGAACTTAAAAACTAAACATAAAAATGTAAAGGACATGTACAAGGACAACTTATCTCTTGAAGAGATTTCTCATCATGAGATCATGTTAGTGATACACCGGGACCGACGGCTTAACGTGCTCCCCGAGGCACGGGGGTGAAACACCGCCAACTTCCTAACTCCGGGCTAGTACTGAGAATTTCTAGTCAGAAAAACCCAATACTAAATATTGTAGCCAGACCCGGGACTCGAACCCGGGACCTCGTCGGCTGCGGTCGAACATCCCAACAAAAATAATCATAAATAAAATAAAATATATGTTATTAACCCATCTTTAACTTTTTTGTTTTGTTTTCAAGATAGAGTAGGCATTCTTTGGGAAGGAAACATCAAACAACTTACAGGCAGGTCATACATATAATAATAACATCATGTAATTTTTTCTTTTTTAAAAACAACTGCTGAGTTTATTGCCGATTCTTCTCAGTAGAACCGGTGGTAGAGTCAAAACATGACGTAACATAAGGAACACTTATAAGTTATACTACAAGGAATAAAAAAATTGAGTAGAAGCATTAAGTTTGAACAACCAGGGTGGGCAGTGCTTTAATGCCTGTATGACATGCACACCACTCAGCACAACAGGATAATACAACTCTGACGTTTCATTCTGTCCTGTCCGTAGTGTGTTTTGGCCCTTACCGGGCGAAGTCCTCGCAGCTTTGCAAATAAAAAAAGGCTTATCACAGATAAGTTTTGAGAAACGCTTTCAAATTTTTAAGCTCCTGAAATATTATTACGGAAAATCGCAGTCGGATCTTTTGTCGTAGATACTTATTTCTGTTCATCTTTTTCTTAATATTTGTCCCGGCTTACGCCACGGACTATTACGAACCAGACGTAAAGTCGACTGTATGTAAGTTGACCCAAAATGGCGGTCGTCTGCGCAGGTACATTGTACTACAGAGCCGAGCGGAGCAAGCGCACTTCGTTTGACACCCGAAATGTGTTTCTGCGCAGAGTTCAACTTACGCCGCGGCTATTATACCTACTTGTTTACGTGTACTCATCAAACAGCAGTTGGAAATGGTACCTACTTACCCACAAAATTTTTGACTATAGTAATTATTATATTTTTAACTACATGCCCGTAACTTCGTCCGCGTGAATTAGGTTTTCCGGGATAAAAAGCTTTTCCGGGATACAACCTATCTCTGTGCCAAATTTCATTAAAGTCACGGAACTAGTATATCGAAAGCGATGCAACGCAACGCAACGCGATACGACTCCATGGCAAACTTGTCTACGAGACAAAGTAGGCCATGTGATGGCTCTACATCGCGTTACGTCGTATATATTTTGACGACCTCCGTGGCGCAACGTGTAGCGCTGTTGCCTTAACGTGCGGAGGTCCTGGGTTCGATCCCCGGCAGGGTCAATTTGGGAATTTATAATTTCTGAATTTTCACTGATCTGGCCTGGTGGGAGGCTTCGGCCGTGGCTAGTTAGTAGTTACCACCCTACCGGCAAAGACGTGACGCCAAGCGATTTAGCGTTCCGGTACGATTCCGTGTAGAAACCGAAGGGGTATGGGTTTAATATAACTGCCATGCCCCTAACAGGTTAGCCCGCTACCATCTTAGACTGCATCATTACTTACCATCAGGTGAGATCGCAGTCAAGGGCTAGCTTGTAGTGGATAAAAAAATAAAAAAAAATATTGAGTCGTATCGTACTCAATCCGAAAAAAAAACGTTTGTCGCTCACTTAGGACTATGTCGGTAAAGGTACAGAAAAGCCTGAAGTTTTCGTTTGATTATATATTCGATTAATATTATTATTAAAGCATTATCTAAATATATGAAAGGAAAAGGTGACTGACTGATCTATCAACGCACACTGCACAGCTCAAACTACTGGACAGATCGGGCTGGCATACAGATAGATTTGATAAAATAGGCATTCATTAAGAAAGGATCTTCGAAAATTCAACTCCTGAAGGGCTAAAAGGGCTCCTCTCTCCTATGAGAGTGGAGGCCTGTGCCCAGCAGTGGGACGTTAATAGACTGTAGTGGTGGATGGTAGTGGTGGAAGGGCTAAAATAGTTTTAAATTTGTTTGAAAATCAAACTTAAAGTGAGCGAAGCTGCGGGCAAATTAGAGTCGATTAAAGTTATTATTCCCAATCGTGCCTTACGCGCAGAGCACGCAAACCGGGACCGACGGCTTAATATAATATTAAGCCGTCGGTCCCGGTTATTATCAAACATCTGTTAATAGTCGTTAGTAGGTAACCTAAAAGTTTAAATAGAACTTACTCTTAGTCGAGTCGTATGCGAAAGGACCTGGGAACCCACCGCATTACTACTCGAGAAAACCCCTGCCATTATGTGATTAATGGAAAGGGGTAACGACCTTCAGCAATGAGGAATACGATGAGCAGAGAAAGACAATATTATTATTCGAGCATTAGTTAGGTAAGTACATTAATTAATAACCATATTAATTGACACGATAATAGCGAATGAGTCCCCACGTCACATCGTTAAGGCGTACTTAGTTGAATACGTTTCCCAATTATTTCGTAGATACTTACCTTGAATGGAGTCGTCACTGCTATTGTGTCCATTCGGCACATTGTTTCTGTTATTGTAAGGTACTAATTGCGTAGGAATTCAGGTATTTTTCCAAATTGAATCTTTTTGTTTCAGCGTCCCAACAAAAGAATAATAGGTGACGAAGGTATGTGAAGAATGTGCCCATATACCTTGAACACAGCGGCGTGCACGACATAGAGGCATGAAAGCATTGCTTACCCTAGTTAAACAAGCTCAATGCTTTTTTTCAACATTCCCGCGAGAACTCTATAATTTTCCAGGATATATACTAGCCATGTCCTTTCCCTACCTCTTTACTAAGTTTCATCAAAATCGGTTGAAAATATGGGCCGGGAGACGGCAGCAGACAGATGGACAGCCAGATAGACACTTTTTCGCATTTATAATATTAGTATGGATAAATTTAGCATATTTATTTTTAATTTTAATTTTCAAACTCATCTTTGTTTTATTCAAATAAACTTATTAAAAGTGCTTTTGAATAGTTGTAAGAGACACTTATTAGTTATATAAAGAAGTTTATTGTCTGTGACAGCCATTTTGTATTACCTGTCACTTTATCATAATTGTCAGCTGTCACTGTCTAAAATCCTCACATTTAAAAATATACATGTCCTGTCGTGCTCTTTGAATTAAATAAATAACTAATTCAATAATAATCATTTAATTTCAACATCAAATATCCCTAACTTCAACAATCGTCGAGATAGATTATTATTATTATTTAAAGTAAGTTACTTATAGAAAAGAAAATGCGATGGACTGGTGTCTGGGTATAATTCAATTATCGGCAGCATCCATTGCGCGGCCAGTCTCAGCAATAATTGTCTGAGTACGCGGATTTCGGGGCGGGATGTTAATTGGCTCAAACAGATTATTCTACAAGTGAATGGGGAATATGCATGTGATTTAGAAATGGACAAAAAAAATTATGTGTAATCTTTATTGCTAAATAAATATATATAGATGATTATTTTTACAAATTATCGTGTTTCTATTAATAAATTTAATTATTTAAAAGTAGTATTTTTCAAGTTCCCGCTCAAATTTCTAAAACGCAACGCTATTGGCGGAACGAAACATGACGTCACCATCCACTCTGTAGTCTGAGTCGACTGCTAGTGCTAAGTGCTAACAGGTCGTTTGTTTTGTATGATTATTGAAGGTTATTCGCATTGTTTTGCCGCTGTTTATGATAAATTATTAGTGTTTTTGGGAATTATTAACTGAAAGCAGTGATTTCTTGTGAAAAAAGACTCGCCACAATAAACAACTATTGGTAGTAAACTATAAATTAAAGAGTTCTCGCGGGAACCCAAAACAGCGCGGACGAAGTCGCGGGCGCTAGTATATATTATATAATCAAAGATATGTAGGTATTAGGAACGTTAAATGTTGAGAACATCTTTATGAACTTTAACAAACTAGGTTGTTTTCGTCAAGGCAACTGAGAAATTCTTTTCCAATAGAACTAACAGTGCAAACAAAAAAACCTAGTTATAAACTTATAACGTTTTGTGATCAAAATCTACACTCGTAGTCAGCTGTTGACCAATGAAAACCATAATATATTTTGTAATAATTGGGAATCAGAATAGTTTTATGAACATGTAATTAATTTTTTAGGTTAGTTTATTGTTTAAATTGTTTGCGAATTGCGATTCCTAATGAAAAAGATTTTTGGTAGGTAGGTAGGTACATACATATGTAATACTCACGTCGAAATAATCTTCACAACGATATAAACTAGGTACTCAAGCACGATACATTTTCTCTCCTCATCACCTTACACAATGATATTATATTCATTGACCTTACACCACTTTTTCCTTAGGTATGTATTTGTATCTTTGGGCATATGAAAATATATCTTGTCAGGTGCAGTTTTAATATTATTTTTGCACATAGGGACAATACAATAATTATAATAAGCTTTTGGGTGCTCTTCCATCACAATAAGTTAATCTTTTAAGCTTTACTTCACTCAAACACTTCGTTGTTAATTTATTCATGTGTACGGTGACGTCACAACGAGCGCGCCAAAATGGGGGCGTTTAAGTCGTCCGAAAATGATAGTAGTTTTAATTATTATTTTTTAGCTTATTTAATAAAATTTTGCAAGTGTTATATTTTTTTCCGGTTATATAATCACTTATAGAATAGTTTAAAAAAATAAAAAAAATACATGCATATTCCCTATTAAGCACCAGCTCATCAATTTCCGAGCTCCGGACGGATTAAAAATGTTACTGAATTCCGTAGGGCTCCGATTCTCCCTTGTTATTGAGAGCTTAACAGTAGGTATTCGTTTTAACTGCCTCGTAGTAAAAACAAAAACAAAACATCTAGGATACACTTAAAATGTCTATCACCATTTCACGTCTATCGTGAGCTAGCACCTATTCAGAACAAAACTCGCATTAAAAAGGTCTCTGACGTCTTTTCAGAGGATAAAATGAGTGCGAAACAAATATAAAAAAACTGCCTCGTTGGTTAGCATATGCGACTGCAGCCGACGAGGTCCCGTGTTCGAGTCTCGGGTCGGGCCATAACAAGTAGGTACTTATTTACAATAAGTTCTCAGTTTTCTCAGTACTAGCCCGGAGTTAGGAAGTTGACGGTGTTTGCCCGTGCCTCGGAGAGTGCGTATGCCATCCTGCACCTGGATCTCCACCCTGTTTCTCGATCCTTCTCGACACCTGTTTCTCGACACACTACAATGAATAAGTCTGTTACGTACTTGATATTTTGATAAGTATACGCCACGAATATTAATTAAATTTTAAACTCAGAAAACAACTATTCACTACGGCGTAGGCATAATACGATGCTAGCTACAAAATATTTAATGCGTTTCGTCTATGCTATTAAAAATAGGTAACAGGAACTCCTTAATTTTCAAGGTCGGAGGCCTATGCTCTTTCCTGGGATGTAACCTAAACATATATCAAATTTGATCAAAATCGATTCAGAAGATCAGCTTTTCTAGGCCGTTAAAGCGTAACAGACACACTTTCGATTTTACAAGTTACTAGATGCGTCCGACTACTAGTTTTTAACCGACTTTTTTGAAAGTCGGTTAAAAATACGTTCCCTTTACTTCGAGTCCCTTAGTCTCCAATAATCGTTTCCTATTAGGGATACGTTGAGTTTGGTAAAGTAGGTACCTATCTACAGTTGAAACGAAAATGAGAAGCACTCATTTATATTATAAAACAGTATTAATTGTAACCCCTTTTTATCCTTTTTACCATTATTACGAAAATCGAAATTGATAGGCATAATATTGAAACATCTTCTCGACTTAATACTACACGAACCTTTGAGATCTGAAATAACAGAACGATATCAATATTCGTTAGGGCAATTAATATCTATCTTTGTTAATTAAAATCACAAAGCGTCTGTAGTTGATGCCAAAAGGGTTTATAAAGCCAATGTAATATACTAGTTTTTGCCTTCGGCTTCGCTCACGGTAAGTTCGATTTATTTGGATTTCAAAGACCTATATTTTATCCCATTAGAGGTTGAGTTTTCTAAAATCCTTTCTAAATGGATGCCTTCATCATAATGCCTTAATAGTTACTACCTACTTAATAGAATTTTGGAAGTAAGGGATACGAAATAGCTGTACCTACCTACTTTTAGATCCATGGCCAAGAAGCTTCGTCCAATGACCACCCAGTACTTTGAGTCACAACTCACAGATCAAAATACGAGTGTGATCATATCAGTGCAGTGTGAACAACGCGGTTCAGGTTTTTAAATATCCCGTGGGATCTTTTTAATTTTTCGGAACAAAAGTAGCTTACGGCCTTCTCTAGGATACCTACATGCTACCACACGAGTTATTACTCTGTGATTTACTTTACTCAAAATAGTTTAACATTAATTAAAAATAAAGTAACAGACTAACTTTCGCATTTATTTTTTTCGCATGGGCATGGATGCGTCGTTGTACGTTATTGAAACCGCGCGATTCGATTCAAGGCCCTAAAGGTTTGTTAGAAACTACGTCGAATTCGAATTTCAGATATTGCCAAATAGTGATCTATTAGGGTAGCGCGCGGGTAAAACTAATGGTTCTCGAAGAGGAGTCGATCAATCATCAAAGAAAAAGTTAAGTTTTTGATTATTTCGAGTAAGTCTCTATGAAAAAATTTCGCCTTGCCTAAGAAGCCTCCATTCCAAAAATGGACCCATCTGGGAATTGAACACGTCACAGCGCACATACCAAGTTTTATGTTGTTTTTGTTCTAAATAGAAAGCGTTCCGCACCAATGACATATTCGATCGCCAAGGCGACGTAACTTAAGTAAATTATTCCTAAAATCGACTTTACTTTTTCGAAAGCAAATAGTAGACCCAGGCCGACCTCCAACACAAACTAAACTTTTGTACGTTAATAAAACTTGACGCTGTCTGCTGTGTACAATTTGCTAATTCATCGTCAATAGCTAGAGGTCGTCTAAACTACATATGAATTTAGTTTTTTGATCAATTGTCTTAATCAACACTACCTACTTAAATTCCCTCACTGTCATAGTCCGATGGGACGACAAATAAACTGAATAATAAAGAAATCTGAAATTAACTCCGGCTTTTCGTTCAGATCTGGTAATCAGAGGCGATAGGCGTTGGGATCCCAAAGTACCTACTCGAATGGCGGCCTCGCACTGAGATACGCAGCGTTGGATGTATGATCTCAAGCGTGCAGCTGGGAGCCGATGGAAACAAGCGGCACAAGACCTTGCTCTGTGGCGAGCCATGCTGAGACAGCTCAGTCCAGCAGTGACGACGACGACGACTTGGAAGTGTTCAAAATGTTCAACACTAACTAAAATAACCAAAACGGGTAAAAATAGAGAACTAATAAGTAGGTATACGTATTGACGACCTCCGTGGCGCAGTGTGTAGCGCTGTTGCCTTAACGTGCGGAGGTCCTGGGTTCGATCCCCGGCAGGGTCAATTTGGGAATTTATAATTTCTGAATTTTCGCTGGTCTGGCCTGGTGGGAGGCTTCGGCCGTGGCTAGTTACCACCCTAACGGCAAAGACGTGGCGCCAAGCGATTTAGCGTTCCGGTACGATGTCGTGTAGAAACCGAAAGGGTATGGGTTTAATATAACTGCCATGCCCCTAACAGGTTAGCCCGCTACCATCAGCTTAGACAGCATCATCACTTACCATCAGGTGAGATCGTAGTCAAGGGCTAGCTTGTAGTGGATAACAAAAAAAACGTAAAGACAGATTCCTCGATTATCTAATAATATGCTAGGACATCAAATCTAGTAGGTACTGGAAGGTAGTTTTAATTAAGAACATTCCTCATTTAATAATTAATGACATTTTCCAGAGCGACTCAAAGCAATATCGCACTTTCAAAAGTCAATAGTGATCTCATAAATTCCTTCTATCTTCTACGCTTTTCCCTTTTTCCTTTGAATTCTAAAAAAAAAATAATCCGGTAAGGGTAATTAAAGACCAATAATATCTAATTGGATACCTTGGTGGCCTATTGCGATTGTTAAGCAACTTTGACCCAAGTCGGTACTTGTCAACTTTGACTGGATGGGGGACCGAATTTGGAAGTCCGATTTTGGGCTTTTCGTTTCTTCGCAGAGCACGTTTAGACGTTGGTCCCGGGTATCATCGCTAACATCTGATATTAATCGTTAGTAACCTAAGAGTTAAAATAGTAGGTACTCTTAGGTTACTAACGATATGCGGAAGGAGCTGGGAACCCACCCGCATTATTATCCCAAGAAAATCCCTGGCTTTTTGTGATTAATGGAAGGGGTCACGAGTTCACGACCCTCAGCAATGAGGAATGCAGAGACTAGAGAGAAACCTTGGTGCAGTGTGATACAAACGATATTATGCAAGTTTCGATATATTGGTGTAACTTCGTTTTTCAATTGTTACATTCTCATTTTTATGTTTTTAATGCCACTTTATAGCTTAAGGGTGTCTTTCCACCAGAGATGTGCTATGTTGCTAGCTACGGATGTGTGTCAAGCTCACTTATAGTCCGTGATACTGACCCGGCGACCTGCTATTTTTAACCGACTTCAAAAAAAGGAGGAGGTTCTCAATTCGTCGGAATCTTTTTTTTGTTATGTATGTTCCCCGATTACTCGAAGACGCCTGGACCGATTTGGAAATTTCTTTTTTTTTTGAAAGGGTATACTTTCCAGGTGGTCCCATGGTCATTAGGTCTGATGATGGAATCCTGGGGAAATCAAAGGAACTTAAATTTTATAAGGACACGAACCCAGATAGTTGTTAGGTACATTTCGAGATTTTTATATTTACAGCACTAAAACGCAAACAATAAAATTATTTTTAAATAAAAAAAACCGCCTTCAAAAACTAAAAAGCAAAAAATAATTGGATATATTTACATATTATTATTTCTACCCACTATGTTGAAGTCGGGCGGGTATAACAAGGATAAGCAAAGTTGACGCAAGGCTCGCCCGACTTCTACATAGTGGGTAGAAATAATAATAATATGTAAATATATCCAATTATTTTTGCTTTTTAGTTTTTGAAGGCGGTTTTTTTTTATTTAAAAATAATTTTATTAATAGATCCTAGCGACACTGACACCGAGTTAGATAAGTTTTTGTAAATAGGAGCGCTTCATTTCCACAGCTTATATCGCTATAAATGGGGTTTTCACGCACGCATCCATAGCTTAGCAACGGATCACATCTCTGGTGGAAAGGCATCCTAAACCTATATTTTAAGCTTGCATTTACAAAAACCTATGTAGGTAATGGTCCCAAAAAAGTGATAATGCGCACATGTCACTTGGATCATTTGTATGCATTTGGTACAATAAAAACAAAAAAACATTTCTTTTAATTTAATTATTCATCTTGTAAAAATTAACCTAAATACATTTTCATCCCAGTTCGTGCCACAAAAACAATTGGTTTCATTGTGCACTTTGTTAAGAGGTACATAATTGGTACATGCGGTTAAAAATAATACAAACTAAAGAATACCTACTAACTTAGTTACTTATACCTTCTAAGTGCCGCCATGTACCTACACGGACTGCTCGAGCATTTAGCCAGTAATCAATATACGTCATACACGGACCGCTCTAGCAGTCATATTCAACTTCTTGCAAACGAAGCAGTCGCAACTGCTCGAGCAGTCCATGTATCTGTGTACGTAGAAGACTCTTAGCTCACTATGCAGTCAAAATGGACTGCTTTGAGCTCTCCGTGTATCCGAGGCCTAATTCGTTAAAAAAAAACATTTCAGTGCCGTTTAAATAATTACAAGCAAGCTAAAAACATTTAAGGAGTTCGGATCCAGACGACTCACCATCAACAACGTGCAGCCTGAACCGTAGCCTTGGCTTGAACGCGATCGTCGCTAATAGGAATGATGACGACTCAATATCAAATCAGCAACTCTTTATCAAACTTAAAAACGCGGTTGTAGCATGTAAGTTTGTATTAAATACATAGTCGTGACGTCATCAAATTTCAACGCACTTTATTTCTTTAATCTGTAGTTTTTAAAAATGGTTATCAAACTTAAAACTAACCGAGGATGAGATTATTAGGTCATTTGGAAGATCCTCTATTTAAATAATCAGTAAGAAATAATTACTTTTTGACATAGGCATCACCCCTATTCAGCAGAGCAGTTTAAATGTTAATCGATAGTTTAAAATGGATTAAGGTATGTTGGAAGACTCTATTATTTATAATCAGTAAGATATCAAAGGTATATTTTTGACATCATCTCTATTGCGGCAAGAAACGCAACTCGTTTCGTGACGAGACGCGATTTCGGAGCGATATGGGGTATATTTGTCATCGAACATTAAACTCGTGAATGTTGGCCCTACTACTGTTTCCTTCCTATACATTGAATACCCATGTAATCCCTTTTTTGGCCACTCATTGTCAAACGACAACCTCCTTGGTGAGAGACTGGTGAGAACTACCTATACTGATTTTGAATGCGAAAGTTTGGATGGATGGATTGATGTTTGTTACTCAATCACGTCAGAACGGGTGAACGGATCTGGATAAAATTTGGAATAGACAGTTTATATTAGGTATTTATAGTCTGGAATAACACATAGGCTACTTTTTATTTCGGAAAATTCCTTCCGAAATAAAAAGTAGCCTATTCGGGATTCCTGCGGGAACCAAAAATCTCAATCCACGCAGACGAAGTCGCGGGGTTCAACTAGTTACTTATAGTCTCGAGACGTAGCCCGTATTATATAATTGACCGAGCGAAGCGAAGGTCTCTGAGTCTACTTGGGTGAATTGGCACTTGTCCGTCCGTCCGTCCGTCCGTCCGTCCGTCTGTCAGAGCATTATAACTTCTGAATTACTGAACGCAATTACTTCAGCTTTAAATATAATATGTAAACCAATGGCCTCCCGCCGAATATGGCTTAAAAAATAATAAAAAATTTTATTTCAGGGGGGCTCTCATAGAAGCGAATGCGAAGTAAAATATTTTTTATAAAGTTACATAGGGTTGCGGTATATCATTTTAAAGATAATTAGGAATAGAGTCCAAAAATATTTTTTTTTCAATTTTTCCCCCAAAATTGACGAAATGGGGGGCTTTCAAAGTGGTGATTTTCTAACGTCCAAAGATGACCTCAGAACTCTAAATTTTCTGAAAGGATGAGCCTGAAACTTGATCAATTATTTCAATTATATCCTGTACTTGAACAACAAATACTAAAATTAGATAAATATTGTAAGGAAACGGAATTATTTAATTTTTAATGAGCTTCAGTATTTTTAACAGAACTTCACATTTATGTCAACAGATGGCGCCGCGAGGTCTTAGTTCGGGGCGAACCACTAGTATTAATAATTCGACATAATTTAAGAACACGTCATCAAGTCTCGGTCAATCTATGCTCATGACCGGTCTTAAGCATAGATTGACAGAGACTTTCGGTTTATTAATTCGGCCTTCGGGAGACTCGAGTCTTAAGGTGCCAGCGGAGGGTGAATTGCCCATACAAACGTGATAGGTACCAAAATAATTTGTAATTCTAGAATATTTCCACCATATTATGCGATTATTAAGATTGAACTTGTATTTATCTAGGTCCCTGGATAATTATTTTTTCAAAATACCTACTTTCCCAAAATTAAATGTAAACCAGCGATATCTCACGTACTAATTGAACAGGAACATAGCCTATATTGTCAAGTTACAGAATAACAACACGAAGTCAAAAACACAACAATTTTTCATTCATCATTTTTGGTATTCACGGAACAAGACTAAATGTATAACAAATTCTGTATGCTCATATTGCTATCGCGCTTGCACGCGATCATGTGTCATCAGCCAAATAGAGATAGCAATATACCGACAAATTTATATTTTCGGTTCGAGTAGAAGTTGCGAGCGGCGTTCGCCTGCCTCTTAAAAGTCCTAAAGAATTGTAAATTCGATGTAAGCAATGGACCGATTGTTATATTATTAACATCATCAGCCATTATTATGTTATATTATAATTATTTTAAAAGGCCGAAATTCGGAACTTAGATTTAACTCAGAGAATTTAGAGATTCGGAAAGGAATAATATATAAACAGTTTATTTGACTGCATGAAAGAAGGAAACGAGAAACCATAGTAGGGGTTCAATCAGTCGTTCAATACAAATGTGATCGGATTTCGTTATGATGATGACAGACTGGTTTCCCTGTAATTCTGATCGAATTGAATCCATTTCTGTCCAAAATAATGGAAAAGTCAAAAATGTATACGTGGTAATATAATACGTACCAAATTTATATAAAATATGAATTACTTTCTGCTATATTGTGATATGTTGGCTGGAAATATATTATTGACTTAGTTTATATTGTTTTCTTTTTATTAATTTATAAAATATATAATTGTATATGTTCAAAGATTTTAATACTATATATTTAAAAAAGCTATTTTGGGCTCTGTATCGATAATATAGCTTTTTCCATTAATTTTTTTTAATACACGGGATGGAAAAAAGGAACGGGCTACGAGGGAAAGTACTTTAAAAGGACACGTCGCTTCACTATTGTAAAAAACGGCATGAGTCAATGGAGTACTGCATTTTTTGTCGATGGTTGCCTGTCAATAATTATGACACTTCATAGGCGTGCATATGTCAAAAGTAAAATAAATGGTTGGACAAAGATAAATATTGAAAATATAAAATTTAACATTCCTTTATCAAAAAAAAAATTAAGAATATCTGCATTAAAAAACATTTTTGAAAAAGCTTACCTGAAACTTACAGATATGTAACCTGGCAATTTTTAATTAAGAAAGATAAAAAGGTGATAAATGTCACAAGACGTAAAAAACAGTTGGTCTATTGGCAGGTCCAAAGTTTGTAAGCTTAGTCTAAGTTTTTACATTGCAAATTCGATTGATCGTAATCGAGCGTTCGATCACAGCAGCGTCAAAGTAAAATGATCCATAACTGGATTGATTAGGAGCTCAATTTCGTGTATGCATTCACAGCTATCGCTCCTAACAGAACGTTTATAAATTAAAATTGGTTATACTGAATTTGTGACCTTAAATCAACAGGTTTAGGGTCCATTTTACAATGTGATGATCGAACGAACTTATAGGATGCGACGTCTTAGTTCAAGGCGAACCACTAATAAGTATAGTCAAGATAAAATTAAATTTCAAATTCAAATTTCAAATATTTTTTATTCAAATAAACTTTTACAAGTACTTTTGAATCGTCAAGTGAATCTACCACTGGTTCGGAATGCCATTCCTACCGAGAAGAACCAGCAAGAAACTCGGTAAACTAAATCAGAGCCTCTGAAGCACGCCGTAAAAGTAACTGGTTCATTGCCCTTGTGTGATCCAAATTTTCGACTTCCATTAACTCCTTAACTCTATTCATTTCTTTCATATGCCGTAACTTCTCTAAAGCCATATCCTTTTCTATGTTCAGTATGGAACGGCGGTACAAGTAGATTTGTCTCTGTTGTTCTCTTTCTATTAAAATGTTTTTCCGCCTTAATATATCTGCATCATTTGCAGTTGGTAATTCTAAAAGAAAATTATTATTGATTACTTAATAATCCTTTTAAAAGTTATTTAGTATAGTTTAAACTGATCTAAAATGGCAGCTCTAAATATTTTGCCATCCCTTTTCGCATGGTGTATTGTGATGAAATAGTAGATTGTATTATAAGGGAGCAAAATGATATTTTTACGACGAGGGCGCTTTTTTGAATCCAGAGCGAAGTGAAGGATTCTAGAGTAGAATTCCGAGCGTAGCGAGGGATTCTTTAGTAGAATCCTGAACGTAGCGAGGGATTCAAAGTACGTCGCCCGAGCCAAAAAAATTTGCGCCCGAATGATACACTCTACTTTTCATCACCTGTATGAGAAACTAAAAAGCGCCTCATATTTTATTGTAATATTATTATTTAATAAAACATAGAGTAACAACTAAATTGAAATTAAATAGTAAGTATCTAATAATAAAACAAACAAAACCATGAATTTCTAACAATCTGTGAAAATTGACGAAAACGCGGGCTGTAGTTCGCGCCTTTAATTTGATTTCTTTTTTTTTAATTCAGCCGGCGGTGCGACTATGGGCCGTCGTACCAGCCAGTCTTTATTCAAACAATATTTGCGTTCGATTTCTTTGGCGCTGAACGACGACCTCCGTGGCGCAGTGTGTAGCACTTTTGCCTTAACGTGCGGAGGTCCCGGATTCGATCCCCGGCAGGGTCAGTTTGGGAATTTATAATTTCTGAATTTTCCCTGGTCTGGCCTGGTGGGAGGCTCCGGCCGTGGCTAGTTACCACCCTACCGGCAAAGACGTGTCGCCAAGCGATTTAGCGTTCCGGTACGATGCCGTGTAGAAACCGAAGGGGTATGGGTTTAATAGAACTGCCATGCCCCTAACAGGTTAGCCCGCTACCATCTTAGACTGCATCATCACTTACCATCAGGTGAGATCGTAGTCAAGGGCTAGCTTGTAGTGGATAAAAAAAAACACTAAGATGTTCCAAATACAAAAAGTGCGCGGCAAAGATAATTGCGGCGCACTTTTTGAAATAAAAAGGATTAAAAACTCATTTCTGCCTGCTAAAAGTTTCTAGAAAACACCACCTTTGGGTGCACTTCAAGGCGAACCAAGTCGTCCTCTTCGAATACATGGGATGAAAAGCAATATATTTAGAAGTGAAATTTAACTTTTTGGAATTATGTGCCTTATAAGTAACAACTATATCCATGCAAAAAATCACGTCGATGCTTTGCTCCGTTGTGACGTGATTGAAGGACAAACCAACAAACAAACACACTTTCTCATTTATAATATTAAGTATGATATAATATTACTTGTTTTGAAGGTGAAGAAAAACATCATAAGGAAACCTGCATACGCAAGAGTTCTTCACTTGGCCAGTGTGGTGAACTATGACCAACCCCTTTTAGTTCTGACTGGAGACTCGTGATCAGCAGTGGGTGGTTTTGAAATAATGATGAACTTTGTAAAGATTACATCGTACCCTTATAAATGGAAGTGACCTAACTCAAAATTCCTGTAAATTCTGATTTTGAACTGACCTTAAAAAGCCTACTCTAAAACCCTGTGGTAAAAAAGACCTTTCTTTCTCCTTTTTTGAGTTAGGTCACTTTCATTCTAGGGGTGTGACATCAAATCAATCAATCAAAAAAAAAAATTATAAATTCGAAAGTTTAGATGGATGTATGGATGTATGAATGGATGTTTGTTACTCAATCACGCCCGAACAGCTGAACAGATCTGGATGAAATGCACAGAGATAGATTATTGTCTGGAATAACACATAGGCTACTTTTTATCCCAGAAAACGAAAGAGTTCCCGCGAGAGCCAAAAAACCCTCAATCCACGCAGTCGCGGGCATCAGTTAGTGAAAACATAAAACGTACATACCTAAAGGTTTACGGACTGTGTTTGTGTTGTGTTTTATTAAATCTGGCTGATTAACAGCTACCAGTCTCACTGGTCTTCTTTCTCTTTCTTGGTGACAAGTTTCTGAAGATGTGCTAGAACTGCCTTGCGTTGGGCTTTCTGCTCTTAAAATGTTTGGTGCTGTAATGTGAAATAATCAATGTATTTTCTGAATCATCAAATATACCAGCTTCTATTTAAGTTATTGGCTTCTGATAGTAATATAACAACATGAAAATAATATTTTTACAGTGGGCCATGTAAGCCAGTGCCCTCCATACTAATATTTTACTTAAATCCAAAATGAGTCTTTCTATTTGTCTGACTGTCTGTGTGCTACACTTTCAAGGCTCGTCTTTTCAACCGATTTTGACGAAATTTGGCGCACAGATAGGTTGCATCCTGGAGAAGGACAGGCACTGGCCTTATCTAGTACTCTAATAAAACACTTACTTGAAGTTGAAAGTGGGTTGTCTTTTGAGTCCCAATCATTTGGTGTTTCATCTGAAAAATCAGAACACTGTCATGTTTTTTTTCAACATTTACATAAGTACACAGTTATGCATAAACATAAGTATCTACACATTGATGCAAGTAATTATTGTAAAATATTTTCATCAAAAGAGCAAACACCAGCAGGGAAATCCTGCTGGTTCTTCTCTGGATTCAAAACCACTTGTCAATATCAACTTGAATAAAGAATATGTAGCAGATCTAAGACAAACAGTAATGAGACTGCTCCTTTGTCATGGCCCAGCTGTTCAACCAATTTTAATGACATTTGGCAGAGTTATCCTGAAAAAGAAACTGTGATGAAAACTTTCATATAAGGTCATGTTTTTGTGTCATTATTTTTTTTCACATACATAGTTACATTTTTTTTTATCCACTACAAGCTAGCCCTTGACTGCGATCTCACCTGATGGTAAGTGATGATGCAGTCTAAGATGGTAGCGGGCTAACCTGTTAGGGGCATGGCAGTTATATTAAACCCATACCCCTTCGGTTTCTACACGGCAACGTACCGGAACACTAAATCGCTTGGCACGTCTTTGCCGGTAGGGTGGTAACTAGCCACGGCCGAAGCCTCCCACCAGACCAGACCAGGGAAAATTCAGAAATTATAAAAAATTGACCCTGCCGGGGATCGAACCCGGGACCTCCGCACGTTAAGGCAACAGTGCTACACACTGCGCCACGGAGGTCGTCAAACATAAATATTTAAGTAATAAGCTGCTAACCACCACCACCACCACAACAGCCCATTAACGTCCCACTGCTAGGCACAGGCCTTCACTCTCATAGGAGAGAGGGAATAAGCTGCTAATGCATACATTAAAATTTTGAAACTGTATTTCACTTTAATACAAAAAAAAATGATCCTTTACTAATAGTAATTAAACAAAGAAAATGTAAGAACGTACAAGTCTCAGTATTCCTTTCCTCTGTGAAGACAGTGTCGCTATCCATTGTGTTAGAGATTTCAGGCTTCAGGTCTGTCTCCTCTTCGTCTCCTGGCACATAATCTCCATTTGGAGGAGATATACTTCCACCGCCAGTTAACCTTCTCATTTCCATTTTCTTGGAATGGGCCTCCCTTCTCAATCTTTTTAGTTTCTCCCAGCATCTTCTCAATTGTATGGCTTCACGCTGTTGAATATTTCCTCATGTTAAAAGAGAAAACATTAATGAAAAACCTCTAGTTGCACATGCATGTGTACATTTTAAGTTTTAATGCTCGTGTTTAAATTTCTTTGTACATTTCATACCAAATCGGTAGAGGTCTCTTAAACTTAACCGTGGGTATTGTCTCCCTTTAAACACTGTAGTCTTTGGTATTATGCGAAAGTGTCTACTACTTTTTATTGGTATGTTTATAATAAAGTTTACCTTCGTGACAAAAGAACGGTTGTTATATCTTCTTTTAATCCTGTCCCAAGCCTCGGTCTTTAGTTTATTGATAGGTTTAATGGTCCGCTTGTCTTTTAAAATTTTTTCCTGCTTTATGAGGGAAACCAATAACTCCTTCTCTGCCTCAGAAAATATAATTTTTGTTGGGACTGATGCCATTTTTTTATTCATTTATTAGGTACAATAATAATTATTGAACATTGATTTTAAATATTTTATTGTTTTTCGCACGCGCCCAATCCCATTAAATAATACCACTATTACCACGAAATTATGAATTACAACTCTTGGCCCACCGCCCAAACAATAAACTAATTTTGCCGAAAATCGAAATGCCCAAAATACGTAGTATTATGTGTTCTGTGCAAAATACTAAACAAAAACTTTAGAAGTCAAAAATAAAAAGAGCAAAACATGTCACAAAAAGTTTCAAACAGAGGTCTATCGGTCTATCTATCCCATAGAGTAGGACAGAGACAGGTAACGTAAATATTGTGGTCTATCCATCGATATATAATTACGTATAATAGGTACTAGATGGGCCCTTTCATAGAAAAATGGCGGGCGTCCGACTTGCTGAACACGTTCCGCAGACCGCACCTGTCTTATGCCTGTCTTTGTCCCCGTCGTAGCGCTGTCACGATCGCTCGTCGTATAGATATTTTGATAATATTAAGTTAATATCTAAAGTCAAATTAGTTTGGCACTGTATAATTTTTATTTAAAGGTAAGTGTTTCAATTCACAATCATACATTTACAAAAAAACGTTATTTAATCTTCCTTTTTAATATTTTTATCCATTACGCAATAATTTAATTTCCGCGGCAAACTGTATGATATTTTTTTTACTAACTGGCCAATTAGTAAAAACTTTGGGCTTTGGGTTCCAGGCGAAGAATAGTCAGCCCAGTACGATAAAAAAATGCAACCAAGATTAGAGACGGGCAGAACGTACAATAGGCATTAACATTAAAAATTAAACTCACGTCAATAATACATTTTACATATTATTATTATAATAATATTATGATAAAATTTGTTATTGACGTGAATTAAATTTTTAACTAACTTCAATAAAGTTTTTAGCATAAGTAGTTACTGAATTATGCAAAGTGTGACGGACGGACATGTCGCACCACAAGGGTTGTTTTTTTATTTTGGTACGCAACCTTAAAAATGATTTTATTTCTGGCAATTTTCGACAAAACTTCAGTATCAATAACTAACAAATAATAAAATTTAAAAAACCCACGACGTACTGCAACTCCCCATTGTGTGGACTTTGACCTTAAAATATATCTAAGAACCTTCTCACAAGCTATACATATCTAATGCAAAAAACCGCATTATAATCGGACCAATAGTTTTACAGGAAAGTTGTAACAAAAAGTAGTAAATATAACATCATATTAACATTTATCGTTTACCTCAGAGAGTACACTGATGTAGGTAAGTATTATTTTCAACAAGCGCATCTGTACTAATCTATGACCGAGTCGTATACGTTCAAGCTGTCATTCAGCAATGGCGCATATTGCAAGCAAGTTCCCGCTTTTCAGACTAGATGGCGCTGTTAATAAGTCCACATTCTTTGTTTGACTGGGCCCATATAAATAAATTGAGGTCGTTGGGTCTATCCCATTCCCAACTCTCCAAGCTCACTGCTCAGTCTGCTCATACCATACTACGAAAAAAGCAAACATACTACTCTATGGTCTGCTCAGTCTCAAAGTCAGAGACAAGATAAACCCAGTCAATATCGGCAACGCCTGTCATTGAGCCTGTCACGGTCACAGTCCACAGTCACAAGGTCACGACAAAAAAAAAAGAATAGTGTCAAAGTGACACCCATAGAATTATTATACTCTTTGCCCATGCAATGACAGTCGCTCAGACAGTCGCACCGACCAGAAAAAAAAGGACAGTCGTTTCACTTTCACTCCACAATGCCCACAGGCCACAGAGTACTTTGTCTAGTTCCCGTAGATTTGCAGCAAAAAATTCCTTTTAAAACAACAGACTTCCCAAGGGACAAAAGTAAAAAAATATTTTGATTTCTATTTTCTACACAAGTTAAAGTCGGACGAGCCTGACGCGTCAACTTTGCTTATCCTTGGCTTGGCACCCGCCCGCCCGACTTCAACTTAGTGTGTAGAAATCAAAATAATTATTTTTTACTTTACAGTGACTTGCAAGTCGGTTTTTTGGAAATAATTTTTATTTTTAACTTTTTAGTGTCAGGGTTGAGGATTTGGAGTCAGAATTTTTTATGGGACCACCTCGAGAGCTTGCTAGTTTCTACACGGCATCGTACCGGAACGCTAGATCGCTTAGCGGTACGTCTTTACCGGTAGGTTGGCAACTAGCCACGGGCCACGGCCAAAGCCTCCCACCAGACTAAAATAAAAGCAAATCCTATTTATCGCTACCGCATTTCAACTGACGAGCGAAAGCGAGAGATCGAATACCATGCAGCTGTACCTTTATACCTCCTAGGATTCCACCAGTACAACTACAGCCCAGTCACACTGCTGGGCAGAGGCCTCCACTCTCATAGGAGAGAGGAAATTAGAGCTTAGACCCACCACGCTGCTCCAATGCGGGTTGGCGGACTTTTAATTATTATTATCATGTTAGTGATAATAACCGGGACCGACGGCATAACGTGCTCGGAAGCACGGGGTGTAACACCGCCAACTACCTAACTCCGGGCTAGTAGGTACTGAGAATTTCTAGTCAGAAAAACCCAATACTTATTAGATAGGGCCTGACGCGGGACTCGAACCCGGGACCTCGACAGCAACAGTCAAACATGCTAACCACTAGACCAACGAGGCACTCATTAGGATTCTACAGTACTTATATTTATTTATGTACTTCGTACGCGTAGATCGGGTTTTTGTGGTTCCCGCGGGAACTCTTTAATTTTCCGGGATAAAAAGTAACCTATGTCTGCGTGGACTGTTTTTTCGATTTCCGAGGGAACTCCTTAATTTTCCGGGATAAAATCAAAATCGGTTCAATAGGTGGGCCGTGAAAGCTTAGCAGACAGACACACTTACGCATTTATATTATAGTATGGAATATTTGGCAATGATTTTCTCTAATGGCCCTGATAGTTGATTGTGATAATGAGTGATAATGAAAAAAAATAGGTACCCGGGTGAGTTTATTGTGGGCTCTTCTCAGACCAGGGCGCGTTTGGAACCCTCGTAGCTTTAGTTTAAGATGTCGTACTGTCGTTATCACCATTATATTGTTACTCGTATAATTATGTTATAAATAACCGAACGTCAACAAGTGTAGTATACCTACCTAAATCAATTTAGGTAAATAAAAATAAACGTTCTTTGACTCTTGACTCTATTATGGCATATTCGTGTAGTCCACACGACTTTGCTTGTGTGAGATACAGTCCGAAAAACATAACTGACCCGTTAATAGCGTCACTAGTGTATAATATGAAAATAAAATAAACACAAAAACTAAACAGACATAAAAATTTGTTCCAATTTTGGCCACCGGGCCAGATAAGTAAGGGCTATATTATGTGCGTTTTAAGAAATTAAATATCAGGAATTAAGGAAAACATTGAGGAAACCTGCAAAATATGTTCTCAAAGGTATGTCAATTCTGCCAATCCACACATGCCCAGCGTGGTGGACTATGGCGAAACTCTTCTCATTCTGAGAGATCATGTTCATTGGTGAGTCAGTTAAATGGGTTAAGATAAATCAATATTCAAAAGGATTTCGTTGGGTAAAATAAAAGAATACAGTATTTTTGGTGAAGTATTATGTATTGATTTTTATTAGATAGTACCTCATTTTACATGCGTTCTAATAATTAGAACAATTAAAATATGTATTCTTAAAAATTAACTTAAAAATGTACTTAATCACTTAAAAGTACTTACCTAATATAAACGAAATTTCTAGTTAAATTAAATTAATAAACAGCTAAGCATGAAAGTACGGTAGAGACGTTGAATAATTTATTCAATCATATTTATATATAAATACATCACTTGGTCTTACTTAGTTAGTACTTAACTTAGTAATAAATAAAACTATATATTCATACAGAATTATTAAACCTAATAAAAAGATTTATTAACGAGGTTTATTTCTAGTTTTTTTACATAATAATTATTAATAACTGAAACTGCAAAAAATGAGTTGTTCTACTTTTTAACATAAGTTATCTTATCTAATATTACAGAAGAATCTTCTATTAATTATCAATAAGTGCATATAATAAGTATAATATTTTATAAGTTACACTTAAGCCTACTTGCACTGCTCTATACTCAAATCAACGTTATTTGTTTTAATGCGGTCACTTTCTGGCAAGCGCAATATATTTTGCTGTTGCCACAAAAGTTGCAGCAACTAAATCAGTTTAAATGTCGTTGCGTAAGCGGCCCATTTATCTTTGCAATTATCTTAATTATTACCTACCAATAACTTTATAAGTATTAATTATTATTTAAAATACTCGCCCATGTGCGTGCAAAGTTAATTGAGACAGGAAATAATTAATATGCAAATGCATACTTAATCTATCAATAAACTGTAATGAACTTTACCTAAAAATCAATTTTCATTAATTCCTAACTTTAATTGTTAAAATAACTTACAAGCACAATTTTGATAAAATATTAACTAAGTAAGTAACTAAGTAGTAATGCTAATTTTTATATTGAATTCCATATTAAGCATAAATACAAACTAATATATTTATATGTTGTTAAATTAATTACCTACCTTTTTTAACAATGGCTGCATCATAGTGATTCTGCCTCTATTATAAATCGCTGAAAGATTGGGTACATACCTAAAGTGTATAATATAATATCTAGCTGTTGTTTTAAATATCAACAAGATTTCCTTCAGCTGTACATTTATATAGTTATAGTTTAGTAACTACTAAAATACGGTAATATGTGATGTATTTTTATTGGTATACTAATAACCACATTCTCTTTACGGAGCATCATAGAATGATACTATTTCAATGTTGTCATGTAAACAATATACCAACATATAATTAATTGGCACATAGACATATTGAAAATGTACAATAATATCATAATATAATAGGTATATGTTTAACTCTGGATCTCTTTTGCTATTAAGTCTCATAATAAAACGGTTTGTAAGAGATACTCAGGGCCCAGTTATTTAACTTTTTGGCTATTAAAGTATAAATTTATGACCACTGTTTTTCGAATATATTAATCCTAAGAGGGTTATTAAGTGTACACCATTAACAACATCCCTTTAAATAAATCCTTATAATGCCCTATACCCTTTCGTCCTATTAACACTTTGAAACAGTATGTCGGGAACTATTGCAATTTTTTTTTATATCTAGACTTTCAAAAGACAAATAGTTTTCACTGACTATGTTTTAATTTACACTAAGTAGGTATAATTTTATAATTGCTGTAAGTAATGTTTATTTCGAAGAAAAACTTATTGGTCATAGTTTTAATTTTTTAGTTCATATTTATACTAGTGGTTCGCCCCGAACTGAGACCTCGCGGCGCCATCTATTGACATCATTGTGAAGTTCTGTTAAAAATACTGAAGCTCATTAAAAATTAAATATTTTCGTTTCCTTATAATATTTATCTAATTTTAGTATTTGTTGTTCAAGTACAGGATATAATTCAAATAATTGATCAAGTTTCAGGCTCAGCCTTTCAGAAAATTATGAGTTCTGAGGTCAACTTTGGACGTTAGAAAATCCCTATTTTGAAAGCCCCCCATTTCGTCAATTTTAGGGGAAAAATTAAAACAAAATTATTTTTGGACTTTATTCTTAATTATCTTTAAAATGATATACCGCAACCCTAGGTAACACTATAAAAAATATTTTACTTCGCATTCGCTTCTATGAGAGCCCCCCTGAAATAAAGATTTTTATAACTTTTTAAGCCATATTCGGCGGGAGGCCATCGGTTTACATATTATATTTAAAGCTGAAGTAATTATTGTACAGTAATTCAGAAGTTATAAGGCTCTGACAGACGGGCGGACGGACGGACTTACGGACGGACGGACGGACGGACAAGTGCAAATTGCAAAAACAAGTGCAAAAGTATTATAATACTTTACTAACTTACTGTTACTTAAGTAATACGCACGTTTATTTGATTACACAGACGATGAAAATATGTTTGAGATAACTAGGTTTAAACATTATGTTACTTAGGTTTATAAAAAGTACATCGTTAAATCAAATCATAAATTCTTTTTATGTTTTAGTTTTGCATAAAATAAAATTAACTATGTAACTACAAACTTAATCAATAAACTCTTAAACTTAATTAATATAAATATTTTTGTTAAGTAACTGACTACTTTAAAAAATGCAAGATAGATTTTATATAAAATTATATTATATAAATTTATCATAAACTTACTAGTTAAAACTAATAATAAAATATATTAAATTAATATATACAAATCTTAAGTAGTATAGTACTAGATCGTTTATGTTAATAAAAATGAGAATATATAAAAAGTAAAATAAAAGCATTACCTTCAACAGGATCATTGTAAATTTAAATGTTGCCTAGAAAAAAAAACAGAAAAACTTTTATTAAACTATTTTCAAAATGGGGGTTTTGACATATTTATTATAAAAAATAATTATATGTATTTATTATCTATAGTCTATACTAATATTATAAAGAGGTAAAGTTTGTGAGTTTGTGACGTTGTAGGGGGTAATTTCTGGATCGAACCGGTTTTGAAAATTCTGGTACCAATAGAAAGCCACATTTTTTGTGAGTATTAACCCGAAAAACAAGGGAGTTCCCGTGGGAATTTAAAAAACTTATTCCAAGCGGACGAAGTCGCGGGCATCTGCTAGTCTCATGAAGTAACATTGTCTGATATAGTAAAGTCCTGACTGACTGACTGACTCATCAACATCCAGACCCGCCCTTGGATCTAGAAAACTAAAATTTTGCACACAGGTCTCTTCTCTCTTATATAAAAAAAAAATACGCACCGAATTGAGAACCTCCATCTTTTTTGGAAGTCGGTTAAAAATTAATTGCTGTTCGTTAGTCTTGCTAAAACTCGGAAACGGCTTGACCGATTTTGATGGATTTTTTTGTGTGTGTTTGAGTGGGTCCCCGGATAGTTTATATTCACAATTGGACCCGGTAGGCGCTGCAATCAGGTTCTAGATTCAGGGCAGGATCTATTTTATTATTAAGGTTCTAGGCCGGCAGATGCCGGGGCCGATAGTATAATATAAAAAAGGAACAAGGCCGGATTTTTTGAAAACCCCACGAGAGTTAAGCGGCAAGCAGTCACTAGTTTTATAAAGAACTAGATGATGTCCGCGACTTCGTCCGCGTGGATTAACGTTTTTTATTCCCGCGGGAACTCTTTCATTTTCCGGGATAAAAAGTCCTTTTCTGCGATACAACCTATCCCTGTTCCAAATTTCATCAAAATCGGTTGAAAAGATGGCCGTGAAAGCGTAGCAGACAGACAGACAGATGGACACACAGCCAGACACACTTTCGCATTTATAATATTAGTATGGGTACTTTACAATATAATATAATAATACTTTTGTGGTATTTAAATATTATAAACAACCTACTGAACAATATCGTGCAAGATTGGACAATAATAAAGATTCATAACTGTAAAATGTCTGAATAAAGGCTTTATTTATATTTATTTATTAAACAAATAATTTAAAAATTACTTACATAATATGCTCCAATGTCCGGATTTCATCCCATCACTTGTCGATAATTTTCTGTGGTAATAGTTAAGAAAACTAATAAAATTGAAAAATTATATCAAACCGAACATAAGTCCTGATTCTGAAAATCGCAATTCAATTTAATTAATTTTATTTTAGAGACTAGGTTTCTTTAGAATATATTTTATGCCTTAAAACATACTCTACGCATCGATATATATGTAGGCAATAGATGGGCCCTTTCATAGAAAAAAATAGGGCGTCCGACTTGTAGAGCGCGCTCTACACCTGTATAAGCATGACCTTGTCCCCGCTATGGCGCTGTCCCGCTTTCCAGAGCGTTATAGTGCTCGCGTTATGAACTGAGGCATTGGGCCATAAATGTCAATAACAATAGGAATGTGCAACGCTTTGCGCCTTATCGCGGCGGACAAATAGAGTTGTTACTTGTTTACGTTTAGTACCGAAAGGTAACAAGGATAATATGACCTCTGTACATTTTTTTCATTTTTATTTCTCACTTCGATCTAGATAGTTGTGTATAATGGAAAATTTGTTCTCTAACGTGGATTTAAAAAAGAAAAGGTGATATTATCGTGCAAGCTCGAATTATAAATCTACAGGAAGACGATAGTGACACAGATGACTCAGATGAAGAAGATAATTTTAGTCTGTAGTATATAATATAATTTAATAATTAAATTATACAGTAAAATATTTGTTAAGGGTCAACACAACGTCTTCTCCCGGACAGATTCCCGCTAGATGGCGTTGTTAGGGCTTTTGACAGGTTTTTGATATTTTCGCAAAGTTGCAATGCACTGATTTTAAAAATATTAAAATTGCGGCAGTACATCAATGCCTATTATTTTATCACATAATTAGTTTACTTTAAAACAGAGCCATTTAGTCAACTAGTCAAATTATAAACCTCTGTTATATCGATTACTGTATATACGCAATACCCACGCACACACTGACAATGGTTGTTATCCAAGTTCTGTGGTTCTAACATAAACTACGAATTGTTTACTATAAAATTTAACTAGATGGCATTGAAACAAAAACTGCTGCGTTTTGCTTAGTATTGTTTTTTTATTTATTTCATTCGGATACAAGATAAACTTTCAGCTTTGACTGCAATCTCACATGGTTGATGGTGCCACCATGTGAGATGGCGGTAAGTGATGATGCAGTCTAAGATAGGAGCGGACTAACCTAGAAGGGGTATGGTAGTTTTTATTAAACCCATACTTTATACCCCTTTGATTTCTACATGGCATCGTACCGGAACGCTAATCGCTTGGCGGCACGGCTTTGCCGGTAGGGTGTCTTTGCTGCGGACGGGTGACAACTTACAATAATGTGGCTAGGGTTGCCAACTTTTTTGGAAACAAGCTACTTCAAATTTCAATATACCTACCTACAGAAAACGAACAATTGGCCAATTCTTGAAAACTATTGAAACGATTTTTATGAAACTTGCACTGTTCCCTAAGTTGAAGTAAATGTAAGCCAGTAAAAAAAGATTAGTCGCATATTTTCGAATAAATGCATGGACAAACATACATGACATACAGACTTACATATACATATTATGTTTGGAAGCCCTAATAGATTGTCATTTATGTGAATACTACCTGATGCCTGCGACTTCGTCCGCGTGGTTTGAGTTTTAGTTATTCCCGCGGGAACTCCTTAATTTTCCGGGATAAAAAGTAGCCCATGTCACTCTCCAGGTCCTCAACTAACTATACCTATGCCAAAAATAACATCGATCCGTTGCTCCGTTGCGGCGTGATTGAAGGACAAACCAACAAAAAAAAACACTTTCGCATTAATTATAATATTAGTATGATATGAAGTATGATTTTGCAGTTCCAATAATATAACACACGAAATATATTATGCGTGTCGAATTGTCTTTTGGAAGTCGGTTAAAAATAGTTTTTATTTGTTCAAAAGTTGTGAAAATACTTATACTAGTTCTGGAAAATTATATAATTAAGTAGGTTTTTTACGAATCCCGTGGCAGCCAAATCGGTAGTGACGTGATTAAGTAACAAACATCTGTAAGATTCCTGGTCAGGTCCCCCGTTGAAGTGATACACATACTTCGCTTTAATTCTTTTTTTTTCTTCTGTTTGCTTGTTTGCGTAATTTTCCCCCGTTTAAGTACTCATTAATGCAATAACTGTCATTTCGGACAGAGTGCCGGCTTATAATTAAATCGAGAGATGTAATAATAAATTAATAATTGGGTAGTACCGAGTACGGGTGGCAAGTGGCAACCCTACTGATGAGGCGTACTGTTGCAAGCCACGCGCAAGAGCGAAATAAGAAATTATTATCACCGCGATAATATAGACCAAGAGGAAACGAAATGTTTTTTTATCTGATTTTATTTATTAGACACACAACAGATTATGACAAATACAAGTAAAACTGATAATGTACCTACTTATTGATGTGAATGTTATGCCTATACCGAAGTTGAACGATTTATATTAAAATATAAATAGGTAGGTACTTATAATAAAACTGTAACGGGTCCAATTCAGTATATTGAAAAAAAATTTTTTTTTTGAAGAGTACTCCATATTCTTTTGAATTTTTTTTCATTTATTTAATTATACTCCATAACTCAGCCAAATCTGAACCGCTGATCTGAAATCGCTTCGCTCGGTCAATTAGAGATAGGTACGGTACATATTGCATATGTACTTATCTCATCACTCATGCAGATACTCAAAAAATAAAAACAGGAGGAAATGAACGGAAATTAGTGCCGCTGCCTCCCGGACTATAGAGGCCGCATCGGCTAGCGATGCGCGATTTTGAATTCAATTCGAATTATCAAAATCAGTAACTAACTTGAATAATGCTCCACTACCTAATTCGAGTCGATTAGTAGATAGTTAGTAGTTAGTACTAACGAATAAAACTTTAATTTGAAATTGAGCCATAATTGCAAATTTATGTTATACTAGCTGATGCCCGCGACTTCGTCCGCGTGGAATAAGTTTTTGGATTCCGAAATTTTGCGAAAACTCTTCAATTTTCCGGGATAAAAAGTAGCCTATGTCACTCTCCAGGTCCTCAACTGTACCCATGCCAAAAATCACGTCGATCCGTTGCTCCGTTGCAGCAGCGTGATTGAAGGACAAACCAACAAACAAACTGACTTTCGCATTTATAATATTAGTATGATGATATTATGAAGTCAAGGACCTTTAGACCAAGGTCCTTGTATGAAGTATGATATGATTTCAATTATACCTCCTAGGTATCGATAAAAAGTTTCAATTTAAACCTAGGTAGGTATAAAGCCGCGGAAAAACGGTAGGTAGGTAAATACCTAAAAACATGAAGGCTATAACACAGTAGACATTTCATCTATAGGTAAGTAGGTAGGTATACCTACCTATCATACTTTTAATATTATACCTATGGGGGAAAGTAAGTTTGTTTGTTACTCTTTCACGCAAAAACTACTGAACCGATTTGGCTGAAATTTGGAATGGAGATAGCTTATAGCCTGACTTAGAACATACCTAGACTACATTTTATCCACACGGGCGAAGCCGCTTGCAAAAGCTTGTATGTATAAAAATTATAATCATACTTCATAGGTACTAATATTATAAATGCCAAAGTGTGTTTGTTTGTTGGTTTGTCCTTCAATCAAGCCGCAACAGAGCTACGGATCGAGGTTATTTTTTGCATGGGAATAATAGAGGACCTGGAGTTACATAGGTACCTAGGTAGGCTACTTTTTATCCCAGGAAATCAAAGAGTTCCCGAGGGATTTCAAAAACTTAATCCACGTAGACGAAGTCGCGGGCATCAGCTAGGTAGTTACAAAGTTATCTTTTAAACTCTGAACCGATTTTGATGAAACTTACAATGATATTTTACTCTTTTCCTAGATTTATTCGACGCATTGGACTATCGGTTGCCTTGTTTATTTAGTTCATTTTGATCTCAACAAATCCAAGTAGGTAGGTATATCGCAACACACAATCCACAATTGGGGGAAGCCCCGTCGCTAACGTCCGCAGGAACTACCTTCTACCTCACTGCACGTGTCCCCTGGGTCACAGTATTGGTATATAGATACCAATACTGTGCCTGGGTGGTGCTAAACGAGCGACGAACTTGTAGGCGAAATAAGCGTTCTTTTTATGCCTGGATACGATTAAATAGTTTGATCCCGATATACCACGACCTTCGCCGATCTGTTTTATAGATGAAACCTACTTTTTATTTAATAATAGATAAACACGCCTAAAATAGGTTAATTTGATAACAAACGCGATGGTATAGCATTGGCTACAATAAACTTGTCAAAAAAAAAATTAAAATTAATTTATTTAAAAATAGCCTGGACCGTATTTTGATAGGCAAACTAATGTAGGCGTATTTATCTATTATTAAATAATAAAAGTTGTTTCCAAAAAACCGACTTCCAAAGCCACTGTAGAAATCAAAATTATTTTATACTTTACAATGGCTTTGGAAGTCGGCTTTTTGGAAAGAATTTTTATTTTTAACTTTTTAGTGTACTCTAAATCCCCACGGCTTAGGAGTGCAGTACCCTGCAGCGTTAGAGTTGAGGAGTTAAGACTTGGTTTTAAGTATGAAGTCGTTGCTTGACACCTACAATCTGAATTCACCATTAAAAATCCTAAATCACTATGTTTAAGGAGTTCTGTTCCCTGCAGCATCAGGGTTGAGGAGTTGGCACTTGGGTTTAAGTATGAAGGCGTTGCTTGACACCTACAATAAGAATTCATCATAAAAAAATCCTAAATTGCTATTTTAAGGAGTTCTGTACCCTACAGCATCAGGGTTGAGGAGTTGGGACTCAGAGTTGTATTTTATACACGTGACTTGATACCTACTATATTAATTTACCATCAAAATTTCCTAAATGCCTAGTTTTGAGGATTTCATGTAGTACGGTACACCTACAGCATCAGGATTGAGGATTTGGAGTCAGAATTTTTTATGGGACCACATCGGGAGCTTCCACTAACCAGTGAAAAAAAATTTTTCAAATCGGTTTAGAAACAACGGAGATATGCACCGACATACATTTAAAAAAAACATACGCGCCGAATTGAACCTCCTCCTTTTTTGGAAGTCGGTTAAAAATAAAAAGTAGGTTTCATCTATTATACAGATCGGTGAAGGTCGTGGTATAGCGGGATCTACTACGAAAATAATTTATCCACAATCCGCGTACTTAGATATGAACCTTCATGCAACTTCCCCTATCCTATAAAAGTTTATAGCATGTAACAGCGAACTAGTTTTACAGTATAATGATAGATGGCGATCAAATATATTTTTTTGACGCATTATTTAGGCGACACGGGCGACATCTATCAAGACGAATGTAAACTTCACAACTCACACATGCGTAAATCTGACACTTTTATTATAAATAATGTAAATATTTGTCTGACATGAAAATTGCGACCATAAAAAGCCCTAAAGAAATGATAAAACAAATTAAAAAAACACAAAAATGTATATATTTCAAGAATAATCGAAAAGAAAAATGTATGAAAGTCGACCTATGCACGTGCGCCTTAAATGTATGTTGTCGATAAATGTTATCGATATCAACTACCTGCTGTTACGCACCTCATTATGATGCTCCATAAGCCCAATGAGTGCGAGCGAGATAGACTGATTGGAATGATTTATGGCCCAACGCCTCAGTTCTTAACGCGAGCACTATAGTAAATTAGGTCCACATTCTTTGTTTGACAGGGCCCGTCTATATAAATTGAGGTCGTTAACGCAAAAAGTGCGGATTTGATTCCTGAACTGAGTTACGTCCTAAAATGACATCCTATAAAGAAATTTTTATCATCGTTTATTTAACAAAGGATACGTAAACACCTCTCAGCGTCAGCAGGGCTCGCAAATCTTACATTGGCACATCCAGGGGTTGTCAACTCTAGGAATACAACATGGCCCAATTCTGTTAACTTCTGTCCCAAGTTCACAAAGTTTGTCGTTGGAGGTAACTGCGAAATCAATAAACTTAATATTTCACTAAAAATACATCGACTTCGATTTAAAGTAATAATCCTCCCGACCGAATTCCAGCCACAAAGATCAGCCTTCTATGATCTTCTAGTGCACAAATGTGTGTGTGCACAAATAGGGCACAAACAGGTGCACTCTTTATTCCCTTACTCTCATAGCCCGATGGGACGGAAAATCTGACACGTTCGGAGGGAGCTCAAGCGCAAGACCGACGGCTTTACGTGCTATCCGAAGCACGGGGATGAAACATCACCAACTTCTTAACTCCGGGCTAGTACTGACATTTTATTGTCTGAAAAACTGTCAGGAATGGAACTCAGATGAAGTTCAATTAAAATTTTAATACTAAAAGCAAGATAAAGGTAGTAATATTAACTCACATTAGTTATTTGAAGCATAACTGGATCTGGTCCTTTGAACATCCTCACGTTCGACCAAAACATATTTGGCATGTTTGGCCTCATCGGGCCATTTGGCATTGACATCGGTCCCCGGGGGCCCATTACAGGGCCCGGTCCAGGCCCCATCATAGGGCCAGGGCCTGGGAAACGATTTGGGCCACCCATTGGACCTCTAGGTCCAACTATTGGGCCTCCTGGGCCAACCATTGGACTCATTGGACCTGGTATTGGAAACCTAGGTCCATTCATCATAATATTATTAACATTTTGAGACGGACCATGCCCAGATTCGATTCCTGGTACTGGTGGACAAATGGGGTACATTGGGCCTGGATTGGCCATTGGAAACCCAGGTCTTGGTCCTGGGCCCATTGGCATTGGTCCAGGTATTCTTGAGCCCATACCAGATGGATTTGGACCTCTGATGGGAGCTTGCATTTGCATCGGATTCGGTACAGGCATCGGGTTTTGCATCTGTGGCCTAGGTGGCATTTTATTTATTAATGGTGCTTTATTCTGTGGTCGTATTACTGGGATATTGCTACCAGGCTTTTGTCCCACTGGCCCAAAATTGCTCTCACTTTTCTGGGTGTTATTTTTATCTATAGGTGAATCATTTCGTTCACTATCCGTGTCATTATGACTGTTTTGACTTGGAGTAGATACTAAACGAACGAATTTCGCCATCTCTTCGTCTATGGTAATGCCAATTTTTTTCAAAAAGCTAGATTGGAAAAGACACGCATCCAAATTTGATGTTTTTCCTTTAAGAAACCTTTTATATTGGTCCCCAAGGTCTGGCAAAGGTTTGCCGTATTTGCCCAATCCTGGGCCCACATCGACTAAACCTTTTGGCAGTAATGTCTTGTTTTCTGTCGCATTGTTCATTTTTACTTTGAGTTTTTTACCGTAATACTGCTGGCCGTTTAGCATTGACACTGCCTGAAAAAGAAATTGAGACAAATAATTTGTTTAGAGATAACAAGTAATAACTAAACGATTCCCACGACTCGACCATTCACATAGATTTAGATTTTTATTATAAACATTTTATTTCAGGCAACAAGGCCCATATTATAAAATACATTAACACCTAAAAAATAAAAACAAATAAAATAAAATACAATCTTAAAATACTATAAGTAGGTAAATACAATATTAAAAAAGACTAATACTAATATACTAGGGATTTTTCTCCAGCTTCTCTATAGCGACTTTTAGGGGTAATGGGAACTAAAAAACGCATTAAGAGTTATAGTTCGTTTGTTCTCTTATAAATTACTAGCTGATGCCTGCGACTTCGTCCGCGTGTTTTAAGTTTTATTGATTCCCGCGGGAACTCCTTAATTTTCCGGGATAAAAGCCTATGTCACTCTCCAGGTCCTCAACTATATGCATACCAAAAATCACGTTGCGGCGTGATTGGAGGACAAACCAACAAACAAACACACTTTCGCATTTATAATATTAGTATAACAATGATATTGTTCATCTATAAGGCGAAAGTGTGTTTGCTCTTCAAACGCGAATTTTTGCATGGGTATAGTAACAGGAGAGTGATATAGTTTAATTTTATCCCGGAAAATTAAGCAGAAATTTAAAAAAAAATCCACGCGGTCGAAGTTGCGGGAATTGTCTAATCCATACTATATTCATATCCATACTAATATTATAAATGCGAAAGTGTGTCTTTCTTTCTGCTACGCTTTGACGGCCAATCTGTTTAACCGATTTTGATGAAATTTGGTACACGGATAGGTTGTATCCCGGGGAAGGACATAGTCTACTTTTTATACCGGAAAATTCAAGATTTCCCGCGGGAATCAAAAAAACTATCTATTAAACCGATTTTGATGAAAGGTAAAGGGATAGTTTGTATACAGGGGAAGGACACAGGCCTCTTTTTATCCCGAAAAATTCAAGATTTTCCGCGCGAATCAAAAAAACTATCTCTTCAACCGATTTTGATAAAGTTTGGTAAAGGGATAGTTTGTATCCAGGGGAAGGACATAAACATCCCGGAAAATTAAGAAGTTTCCGTGGGAATTATTTAAAAAAAGTTGCGGGAATTGTCTAATAAATAAATAAATAAATGTTACCTGCACTGCTTCGAGCGGATGGCTGTACATAACGTTCGCGTATTTGTTGCTGTCCATATTGACTGAGCATATTAACACTTTCCCCGCTAGACCCAACACTTCCTTCAGCTCCGATTTATCGCACCTAAACTATTCCAACCACAAAATATTAATTATACAAAAGCTAGGCTGAACATTTAAAAAAAACATAGGTACAAAGCCTTACTGCTTCCATGAGTGGCAACAATATCTTAACTCTAGGATTATTTTTTTTTAGTCCACTACAAGCCTAGCCCTTGACTGCGATCTCACCTGATGGTAAGTGATGATGCAGTCTAAGATGATAGCAGGCTAACCCGTTAGGGGCATGGCAGTTATATTAAACCCATACCCCTTCGGTTTCTACACGGCATCGTACCGGAACGCTGAATCGCTTGGCGGCACGTCTTTGCCGGTAGGGTGGTAACTAGCCACGGCCGAAGCCTCCCACCAGACTAGACCAGGGAAAATTCAGAAATTATAAATTCCCAAATTGACCCTGCCGGGGATCGAACCCAGGACCTCCGCACGTTAAGGCTACAGCGCTACGCACTGCGCCACGGAGGTCGTCAAAACTCTAACTCTAACTCTAGGATGGATGGTCAAGATGGCGGCGCGACTACGTTGGTCAAGTTTTTTAAATACAGGTTAGCCCTTGACTGCCATCTCACCTGATGGTAAGTGATGGTAAGTAAAGTAAAAACTTTACGAGCAAATATATTAATTGCAATAATTACTTACATTAGTAACAATAACCCAGCTCGTTAAAGGTGGTTTGATACCCAATGTTTCTAAGTAGTCCTCTCTAATGTAAAAATCTTTTGAATCCATGTCCGCATTTGGGTCTGTCTCAACCCTAGCGTTTTCATCTGCTTGTGGAGTCTTTGGTTCACTGATTGTAAAATGAAATAGAAAAATCATGTGTGTTAAAATGTTATAACCAGATAAGTCTAATATAAGAATAGATACATTTACTAACACCAGATATATTTCAATTCAATACATACAGCATTAAAAAATATATGAGTGTTTTAACGCAATAGTTTGACTTGTTTATTATTCAAATAAAACTTTTACAAGTGCTTTTGAATTGGGTATTTGGCTACTATTCAAAAAAAATCTTTTTCAGTGATTATTAAATAGAAGATCTTCCAAAAGTCGTAAAATCCACATCCCCTGTTAGTTTTATGTCGAATAACTATTTTAAACTGTCGATTAAAGTTAAAAAGTGCGTCGAAATTTGATGACGTCACTATTCAATATTTCATACAAAATCCATACAATACGCGTTTTGACGTTTGAAAAAAAGTTGCTGATTTGACTAGTTGTCAAATACCCAATTGTCGTGTGAATCTACCATTGGTTCAGAATATTACGATTTTAAAAGATTTAGAAACCGCAGTCATAACATTGTTCAGGACACTAATAGCCGTGGGAAAAATGATAGGCAGTTAACCCCGAACGTATGAGCATTTATTCAGCACATATTGTAACATATATCTTTAAAGAAACTACAAATAATACCGCGAGATAAAAGTAGGCAGCGCCATCTATTATAGAAATGAACAACTGTCCTATCAGACATACAATTTTTACATAGGAAATTGTACATACCGCCCGCCAAGGACTAAATAGTCCTTCATATGGAAAAACATGTTAAGGAAACATAAAATAAATTAGTCTAAGGTTACATATTATTCAATTAATCTTACAAAATATTTAAAGATGATCTAAACAAAAACACAGGTTTATCTAAGTTGTGGGGATTGTGGACTGTATACAAAATTTTTCATTTTAAAAACTAAACTAATGATGGACGTGGCATTTCAGAGTGTTTGGAACGAACTCGCGTGACCGAATGAGTCTGAAAGATGACCGTTCGTACCGAAACTCCGACTCTTTATTTTGCACCTGACTCTACCTGAGTCCAATGGAAAGTTACTGGGCTTGCCTATCACCTTAATGCTTTTATCTAGCCGTTCAGATTTGTTGCTAAATTCATCCCTGCAACCCAGGGAAATAAATTCTTTAGTCTTCTTTTCAAAGTCTGTAGTTTCCTTTGTAACTTTGACTAAATTCTTGCATTCCATTTTCCCATAATTAAATTTTCTTTTATTATTTAAGTGGTTCACATGCTTATTGCATAGGCCTTTCATACTTTCTTCTTGCTCACTTTGATTGGCATTGCTTATTTGACCCGACAGCACCCATCCGAGGTGAGTATCTTGCGCAATTATTGATTCCATTGGGTGTTTAATCAACCCCTTTCTCAAGATACTACAATAAACCTCAGCACCTAACAAAACCGATATTTTATTAGGGGAATTGTATTGCGGATCAGCGAAAGCTATTTGACCTAAGTCTGCCCAATATGGCAAGACAAATTCTTGGTTTGGCAAAACAGTGGTAATATTAGTTAAAACGTAAGCCTTTACTTGCAATATAAAATTGGGGTCGTGAAGTGACTGCAACTTTAGCATAACATAACTGGAAGTTGAGTCATTTTTACTCCCACCTAAACCAGATATGCAACCTTTGGAGGCTACCTTTTTCAACTGCAAGAGTTGCACTGTTTCTTCAGCTATGAAAGATGCTTCTGACCCTTGGTCTAGCAGAGCTTTCAGTATCTGAGGATTACCCTTTTCCGTCGTAGTTTTTACCAAGGCTGTAGCCAATAAGGTTTGGCTTGGTACTGGTCCCATTTCAAAAGGGTTTGAGATAATATTGTTGGCTTCATACATCGGAACAAATTCACTTTGGGTTAGCTTACCATTCTGATTGATCTTAGCTGTTGTACTGTTTCCGAAATGACTTAGGGTTGGTACACGGCATTTTCTCTTATATTTGCCAAGGCATTTACAGCAAAGTCCTAAGGACTTGACTGTATCATGTAGACGCTTATCGTCTTCTTGAGCAAAATTTTTGAAGGAAAATATTTTATGATGTTCAGTACAACGAGGACATGTTTCATCTAGAGTGGTGTGAAAGGCTTTTAAATTATTATTGTGATTTGACTTAGTTTTAGCATACTCAACGAATTCTAACGCGCGAAACCGCCGTTCCAAAAACTCTTTCAAATGTGCAAAAGTAGGAAAATCTTTTTTTAAATTATTATTAATGTGCAATTCCCATTGCTTACGGGTTTCAGCGTCTAATTTCAAGCTAACTATATAAATTATAATTAGATCCCAGGAGTCTACCTCAATACCTAAATTTCTTAATTCATGCATGCAATCGGATGTGGTATCTAGGAGACTCTTAAGACCGCTTGCAGATTCATTGGCTATAACGCGTTGGTTAAACAATCGCTTAAATATACAATTTAACATGCACCGCTTATTATCGTATCGGTCCTGCAATGCTTCCCAACATTTTGCATAATTAGCCTGCGTAATGGGAATATGCTTAATCAACTGTTCCGCTTCACCAGAGAGCTGAGTTTTTAAATAATGCAAACGTTGAACATCATCTAGGGCACAATTATTATGGACTAAGGAGACAAACAGATCTTTAAATGATAACCATTCCGCGTAATTACCACTAAACACTGGAATTGATATCTTAGGTAACTTCACAAGGGAGTCTTTATTTGAGTAGGATGAATGAGCATCTAGATTCGCGAACCTACTTCTCGAACTCAACGATGCATTTAATTCGCTCTTGTAGGAAAGATAAGTTTCGTAACCAGAACCAAAGATGTCATTCTTGAGGTAACCGCATTTTTCTAAATCACTGCTCTCGTAAGTAGCAATAATGCTTTCATGTTTGTTTGAAAACCTTTTGAGAATCTCCTCTAATCCTTCTAATCTGGCAACAACATATGACTCTGTCATGCTCTCTTTGTTTATTTTTTTAAAGTTCGTTCTTCCTCTTTCTATTTGATTTTTTAGATCGCTTAGAATTCTTAAGTCTGCTTCCATCTTTACGTTTCAATGTAAATCTCTTGTAAAAAACAGTTTCACTATTTCAAAATATGTCCAAAATTTTTTCTATGTCTTTGAAACATATGACATCAAAATTAATTTGGACATAGATTCCTCGTCTTGTCGTTTTTTCACTTATTTTTCTAAGTCCTAATTATCACTTTGTAATTTTTTAATTCATGCATTATTTTTCTAAGTTTTTCACTCACTGCTTATTAGGTTTAAAATAGCATACTCACAGTTTTATTGCACTTTTACCACTTCACTCAACTTCAAATTTCCAGCTTGCTGTCCTCTGGAGAGTTGTCTGGTATCGCCACCAAGTGGCGCCACTGGATCTTGTTACCTTTTTCTTCTAAGACGTCAGTTGTCAATGCTATTTTAGCTGTCAACTTGACAGCTTTCACGTATTTGATTTGACACTTGTCTTTTTTATTAATATTAGTGATTATAATAGCAAGAGAGCTTTTTATTATTACAGGTGTACCAATATTGGTCAAAAAACGATCCGGCTCGAAGGACCTTGTTCAGGACACTAATAGCCGTGGGAAAAATGATAGGCAGTTAACCCCGAACGTATGAGCATTTATTCAGCACATATTGTAACATATATCTTTAAAGAAACTACAAATAATACCGCGAGATAAAAGTAGGCAGCGCCATCTATTATAGAAATGAACAACTGTCCTATCAGACATACAATTTTTACATAGGAAATTGTACAACATATAGCAGACAACTAGCAGATGCCCGCGACTTCATCCGCGTGAAATATTTTTTTTAAATTGTGGGAATCTCCCTAATTTTTCAGTCAGCCTGCGACACTCTCAATTAATGTGGCTTACTATTGGTACCAGAATTTTCAAAATCGGTTCAATAGATCCAGAGATTACCCCTACAACCTCACAAACTTTACCTTTTTATAATTGACCGAGCGAAGCGAAGGTCTCTGAGTCTACTTGGGTGAATTGGCACTTGTCCGTCCGTCCGTCCGTCCGTCTGTCAGAGCATTATAACTTCTGAATTACTGAACGCAATTACTTCAGCTTTAAATATAATATGTAAACCAATGGCCTCTCGCCGAATATGGCTTAAAAAATAATAAAAATCTTTATTTCAGGGGGGCTCTCATAGAAGCGAATGCGAAGTAAAATATTTTTTATAAAGTTACATAGGGTTGCGGTATATCATTTTAAAGATAATTAGGAATAGAGTCCAAAAATATTTTTTTTTTAATTTTTCCCCCAAAATTGACGAAATGGGGGGCTTTCAAAGTGGTGATTTTCTAACGTCCAAAGATGACCTCAGAACTCTAAATTTTCTGAAAGGATGAGCCTGAAACTTGATCAATTATTTTTTATTATATCCTGTTATATCCTGTACTTGAACAACAAATACTAAAATTAGATAAATATTGTAAGGAAACGGAATTATTTAATTTTTAATGAGCTTCAGTATTTTTAACAGAACTTCACATTTATGTCAATAGATGGCGCCGCGAGGTCTTAGTTCGGGGCGAACCACTAGTATTAGTATAGATAAATGAGTTTGCATACTTACATAGTCTGTAATTGAACGGTTGTGTCTGATTCTGCATCACTCTCTTCATCTTTAACATTATCTAGAACATAAACAGTGCAGTGCAGTTATAAAATAGCACCTATTCATGATAGGTATTTGAAATTTCCTATGGGACCTCTGATTTACCGGATTAAAAAGTATGCCCTAGTGATGCAACATGAAAAAAAAAACAACTTTTTTGTTGCAAAAAACGTAGTAAGTACAGTTGTTCTTTTTTTTCAGGAAAATAATATATTATATCGGAAAATAAATGTTTTATTAATAAGATAAGTATGTTTTCTTTTTTCCTACATTTGACTAAAATTACAAATCGAATTTAGTATTCAACTGTGATAAAACAAATAGGCCGAACAAAATTTCCCCCCGCACAACTTAAGTGTTGCCAAAATATTCCTGCAAAATTGGTAATTAACTTTATTAATTACCAAAATTAAAACTACCTTAATAATTTTGAATTCTGTATTCTTGAAAAAAAGACATGCTCCAGAAAAAAGTGTTTCTTTTCATGCTTTTTTGCAACACTATTTCTATCTCTAGTCATCAGCATCACCAGTCACCACCATTCTATTGCCTTAGGGCTTCAAGTACACCAAGTGTAGGCAGACTTCATACAAATTTTTGAGAACTCTCAGATAGTTAGGGTGCCTTATGATGTTTAATTTGCTAAAAGCTAGTAGATACTACAACATCTTACCCATTAGTTGAACACTTAGTTTTCCTTGAGCTTCTTTTTCCTTTAACTTTGTCAAAACTTGATGCAAGTGTTCCTTTGTTTCAAACCTGAGGCGTATTTGAAAGTCCTCCTCGGTATTATCTTCTCTACTGTCATTGATGCTTGATATGTGAACTCCACACTGAAATAACAGTATCGGCACAGCATAAGTCATACAAGGTTACATTATGATGAGCTTTAGATTTAGAGAACGTAATAAATATACATTTTAAATATCTATACTAATATTATAAATGCGAAAGTTTGGATGAATGGGTAGATGGATGTTTGTTACTCAATCACACTAGAACGGCTGAGCGGGTACCAAAAAACCTCAATCCACGTGGCCAAAGTCGCGGGCATCAGCTACTTATGTCATAAATCATGGTTGTTTTGAAGTTATAGCCATTAGGAAGTTTTCCACAAAAGTCCTAATGCACTCTACTCACTCGACACGCATTGTTCGGATAGCTACATCTGACCCAGTGGCCAAATTGGGAACTAATTTTTATGGTTGTTTAATTTTTGTTTTTATTTTATTTTTAATAGATACTAGTGATGCTGTCATTGGGTCAGATAAGTTTGTGGGGCTGGGCCTATCACACAGACATTCGCACTTAGACATTGAATCTTGCGCTGCCATGTGTCTACACATTATGTATTTTAGAGGAAAAATGATATAAAACTTGAAAATAAAATATTTTTTTCATTTCATGAACCAATTATCATATTGATTCTGAACCACCCCTGAAATTATTGCATGTGACCAATAAAAAACCTGTATAATATTAATACAGTGCGTCAACTACCATGATAGTTGTAAAAACCTGTATAATATTCATACAGTGTGTCAACTACCATGACAGTTGTAGCACCTTGAGGTACACTACTTTCACTTATGGTTGAGAGGAGGAAACTGCATACTTTGACATTAGAGTGACAATTTTGTATTGGAAGTTCAATCCATCTCCATTTGCATTTCCTTAGACTGTGGTAATAGCCTGGCTATACGGGCAAACAACTAGATAAAATGATTACTGGTTCACCCTTGAAGAAAATGCCCACCACTTCTCTGCTGCCTATGCCAATTTTGGGACTGTGGGAACCTCTGATTGTCTGGGATACAAAGTTGTCTGACTAGGTTACATTTTACATGGTTTCCCAGGAAGCAACTTATCTCTGTACCATATTTAAGACAGACAGACATTTCAACAATTAAACATCAGTAGCTTTCACGGTATTCTTTGCGAAGAAGCTTGCAGGCATAAGGCTGCCTTCCCACTAGAGATGTGCTAAGTTGCTAAGCTATAGATATGTTTCAAACCCACCAAATCCTTGATCTCTTGCGAACTAAGCTATGAAAATCAAGCCCTATGGGTGGGTGTGGCACACATCTGTAGCTTAGTAACATATCACACTTCTGGTGGAAACGCAACCTAAGAGTTCCTTAATACTGAAAGGTGTATGAAGTCTCCTTGGCCCATAAGGCAAAGCAGTGGGCCAGTCATGGGCTGAAGTGACTCTTACTACAATAATTGTTCATAAGTGTAAGATAAATAAATCTAGTACTGGTTCAGTAGGCTGTCTATGATTAATATTTACTTACTTCGTCCTTAACGTAATTTATGACTTCCTGTGAAGTCCAAATGCCTGGAGAATTTGTTAACAACAGGGTATAAGTCTGTTTATCAGCTGTACTCTGGGAGTTATTTGCGATAGGAACCTCATTTTGAGAGTTGGAGTACCTTCTACGTTTCACACTCTCATTTGAGTTTTGAGAGTCCTCGTTATCCATAACTACTTCAGAACCTTCTGGAACCTTCCGTTTCTGATTAAATTGTATGTCTTTTAACTTTTTTTCAAATATTGAGTTTTGTTTAAGTTTCAAAGGAATCTTCTGTTTAACGGCCTCTGGGTTTGCGCACTTCTCGACCGGCTCAATTTTCACGTGTATAGAATCCAAATCCGGCACCGTAACACTATCATTATTATTTTCATTTGAATCCATATTATAAACACGTAAAATTAACACTTTTTTCACAACAGCTGAAACAGTAATAAAATAATTTTTTTTCGGCAACGAAATCTAGAATAAAATATGACTATTTTTTGTACAGATTTGCACTCCAATTAAAACATTATTACCCTGATAAAAATAATTATTACTACTTCATTTTAGATATTCATAATACAGATGTTTTTCAGTTTTTTTTACTTAAAAATTCACCGACCAGAAAAAGAAAATTCAATAGATCAGAGATCAGAGACCATTTTTTTTTGTTATTTAACTGGTTGAACGGCTCTGGATTCTAGTCTTTCTGAGAATCAAAGACCAGTTAACCAGAGATCATAGATCTCCATACCTAGAACATTTTTTTTTAATAACTGGCTGGTGACTGGCTGTAAGTCTCTGCGTAGACAGAGAATATTCTTACTCTATGCCTTTGTCCATACCTGCAGCCTGATTCTGTAACTCAGTGGCTATCAAAGAGTGAAAGCCACTGACATATATTCTTTATCCATTGAAGGTTTGCTATGAAATAAAAATTAAGTTTTCATAGCAAACCTTCAATGGATAAAGAATATATGTCAGTGGCTTTCACTCTTTGATAGCCACTGAGTTACAGAATCAGGCTGCTGGTCCATGCAAAGGGACATGCTTACTCTGAGGCATAAGCTCTAGTTAGCTCAGATCGTAGACAGAGATAGGTATATACACCAAGCCATATCTCCTTTTCACTCCCACATGAAAGAGATGCAGTGTTGGGATGTTACACAAGATAGAATGAGAAAATAATATGTTTTTTTCTATCCCTTTCTGCGTGTCACGGGTTTAGTTTGTTTTGTTCTTATTGTGTTTGGTGCGTTGCAGCGTTTTAGCTAATATTACCTATCCCTTTCGGTTACACGCTGGCATTTTAATTATTCTATGGCTTAGATCAATAGAGCTAGTTAGTCTAGTAGTTTTAAACTTAAACTTTGATTATAATTATAACTACATAATCAAAGAACTTATAGAAGACTATGGCGTAGTCTTTGGGCCAGAAGAGTCAGGCTCAAACTCAATTGTGGCTAGAACCCAGAGCCGTAAAGACAGTCATAAAAAGAAACAATTAAATTGTCACTAGTGATGTCAGTCCATTTTTTCTAGTCGAGTTACTCAAGTCTGCTTGGAGCAGAAGCTGGAATCGAGTGACGAGTTTAATCGGTATCAAAATATAGACTTCATGCTGCGACCGCGCTGTAATAATGTATTCCTGATTAGATTACAGTATTGAAACTAAATCGAACCAGTTTCACGAGGATTTTAGCTTTCAATTTCGTTGAATTGAAAAATTGAGAAAAAATTGAAAACACGACTTGAATCAGTATGGTGCCTCGAGTTAAATAAATAACTATACAAATAACTTGACTATGCTTGAGTAAAACGACTCGACTTCATCACTATATGTATTTGTTACCTCCATGACTATATCACTGATTTGTCATTTCGATTGTTTGTTTCAATCATGTACTCTGTGGTTTTAGTTTTAATCTATGGTTTAAATTATTTCCAGAGACAAGATATCCAGCAGGGCGAACGCGTAACTTCTGTATCAATCATTGTTACAGTATTAATTATTGTGATTGGCTGAATTTATGGTAATCTTGCTGCGTCAATGAATTTCGTCCAATAGTGGAAGAGTGTTATCCAATCCAAATAAATCCAATGAGGCGATAGCGATCGTTACACTGTAGCTGTCAGTTTTAGCCGGTAGCCCTGTAATTCTGTGTATTTTTTTCTGCCAAATTGTTAAAATTTAAAATTGTAAAAATCTAATAAATACTTAAAAAACGACGTAAAAATTCGCAAACAGTAAAAATGTCGGAAAGCGACTTGCTTTATGTGAAGAGGAATATGAATTTAGTAAGTATCAGATTAGAATCGTAATTCATATGATCGCTTTTGTTTCGTTGCTTAACTTCTAGCATTCTATCTAGCTGACGCAGGGGTGGCCTGCGGCTGCTTCACTGGGGTGGAATGTAAATGAAAATCATTGGAGATTTCAACTCCAAATATAAGCTCAATCAACTCAAATTATTTCAGATTATTCACTTTGCAATCGTCAGAGATATAGGGGGGGGGGGGGGGGGGGGGAGACGGTGTTATATTTTTCGTGTAAAGTTAGCATATACTCCTAATTCCTATTTTCACTTTGCAATCTGTGGAGATAGAGGGGGCAGAACAGTGTTTTCTTTTACCCAAACCACAAAAGCCGAAGAAGAAATAAAATTCAGTTACCTCAAACACGAATAAATCTTTTTTCCAAAAGTGCATGGCTATTAAAATTTACAACAATCTCTACCTGAATCTATAAAAAGCATTCCTAGTATACCACATTTCAAACACAAATTACATAGTCTCCTTTTAAATAAAATAAACTACAAAATAAATGATTACCTTATAGACAAAAAAATTACATGTACAGTGTACAGTCACTTGGAATATATAATATGCTCACAGCGAAGATCTTTTTTGGTCTCTGTCCTTACTTTCATATTTTATTATTGACTTTATTAGTATTATCTAAGTATGTGTTTGTGTTGCCTGTAAGTTTTATTATAGTATATTTTGATGTTATATTAATGAAATTTCTTTAATAAATTGACTAAGATTGATATTTGTTGACTATAGCACAATGTACCTATTGATCTAATGAAATTTAAACTTAAAAAAATACATAACTATTTGCTCACCATTGTATGGTAGAATATGTAAGGGAAATACAATTTTTAAAGTCTATGTGTACCCATATTCCTGCAAATAAAATATTATTTATTCACTTTTTCCACCATAAGTCATTTACTAAGAGACTAAGTAAAGTAAAAAGAAATATATTTTTGAATGTGCAAATGAAACTCTTTCATAATAAGATACCCCACTTGATCTAGTAAACCCACTTTAAAATTAACCACCCCTTTCAGCCCCTTTTGTAATAGTTATAATAACGTAATATTTTTTTAATTATTTTATTTGCAATAAGGTTGGGTAAGCATTATTTCAAACTACGAGTATGTCAAAAATGGTTGCTAGCCTACCTTAAAGAACAGGTACTGTCAAATTTCAAGTTTCTTCTACCCCCTAGTTTGGGCTGTACGTTAATAGGTCAGTCAGTTAGTTCATTAAAGTGTAGATTTTAAATTATTCATAAAAAACTTATTTTTCACCATTTATTTACTTCATGTGCTTTTTTTAAAGTCTGAATCGGAAGATGAAGAAATTGACACAAATATCTGGGATGACCGTAAGCTGAACGATGCATATGACAAAGCTCTGAATATAGCCAATGCCGAAGTTGCTAAACGACTTGCTATGTCGACTAACACAGTCACCAAAGATGGTATGTGTTTATTTTATTAGTTTACCATCATACCATTTTTTAAGGGTAGGAAGACATCCTTTTTCTCGAATTTTCCATCTGGCAACTCAAGCCATTCTCTACAGAGATTAGCCATCTGTGCAGGATATATAGTAGTCATGTACACAGTGGCGTGCACAGGTTTTGAAGCTAGGATATGCATTAGTTAGTCAGAATACCTATTTACAAGCTGTTTTGTTGAAAAATGAGCCCATTAGGGTAAGCAGTGCATTTACGCCTCTATGAACTGCACGCAACTGCATGTGTGTCAAACACAAAGTTTGATGGGACAGTAAATCTAAGTAAATCTAAGTGACCGGAGAGAGATTAGACACAGGGCTGACAGCTTTCCGTGCTCTCTGAGGCACAGGGGTATAACCATTAACTATAATGCCTCCAACTTCCTAGCTCTCATCTAGTGAGAAATTCTCAAAATTTCTTGTTAGACTCTTTTAATACTTAATCATAGCCCAACCCAGGATCTCATTATCCGCAGTTGAATTTGACTCTACCACCGGTTTAGAAAGAGATTCTACTGAGAAGAACCAGTTTAAGTTAAAGTTTTTTTTTTCCCGCGGGAACTCCTTAATTCTCCGGGATAAATTGTAGCCTATGTCACTCTCCAGGTCCAGGACTGTACCCATCCAACAATCACGTCGATCCGTTGCTCTGTTGCGGCGTGATTGAAGGACAACCCAACAAGCAAACACTTTCGCATTTATAATATTAAGTATGATTAGTTAATAGCAGTTAATAATATTTTGTAGGTTCTAAATCCAAGAAGCCTGTCCCAGATCCTGCTCCACATAAAAGTCAGTCAAAGAAGAAAGACAAGACGAAATGGAGGGCAGGCATGCACTGCAGAGCAGTATATGAGGAAGACGGGATAGAGTATGAGGCGTTGGTAATGCGGGTTATCAATGAGAAAGAGTGTGTCGTGCGTTTCTTAGGTAAGTAGGTGAAATGTGTAAATTTGTAAGGAAAAATATAAACTTTTACACCAAGAAAGAAGACAAAGCTCGCCGGTTCCCCGAGAGACACGCAAACAAACTAATTCTCCCACCGTCAAAATTGGCACTGCACAGCTCAAGCCCCTATTCAATGTCAATAAAAATAATTAACAATCTCCAAGACTACATTAGGAACATCGAAAAGGAAAAAGAGTTTAATAACACGCTAAAAAACTATCTGATTGAAAAATGTTACTACAATATTGATGAATTCCTAAATGATACTGACAAACACTAAGTAAATCGGTCTCCCTACCACCATGTACTATTCTGTTGCCACACCCAAACTGGGTATCCATAGCATGCTTTATTTACTAATGACTATAATATGCTAATTAAGAAATAATGTAACTATGGAATTGCAATAATAAAGAAACTGAAACTGAAACTAAAGTCATGGGTGGTCAACTCTTTAGCCCTAAAATGTCTTTGTTATATATCAATGTCAATAATTTCAATACATTTATTTTTCTATTTAGGCTAAAGGCTAAAGGCTCCTTAAACTAATCTGCTCATAGTCTATCGACTGATCGCACGATAAAGCGCATATAAAAAAAATATTTAGGCTAAAGCTTTTACGATGGCAATAAATAAAATAACAAGATAACAAAGAAATCAATTAAAAATAAGAATAAAATTAAAATATGTAGGTAAAACACGCAAATACAAATACAAAACTTTATTATTTAACAAGTGTTTTTGAATAGATAAGTAAATCTACCACGGGTCAGAATGCCATTCCTACCTAGAAGAACCAGTAAGAAACTAGGTGGTTGCTCTTTTGTTTTTTATTCAAGTAAATTTTTGACAAGTGTTTTTGAATAGTCAAGTAAATCTACCACTGGTTCGGAATGCCATCTTACCTAGAAGAACCAACAAGAAACTTGGTGGTTGATCTTTTGACAACATTAATTTCCAATTACATCAATGTGTACGATAGTGGATTTTAGCCAATAATGGAAGTGTTTAAAAGAGTGAGGTGATTGCGACAGACTATCTTGCACATATCACCCTATATGAAAATACCTACAAGCTACTACTTAACCTATGAGAAAATGTACCTAACTAATTTTATAGCCCTACTAGCTGACACAGTAAACAGATACAACCAGTATGGAAACTACATAGAAACGTTCGAAACAGCTCACTCACAAAAACGTGCTACTCACTACTGACAGCACTGCGACGAGCGTTTGGGGTCTCGTCGATGCGCACGTTTGTGTGAGTGAGCCTGTTTCGAACGTTTCTAGGTAGTTTCCATACTGGTTTACTGTTTAGCTGATGCCCGCGACTACGTCCGCGTGGATTGAGGTATTTTGGTTCTCGCGGGAACTCCTTAGTATTCCGGGATAAAAAGTAGCCTATGTGTTATTCCAGACTATAATCTACCTCTGTGCCAAATTTCAGCCAGATCCGTTCAACTGTTGGGGCGTGATTGAGTAACAAACATCCATACATCCATCCATACATCCATCCATTCATCCAAACTTTCGCATTTATAATATTAGTCTACATTGTTGTGATTGGCTGAATTTAAAGTAGTAGTAGTGGCTGCGACAATGGATTTTAGCCAATAGTGGAAGAGTGTTAACCAATCAGAGGCGATTGGGATTGTTACACTGTAGTTATCATATTAACATGATAAGACCCTTGTAAATTAAAATGACAGCTCAAATATATTATCACTATGTGGCGAATTCAGTTATAAACCTAACTATATAACTAAGTTGACCTTAAATCAGAACCCTTCATTGAAGTGTTAACAACAATTGTACAAAGTTGCCATCTAATCAGATATAAACAGGATACAAACAAATATGTTACAAACAGACATACATACATTACATTCTATCTAAATTAATATTATAAAGATTAAAGATTTGTTTGTTTGGAATGGATAAATTCAAAAACTACTCAACCGATTTTGAAAATTCTTTTATTAAATTTATTTTATTTAAAAAAAATTAGAGATCCTTACGAAAAATAATGTGAACCTAATTCGGAAAAACTCGTCTCTTCTGAGATTACACGAAAACAATATAGTAATATAATTTTGGTACTTTCAGGCTATGAAAACTCAGAGATAGTACCAATAAACTCCCTGAAAAACTCTCGAGGCAAAAAAGAAAGGAACAGACAGATTGAGGAAGCATTAGGAGATGAATGTTCCAGCGTACACTCTCACTCTCATACTGTCGAGGAGATGGAATGCAGTGACTTACCGAAGAGCCCTGAAAGCTTGGGTAAGATATTAATATAAGCTCTCGTAGCTTTAGTTTTAAGATACCGTATAATAGGCATGATGACTGATTTTGAAAAATGGTCAGATTATGTTCGGAAGTATCTACTATTTCGAAAATATATCTTACTAGATGATTCCCGCGACTCCGTCCGCGTGGATTAAGGTTTTTGGTTCCCGCAGGAACTCCTTAATTTTCCGGGATAAAAAGTAGCCTATGTCCTTCCTCGGGATTCCATCTATACCCTTGTACCAAATTTCATCAAAATCGGGTGAAGAGACAGTTTTTTTTTGATTCCCGCGGGAACTCTTTAATTTTCCGGGATAAAAAGTAGCCTATGTCCTTCCCCGGGATACCATCTACCCCTGTACCAAATTTCAGCAAAATCGGTTGAAAAGATGGGCCGGGAAAACGTAGCAGACAGACAGACAGACAGACAGACAGAAACACTTTCGCATTTATAATATTAGTATGGATTTCAGCAGAAAAATAAAGGGCAAAACACAAAGGACGCGGGCGCGGGTCGGGTCGGGATTCTCGCACTCTCGGTTGTCTTCACACACAACGCGGGCGCGGGTTGATGGCGGGTCGGGCGCGGGCGTACCTTCAACCTTGACAGCGGCAGCGCAAATGCATATTGATTGAAATTTGAAATCAATCCGCTGCTATATTCTTGCTTTCAAAACAGTATTTTTTGTAGTTTACAACCAATAAATATATTAATGAACACATTCTATAATTTTACATTTCAAATCCATTTTAAAAACGAACTATGTTTTGTAAATAAATACAAAACCAACTCCCGGCACGCGTTGTGTGAATGCCTATCGGAGAATACGTGTATTACGACGAAATTCAACGACGCTACACCCGCCCGCTACCCGCTCACCCGCGTCCTGTTTGTGGTGGCGGGCGACGGGCGCGGCCCCGTGCGGGTCCCGCGTGCCACCCGCCCCGCACCCGACCCGCGCCCACGTTCCGTGTGATGTCTTCCATATAAATACAAGGAATACAACCCGCCTGACACCAGACCCGACCCGACCCGCCCCCGACCCGCTCCCGCTTCCTGTGTGTTTTGCGCTTTAGGTTTGGTAGATGAAATTGGCATTTGAAAATTAAATTTTAAAATTCACGCCAAAACGTTCGGTGGTGTCATGGCGTCGTTTGTGACGTCACTATTAGTTTTACCAAGGTACTCTGTGCCGTGTGCTGTAAGCAATAGTGTGATTGTCAAAGTTCGAAAATAATTGTGACGTCATTGTTTTGTCGCTTCATTGGTGTTTTAACCAATATGGAGGATTGCTGTATTTTATAGGTTTATTTTATCAAAATAAATAGCAATCTTAATAATCAAATATAAATCAAATATAATAAAATTAATAATAATCCATGAATCCAATTTTATTAGATAAATTTATAATTTCATTGATTCTTTGTTACTGTCATCATGCCTATTATCACCAACATGTTTTATATGTAAGAAATGGACGTCAATATGTGTACCTAAATTGAATAAAAGATTGATTGATTGATATTAACTCCCTCGTTGGTCTAGTGGTTAGCATGTTTGACTGCGGCCCACGAGATCCCAGGTTCGAATCCGGTCGGGCCTTAATTAAGTATTAGATTTTTCTGACACGGAATTCTCAGTAATAGCTCGGAGTTAGGAAGTTGGCGGTGTTTCACCGAGAGCACGTTAAGCCGTCGATCCTGCGCCTGATTTCTCTCCGGTCGTGTCGGATTTTCCGTCCCATCGGGCTATGAGGGCAAAGGAACAGAGAGTGCACACACTTGTGCACTGTGATATCTCTCGCGCAGATGGCTAATCTCTCTGGAGATAGGCCCCCATTCAGTCGAAATTCAGTCGATTTGGAAGAAAGGTCCATTGAAAATGTAAGTAGGTTAGATTAGGAAATAATATTTTAACAATAGCAAGTAAGGCTTTAGTATTTAAGTATGTAAAGAGTTGATATTAAGACACCACAGAATAAAGACGTCTTCACCTACAGTCTCCATCTTTTAATAAAAACAAAAAACCACATTACTTCAATGTCGTCTATAAAGTACATTTCTACTTTTTTCAGCATCTTCAAAGAAAAAGAAGGCAAAGAAAACCAATCGGAAGCCATCAAACGAATTCATCGTACCAGACTTACCATCGATGCATATGCCGAATTTCGCTTATCTTAAAAATGTAAGAAATTACTCTTATTAATATACAGGGTGGCCCAAATAGTAACGTCAAAGAAAAATTTAGATTCTTCGTACCTAGACCTATCAGAAAATACCCCATGTATGTTCAGCGATTTTTGGTAGTTTTCGAGTTATATTTTTTTTTAGTTTTATCGTGAAATTTCTGTATTTTTTTTTAATTTAGTGCTTCTTTCCGCACATTTTTTTGTGATCATGCTTGCTATGAATTGTAATACTTTGCATGAAAGAATTACCAGCTTAACACTAACATAAGTTGGAAAATTTTTGGTCGTAAGTGCAAAGTTACATACATAGACACACACACGTACATTAGACAGAGGTAGAGTCGAATTTTCAAGTTTAGATTAAAAATACTTAAACCTGTCTACGACTAATTTTAGAAACTTTTGTGGTTTCTAAGCTTCCTTTGTTATTTAAAAAAACCGGCCAAGTGAGAGTCGGACTCGCGCACCGAGGGTTCCGTACAAACCTGTTTCACCATATAATAAAATTATTAAAAATATTTTTATTATATGATGTAACTAAAAATTTATACTTTTCGCAATTTTACCTTTATCCGTGCCATAAGATGTTGCTTCGTACCAAATTTCAAGATTCTGAGTTCACGGGAAGTACCCTGTTTTGATTCCCTTGCGAGTGTCGAAAATTTGCAGCATAAACGGCTGTATCTTTTTATTGCGTTGACTTATTTTTTCACAGCTTCAATGGACAGTAGACCTCAGTATTTGGTATGAATTTCAGCTTGATACCGCCATGCGTTCCTGAGAAAAAAGGGTCTTGACACACAGACGGACGGACAACAAAGTGATCCTATAAGGGTTCCGTTTTTTCCTTTTGTGGTACGGAACCCTAAAAATTGGCACGATTGTGAGAAATTGGACGGATTTACCAAACATAATAACCCATTTTTCCACTGCGAGCGGAACGTGCTCTGTAGGGACTCAGTTTAACTCACACATGAAATTGCATACAATCACTTTCAGTACAGAGAACGAGCGGGAAGAACTGAGCTAGCAAAGAGTCCAAATGAGCTCGCATATTTAAGGCCACCATCAAAACTCTTTGTTAGTAGAAGTGTAAACGCATTTTTCACCTCACTAGCTCAAAAAGGGCGCCTATGCACTCAGTGAGAAAAGATGAGAAAAGAGGTGAAAATGAGGTGAAAAGAAAAAATTGTAAACAATTAGCTGATGTCCGAGACTAATTCGTCTGCGTGGAATAATTTTTTTTTTTATTCCACGGGAACACCCGTAATTTTCCAGGATAAAAAGTCATATATCAAACCTATGTCACTCTCCAGGTCCTCAACTATACCGATGCAAAAAATCACTTCAATCTGTTGCTCTGTTGCAACGTGATTGAAGGACAAACCAATTAACCAACAAACAAACACATTTTCGCAATAATATTAGTATGATTTGTTATTTGAAAATATGTGTGCAAAAGACTTGCTATAATAGCCAATCACTCACTACACTCAATAGTCTAACTTAAAATCACAAGCGTAGCGAGAGATTAACTATTATAGAATGCTTTCCTCGCTCGGGATTCAAACGATAGGCACTAGCGACAAAATTGAACTTTGCTATCTTGTTAAACAATTATTTCTACACAGATT